>OU426928.1:12400000-14800000 GCA_911387795.2 Apamea monoglypha | reverse complement strand
CAACATTTAGCACGAAGTTAAACGGTTTTGTCCCCATTAACAAAATCAATGGTCACCAATGGAGGATGAAGTTTTGTGAAAACAAAAGCTAATTTAAACAACTTTGAACGATTTTTTACAGTTTTACGCAATGGGTATGGTAGGTTTCAAGTTGATTTTCATAAATAAGCTATATTTGCGATATTATACTATTATTATGAGCAATGTATAACCCAAAGCTTCGCATATTTATTTAGCAAATTAATTATAATAATTATATTTGGGACACAGACTCATGCCATTGGAGCACGGGCTATCAATAAGAACTTTACTTTATGTTCTATACATTTTTATAACTAAAATTTCATGCTTCATTATTTTATTTTTAATATTGAATATTATGATTTATTTTTATTGCCATTAATTTTGTCTTTAATCCTGTTTGTGAACTCACAGGAGATACGCTGATTATAAAAGTTTTGCTCCACTTATATGATAGCTTTATTTTTATTTTTTTCCTAGCCATTTATGTCCCACTGCTGGGCAAAGACCTCCCTACTCTCTTTCCATTTTGAAATAATAGCTTGCTAGTTGCTTCATACTTATTTGATTTCAAAGCCAACGCCAAAATATTACACTTTTTTTTTACATAAACCCAATTACAGGTCAGTAACACAGCTATTTATAACATCACGCCTGAAATCCCTGACCGGAAAGGTAGAAGCATATAGGAGGTATACCAACACTCGAGCCAATTGCCAATTTCTATAAAATACATACAGATAACACTGCTATTTTATAAGCGCTACAAAACTTTCATGATCACAAAAATATATAGTTGATGTTGTATTTCTGTACTGGAATTCATAGCCATTTTTTATTTAATTCGCACATCACGCATTTCCGCACATTCATTATTTCAGTTAACATGTTTTTCAGACCTATCCCCTGAGGCTATTAAAAGACAAGAACTAACAGGGGAGAATACAGGTGAGCCTACTTTATGTTCTAGATTTAGCTTCGGACTAGTGATGGAATCAAGCAGTAACACTGTTGTAGCTGCTACATTCAACTATTGCTAAAAATATCATTGCCTTGTGGCATTAAGTGCGCCTACTGCACCTACATAAAGTTTTTTGAGGTTCGAAAAGGGCTGATTCTCAGCCTAATTTGAATAAATGACTTTTGATTTTGATTTAAATAAATGAAATTATCACATAGGAACCGTTCATGATACCGTTCACGTTATGGCAAAACGGAGAAAAGCGAGTAGCGCAATAGCATGCCATGCTATTATGATTTTATAGCAAATAACGTAGCGTTTAACGTAGCATGCTCTTTAATGGTAAAAATTTATGTGTGCTACGGACTTTGTCGAAAAATAGCAATAATGTCCATGACTACTTCGAACCCGTTTAAGATTGTGTTATTATTCAGCTTGACCCGATCATGTTCTTGGTTGTGGTGTATAAGCTTCATACATGTTCCAGATTGGAATGTGCCTTGTGATTAATATTTTCAATGTTTCTCTTAAGTATGTATTTTATTTATTTTGCTTTTTTTTAATTATGATATTTTAATTTAATTTGCGATTCGAATCTACACACGAGAAGTTTTTACCTGGCTGAATCTCGGAAGTAAAAAAAATTGAATTCGGAGGTAGTATAGATTTAAAAAAATCGTCTTAATGGATTATCCCTACATTTGCATGTTTTAAAATAAAACGATAAAGTAGCTTTATTTTAACTAGTGTTTTAATTAATACAGTTTTAGGAATTTCGCTCTAATATCGCATGGCAACAGAGAGGAAAGAAATACAATTTATTTTTCATACCAAAATCAGGGTGTGTAACATTACATCGTGTGGCCATTAGGAAGCAATGGAAATTATATTAAATACTTTTTAATACGCCCCCCTTTAGTTGGCATTGTTAGAAGAAGCAGGTACTTTCTTGGATGGACCGCAATGAGATATGCGGGGTAGCTGCGTAATACACTATCAGTTGCAATAGGTAATAGTTTGACAGTACAGCAACATTCATTGCGTTATTTACGTTTTTGAGCCGACACATTTTTCGAAAATATAGAGCAATGGATTAGGAATATCCTTCAAAATGATTCAGATTGAGATTGATAGTGTGTTACGCAATTTGGGTGCTGTTGGTCCACGCGTAGATAAGACCTCTTTCTGAGCCAATCCAGTGACCGATCTGTCACGGAAACCGAACACGAGTGAAACTACACCTCTATTATGAAAACTTACTAAACATACCTTACCAAAACCTTGCAGCAGTCCAACCACCGAAAGGTTACAAGCAGATCCTCAACGAAGGAGGTCCTGAGGCCTTCGCGAAGGCCGTGCGTCAGAACAAGGGTCTACTTCTCATGGACACGACCTACAGAGACGCTCATCAGTCTCTGCTTGCGACTCGAGTGAGGACACATGACCTGCTGGCCGTGTCCCCGTATGTCGCCCATAACTTTAGCAATCTGTACTCGCTTGAGAACTGGGGTGGAGCTACCTTCGATGTCGCTTTGAGGTGAGTTTCTGAATCATTTTGTTTCTTGATTATGGCAGTGCTCACTTATTGTTGTACTTCTTGATTTTGCACATGCCCCTTAATAAAAAAGAAAAGGATTTTTCATTATGTATATTGTGGCAATTCTTATTTTTGACAATATGTATAAGCACTATTTTGCATGTTATATGCGTTACCTAAAATCTAGGAACACTAACAATTCCCTTATAAGCTTTCCGGTACAGCTTGCAACTACAAGGACAAGGCACCCTTATTTTCCGAAATCGTTTTTGCTGTGACTTCGTGAAGTGCCAGTAATCTCAGCTGTCCTTGGTTCTAGAATTCTAGTAATCTTGATTGCCCAAACTTGGGCTATTGAGAGAGATCGAGAGGTTCTAGAGAGTTATACACGTCAACAAGTAACCCCGTTACGAATCTGGCCAACGACCCAAGAGCTAGATTGAACCGACACTATACCGAAACCATTCCGGACGACACGACGGCTTGTACGACATTAGGATGGTTCTGAAGCAGCTCAAAAACAACAAACCGGCCGGGTGATGGAGGAATTACGGCTGAACTCCTAGAGGCCGGAAAACCCGTTCTTAAGACCCTCCAGAAGCTATTTGATGATGATGGTTCTAAAATGTAACACATTTATTCGTCTCTAGGTTCTTGCACGAGTGTCCATGGGAGCGTCTCCGCGACATGCGTCGAATGATCCCCAACATCCCCTTCCAGATGTTGTTGCGAGGCGCCAACGCGGTCGGCTACACCAATTACCCCGACAACGTGGTGTTCAAATTCTGTGATATGGCTGTGAGTTTACCTTTTTTTTTCTATCGTAGAAAACAATAGACAATTGGAAATTCATTCAGAAAAAATCCACCAAATGACTAGAATGGTGAAACCTTCTACTCAAAACTTTTTAAATAAAGTCTTATTAACTTTTTAAGGCAAATAAAATTGTTGTTGAAAAGACCATAAAAAAAAACTATATGTATTCTACATAAGCATGGGAAAAAGGTGTGAGTTTATGTATGTATGTTGAAGCAGCAATGTTGTGGTCAACTAAAAACCCTGACCAACTTATTTTCCCCAAGTCACGCATTACAGCTACATTTCAAACCACAGGTCAAAAATGGCATGGACGTCTTCAGAGTCTTCGATTCCCTCAACTATCTGCCCAACTTGATCCTTGGCATGGAAGCCGCAGGTAAAGCTGGTGGAGTAGTGGAAGCCGCCATCTCTTACACGGGTGACGTGTCAGACCCTAACAAGAAGAAGTATGACCTCAAGTACTATTTGAACTTGGCTGATGAGCTCGTGAAGGCTGGTACTCATGTGTTGGCGATCAAGGATATGGCTGGGTTGTTGAAGCCTCAAGCTGCTAAGTGAGTCTTTTATTGAATTTTTTTTCTATGATTGCAAATCCTTTTCATTTTTTTATATCAATCCCGTTCAAAAAGTGCCTATTGCGTCTATCATCAGAGGCTACCAAAAACTATGAAACGTGGGATCTTACCAAACTGCCATACTACACTCTGACACTCCCTTCCGCTCCACCCAGAGCGAGAGGAGTCATTTGATGATTTCCCATCCGGAAAAAAAAATGGCACTGCTGTATTTCATCAAAGCAAACCTCTCAATAGTATTGGATAGTCTACAACTCTGAGAGTGACAGAGGCGAAAGAAGTGAGCCGTAAACACACTAGGTATATCCAATACACTACACTAAAATGATCACAAATTATTTTAATTACGCGATAGATTTTTCTCCTCAGGATGTTAATCGGTGCGATCCGCGACAAGCACCCGGACGTGCCCATTCACGTGCACACACACGACACGTCCGGAGCCGGCGTGGCGTCCATGTTGGCGTGTGCCGAGGCCGGCGCCGACGTCGTGGACGTGGCCGTGGACTCCATGTCCGGGTTGACGAGTCAGCCCAGCATGGGAGCTCTGGTTGCCTCGCTGCAGGGAACTAAGCTGGATACTAGTGAGTTTCCTTTGTTCATTGTTCAATCTAGTTGGTAAATGATAACAGGCTCAAATAGTAACAAAATGGTGCTTAACTGGTAATTAAGCGGTGAGCTAGAAATTTTCTCCAATTTTTTTCCTTTGTAGTGGGCTAAAGGGTACAGCAGATGGAGAAATCCTGTGCTAAACAGCATTTCGATCTGTCTTTTTGCTATACAATTTCCCGTAGATCTCCCGTAGAGACTCCGGGCGTGAAGATAGCTATTGGTAAACTGAATCTTGTAGGTCAGCAACGAAGCATTTGATATTTGGAAAATCTGGACTTTATGTCTTTATCCTTACGTACCTTACATTAACTACGTACACCAACTTTATTATCTTCTCAATTCTAAAAAAAACATTACATTAGAATAAAAACGTTTCTCCCTGCAGACATCGCCCTCCAAACCGTATCAGAATACTCAGCATACTGGGAACAGGCACGTACCCTGTACGGGCCCTTCGAAGCCACAGCGACCATGAAGTCGGGTAACGCAGACGTATACCTCAACGAGATCCCCGGAGGACAATACACCAACTTGCAGTTCCAGGCCTTCTCGCTTGGTCTTGGCAGCCAGTTTGAAGAAGTTAAGAAGGCTTACAGGTAAGATTTTAAAGGTTTTTGATGAAATCACCTTGGTTGTCTTCCTTAGGAATTGGAAAGATGAACCGACAGATGGAAGGACTGCAGCGAGGCCCTAGCTTGGTAGGGGAGAAAAAATGCAGATAATAAAAAAATAAGCTGGGACGACACAGAGCTTTCGTGTCTTATGACAGTGTAGGTAAATATTTTATCACCGAAGGGTTTGGGGTCCTAATAATTGCTTGATGGCAAAAGTAGTCATGACTTTTTCAAGCAAATAAATAAATCAATTATATGCGCAGATATAACGCCAAAACTTTGACTAACCGATTTTGCCCCATTTTACTTTCCAGGGAAGCCAATCTCCTTCTAGGCGACATCATCAAGGTCACTCCATCATCGAAGGTCGTGGGAGACCTGGCGCAGTTTATGGTACAAAATAAGCTGACAGCTGACGAAATCAAAGAGAAGGCTGAGGAGTTATCATTCCCTAAGTCTGTTGTGGAGTACCTGCAGGGAGCCATTGGTATTCCTCATGGAGGATTCCCTGAACCACTCAGGTACCTTTGAATAAGTTGTTTATCTTGGGGCATGTTTCACAGCGTCTCGTTAATTAACATTTAAAAAATAATAAAACAATTTCTATTGAATCATCTGCCATATAAATCAACTGTAACTTATCCAGAAGGATGGCCATATTGTATATGGCTGTTATACCACCAAGAGTTACCGCGGTTTCTAAGTTTTGCAAATGAATATTTGATTTGTGAGTTCACTATTATAATAACTTCACAGTGAACTTGTAGCCTATGGATTGAAGATCGGATTTTGCATTTCTACTTGTCCTAGCTTTCCAGCTTACAGCTAAAAAAATCTATAAGTGCGAAGAAATTCCAGATATTGTGATCCAAGTAATCGCTATATTATTTTAAATGTAAAAATCTTTTCTGTTTATTCCAGATCTCAAGTGCTGAAGGACATGCCAAGGATCGCGGACAGGCCGGGCAAGGAGTTGGAGCCTCTGGACTTTGACAAACTGAAATCAGATCTCAAGGAAACATATCCTGAGGTAAGCAATAAACAAATCACTTGGCCAAGAATTAAAAAAAATATCGAACAAATGACAATCTCAAAAGCAATGCACACTTCAGTTTTTAAGCTGGGTAGGCATTGATGCAGCTCCCCAGCAATACGATTCTGCCAGACAAAAATAATTTAAAAAAAATGTATGCACCAATAACCATCAGAAAAATAAAAATAATTGTTATTAAAAGCTTGGGTTTCCTACGACAACAAGTCATGAAAATGAAGGCATCAAGGTTTGACTTTACGGTGTCAAAAAACCCTCTCTAGGGAAACACCAACTTACTTTCATAAATAACAGTTTAGTGACGTCAATCGGCGGCATATTGCGGTCGCTATGTGGCGGCCAACGCAATCCTAGGAAACTATAACTTTAGCACAACCTCGTAACTCATAAGTTCGCTGCTTCAGTCGTTCCTGATCTTAAAATTTGGAACCCGAAGTTATTACCAATTGTGTTATAATATTATTTTCATTGTTCCAATATATTCAGGTGACCGACCAAGATGTTATGTCTGCGGCCATGTACCCACAAGTGGCGAATGACTTCTTCCGCATCCGTGACAAGTATGGACCCGTCAAGCATTTGGACACCAAGACTTTCTTGACTGGACCTACTGTAAGTACCACCCCACCAGATTCACTTACCCACTACATTGTTTTAGTCTAACAGAGGCGTGCAGTGGCAGCCTAGGTAGGTAGGTAGACAAAGCAGATGGAAAAAAAAATCGAATTTAAAAATTATTGTATAGTTCGCGTCAAACTTCATGGCGGCTCTGAAGTGCACTACTCGCTGCGCAGTACCTCACCCCTCCCCCCGCTGACACGTGAAGTTGTTACTGCGCAGCGACTCGCCTCATATTCCGAGCCGTCATAAAGTTTGGATCGGGCTGTAAAAATCAATTTTTTTACTTACTTCAGTGATTTCATCTCTTTTTGACATTTTTCAAGGCAAACATTTTTCGTTGGACTCTTTACGACCACCACAAATATCTCAAAAATGAATGATGGATATTAATACACTAAATAAATAATGTATCAGACATGTCATTTTTTGGATATATGTAGTGGCTTTGAAAAAAGCCTTTTTTTCTCTCACATCACTACCCTAAAATAACTATGGAAAACACCGGGTTTGTTAGAAAAAGAAATTGCTTTGTTGTGTGCCTGCCTATTAATTGTGCAAAGAATCTATCAGTTTGTACAACAAAATAAAGTAATTTAAGAAACTCATATAATCATAGTTACACTCACTGGCAGTAAAACAGTAAAAGTGGCCCGAGCCCTAAACGCGCATTTGTGAATAAACTAAACCTATTCATTGGGTTTTTTTGAAAGAGAAAAGATGCCAAGTAGCTGTTCAAGTTGGTTTAAGTAAATAATTTCAAATTAGTTTAATTTAAATTGACTTGTGTAAAAAATTATGTCATAGCTGTTTTTAAAGTTCCCCAGGATTGCAAGTTTTTATTTTTTACTTTTAATCGGAAAAGTTTTATTTTTTACGACTTTTTATTGATTGAAAAAATCAAAACATTTCATTTCACATAAACCTAGATGGGCATTTTTGAAACGTCAAAAACTGGTGCACGGATCCAATTGGTCCTTTTCTATGGAGATGAGAAAAAATAAAACATGCCAGATAGCGTTAAGTAGGCCTCTTGGTCCTGCTTGTTAATCGTCGAAGGGCGAACTCAGTGCCAGGAGTCACTGATTCTCAATGTGCCTCGAAAATCCTGAAGATTTGCTACAAAATGGAACCACGACACTTAAACGCAACGCCCAAATATTTATAGAAAATGGTAAGCGCCCGCGAAGACCGTGTAAAAAAAACTATTTCTCACCGCTGTTGAGACCTGTCAGGAGCTCCAAATGGAGTGAGGTGCCATTTTAGCATGCAAACCACCAAACGAAAGATGCAAGAACATGATTTATGCAGAGGCCAGCACTAGGGCCAGAACACGCCAGGCACGTGTCTGAATGTACTCTCCCACACCGTAACAGACCCACAACTGTGAGCACGAGTTGACGGGATATGATAAGAGTTAGATAAACGTTCTTCCTGTCATACAGGCTTTTATGACCATCTAGTGCTTTGGGCAACTCTGCTTTAGTCCATGTACAAAACATTGGTACATAGGCCCCTGATCAAAATCACGAGTACGTGAGCCAATCTGTCGTTTCTCCATCGTTCCTCTGGCTGTTTGGCTGTTTACTTGATGAAATTGCCACGACATTGCATTAGGAGCCCCTGACAGGTCTCAACAGCGGTGAGAAGTTGGTCTTTTTACACAGGCATTCGAGAAGCGGGTAAAGCAGAGATTCATGATCCCTTTTTACAGGAAATTATCAAGATATACGAGGTACATTGAGCAATATAGCCCCCCGCCACAGAGTTCGTCTTGAGACGATTAACAAGCAGGCCCGAGCCGCCTAAGTAGTGCTATGTGTCAAGTTCTATTTTTTTCCGAGATCAGCATAAACCACACATCAAAAGAACGTCACGAAAAATAAAATATTACAGCTTGAAAGTTTAAAAAAATTAGGCATAATTTTTTATACAAGTCTATTTTAAACTACCCTAACACATACGAAATTATTAACTTAAACCAACTAGAGAAAAGCTTCTCTAGTTAGTTGAAGTAAAAAAATTCGCATAGGCTTGGTATTATTCTCATTAAAAAAAACCAAGGAATAGGTTTAGTTTGCGTTTAGGAATTCGGCCACGTTTACTGCCGTTAAGTGTATTTATTTATAAATGAGATCAATGCATCTCTCTTTTTGAAGATATGTATCTAAAACCTCTTTGTGAAAAGTTCCAGATCGTTCTAAATTTAATAAAACCCCTTTTTCTATTTTGATTAAAGAAAGATCGTTTAGACGCTTTTGCCCTTCTGTGTTCTGTAAATATGTATGGATACGTTTTAGAGATGCAAATGATCTTTCAGCAGATGAACTTGTAACTGGTATTGTGACTATTAATTTAGCTAAACGGATGACTTCAGGAAGAAGTTGGTGCATATTATTAGCAGTTATATGATCTATTGTTTGTAAAGGATCTAATTCTCTGAATTCCTCACTTGCATAAACACATTTAAGCTCATTACGCAAACGATCGAAATTAAAATTAAATGAGCTATAGCGTTCTTTAAAATCATTAAAATAACTTTGAGGAAAACCTGTAGAATATTTTGCATAATTTTCCTTGGAAAGTAACTGTAAAAGGGTAAGATTTTTAATATTGCCATGTCTAGTGCGTGACTCCATTAGAATGTTGTCAATAATACCTCTAAAAATGTCCCTATAATGAATTTTCATGTCATCAACATTGCGTTTGAGTTTGGGTGGGCCACACATTCTTTCAGCATGTTCATAGATCTTATCAAATTCGTCAGTGAATTGGTTTAGAAAATTTTCAAAACGATTTATTTCTTTCATGCATAAGTTAATGTTGCAGGTTTGGGTCTGCAAAAAATTATCCAGCAAATCAGATTTTTCAAAGATCTCGCTGAATACTTTCAGTAAAAAAATAAATTCAAAGTCTCTGATATTATTTAAAATATGATCAGCTTGACACAAAGTTTCCCCATCCCAGGAATCGATATCATTAGCAATATTATCAATAACCTGTGTCAAATGATCGACTTCATGTGAAATAACATTGACTGTTCGAGAATTATGCGTCCAATGAGTAGGACCTGCTTGTGGCATATTTTCTGCATCAGCATACTTATTGTAATATGCTACTCGTTCTGGACTATTGTTAAAAAAGTTGCTTATTGATTTTATCATACCAAAAAATTTACTAGTTCCACTAATATATTTCATTTCACAGGATTTTGATAGAACAAAATTAAGATTATGGGCAGAACACCAGACATATAATGCATGTGGACATTGCTTTCGAACAAGCCCTTGAACTCCATTATCATCAGACATGATTTTAGCTCCGTCATATGTTTGAGCAACTAATTTGGAAGAACAATTGTAATTGTCTAAAGTATCTAGAATAATCTTACTGAGCGCTTCAGCTGATCGATCAGAGCTCACTTCTATGAAACCGATAAATCTATCAACTATTTCATTATTATCAAAATAACGTAAAATTAAAACAAGTTGCTTTTTATCGTTAACATCTGGAGTTTCATCTATCATAACCGCTATAAAATCAGTTTGACTAATTTGCATCTGAATATTTCTTAAAATAACAGAAGCAATTGACGAAAACAGATCCTTTCGTGTTATATTTGAAAACCAAGTGAAATCATTTGATGATGTTTCAAGATGGTGTCCAAGAACGCCATCATCTTTGGCTAATAATTCTGTCATTTCCACGAATTGTCGATTTAAAGACAACTCTATTTCATCATGATGTCTAACAGGCAGATCCAGTTTACCCAAGACAAAAGCAGCATCAATTAACCGGTTAAAAACATTCCTATTACAGTACACTTTAGCATTATGACGCTCGATGTCACCTTTTAGCTGTTTGCTTGGGCCCATTTCATTTTGATTCAGACCAAAAGAAATCATTGCCATACACGCCTGAATATGCTCCTCCGATTTATCATGTTTTTTGGCCAGATTCGTGAAGTTGTTAAGATCACCGTATCCTGCGTCATTCCACACACATTTCGAATTAGCAAACAATAGACAAGGATAACAGAATATAAGATTAGAATGGCGGCACCCAGTTAGCCAGTTGTAATCATCATAATATTTTAAGTTAAAATGTCTAAGACTTTTACCCTTTTTTTGAGTTAAAGAAAGCTTGGGAGTTGGTCTACAAAAAGATACTATTTTTGTTTTGTCAACAAACGAAAACTTACTAATTGGGTTTGCACGTAATTTATCTAAACAAATGGCATTTTCGCCACAAACTAAGCACTGTAATTTATCCATTTTCACACAGACAAAGCAATCTCTGTTTAAAACAATTCACAAAATCACAATAAAAGAAAACAAGCATGAAACATCTTGGTAGTCGTAAATTAATTATTGATGAATTACTTAATTAGTGACTCGGAGAGACGACTGACTGAAAGTGACATTAGTGACACAATATTAAAATGTGCAGTGACACTAGTGTTGACTGACAGTGACATTAGTAGTGCCAAGTGCCAAATGGTGCTAGTGTTGCAAAAGTGAAATTTAGAAAAACATCAGGTATGCCAGCTAAAAAACCTTGGAAATCATTTGTTTTTTTATTACACGAAAATAAACCAGTTTTATTCTTTTAAAAAGAACAATGGCTAATTTCCTAACATTCTTGGATTAGACAAATCTTATAAAACGTAACTTGATGATACATCGGCATTCAATTTATTTTTTAAAGTACGGAGAATGAAGTACAGACGCCAGCAGGTCAAGCTACCCGAAACTGTCAAATTTTCCTAATCAACCTTGAACCTTAATGTTTTAGCAATAAAGTTCAAAATATATTAAAGAAATTTGACAGATTGGTAACTTGGTGCTGGCGTCCGTACTTATAAATTACGCAAAATATTTTTAGGGGTTAAGGTGGATGTGCTACTTAAATATGATAAATATAAATATGGTTCGCGAGCGTAACAAATGTTACAGAATTATAATCATTCCTTCATCCCTCTAAGTTCATAAATAATCCCATTGAATGACATTTCATGAAATATCGATGAATAGGATTATATGAACTTAGGGTTTTATTGATGATTTTAATGATTATAATTCTGTAAAGTGAATCTTATGTTAATCAACATACAACCTGACACTGACCTGCAAATTACAAAAATCTTAAGAAAATTTGAATTTTGCGGGCTTCCCCTTAGGTTGTTGTTTTTTTTTTCTAATCTTCGACCTTTTAAATTAAGATGTTTTTCAATTATTTAGAGTACGGATAAACACAAAACAACAGGTATATAGTGCGAAATAACACAAGATCGCACAGAAGACAGAGTCGACGTCGAAATGACAAAAGAAAAATGTGTATCTTTTGTTTACCTAAACTAATGTAGTGAATTTCTATCTTGTACAAACAGACAATACAAAAAGGGCAGACGATTTACAAATTCGTTCTTTCATAGTTAGTTTACCCCTGATTTTGCATCATAGACGAGAACTTCAGCGTTTTAATTCGTATAGGATTTCAGCTTAACTTTGCAGCTCTTGTAAACTTTTGTTTTATGAAAGAGAAAGATTTCAATGGGCTATAAATTATATTAAAATAGTGCAAATCAGACTTCGGTACCGTATATGTGCTAGTAACTACATGATTAAGCAAAAAACTAAACTATCTAGATCCAATACAAAACATATCACTTTCAACAGGTTGGCGAAACGATAGAAGTCAAGATCGAACGCGGAAAGACCTTAGATATCAAAACAGTCGCTGTGTCAGACGAGATGACAGCAGCGGGAGAGAGGGAGGTGTTCTTCGAACTCAACGGACAGCTGCGCTCCGTGTTCATTAGAGACGAGAATGCTAGCAAGGTAAGACGTCAGGCAGCAAGACAGTCGATGTGTCAGACGAGATGACAGCAGCTAGAGAGAGGGAGGTGTTCTTCGAACTCAACGGACAGCTGCGCTCCGTGTTCATTAGAGACGAGAATGCTAGCAAGGTAAGACGTCAGGCAGCAAGACAGTCGATGTGTCAGACGAGATGACAGCAGCTAGAGAGAGGGAGGTGTTCTTCGAACTCAACGGACAGCTGCGCTCCGTGTTCATTAGAGACGAGAATGCTAGCAAGGTAAGACGTCAGGCAGCAAGACAGTCGATGTGTCAGACGAGATGACAGCGGCAGGGGAGAGGGAGGTGTTCTTCGAACTCAACGGACAGCTGCGCTCCGTGTTCATTAGAGACGAGAATGCTAGCGAGGTAAGACGTCAGACAGCAAGACAGCGGCGGGGGAGAGGGAGGTGTTTTTCAAGCTCAACGGACAGATTAGCTCCGTGTTCATTAGGGACGAGAAAGTTAGCAAGGTAAAACGCCAGACAGCAAGACAGTCGCTATGTCAGACGAGATGACAGCGGCGGGAGAGGAAGGTGTTCTACGAACTCAACGGACAGCTGCGCTCCGTGTTCATTAGAGACGAGAATGCTAGCAAGGTAAGACGTCAGGCAGCAAGACAGTCGATGTGTCAGACGAGATGACAGCAGCTAGAGAGGGAGGTGTTCTTCGAACTCAACGGACAGCTGCGCTCCGTGTTCATTAGAGACGAGAATGCTAGCAAGGTAAGACGTCAGGCAGCAAGACAGTCGATGTGTCAGACGAGATGACAGCAGCTAGAGAGAGGGAGGTGTTCTTCGAACTCAACGGACAGCTGCGCTCCGTGTTCATTAGAGACGAGAATGCTAGCGAGGTAAGACGTCAGACAGCAAGACAGCGGCGGGAGAGAGGGAGGTGTTTTTCAAGCTCAACGGACAGATTAGCTCCGTGTTCATTAGGGACGAGAAAGTTAGCAAGGTAAAACGCCAGACAGCAAGACAGTCGCCATGTCAGACGAGATGACAGCGGCGGGAGAGGAAGGTGTTCTACGAATTCTGCAGACAGCTGCCCTGCGTGTTCATTAGGGACGAGAATGCTAGCAAGGTAAGACGTCAGACATGAAGACAGTCGCTGTGGCAGACGAGATGACAGTGGCGGGAGAGAGGGAGGTGTTCTTCGAGCTCAACGAACTCGGACAGCTGCGTTTTCCTTAACGAGAATGCTAGCAAGGTGAGGGAGAGGGTAGATATTATTTCCCCTTTTCAAGCCCATCTATTATAATTTATTAATCTGGAATTACAGCAGATTTTATTGTTTGACATGATCTAGTTAGACGAAAGACTTTGTCAAAGAGACTTAGTTCCAGCTGCAATGGCATTCGGTACCTTACCTAATTTGCGAGATCAATATGTTGTAGACATAACTGCGATGTTCAATTTGAAAGTTTCAAATACATTTTACCTAGTGAGTATGTTAAAAAAACTGTTCACCTACTATTTATATGACGTACCCCAACTTCTTACTAAATACCTTTCTTTTTTATCAGGAAATGAAAATCCACCCCAAGGCAATCAAAGGAGACAAGAACCAAGTTGGAGCGCCCATGCCTGGAACAGTACTCAGTAAGTATCACCTTAAGGTGGAAGCGCCATGGTAGCTCGCGAAATACAAATTTTGAAATTTGCAGGTAAAATATTATGATCCGCGATCATAACAAATATGCTTTACAGAATTATGATCTTCAATACTACTATAATAGAGGTCACAATTAGCTCATAATGTTCCAGCAATGGGAACATTATGGGCTAATTGTGCTTATGCTTATGAAATACATATTTATTACGGTCGCGGACCAACATACAACCCGACACTGACCTGCAAACTGCAAAAAACCTAAAAATATTTTAAATTCGGGGGCTAACTTATCGCATGCCCCTAGCCCCTTGACCTATTCAAATGGATTTGCCCACGGCTGAGGACTTAAGAAAAGTATTAACCTTTTCATTTCCCTACAGCAATCAAGGTGAAGGAAGGTGACAAGGTCGAGAAAGGTCAACCAATCGCAGTCCTCTCCGCCATGAAAATGGAGATGATCGTGCAAGCACCCAAAGCGGGAATAGTCAAAACAGTATCCATCACTAACGGCCAAAAACTAGAAGGAGACGACCTAATCTGCACCATCGAGGACTAAACATAAAGTCCACTACTGAATGACAGCTTTGTGATAAGACTTAATCTGGCACAAAATCATTTTCGCAAAAAAAAGTGAATTATGATTTTTTATACATATAGAAATATTTAGCATTTTAATAGATAATTTTAAGAGTGTTTTTATATTATGAATGTTCCGTTGAATCAATTTTTGGAATTTTATTGAAAAAAGACATTTTTTTTTTGTATTTTAAAGAATGATCATGAATGGGTTTTACATTTCGTATATAAATGTGATATTATCACACTATTTAATAGTGTCAATTTACAGTGACTTAAAAGCATCACAGTACAAAAGTGAATGGAAATTAGTTTTAATATATTATGGAAAATATCTTCGCAAATCGAATAGTTATTGTTGGGAGTGAAATATATAAGGATGTAGTGGAACATAACATGGAATGCGTAACCAGGTTGTAATGTTAGGGGCCTCACAGACTGAATTTAACACTATAACATTAATAAAGGGCAGAACTTTAAGATAATTTTACTTTTTATAAAGCCACATTTCCTCATAGTCTTGCACAAGTTTTATTACTTGTGCAAGATTGTCCGATAGCAACTTGGCAACTATATGTATAATTGCTACGCAGTCTTCTTGCAAGTTGTTATCGCACAGGAATTTGTCGTATGTGAAAATATGGCCTTATATCACAACTAATACTATACTTACAGAAAATTAAACCTTATAAGGTTTTATTAAGGTTGAATCTCTGAGAGCATTTAACCTAATTTATACATTTTACGTATATAACATACTTTAAGGAACCTACCGTTTAGTTACAATAACTTCAAAATTCAGCAGCATTCAGTCTGTGAGGCATTAGAAGAGTATGGACACGTCACAACACTTTATTCCTTTTGTGACTTATCTGTACTTATTAAGTTATTGTTATTATTTGGTTATCGTAAAACGATTCGAGTTCCGGTGCTCATTTGTTATTCATTATTTGTTAAATTCCTAGCATCACTTTGTTTTTATTTAATAAAATGATTTTTTGTATAATGAACCTTTATATTTTATTTATGTACTTCATCAATATTAATTGTAGTCATATTGTTAGTTAAATGTGTAAGTAAATAAAACTAAAGATATAATTCAAAAGTATATTTCTGTATTAATTCGATAATACAATATTTTCCATCCCAATCGTAACATTGATTCATATACAACTACAAATATTCGATACAATGTTAGTGTAAACCAATGTATATGAATTGTTAAACAACATTTACGACAAAAGAAAAAATTGTTTACAACTAAAATAGTCTTTAAACTTCGATTAAATTACGTTTGGGGCGACCGAACCGCCTATTAATATACAAACAGGCCTGATTTACGGACGAAAGAACCGAGTAATTGTAACAAAGAAGATTGTCTATCACATTGCATAATAGTCCCTATTATTAGCGTATTAAAGTGCAAACGAGACGCTCTACGAGTAGTTTGATGTCTAAGTCGTTGTCCGTAAAGCTTTGCAATTTATGGCGCTTAATTACAAAGTATACGAGTATTATACAATGACAACAGAAAATTCTCTGCTAGAATATCTTTTTTGATCTTCGCGGAGTCTTATGAAGGTGTTAGACGAGACGACGGCACACCTCATAAAAAGCGTATACTGTTTATGAGATTACCAACGAATTGCCGGTGCATTAACGGCTCACTTGTTATTCCTCGTTCCTTCCTTTAGAAGTTTCTAACTATATGCATCGTAATCTAGTCCATGTTCTTTCGTCAGTAAGTCGCAAATATAACAAACTCTTATGGCATTGACACATTATTTATATCTTGCGCGTTCAGCATCCGATTCTCGGCTATTCAAATATCAAACTGTGAAAATACTAAGTACATTTTAGTGAAAAAGTCATAAGTTTCGAACGCCTGCATTAATTGGTTACCCCCACTCCAGCCCCCTTTTCTAAAGTAGTAAGTATTTGTATGTGTGAATGGTACCAAATTAATGCAGACATTATAGAGTATACATCTGCAGTGATTTGCTAAGCTTAACCAGGAAATCCGAGAGTCAATTCTCGTAATTTTAAGAACGTTCAGTCAGACAGTCTGATCTCAGTCTCAATCTTCCAAAAATACTTCTAATTTCCTTACATTTTGACATTGACTGTCGCTGAGATGAGATTGCGACTAGATATTGAACGTTTTTAATTAGGTGAATTGCCCCTCTGGCCAAAAAACAGTATTATAAAGTTAAGAACGTATTCAACAGTTATATTAGGTATTTAACTTTTAATAAGGTACTTAATTATATTTGTCACAGTGGCTTCTTTTACATTAAAAATAACTGACAACGTTTGGAGTCAGATAAATGTCTCTTAATTTATAATAAGTTACTTTTAATATATTTTTAATAGTAGGTAAGTATAACTCAGTATATAGCATTGAGTTTACTCAACCTAAAGCTTTTAGTTAAACGCGATTAAATATGTATGTTATCCTACAGGGTGAAAAAAACTAACATACATTTGCCCACCCAGATCACCGTAATTTTTAACGATACATATATCTCTGAAACGTATCACAATAGAATCTAGGACATCAACAACGTGCTATATAAATACTATAGTTACAAATCGGATGACCAAAAAGCGCAATGTATTACAAAATTTTATTTCCCATATAAATTAAGACTACGTTTCCACTGAGCGAGAAATGCAAAGTAGAAATAATGGGATACGTTTACATGCGCAGCATTATCCAACAGTTGTAACATCGATTGCACAATTTTGGCTGCATCAGTGGAAACGTCCCCTAATGTGCTAATATTATATAATAGACTATACATCGAAAACGCTCTACGAATCAATTTGTACGCATAGAGCTACCCCGTGCCAGCAGGGAAATTTTGAAAAATATATTGTTCATCTATACATCTATTAAGTCCTTTACAAAATGACACATTTTAGCTATATTGACGTTATAATACTGTTAAGTATACAATATTTCAATCTCATTACGAGTTTACGTCGAAACAACTAAAATAAGTTATTGAATAGAGGAACTATACTAAGCTTTAACGTTCTTACGAAAATCAACAATGACAATCTGATAATATTCACACTAGTTCGTCAAATGTCACTGAATTCTCATTAGAAAACTTTAATTGATCTTTAAAACCCAAATATGAATATTATCAGTACCATTAGAATAGTCTTAGCCTAAATTGGGCAAATCAAGCCCTATCCCAGATTATAGGCAAGAAACCAAATATAATTATACCAAAATATACAGTAAAGTTTGAACATAAAGACTAATATCGTGTGCATAGATACCTAAGTTAATCTCGTCGAAAATTAGCCTCAGATTCATAATTGAAAAATTAGTTTCGAGTTGCTGATATACCCAATGATGCATATAACTATTTAAGTAATCGAAGCATTTTAACTAGAACTTTGACTTCTTCTTCAGCGTGTCGGTAAGATCGAAGATTACATAAAGAATATACCAACAAGCGTAGTGTTGGTCCCTAAACTAAAATTTAAAAACTAGAAGACAAAGAAAATAATCCTACTCTATTAGAGACAAAGGAAATATTAAAGCCATACAACTAAAATATACACAAAAGGAATGAGCAAATAAGAAAGATATTTCACAACATAATAACTAACAATTATAAAGAGCTTACTTCGAAGTCATAAAAGGAGAGAAACCTTTTTCTGTAGACTTGCGTCATTCAGGAGCACGTGAATTTCCGTGGGAGAGCCGGGACATGAGTCAGGGTTTTAAAAAATAAGGTCTTATTGCGAAAACCTTCTTTAAAAGTCACGTTACTTTAATATAGATACCCCTTTTTCTTTTCTATTTTAAGGTTTCTTAAGGAAACGATGTTGCTCACTTTAAGTATTGTTTTATGGGAAAATATGGCTTTTTGTTGCGACAAAAGATGTTGAAAGCAGTCACCAGTCACCTTTTCAAAAGGTTTTTGTTATGCTAGCTACATTGTGCAGCATCGCCAGGTACACAGTTTTAAATAATCTTTTGCGTCACCTGCGAAACCTTACAAATTCTCAAAAAATCCACTCTTGTTTTTTACTCTACCACAAGTTTTGTAATTTCGACACCTAACCCGTTACTAAGTTGAAGCAATATTGATTGAAATTAAGAAAACAGCCTTAATTATACAGTTTTACGAAATAAGATAAATTAGGTTTAATATAATTTATATCACGCTCAGCATTGATACGTATCCCTGGAAAGGACATGGATTTTTGTGGCCTAGTACGGACAAAAAGTTATATTATTTAAAAAATAACTGATAATATTTGAAATCCCACCACAGCTTTCGTTACTTGGCAAATCTTTGCAATAAATGTTTCAATTTAAAAGATTATTATTTCGATTTAAGTATTCTGGGTGGTATTTGTGTTACCAGTTTTGGAAATAAGATGGTAATTGGGACATGCTTATTGTAACAATTGATATGATTCACGAGTATTTTTAGAATATAGAATATCAAAACTGTATTGGGAAGCGTATTGAATAATAGCTACCTACACTGTTATGAACATGATATTTAATAATTGATTAATATATCAATTTCGTTTTTAAACAAATAGATAAGTCCAGTCTTTAAAGTATGTAATGGCAGTCGTTCATAATAATTGTGACTGCCCGTCATTGTCATGCATTTGTCATATGTCATTTATGCTTTACACAGAGTTAAAACTAACATAGAGGAGGCACTAAAAGATAAACAATGCTACGCAATATTTTATTGTTTTCTATACGAAACATCCTGTGTGTTAGAAAGAGTACCCTTTAGTGATTATATATGCCATTATTATTTTAGACGATCCCAATAATATGACATAAGCGCGTAAGTGATTGTTGCACTGTCTTATTCACATTTTTTGCATGTTACGTTTAACATTTGTTATTAAACCAATAAAAATAAATAAATGACCGGGGGGTCACAAGTTACATTTTTGGAATCGTCTCCTCGAGCCCTTTATTTTGACGTAGGAACTAAAAACGTTTTTCACATCAGGCATGTTGATTTTTGTGAAACCTTTTGAATTAGGAATTTCCTTCAAAATCCTTCGGATTGCGATTGAAAGCGACGTGTGTTACGCCGGGCGGTCACCACAATTCTAACGACATGTAAATCATTACAATGCACCCAGACAGACATCTGGATGCTATGAAAGAATAAAGAATCCTACAAACATAGAGCAGGTATGTAACCATGCAAAGACATGCGCTAAAATAACCCTTCTTGTCATTTTATTTATAACTCTGTGGTGCCGCGTGTGACAGCATCATGAATGTGTTGTTGTGATTTGTTCAAAAATATAATTGGCTTATCTTTTTTGCTATTCTAAGTGACATCGCCTTTCTTGGACGATGGATTTTTGCATTCAGTTTATCTCGGCTACAATAACAATACCTATAACTCGCATCTCAGATACGTTCTATAAACTGGGGCATAGCGAATGAATCGTTTGTGATACATTCGTTAGATTTGAGTGAAATTCAATCTTTTGGAAGTGAGTGGATTACGCCGTGATCGACAGGTTCGAATTTAATTATTTTTGACAGGTTTGAAGTCATCAGACCTGGGAAGGGTTTTAAGGCCCTTCACCAAGTTTTACGACGAACAAAAATATACAGGGTTTTGAAACACTATTATTTTATTTTATTCAATATATATATTTTATTTTTTTTTTTTTTTATTCGATTTTGTTTTATTTGTGCTTATTTCTGGGCCAAGCTTGTATGGGCCAAAAATCCATCTCCTTTACAAAATCTCTGTTACGAAAGTTACTTTAAACTTCCATAGCATTAAAGGTGTATATTACCAGTTATCAATTACGTTTTAAGTTAGAGTTTAAATAGATTGACATAATTTAATCTTGGTATACAAAATAATGTCAAAAAAGTATGATTTCTAATAAACATAGTAAGACCTTAATTTATTACAGGAATTGAAATAAACTTTACGCATAATTTTAAGTGTTCTGGCCTATTTTGGCACGGAAACACTAAAATCAAACTTAGGCGTTTTAAGGAAAAGCTGATCTATATTCAACTTAGCACATAACTTCCATAAGGCTATAAACGATTCTATTGAGACCGCGTAAAGTCAATTTCAACCCGCGTAACTATGGTTGATTCAATGTCAACCCGCGTCAATATGGTTGATTCAATTTCAGCTGCGCGTAATTCCGCAAAACAGTGCGCAAACTCAATCTATTTCACCAGGGTGCAAAAGTGACTTATCAATAGTATGTGAGAATGTATCTACCAAATCTTGTGAGGTTATGTCACCGAGTCTTTGCGGTATGTCCAGTGTGTCCTCGATGGAGTTCACAGAGTTTTGATCGCTTAGAGACAGGCTCGTGTCTGTGTCGTCGCCATAGCAACGACGCTTGTGGTCTGAAGGAAAGTTGTGGTAGGAATGTTCGACGCGAATCGCTTGCATTGTGTTGCTGTAAAGAGAAAATCATGTTTCAGTAAAGTGTTGATGATATGTTAGATTTTCTGCCCTAAAATGTGTTCCCTACTCTCGTATTTTAATTGAACTATACCTATTTTTTATTATCTTATCTTTTCAATGACAAAACATGCTAATTGATATTGATTTTATTAAATGAATCAAGAAGCTAAAAGAGATTATGGTAAAACTATTCAAGTATTGAACATAACATTTTCTACATACTTAACTTTTGTTTGAACAAATTACTAAGAAAAAAAACGATTTGAAAGGCTAGGAAAATACCATTCATACATTCAGAAAATTACTTTTACCTTTTATACAAACAGACGGATTATAGTCACCTGGTTTTCCTAAGAACAGGTCGCCCCATTTCCACTTGAAGTTCCAAGGAGTACAGCTTAGCTAGCGACTCCAGCTTTTCCTTCTCCTCAGGATCATTTAGACTTGGCAACTTCAACTCAGTTTGACACGAGTCTTGGAGGAACTTGGAAAGCTGTTCATTAGCAGCACTCAGGATTAGGAAACCAGGTCTTTCGTCCCTTATTCTGCGACACCCAGCCCTTATCTCGCGCACTTCAGTCACTACAGCATTCCCCATAGAATGCTCACTATAATAATGATCGCTTTGTGGAGATTTCTCACTCAAATTCAAGTCACTCGATGACGTCTTCTGTAGCGAAAAATTCGTGCGTGGTGTCTGGTTAAACGATTCATCCTGCTGCCCCGATTTCTCCTGAAAGGCCTGAAAGGACTGAAAAAACGTCTCATTCGCGTTTTGACCAGATACACCCGCGTTTTTTATATCGCTGAAACTACTGAAGGAGGAATGCGGTTGGAGTATATCCCTATTTTCCTTTGAAATAGCCTCGTCTTCAAGATCGACTACAGTTTTCGAATCAGACATCATTGCGTCATCGTCGTTTCCCGAATCGACTTTAGCCCTTTTCTTCTTGAACCTGTTCTTGCAACTAGCCCACCCGCTCTTGACGAGCAACTTCTCCTTCTTCAACCTTTTTGGCGGTGGCATATTACTGGCAGATTTAGGAGAATTGTTGTTTACGGATTTGGAAGATTTGAACGTGAGGCTTTTGTTGAACACTTTCAGCTCTTCAATGCCTGGCCAGTCAGTGAGTTCGTCGTCTCCTTCTCTATCGCTATCATTTGTTACCACTCCATCAGAATCACTGCTGCTCAGTGAGCTTGATTCGTTCCCCGCGAAATCCATCCCGCTGATAGAATCATCAAACTTCAAAGGATTCCTTAAGGACGAAGGGTGAGTCTTATTCAGCATCTTAAACTTTCGGTGGTATTTTCCATCAAAGCTGTTCTTTCCCGAGCTGGTTGTAGGATTGAAGAAAGGTGGTAAGTCAGTCGTTATTTTGTACCCTGTCAATTTAGAAAGAGTCGGTGTCCCGTTTTTGGAAGAATTTTTATACACGAAGTTGAAGCTTGAGCTTCCTGGCAATGAGGGAGTGTTTGTGAGTGTAGTCGGTTTTGTGCCTTCAGCATTCTGAGATTTGAGTACAATTTTGCCTGGCTGCAACACAAGGTCTTTTTTTGGGAGATCCGTATCGTACTTTCTTGACTTAAAGTCGGTTTTAGAGAAGTAAGCGGACTTGGATGAGCAACCGCCACTGAATGACCTCTCCCTCATTTCGCAAACATCCCCTTTGTCCCGGTGAGACCATTTCCTCTTGCCGCAGAACGCGTTTCTGAAAAAACAGCTAACAAACCAACACATTGAGGAATAGTACAACTTTCCTTGTGTAATAATAGTTATGTAAATAAAAAGAAACAATACAAAGACTATATCCCAAAACAGTTGATTCAATAGTGGGAGTCTGGGAACTAAGAATTGGAACTCAGTATAGCATTTCCCATGTTGCAGGGTCTAAGGAAAACATCATTGTTTATGATATTTTGTTTAAATGGACAAATATAACCAGAGACAACGCTTTCTTCGCAAGCGTGAAGCTATTATTAATCTTATGATGATGTGCAGTAAATTTTAGGAATAATCAACTATTTTATAACATAATTGTCAGTTATTAAATTAAATGAGTGATTTTCAGAATAATTACTTGCTTAGCAAAGTTATTCATGCAGTAATAAAAAATTGCAATGTTTAAATCTAAAGTCAATGTTTTTTTGGATATTTTAAAGCATTTAAAACGCATTATAACATTTTTACTGACGTATGTAATAATAGATAAACATCCCTGCGAGTTTCCATTTTAATTTTCAACTGTGAAATACTTAATCTGAACAAAGCTCGCCCGGAAAGAAAAGTCCGTACCATCGATCCTTGTTATCAAAATCGATATTTAATTGGAATTTTGCTTGAATCCATGAAATAAAACAGCTGATGCATAAAATAGATGAATTTTAGTAATAACAACAATTGAATAAAAGTAAAAAAGAATATATGTATGTTATAAACTCTAAGGTGAAATAAAATTAGACTAGAGGGTTCACAAAAAAATAAATAAAATAATAACGGGGCTTAGAGTACTGACCTTTCAGGTTTCGTGAGTGTCTTGTGCTTATTTACATGTATTGCCGGAGACAACACTTGGCTTTGGAGAATGATTGTAGCAGGCAGTGCATTGGGCTGAAAAAACAATCATTCATTCAGACACCACACTAGGGATTACAACATCTGTTTTAAGTACATATGAAAACTAAATGAAAGAACGGAAGAAACATATTTTATTTGGGAAAAACATTAAAATATCTAACAAAATCATGAAAATAATAAAAAAGAACATTAAAACTTTTATCTCTAATAAGGATTAAAACTAATAAAATAGTGGAAACAACAAAAGAAATGGATTGTGGAGGTCACAAAATAATCATGTAGTGTCAATATTTATGCTAAAATTGTTTTTATAATAAATCCGTTTTTTACAAGGTCATACAATTTAGCATATTGAGAAAAACTGTACCAATTCAGAAATAAAAATTGAGTTTCTATGAGGAAATTATTAGTGTTATTTGTTTATATGTACAAAAATCAATGATTCAAAAGGAAATTACTTGTACTATGTGTGTGTATGTATTTTTAGTTAAACTTATCTGAGAAATTAAACTTATAATATTTGTGAATAATTGAACAACACTAATTTGTACCAATGAGAAAATATATTTTATAAATAGCACTGTTTAAGTAAGTAAACCAAATGTAAATGTCTAAAACTGTACATATACTATTTTATGGCTTGTGTGACCTAAACCCACACTTAAGTCACACTTTGACTTAAGTAGTCTATTTTTACACAGAAAAGTGTGACTTAAGTGCGGGTTCAGGTCACACAAGCCATAAAATAGTACATGTACAGTTTTAGACATTTATTTTCTCAAAAGATTTACACAATCACTTACAGAGAAAATACAATATTATAACTTAAAAATACATAAAGCCGATTGGTGTAGTGGGTTAGTACTATGTCAAAATTACATTAGGATTTAGTAAGAGGGTAGTTGCAGTAAAAATATGAAAAGTGCACGACGTTGTATATGTGACTATAACGACATATTGTCATATATGTGACTTATGTAAGTAGTCTATCAATGCAAGGCGTTTACCACCCTCACAAAATAACTCATTAAAACTCACCTCAGTAGTCACACTCAAAATTTCAACAGGTGGTGATCTCTTTCCATCCGTATACTCTACAGGCATCTTCTTATACTTCCGTTTCCTCCTAGCATTAGCCGGTCTGGTTGGCGAAAAGTTCTCATTGAAAGAATCAGACTCAAAGTTCCCGATCTGACAGTAATGCCTGGATTTTAGGCTGGATTTGTGCAAGCTGAGGTGGGGATCATCTGAATCTGATAATGGCTGGGTAATGAGTGGGGCCTGCGGAGGACTGCTGGAGCTTCCATCTTCTACAAGGCTCACTGTAACTGCAGCTGCTGTAAAGATTTTGTAAATCTAAGGACTGCAACACTTTTGGACATTTTTAATACAGGGCAATTATTTAAGCTAAATGATGAAATTATAACAGGGATAAAGCCTAAGGACCTGACTGGATTTATTTTTATTCAACAAAGAGTAACAATATTATGTATTAACATTTTCAAAAAAGTAAGCCAAATGTTACAACATTGTCAATAAAATGAAAGTAGCATGTTAGGTGGGGTAGGTTCTGGGGAATACTATGATTCATAAATTTCAGACAAATCATTCCTTATAGTAAATGTAGTGACTCAATAGAATGTTCACAAATTATGAGCTAATAGCTAATGAAGGCTTCGGTACAAGGGAGATATATAAATAAAAATAATATTGTTCACATAAAAGTAGGTATTAAAAAAAAAACGATTTTATTACAATGTAACATTAATACTTCTAGTACCACTCATTTCTTTAATTATTATTAATGAACCTGGTAAAATAAAGTTGAATAAACTCATGTGCTATACTCAACTAAGCTCATAAAAGTTTCAGAAATTTGTCTAAACTATGCAAGTTAGAATTGGCACAATATCTTGGTGAGATTTCAAATGTTTGGCACAATTTTAAATTGTGTTGGCTCAAAAATTAATAGTTTGAGGGAAAGTAGTACTGATTTAATTTTACTGCTCCAAATCATTTATCATTTTAAAAATAAGTCCTTTATCAAAAAAAATCCAGGTGCAATAACAAAGAGTAAGTGTACTGATAAAAAATCATCAAACAACAAATCCTTGAATGAAACTTAGAAATAGTTCTAAGTTTCATTCAAGGATTTGTTGTTTAGAAGCAAGGTTTACACTTACGTAGGTTTCCGGCAGATCTGGTCCGTCGGCGGAGGCCTAGCTTCCTCCGCTCCTGCCGGCCGCAGTTACTCTCCTCCAGAGCCAGGTTAAGGTCATGAGACAACCTCTCCATTGCCCCTAATGACCCTCAAGCAAACCCTTAATAATGTGCCATTAAAATCTAGAACATACGATGCACCGGCTCACTTTGTTTTATGCCCCCCGACTTTTATGACCTACTTCCCACCTGCCCTTTCACAAATTCCAAGACTAAATGAAACTATCAACTCAAAAAGCAAATAAACACAATCAAAACAGCAACCTATCATACGGGATCACAACAAAAGTGTACATTTCGTACCGTATGTCCTTCCCGAATGGAACGGAATGTTTATTTTTAATATTATTATGCACGATCATCAAGAACACTTTCTACAGTCAAAGAAATGAAACATAGAATTTCAGTCAATTAAAAGTATTCACGTCTACTTTCTTTTATCGAATATTTTGCCGTGCATGATTTTGACAAAAAATAATAAATATCACATCAAGACGTTCACGACATTCGATGAATGAATGGAATTAATTATTCTGACCACAGATACCACAGACAAAGTAGTACAACAGATATTGTAAAAGGATTGTGATGTGAACACAGTTCGCACCTGACGTGGGGCTGCAGTCTCGACATTCATAGCGACTGCTTTACGACCGAATTCGGTCGCAAAGTCCCGGATTGACATACATTACACCAATGTATGGAGTGACAGGACTTTGCGACCGAATTCGGTCGTAAAGCGATTGCTATGAATGTCGAAACTGCAGCCCCTGGGGGCTTACCACCAGCTCTTATAGCAGGGCAGAAGTTGAACTGCACTGCTTTTGTGTACAGACGCCAGCAGGTCAAGCTACCCGAAATTGTCAAATTTTCCCAATCAACCTTGAACCTTAATGCTTTAGCGATAAAGTTGAAAATATATTAAAGAAAGACAGATTGTAGTAACTTGATGTGCTGGCGTCCGTACATTAGTGCTGGTGGTAAGCCCCCTGAATTGAATTTGAGTTAGGTCTTGGAGTTGGTAGATATGGATAGGGCCCTGGGTCAGTAGTACAGTACAGCGGGACTGTTTTCAACAATCATAATTATAAGTAAAAAAATATATATATAAATCATGAGAACCTCCTCCTTTTTTTGAAGTCGGTTAAAAAGAGGGTTTTACTAAACTAAATATTATTATAAACATTGGATAGTAACTCGCACTCACCCAGCTAACACAATAATTTATCTTTCTGCGCATACACACACTAAAACTAGGTAACATACCACCCAGGAAAACTAAAAAATAACTATTGTGTAAAAATATAGCTGTATAAGAAAGCCAACGGAGACCGACGATGTAATGTAAGGAATAAAACGTTTAGACTAAAATATAAATTCAAATGGTGGCAGAAGGCAGAAATATAATGTTGAAAAGAGCTTGTAACTTGGCTACCGCAGCAAGCCATTTTATCCTATGGTCTAAGAACTGCCGACTCTATTCAGCAACATACAAATACTTACACTGACCAATTCAAATCGTGTTACGGATATCCAACTTTCCAATGGCAGTAACTGTTTATTGTCAGCTCAGCAGGTTGCACTGAGTAATCAACTGCAAAAATTGGATCAAGCTACTAACAAGTCCCATGCAAATTGGACGTTATTCACGGGCGTGATTAGCCGGCATAACAAATTCAATGCTTGGTAACCCAACATTGTTATTGGTGATACCTGGAACGTGGACTAAAAAAAGAAAAATCCGTTGTGCTTTGCTTTGTAGAATTTGGTTGTCAATTTTTGCGCCAATTTCGTTATTATTTTTATTTTGTTATTTCGCTCTCACTCTCTGTTTTGCACGTGAAATTTAGTTAAAGGATACCATCTATCGATATTACACAGAGGTAATGCATTCAAAAGTAATTTATTTTCGTGATTTTTATGTTCTACCGTTAATACTAGCGTCATTGTAAACGATATTTTCGTAGATCGTTATTCCATAGAAACTGTGATGTAAACTACAAATTAAGAATTCTTACATAAACCTAATGCGATAATTGAGACGTTGTAGTAGTTTCAGGGGTTTTGCTACGAAATTCAATTATTTCTTGCTATTACATTTGTACTGGTAAAATTGAACGCAAGCATCTCCAGGTTGTTTATTTTTGCTTATTTATCTCAGATGTGGTCTCCACATGGCGCATTGAGCCTCACATACAAAGCCTCACTCGAGATCACGAGTCATAATATCGTCAACAAGTGAACCCCAGGTTTATTCTGACCTAAATCAAAATGCTTGTTAGAATTATATCAACTATCGTTATCTTGGCCTAGTTACGTATCCAGTCAGTAATACTATTTGGTTCATCTCAAAGACATTTAAAGATACTTATCTTAAACCTCTTTGTACAATTTCTTGGTTACTTGTCACCACCAAGTAGTTTCCAATTTAGTTCTCAAACTTAACTCACATTAATGCGCATTGAGCGTATTGTATGTTAAACTAGGTGTATTAGAAGTAAGATCCAATGTGATTATTAATTGAGGTATTCAAGCCATTACAAACACTTTTACACAACAATCATATTTTAATAATTAGATGAGATCGGCTTTTCCTATCTGACTACTCTGAGAAGAAAGGCTGAAGCAAACTCAAGGTCAGAGTCTCTTTTAAAGTCCAGATATAATCATTATCTGATCATGTAGACACCAGTCTAGCTATCAAGCTATGTGGTTCCTTCCTCAAAAGACCATTTAAGACACCAGTCTTAAATGGTCTTTTGAGGAAGCAACCACATAGCTTGACCTTGGACCAGTCCAGTCAGTGCACACATTTGTCAGTAATCATGCAGCTCAACTCAGAACATAAGGAGCTCAAAATATTTTTTTTAATTATAATGTGAATTTTATCAACTCCTATTGAATGTTATGTGTTCTGTTATGCTATATCCTACCTAACTGCTTCAGATTCCTTTTCCAGCGCCAATGGAGGGCGCTGTGACACCAGATGGAGGACGTCGCACACGTGCGGCGCTTGTCGAAATTCCGGTGCGGCTTGATCGTCTCCGTGTCACCCCACTGCAGCCGGTCACAAACATCCGGGAGCACTCTCCAGCTCTGCCCGCTGGGTACCTTAGTCCGGCACCATCGCCTGACGAACTGCTAATTCAGCAGAGAGGTATAACAAATTGAATTCTCAGTCTTATGTCATTCCCACATGTTTTATTTAACTTGCCTTGTTAGTTAGTTAATATGTATGGGTCAAATCTTGCAAGCTGACACATAGGATTGGCCAAAGACAAAGAAACGCCTCAACAGTCATCAGTATAGACACGAAATTTATTAACTAATTCAGTTATTGTTTAATGTGACAAAACAAATACAATTTTAAACAAATAATATTATTAGAGTGGACTTTATTAATAGTAGACATTCACCACTAAACCTTTAGATTTCACAGTGACTTTGCCGATATGGGATTAACAACAGTAAAATAAGTATCTGCAAAAAGGCATTTAGAAACTTGGGGTTTGTTCTGAGACAGACGCGAGACTTTACCAGTATCACAACCATCAGAGTCCTGTATGACGCATTAGTCAGGAGTCATCTGGAACATAGTGCTGTCATATGGGCTCCACATGAGGCTAAGTACTCAGTGATGTTGGAGCGAGTCCAGAACAAGTTCACGCGCCACCTGTATAGGAAACTTTATGGGGTATATCCATTTTACCCATTAATGTACCCCACTCTATTCATACTGGGTATGGTGGGGTACAATCAACTCGGGGTGCGACGGGATTTTGCTCTGGTCTCGTACATGGTGAAACTGCTCCGAGGCATAGAGCACAACCCGGGAGTGCTGCAGCGGTTGCACTTGTACGTACCCGACCGTTATGTGTGGAGGCGACGGCCCCCGCCACTGCTGGTCGTACCATCAGCCAGGACCAATTTGCTGGCCAAAACCCCACTGACTCGAGCAATTCGCATTATCAATTATATTCAGGTCGAAATTGATATATTTACATGTCACTGGGGTGAATTCGCAAAAGTACTATTGTTTACGTTATGTTACAAACAATGATCTTTATGATCTTAAGATGTAGTTTGTGACTTATTTTTAATTTTGTGTGTGTGACTTGACTTTCGCATTAGGTTAAGTAAGACCTGTAATGATAATTTAAGGCATTTAAATAAATAAATAAATATTAACTAAATTAATACTAAAGTAAAGATACTCAATCAATCAATCAACCAATCATTTATTTGTGAATACAGGTATTACAATATGGTCTTAAGTATACATTTTGGTCAAGCTCTATGTCCTACCAATAAAAATTGGTGTACAAATATTATATTACAATTAATACTCTTTTTTATTGAATGCATACTTTTATATACTGAAATGACACACCAAACCTTTACTACTAGACCTTTAGATCGGCAGGAGTATGTGTGTAAAGGGCTTTAGGACCACTCCCAACATACTTGAAAATTTTGAAACTTTCCGCATATTTCTCCTTCTTGGTGTCTGTCACTAGCACAACAGTTATACAAATTTTGTTGGCCCAAATCTTCGCCACTTCCACGGTGTCGTCGGTGGCAGCGCAGAGGTCACATTGACTGCATGTTTTGGAGCACAGAGGGCAGGATAGGAGGTGGAGCATAGTTTGTGCTCAGCTCCACCCTGCTGCCAGCATACTGAAAAGACTGAACTTTTACAATAACTGTAAGATGTACTTCAGGCACACATAGTAAAGTTCAATGAATACTATTATTTAATAGTATGAAATACTCTTAATCCTACTTTAAAGTTTGGAGGGAACTCTGATATAAAAACGAGATTCTTACGGGCATATGATTTTTTATGGAAAGATACTTTGTATTATTTTTTTTAGAAGTTTAATTTAGCAAGTGACTTTTTTTTTGATAGACGATAATTATCTTCTTCAATAAACACCTTGTCGTCGAACAAAGGAAGGTCTTGTCAGTTTCTTCCAAACTGAGAAAGGGAGGCCTTTGCCCTGCATTGGGACAACAAAGGTCAAACATTATAATATGCTGCTGCGTCAAAAATACATAACATCCCCTAATTCCTTAGACAGCTGAAAGAATAGGCTATACAATAGCAACAGAAATACTTACATTATCGTAATGTTCAAAGAGAATAGAATATATTTATTTGCAAATTATGTATGTATGTATTACAAATCAGATGTTACAATTAATATCAGAGTCCTTGTACATTCTGAAGAAGAGAAGAATATTATCATTTTTTTTTTCACTTTTTGCTACTTTATTGAAATACACATTTACAATTTAAATATCAGAATACAACTCAAGTTCCTACTTAGTTGTTTTACCACTAACCCCACCTTTCGTTTGCAGGCCGCAAACGTCTGCCAGTAACATGGTCGCCGGACATCGAACTGAAACGCAACTCCTCATTTCACTCCACCATACGCACACCACCGAAAGACAACCACTTATCACCCTTGAAACTCGGCGTTACCCTTCGCTCTACGCCACGAAAGCGTCTATTACTCGACACCGAACGCATACCACTAACTCCCGAAAAGATCGACTTTACCGACATTAGCACTCCTCAGAAATTCAAGATCACCAGCCCCATTAAAAGCGCCCCACCAATGAAAAGGTGTAGACTGGAAAGAACATTGAATACCGAGTTCAAAGGACCTATCGATACCGCCCTAAAAGGCTTGAGCCCTACCCAGCTCATTCATATGGTCAAAACCATCACATACAAGCACCCTGAAATTGAACAAGAGATCAGGAGTGATATGCCAGTCCCGGACCTAGCGCCTCTTGAAGAGAGACTGAGTTATTTGAAGAGCAATATCTTCAAAAGTCTCCCTACGTCTCGTCTTACTTCTAGAACTGATTCCCCAGCATACACTCGGGTTTCTACGCATTTGGCTGCGTTCAAGAAGTGTGTGGTCGAACAAGGCAAGGTCTTGGTTGAATCGCAACATTGGGAGTCAGTCATCCAGTATGTTTTTCTAGCTTGGAACTATGTCAAAGCTACTCCTGTTTGGGACAACCAGCCACATAATGCTCAAAGAAAACAATGCTTTAAGGCCCTTACAAACTTCTGCATGACGGCGTTAAAAAAGGGTGGTATGCATAGAGAAATGTTAGTTGATGTGCAGGACAGACTGCAAGGAATGGTTGCAGACAGTGAGGAAATATCGTCATGTTTGAAATATATTCAGGGTCAATTACAAGATTTCTTGTAATTTCTATTCATTACGATGGTTTTATACGATGGAGAATGGTGTTGTAATAGATTCTATAATTGTTAATATAAGACTGATAAAGTTACGTCCACATCAATGAACTATTGATAAATACGTGCTTATGAAATTATATTTAGTTACTTTGAAAATAATAATAATAATTATCCATACATTTGATAAAAAAATCGTCTTGCTTCTTATTGATGTGGCATTAAAATTTATTTTTTCTTTTTCTTGATAATTTTGCCTAAACAATTATGGAATCTGATTTCTTTTAAGTTCATTGTTACCTAAATTAAGATTGTAGATGCAATCTTTTGTTTTATTTGTATCGTTTTACTATTGTGTCACCCTTTTTGTACCCGCTACGCAATATGAGCCTATTTCTTTATGCCACTATGACAAATGATTCTTGAGGATATTTTTATGACCAATTCTCTAATAAATCGTATTTGACATCCTTGAAAGTGCTGAGAGAAGTCCCATATTATGTAACGGCGAATTTTTGCAACATAATAATGTTGAACTCGTTTCATATAAATGAAATCATTGCCATTTAATCAAAATTCAATCAATTACATATTAATTGAAAGTATAATTTTAATTACAAATCATTGTCGTGTATGTATTCCCTGTTAGTAAAATTGTACCTTTCATTGCATTTAAAAATTGATAATATTTTTAATATCAAATATTTTTCTCTTTAAGAACTCTTTTTAAATTTAATATCAGTGTAATGACTTTGGTAGACTTGAAAGGAATCAAAAAATATTTTTAAGTAATATTTTAAATGAGTTTGTCTTCCATATTTTTATGGATACTTAATTTTGATTCTTTTCAATAAAGCTGTGACAATACCAAAGTATTCTTATTGTAGTTAAATAAGTATATGTATGTAAGTTTGAATATTTCTTCTTATTGTAATATTTTGTCATAACCATACTTAGTACCGAAAAAACTCGCATAAATCTGGATCAGCTTTAGTTGTCCGACTTTACCTAAAAGTATATAAAATTGATAAAAAAAGTTTCCTACTTTATCGGCAAAAAAATGTTTATTGAAATTATACCTAGTATGTTTTAGATTAAAACTGTTTTTGATAAGCTACTTAGTACAATATTTATGACTAAATATCTGTTTTGGCTGAATAAAAGTTAATGTTGTGCCTTATTCTAGCAAGTGATTGACAAAATATCACACGATATTGTTAGTTTACATATTTTTAAGCTTAAATAAACCGCTTTTTTGTAATATTTGGCGTTTGTTTTTCAATATCAGTTAAACACAGTAGGCGCTACCGAGCAGGGCTTGAAATACCGGTATTTTTGGGCCTTGGCTGCCTTGGTGCGAGACCGGTACCAGAATAGTACCTGTGCTATTGGTACCGGTACCAGACGTACTATTGGTATTTCTAATCAATATCGGTAATGTACCGGTACCAAACAAATATGTCCGTAAGTTAGAGTGAGAAAACAGATATAGTAAGTAAAAAAGGATAGTTAATAGGCATTAGAAAAATGACTTCAAGGTTGCCTACCGTACGAGGTTCCTCGTACAAATATGAGATTTGTTCGCGGCGGGTACCTGAATTTAGGTGGAGTACCGGGTGTCCGTTACCCTGGCCAGATGTTGTCGAAAATGGTAATTTGAATCTTATAGATAATTAGATTTGCGGCTTCTGTAATTGTTGCGCACATTTTTTAATTTGTTGCGCTTATAGTTTTTTAATTATTTCACAAAAACATTTCCTGCTGCGGTAACGTTACCCTAGCCAGACCTTTTTCTTTCTAATGGGAATATTTAAATAAAAACTAGCTATAAAATTAGTTGTCTAGATGAAGTAAATGTTGTGCTTTATTTTGTATTCAAGTTTTCTTCGGTTGCGAAGTTATTCGAGATTTTGCTGGAGTAACGTTTCTGGTTTTGCTAGATCTTTGAAACGGTTAAACGGATTCTTATCATATTTTGTACATGACTTCTTAGGAACTAGTTTAAATTTGTTTTTCAATAAAAAAACCAAAATAATGCATAGCTTAAAGGTTATTTCATTAAATAGAAAAACACTTCAATTGGTCCCAGCACTCTCAATAAGAGGTCTAAAGACTTACTTTAAACATTATTTTGAAGCTTGTAACTGCCTTCAAATGTATCTGAAGTTTCATTAGTATCCTGTAAGTATTTAACAAGTTAGATGATATTCAGTTCCTCAGGAGCACGGTCTTGATGCGTGCGGTGTTATTTGGCCACTGGATTGGATATATGAACTGAATGTTATGTCAATTATTAGTTTTTTAGTTCAGTTGTATATCAGTAAAATTTCAGCTCAGTACATTGGATAATTAATGAGATAATACGATTAAAGTCATTAGGAAGTGAATGACCGTGGTAACCCGACCAAGTTTAGGTGGTTATGAAAAAGCGAAAACGCAGAACATTATGGTATCTTCTAAAATATGTAGGATAGTGTTGCAAATTTAGTACAGACATGTACACAAGTTTTAAAAAAAACTACATGATTATTAAAAAAAATTATTTACAGGTAAAATAATCATTTCAATTGAACTTTTAAAGTATTAATAAACTTATACTTAAAACAATCACAGATTAAAATTACACATAGTAATTTTGCTTTTTTGAAATTTTTTACCATTTTTTATTTAAATTATAGATTTCAGTATACACAGTATGTAGCGAAGGATAAATATGTCGTTATCATTGTTGAGAATTCCAGTCCAGGTAATAACTAAGTACGAGAAAAAAAGAAAATAATAAGAAAGGTTCTAAAATCAAATAATTAAGCATTAAAATAAATACAGTTTTAGATAAGTACCTAACAGTCTACATATTATTAATAATTTTGCCACTATTTCTGTAGTTACATTATGCAAGCTTACCTTGTTCGTGAATTCAGCAAGCAGCCCGCACCATAATTAATATGATCATCAATAGAAGCACTCCACATTAGCAGCAGTAATTCGCCACACTTGTTATTAAAAATAGCTCTCACGCACTCGATAAATATTTGCAAAAACAGGAAACGGAACTGCCGAAGCGCACGCGCACTCTCTACAAGATGAATTATGTGATTGTGGAGCATGTTTAGTGCGTTATGCAAACAATGTATTATCCCTTCACCCCACCCCTCCCGCGTCCCACCGAACTACATGTTAAATCGGTGATTTTTGTTATGTCTGTGCAACTGGAAGATAATAATAATGTTTTCATAGTACAGAAAATATTATTATATTATTGTGTATTTAACAGTGTACGCGTCTGTACCGAAATTGTAAGGTGTATTATACTAAACATTTCAAAAGATAGTATAATGTTCTGCGTTTTCGCTTTTTCGTAACCACCTAAACTTGGTCGGGTTACAACGGTCATTCACTTCCTAATGACTTTAATCGTATTATCTCATTAATTATCCAACGTACTGAGCTGAAATTTTACTGTTATACAACTGAACTAAAAAACTAATAATTGACATAACATTCAGTTCATATATCCAATCCAGTGGCCAAATAACACTGCGCGCATCAAGACCGTGCTCGTGAGGAACTGAATATCATCATAACTTGTTAAATACTTACAGGATACTAATGAAACTTCAGATACATTTGAAGGCAGTTACAAGCTTCAAAATAATGTTTAAAGTAAGTCTTTAGACCTCTTATTGAGAGTGCTGGGACCAATTGAAGTGTTTTTCTATTTAATGAAATAACCTTTAAGCTATGTATTATTTTGGTTTTTTTATTGAAAAACAAATTTAAACTAGTTCCTAAGAAGTCATGTACAAAATATGATAAGAATCCGTTTAACCGTTTCAAAGATCTAGCAAAACCAGAAACGTTACTCCAGCAAAATCTCGAATAACTTCGCAACCGAAGAAAACTTGAATACAAAATAAGGCACAACATTTACTTCATCTAGACAACTAATTTTATAGCTAGTTTTTATTTAAATATTCCCATTAGAAAGAAAAAGGTCTGGCTAGGGTAACGTTACCGCAGCAGGAAATGTTTTTGTGAAATAATTAAAAAACTATAAGCGCAACAAATTAAAAAATGTGCGCAACAATTACAGAAGCCGCAAATCTAATTATCTATAAGATTCAAATTACCATTTTCGACAACATCTGGCCAGGGTAACGGACACGAGTACCGGTACCCGTCTGCAACCCGTACCCAGGTACCAAAATGGCAAGAACCACTAAGTAGGTACCAGAACAGGACCTGTACTTTTGGTACGTGTTCCAAGCCCTGCAGTACCGAGTTTTATAAAAAGTTCGACTACTGAGTTGAACTTTTTCTTTTTGTCACAGGAATTAAACTATTTACAAGCACTTTTGAACTGTCAAGGAGTAGGTCAGTTAGAAATATGAAGCTAGTTGCCCATGCAAGAAATTTCATGGACTTTTTTAACTTTACAAATCAAAATCCATTTCTTTCCTCCTTGACGACACGGTTGGCGCCGTGGCTGAGCGATCGACTGCTACGCTGCATGTCGTGGGTTCGATTCCCACACGGAACAAATATTTGCATTGCCTACAGATAGTTGTTTCGGGTCTGGCTGTTTGTATATGTGAGTTTAAATGTTTGTAAACGCACATCCACGATACAGGAGTAATTGCTAGTGTGGGGGCAACGTTTAAAAAATATTCAAATTAGGCTCAGAAACAGTACTTTTTGAACGTCAAAAATTACATAAGACAGTCCCCCACAGAGCACTTTATAGTACCAGTCCCCCAAAACGACCGACCTTCACCACTTCCTAGTGCTAGCTAGCTGGGAAGACGTGGCGCAACAAACTCCCCAGCAGCACACGTAGTCACGTAGTAGTTTCTAAATGAGCTTGACATAAAAAGTAATTAGGTAATCATCTCTTGCCTCCATTCCATAAACCCATGTAATTTATATAGGTAAGTACAGGGTGGACAAATAAGATGTATAGATTTTATTTTTTAAATTTTATTCTATGAAATATAAAAATTATGAAGTATTTTTATTTAAATATAGTATTTAGGGCCGGCAATTCAGTATGGAAAATGCATGGCAGATGTGAACCCTTTTAACTGCGTTTTTCATGACATTTTCACACATTTCCTGCATTATTTCAGTGACTGTGTCTCAGATATATTGTTTTAATGCTTGAAGGTTAATTGGCCTGTTAGCATAGACACGTCCCATTAGATAGCCCCGCAAAAAAAAGTCAGGAGCTGTTTTTCGAAATAAATCGTCCCGGAAACGTTCTTTTCAATGTCTCGATTGGGGTTCGTGCCTTATGACATGTGGCCCCGTCTTGTGGAACCATAATGTTTCCTAAGCCCAACTGATTCACTTGATGTAAGAAAACTGCTCTAACTGTTACAATGCCATTCTGCTCAAATTTAATCACCAAACGAGTTATTGTTAGCCGCGAAGGTAAGTGATTTCTACCAAAACTTGGCCGCAATATTCTTAGAGTTTCGGCTATACTGGATGGGGTTGAGTAGAATGTTTTAATAATTAAAACACTTTGTTCAGTCGTAAAACGCTCCATAACAAATTTGCCGTATCTACACAAAATAACTTTCATGAAACAACTGTCATATTTGCCGCCAAAACAAAAAAGGGTGGGCAACTTAGAGGTATGCCTTCAAGTTGCCCACCCTTTTTTAAATGTCCAAAATTATCCAGAACTCTTCTCTTTACTCTTCTCTTCTCTTTTTTTAAAAAACGTTGCCCCACACTAGGAATTTCTCCTGTATCGTGGGTGCGTTTACAAACATTTAAACGCAGTCAAGTATTCTTAAATAAAATCCGTGTTCGTGACAGTTCCTTGTGCTAATGCGGTCTTGATGATGGTACTCTGGACCATATCTTGTTCTCTTGTCCTATAAACTTCCAATTCTTTGACTTGTATAGCTTTCCAAAATTAAAAGCACTCTTCCTACTAACTTCCATTCCCTCTTGGCTAACTTTTCTCCTAAACTTATAAACATTTTATCATTCTTTTAAATTTAAATGAAATCAAATTGTAGTTAGCTACTAACATGTAGGTAACTACATAACTACCACGGAGTGCATATTTCGACGGCTGCGGTAAACCTTGCTGCGTTGCCGTCACCACATGACGCTGGCAGAATAGTTGACAGGGCTCAGTTGACAAAGAAGAAAAAAAAAACAAAAGTTGCCCACTCTGTAGTTAGGAGAGAAAAACATGTTTACATCATCGATATAATACTAATGATACGGTAATTTACTAACGAGTTAAGTAATTTACTAACGAGTTAATTAACGAATTACATTGAACCAGCAGTTAGCTGATAGTATGACAATATCTACTAATTACATTTTTCAGAACAATAATGAACTAATTAGAAATTACCCTTATGGGCTCCTATAAAAAGGGACCCAATTTATTTTTTTAATCATATCCCTTTTGTATCTCAACGAGTGAGTCTCAGCAGTGAAATTACTTTCTCCTAATTATTAAAAAAAAGAAAAAGAAAATGGAAGGTTCTATCTCAGTTGAGCTTATAAATTTTGTTAACGGCAAGCGAACGGGGCAAAATCGCAGTGGTAAGTTAAACATTGTTTACTATTTAAAATTTGTTGTTTATTAAGTATTAGGTACATATTTACCTGCCGTTTTAGATAACACTTTTACATAAAAATAATAACGTGTTTATTTTATTGTAAAAATATTCGAAATTTGAAATCAGAATGGCGCCATAATTGCAAAAAGATTAAGTAGGTAAATATTGTACACAGTTAAAACTTCCAAAACTAAGCTATAATATCAATAACATACATTTATCGTAGCTGCTGTGGTGGGTTAAAGTTTTAATTACATCATAGTGTGTTAGTACAGTCAGGGAAATTAATTTTTATTTATATTTTTAGCAAAATATTCATGAATATTTTTCCTTTTCCAGGTATCAAAGGGACGCCGTATGTGAAAATGGGAAACTTTACACTTACACCGGTTTCAGAGACTTCCGACTCAACAGATCAAAATATGAGTTCTCCTGAAAAGACACAATCGAAAGCTACGTGGATGACACCAAGACTACGTCGCACTAAAGGTGTGCACTTCCTAACGAGTAGGCGTATCAATTTCGATTTATCTGAAGATGAGGAGAAGGCTAAAGATCGAAAGGAGTGAAGAGTTTGGGATCTGATTTTCAAAAGTGCTTGAACTTTTAGAAAAGATGACTGGGGCATAGGCCTGTTTTAAAATCCTTAAATTATTTATTTCTTACTAATTAATTTATATAATTTATGTAAATAAATGATTATTATTATTATTTAATATATTTTCCTTCTATATTTTAAAGAACTTAGTAGTATGACTAGTGCCTCTAAATAATTGTTAAATTTCACCTGGATGTTGTTTTTTATTTTTAATAAAAGTAAATACCCACTACCTAATACTTATTTGTTTTTTTTATTTTACCCTGCAAATATATTTTTAGAGGAAGTAGAGGAACGCGAATAAAAAAAAACTGGCTGTCTAGCACCCATAATGACTAGAAAAAGAAGGATTTACAGCTTGGCAAGAAAGTCCTGAAACGGAACTAAAATATTTAATCATTGGCAACACTCGCTCTGCCTCGTCGAGTAAGGTACATATTCTGTCATTTCTTGTAATCTGTGACTGTTTCTCGTGTTATTATTTATTTATTTGCTTTATCGTGGTGATACTGGTGACCCATTGTGTTCATAATGAACAGATCTGTTATTCGCAGCTCCGCAAGAGCAATAATTTATAAAGTGTACGTGAGATATTTGGCGGAACTCGAGGCCGGACAAATCTTAACCGAAATCAACGATGTGTATGAAAGAACCGCTGAAATGACAGGTAAAATTATATTTTATACATGTAATCAGATCTAATGTGTGTATTTCAAGGTGCAATATCTATTATAAACCTTTCATACAATTATTGAAATGTACATTCACGAATTTGAGGTTATGTTTACAAAACACATTCGGAATGCAGCGCGTTCGTATAATTTTGATACTTTTTGTTAATATTGCATAAAATAAATCACTGAACAAAAATAACTATAGTATTTTTTAGGTAAATCCATCAGTACTATAAGGCTATATTTTTAATTCATTACAATAAGTAATTGCAAATGTTTAGTTGTTTTTATTTTATTGTTCTAGGCAGTGGCTGAACAAGCGTTTCAGAGCATATCAGTTGACGACTGGAAAAATTCATGTCATCATGTCATGAAAATAGAAAAAGGTTATTTTCGAAGGGGGCAAACTGTGTATAGTGACATTGAAAAAAATATCATAAACCTACAAGATGAAAGCAGCAACAGTGACACATCTGAACATAGCCAGCAGAGTTTTGGTGAAAGCTCACACCAAGACATGGATGAAGAGTTTTCGGGCGTGGAATACTTAGAGGAAAACATTTTTTATTCTGATTAAAATTTTTGATTCTGATTAAAAAAGTTTATTCTGATTATTTTTTTAGTTTTTGATTAGAACACCAACTATGGAACATTTTGCTTGTGGTTAGAGGAGAACTTGGATTTGTGGGACACAGTGACACAGTAGTAAAGCTTCCAACTTGTCACTGGGATCTAAACCCTATTGAATTGATCTGGGGTCTTGTGAAACATAAAATTGTCTCACATAATGTGGGATTAGTTGACATTAAAGTATTTTGAAATACCTAATAATTTTATTTTTAATTCATTAAATTAAATAACTGCAAATGTTATCGTTCTAGGCAGTGGCTGAACAAGCGTTTCAGAGCTTTTCTTGTTTTTATAAAACCCGCTTAATTTAAAAAAAAACTAATATCAAAACCGTTTTAGTCGTACTATTTAGGGTTACAACATGCACGATAGTGGCGCCACCATTATTTTCACGACTTTTTTGCCAAGCTGTAAAAATAAAGTATTTTGTGTTTTGTTTCGAGTAGGTACGTATCTACAATTTTGTTTTCATTCGTGTTACGTTTACATTCAGTCATTAAAGTATCGGTAATTGATGATTTGTTTATGGTTCCATATTAATTTTCTTCTTATTTTGTGTTGTTAGATTGGCACAACTGTTTTCCATTTTGGCGCGGAGTTTGAGTTGCATCTGTTATTTAGATTAAGTACAGTGCTGTTAGTGTGTATTGCGAATTTCATAATGGACAAAAACATCGAACAAAGAGTTTGTCTTATATTTTGCATCGCCAATGGAATTTCGTGTTAGGATTCACTGAAAGTGTTACAGAAGGCTTACGGTGAATCGACTTTATCAAAAACACGTGCTTATGAGTGGTACAAAGCGTTAAAAAGCGGTCGGGATTTGATAGAAGATTTGCCTTGCTCTGGTAGACCATTAACGTCTCCAACTGAAGTTAACATCGCAAAAGTGAAGGAAATAGTGCCTGCAAATCCTTGTTCAAGTTTGAGAGAGATAGCCGCTGAACTTTTTGTGTCTCACAAGTCGATCCGTACCATTTTAAATAATCACTTGGGTATGAAACATGTTGCCACTCGGCTAGTCCCAAAAGACCTGAATTTTCTCCAAAAACTCAATCGCATAAGAGTCGCTGAGGATATGCTAGAACGAGTAAATTCCGACCCAACATTCATAAAATGCATTGTTAATGTAACGAGACGTGGGTTTACGATTTTGACATGAATTTCCAACTGAACCGAAACCGAAAAAACCACCGTCGATCAAAAGTCAAAGTCATGTTGACTATTTTTTTGACTATCGCGGTGTTGTGCGCTCGGAATTCTTGCCGGAAGGTCACACGGTAAATAAAGAATATTATTTGAGCGTTATGCGGCGTTTAAGAGAGCAAATTCGACGAACAAGGCCAGAATTGTGGAAAGCAAATTCTTGGATTTTGCATCACGATAATGCGCCTTCGCACAAGGCCATAATTTGTGAACAAATTTTTGACCAAAAACTCAGCAAATAAAATCGAGTAACCACCTTATTCACCAGATATGGCTCCAGCCGACTTCGTCCTTTTTCCTAAACTCAAATTACCACTTCGTGGCACACGTTTTTGTTCAGTAGAAGACATAAAGGAGAATTCGCGGCGAGAACTGAACTCAATTCCGGAAAACTCATTTAAAAAATGTTTTGATGATTGAACTATTCGTTGGCATAAGTGTATCGTTTCTGAAGGAACATACTTTGAAGGCGATAAAATAAATTTGGATGAATAACTAACATTTTGTGTATTATTCTATATCTTTTCCCGGTACTTCCTTGATAGAGTAGTATATAGACTAATTAAAACTTACGTATTGTACATTTTTTTCTGTTTTGTTGATACCTAAACGGTGCCGTGTATTTGTGTTACTTTACTGTCAGTTAAATTCTCGCTCCCGTAGAAAAGGTAAACAAACGTAACGGTAAACAAAGGTAACGTAAAAAGACGAATATTTAAAAATTGTATTGATATGATGACAGACACTCCGTGTTTCGGTTTATAATCGCTGCTCCGTTTGAATTGACTCGTAGAATAGTACCATGTAGAAAATATGAATTTGAAACATGCTGATGGCCAGTATTAGTTTTGTAGAAGTATGAATGTATTTTCAGCTAAAAGTTACAGGCTGATAAGAATTTAAAAGCAAACTTGTCATGGCGACGTATTAAACGTCGTTGTCAGAACTGTCATAATAAAATATATATTAATAAAATACAATTAAATCTATAGTTATTTCGTATTAAAAGTTAAAGGAAAAAGGGGAAAGGAAAAAAAGAAGGGAAAAGGGTTAGTTTCTAGGAAAAATGATATCAATCAACGTGGGCGAAATTCCCAGCCCTTGGATGTCACTAAATCGTCGTAGTCTTATGTTAAAGTTTGATGACTGGGTCTGTGTACTGATTGTGGATAAAACGTGCCCTGGTGTCGTGAGGAATAGTCAGATCAGCGCCTAACGGTAACGGAATGCTTGTCTGACCTGGAGGAATGAATGAAGATAACTGTGAGTATGTACATTATGTTACAATTTCTTATCTTTAAAGTAATTGCAATTGCAATTGCCTTGCAATAATTGTTTGTGATTCTTTCTAGCAGCTCATTTCATCGCGTTGTTTGGTATAATAAACATAATACACTTCTGGACACATCTATTGGCCCACCTTAGAGTTTAGGTTTCGATGGCCCCTACCGAAATATGATTGCTAGATTGAACAAAAACTGTTGATGCAGCTTTAAACCTGATACATTTTACCATCTTTTTCGATCGTATTGTTTTAAATTTGAATTCAGAATACCATACGACATGGAGCTACGCCTAACAAGTCGGATATGCGCCTTGTTAAAGGCAATTGATTTTTGAATAAAAAACATGTTTTATCAAATAAAGGTTTAATTTAATAACGCGTGTTGCCTCCATGGGCATCTACCACAGCTCTCATACGATTAGGCATAGAGTTTATCAACCGCTCTATGAAATTTTATTTATTTATTTATTTATTTAATTAAGGTTTTTATTTTAGTTTTAATTTTGAGGGATCATCTCCCATTCCTCTTCTATGGCAGTTTTCAACTCCTGCATCGTCTGGGCAACTGGCTGACGAGCCCTAACACGTCTTTTTAGCTCGTCCCACATGTGCTCAATGGGGTTCATGTCTGGGCTTCTGGCTGGCCAGTCCATAACTGTGATATTCACATCCCGAAGATATTCCCTGACGATGCCGGCCGCATGGGCTCTTGCATTATCATGCATAAAAAGGAAATTTGGGCCCACATAGTCCGCGTATGGTATCACGTGAGGTTCTAAGCACTCACGAATGTACCTTTCAGCATTTAATGTTGGCAGCCGTGGTCCTGTAACAACCTCAAGTTGAGTTTTGCCGCTCGCGGATATACCGCCCCAGACAGTCCATGAGCCACCGCCATAAGCAACCCTCTCTTCAAAGCAGCATTGTGCGAAACGCTCTCCCTTACGTCGGTAGACCTTCTTCCTTCCATCATTCCCATGTAACATAATTTTAGACTCATCAGAAAAGAGTACACGGCTCCAATCTTGCTGTGTCCAATTTAAATGACTGCGTGCGAAATGAAGGCGCGCTGTTCGGTGGGCTCGCGTTAGTTTGGGCCCATTAGCTGGCTTGTGTGGTACCATATCGCGTTCTTTTAACCTTCTCCGAACAGTTCGAGCGCTCACAGATACTCCGTGGAAGTCGCGAAGTTGGTTTTGTATGTCAATGGAGGTAAGGTGACGATTTCTCAAGCTGGTCGTCACGATGAATCGATCCTGCCTTTCAGTTGTGACCCGAGATCGTGGCCTTCCTTGGCGACGAACAAAGCCGCCAGTCTCTAGGTACCTCCGATAAACATTTCGGACCGCAGATCGACTTAAATTAAGTTGAGCACTCACGTTTCTTTGGCTGTGTCCGGCCTGAATAAGTGCCACAGCTTGGGCGGCGACTTCAGGTGAAGTATCCATAGATTATTGATATAACCTCACCTTAATGTTAAGAATAAGTAATGTTTGTTGCAAAACCAAAGATATCAATCACTTTTTCAAGAATTAAATCCAAGTAAACCAATAAAACCAAGTTTTCTTAGTATTCGATTGTTTGATATCAACAAACAGGCTCCAAATTGTCTTTTGTTTCTTTAAATTCTGTGTTCGAAATTCAAAAAAAGACTATTGCATGAAATTGTGAATGTGCCAGGTTCAAAACTGCATAAAAACTTTTTGCTCGACCTAATATAAAATTTTAGCTAGGACCAAACGAAACTGAAAATACAAGGTGGGCCAATAGATGTGTCCAGAAGTGTATATTCTTATTTTCACTTAACTTAGCTTGCATTTGAATTCGATAGTCACTTTAAACATAGATTTCATTTCTTACGTAAATATATCAATTTACTTGCTTCACCGTGGAAGATAAAACTTTAATTAAAAGACGTGCATCATACAAAGATAAGCTTACGTTATTTGAAAAGTAAATATGAATTGAACGTCCGTTTATCTAAAATTGAAGAAATCTATACCGATGTTGATTCAATTCGGTGTGACATAGAAAATTCTATGGAAATTCCAAATATTACCAAACATTAACAAATTTCATTATTTACGTGCCGCGTTAGTACCTAATTCAGTCTTTAGAATTCTCGAGTGATAATTACGAAGTAGCTTGGAAACTTCTTTGCGATCGCTATAATAATAAAAGGTCATTAGTAAACAATCACATTCAAGCTATTTTTAACTTGGAACAATTAGCGAAGGAATCATCTAAATCATTACGAAACTTAATCGATACGGTCAGTAGGAACCTCTGAGCACTCAAAAAACTTAACCTCCCTCCTGAGCACTGGGATGTACTACTAATTCAGATCATTTCAAACAAACTTGACACAGACACGCATTAAGTGGGAATAATATCGAAATAAGTTGAAAGAGTTGCCTACGCTCAAAATGTTTAATGACTTTCTAAAAGATCGTGCTGATTTTTTGGAAACAATGGATAATGCTCATAAAAAGCGTAGGTCAAGTGACACTACACATATTCGTCAAAAAACATTTGTGGCTGACTCATCTTCTCCCCCAGCTCGCAAATACGCTTATCCATATTGCAAAGGTTTATGCACTTTATGTTTGTAAAAAATTCAAAACATTACCTTTAGAAACCAGACTTGACAAAGTTAATGTACTTAGATTGTGTTTAAATTGTTTACGTCAAGTTCATACTGACGATGTATGCAAGTTAGGGCCATGTCGCTCATGCGGTCTGCGGCGCAACAGCTTGTTACTCGAGCATGAAGCTCCTGCGCCGTCCGCGCCTGTACTTTCAACAAGTAACGTCATGTTACACACTTTGCCACAGCCTGACGTTCACGGGCAACCTCCTAGTCCTCCTCAAGATATTGCTTTGTCAACCATTCAAAATAATTGTGTTCTACTGTCCACGGCCTTAATCCATGTGACAGACATCGATGGTGATTGCCATCAAATACGTGCTCTACTTGACAGTGGAAGTACCTCAAGTTTTCTAACTGAAAGCATATGTGCTAAACTTAACTTACCTACTTCTTCTACTTCAACCGTAGTCGAAGGGTTAAATTCCCAAATATCATGCTTAACAGAGCGTTGTGACGTACTCATATCGTCATTATTTAACAATTATAGCGAGAGCGTCTCCTGTCTCGTCATTCCGCGCATCACTCAGTTATTGCCAACTACAAAAGTTGACTACACAACATTAAATATACCGCCACACATTACGTTGGCAGACCCTAAATTCCACATACCTGCTCCAGTCGATATGCTTCTTGGAGCTGATATATTTTGGACAATACTCGGTTCTCAAAATATATCGTTGGGTAAAAATAAACCAACATTAAATAAATCTAAACTGGGTTGCTTAATATGAGGCCCAGTGCCAACACATACAAAACACAAAACAATACACATACAACATACAAAATGCATTAATTCAGTCCACTGCAATCATCTTATTTAAAAAAATAACGACGATCAATTACATAATCAATTATCTAAATTTTTTGAATTATAAACAGTTGCTACACATAAACAAATATCTAAGGAAGAGCTCGAATATGAACAAAGCTTTATACATAATACCACTCGGTTGCCTGATGGGCGATTTGAAGTGACGATTCCATTAAAGGATTCGCCTGATAAGCTGGGCGATTCTTACGAACAAGCTTTGTCCAGATTCTTGTCCTTGAAACGTAGATTTAAACGTAAACCACATTTTAAAGAGCATTATTGCAATTTTATTAAAGAGTACATTTCGTTAAATTATACGTCATTAAATGAAAATCCTGAAAATGATAGACACACTTATATTTTACCACACCACGGAGTCTTACGTGACTCAAGATTATCGACAAAATTACGGGTTGTATACGACGCGTCTGCGGTGACGACCTCTGGTGTCTCATTCAATCAACTTCAAATGGTAGGTGCGATAGTCCAAGATGACCTTATCAGTATCTTAATTAGAATGCGCCAACATAGGTTTCTCGTTATTGCAGATGTTGAAAAAATGTATAGGATGGTGAGTGTCAAAACATCACAACAAATGCTTCAGCAAATCTTATGGCGATTCGAACCTCATGAACAATTGAGGCAGTACAAGCTACACACGAATTTCATTATTATGTGTCAAAAAGTCATTTATATTATAATAACACTTGTCTGTTAATAGATTTCGAATCTTATTTTTAAATTGATTTGTTGTCATAGCTTTGAATGACTGTGGTATTTTGTTGTATATTTTCGGGGCCATACAAAAAAAGCTTTTCCCCATGAGGGCGGTTTTTGCCGAGTGCAAGCAAAGTTTGCTATTGTCATGTCTGTTGCGCGGAAAAGTGTCAGATTGTCGTGGAAAGTGTTGGGGGTTAGACTTAACAAATGATGCAACTTCAAATATATATATAGACGGTAAAATTAATAATTTGTATTTTTTAAACAAAGGTCTGCAGCTTTCTGTCGATTGTAACTTGAACATAGCCCGAATACACCTCTTTTGGGCTTTAAACGTTATTTTTGTGTCCGTAGAGTTACCCCAATATATGATTCCAAAGCGCAGAAGTGCCGCCACCAGTCCATGATAGGCCGTCACCAACGTATCTGGGTTAAGTTCTGAGGACAGTTTGTACAAGACATAAGCGGAAGAGCTCAGTTTTTTGCTTATATATTCAATGTGCGTTTTCCAATTCAATTTATTTAATACTGTGCCATTGTAGAGGGCTTTTATGTCAATATGTACCCGTTGACTAAAATGTATTATCGTCGTTTTATATAAATTAATTTTAAGATTATTCCTATCTAACCATGTTATTATTGATGTCAAAGTTTCATTAATGTCATATTCATACACGTCCTTATTATTATAAGCGCATTATAAGCGCAGTAGATACCTAAGGAGAAGATCGTGCAAGAAATTTCATGGAGCCTTTTTTAACTTTACAAATCAAAATCTATTTATCCAAATTAGGCTCAGAAACAGCACTTTTTGAACGTCAAAAATTACATAAGACAGGTACCCCCAAAACGACCGCCCTTCACCACTTTATCTGGGAAGACGTGGCGCAACAAACTCCCCAGCAGCACACGTAGGTATCTATAGTTACTAAATGAGCTTGACATGAAAAATACTTAATCATCTCTTGTCTCCATTCCATAAACTCATAGAATAGAATAGAATAGAATAGAATAGAATAGAATATATTTTATTGTAAAACATGAGTATACATCATAACATGTGCAAGGTCTTATAATAATAGTTAGATCTGCATGTTTTGCCATTAATGGCGTACAAAAACAACATATTTGGTTTAAAATAACCACAAAAGATTTGAGTCTAAACAACAAAACAATTTTTTTTTATTTTATTCGTAATACTACTTAAAAAAGAAGAAAATTTACAGATTAGGTTTTATACATTTGAGATTCAAATTGTAAAAATGTCGTAATTGCAGAAAAAATACAATTAATTAATTGCGTTCATTTAAGAAATCCGATATGGTATAATAGCATTTATTTACAAGATATTTTTTTAAATGTATTTTAAATAGAGCAGTAGGCATTTGTCTAATAGCTTTTGGGATTTTATTATATATGACTGGCGCTAAACAAAAAATACTTTTTCGCATCAATGCCGTGGTTGACCTTGGTACACATAATCTATTATTATCCCGTCGATTACGAATAGATACGTCTGATAGTTTCTTGAATAGCTTGGGATTGGTTTGTACAAAATTTGCTATTTCATAAATAAATAAGGACGGCAGGCTTAAAATTTTATACTTTATAAAATACTGTTTGCAACTATCAATTATTTTCAAACCAAACATAGCCCTAATACATCTTTTTTGTGACCTAAAAATAATTTCTCTATTTGTACAGTTTCCCCAAAATAAAACTCCAAACCTCAATATCGAGCCGACTATACCATGGTAGGCAGTTATAAGGGCATTGGTACTTATGATAGGTTTTAGTTTATAGAGAGCATAGGCAGAAGAACATATTTTTTTATTTAATTCATTAATTTATAAAGGTAAGTAGTTATAGAAAATAACATGGTTACATCATCGATATAATAATATTAATACGATAATTTACTAACGATTTATTAACGTATTACATTGAATCAGCGGTTAGCTAATAGTATGACAATACCTACTAATTACAGTTTTTAGAACAATAAATTAACTAATTCGAAATTATCCTTATGAGCCTCCTATAAAAAAAGGTCCCAATTTGTTTTTTTAATCATAACCCTTTTGTTTCTCAACGAGTGATAGTGTCAGTAGTGAAATCACCTAGTCCTAAAAATATATATAAAAAAAAGAAAATGGAAGAAGTTATATATTCTATCTCAGCTGAGCTTATAAATTTTATTAACGGCACACAAACCGGACCAAATTTCAGAGGTACGTTAAACATTATTTAATATCTATTTAAAATTTGTTGTTTATTAAAATAAGTATTAGGTACATATTTACCTGTCTTTATTAATATTTAAGAATTTTTTGTCCAGGACAGGGAAAATAAGGTTTTTTTCGAGATTTTGTTTATATAAAGTGTAAGTCTGTTAAAATACTTGCAGCGTCACTGAGCTGAGAAATCAGTTTAAGCCTATCGATATTGTTGTTATTGATTAACATCGATAATGTATCACCTAATATCCCATTCCTAACTGGTTTTGTTCTGATTCTATATTTTTATCACGGTTAATTATTGTATCGTTCACTGTAGCAATAATTTCTGGATTGAGCATAGGGGCTTTAAGCAGACAAAAGTTTTCTGGTACATTTTTCTCCAGTTTCAGCTTATGTTACCCTGGGGGTCCATTCTTCAAAATGGTATTCCAAATACGGGCTAAGTCCTTCTTAAGTGCTGGGCCATGTTTGGGTTTTTTCTGTCATCAAATCCCCTAATGCTTCCAGCACTTCTGGGGATAGAGTAGTCTCAGTGTCTAGCTTAGGTGCAGCTGGCGGATATGGACGCGAAGGTCTACGACCAAATTCGCGATATCCGCCAAAGAGGGAATAGTGTGCCAGGCAGCGTATTCGTAAGGCTGAGGCGGCAGGAACGGCGACACGCGCTCGAGCGGTGGCGCGAGCGGCTACAGCAGCCGCAATATTCGCGCAAGCGCGTTGTCGAAGCCGTTCTGCCGCACTTCGAAGCCTGGCTGAAAAGAGGGGAGCGCATCTCCTTCAGGCTCACCCAGGTGCTCACCGGACATGGTTGCTTCGGTGAGTACCTGAACAGAATTGGGCGAGAGGCCACGGCAAATTGCCACCACTGTGGAGGCAGCCTGGATTCCGCACAACACACGCTCGAGGAGTGCCCTGCTTGGGCCTCCGAGCGGCGGGTCCTGGTTGCCAGGATCGGGCGAGACCTGTCTCTGCCGGCAGTAGTGAGGGCTATGCTGGCAGAGACAGAGAATTGGACGGAAGTAGCCTCCTTCTGTGAGACCGTTATGGTCAAGAAGGAGGCTGCCGAGCGGGATCGGGAGAGGGCTGATCCTGCTCGGAGAAGGAGGCGTCGGGGAGGCAACCGCCTTGGCGCCTAATACGCCGAAGCCCGCTTACCAATTAAGGTAAGTTGGACCTTTGGGGTCGTGGGCGCATAGAGTGGGGACTCTGTCCGCCTACTAAGCGACCCCAGGGAAGACGGTGGCACAGTGGTCACGTGCTGCCGTGCATAGCGAGACTTAGGGGAGGCCCCTTTACAGTCTCCCCAGGGATGTGCCTTACAGGCGTTGCGCAGGGGTGGTTCCGGAATTGGTCTTTTAAGAGGAACCGGGACCATCCCTATGTGCGGATGGTGATCACCGGGGTGGTTTTAGTGAGGTAAAAATCCCACACTCCCCGACCTCACTCCCCGGAGGTTGGGTGCCTTTTGAAGGTTTCCCCCCGAAAACAAAAAAAAAAAAAAAGGTGCAGGGTCAGGCTCATTTAGAGCATTAGTTACAGCCATGGCTGTATTTGTGTTGTCCGGGTTTTTTCTATGCGAACCGGTAGTTCGACACAGTCATTTATTAGTTCAATGTCTTCAACATTTTTGCGGTCTGCAAAGGGTAGAATTGACCACGTTAATGTACCATAATATTCATACCTAAGCGTAACCTCTCGGATTACACCATTATGTGAATGAAAAAACTCGTGCGTTTATCTCGTAAACGCCCCGAATTATCTGTTCGCGTCAATGTATCTCGTACATTACCCGCGTGGTACAATACATAATGTATTTAAGCCATTTGAAACAAGTTTTACTGTTCAATTGTTTTACCTGGGGAAGAAAAAATGGACGACTGATGAGTCGGTGCGGTACCGGTGTCGTTTCATTATATTTTCTAATCTTCGGATTTTTTGAAGATCCATTCAAAAAAACAACGAACTGCGATTGGGCGATTGGGTTCTTTTCCATGTTTTCGTTTCGGCATGATACCCAATGGCGCCAAGTCTTTACGTCAGGTTTACGTCAGGCGCTGACTAATTTGACAGGACTTAACTAATATTTATCTTCTGTCCTTTTCTTAATGAAATAGAAAAAAAAGATGCACTGAACTTAAATTTAGTTTAGTTTGTGAACAAGGGAATCGGCACCCTTGCCTACTTTAAACACACTTTAAACTAGTTTTGAAACACTTTAATTAATATTTTTGAGGAATCACCGCGTACTGGTTGCCGCGCAAACGTAAAGAATGACAGATTATCTATAGAACGGAAATAGTTACACTTATGCGTTTAGTTTTTGCTTTCAGCTTTAAATATGCGTTTGGCGTGAGGAAGCTGCAATGCAAATCTTATATCGAGAACAAAGCCTAAATTATAATTGCAAAAAGATTGAAGAGTTGTTTACCTACAAAACTAAGCTAAAATATCAATAACATACATTTATCGTAGCTGCTGTGATGGGTTAAAGTTTTAATTATATCATAGTGTGTCAGTACAGTCAGTTTTAGGGCATTTATAGACTAGAGCAAAATATTCATGAATCTTTATCCTTATTCCAGATTTCGAAGGGACGCCGTATGTAAAAATGGAAAACTTTACACTTACACCGGTTTCAGAGACTTCCGATTCAACAGATCAAAATATGAGTTCTCCTGGAAAAGACACCATCGAAAGCTACGTGGATGACATCAAGACTACGTCGCACTAAAGGTGTGCACTTCCTAACGAGTAGGCGTATCAATTTCGATTTATCTGAAGATGAGGAGAAGGCTAAAAATTGAAAGGAATCAATTGGATGGGTCACCGTTGAACACTGCCATAACCCTACCTATTTGGGAGTCACCGGTTGAGACCACCGGGTGAGATAATGGTTCTTAAATGTCAGCGCCCTGTGAACCGTGTCGTACTGTTTTTGATAAGCTACTTAGTACAATATTTATGTCTGTTTGTGTTTACATATTTTTAAGCTTAAATAAATCGCATTTTTGTAATATTTGGCGTTTGTTTTTCAATAACATGTTTACATTATGATGATATAAACATGTTTTTTACTCGTTACTAAATACCAGTTAACTAGTTAATTAACGTTATTGAATCAGCAGGTAGGTTCTCGTTTAAGCTTTTTGCTACTGTTTTTAAAATATGTCTAAAATTGTATGATAATACACTGCACATTATACATACCATCCCTTTATTCCCATATTTACAATTTAATATTAATTATACAAATGTACACAAATAAAACACGTATACACACTCCTACATACATAAAATCATGTTTTGGTCTCTTTAAGATAAGCTGAAATTACAAAGAGTCACCTGCTATGATCCCAGCAGTACATTACTATGGTCAAATTTATACTCTGATTTACCAAATAGGTGCGCTAGTTCGGATTTCTATGCCTGGTTAGTTAAAATGTGTTCACTTTACAACAATAAAAAGTTTTTCTAGTAGCAAATTCTCAAATAAGACAAATTATTCTTGAGGATATTTTTATGAGCAATCTATCTATATACATATATAAAATTCAAAGTCCTGACTGACTAATACATCAACGCACAGCGTAAATAAATAAGTAAAAAAAATAAAAATCGTTTATTATCAGGCGTCATCGGCCCATAGCGTGTTGGTTTTACCAAAACTTAAAAACTATATTAGTAGACCACTTAGGCACACTTATGTACAAAAGCAAAAAGAAAAAGAAAAACACAGCCACCAATTAGAGGAAGATTTATCACGTCCCATGTCTGACATGTAGCCTGATAAACCTATCCATTGTAGGCCCTTCCAACGTTTCTGAAAAAACCTTCAGAATGCTGTTGCTACCCCCCCTCACCCTGCGCATCACTGATGCCACCTTTTTGCGCATGATCGCGAAATAATCGTCTGTGTGCGCATCCGCGAACATCCCTGACGCACTACAGTACGGCGGAAGCCTCAGCAGCGCCCTGAAGGCATTATTATATTGAAAGCGCAGTGCGCTGTCTGCTTTTTGGGTATGATTAGCCCACAGACCGCTGGTGTAAAATATTTGACAAAACGCCTTAAAAAGTGTTATTTTAACCGGTGCTGAGCAACCAGCAAACCTGCGTGCCAACATGTTTCCCCTCACAGCCAACGCCCTGCGCTCTCTTTCCATATCTAAGTCATCTCTAAGATCCTCCGTAACAATATGGCCCAAATATTTAAATTGTGATACCCTCTGCAAGGGTGAACCGTTTTGTTCTACGGGAGGGATATTTGAGGGACTTTTATTTCTTCCTCTAAACACCAACAGCTCACTCTTTGTCGGATTATATTTTAGGCCATGCTGCTCGGCGTACGTCTCACAAATGGTCAGTAATTTCCTAATTCCACCGATTGTGGGGCTTAGCAGCACCATATCGTCTGCGTAGCTTAAGTTATTTAAACTAACTCCGTCAATATGGCAACCGACATGAGCTAAGCTCAACAAGCAAGTTGTTAACATACATATTAAACAGTCTCGGGGAAGTAAGACCTCCTTGCCTCACACCACATTTGAGTTTGTACGGGTCCGAAAATGCATTGGACCGTTTTACAAAGTTCCTCTGCTTATCATACCATAGAGATAATAATGAAACTAATGCCGCAGGAACTCCCGCATCCCGATGCTTCTCCCATAACACCTTATATGACACCAGGTCGAACGCTTTGGAAAGGTCCAGGAAACAAGCATACACGGGTGTTTTTCTGTCCGTATAGTACTTGATAGTATGCTTCAACGCAAGTATTGCACTCTCAGTAGACAGCCCAGCACGAAAACCAAACTGTGTGTCGTGTAGTTTTGTATATCCACTGAGGCGCACATCAAGCACACTATCAAACACTTTAGCTATCACCGTTGCCAGTGAGATAGGCCTATAATTCCCTATTTATTTAAATTTATTTATTTATTTAAATAAAATGGGAGACTTACAGCTAAAATAGACAGATCAAGAACAGTACGTTAGTCTGAAAGCCAATTACAGGTCTCCACTTATAAAATACAGAGAAAAAAAAAAAGTAAATTCTAAGGAAATTCATAGCAAGTTATATACTACAGCATAGTTACTATGTTGCTCGCACTGCGTAACAACCGTCATAACAAAATGAACTATATGAAAAAGTCACGGCTTAAGCACTTTCTGGCTGACGACACACTAGTTAGGAACGGATCTATATCGTACTGTTTACAAAGCTTATTTAAATTTCTGCTTGCACGCACAATGTACGAATTCTGCCTATAATTGGTTGACGCAGTTGGTACGCGCAAAGGTGGATTGTAACGCTTACACTTCATGGGAGTGTTGAAATTAAATTTAGTCAGAATATCGGAACAATTAATAGTATTGTTAAAGATTTTCAGCAAACACACACAGTCCGAAATCTCACGGCGGTTGAGTAAAGGTAATATATGAAATTTTTTACATAGGTTATGATAGTTTTCCGAATGATACGGTATTTTTTGATGATAACATAGATACCTTATGAACCTTTTTTGAATGCCCTCAATGCGGTCAGTATACTTACGGTAACATGGGTTCCATATTTCAGATGCGTATTCCAAGTGACATCTAACAAAAGTACAGTATAGAATTTTTAAAGTTTTGGCTTGAGTGAAGCACTTGGATAACCGCATTATGAAACCCAGTGATTTTGAGGCCTTAGCGACTATTGCATCGACGTGTACTTCAAAACTGAGCTTGGAATCGTGATAAACCCCCAGATCGCGGATGGAGTTTGATCTAGGTAGAGCTTGATCACCTAGGGTATACGATGTAGCAATGATTGAGCTCTTCCGAGAATATGTTACAACCGAACATTTCGCGGGATTAAGATCCAGCTTGTTTCTTTGGCAGTAGTCCTCTAGGCGACGCAGATCATTCTGGAGTGCCGTTACGTCCATCTGCGATGATATTGTGGCGTAAATTTTCATATCATCAGCAAAACATAAAAGTTTGGATGAAGTCAAGCAAGAGTCGATGTCGTTAATGTAGATTATAAATAGCAATGGACCAAGCAATGAACCCTGCGGGACTCCACTAGGGACAGGTACCCAGCTAGATATATAATTATTTAGTACTACTGCTTGGGACCTGTTGACAAGGTAAGAGGAAAACCATCTGAGTAGATCGCCACGAATTCCCATGCCATTTAACTTGGATATCAGAATGCTATGATCAATTCGATCAAAGGCTTTGCTATAGTCTGTATAAACGACATCAACCTGCTTACCGTTGCACATGGCATCAGTTATAAATTCATTAAGGAGAATCAGGTTCGTGACAGTAGACCTCCCTCTTAAGAAACCGTGTTGGAACGAGCTAAATGAATTTTTCAGAGCAGTATAAACCTGATTATAAACTATTCTTTCAAAGACCTTTGCTATAACACACAGTTTAGAAATCGGCCTATAATTTACTATATCTGTTTTGACACCTTTTTTATGTATAGGCGTTATAAACGCAGATTTCCATATTTGCGGCACAACACAGGTATTCAAAGATTTTCTAAATAAAATTGAAATAGGTTGCGCTATCGAAGGTGCACACCGAACAAGAAGTTTGGATGGGATGTTATCAGGACCTGCCGATTTGCATGTATCTAAATTTCGAAGCAAGTTAATGATTCTGTCAATATCAACCGTGACACTGCAGATATCGGATGTTAGGTTCGACGAATCGTTAAAAAGAAAAGGAGAAGGGATTGGGTGACTAACACAGGGATTAGAGAGAAAAGTTGAATGGAAGTATTCGGAAAAAGCCTGACAAATAGATTCCCCCGTCCGCAAGGTATCACTATTATAGTTCAATGTGCTTGGGATTGCGTTTGAGTTGTGACGTTTTTTTACAAAAGTCCAAAAGTATTTTGGGTTATCTTTAATAGAGGTTTCTGTTAGATCCAAATAGTTGCGGTAGCATTGAGATTCCATAGTTTTAACTCTTTCACGGAGAAGCTTGAATGTTAATTCATCAGATATATTACCATAGGTTTTGAATTTTTTTAAGTATTTATATTTTTCTTTAATTGTTTTAATAAGTGACGAACTATACCATGTCGGATACTGTTTATTCCGAAACAGTTTTTGTGGAATATATTTTATTTGTAGGTCAAAAATAAACTGATTAAAGAAGTTAACAGCATCATCAATTGACCGCGCGGAGAACTCAGTCTCCCAGTCAGTCGTACAAATGTCTCTGCTGATAGATTCATAGTCACCTTTATCAAACAAGAATTGAGTACGAGACGCACATTCAAGCAGAGGTGTTACAGATAGGTCCAAATTAATTAATAAAGCTGGGTGATAGGCATCGATAGGCACCAGTGGGCTAGAACATTCGGTCACATTCACTTTTTCATTGGAAAGGACGAGGTCTAGGATTCTACCACACCTATTAGTTACCGTGTTATACTGTCCAAAATCAAGCGTGCATAACTCATCACAAAGCAAAACTTCGTCGTTACTTTTAGGATTCAATGGGACAAGTGATAGGTTGACAGATGGAACCCAGGTGATACCGCTCATATTAAAGTCACCTATCACGAGAAAGGTATCAGATATATTATTAATAACTGTTTGGTTTAGTTTGGCAAGAAAATTAGAGAGTTGTGAAGAAAAAGAAAGGCCTAAGTTTTGTTGGCATAAGTAAATATCACAAATATGCAATGTTATATTGTTCCGTGTAGTACGATTTTTAAGGTGTATGGATAGCCAAAGGTCCTCTGCTGTAGAATGAAAATTAGGTTGGCAAATAACTGATAATTCTCTACGAGTAGCAATGAGTACCCCCCCACCACGCGATTGTCCGGTTAAAACATAGTCTCGGTCGCGGCGCCAAACAATGTACCGATCGTCAAAAAACTCAGAATTTAAAACGCCATCCAATAGCCAAGTCTCAGTAAGTACTATGATATCATACGAACTAAGTAACATTTGACGATAGAAAGAATGCGTTTTAGTTCTAAGACCTCGAACGTTCTGATAATATATGTTTAAGTTATTAATATTATTAGACTTATTAGTGTTATTAGTCATTGAAAATGTAGTCAATAATTGTCAGCTATGTTTCCTGTCCGATTCTTTACAATAGGTATAACTAATGTATCCAGCATCTCCTGTGGTAGGTAAGAATGCCCCACACATAAATTAAAAAACATAGTAAATACTCTTGGCAAGTGCAAACCCGCATTTTGAAGATGCTCAATGCTGAGTCCGTCATGACCAGGGGATTTTCCCCGCTTCATACATTTAATGACATTTTTTATTTCTGTGCACGCAAACCTAAGGGGGGTGTTCCTGATTGACTTGACTCAGCATCGTTCACCCTCACCACAGACTCAAGAGGTGAGCTCACAATAAATTGTTCCCTAAATATATTAGCTATTCCAGTGTGGTCACTCTCGCCCTCCACGCTAACTGGTAAGCTTGGAGAGATATTAAGCTTTTCAGTGCCTTTCCAGAACGATGAGAAACATTTCTTAGAATGGAGCGAGGCCAATATATCCATTTCTATTTTTTCTTGGTTCCTAATTACCCATTTCAATTTTTATTTAAATACCTTACGACTATAAATCTAATCCTCATAAATAGGCCCACTACTGGGTTCCCCATACCAAATCCATAATTTAAACTTAGACCTTGCTTGAGCGTGAAACTCTTTGACATGCTTGTTCCAGCCTTTTTTAACAAACCGCTGGTCCTAGAGACATAAAATTTGGAGGGTGTGTTTCGTGAAGAGTAGGTATCCACTAAGGAAGGATTTTTCGAAATTCTACCCCTAAGAGGGTGAAATGGGGGGATTTCATTTGTATGAAAAATCCTTTTTCTTGAGTTAATAAACTTAAAACTTGGCACGAATACTTATCTAAATAAATTATGAAGATTGCCAGTTTTTTCTTCTAAACTAATAACCCCTAACAAGGAATTGGGGGGTTTTTAAAGTTTGTATGGAAGAATTTTAGCGCGCGGTCCGATTTACTCGAAACTCAGTATTTACACCTAAGATTGAAAGTAAAGAATAATGTGTATCAGGGTTTTTTGAAAATCTACCCCTGGCGGGCTGAAAAGGGGTAGTCGATTTTACAGCGTGGCTTGATTAACTCGAAAGTTGGTATAAACAATCTTTGAGTCAAGTTATGAACACATCCCAAACGATTTTTCAAAATGCCACACCTGTGGGGGTGAAAAGCGGGGATACAGTTTATATGAAAAATCTTATTCTATAGGTTAATAAACTTGAAAATTGGCAAGAATACTTGCCTACGTAAGTAATAAAGTTTATAATCATACGTTTTCCAAATCTACCCCTTTTTTTTTTTTTTTTGGGATGGGAAATCATCAAATGACCCCTCCCGCTCTGGGTGGAGCGGAAGGGAGTGTCAGACTCTTACTGACTAAAACCCACCCATGTTCCTTCCTTCGCCCTTTATGTTCCGGGGTAGCGGTAACCCTTTCGGACAATCCCGCTGACCCGGCAGGCTTCGGCCCTGAGGGGCCCCTCGTTATGCTGACATCTCTTTGAGGCGCGCGTGGAACACTTACGCGCCGTCCGGCACGGGCCTGGTCCTGATCGGGCGGTGAGCTACCCATTGCTCTCCGCCCGCAGGCCCGCGCCTACGGTGGCCGGTAGTCGTCGCTCGACTCCCGACGCCCGGGGCGTCTCCCGCGGCGGCTGGGACGGGAGGCTCTCTCCCTCATCCGTCCCGCCACCTCCTTCGCTAGCATGACTGCTTCGCAGAAGGAGGCGACTGCCTCCCACTCCCTCTCGCTCCGGACCATGGCTTGCACCAGGTCCGGGCGCGAGAGGCCGCCGCCGCTGCCGATCGCCTCTACGAGGACACGGCGGTGCTCCGCCCAAGCGGGGCAGACCTCCACCGTGTGCTCCACCGTGTCCTCTGGGCGATCCTGGCAATGGTGAGACCCGGGCGTTTCCTCCCGCCTGATGATGTGCAGGAACCTCCCGAAACTTCCGTGTCCGGTGAGGACCTGCGTCAGGCGGTAGGTGAGGGCGCCGTGGCGCCTCTCTAGCCACTCCTCAAAGAGGGGTCTTATCGCCGCTATCGCGGCGTGCCCTGCGCTGGGTTGCGACAGTCGCTCTTTCCATGTCGCCATGAGATCGAGCCGGAGGTCCGTCCGCTCCGCAGCAATTTGCCGCGGGAGCGGACTTTCCCCCCGGCGTAGTGCCTCCGCGCGCCACTCATACAGGCGCGCGAGGACTATCGCCTCCAGATCCCATAGCGGCAGTCCGGCAAGGAGGCTTGCCGCCTCGCGCGAGATCGTGCGGTAGCCCCGGATTAGCCTTACGGCTACCACCTTCTGGGGCGCGTTCAGGTAGTGGGCGGCTCGCCGCCGCAGTGAACGCGCCCACACCGGGGCCCCGTATATGGCCATGGACCGCACGACCCCCGCGTAAAGCCTCCGGCAGGAGGCGTTTGGCCCCCCCAGGTTGGGCAAGAGCCGCTTGAAGGCGGCCCCAGCCCGTTCCAGTTTGGGGGCCAAACGTCGGAAGTGCTCGACGAAGTTCCACCGGCTGTCGAGGACGAGACCCAGGTACTTCATCGTCGTCTCGATGCCGATGTGAACCCCTCCTGCCGTTAGTTGGGATCCCGGTGGTGGCGCGTTCCGGGGCCCATGAAACGTCATGGCCTCGGACTTGTGCAATGCCACCTCGAGACCCAACTGCCGGATCCTCTCCACGACTATCGCAACCCCGCGTGTCATCGCGTCGGCCGCCGCCTGATGCGACCTCCCCTGCGCCAGGACCAGCGTGTCGTCAGCGTAGCAAACCACGCTGACGCCATCAGGGAGGTCGGCCCGCAGCACCCAGTCGTAGCCGATGTCCCACAGGAACGGCCCCACAACCGATCCCTGCGGGACACCGCACGACATCTCTCGCCGGTTCCACTCCCCATCGCGACCGGGGTAGCTGACGGCTCTGTCCGTCAGATACGCCTCGACTATTCGACGGAGGTAGGGCGGCACTCGGTGATACCGGAGTGCCTCCACAATGCAGCTCCAGGGCAGGGTGTTGAACGCGTTGGCGATGTCGAGTGACACCGCCACGACGACCCCACCCCGGGACACCGCGTCCCCCGTCGTGAGGGCTCTCACGCGCATGATGGCGTCCACCGTCGAGCTCCCCTTGCGGAAGCCAAACTGGCTGTCCGCAAGATCCGGCCCCGTCCTCACCAAGTGCCCGACGAGACGGTTTACAATTACTCTCTCAAAGAGCTTGCCCACCTCGTCGAGCAGCACGATGGGCCGGTATGCAGACGGAGAGTCCGCTGGGCGCCCTGGCTTCCGAATGAGGACCAGCTTCCCCGTCTTCCAACGAAGCGGGAACTGGCCTCTCTCCAAACATGCGCTTAAGAGCGCCTCCAGTCGAGGCCCGAGAGCCCTCGAAGCCAGGACCCAGGCTTTTCAAATCTACCCCTCAAAGGGGCATATAAGGGTGTTAAAGTTTGTATGGAAGAATTTGAACGCACGGTCCGATTAACTCGAAACTCAGTGTTTATACTTAAGACAAAAAATAAAGAATAACATGTATCAGGGTTTTCGAAAATCTACCCCTAACGGGGTGAAAAGGGTTAGTTAATTTTACAGGAGAGGATTATAATGCGTGGCTTGATTAACTCGAAAATTGGTTTCACTAATCTTTGAGTCAACTTATGAATACATCCCAAACGAGTTTTCAAAATTCCACCCTTGTGGGAGTGAAAATCGGGGTGCAATTTATATGAAATGAAAAATCTTTTTCCTTTAGTTAATAAACTTTATACTTGGCAATATTTGCCTCAGTAGTTAATACAGATGGTCACTTATAGCTTAAAAAACCTCCTCACAGAAGATTTAGGGGGTGCCATTTTAATAGGTAAGAAAAAAATTTAAACCGCTCGGACGGATTAACTCGATACTCGGTACTAATACTTCAAACAAAACATTTAAAGTATGTGTTTTAAGGGTTTTTCAAAAATTATCTCTTACCGCGGTGGAAAAGGGTAATAAAGTTTAAGGGGTGGATTTTACTGCTTGCTTCCATTAACTCGAAAATGGGTATAAATAATCTTTAAGTCATACAATGGAAACGTACCAAACGCTTTTTTAAAAACAAAGCCTATCGTGGTAAAAGAGGACGACAAGGTTTATTTATAAAATGTTATACATTATTTTGTTTTTCTAAACTACCCCCTAAATTTTTTTTTTTCGTATGGGAAATCATCAAATGACCCCTCCCGCTCTGGGTGGAGCGGAAGGGAGTGTCAGACTCTTACTGACTAAAACCCACCCATGTTCCTTAACGGTAACCCTTTCGGACAATCCCGCTGACCCGGCAGGCTTCGGCCCTAAGGGGCCCCTCAAATTATGCTGACAACTCTTTGAGGCGCGCGTGGAACACTTACGCGCCGTCCGGCACGGGCCTGGTCCTGATCGGGCGGTGAGCTAACCATTGCTCTCCGCCAGCAGGCCCGCGCCTATGGTGGCCGGGAGTCGTCACGCGGCTCCCGACGCCCGGAGCGTCTCCCGCGGCGGCTGCGACGGGAGGCTGTCTCCCTCATCCGTCCCGCCACCTCCTTCGCTAGCATGACTAAATTAACGCCATTTATCTTCCTTTAAAGGAACTTAAGTCGAATGACAGTTAGTCGTTCGTTTAGGAACGACAAGTAATAACTTGGGGATGGTTAGTGTGGAGTAATGGCAATACCGAACGCATGACCGAATGAGTTCTTGAATGGTGGTAGACACTGACAGTTAAGTGGGCTAACCTGAAGGAGAAAAAGATGGACGCCGGGTGCGACGGTGGAGCGCGCACTTTTTGGTCGGACCGTCAGATTGAGTGGTTGGCTGTTACTCCGCACTAAACTTCCCACGTTCCTAATTGCTAATCTATCTAGATCTTAGGCATCCTAGATTATTTTGTGTTCTAAGTTTGTTGACAGAGTTTGAGTTTGAGTTTTGTACTATCTTTTGAAAGGCGGTCTTAAAAAAATTAGAAGAAAGTACGAATACAGTGAAGTGCTATAAAAAAATAGAATAGACAGAATACTTCCTAGCCTTTTCCCAACTGCGGTGGGGTCAGTTTCCAGTTCATACGGATGCAAATTTTTAAATAGGTACTTTATCTATACAAATAAATAAAATTTAAGTGTCTGTTTGTAATATCAAAATAACAGATTTTACAAAATGCGTATGAAAATATATAAGCTATAAAAAACATTACCTTTTAAATTTTGTTCTGTCTGTTTATTCCGGCTAATCTTCCAAACGGCTGGCCCTGTTTTGACGGGACTATCACTGCCTGATGTTATGGAGTAATATTTAATTATTTCTTATAACTTTTCGCACAGAAAAAAAGTACAAAGGTTTTGGCTTTATAGGCTACTTTTTGTTTCGGTAGCATGTTCGCGTGGCATAATTTCCGACATCCACGCGGGCGAAGCCGCGGCAGAAGCTATTCTCTAATAAATCGTTTAATTCGTATTTGACATCCTTGAAAGTGCTGAAGGTAGTCCCATATTGTGTAACATGGCGAATTTTTGCAACATAATTGTTGAACACATTTCGTAAAAATAAAATCATTGCAATTATCTATTAATTGAAAGTATAATTTTAATTATAAATCAACGCCTTGTATGTATTCCCAGTTAGTAAAATTGTACCTTTCATTACTTGCATTTAAAAATGATAATCGTTTTAATATCAAATATTTTTCTGTTTATGAACAATTTTTAATTTAATATTAGTATAATGACTTTGGTAGAGTTGAAAGGAATCAAAAATATTTTTAAGTAATATTTTAAGCGAGTTTGTCTTCCATATTTTTATGGATACTTAATTTTGATTCTTTTCAATAAAGCTGTGACGATACCTAAGTATTATTACTGTAGTTATATAAGTATATGTATGTAAGTTTTGATATTTCTACTTCTTGTAATATTTTGTCATAACCATACTACGTACCGAAAAAACTCGCATAAATCTGGATCGGTAAAAAAATAATATATGCTTATTGAAATTATACCTACTATGTTTTAGATTAAAACTGTTTTTGATAAGCTACTTAATATCTGTTTTTACATATTTCTAAGCTTAAATAAACCGCATTTTTGTAATATATGGCGTTTGTTTTTCAATATCAGTTACGAGTAAACAAATGTGTCATGTTATTGATGTAAACATGTTTTCTACTCGTTACTAAGTACTAGTTAAATTGAATTAGCAGATAGCGCTAATAGTAGTATGACAATACGTACCTACTAATTACAGTTTTCAGAACAATAATAAACTAATTAGAAATTGTTCTTATGGGCTCCTATATAAAGGGTCCCAATTTGTTTTTTTAAACATAACCCTTTTACATCTCAACGAGTGATAGTGTCAGTAGTGACATTACTTTGTCCTAAAATATTAATAAAACAAAAAAGAAAATGGAAGCAGACGAAGCAGTTATAGTTTTTGCTTACTCAGTTGAGCTTATCGATTTTGCTACCGGCAAGAAAACGGGACTAAATTTCAGAGGTAAGTTATACATTATTTACTATTTAAAATTTGTTGTTTATTAAATTTCATATATACCTGCCGTTTTAGATAACAGTTGTACATAAATATAATAACGTCTTTATTTTATTGTAAAAATATTCGATATTTGAAATCAGAATGCTACCATAATTGCAAAAAGATTAAGTAGGTAAATATTGTACACAGTTAAAACTTCCTAAACTAAGCTATAATATCAATAACATACATTTATCTAAGTTTTAATTATATCATACTGCGTTAGTACAATCAGGGAAATTAATTTTTACATAGCTTTGAAATGGTTTGAATAGTTAAATATGTACTCGTACATACCTGGGCAAACTATTGAGGCCTGTACCTAACAGGCCTTTTTTAGGTCATGCTTAGGGCATTTATAGACTAGAGCAAAATATTCATGAATCTTTATCTTTTTCCAGGTATCAAAGGGACGTTGTATGCGTATGATATGGAAAACTTTACACTTAGCGGAAGTACGCCCGAAACGACATACCATTTAACATTTTTATCATATATTTTTAAATATGATAGTAATAATCATAATTGTAGTTCGATTTTAATAGTCAAATTCATTTTTTTTTGTTATGGGGCTAAGTAATGGTAACCGCACGGGTCGTCGATCAGGTTAAGCTACGCTTGCCGCGGTTGGTCCGTGGATGGGTGACCATCTTCACATACCAAGACCCCTCCGTGCCTCGGAGAGCAGGTTAAACCGTTGGTCCCGGCTGTCACTCGTGGATCTTTGACAGTCGTTACGGGTCGTCAGAAGGCCGAAAATCTAAAACGGAAACGGCTAACAAGCAGGCACAGCTTCTTAAAATCGACAGCGTCTCTGTCGTCAGGAAACCCAGCCGACGCCCGTTGTAAACTGTGGCAGGATACTTTTTCCCCTCCTACTTACTATCTGCCACCAAAGGAGCATCGGAGGACCAAAGGAGGCTTGTACGGCGAGTTTTAAAATCTTTAAATTATTACGAGTACATTATTTATATCTTGCTAATTAATTTATGTAATGAATATTTTGTATTATGTAGTACTTAGTTCATGTATTTCAAGATCTGTTTTAGTTATTAAGTAGTAACATAGGCTAAGTAAGATTGTTACTAACACAATGGACCTCATTAATCAACAACCCAAAATCCCTTTCCTCCTATATCTAAAATACGTTAGTACTACTACTAGTGCCTGTAAAGAATTGTTAAATTTCACCTGGATGTTTTATTTTTAATAAAAGTAAATACTACCTAATACTTATTTGTTTATTATTTTTATTTTACCTAGCAAATATATTTTTAGAGACAGCAGAGGAACGCGAATAAAAAAAATATAGTTTTTGTTTTGACATCAATTAAGTGGTGTCGTATATTCGTGTTACTTTGTTATCAGATAAAGTCTCACTCCCGTAAAAACGGTGTAAACAGACGAATATTTAAAAATTGTATTGATGTATTCTTTATATTATTTCTTATATATAATTTTAGACCTAAACTGGACGCACCCTATTGGGAAATAGATTTCAATAGGCATTTGACTATTTGCGGTGTACATACAAAGATCAAGGAGACCAAGACATTAAAACAACAATATTTTACAAACAAGAAATAGCTAACGATTTTTTGGTTGTGGATCGCTGGTGCCTGTGGTAGGTAATACACCTGTAATACAGGTCACCAGGTCCCCACCTGTTTATGGTTACATATTTGATAGCTTACATCTGATATCACAGCAAGTAACAAAAGTTTCAAACAATTAGTGAGCTTATTATTAAAGTAAAAATAAATACAAAAACGATTAAAAAGTAAAAGTATGTTGGGAGGCTTTTATGAATATAAATGTGTGTGTGTGTGTGTGTGTGTGTGTCTGAGTGTGTGTGTGCGTGTGGGGTAGAGAGAGTGTTAGTGGATGAGTCTGATTAGGCTAATACGTCAAAGAAAGCTTCTGTGGCAGTATATGTTTGGCTTTGTAGCCAGGCTTGTACAGCGATTTTAAAATTATGTTTGTTCAAATAGTGCAGGGAAAGAATTCGGTTTAATTTATTGTAAAGATAGGGTCCAAGGAAAATAAAGAATCTATCACTGAAAGAAGTTTTGAGAGGAGTAGCCAAGGCAACTATATGGTTATGGCGATTGGTTTGCTGAGAATCGTTGGAAATAGCATGTTGTTTAATAACATAAAGGGCAAAGGAAGGAACATGGGTGGGTTTTAGTCAGTAAGAGTCTGACACTCCCTTCCGCTCCACCCAGAGCGCCCATTTGATGATTTCCCACCCGGAAAAAAAAATAGGCCATTGTAGTTGACTTTACAACTGTCACTAGGAAAACTGAAATTATTAGTTCGGTGATCAAATAAAATAAGTCACAAAAAATGAAAAAAGAACTGCCAATAAACACCAATGACATCAGGATTAAAGGAGCACCTAGGAATATTTATGCGTCTGGATCTCTTTTGGAAAAAAATATATAAGGAAAAGTGAGGGTGACTCTCCAATTCACATTTAAAATACTGAACATTTGAATAATATTATATGACTGTTCATATTCTCGTTTAAGCTTTTTGCTACTGTTTTTAAAATATGTCTAAAATTGTATGATAATACACTGCACATTATACATACCATCCCTTTATTCCCATATTTACAATTTAATATTAATTATACAAATGTACACAAATAAAACACGTATACACACTCCTACATACATAAAATCATGTTTTGGTCTCTTTAAGATAAGCTGAAATTACAAAGAGTCACCTGCTATGATCCCAGCAGTACATTACTGTGGTCAAATTTATACTCTGATTTACCAAATAGGTGCGGTAGTTCGGATTTCTATGCCTGGTTAGTTAAAATGTGTTCACTTTACAACAATAAAAAGTTTTTCTAGTAGCAAATTCTCAAATAAGACAAATTATTCTTGAGGATATTTTTATGAGCAATCTATCTATATATATAAAATTCAAAGTCCTGACTGACTGATACATCAACGCACAGCGTAAATAAATAAGTAAAAAAAATAAAAATCGTTTATTATCAGGCGTCATCGGCCCATAGCGTGTTAGTTTTACCAAAACTACCACGTTTAACTATATTAGTAGACCACTTAGGCACACTTATGTACAAAAGCAAAAAGAAAAAGAAAAACACAGCCACCAATTAGAGGAAGATTTATCACGTCCCATGTCTGACATGTAGCCTGATAAACCTATCCATTGTAGGCCCTTCCAACTTTTCTGAAAAAACCTTCAGAATGCTGTTGCTACCCCCCCTCACCCTGCGCATCACTGATGCCACCTTTTTGCGCATGATCGCGAAATAATCGTCTGTGTGCGCATCCGCGAACATCCCTGACGCACTACAGTACGGCGGAAGCCTCAGCAGCGCCCTGAAGGCATTATTATATTGAACGGGCAGTGCGCTGTCTGCTTTTTGGGTATGATTAGCCCACAGACCGCTGGTGTAAAATATTTGACAAAACGCCTTAAAAAGTGTTATTTTAACCGGTGCTGAGCAACCAGCAAACCTGCGTGCCAACATGTTTCCCCTCACAGCCAACGCCCTGCGCTCTCTTTCCATATCTAAGTCATCTCTAAGATCCTCCGTAACAATATGGCCCAAATATTTAAATTGTGATACCCTCTGCAAGGGTGAACCGTTTAGTTCTACGGGAGGGATATTTGAGGGACTTTTATTTCTTCCTCTAAACACCAACAGCTCACTCTTTGTCGGATTATATTTTAGGCCATGCTGCTCGGCGTACGTCTCACAAATGGTCAGTAATTTCCTAATTCCACCGATTGTGGGGCTTAGCAGCACCATATCGTCTGCGTAGCTTAAGTTATTTAAACTAACTCCGTCAATATGGCAACCGACATGAGTGCTGCTAAGCTCAACAAGCAAGTTGTTAACATACATATTAAACAGTCTCGGGGAAGTAAGACCTCCTTGCCACACACCAGATTTGAGTTTGTACGGGTCCGACAATGCATTGGACCGTTTTACAAAGTTCCTCTGCTTATCATACCATAGAGATAATAATGAAACTAATGCCGCAGGAACTCCCGCATCCCGATGCTTCTCCCATAACACCTTATATGACACCAGGTCGAACGCTTTGGAAAGGTCCAGGAAACAAGCATACACGGGTGTTTTTCTGTCCGTATAGTACTTGATAGTGTGCTTCAACGCAAGTATTGCACTCTCAGTAGACAGCCCAGCACGAAAACCAAACTGTGTGTCGTGTAGTTTTGTATATCCACTGAGGCGCACATCAAGCACACTATCAAACACTTTAGCTATCACCGTTGCCAGTGAGATAGGCCTATAATTCCCTATGTCAGCTATGTCTCCTGTCCGATTCTTTACAATAGGTATAACTAATGTATCCAGCATCTCCTGTGGTAGGTAAGAATGCCCCACACATAAATTAAAAAACATAGTCAATACTCTTGGCAAGTGCAAACCCGCATTTTGAAGATGCTCAATGCTGAGTCCGTCATGACCAGGGGATTTTCCCCGCTTCATACATTTAATGACATTTTTTATTTCTGTGCACGCAAACCTAAGGGGTGTTCCTGATTGACTTGACTCAGCATCGTTCACCCTCACCACAGACTCAAGAGGTGAGCTCACAATAAATTGTTCCCTAAATATATTAGCTATTCCAGTGTGGTCACTCTCGCCCTCCACGCTAACTGGTAAGCTTGGAGAGATATTAAGCTTTTCAGTGCCTTTCCAGAACGATGAGAAACATTTCTTAGAATGGAGCGAGGCCAATATATCCGTTTCTATTTTTTCTTGGTTCTTAATTACCCATTTCAATTTTTATTTAAATACCTTACGACTATAAATCTAATCCTCATAAATAGGCCCACTACTGGGTTCCCCATACCAAATCCATAATTTAAACTTAGACCTTGCTTGAGCGTGAAACTCTTTGACATGCTTGTTCCAGCCTTTTTTAACAAACCGCTGGTCCTAGAGACATAAAATTTGGAGGGTGTGTTTCGTGAAGAGTAGGTATCCACTAAGGAAGGGTTTTTCGAAATTCTACCCCTAAGAGGGTGAAATGGGGGGATTTCGTTTGTATGAAAAATTCTTTTTCTTGAGTTAATAAACTTGAAACTTGGCACGAATACTTATCTAAATAAATTATGAAGATTGCCAGTTTTTTCTTCTAAACTACCCCCTAACAAGGAATTGGGGGTTTTTAAAGTTTGTATGGAAGAATTTTAGCGCGCGGTCCGATTTACTCGAAACTCAGTATTTATACCTAAGATTGAAAGTAAAGAATAATGTGTATCAGGGTTTTTTGAAAATCTACCCCTGGCGGGCTGAAAAGGGGTAGTCGATTTTACAGCGTGGCTTGATTAACTCGAAAGTTGGTATAAACAATCTTTGAGTCAAGTTATGAACACATCCCAAACGATTTTTCAAAATGCCACACCTGTGGGGGTGAAAAGCGGGGATACAGTTTATATGAAAAATCTTATTCTATAGGTTAATAAACTTGAAAATTGGCAAGAATACTTGCCTACGTAAGTAATAAAGTTTATAATCATACGTTTCCCAAATCTACCCCTCAAAGGGGCATATAAGGGTGTTAAAGTTTGTATGGAAGAATTTGAACGCACGGTCCGATTAACTCGAAACTCAGTGTTTATACTTAAGACAAAAAATAAAGAATAACATGTATCAGGGTTTTCGAAAATCTATCCCTAACGGGGTGAAAAGGGTTAGCTAATTTTACAGGAGAGGATTATAATGCGTGGCTTGATTAACTCGAAAATTGGTTTAACTAATCTTTGAGTCAACTTATGAATACATCCCAAACGAGTTTTCAAAATTCCACCCTTGTGGGAGTGAAAATCGGGGTGCAATTTATATGAAATGAAAAATCTTTTTCCTTTGGTTAATAAACTTTATACTTGGCAATATTTGCCTCAGTAGTTAATACAGATGGTCACTTATAGCTTAAAAAACCTCCTCACAGAAGATTTAGGGGGTGCAATTTTAATAGGTAAGAAAAAAATTTAAACCGCTCGGACGGATTAACTCGATACTCGGTACTAATACTTCAAACAAAACATTTAAAGTATGTGTTTTAAGGGTTTTTCAAAAATTATCTCTTACCGCGGTGGAAAAGGGTAATAAAGTTTAAGGGGTGGATTTTACTGCTTGCTTCCATTAACTCGAAAATGGGTATAAATAATCTTTAAGTCATACAATGGAAACGTACCAAACGCTTTTTTAAAAACAAAGCCTATCGTGGTAAAAGAGGACGACAAGGTTTATTTATAAAATGTTATACATTATTTTGTTTTTCTAAACTACCCCCTAAAATTTTTTTTTTCGGATGGGAAATCATCAAATGACCCCTCTTACTGACTAAAACCCACCCATGTTCCTTCCTTTGCCCTTTATGTTCCGGGGTAGCGGTAACCCTTTCGGACAATCCCGCTGACCCGGCAGGCTTCGGCCCTAAGGGGCCCCTCAAATTATGCTGACAACTCTTTGAGGCGCGCGTGGAACACTTACGCGCCGTCCGGCACGGGCCTGGTCCTGATCGGGCGGTGAGCTAACCATTGCTCTCCGCCAGCAGGCCCGCGCCTATGGTGGCCGGGAGTCGTCACGCGGCTCCCGACGCCCGGAGCGTCTCCCGCGGCGGCTGGGACGGGAGGCTGTCTCCCTCATCCGTCCCGCCACCTCCTTCGCTAGCATGACTAAATTAACGCCATTTATCTTCCTTTAAAGGAACTTAAGTCGAATGACAGTTAGTCGTTCGTTTAGGAACGACAAGTAATAATTTGGGGATGGTTAGTGTGGAGTAATGGCAATACCGAACGCATGACCGAATGAGTTCTTGAATGGTGGTAGACACTGACAGTTAAGTGGGCTAACCTGAAGGAGAAAAAGATGGACGCCGGGTGCGACGGTGGAGCGCGCACTTTTTGGTCGGACCGTCAGATTGAGTGGTTGGCTGTTACTCCGCACTAAACTTCCCACGTTCCTAATTGCTAATCTATCTAGATCTTAGGCATCCTAGATTATTTTGTGTTCTAAGTTTGTTAACAGAGTTTGAGTTTGAGTTTTGTACTATCTTTTGAAAGGCGGTCTTAAAAAAATTAGAAGAAAGTACGAATACAGTGAAGTGCTATAAAAAAATAGAATAGACAGAATACTTCCTAGCCTTTTCCCAACTATGTTGGGGTCAGTTTCCAGTTCATACGGATGCAAATTTTGAAATAGGTATTTTATCTATACAAATAAATAAAATTTAAGTCTTGTCTGTTTGTAATATCAAAATAACAGATTTTACAAAATGCGTATGAAAATATATACGCTATAAAAAAAAAACATTTTTTTTGTAAATTTTTGTCTGTCTGTTTATTCCGGCTAATCTTCCAAACGGCTGGCCCTGTTTTGACGGGACTATCACTGCCTGATGTTATGTTATTAGTGAATTGTGACGAAAAGATGAATGATAGATGTGAAGCATAAACGAGTGACAGAGATGAGTGTACGGGATAGTCGAGGAGTGAAAGAGATAGTGGATAAATGTTTAAAATGTAGAAGAAGCGGGAAGGGGGAACTAGGTTGAGAAAGAAAAGACGGTAAAGACGTTGGATAAAAGACGCAGAAATAAATACAGGAATTAAAAGGAAATCAGCAGTTTCATTCATGGAAAATTGAGCTTATCCCACATACATATATTTATGAACAATCTTATTCCATTAATTTATAAACTTAAAGCTTTTCTGAATAAATTATACTATCTTTTGAAAGGCGGAGGGGGTCTTAAACAAATTAGAAGAAAGTACGAATACGGTGAAGTGCTATAAAAAAATAGAATAGGACAGAATACTTCCTAGCCTTTTCCCAACTGCGGTGGGGTCAGTTTCCAGTTCATACGGATGCAAATTTTTAAATAGGTACTTTATCTATACAAATAAATAAAATTTAAGTGTCTGTTTGTAATATCAAAATAACAGATTTTACAAAATGCGTATGAAAATATATAAGCTATAAAAAACATTTTCTTTTAAATTTTGTTCTGTCTGTTTATTCCGGCTAATCTTCCAAACGGCTGGCCCTGTTTTGACGGGACTATCACTGCCTGATGTTATGGAGTAATATTTAATTATTTCTTATAACTTTTCGCACAGAAAAAAAGTACAAAGGCTGCCTTTTAGGCTTTATAGGCTACTTTTTGTTTCGGTAGCATGTTCTCGTGGGATAATTTCCGACATCCACGCGGGCGAAGCCGCGGGCAGAAGCTATTCTCTAATACTCGTAAATCGTTTAATTCGTATTTGACATCCTTGAAAGTGCTGAAGGTAGTCCCATATTGTGTAACATGGCGAATTTTTGCAACATAATTGTTGAACACATTTCGTAAAAATAAAATCATTGCAATTATCTATTAATTGAAAGTATAATTTTAATTATAAATCAACGCCTTGTATGTATTCCCAGTTAGTAAAATTGTACCTTTCATTACTTGCATTTAAAAATGATAATCGTTTTAATATCAAATATTTTTCTGTTTATGAACAATTTTTAATTTAATATTAGTATAATGACTTTGGTAGAGTTGAAAGGAATCAAAAATATTTTTAAGTAATATTTTAAGCGAGTTTGTCTTCCATATTTTTATGGATACTTAATTTTGATTCTTTTCAATAAAGCTGTGACGATACCTAAGTATTATTACTGTAGATAAATAAGTATATGTATGTAAGTTTAGATATTTCTACTTCTTGTAATATTTTGTCATAACCATACTACGTACCGAAAAAACTCGCATAAATCTGGATCGGTAAAAAAATAATATATGCTTATTGAAATTATACCTACTATGTTTTAGATTAAAACTGTTTTTGATAAGCTACTTAATATCTGTTTTTACATATTTCTAAGCTTAAATAAACCGCATTTTTGTAATATATGGCGTTTGTTTTTCAATATCAGTTACGAGTAAACAAATGTGTCATGTTATTGATGTAAACATGTTTTCTACTCGTTACTAAGTACTAGTTAAATTGAATTAGCAGATAGCGCTAATAGTAGTATGACAATACGTACCTACTAATTACAGTTTTCAGAACAATAATAAACTAATTAGAAATTGTTCTTATGGGCTCCTATATAAAGGGTCCCAATTTGTTTTTTTAAACATAACCCTTTTACATCTCAACGAGTGATAGTGTCAGTAGTGACATTACTTTGTCCTAAAATATTAATAAAACAAAAAAGAAAATGGAAGCAGACGAAGCAGTTATAGTTTATGTTTACTCAGTTGAGCTTATCGATTTTGCTACCGGCAAGAAAACGGGACTAAATTTCAGAGGTAAGTTATACATTATTTACTATTTAAAATTTGTTGTTTATTAAATTTCATATATACCTGCCGTTTTAGATAACAGTTGTACATAAATATAATAACGTCTTTATTTTATTGTAAAAATATTCGATATTTGAAATCAGAATGCTACCATAATTGCAAAAAGATTAAGTAGATAAATATTGTACACAGTTAAAACTTCCTAAACTAAGCTATAATATCAATAACATACATTTATCTAAGTTTTAATTATATCATACTGCGTTAGTACAATCAGGGAAATTAATTTTTACATAGCTTTGAAATGGTTTGAATAGTTAAATATGTACTCGTACATACCTGGGCAAACTATTGAGGCCTGTACCTAACAGGCCTTTTTTAGGTCATGCTTAGGGCATTTATAGACTAGAGCAAAATATTCATGAATCTTTATCTTTTTCCAGGTATCAAAGGGACGTTGTATGCGTATGATATGGAAAACTTTACACTTAGCGGAAGTACGCCCGAAACGACATACCATTTAACATTTTTATCATATATTTTTAAATATGATAGTAATAATCATAATTGTAGTTCGATTTTAATAGTCAAATTCATTTTTTTTTGTTATGGGGCTAAGTAATGGTAACCGCACGGGTCGTCGATCAGGTTAAGCTACGCTTGCCGCGGTTGGTCCGTGGATGGGTGACCATCTTCACATACCAAGACCCCTCCGTGCCTCGGAGAGCAGGTTAAACCGTTGGTCCCGGCTGTCACTCGTGGATCTTTGACAGTCGTTACGGGTCGTCAGAAGGCCGAAAATCTAAAACGGAAACGGCTAACAAGCAGGCACAGCTTCTTAAAATCGACAGCGTCTCTGTCGTCAGGAAACCCAGCCGACGCCCGTTGTAAACTGTGGCAGGATAGGTACTTTTCCCCCTCCTACTTACTATCTGCCACCAAAGGAGCATCGGAGGACCAAAGGAGGCTTGTACGGCGAGTTTTAAAATCTTTAAGTTATTACGAGTACATTATTTATATCTTGCTAATTAATTTATGTAATGAATATTTTGTATTATGTAGTACTTAGTTCATGTATTTCAAGATCTGTTTTAGTTATTAAGTAGTAACATAGGCTAAGTAAGATTGTTACTAACACAATGGACCTCATTAATCAACAACCCAAAATCCCTTTCCTCCTATATCTAAAATACGTTAGTACTACTACTAGTGCCTGTAAAGAATTGTTAAATTTCACCTGGATGTTTTATTTTTAATAAAAGTAAATACTACCTAATACTTATTTGTTTTATATTTTTATTTTACCTAGCAAATATATTTTTAGAGACAGCAGAGGAACGCGAATAAAAAAAATATAGTTTTTGTTTTGACATCAATTAAGTGGTGTCGTATATTCGTGTTACTTTGTTATCAGATAAAGTCTCACTCCCGTAAAAACGGTGTAAACAGACGAATATTTAAACATTGTATTGATGTATTCTTTATATTATTTCTTATATATAATTTTAGACCTAAACTGGACGCACCCTATTGGGAAATAGATTTCAATAGGCATTTGACTATTTGCGGTGTACATACAAAGATCAAGGAGACCAAGACATTAAAACAGGATTATAATAATAACAAATAAGAAATAGTAATAAAAAATATTTATTTCTCACCACAAGCCAAAAAAAACAATACAAACAATATTTTACACACAAGAAATAGCTAACGATTTTTTGGTTGTGGATCGCTGGTGCCTGTGGTAGGTAATACACCTGTAATACAGGTCACCAGGTCCCCACCTGTTTATGGTTACATATTTGATAGCTTACATCTGATATCACAGCAAGTAACAAAAGTTTCAAACAATTAGTGAGCTTATTATTAAAGTAAAAATAAATACAAAAACGATTAAAAAGTAAAAGTATGTTGGGAGGCTTTTATGAATATAAATGTGTGTGTGTGTGTGTGTGTGTGTCTGAGTGTGTGTGTGCGTGTGGGGTAGAGAGAGTGTTAGTGGATGAGTCTGATTAGACTAATACGTCAAAGAAAGCTTCTGTGGCAGTATATGTTTGGCTTTGTGCCAGGCTTGTACAGCGATTTTAAAATTATGTTTGTTCAAAAAGTGCAGGGAAAGAATTCGGTTTAATTTATTGTAAAGATAGGGTCCAAGGAAAATAAAGAATCTATCACTGAAAGAAGTTTTGAGAGGAGTAGCCAAGGCAACTATATGGTTATGGCGATTGGTTTGCTGAGAATCGTTGGAAATAGCATGTTGTTTAATAACATAAAGGGCAAAGGAAGGAACATGGGTTGGTTTTAGTCAGTAAGAGTCTGACACTCCCTTCCGCTCCACCCAGAGCGCCCATTTGATGATTTCCCACCCGGAAAAAAAAATAGGCCATTGTAGTTGACTTTACAACTGTCACTAGGAAAACTGAAATTATTAGTTCGGTGATCAAATAAAATAAGTCACAAAAAATGAAAAAAGAACTGCCAATAAACACCAATGACATCAGGATTAAAGGAGCACCTAGGAATATTTATGCGTCTGGATCTCTTTTGGAAAAAAATATATAAGGAAAAGTGAGGGTGACTCTCCAATTCACATTTAAAATACTGAACATTTGAATAATATTATATGACTGTTCATATTCTCGTTTAAGCTTTTTGCTACTGTTTTTAAAATATGTCTAAAATTGTATGATAATACACTGCACATTATACATACCATCCCTTTATTCCCATATTTACAATTTAATATTAATTATACAAATGTACACAAATAAAACACGTATACACACTCCTACATACATAAAATCATGTTTTGGTCTCTTTAAGATAAGCTGAAATTACAAAGAGTCACCTGCTATGATCCCAGCAGTACATTACTGTGGTCAAATTTATACTCTGATTTACCAAATAGGTGCGCTAGTTCGGATTTCTATGCCTGGTTAGTTAAAATGTGTTCACTTTACAACAATAAAAAGTTTTTCTAGTAGCAAATTCTCAAATAAGACAAATTATTCTTGAGGATATTTTTATGAGCAATCTATCTATATACATATATAAAATTCAAAGTCCTGACTGACTAATACATCAACGCACAGCGTAAATAAATAAGTAAAAAAAATAAAAATCGTTTATTATCAGGCGTCATCGGCCCATAGCGTGTTGGTTTTACCAAAACTTAAAAACTATATTAGTAGACCACTTAGGCACACTTATGTACAAAAGCAAAAAGAAAAAGAAAAACACAGCCACCAATTAGAGGAAGATTTATCACGTCCCATGTCTGACATGTAGCCTGATAAACCTATCCATTGTAGGCCCTTCCAACGTTTCTGAAAAAACCTTCAGAATGCTGTTGCTACCCCCCCTCACCCTGCGCATCACTGATGCCACCTTTTTGCGCATGATCGCGAAATAATCGTCTGTGTGCGCATCCGCGAACATCCCTGACGCACTACAGTACGGCGGAAGCCTCAGCAGCGCCCTGAAGGCATTATTATATTGAACGCGCAGTGCGCTGTCTGCTTTTTGGGTATGATTAGCCCACAGACCGCTGGTGTAAAATATTTGACAAAACGCCTTAAAAAGTGTTATTTTAACCGGTGCTGAGCAACCAGCAAACCTGCGTGCCAACATGTTTCCCCTCACAGCCAACGCCCTGCGCTCTCTTTCCATATCTAAGTCATCTCTAAGATCCTCCGTAACAATATGGCCCAAATATTTAAATTGTGATACCCTCTGCAAGGGTGAACCGTTTAGTTCTACGGGAGGGATATTTGAGGGACTTTTATTTCTTCCTCTAAACACCAACAGCTCACTCTTTGTCGGATTATATTTTAGGCCATGCTGCTCGGCGTACGTCTCACAAATGGTCAGTAATTTCCTAATTCCACCGATTGTGGGGCTTAGCAGCACCATATCGTCTGCGTAGCTTAAGTTATTTAAACTAACTCCGTCAATATGGCAACCGACATGAGTGCTGCTAAGCTCAACAAGCAAGTTGTTAACATACATATTAAACAGTCTCGGGGAAGTAAGACCTCCTTGCCTCACACCACATTTGAGTTTGTACGGGTCCGACAATGCATTGGACCATTTTACAAAGTTCCTCTGCTTATCATACCATAGAGATAATAATGAAACTAATGCCGCAGGAACTCCCGCATCCCGAAGCTTCTCCCATAACACCTTATATGACACCAGGTCGAACGCTTTGGAAAGGTCCAGGAAACAAGCATACACGGGTGTTTTTCTGTCCGTATAGTACTTGATAGTGTGCTTCAAAGCAAGTATTGCACTCTCAGTAGACAGCCCAGCACGAAAACCAAACTGTGTGTCGTGTAGTTTTGTATATCCACTGAGGCGCACATCAAGCACACTATCAAACACTTTAGCTATCACCGTTGCCAGTGAGATAGGCCTATAATTCCCTATGTCAGCTATGTCTCCTGTCCGATTCTTTACAATAGGTATAACTAATGTATCCAGCATCTCCTGTGGTAGGTAAGAATGCCCCACACATAAATTAAAAAACATAGTCAATACTCTTGGCAAGTGCAAACCCGCATTTTGAAGATGCTCAATGCTGAGTCCGTCATGACCAGGGGATTTTCCCCGCTTCATACATTTAATGACATTTTTTATTTCTGTGCACGCAAACCTAAGGGGTGTTCCTGATTGACTTGACTCAGCATCGTTCACCCTCACCACAGACTCAAGAGGTGAGCTCACAATAAATTGTTCCCTAAATATATTAGCTATTCCAGTGTGGTCACTCTCGCCCTCCACGCTAACTGGTAAGCTTGGAGAGATATTAAGCTTTTCAGTGCCTTTCCAGAACGATGAGAAACATTTCTTAGAAAGGAGCGAGGCCAATATATCCGTTTCTATTTTTTCTTGGTTCTTAATTACCCATTTCAATTTTTATTTAAATACCTTACGACTATAAATCTAATCCTCATAAATAGGCCCACTACTGGGTTCCCCATACCAAATCCATAATTTAAACTTAGACCTTGCTTGAGCGTGAAACTCTTTGACATGCTTGTTCCAGCCTTTTTTAACAAACCGCTGGTCCTAGAGACATAAAATTTGGAGGGTGTGTTTCGTGAAGAGTAGGTATCCACTAAGGAAGGGTTTTTCGAAATTCTACCCCTAAGAGGGTGAAATGGAGGGATTTCGTTTGTATGAAAAATTCTTTTTCTTGAGTTAATAAACTTGAAACTTGGCACGAATACTTATCTAAATAAATTATGAAGATTGCCAGTTTTTTCTTCTAAACTACCCCCTAACAAGGAATTGGGGGGTTTTTAAAGTTTGTATGGAAGAATTTTAGCGCGCGGTCCGATTTACTCGAAACTCAGTATTTATACCTAAGATTGAAAGTAAAGAATAATGTGTATCAGGGTTTTTTGAAAATCTACCCCTGGCGGGCTGAAAAGGGGTAGTCGATTTTACAGCGTGGCTTGATTAACTCGAAAGTTGGTATAAACAATCTTTGAGTCAAGTTATGAACACATCCCAAACGATTTTTCAAAATGCCACACCTGTGGGGGTGAAAAGCGGGGATACAGTTTATATGAAAAATCTTATTCTATAGGTTAATAAACTTGAAAATTGGCAAGAATACTTGCCTACGTAAGTAATAAAGTTTATAATCATACGTTTCCCAAATCTACCCCTCAAAGGGGCATATAAGGGTGTTAAAGTTTGTATGGAAGAATTTGAACGCACGGTCCGATTAACTCGAAACTCAGTGTTTATACTTAAGACAAAAAATAAAGAATAACATGTATCAGGGTTTTCGAAAATCTACCCCTAACGGGGTGAAAAGGGTTAGCTAATTTTACAGGAGAGGATTATAATGCGTGGCTTGATTAACTCGAAAATTGGTTTAACTAATCTTTGAGTCAACTTATGAATACATCCCAAACGAGTTTTCAAAATTCCACCCTTGTGGGAGTGAAAATCGGGGTGCAATTTATATGAAATGAAAAATCTTTTTCCTTTGGTTAATAAACTTTATACTTGGCAATATTTGCCTCAGTAGTTAATACAGATGGTCACTTATAGCTTAAAAAACCTCCTCACAGAAGATTTAGGGGGTGCAATTTTAATAGGTAAGAAAAAAATTTAAACCGCTCGGACGGATTAACTCGATACTCGGTACTAATACTTCAAACAAAACATTTAAAGTATGTGTTTTAAGGGTTTTTCAAAAATTATCTCTTACCGCGGTGGAAAAGGGTAATAAAGTTTAAGGGGTGGATTTTACTGCTTGCTTCCATTAACTCGAAAATGGGTATAAATAATCTTTAAGTCATACAATGGAAACGTACCAAACGCTTTTTTAAAAACAAAGCCTATCGTGGTAAAAGAGGACGACAAGGTTTATTTATAAAATGTTATACATTATTTTGTTTTTCTAAACTACCCCCTAAAATTTTTTTTTTCGGATGGGAAATCATCAAATGACCCCTCTTACTGACTAAAACCCACCCATGTTCCTTCCTTTGCCCTTTATGTTCCGGGGTAGCGGTAACCCTTTCGGACAATCCCGCTGACCCGGCAGGCTTCGGCCCTAAGGGGCCCCTCAAATTATGCTGACAACTCTTTGAGGCGCGCGTGGAACACTTACGCGCCGTCCGGCACGGGCCTGGTCCTGATCGGGCGGTGAGCTAACCATTGCTCTCCGCCAGCAGGCCCGCGCCTATGGTGGCCGGGAGTCGTCACGCGGCTCCCGACGCCCGGAGCGTCTCCCGCGGCGGCTGGGACGGGAGGCTGTCTCCCTCATCCGTCCCGCCACCTCCTTCGCTAGCATGACTAAATTAACGCCATTTATCTTCCTTTAAAGGAACTTAAGTCGAATGACAGTTAGTCGTTCGTTTAGGAACGACAAGTAATAATTTGGGGATGGTTAGTGTGGAGTAATGGCAATACCGAACGCATGACCGAATGAGTTCTTGAATGGTGGTAGACACTGACAGTTAAGTGGCCTAACCTGAAGGAGAAAAAGATGGACGCCGGGTGCGACGGTGGAGCGCGCACTTTTTGGTCGGACCGTCAGATTGAGTGGTTGGCTGTTACTCCGCACTAAACTTCCCACGTTCCTAATCGCTAATCTATCTAGATCTTAGGCATCCTAGATTATTTTGTGTTCTAAGTTTGTTAACAGAGTTTGAGTTTGAGTTTTGTACTATCTTTTGAAAGGCGGTCTTAAAAAAATTAGAAGAAAGTACGAATACAGTGAAGTGCTATAAAAAAATAGAATAGGACAGAATACTTCCTAGCCTTTTCCCAACTATGTTGGGGTCAGTTTCCAGTTCATACGGATGCAAATTTTGAAATAGGTATTTTATCTATACAAATAAATAAAATTTAAGTCTTGTCTGTTTGTAATATCAAAATAACAGATTTTACAAAATGCGTATGAAAATATATACGCTATAAAAAAAAAACATTTTTTTTGTAAATTTTTGTCTGTCTGTTTATTCCGGCTAATCTTCCAAACGGCTGGCCCTGTTTTGACGGGACTATCACTGCCTGATGTTATGTTATTAGTGAATTGTGACGAAAAGATGAATGATAGATGTGAAGCATAAACGAGTGACAGAGATGAGTGTACGGGATAGTCGAGGAGTGAAAGAGATAGTGGATAAATGTTTAAAATGTAGAAGAAGCGGGAAGGGGGAACTAGGTTGAGAAAGAAAAGACGGTAAAGACGTTGGATAAAAGACGCAGAAATAAATACAGGAATTAAAAGGAAATCAGCAGTTTCATTCATGGAAAATTGAGCTTATCCCACATACATATATTTATGAACAATCTTATTCCATTAATTTATAAACTTAAAGCTTTTCTGAATAAATTATACTATCTTTTGAAAGGCGGAGGGGGTCTTAAACAAATTAGAAGAAAGTACGAATACGGTGAAGTGCTATAAAAAAATAGAATAGGACAGAATACTTCCTAGCCTTTTCCCAACTGCGGTGGGGTCAGTTTCCAGTTCATACGGATGCAAATTTTTAAATAGGTACTTTATCTATACAAATAAATAAAATTTAAGTGTCTGTTTGTAATATCAAAATAACAGATTTTACAAAATGCGTATGAAAATATATAAGCTATAAAAAACATTTTCTTTTAAATTTTGTTCTGTCTGTTTATTCCGGCTAATCTTCCAAACGGCTGGCCCTGTTTTGACGGGACTATCACTGCCTGATGTTATGGAGTAATATTTAATTATTTCTTATAACTTTTCGCACAGAAAAAAAAGTACAAAGGCTGCCTTTTAGGCTTTATAGGCTACTTTTTGTTTCGGTAGCATGTTCTCGTGGGATAATTTCCGACATCCACGCGGGCGAAGCCGCGGGCAGAAGCTATTCTCTAATACTCGTAAATCGTTTAATTCGTATTTGACATCCTTGAAAGTGCTGAAGGTAGTCCCATATTGTGTAACATGGCGAATTTTTGCAACATAATTGTTGAACACATTTCGTAAAAATAAAATCATTGCAATTATCTATTAAGAAAGTATAATTTTAATTATAAATCAACGCCTTGTATGTATTCCCAGTTAGTAAAATTGTACCTTTCATTACTTGCATTTAAAAATGATAATCGTTTTAATATCAAATATTTTTCTGTTTATGAACAATTTTTAATTTAATATTAGTATTTTGGAGGCATGAGGAACAGGGTGTAAAGTTCACTCATCCTCCATAGAAAAGGGAGGATCCTCCGACCAGACGGGTGTTGTGTCTGGCGGGCAATTGCCCAACGATTGATGTTGGGAAATTGTATCTATGCTAATTGAGCGGTAAACTCTGCTTGCGAGATGCAGGATTTGCGTGACGTCAGTATGACGCGTTGTTCGCATGTGGCGTTGTAGATACCGCTACATCACTCCCCTCCAGAGACCGGAGGTCGATAGTGGGCTGAGTCTTGTATCTTGCGATGCTTGCCAGGCCAGTTGAGGTTCCAGTGAGTCGGAACCGGTTGCCGCATAGTTCACGGTGAGTCGGAACTGTCTGCGAAGATGTCCCCAGTGAGTCGGGTTGGCGCTGCGTTATACTCCAGTGCGTCGGATGTCGTACAGCGCCGGGTTGAGGCTGGCTGCTGCGTCGACCAGGAGAGGAAGCTCTTCTTGTTGACCGGCCGAAAGTGCAGTGTGCTGTGCCGATGTTGCTGATGAGGCTGAGGGTGATGACCAGGTATGCGCGGACGCTGCATGCTGGTGGTCAGGATACCCGTTGAAGCCGTGGATGCTGGCTGGCTGGGCGACTCGCCGCTAAAGCTTGCGGGAGTGATGATGATGACGTCACGCTGAAGTGTTTGCACGAAGGCTGCGCTGACGTTCATGCTCGGGGTCACCAGTTTGGAGGCATGAGGAACAGGGTGTAAAGTTCACTCATCCTCCATAGAAAAGGGAGGATCCTCCGACCAGACGGGTGTTGTGTCTGGCGGGCAATTGCCCAACGATTGATGTTGGGAAATTGTATCTATGCTAATTGAGCGGTAAACTCTGCTTGCGAGATGCAGGATTTGCGTGACGTCAGTATGACGCGTTGTTCGCATGTGGCGTTGTAGATACCGCTACAGTATAATGACTTTGGTAGAGTTGAAAGGAATCAAAAATATTTTTAAGTAATATTTTAAGCGAGTTTGTCTTCCATATTTTTATGGATACTTAATTTTGATTCTTTTCAATAAAGCTGTGACGATACCTAAGTATTATTACTGTAGATAAATAAGTATATGTATGTAAGTTTAGATATTTCTACTTCTTGTAATATTTTGTCATAACCATACTACGTACCGAAAAAACTCGCATAAATCTGGATCGGTAAAAAAATAATATATGCTTATTGAAATTATACCTACTATGTTTTAGATTAAAACTGTTTTTGATAAGCTACTTAATATCTGTTTTTACATATTTCTAAGCTTAAATAAACCGCATTTTTGTAATATATGGCGTTTGTTTTTCAATATCAGTTACGAGTAAACAAATGTGTCATGTTATTGATGTAAACATGTTTTCTACTCGTTACTAAGTACTAGTTAAATTGAATTAGCAGATAGCGCTAATAGTAGTATGACAATACGTACCTACTAATTACAGTTTTCAGAACAATAATAAACTAATTAGAAATTGTTCTTATGGGCTCCTATATAAAGGGTCCCAATTTGTTTTTTTAAACATAACCCTTTTACATCTCAACGAGTGATAGTGTCAGTAGTGACATTACTTTGTCCTAAAATATTAATAAAACAAAAAAGAAAATGGAAGCAGACGAAGCAGTTATAGTTTTTGCTTACTCAGTTGAGCTTATCGATTTTGCTACCGGCAAGAAAACGGGACTAAATTTCAGAGGTAAGTTATACATTATTTACTATTTAAAATTTGTTGTTTATTAAATTTCATATATACCTGCCGTTTTAGATAACAGTTGTACATAAATATAATAACGTCTTTATTTTATTGTAAAAATATTCGATATTTGAAATCAGAATGCTACCATAATTGCAAAAAGATTAAGTAGGTAAATATTGTACACAGTTAAAACTTCCTAAACTAAGCTATAATATCAATAACATACATTTATCTAAGTTTTAATTATATCATACTGCGTTAGTACAATCAGGGAAATTAATTTTTACATAGCTTTGAAATGGTTTGAATAGTTAAATATGTACTCGTACATACCTGGGCAAACTATTGAGGCCTGTACCTAACAGGCCTTTTTTAGGTCATGCTTAGGGCATTTATAGACTAGAGCAAAATATTCATGAATCTTTATCTTTTTCCAGGTATCAAAGGGACGTTGTATGCGTATGATATGGAAAACTTTACACTTAGCGGAAGTACGCCCGAAACGACATACCATTTAACATTTTTATCATATATTTTTAAATATGATAGTAATAATCATAATTGTAGTTCGATTTTAATAGTCAAATTCATTTTTTTTTGTTATGGGGCTAAGTAATGGTAACCGCACGGGTCGTCGATCAGGTTAAGCTACGCTTGCCGCGGTTGGTCCGTGGATGGGTGACCATCTTCACATACCAAGACCCCTCCGTGCCTCGGAGAGCAGGTTAAACCGTTGGTCCCGGCTGTCACTCGTGGATCTTTGACAGTCGTTACGGGTCGTCAGAAGGCCGAAAATCTAAAACGGAAACGGCTAACAAGCAGGCACAGCTTCTTAAAATCGACAGCGTCTCTGTCGTCAGGAAACCCAGCCGACGCCCGTTGTAAACTGTGGCAGGATACTTTTTCCCCTCCTACTTACTATCTGCCACCAAAGGAGCATCGGAGGACCAAAGGAGGCTTGTACGGCGAGTTTTAAAATCTTTAAATTATTACGAGTACATTATTTATATCTTGCTAATTAATTTATGTAATGAATATTTTGTATTATGTAGCACTTAGTTCATGTATTTCAAGATCTGTTTTAGTTATTAAGTAGTAACATAGGGTAAGTAAGATTGTTACTAACACAATGGACCTCATTAATCAACAACCCAAAATCCCTTTCCTCCTATAGGTATCTAAAATACGTTAGTACTACTACTAGTGCCTGTAAAGAATTGTTAAATTTCACCTGGATGTTTTATTTTTAATAAAAGTAAATACTACCTAATACTTATTTGTTTTATATTTTTATTTTACCTAGCAAATATATTTTTAGAGACAGCAGAGGAACGCGAATAAAAAAAATATAGTTTTTGTTTTGACATCAATTAAGTGGTGTCGTATATTCGTGTTACTTTGTTATCAGATAAAGTCTCACTCCCGTAAAAACGGTGTAAACAGACGAATATTTAAAAATTGTATTGATGTATTCTTTATATTATTTCTTATATATAATTTTAGACCTAAACTGGACGCACCCTATTGGGAAATATATTTCAATAAGCATTTGACTATTTGCGGTGTACAAAGATCAAGGAGACCAAGACATTAAAACAGGATTATAATAATAACAAATAAGAAATAGTAATAAAAAATATTTCAATACAAACAATATTTTACACACAAGAAATAGCTAACGATTTTTTGGTTGTGGATCGCTGGTGCCTGTGGTAGGTAATACACCTGTAATACAGGTCACCAGGTCCCCACCTGTTTATGGTTACATATTTGATAGCTTACATCTGATATCACAGCAAGTAACAAAAGTTTCAAACAATTAGTGAGCTTATTATTAAAGTAAAAATAAATACAAAAACGATTAAAAAGTAAAAGTATGTTGGGAGGCTTTTATGAATATAAATGTGTGTGTGTGTGTGTGTCTGAGTGTGTGTGTGCGTGTGGGGTAGAGAGAGTGTTAGTGGATGAGTCTGATTAGGCTAATACGTCAAAGAAAGCTTCTGTGGCAGTATATGTTTGGCCTTGTAGCCAGGCTTGTACAGCGATTTTAAAATTATGTTTGTTCAAAGAGTGCAGGGAAAGAATTCGGTTTAATTTATTGTAAAGATAGGGTCCAAGGAAAATAAAGAATCTATCACTGAAAGAAGTTTTGAGAGGAGTAGCCAAGGCAACTATATGGTTATGGCGATTGGTTTGCTGAGAATCGTTGGAAATAGCATGTTGTTTAATAACATAAAGGGCAAAGGAAGGAATATGGGTGGGTTTTAGTCAGTAAGAGTCTGACACTCCCTTCCGCTCCACCCAGAGCGCCCATTTGATGATTTCCCACCCGGAAAAAAAAATAGGCCATTGTAGTTGACTTTACAACTGTCACTAGGAAAACTGAAATTATTAGTTCGGTGATCAAATAAAATAAGTCACAAAAAATGAAAAAAGAACTGCCAATAAACACCAATGACATCAGGATTAAAGGAGCACCTAGGAATATTTATGCGTCTGGATCTCTTTTGGAAAAAAATATATAAGGAAAAGTGAGGGTGACTCTCCAATTCACATTTAAAATACTGAACATTTGAATAATATTATATGACTGTTCATATTCTCGTTTAAGCTTTTTGCTACTGTTTTTAAAATATGTCTAAAATTGTATGATAATACACTGCACATTATACATACCATCCCTTTATTCCCATATTTACAATTTAATATTAATTATACAAATGTACACAAATAAAACACGTATACACACTCCTACATACATAAAATCATGTTTTGGTCTCTTTAAGATAAGCTGAAATTACAAAGAGTCACCTGCTATGATCCCAGCAGTACATTACTGTGGTCAAATATAAACTCTGATTTACCAAATAGGTGCGCTAGTTCGGATTTCTATGCCTGGTTAGTTAAAATGTGTTCACTTTACAACAATAATAAGTTTTTGTAGTAGCTAATTCTCAAATAAGACAAATTATTCTTGAGGATATTTTTATGAGCAATCTATCTATATATATAAAATTCAAAGTCCTGACTGACTGATACATCAACGCACAGCGTAAATAAATAAGTAAAAAAAATAAAAATCGTTTATTATCAGGCGTCATCGGCCCATAGCGTGTTAGTTTTACCAAAACTTAAAAACTATATTATTAGACCACTTAGGCACACTTATGTACAAAAGCAAAAAGAAAAAGAAAAACACAGCCACCAATTAGAGGAAGATTTATCACGTCCCATGTCTGACATGTAGCCTGATAAACCTATCCATTGTAGGCCCTTCCAACGTTTCTGAAAAAACCTTCAGAATGCTGTTGCTACCCCCCCCTCACCCTGCGCATCACTGATGCCACCTTTTTGCGCATGATCGCGAAATAATCGTCTGTGTGCGCATCCGCGAACATCCCTGACGCACTACAGTACGGCGGAAGCCTCAGCAGCGCCCTGAAGGCATTATTATATTGAACGCGCAGTGCGCTGTCTGCTTTTTGGGTATGATTAGCCCACAGACCGCTGGTGTAAAATATTTGACAAAACGCCTTAAAAAGTGTTATTTTAACCGGTGCTGAGCAACCAGCAAACCTGCGTGCCAACATGTTTCCCGTCACAGCCAACGCCCTGAACTTCACTACGATTTTTTTTTGTTAGTTTCGTGTATACTGAGTTTCATAACAAAGATCGTACTTAACTCTGTATGAGTGATACCTACATAAATATTATGAACAAAAATGATGATTCCAGCAACATGAATCATTAGCTTAGGTTACCGATACCAAGCGATACCGTGTCAGCGGCTGCGGCGTCTAATATATTTTAAAGCATCCTATATTGGTGTACGCCCACCCTAATAAACGTCAATTACGGCCGGAGTAATGTTACGGGCGTGACTGTACATGAAAATATATGCTAAGTTACAGGACCTACTCACACCTACCAGCCTAACAGTCCCTACGACCCTAAGACCTATCAGTCCTACAGCCCTAACCTAATATATACCTAGTGTGTGATAAATAAATATATAGATAAGTTCAGGATGTCTCTAGCATGCGACCTAATGTTACAGACGGATAGTGGGCAGGAATTCCAGGTTCGGGAAGGGTACACTCACTGCCAGTCATGCAGACTCACGAGACTGATCAGAGATGGCTAAAGGTGTCTTGGCCACAGTGAGGGGTAATGAGACAAGAATATAAAATTCAAATCTGATTTATTATCGAATATTTACAGCTTATATACTAATTTGTTTCAATACACACTATTACACAAATTTGAGTGTGTTCTATGCGTGTAAGACGCATCTTAAACAGTATTTTAACTGGGCCGCGCGTCAGCCGGGCCGAATGCTGAGTCAATGTCCGAAGGTAACATTGAACAATTGGAAACTTACTAATTTTTACACTTTCCACTTCGTTCGTCATAAAGTAAGACTGGAGTGTTAATGTTTTAAAGGTTTATGCATAAAAGAATCTAAGTATCAAATCATTAGATAATTATAATAATATTATCAAGAAACTTGTTGAGATTAGATTATTTTTAATTAATTTTAATAAAAACAAAGTGGTACACAATCAATCGATAGAAAAAGTACCTTCCTCTTCCGAATTAAGGTAAGACCGCACAGAACGGCACTTTACTAAACTGCAGTTGATATTATATTCATGATGCATCGGGCGGTGCCGCTTCCCGAGTAATACGTCAGTTCCCATACAATTTTACATATATACCTAAAAAATATTTGTTCGCGCAATGCAGATCCGTTTTAAAACTGCTAGAGACTAAGTAACACGTTTGTAAAGAAACAATTAATCTGACAGGTAATTGTGAAGGCAAGTCATGCATAGAACACATAATGCAGCACATTGCATTCGCCGTAAAGAAGGACCCGACTAGTGTGCGCAAAGTTAACATGAGGACAGAGGACAATGAACTTCCAGAACTGATCGACGTTCTCAAAAACGACTCTAACTACGACCAACGAGTTAAAGAGATTGAACAATTTAATAAAACAAATGGATGGATGAAAAAGGCTATCTCATTCAATGTTATGTGCTACCCAGTCATCTATTATGGAAACTATTCAGCGCTCGTCAGCATTTATAGAGGTGATGGTACAGTTACTATCTCCACAGGAGGTATAGAGATGGGACAAGGGGTCAACACGAAAGCCGCCCAAGTTTGCGCATACGAGCTAGAGGTGCCTCTCGAATATGTGAATATTGTTCCCAATTACTCTTTCGTGGCTGCAAACAATGTGTTTTCTGGATCAAGTATCACCACTGAAAGCGTTTGCTACTCTATTATAAGGGCGTGCGAATGTTTGAAGGAGAGGCTGGCTCCAATAAGGAGTAGTATGCCAGATGCTACTTGGCAAGAAATTATCAAGAAAGCAGGTGACGAGCAAGTGGAGTTGACTTCTTTGTTCATGATGAAAGATACAGACGAAAATCTGAAGGGGTATAGTGCGTTCGGTGTGTGCATTGTTGAAACTCAACTATATGTGACGACAGGGCTTTTCCAAATAGTTCGTGCGGATATTTTGGAGGATGTCGGTGTTAGTGCCAACCCTAAGCTAGACGTCGGACAGGTGAGTGGACTACTTTTCTTAATCTTGTTCACCAGACTTTTAGATCACTTTGTTAAAGGCTTGGTGCTCAAAGACTGCTACGCTTAGGCAAGCCTATCAAAATTTGTAATTATGATATATATACGCTCCGTGCTCTAAACACCATTGTATTCCACCATGAAATATTTCAAATTTCAAGGTGGAAGGAGCCTACATCCTGGGTCTGGGTTAATACACTTGCGAGAAGCTGATTTATTATAAGGAGATAGGGAAACTGGTATCTAACCGCTCTTTGACGTACCATGTACCCCTCGCTCTTGACATACCTGTCGACTTCAACGTCAAATTCAGGTACAACCACAAGAATCCAAACGGAGTACTAGGATCGAAAAGTGAGTAACCTAATAAACTTATTACGCTTGTAAAGAATGACTGCTAGATGTAGACAGGAAAGCAATGAATAATAGGATTAAAAATACATATAATAAAAACTAAAGACTGCTGGCAGAGTCCTGTCTGTTGATACAACTAATGCTTGATCACACGCTTGGTGTTTTCATCAATTTCTTTAATTTGATCTTTTATTGTAGCTACACTTTAGAAGACCTATTTTCAGTATTTTTCCGACTTTCTAATACTTAGCCCCGCTTTTCTTTTCTTATTTCTGGTGCATACGTTTGTATTAAAACATCGTTGTGTTCCTGTCAATGTCTGTAGATGACAGAGACAGAATAATGTTTTTAATAATTATGTTTAGCGCATAACACGTTTAGTGATTTGTGATGCAAGTGGGCCTTAGACATTCTTCTGTCTCATATTAGGTAATTAGGGTCGGTGCACAGTCATTTTCTCTTTCATTCACCCTCTTCCATGACGTAATAGAGGATAATAAGGAGTTTTCTGCGATAGGTAAAACTGTCATCAATAATGGTATACTATTTTTGTTATATTCCAGCTTATGGTGAGATGGGCATCTGTATGTCTCACGGAGTGACGCACGTGCTGCGAATTTGTATCATGGAATCCCGCAAGGACTCGGGGTATGATCCTAATGAATGGATTTCTATTCGTGAGTAATCTTATCACTATTAAAAAAGGGGACAGCATTCAAAAATTCATCCGCACCACTGTCAATGGAAAAGTGCTTAAAAGGCTGGTAGGACTGCCAAGTTAAATGCCAAGCAAATGTTTCAGTCTTTGCGTTTTTTGCATAATTAGAGGATTCTGCCATTCCTTTTTACGTGTAAAATTAGAAAAATCTGAAACTTTTCGAGGTAGACGTTGATTATAGAGTAAAGAAAAAAAGGATTTTACAATAAAAAAAATTGTTACTTGTGTATCGAAGCTAGACGTTCTAATTTGGTTATAAAATAAAAATTATTATATACCTAAAGCGTCTAACTGCGAAATGTGCAGTTGAATGGTTACCTATTCTTAAAGCGCCTTGCTATGCCCGTTTTCGTCTAGTGCAAGTGGCACTAGGCGACACCTAAATGACTGCCTGAAGGGGGTGCGACGGCCTCGTGCGATGCGACTTTCGATGCGACTTGCGTCAAGCAACACGCGCGTCATTTGTTTCTGTCCGTCGCTCCGCAAGCCACGGGCCACACCGAAGAGACGTAAAACGTCGACGGGACGCAGAAGCGGCGTTCTTTGCAAGTATCTTCATTATTATTTATACAAAATGTATTAACGCGATCTGGCACAAACAATGCAGAAGGGATAAGACTCAAGCACGTCGCTTTGCGGCCTCTCGCGCCCGGCCCTGGTGCAAGCCAGGGTTCGGGGCGAGAGGGAGTGGGAGGCAGTCGCCTCCTTCTGCGAAGCAGTCATGCTAGCGAAGGAGGTGGCGGGACGGATGAGGGAGAGAGCCTCCCGTCCCAGCTGCCGCGGGAGACGCTCCGGGCGTCGGGAGCTGTGTGACGACTCCCGGCCACCGTAGGCGCGGGCCTGCGGGCGGAGAGCAATGGGTAGCTCACCGCCCGATCAGGACCAGGCCCATGCCGGACGGCGCGTAAGTGTTCCACGCGCGCCTCAAAGAATTGTCAGCACGATTCGAGGGGCTCCTTAAGGCCGAAGCCTGCCGGGTCAGCATGCTCTAAACAATTTCTTTCATTTGTTTTCTCCGCGGTCGCTGTCGTAAGACGCGTGTCGCTTGAGCGTGTAGCTTGTGGCCACGGGGTAAATAAAAGCGTGCTGTTGAATTTTGAGCTATAGGCTTATCGCCGAAAGTTGAAAATCCAACAAGCGCGCGATAGTAAAAGCTGGCATTAATGTTTTGTTTTGGTATTAGCGGTCCCTTACGAAGCCGAAGCAATATTGAAGGCGCTGGATGTGAAGCCAGAAGAATTCCTTCTTACTAAATGATTTGTTTATTTGATGTTTTCTATTTTGTCATACAATGAAGTGTGGTTTATAACTGAATACATTTCTGTTTTGTTCATCTTTTTTTTACTTTATTTTCTTGTTATTTTATTCTTTGTGTTTTTTTTTTCATTTTAATTATTATTATTCTACTATTCGTGTGAAATGCTGGTGTTAAGTTTTTGCGTTTTTTTTTATTTTATTTTATGGTATCTAACAATGAAGTGTGATTCATAAATTAAATCCATTCCCGTTGTGCATTAAGTTATTTTTTCCTGTAAGTATCACGGTTAGTGATACTTTATTCACATTACAATCTAACCTTATTTGCTAATATGTAATTTAAATATAACTAAGGGCTGATTTTTTAATCATCTGATAACTTTATTCGAGGAATAATTTTGAAATGTTGACTGTTATTTAATACAAAAACTGCCAAACGACCATTTTTTTCCCCGAATAAAAGTTATCTGGCGATGGAAAAATTAGCCCTTAAACTGCTAAGTGCCAATAACGTCTTTCTTAATAACTTTATATTAAGGAGGAGACACTTAATTCACGTTTATTTTTAGTCAGCATTTGCACTGCAGCTTAAGTTCATTAGGTACTTCTATTTTTTTTCCCTGTAAAGTACATTTTTTATAACAATTTTAAACAGTTTAATATCTGTTACCTAGTTTATATGTATCGTTTAAAAAGGCCCAATGGCGCGTTCATGGTTAATCCTAAATAACTCGCAGTTAGCAGCTGAATCAGGGTTAATTAAATAATTCATTTTGCGCCACCAAGATTTAGTTAGAGGTAAACCTAGAGTTAAATTTTTAAATAATAAACCCACCTGTCGGCTTCCAGTCTAACCGGATGCAGGTATACCAGTATTTTACATGCAGCGATTGCCTATCTGACCTCCACAACCCAGTTACTGGGTAATACGATACCTCTTGGTAAGACTGGTTGTCATACTTTCGGGCTTCTGACTAACCGTAACCACTGTGAAAGATCCACGAATACCAGCCGGGACCAACGGCTTAACGTGCCTTCCGAGGCATGGAGGGGTCTCGGTATGTAATTTACGTAAAGATGGAGGAACCTATCTGGAAGACTATATATTTATACGAATTACGAAGGTAGTTAAACGTACCATTTATCGCATCGTAATAAAAATAATATGCATAACAGTTTTCAGGTTTCAACAGACTTGTTGTTCGTTTAATAATAAAACTGCGCAGCATACATAGCAAGAGCAAAAGTTTCCAAGGTGCTAAGAGTATTGAGTCTCTTAAGTCACCAGAAGATACAATCTTAGCGTTGAGCCATGAACAGCCAAACGGGGAGGTCCTGTTTACACAGCTCTCAGCCAGGCAGATGAACGATTTGAAGAATGCGGCTGGTAAGAAAATTAATCCATACCCTAATATTATAAACGCTAAAGGTGAGTATAGACTAGAGTATTTACTTACAACTAAACTTCGAGCCGCCCTAATGTGTCACGAACCGAACAATGAACATGGCGCTTGTCACTTTGTTACAACTTGAATAGCAAACAAACGAGCGCATTTGTGTAACAATCCATTGAGTAAAGACACGAGCACGAGCAAAACGTGTGGTCAGACATTTCAATAAAGAAAACGCATAATAGAAAGGAATGTTACAGGTAAATGATCACGTACCGAATATATGAATATATAAAATATTGTATATATATATATATTATCATCTATATATGTATATAGAAATTACTACGCAGCACGCAAATTACTGCGCGTTAACGTACAAACGTTAACGTCAAATCGATTTTGCGATTTTGCATCGCTTGAATTCTCTTGACTATCACTCAAAAAAGTCTGCCTCGTCGGTCTACCAATCTAGAGTAGAACTTTAAACTTTATCATAACCAGCGAAAAGTGGGTTCTCTAACACCCCTGCCCACCCACTTCATGGCGTAACATGACTCTGCAAAATGAAGACTATCCATTTTTCCACGTGTTAACAAAATACTTACTTACATGAACAGCTGTGCACGCAAATAATATAAATATACTTAGAAATAAAAATAAACTTTATTGAATAAACGTGGCGGCTTGAAATTATATTCATACCTGATATATATAAAATACTGTCCGTTTCAAACGAAGACAGTCTTACCCGCGCGTTTATACCGAACGCTACAGTCATGTCTAAAATAGAATTTACCGTGAATGGGAAAAAATGTACAGGTAGGATTAGTGTTACCTATATTTTTTTTCCTTTCCTAATAATCCCCATTAAACATAACGGGGCATAATATTTTAAGAAATAACATGAAATAATAATAATAAAATAAATAAGAGAGAGCTTAGAGCCTCGACCAACACCTGAGGAGGCTCTCGTTGGGCAGCTGGATCAAGGGCTTGATTCAGAAAGCGGTACTTCTGGACACGGCTCGCATTGTCAGGAGGTTTCTCTCTCTCTGGAGCCCTGACCGCCGGTAGCTTGGACCCTGTTCCTGATACCGGTGGGCTACTATTTTTTATATTTTTAAATGTTTTTTTATCTTTTTGTTTATAAAAATATTTAAAAATGTAATTTGTAGGTATTTAAATGAAATAAAGGAGAAAATAAAAGTGACAATATGGTTACAAATATTACATTTACAACATAGAATGTGGAATCTTAAACATAGGTCCCCTGGCTCCCAAACTAGGTTTATACCTGTGACTTGGGAGTCAGTGTTCCTCCATTATAAAAGTCATTATGCATGAATTAATTTAAGTTTATTCTATAAAAAGGATATCGGAATCACTTTTACACGTCATATTATTAAAAAAAATAGCTAGATGTGGTCGGTGTTTCCAAGGCCATGTGTAACTAATCATTATAAAAAAATTATACAAATGTTACTATGATGTATGATCATATTAACCTATGAATCATTTTGGTTCCATTTCTGATACTGATCAGCATATCGAAGTTTATGCTTTACAAAAAACCGATATGACTGATAGATAAAAAAAATGTCATGATATAATTCTATGCTTCAGAATTTCAAATAATTTTACACCTACTTACGCATTTTTAACCCCAACCTCATTGCCTATACTGATGACAAAACTACGACGTTATTACTGTAATCTCCCTACTATTATGTAGCAAGTAGAACCATAATAACATGCCATAAACTATGTCTTGTGGTAGTAACGACATAATAAATAGCAGTTTACTCTCGTAGTAAACATAGCGGACATGTCCAGCAATTTTCTATGTAGCACGTTTTAGAGTAGTCTATATGTTACAGTTAAAACCAGTTTTTAGATAGAACGCTTTTTCCTAGTTAGAACTAGTTTTTACTAAATGCCTTTGTTAAAACTAGAATTAACTAATACTTGAAATGGAATTTCAGTTAAAACTAGTTCTTACTAGACAACACGCGTTTTTCCGAAGTGAGTCAGTTAAAACTGTTCTCAAAATTGATCGTACCTTATTCTCATTGATCGCGAGACATCGCCTGATTCGACAAGTGCGGGAGAATCCCTTTCCGAGCGCCATCCACGCGCTGTGCGCTCGTTCATTCCCGGCGATTCGCTTCTGGCACATCGCCGGCCGCTGCCGCGGCACGCTCGCTTCGCTCGCTCGGCTCGTGCGTTGTTTGTCATACTCTAACCTAACCTAACCTAACTGTTTCCTTTTCCAAAAGCGATTTGCTTCTGGCACATCGCCAGCCGCTGCCGCGGCACATTTCTAGTTTTAACAAAGGCATTTAGAAATAACTAGTTCTAACTAGGGAAAACGCGTTCTATCTAAAAACGGGTTTTAACTGTAACATATATAACTACATTATTAATTCACCGTAAAAAATAATCATTTAAATCCAACCTTTGAAATGCAAGTCTGTTGCCAATCCGAGATCGAACTTTTTTGCGATTCAAATTCAAATTCAAATATAAAGCACTTTTGAACGTCAAAATTTAGAATTAGAATTAGATAAAAAATAGAATTGATTCTACTATTTGATTTCATTGATTAACGAGATACAAAAGCTAACATGAGATTTAATTGCAGATTTAATTATTTGCCTTATTAGGCTTTCAGAAACTAAGAGAAAGTTTCTAATCTAATTTAATTGGCAAAAAAGGTGAAGTTTTTTTTATTACGAAATGGACTAGCTCGATCTTGCCCGATGGAACGAGCGTGCCCCAAAAGATGTCTGTTCTGAACACTTCATTCACTAAAGTATTGTAATAGATTCTTTATTGTATTTCCGAAACGAGGAACCAGATTCATTTACTGTCACTTCTATTTAAAGTTCCTAACGATGACTTTTGAAATATTAAAAGTGTTTGCGAAGCAGACGTGGCATTGAAAACAAGGATTAGAAATGAACACTTAAGGATTTCAATAGCAATAGCTGTAGGACGTTGGGCAAAGGAAATAACGTTTCGTTTTGGACAAACCAAACTCTCCAATGTCTTAAATTATGCAAAATAAAATAAATGTAATTTATTGTTTCATAGTGGACGAATGCACCCCTCGGGAAACAACGCTGAACGCGTACCTCCGCTATGTGCTCGCTCTGCCGGGCACCAAGGCCATGTGTCACGAAGGTGGCTGCGGCTCCTGCATCGTGATGGTGCGGGCGAGGCGGTTACCCAGTGGTTTGGTTGAGACCTTCTCTGTTAACTCCGTAAGTGGCTTTCTCACTAGTCCAAAACACGAAGTTATGCGACTTTTGTGCTCTTCTTGACAAAAGAGAGCTCCAATCACGTAGGGTTGATTCATCTCTATACAAAAGCATGGACAATGGTGTGGGTTACATGTGTAATAACATAAATATGATATAGATTATATTTAAATGTATTTCTAAGTAATTTGCTAATTTAAGAATCTTTATTTAAGCTTGGCATGTAACTGTTTTTTGTCCCTAACAAATAAAATAAAATAAAAATAACTTACTGATAGGCTAATATTTCCACCATTGCATTTGATAATACTTACGTATAGCTTGTTCCAATACGAGAGACCAAAAACCCTTTCATGTCCAGGCAATCCACATCCATTGTATGTTTTGTAGTATCCGATCTATTTTTTGTATTTTTGTGGTGTACAATAAAGCATATACAAATAAATAACCATCTAGAAAAGAATAGAGTAGTAACATAAATCTGACTTGTTTAAGTAGCTGAATGTCTCGTCCACAGTGTCTGGTGCTGGTGTTCTCCTGCAACGGTTGGGAGGTGACGACCATTGAAGGTGTCGGGAACCGCTTGGACGGCTACAGCGACGTACAAAAGCGACTTGTGGCGTTCAACGGTTCCCAGTGTGGGTACTGTACACCAGGGTGGATTATGCATCTGACCAGGTATACCACTTTTCCAAGTTTTTATTGACACAGATCAAGATATAGCAAACAGAAGAAACGGTAATTTAAGGGTATTTTACATGCTTTCAGTTTAATTGACAAGAACCTCACAATGTCCGAACTAGAGCAATCTTTTGGCAGCAATACATGCAGGTGTACAGGATTTAGACCTATTTTAGACACAATCCAGTCGTTTGGTGTAGATGCCTCCCCTGAAATATGCCAAAAAGTCAGGGATATTGAGGAGCTCAATACGTGTTCGAAAAACCCTGGCTCCTGCGAGAGAAAATGTTCTATAAAGAGTGACTGCAGTGATTGGACCGTCGTAGCTGATCTTAAAAGTGAAAGCACTCTTTCTTTTAACTTTGGAAAGTACAAGTTCTTTAAGGTATATGATGAGAATGCAATTTTTGATATTCTCAACAAGCATGGCGTGGATTCGTATATGCTTGTCGATGGAAACACTGGAAAGGGTGAGTTCTGGGCTAATTTAAATAATACTTATTTAAAGCAATTATAAATATTTATTTATTTACTAGCTTCTGCCCGCGGCTTCGCCCGCGTGGATGTCGGAAATTATCCCACGGGAACATGCTACCGAAACAAAAAGTAGCCTATACAGCCTATTAAGGCATTAAGTCAGCCTTTGTACCTTTTTTGTATGCAAAAAGTTTAAATAATGAAATCTATGTTACTCCTTAACATCAGCTATCTGCCAGTGAAAGTCCCGTCAGAACCGGTCCAGCCATTTCGAAGATTAGCCGCAACAAACAGACAAACAAAAAATTTTTTTTTTTTTTTTATATAAGTACCTACTTAGCGTGTATATTTTCATTTTCATACGCATTTAGTCAAATCTGTTATTTTTTAAGACCCCACTTCACTCTTCAAAAGGTAGTTGTTTTTGAAAATAATGATTAAGAGAAGATAATTCATTCAGAAATGAATGAATTATGAGATCTTAATCATTATTTATTATTTACGTCTACGCCTTATAAAAGTAAACCTAAGTAACTACCTAATAAAAAATAAAAAAACTAAATAACAGAAAATTAAATAGATACCTACCTACCTAAATAAACCTATTTCTGATGATAACTAATCTAAACTCAATAAATAAGCGATATTGTTGTCGTTTGTTGTTGTTGTTGTTGTGCGTTGTTGTAAGCGATTTTGCGATATTGTCTTAAGATAAAATATTATAGTATCTTAGCCGCGTGCAGCGCCCCTTAGTGAACTCCACTGTGGGTGACGTAACCTACGACAAACTTATTATTTGCGGTTGGTACTGTAATCGGGTCTAGGGATCGAACCGCAAAATTAAGTTTGTTTTTTATTGTGTATACTTTTCCGGGATAAAAAGTACCCAGTGTGGTGCCCAGGATATTAAAGAATAATTATACCAAGTTTCATCGTAATCGAACCGGTAGTTTTTGTGTGATGCCTGAACAAACAGACAGACAGACAGACAGACAGAGACAGACAGAGACAGACAGAGACAGACAGAGACAGACAGAGACAGACAGAGACAGACAGAGACAGACAGAGACAGACAGAGACAGACAGAGACAGACAGAGACAGACAGACAGACAAAAATTTTTTTAATCACATTTTTGGGTTCGGTGTCGGTCTAGTAACCCCTGTCATTTATTTTTTTGATATTTTTAGTGTACAGAATTTTCACTTCTACAGATTTATTATAAGTATAGATATAGATTTGTGCACAATTTATTACCTTAAGTCCGTATATGTTAGTTAACTTGGTAGATATTTGTTATCTACGACGTAACTGAATTCTTATCATTAGAGAAGTAAAAAAATACAATTAAGGTTAATTTAAACAACACTAGTTAGATAAGTTGGCAAGAAAGCCTGTAAAGAATCTTATGTTCTATTTTGTGTGAGTAGTAAATAATGTAGTAAACGACACTTTTACGCAAATTTTAATGGGAACACTGCATTCATACGGTTAATGTGCGATATAGGATAAAACGGACCAAGGTATATGTCATACTGAAAATACCTGGAAGATCTATTGGTCCAGGAAATATCTGATGACAGGAAAACTGCCCCACAACCTTAAAGCGAAAGCTCATGGACGTTTGCATTCAAAGGTTCCAATTAAAGACTATGTTTATTTGTCAAAATGGTCTTTGACAAATCATCAAAAGTCTACACTCGCGGTTTGCCAGCGACGCATGGAGAGCAGTATTTTGGGAGTCAAACTAACAAACTGCGTAAAATATACTCCGTTCCACAACGCAAATTGCCGATGTAGGGGAAAAGTCCGCCAAACTGAAATAGGACTGGGTAGGCCATGTAGGTATGTCGAATATCAGAGGATTGCTTGGTAACGTTAACATCAGAATGGTTGCCAAACGGGGAAGAAGCAACGCCGTGAAATACCTAGACGAAGACGGTGAGACGGATGAAGCGTAAAACTGTATAATAATTATAGTTGTAGACGTATTGGATTACACAAACAGTAAACAGTCGTGAAAAGTGATAAGAGTCGACGTAGCCCTTTGCCCAGTAGTGGGACAGTATGGGCTACATAATAAAAAAAAAACTAATGACATAAATGATAAACGTAATGTAACCTTTCAGGTATTGTCGAGACATTTGAATATCCCAGAGTTTTGATAGACATAAGCGAAGTGACTTCTCTTAAAACGTGTGATTTCGACCAAAATATGGTCCTTGGAGCCAACGTGTCTTTAGAGGACTGTATCAAGCTATTCAAAGAAGCTAGCAATAAGAGTGGTTTTGCGTATTTGGGAGAGTTCGTGAAACATCTTAAGCTTATTGCTCATATACCCGTTAGAAAGGTAAGTTTCTTATGAGAGTGACAAATATCTTGATGAAAATAGTGACTCCAGATTTTGTTTATGTTAAGTAGGCGAAGGACATTCCCGGAAAAATACATGATGTAAACCATACCATGTACTTTTCCGGGAAAGTACTACTACCACATATACGGCATGAGTAAAATTAGGGGCACTCGAGATATGTGTAATATATGTCTTGAATTTTGCGATAATAATAATTGATAACAACACGAGACATTTTACCAAGTCTTAAAATGACAGCCTTTTCTATAAGCACAAGCTGACTTTCATACATACATATATAAAAGCACGGCTCCTTCCAATGGGAATAGTCACAAATTATAGAACGCCACCAGCTACGATCCTTACATACTCCTTTTGCCTCTTTTACGTTCATACATCTGGTCAGACACGCACGCCGGCTGACGTTCATCGTTGTCGATAATGTTTTAATAGGTTTTATATATTTTTAGATTGGCTCCATAGCAGGCAATTTGATGTTCAAGCACGCCTTACCAACGTACAAGTCAGATCTGTTCTTACTGTTTGAATGCGTTGGCGCCACGGTTACTGTTCGTAAGTACTATATCTTTTAATCGAAAATATCCTTGATGGTTATCCTCGTAGAGTTGGGCGGTTATCATACTGCATCAGAGACCGCTCCGGTGTGACCGGACTGTAGAATCTTGGTTTGTATACAAAAACTGCAGGGTATACACACTGACACCGCATCTCCGTACGGTCTACAGTCAAAGTTAAAAACCGCAGCACCGTACACCGGAGCGGTTTCCGGTGCAGTGACAAAACCATCCTAAGGTAGTTAAAACATTTGCATTAGACGGACAGCAACATCTACCTATTTTTCGGAATAAGAAACTGTTCTTGTGTGTACCAATGAACAATTTGCTGCCAGCAAAGTAGAATACAACAATATCCTGAGAAATGATAAAACATAACATAAATCTGATCGTTTAGTGATTCAACACGTTTGGTCCTAAGGTTTCTCTGATGGTAAAACAAAGACACTGACAATGGCGAAATTCCTAAAGTTTGACATGCAAGGTGTGCTGATGATCAATGTGGAATTGCCGCCGCTGAGCAACTCACACATTTTCAGGAGTTATAAGGTAAATTATTTGATGTAAGAAATTGCCAGGTAATTTTTAAGCTCGCCGAATTCTTCATGTAATGTTAGAAAGTTCTTTTTCGTTCAAAGGGAGGTCTTCATAGGCTTGATTCATCAAGTCTATGAAGATTTCCCCAAGAGAAACATGTCTATTAGATAATATAATAAAATAATTGCAGATTATGCCAAGGAACCAGAACTCCTTAGCCCTCGTGCATTCAGCATATCTCTTAAAAATGGGAAAAAAGAACCAAATAGAAGCTGCAAGTATAGTGTACGGTAATATAGATCCGAAGTTTTATCACGCCAAAAAAACAGAAAAGTATCTGATCGGAAAGAACATATTCAATGATAAGAACTTGCAAGAAGCAATAAACGTGCTGAGCAGTGAACTGATACCAGTAGAAATACTAGGAGAACCTACTATACAATTCCGAAAGAAGTTGGCTCTGGGGCTGTTTTATAAGGTAAGTAAATGATTTCGTAAACACATTAAAGAAATCTTAATAAATCATTTTGTTTCTCCTGTTCGCTACGAGAAATGAATTGAAAAATATTTAACTTTTAACCCTCTTAGAATTGCACCACAAATCTTTAAATAAAGAGAATTAAAGATTTTTAAATAGAGCCTGGCATGACTACAGTGTCCGCCATTTTGTTTTTTGCCAAATGGCGGACAGTACTTATGCCACGGACTTTAAAAGCCCTTTAACACTAACAAATATAAAACTTCGTCCTGTTTCTATCAATTGTTTGAAGCTGACAAATACAGAATGATGTTTTAAATATGCTTAAGGCTTAGCGGGTTTATTTGTAGCGCAAGTGTTCCTTAAAAACCTTCCTCAGATTTTTTTTTATTTCCTTAGTCTCCGAGTACCTCATGAGTAAGGAAAAATCTCTCGCCTCTCACTGTCTAATAGAATCTTTATAGCCTGGGACTTTTAGGCAAAATTAGCATCCTTATATCATACAATTAATTTCCTTGCAGTTCATCCTTAACATCAGTCCGGCTGGCACTGCTCTTTCAAAATATACTTCTGGTGGAGAACTTCTTAAAAGGCCTGTATCTTCTGGCAAGGAAGACTATGAGACTGACTCCTCGTTGTTCCCCTTGAACCAGCCCGTAGATAAGCTTGAAGCGAAGATTCAAGCAGGCGGTGAAGCTACGTTCGTGAATGATATCCCTCCGTTGCCAAGGGAGGTGTTTGGTGCTTTCGTACTCTCCACAGTACACATTGGAGAAGTTGATACCATCGATGTTGAAGAAGTTTTGGTGAGAGTCTTAAAATAGTTAATAGCTGATCAGAGAACAAAATATTGCAGGGATTTTTACTTTGGCAGTTTTTAATTCATTGCCAGGCTTTAAGATATCTATGAGTTCGTTTTGGAACTTTACGTCTTCAGATTTAAAGTTTCAGCGTTACCTATCACGCTGAAACGCCTATCGCGTTGTCTTATAGCTCGTGTGACCTAAACCCGCGTTTAAGTCACGCTTTTCTGTGCAAAAATATACAACTTAAGTCACAGAAAAACGTGACTTAAGTGCGGGTTTAGGTCACACGAGCTATAAAACAGTATCACATAGTGCTACAAACATGTTTAAATGTCATCCATTTTACTTATTAAAATTAATTTTCACTCCATATAGCATGCGTGCGTTGTCATGGCTTAAACATTACTTTACATATTGAATATTCATTTTCCTTAAAATGATAACATGTTTTCCGGTATTTTTCTTCTTAGTTCACAAAGTCGTCTCTCGACCACGACGGTGACTTACACCTCCGTCTTGAAAAGTATTTTTTTTTCTTTTAATTTTATTTTTAACTTTTTAGTATTTTTGATGCGAGATTGACTACGGCGTAGTTCATAGCACGTAGCGGTGTTTTTCCGTTATATGTGTTTACTGCACTTAAGCTTCCTGTACAGCATCAGACCCTGGTTACCATCTAGCACCAAAGTACTCGTCAAGACGAATCATAAGAGCCCAAACTCGATGGGGTTGTGTCGTTTAACCTGATAAGAAATAAATAAAAGCGTGTTACATTTTGATGGAACATTAAAGAACATTTAGCATATTACACCTTCATTATTTTTCTTTTGGTTCAGGTTTAAATTATTTTTAAGTTTTTAGTTCTTTTTATTAACAAGTAATAAAAGCTTGTTTTTAAAAAGTCTTTTTTCTTTTAATTTCGTTTTATTTTAATAACACAAGCATTCTTTAAATAAAATGACGATTGTTGTTCAAGGTCATTTTAATTTAGGGAGCAATATAATTCATTACAATTTAAAAGCTAACACTAAAATAACAAAATTATATCCTAACTTAAGTGAAACTATTTACAAACTAAAATATAGTATCGAAAAATTCATTCGCATCGCTGTCGACTGGTTATGTACCCAAGATACTGGCGGCATTGCCACGTTGTATGGCAAGGCTTAGCCTCTGGCCAAGGTAAAACCCAGCCCTTGGGTCATGGGAAGTGTCAACCAGTCGTTTTGAAATTTCCTTATCGTGTACAGGGTTATTGGTAAAACACTAACAACCTTGCAGGACTGGATTACTAACATTATAAACAACAACTTTTGTTTTATAACTTTTTACAAAACACAATATACCTATGTATGTATTTACCAAAAACCTTTCAAGATTTCTTTGTTCCGTCTAACCCGCGCTCCCCTCCGCTGAATTTTGTACTAGATACGGCAGATTATTTACCTAACTAGCGCTTTTTTTTTGCTTCACGTAGAGTTCTTCACAGAAAATCGAACGTTTCATTTTGTTGAATTGAAATATTTTTGTATGAGTGTGATGAATTAATAAAAGTCATAGAACAGAAGTTGTTGTTTATGATGTTAGTAATATATGTAGGCCTGAGAGGTTGTTAATGTTTTACCAATAACCTTGTATAATTACGATCACCATTTTTATTTTTAGGCAATAGAGGGTGTTGTAGCTCTGTATACAGCCAAAGACATCCCCGGCGTCAATTCCTTCGCATTTCCGGGCATTCAACTTCAAACAGATGAAGAAGAGATTCTTGCTACTAAAATCAAGTTCTACGGCCAGCCGATTGCCATAGTGGTAGCGAAAACCGAAAAACTGGCTGAGAAGGTAGCAAAGATGGTTAAAGTAACATACAAAAATGTTAGCTCAGCAGCTCCAGTACTGACTATTGATGAAGCAAAGAAAGATAGCAAGAGATACGTTCCTGGCAGTGCATCTATAGAACCGAAAGGAAGAGGCAACAATGTTACAAAGGTCATAAAAGGAGTATTCGAAATGGGATCTCAATATCATTATTATATAGAACCCTTATCATGCGTTGTTGTGCCTGTTGACAAGATGTTAGAAGTATATGATTCAACGCAATGGATGGACTTAACGCAAATTACTATTGCTAGGGCTTTGGGGATCAGCGAAAGCGAGTAAGTTATCATTCTATAATAGGTATCGGTTCAAAGTAAAATCTACCCTGTGTTGTTACTTATATGACACTATTTAGTTCTGTATAAACGAATTTCAAATGTGAAATATAAAACTAAACTTCAAGATCGCTCTGTTCATTTTGAATACTATTGAATGTTTTTATTTTAAACATCTAAATTGTTTTAAATATTGCCCTAGATTAAATTAATCGATATTTCCTTACATAAATATAACGCCTTGTTAGGTTCTTGTTTCGTCAAGTAAAAATGCATAAAAGAAATCGGAATCGAACTTTGTGCGACCACTCATTGTTGTAGTTAATATTGTTTTTATAATTTCTTATAACTAATAACAATCAAGCATTTATAAGACTAATAATCAATTTTAATCTACCTTATTTTTTTGTTTTTTAAACTTTCATCTTTATCTGTTTAAATATAGTCGAGAGCACATATATTTTATCAACCGATCTTATTATACTTACAATATTTTGATTAGCTGATAGAAAAAGCTTAATGAAATTAAGGTCGCTTTGTGTACCTGTACCATGAAATAAATATACCTACTTACTTACAATATAACTTCTTCCAGAGTCTTTGTTAAAGTTCGTCGTATTGGCGGTGGTTTTGGAGGCAAGATTAGTCGTAACGCCCAGGTTGCCACAGCATGTTCATTAGTAGCCAAGAAACTGGACACACCTTGTAGGTTCATTTTGCCGATGCAGACGAACTTGGCCATGGCTGGGAAGAGACTGCCGTGTCAGTGTGAATACGAGGTAATAACCCATTTAAATAACTTTATAAAATTACAATTGAAAAATTATCCACGAAAATTGTGGTTATAAAATTAAGCCCAATTTTCAAACTAAAAACATCTTTAAGGAGATTAAAAAATAGAATTTCGGGATTCAGTATTTAAATAATCAAATCAAAGCACTCAATTTGTAAGTAATATATCCATTTTTTTTTTCGGGATGGGAAGTCCTTCCTTTGCCCTTTATGTTCCGGGGTAGCGGTAACCCTTTCGGACGATCCCGCTGACCCGGCAGGCTTCAAGCGGAAGGCGGAAGGTTGTGATGACGCAAAAAATCGGCCCCCAATATCGGTCGTTTCACGGCAGCAACGATAAACTGCCATGACAAGGGGCGGCGTAAACCAAGGTTGAGTTCCACCTTCTTCTCACCATATGTGTGTATTGGGGTGCCGTTCGCTGCATACAACACTTCTTCCATCCGCTTCATTCCTTTCGTGTTGGGAATGACCGACACGTTGGCCCCGGTATCCACAAGGAATCTCAAGTGATGTTGGTAATCGCAAACGTGTAGACGGTATGGTGATAATTCATTAACCTCGGGTCCCGTCGTAGCCAAGGTCGCGACTAGTTTTCCTGACGCTTGAACTTGCACGGAGATATGCAGTTGCGTGCTTCTTTACCGTAACGGATGTGGTAAAAACAAATATCGCCTGACGTCTGCTGGTAAGAATTCGTTCGGCCTCGGGATTGTGAACGTGATCTTGAGCGGAATGATGATCTTCTTTGTCTTGATCTATCCAATTTCATTGCCGCAATTTCCCGCGTGAGCTGCATTAAGGCTTCTCGAAGGTCTGGCTCTGGCTGCGAGTGACTGCTTCCGTTTCGTAACGTAGACGCTGACGGCTGTTTGCATGCACAAACCGAATGGACCTCTCGGGTTTGCTCGTGCATCTTGTCGGCCATGGCAGCAAGCACGTCGAGTGTTGCGTTTTCGTTGACCGATAGTACAGCACGCGTGGAGGCTGGCAGGTGTCTCATCCATAGTATCTGCAGGGTGGTATCGGGCATCTTGTCACGTGCTGGTTCTCTCATGCTACGCAATAGCTGGGACGGCTTCAGGTCTCCCAACTCCATCTCGGTGAGCAGCTTTTCCAGTTGCTTCGTCTCCGACTCTTCATAAACGGACAACAATCTCTTTTTAGCCTCCTCGTAGCGCCCAGCGTGTGTCTTGCTCATAATGATGTCACTTATTTGTTCGACGTCCGTCTTCTCGAGGTGAGCTACTAGGAGGCTGAACTTCGCTTCGTCACCGGGCTTCTGCGGGTTTACCACCGTTTCAAATTGTGCAAACCAGAGAAGTGGTTTGTCGCGCCAAAACGTTGGTATGCGTGACTTTAAGGAGACGGTTGCTACGTCGTCGCTGGATGCCATTTTCAAGATAACGTCGGGGTCACCACTTTACCAGTTGTCAGGAGATAATAAAAGAAATATTCGGATTGATTCTTATATTTTAGGAGCTGGTATTTATATACAATTTTGAATTACACATAGGTGATGGACAACAGAACTATGATAATATACATTGACCAATCACAGATGACCGGTCGTTATTGCTCGAACTATAATTACCGCGCGTCGCGCCATGAAGTTAGTTATATGCCCGCGCGCACAGCGCGCGGTCGTTGATGCTAGCTGCTACAGCCCTAAGGGGCCCCTCAAATTATGCTGACAACTCTTTGAGGCGCGCGTGGAACACTTACGCGCCGTCCGGCACGGGCCTGGTCCTGATCGGGCGGTGAGCTACCCATTGCACTCCGCCCGCAGGCCCGCGCCTACGGTGGCCGGGAGTCGTCACGCGGCTTCCGACGCCCGGAGCGTCTCCCGCGGCGGCTGGGACGGGAGGCTCTCTCCCTCATCCGTCCCGCAAGTAGTACATCCATTTGGTTATATTTTAATCTGATTTTGGGAGCAGACTATTCATTCACTCTTTTCGCGACTCGTGAGCCTGGAGTCCTGGGTTCGACTCCCAGATCGGGCAAAGTGTTATTGAGTTTTGCCATTAGGAATTTCTTAGTAACAGCCCTGACTTTGGAAGTTTGCGGTGTGATACCCTCCTGCCTCGGGAAGCATGTTAAGCCGTTGGTCCTGCGCCTGATCTCTCTCCGGTCGTGTCGGATTGCCGTCCCATCGGTCTATGAGAGCGAGGGAAGAGAGAGTGCACCTGTGGCTGCGCAAACACTTGTGCACTATAATATCTCCCGCGCCGAAGGCTAGTCTCCGTTGAAATTGGCCGTCATGGCCGAAGTACGGTCTGAAGGACTATTATACATTCACTCTTTTAAACCAATAAACAAAATCCTTTCAATAGGTTGGGGTAGACGACGATGGTAAAATCCAGTATTTAACCGCATCAATTATCGAAGACAACGGCTGTACCAACAACGAGAACATTCTCGACTTCACTGTCAGCGGCTTCCCTAACTGCTACGATACTAAGTTCTGGTCCTTGAAGACGGCTACAGTCACTACTGATACTCCTTCTAATACGTTCGCTAGAGCACCAGGTTAGTTTTGTTACTCCTTAAATTTTTAGAGTAAGGGGTTCGATAATTTCATCATATTGTTAGGTAACCTTTTTATGCTTGTTTTAATATTGTATAATGCTTGCAGTCCTCTTAAAGTAAGAAGCTGCTGAGTTAACTGTTTTTAAGATTTTATTAAGGTACACACATGGGTACTGAGTTTATCATTAGAGTATCAATCATTGGTGATATGATATATGACTAACTAACATGAATAGCCGGCCGGCCGATGGGGCCGAAAAGTTCTGGAGTGGCGACCGCGAACCGGAAGACGTTGCGTTGGAAGGCCTCCCACTAGGTGGACCGATGACCTGGTGAAGGTTGCGGGAGTCCGCTGGATGCGAGTCGCACGGGACCGGTCAATGTGGCGACACTTGGGGGAGGCCTATGTCCAGCAGTGGACGTCTATCGGCTGAAATGATGATGATGAACATGAATAAAACTAGAATATTTATAACAGAAGTAAAAAAAATAACTTTTCTGCAAGTTTTTTTTTTATGATGCAGTAAAAACAATCCAGACAAAAAGTACTAATCTCGGTCTAAATTAATTAGGACAGTAAAAAAAAATAAGTCTTTATAATCGGTAAATCGGATTTTTAAAACTTTATAATGAAATACCTGATGATGTGTTTAACAGTAACAGATGGTATACACATAGAAAAACTCTAGAAGAATACGTTAGAACGAAGTACTAACACCGAATGTCACCTATTGAATATTTTAATTCTGTTGTTTTGTATAACTGTATGTGATCAGAGACTGCCAGACACTACCAGACACAATTTATTGTTCATGAATAAATGACTAATGACTAATGACTGTATCTACTTTTATTATATATTTTCTATACATTTCTCAATATGTAAGTGAACCGTAATGCTCTTTTTTTTTGAGAAATAAATGTCTTTAAACCGAAGTCGGTAATTTAGCGATCTACTTAATTCTACAGGTACTTGCGAGGGTATGACAAGTATTGAACACATAATGCAGCACATTGCATTCGCCGTAAAGAAGGACCCGACTAGTGTGCGCAAAGTTAACATGAGGACAGAGGACAATGACCTTCCAGAACTGATCGACGTTCTCAAAAACGACTCTAACTACGACCAACGAGTTAAAGAGATTGAACAATTTAATAAAACAAATAGATGGATGAAAAAGGCTATTTCAATCAATGTTATGTGCTTCCCAGTCGTCTATTACGGAAACTATTCAGCACTCGTCACCATTTATAGAGGTGATGGTACAGTTACTGTCTCCACGGGGGGTATAGAGATGGGACAAGGGATCAACACGAAAGCTGCCCAAGTTTGCGCATACGAGCTAGGGGTGCCTCTCGAATATGTCAAAGTTGTTCCCCATTACACTTTCGTGGCTGCAAACAATGTGTTTTCTGGATCAAGTATCACTACTGAAAGCGTTTGCTACTCTATTATAAGGGCATGCGAATGTTTGAAGGAGAGGTTGGCTCCAATAAAGAGTAGTATGCCAAATGCTACCTGGAAGGAAATCATCAAGAAAGCAGGTGAAGATCAAGTGGAGTTGACTTGTTTGTTCATGATGAAAGATACAGACGAAAATCTGAAGGGGTATAGTGCGTTCGCTGTAGCCATTATTGAGACACAATTAGATGTGACGACTGGGCTTTTCCAAATAGTTCGTGCGGATATTTTGGAGGATGTCGGTGTTAGTGCCAACCCTAAGCTAGACGTCGGACAGGTGAGTGGACTGCTGTTATTAATCTTGTGTGTAATCCTTTTTGTACCAGGGTGGTTTTCAGTATCTACTCTGATAAACCGTCTTGGACATTCTTCGCCTACCATTATAAGTAATGATGTAGCAATTATATCTGCCACAGCTATCTGCTACCTTAAACAACTGTTTATAAAATTATATATTGATTATTACTATTGAGTTAAGTTGCATTAAATGTTTTGGACTAGATGAACAAAACGACCAATAACATGTTTACTTAATTTTCGGTAATATCATATATTTTAAGGTGCAAGGAGCCTACATACAAGGTATCGGTTACTTCACTTGCGAGAAGCAGATTTACGATAAAGAGACAGGGAAACTGGTGTCTAACCGCTCTTTGACGTACCATGTACCCCTCGCTCTGGACATACCGGTCAAGTACAACGTTAAGTTGAGGTACAACCACAAGAATCCGAATGGAGTACTTGGATCGAAAAGTGAGTAACTTACCAAATATACTCGTATTATGACACTGATTTTAGGGAGAACTTCCTGTGTGTCTTCGTGGCTTCCTGGCGCTCGTGGCTAAATGATAACAGACACACGGGTCGATCGAAAGTTAAGCTACGCTTGCCGCGGTCGATTCGTGGATGGTTCATACATTAAAAATTAGACCCCTCCGTGCCTCGGAAAGTACGTTAAGCCGGTTGGTCCCGGCTGCTAGGAAAAGCCGGAAAAGGCTTGGCAGATTGATTGTCTTGTGTGTCTTCGTGGCAAAGATTGGTGAATTTCAGACAGTAGCGATCAGTTAACTTACCAATCCATCGGCCCAGTATGATCATAATGGCAATTTTATTGAACTATTTCTAGCAATGACATGTTGTCAGAATCTCCATTCCTCTTCTATATCTTCTACGTTACAACAATTGTTGATAATAATTTCCTTTTGACCCAGCTTGCGGCGAAATGGGCATATGTACGTCCCACGGTGTGACGCACGCGCTGCGACAGTGTATCATGGAGTCCCGCAAGGACTCCTCCCACGACCCTAACGAATGGGTTTATATTCGTGAGTATTCTTATTTAGTGTAATTTTTTCAAAGGAAGAAAGGTTTGCAATGTTTATATTATAATGTAGGATCTTGCGTTACCATTCTCTAGTCTAGAACTAGAATGGCTGAATCGACTATACCTATAATAACAATAGTTAAAAGCTCGCAGGAATTACAAATATTGTCGGAATCGGTATTATCTTATAGACGCTATGAAACTTCCTTTAATAAATAACTGTCAGGTGTTCGGTTGACTACCATACTAGTGGTTTAACGATTTGTAGAAAACAATGATCTAGTCGTGGCCTGACTACAGAAATTACGGAGATATTATCCATGAATCTCAATTAAAAAATGTCAGCTTTCTTACTATTCTTGACCCAAATCTTAATCCTAAACGGTCATTAAAAGTAAAATGCTAATTTGTATTTTTTTGCAGCGGTGCCGTACGATACCGAAGCTATATTAAAGGCGCTAGACGTGAAACCTAAAGAATTCCTTCTTAATAAATAGATTGTTCATTTTATTTATATTACTTTTATTGTGATACAATGAAGTGTGATTTATAGATTAAATCCATTCCTGTTGTTTCTTTTTAAATTATTTCCCTTATTTTCGAATACCTACTTAATTTTTTTTAATTATTTTTTATTTAATGAAGTGTGGTTTTTATACAGAATAGATTTATTATTTTGATTCTAGATCCCTTAGAGTAGAAACTTTTCACCGGTTATAAAAAAACAGCTGTTTCACAGACAAACTGCAATACCCACGCAGTCAAAATGTAGGTATGGCAGAGCAAATTTCTTTTTTTTTTTTAAACCGGCGTAAAATATCAACGCATAGGGGTTCAGAATCATGTATTAAATTCATGGGTTACAGTTTGCGCACTGGTTAAAAAATTACCCTGTATGTAGAATAATTCTTGTTACGTTCTTTTTTTTTTTGTTCTTTTTTTCGCAGTTACTACATGTCAAGTACAAGTAGTAGTAGTAGTAGTAGTAGTAGTAGTAGTAGTAGTAGTAGTAGTATATTACAAGTCTTGAAGATGGTTCTTGTTGCGTAATTAAAAATGTACTTTATGATAGTATTTTGCCATATCGACGATTGCATAATGTTTCTTTGTTTTTTAATAAATCCTTTACTATTATTTTTCTTGTTTTTATTCTTTTAATAATTAGTAGGTACCTATTAACTCCTACTAATCTACGAGAGGCCGAAGTCAGTTCGCCCTTCCAATTGGCTTCGGCCCCTCGTACGCCTTTTAAAGGGCGCCTGGTGCGCCCTTTCCAGCACAAGATTATAGATTAGAAACATAGTTGGTCCCAACATACTCCCCTGGGGAACCCCGTAACGAATGGGTTCTTCATCACTCACCACCGTACCGGTACAAACAGACTCTAGACGTCCGACCCGACAAGTATTCTTAAAAATGATGATAATCTTGGAGATTAGAATGAGAATTGAGACCGTGTTAAACTTTTTCGACAAATCTAGGAAGATTCCAAAACATTTCCGCATTTTATCTAGTAAAGAAAATGTTAAGAAAAAGCCGTTCGGTCAATTTGGCTGAAATTTTGGTACAATGTAGCCTGTAACATGCTGATTGAAAGTCAACATGGGCGCAAAAAGAAAAAAATAGCCAGTTTTAGAAATATTGCCATTTTTAGGTTGAAGTTAGTAAGATAATTTTATGTTATAGTTACTGCTAAAATATAAACAAAAGCAATCACAACAAGTTTCAATTCATATTAACTCCATGTCTGTATGCCATATGAAGAGGTAGGCAGAGATGTATTACACACATTTCTCATAGTAGAGAAATCAGCCGGCCGATTTTGCTTACAGCCTGTCTATTAGGTAAACACATTTGAACTACAAGTGACATCTGAATGCCGTGCCGACTTGTATATTTAAGGGTGTTTGCACATAGCGTTTGACTAGCTTAGGAAATCGACGCTATCGTCGTTTGGATTCGTATGAACAACGATCGTGACGATCACGTGCTATTTCACCACTGAATCGATCAGGCATTCAATCAATTGTACACTATGATATTATTGCACTTCTAAAGCTGAAGTAAGAACTCTTGACACGGGCGCTCATGTAACGGCCATCTAATGGAATACAATGAAAACGTATCCATAGCTAAGAATGTTGTAAAGTGTGCAAGACGCTAGTGCCAATACGGGTCGGTGTGCTGTGCTGAGGTTCTCTGCTACCGCTGCTGCAGCAGAGAACCTCAAGTGGCCTAAATATAACAACCACGTCGAGGGCTCATCTACTTTTTAAAGAACTTACGGAACGGTTGCTTGGCACTTCCCATGACCCAAGGACTGATGATAAGCATTGCCATTCAATTCAATGTGGCAAGTAATTTGGATGCCTTATTTTAGTTTTACATTAGACTTGTGGCACACAGGTGCAATATACTGATGTGGCCATATGTCAAAACATCGAGATATCTAAGCTATAAAGATTGTAAAAGACGCTTAAGTAAGCGGAGAGTAACTTGTACTCCCCGCCTTTGTGATCATTGTTTTGTTCTGTCCTGGGAACCTGAGTTACGGAGATATTTAGGTCAAAATTTTATTTACATTTTTTCGAAACGAAAACCAGTTTTAATTGTTATAAACATTGTGCTTTTGGGTGCATGCCACGGTCCCATAAACAGCGATGTTTCGCATCAAAAGTTGTTTTTGCTTAATTTTACTTAATTTGATGTACAGAATGCGCGAACTGCTATTGGATGGGTCATTTTACACGCCGTATCTAAGGTAAATATGTACCTATTAGAAGTAGGTAACCTTCCGAAATACATTGTATAAAATGATGGTGAAATCCATTGTGGCCACAGATCACTCCGACAGACATGAAAAGCGACTTTGTTTTCTTTTTTTATATATTTTGTATTATTGTAAATAATATTTAAATAAAAGTACCCCTTGAAATAAAAACTGTCAATACAAGATCCCAAAGTTTCAGCAAAATCGACCGGACGACTTGTCTACTATGTGAACTGTGTGCAAATATGTTTTTAAACCATAAAATATGAATTGATACTTGTTGGCTTTTCCCTAACATTTTGTGCGGAGTCTTTTATTGCCTTCTTACTAAAGTTTGCAACTTCATCTTCGTTTGATAAACCACTTCTAAATCCGTATTTGTTGCTTGAGGTGATATTATTTTTGTCCAATTAACTAGTCAAGTAACTATTTAGGATACGTTCTAGAATTTTAGACAATGCTCTTAGCACTGAGTTAGGCCTGTAGTTTGCCACACGGTCTCATTTCCCACTTTTGAATACCGGTGTATTTTTTGCTCTTTTAAAAGCTCTGGTGGAACTAAAGCTTTTCGAGAAAGCTTAATAACTAGCATATATTTTATACAGGTATCAGCATCTTAATTGCGTAACACACTATCAATCTCAATCTAAATCATTTTGACGGATACTGCTAATCCATTGCTTCATATGTTCGAAAAATTTGTCTGTATAACAACATAAATGACACAATGAATGTTGTTGAACTGTCAAAATGAAAGTCATTGCTACTGATAGTGTGTTACGCAATTACCCCGCTGGCAGCGACTGATCAAGAGTTCTGACCGCCCTAGGCTAATTATGAGCACGCGCCCAGGTGTGTTACGGTCGGCCTAATATTAGTTTTGACTTTGTTTACTAGTGTGAAAATTTTAACATGGTTCATACTACCTACAAAAGTTTTCACATCGATCTGCAAGCGAAACTAACGTTGTCCTTTAATCTGCACGACATTTAACCTTAGGGTGGCAAAACTTTTTTTTAGATGTCCGTACATAAAGCTCTATTGAAAAACGAAATATTGAAGATGGGAAAAGCGTTTAATATCAAACACAAATCTAAACTATGTTCTAAACATCTTGGCTTTAAAACGCAGGAAGATACCCCCATATTTATTACGGAGCATTTAACAACAAAAGGATCTCGCCTACATTTCCTCGCCCGAGACTTAGTAAAATCAGGTGCCTATAAATACTGTTGGACAGCCTACGGTAGGGTGTATGTGAAAAAGGACGATCAATCGCCGACTATTGTTATTAAAAGTGAAGACCAGATCCACAGTCTGACTCTGCAGAAATGACTACATACATGTTGCCTCCGGTATTTGTGCCACTACAGGTATTATACTATATATGTTGTATACAGCATTACCGCTTCGTCTCGTATTTTTTATGTAGCCACCCGCTTTTTACTGTATACTTTTAACACTTTCCGCGCGGTGCTAATCACCATAGTTATAAATATATGCTATTTAACACGTCGAATTTGTATACCACATATGCTTACACATAACTCATATATATGCATTATACACTTACTCAACAATCATTTATCCAAAACAATCTTATTTCTCATAGACTTATACTACGCATCGCCAACCAAAACTCATCTATACAGATACACATTGTTACCTACACTTACAATACATATAGTCACTATTTACATTTACCTCACATCGTGTTGTGTATTATGGTACATTAGTATTATAAAAAGAGCTATCGTCTGTTACTATATACATTCTGCATTATTTTTCCGTGTACCCACTATCTTGAGAGTAAAACAATTACCTTATTTTACTTTAAGGTATTTGCTCCTTGTAATGACATTCATTCTATTAAAATTCCAACTAAATGAATGATACGCTTCAAACAGTTACTGATATAGATAATTTTGAGATTGCGCGCACCATTGAATGCGACAGTAATGAGCTGTCTAAACACATTTTTGTAAAGAAAAGTGACCTAACTATTTTATCACAGAACATTAGAAGCATTTATTGTAACTTTGATGGTTTTTTATTGTCAATGTCTACATTTAACTTCGAATCAGATATTATAATATTTACAGAATGTAGGTTAAATTCTAATAAACCTATTCCTCAACTTAACAATTACAGTTCATATATGACTTCAAGGCAGTTAAACCAAAATGATGGGGTGGTCGTTTATGTGAAGAGTGCACTCGAACATCAGTTTACAGAAATACCACTATCTCAGGCCTCCTGTCTAAGCTTGGAAATATTGAATAATGTCATACTCTGTATCTACCGATCACCATCAAGCTCAAACACCGACAGCTTTATCAGTTCGCTTAACAATCATCTGGAGACCATAACACCAAATAAAAACATTATCGTGGCAGGCGACATAAACATTAATATTATACCAAACCCAACTGAGCAGTCTCATGAACTTAAAAATAGAATGAACTACCTTAACATGTTGTCTTTACACGGCCTCCTTCCTGGGCATCTGTTGCCAACGAGAGACAAATCATGCCTGGACCACTTCATGCTTAAAGTAAATAAGAAAAAGTTTTCATCCACTATTGCTATCCTTAATACCACGGTAACTGACCATTACACAACCCTTCTAGTATTATCTAAGCAAAAATGTTTACAAAATGTTCATAAAACTAAGACATTTGTTGATTTTGAACAGGCCCTACATTATCTAAAAGTAAAGAACCTGAGTGAATTACTTTTCTGTGATGACCCTAATTCACTGTGTACGCTGTTAATACAAACTCTAGCTGACTCCATCAAATTAAATACAACCACATTAAAGATCCCTAGCAAAAAACGCATTTTAAAACCGTGGATTACCAATGGTATTTTGCGCTGCATACAAAATCGAAATAAACTCCAAAATAAACTTCGTCAGGATCAAACCAATGAAATTCTAAAAATAACATACAGACGTTACAGAAACTTCTGTAACAATTTGATTAAAAAACTTAAAAGACAATATGAAAGGAATCTGCTATCTAAATCAGTCAATAACAATAAATTAATGTGGAAAAACATAAAAGCTATTACCTTCTCACAGAAAACAAATAATTATGATGCAGAACTGTTAAAACTTCAGCCAACCCCGTCAGATTCAGTTAATTTTATCAACAATTATTTTTCTAAAATTGGTCATGACCTGGCCCAACAAATCCCACCTACAACCGTCAATTATGCCTTCGGTCAGAGCAGTAACCCATCTAATATAGTCAATTCTTTTGTGCTTCTTGAAACTGATGCCGAAGAAGTATACAGAATATTAATTAACCTAAAAGCTGACAGTGCCCCTGGCTGGGACAACATCTCTACGAAATTCTTAAAGTATATAGGCATGGAAGCCGTCCCTATCATAGCCCATCTTGCAAACCTCTGCTTTAAAACTGGCATCTTCCCTGCCCCGTTAAAAATAGCCATTATTACCCCTGTGCACAAGAGTGGGGGTAGAGACGATATAAATAATTATAGACCAATTTCTGTTCTTACTAGTATATCCAAAATTATTGAAAAATTAATAAATGTTAGGCTTCTTAGTTACTTAAACAAATTCAATATCATCTCCGACTCACAGTTTGGTTTTCGTCAAGGTATTTCCACTGAGGACGCCGTCATATCACTAACGTCTTCAGTTGTAAATCATCTTGACAATGGTGATAAGTGCCTAACTGTCTTTTTAGACCTTAGAAAGGCATTCGATACCGTCTCTACGCCTATCCTTGTAAACAAGCTAGAAAAAATAGGTATTAGAGATATCGCGCTTGATCTGTTTAAGAACTATCTTTCAAATAGGAAGCAGAGGGTCAAAGTGGGGCAACATATAAGTGATGTCACAGATGTATCATACGGCGTCCCCCAAGGAAGTGTATTAGGTCCAACGCTCTTCTTGGTATACATAAACGACCTGTGTAACATGAAAATTCCTAATGCCAAAGTCCTGTCGTACGCCGATGACACAGCTGTCATCTTCTATGGTAGGACATGGCAAAATGCGCAGCTAAGTGCTGAAGTAGGAATGTCCCAGGTTGCGAATTGGCTCAATGCCAATGTTCTCACATTAAATACATCCAAAACAAACTTTATAAGTTTCAGCATCTGCAATCGTACTCAACCAACCGGCGATTTTCGAATTATTATACACACTTGTGATGGTGCTAATGCTGATGGTTGTAACTGTTCTAGTATTGGCAAAGTTTCTAGCACAAAGTATTTAGGGGTAATGCTAGATCAGAGATTGTGTTGGTACCCCCATCTTGAGCAAGTTGCAAACAGAGTCCGCAAGCTAAACTGGATTTTTAAGACTCTGCGTCACGTGCTCCCTAGGTCTATACAGAGTAGCGGTAAACCTGTTAGTAATGTGCTCACTCAAATATATATTTCTCTTGCGCAGTCAATATTGATATACTGCATTCCTGTTTGGGGCGGGGCAACAAAATCTAAATTCATCCAACTGGAGCGAGCACAACGTGCCCTGCTCAAAATAATGCATTTTAAAAAAAGGAGATATTCCACAGAGAACCTCTACAAACTTAGTGGTGTTCTGTCAGTTAGGAAACTATACATTACTCAAATAGTTTTAAAAAAGCACAAAACCTTACCTTATAATTCGGACATGCACTCTAAGAGAAGAAAACACAATATAGTGCAAATACCTTTAATCAAAACCAAATTCGGATCTATGCAACTTAGTAAACGATCTGCTCAACTGTACAACAAAATAAATAAAGAAATTTTTATATATGCAAAATCTCATCATATATGTAAAGAAATGTTGATTGACTGGATAAAACCACTGACATATGAAAATACTGAAGCTCTCCTACAAAACGTAACCTAATACAAGTATACGGCCCGCTCACACACACTGTAGACTCTCCCATACTTTCACGTACATTCACACACACATACTCATACAACCACACATCCATAACACTCATTTACACTCAACAACACAAATGCACACTCACACGCGTTCACATAATTATATTTTGTTTTATATTTTGTTTTACTACACCTATGTTTCTGTTTTTGTTGTGTTTATGTAAGTACCTACTGTTGTGAAGGAGCGGAGTCTTCTAATACAGGCATTATTTGCTTAAATGAAGACTCCAAACCCGTAATTGTTTATGTATACTTCTGGACACAATAAACTTTATTATTATTATTATTATTATTATTATTATTATTATAAAGGCAATTTCACCTCACGCATTATACATTAGTATTGTGTATTTTGTGTGTACTGTAATGAAACCCTGTAACTGTTTATACTGTCTTGTTTATCCCAATAACATGGGAACTCCAAACCCTGACGATATACCGCTCGGCACTCCTGATCCGACATATTTGATAGTTACTACGATATGATTTCATGCTCGCTAGTGAACGCACAATCATCTTTACTTTTTTTTTTGTTTTCTGTTTATCTTGCAATCGGTTGTAAACCTTTAGCAGATTTTTTGTGCGGGTTTTGACTGCTGAGGTCCATTCTTCCAGCGAAGAATCTGCCTCTCAAACTTATTTAGGCTTTATTCAATAAAGTCCCATATGTGGTGTCGTTTGAGCCTTTTCATGGCTATTGGTTCACTTAGGGCTGTGGCTAAGGTGTTGGTATGTGATGTTATTCGATGTTTGTATGAGTGTATCCTGCGTTCTATTTCCTCTTTTACAGTTCTGATTTGTAAATGTTCATGTAATTCTGAGGTCTTCGTAAACCAAGGAGCATTTGCTACTATTCTGAGCGCTTTGTTTTGAAATCGCTGGAGTATTTCCACATTAGAGTTCTTTGCAGAACCCCACAGCTCAACTCCGTATGTCCAGACAGGTTTTAATACTGCTTTGTAGATGAGTACTTTGTTTTCCAGTGATACATGTGATGTTCTTCCTAAGAGCCAGTTTAGTTTTCGGAGTAGGATGTTAAGCTCGTCACGTTTTTTCTCTATGTGGTATCTCCACGTTTGTTTCCTGTCGAGATGTACGCCGAGGTACTTAGCTGTTGTCCCGTGTGGAAGTGTGTCATCTCCGAGTTTGACAGGTGGGCAGTCATCTTTTCTGAGGGTAAATGTCACATGCGTTGACTTGTTGGCGCTAGCTTTTATTTTCCATTCTCTCATCCACTTATAGACTTTGTCGAGGTGCTTTTGTAACATCAGTGAGGCCATATGAGGGTTTTTGTTATTACACAAAGCAGCCGTATCATCAGCGAAAGTGGCACAGAGAACTTCTTCCGACATTGGTAAGTCTGCCGTGTATATAAGGTAGAGTGTTGGACCTAATACGGAGCCCTGGGGCACGCCAGCCTGTATGTTGTGGAATTTCGAGTAAGTGTCATTGATCTTTACCCGGAAGAATCTGCCCTCTAAGTAAGACTTCAATAACACGTACAGGTTATGTGGTAGTTGTTTTTTTTATCTTAAATAACAAGCCCTGGTGCCAGACCTTGTCGAACGCTTGTTGTACGTCCAGGAATACAGCCGAGCAGTACTCCTTTTGTTCTAGGCCGTCTCGTATTTTATTCACCACCCCATGGACCTGCTCCACGGTTGAGTGCCCTGTTCTAAAGCCGAACTGATGTTGTGGGATGATGTTGCTGTCTTTAAGTATTTCATTAAGCCTACGTGCAGCGACTTTCTCAAATAGTTTGGACATAACAGGCAGTAGGCTTATTGGCCTGTATGACGACACAAGGTGCGGTGGTTTTCCTGGCTTTGGGATCATGATTTCCGACACTTTCCATATTTTCGGATAATAACCAGTCTTCAAAATTCCATTAAACAGCTGTGTTATGAGGACGATGGCTTTTCTTGGTAGTTGACGTAGGATTTCGGCAGTTATAAGGCAGTATCCAGAAGATTTATTCAGCTGAAGACCGTTTATAATTCTCCAGACCTCGCGAGGTGAGCAGTACTTCAATGGTAAACTGAGTTGTAGATCTGTCTCCAAATAGTTTTGGATCTCTTTGTCGCTCGACGTGTCACCGGAATTAGGAGTGAATACATCGGCTAAGAAAACTCCAAAGGCCTCGGCACGTTCGTCATCTTTTCTTGCCCATACATTATTTCCTAGCTTTAAAGGATGCTGAGCAGTTTGTGGCGCATTTTTGCTATGCCTTACGGTGTTCCAAAGGGAGTACTCGTTTTTAGCTGTAGCGTCCAGATTTTCCAGTCTGTTTTTCAAGGTCTCATTTTCGATATCCTTTAGATATTGCTTCAGGTCTGCGGCCGCTCTATTAACCGATTCCGTGCGGATGATGCCGCACAGGCACCATGTAAATGTATTGCGTATGGCGTATGATGCCCGAGAGGATACAAAACTAAAACATAAAAAACTCGGCTAAAACGATATTTGCCAAGTGTCCCGTAAATAAATGTGTCTTTATTTGTCACCCATATCATGCCCACAGTGTTCGTTTCAAGTAATTTCGTAAATTAGCAGACTTCAGGGGTTGAAAACCTAGTGGTCGTATTTTCGGTGTTCGTGAAATTATCTTTTGTTAATTTTTTTGTGCATGTTGCACAATCCTTCGTTGTTTTTTTTATAGTTCCACTATCCTTATGCACTTCTGGTTCCCAATCGTCATAAGTTTGTGAATTCTCACAAAACACGTCATCGTCGTCGCATTGAGTTTCGACTTCTGATTGAGGAATATATTTCATTTTTTTTCTGGGTAACTCTACAACAAAATAAAAAGGTTGTCAATTAAACGCTTAACAAAAATCTACTTTTTAAATAGGTAGACATAGATATTTTTTATCAATAACAATACATTTACATTCTTATTCAAATAAAACACTTCATAATCATGTAAGTGTTTGTAGGTACGAGTAGAATATTTTTGATTCATTAGAATCGGACTTCCCATTCAGTTAAATGTTCTATATTACTGTGTTTTATAGAGAAACAATTTTATCATCAAAGTAGCGAATTTAAAATTGTTTCCCTACAAAACACTGTATAATAAATAAATATAACCTCGCTGCAAACTCAAATGGTACGTAAACAAATTCTATAGAACACTTTTGAATAAATAAATTCATAAAATAATGCAAAAAGGTTTACAACCCCTGATAGAAATTAGTCACTTACCTTCCATTTCCATAAAAACACACAGATAGTTACTTTTACACGCACTGAACGAATTTACTGACCGTTTACGTTCGATACCCAATGGCAAATGACTCTTTAGCAAGTGGAAACACGAAAAAAAGCTAAAAGTTACAATTCACGGCGGATGATTCCCCAGGGGAATCATCTAATTCTCTGGCGCTTGGTGCCCCACAGGTATCACGGAATTTTTGTTCGACGCCAGGCACTAAAGATTGCTACAAAGACCTCCGCACGGAATCGGTTAAAATCTCGTCTGTCAGAAGCATGACGACTGGTATGCCAAACTCTTCTGAGCCTCCTTTTTTCCAGAACCTTACTCCTTATTTCCTTGGAAATATTTTTGTATCCTGGCCTGGTAGGTGTTGGTGTGCATTTCCATGCAGCTGTCTGGATGAGTTTTGTGATGTTTATAGCTGCTTCATCAATGTCATTGTTGGTTTTTAACGGTACTTTGAGGTTCACGCTTGCCTCGATGTATTGTCTACATCCAACCCAGTCAGTTTTGTTGTTGTAGAGCTTTTCTTTGAACTGTCTTTCTATTATTTTTGTGCTAATAGTGACTATCAGAGGGGTATGATCTGAACTGCTGTCCAGGCAATTTTCAGCACTTAGGTACATGTAAGAAAGTCCCTTATAAACAAAGAAGTCCTGTAAGTCTGGGAGTTTATTCGAGTCAGTTGGCTTTTTTCAGTTCTCTTCCTCTGGGTAATGTCATTCGGGACCCCCAGTAGACATTTTTAGCGTTCCAGTCGCCGCCACATATGAATCTTTGCCCAAGAGTTTTGAAGAAATCTGTAAAATTATCTTCCTTTAGGATGTGCTTAGGGGGACCATATATAGCGGATAGGGCTAGTGAACTCTGCTTATCCCGAACCATTACCGTAGTAGCCTGTATTTGAGCAGTTTTATATTCCTCCAGAACGTCATGTTTGATGTGCTTTTTTATTATGACTGCTGTCCCTGCATGTGCAGTTCCATCGGGATGGAATGTGGAGTATATACTATAGTTTCTGAAGGTACAGAAATGACTGGGTGTTAGGTGTGCTTCAGAAACTAGAAGTACATCAATGTCATGTAGTGTAAGGAGTATCTCTACGTCTTGTTTATGTTTGACCAATCCATTTATGTTCCAGGTCCCCAATCATCTTTACTATATATTTTTTAACCTCTAATAATTAATTTGCTAGGAAGTTACAAAATATTTATTTTAAACTATGAAATATTTGATTGGCAACGGGATATCAAATCATTTTGTTGGCGTAAATAAAATTTAGTTGTCAGAAGGGATTTTTTTTCTCAGTGTATGGTAGATGCAATGATGCTAGATTAATAGTGCAGACATGATTTCAGCGCGCCCCCCCGATCCTTGCGCCCTAGGCTGCAGCCTAATTAGCCTAAGGGTTAATCAGGCCCTGCCCGCTGGGGTTATAAATAGTAAACAAATAATTTATAAAACTAACATAAAAATAAAGGTAAAGGAACTTTTGAAATTTAACTAAGCACAGTCACTGGGTGTTAGATCTGGAATTAATTTTTCACGTAGGTTTCTTTCGCATCTGCGTTTTACGTGTGTTTGCCGTTTGCTTTCCAGCAAAAACTATATCCGTGATTTTTTGTAAACTCAAGCGCTTGGAGATTAGAATAGAATAGAATCCTCTTTACTGTACACCATACAAAATATAGAACATAAAATTTAAAATTTTACAAAGGGTGAAACAATGAGTATTCTTATCGCTAAGGGCGATCTTTTAAAGACAACCTTTGAACCTTTGTTTAGAATTTTCTTACCGATGTAGATATTACTGTGAGAGATTATTACTGGTAGCTTAAAACTGACCCCGTTGCGAATGCTGTATCCACTGACCGGCATCGCGCCTCCATTCACAGGACTATAGCCAGCCGCATCGAGAGGACGAAGCTACAAGTGACCCATGCCGGGTGGCATGGGCATGGGTGGGTGGTGGCAGTGCACAACTTTAACCCAGTGTCACAGAGACTCAAAACCGCAAAAAAAATCTTGGGTGCGTGAGTCCAGCATATGGCAACACATCCACAGGAAGATGTGACCTTTGGCAAGAACTGCTTAAACCTCCTGATTTCTTTATTGAACTAACAGGGAGCCTCCCATCCAGGCACAAGTTACCGTGGCCTACTTAGAAAACCTTAAATACAATTCGTACCCAAGTAGGCCGCAGCAAGGATAACCTCCTCCTCTCTAATAATATTTTATTTATTAGTATTACTAACATTTTTACAATTTTGATCAGGCGGTAATTTAAATTATTATCTTGCTACTTAATATCGAATTTACTTGGTGCCAATTACCCATTAGGTCATCCTCGTATTTAACTAGTTACTTAAGTTTAGGAACGTTTGCAAACGTATCTTAATCGACGCGTAACAAGAATACGTAAAATTTATTAAAGAGTCGAATACCAAAAACATCCGGTTTGGCATCACGACATCATTTTTTAAAATATTATTCGTTCTGTCTTGTCTTATGTTTCTATATTGTCGTGTTTGAATATTTTTTTTATTTTAATCAAATTAAAACGTGTTCAAGTGAAGATATGTTTTCGCTACAGTAGGAATTAAAGTTATTTTTTTCCATACACACATATTTACATTTTTGGCAAATAAATCGCGAATGCGATGTCTGTTATGTTTGTTGACTCTGAATATGATTTTTTTTTTGACGCTGTCCTTCAGGTTATAATTGTGTTTTGCTTATTTATTAAATTGTAAATGAATAAAAATGAAAGTAGGTACAAAAATAAGTAAAATATATATGTCGCAATGGAGTCGTATCTGGTACGCCAGCGCCATCTTGTGGCGCTCGATGGAGTCGGTGAGGTGCGCGGCTGCGCGCCAACGAGACTGACAGGACGCTCTCGGAAAAGAGTACAATTTTATATAAGGCTGTCGGTTGGCGGCGCCGCGCACCTCACCGATTCCAGTGCTTTTCTCAGTAGTTCCATCGGATGCAGCGATGTATTGATGTAAATGGACAGTATTTTGAAAAGATATAATAAAACTAATAACTTGCTAGTTTGTTCAGTTTTTGATTTTCTAACAACTTTCAGTGTCACCCTCGTAGTCCTCACAATCACAATATGTAATTAAAGTAAAATAATACTTTTTAAACTAAACAAAAGTCATGTCAAATTAGTCAGCGCCTGACGTAAATTGACGTATTTTTATCAGCCATGTCTTTAATTCTAATTTGTCTATGGACTATCTTAATTTGACAGGACTAAACTAATATTTATCTTCTGTCCTTTCTTAATGAAATATAAAGAAAAAGATGCACTGATCTTAAATTTAGTTTAGTTTGTGAACAAGGGAATCGGTGCCAAATATCTACATAATTATTTTTATGTAGATAAATTATTTCTAGGTATCACGCCGTCACTTTCGTGATGGTTGTATTTGTATAGGTGTTTCTAAATTCAAAGGAACGTGACTTTGCAATTATTACCTAATTATTCAAGTTAAATATTGTTTAATTTAAAACAAGTGTTTCGTTCCTGGCGTCATTTATTTTAAATATACCACCATTTTATATACATATTGACATTCATGAATATTATATACAAAATGACATGAATTTGTAAAGTATTATTTTACTTTAATTACATATTGTGATTGTGAAGACTACGAGGGCGACACTGAAAGTTCTTAGAAAATCAAAAACTGAACAAACTAGCAAGTCATTAGTTTTATTATATCTTTTCATATAACATACATCGCTGCATTCGATGGAACCACTGAGAAAAGCACTTTGCCCACTCGCCCTTGGGGGTCTCTTCGACGGCATTTTGAAACGCAGACACTGCTTCCTCGGCGTCCATAAAACGTTTTCCTGGAAGTTCTTCTTTTATTTTCAGAAATAAATAAAAATCGTAAGGTAATTCCACGTCTGACCTCGCCAAGTATTCGATTGTTTGCTTGGCGGTGTGCGACGAGGCGTTGTTGTGGTGAAGGAGGATCCTACTGCGAGGTCGTTTCTCCCGAACTTTTCCAAGACAAGTGGCAAACAATTCTTAGTGTATCACTCTGCAGTAACTGTTTTTCAATCCTCTAAAACAATTGTTGTGTAATGAACAGTCCTTCCGAAGAACGAGGCCACCATCTTTTTTCCCACGCTTCGACCTCTCTTCACTTTAGTTGGTAACTCCTCGGAAGGAAACACCCAGACAGCAGACTGTCTCTTAGTTTCAGGATCATAACAATAAATCCAGCTTTCGTCACCCGTAAGTATGTCGAACACAGCATTTGAGGCACCTCCGTTAAATCTTTGAACCATTTTACGACACCAATCAACACGACAGAGCTTTTGGGCCTCTGTCAAATTATGAGGTATCCACCGGGCACAAAGCTTCCTGACTGCTAAATGTTCATGGAGGATTTTGTGCACTTGACTCATACCAATGCCTAAGCCTGTCCGAATCAGCTGATAAGTCACTCTTTTGTCAGTCTCTATCATACACAGCACAACAATGATGTTATCTTCAGTCGTCGCCGTAGAAGGCCGTCCCTCACGCAGATCATCGGTGAGATTAGTGCGACCATGTTTAAACTCATTAAACCAGTTGTAAACAGTGGCACGAAATGGGGCTTCATCGTGAAAGGCCAATCGAAGTCTATCATAACTTTCTTGTTGACTTAAATGACATCGAAAGTCATAAAAAATCATTGTACGAAAATTTTCTCGCGTTAAATTCATGCTGACGTGACGCAGACAATTTTCAATTTGCCGCCAAATCGTAAACAAATGACAAATGAATAAAATACATACACAATAATATTGGCAGAGTTCCATTTTTAAAATTTGAACTTATTTATTTATTATATCGTTTACAAGTGGCCAGTTCTAAAAACTTTCAGTGTCGCCCTCGTATATGTGAGTATTTTTTTTTTCGTTCTCTGTTAGAGTTAATGTTGGTCTGGCGGTTTAAGTAGGTACATACATACTTAATGCGGCCTACCCAAATGTCCTTTCTTCGGTATCTCAAATCTGTGTGCTACTTTCCTCAAAATAGCATTTCAGACATCAATCTACATGGTCTTCACATGATCTGACCAAGATTATGTCTTTACTTTAAAAGAGACCTCCGAGTTGGTTTCGGCCTTTCTTCTTAGAGTAGGTAGTCAAATATGAAACACCGACCTCATCTAGCTTATTTTTTTTATAATATTATATGTAAAAGTGATTCCGATACCTATTTACAGAATAAACCATTTCATTTCATTTCATCAAACTTTCGTGAAAAACATGTTCATTGTAAGTACATTCGGAAAACAGGTTTCCGTGTCGTACCTACGTTTATGACTTTCAATTTGAATGACCAAACACAATTAATGGTGTTAAATAAAAAAGTTAGTGTGTATATATTTTACTTATTTTTGTACCTATTTTAATTTTTATTCATTTACAATTTAATAAATAAGCAAACCACAATAATAACTCGAAGGACAGTGACAAAAAAACATTCATACTCAGAGTCAACAAACATGACAGACATCTGCATTCGCGATTTATTTGCCAAAAATGTAAACAAATATGTGTGTATGGAAAAATAACTTTAATTCCTACACAGTAAAGTTCAGTTTACCCTACACCTTCAAACATTTTTATAACTTTCTCAATAGTGCTAGTCACTCTCAAATCAACTTAATTACCATTCAAATAAAGCTGATATTTGTTTAACTTGAAATTACATCAATTTGAAACATTAGTTAGAATAGACTTCAGTATGAAAATGGGAGGTATTCCGCTTAGAGCACTGATTTGAACAGCACTTCCGCGAACCGCACTTGAGCACTTCCACTAACCGCACTGAAACAAAATTTCGTAACGTGCGGTTCGGAGGAATAGTTTATCAATATTGTTTTCAGTTCCCGAACAGCACCTGCATACAGTTTTCGTTTCACAGAAAATACAAAACAAAACAATTGCAAAATAACTTACCTACACATTTTCCCCCATTCCTACCTGATAGTATAGTCTACCTGGGTGATACCTAAAAATAATTTATCTACATAAAAATAATTATGTAGTTATTAGCGCCGATTCCCTTGTTCACAAACTAAACTAAATTTAAGTTCAGTGCATCTTTTTCTTTAAAATAGAAAGAAAAAGCTTTCTATTTCATTAAGAAAGGGACAGAAGATAAATATTAGTTTAGTCATGTCAAATTAGTCAGCGCTTGACGTAAATTGACGTATTTTTAGTAGCCATGTTTTGAATCAAGTCTAATTTGTCTATGGAGTATCTTAATTTGACAGATTGATTGATTTGATTTTTTCATTTAGATGTTATATTATTAGTGTGAAATGTTTTGTTATGTTTTGTAAATTGTCTTCTATGGGCCTAGTTACCCGAAATATATTTTTTATTTTTTTTTATTACAAATTTATCATTCACTTAGTGATACTAAGAGTAGACTATCCCCTCTTCTACCCATAGGTGTCATAATGCAACCAAAAGGGAAAAAAACAAAAATCATCCTTTCTTGTATTTATTCAAAGTTATTTTATATGCTACTCATATGTTGCAGTGATGACCCAACTCTAATCACAACCATTTAAGTAACAGTAAACATAATTTCAAAAATTAGATAAATAACATGTATAAATTATGAAGAGGGTGTAAAAATACAAATCACATATTGGTTATCTACGCATTCTCTACACCCAACTAAGTACCTAACATTAAGGAAAAGTTATTGCTTCTTGGAAACGACTTTTATTTTTTGTGTGAAAGATCACTGTGTAAGGCAGCGCGCAAAGTTACACGAAAAACAATGATCACAATGACGGGGACTTTATGTGACTCTCGACTTCATTAAGCGTCTTTTTACAGCCGTTATTTAGAAGCATGAATTAAATTGTTCTTCTTTCAGTGTCATAGAAAGGTTCGTCGCAGAGGCGGCGGGTTCGGAGGCAAGGTCAGTCGTAACGCTCAGGCGGCTACGGCCTGTGCTCTGTTCGCTAAGAAACTGGACCGACCTTGCAGGTTCATACTGCCGTTGCAGCAGGGCCGTAGCTAGGGGGGGGCATCGTGGGGCAATGCCCTACCTTGAAATCACAATGCCCTACCTTAACTGCAATCAAGGCCTCAAACATCGATCACTAGCCTACGATCTACTAGTGATCGATGGCCTCAAAGACTGTCAACGGGTCACGAGAGAATGGCTGGTATGGTATTTCTGTCCTTTGAAAAAAAAAAAAGAACAAAATCAGTTGATCTGATCGAAGTTCTTCGCATTTTTAATAACATGGCGAATCATAGAATTCAGCTGTTTTAAATATTTTTTATTATTATGTTTTCCTTTATTTCATTTACATACTTACAGATTATATTTTTAAATATTTTTATAAACAAAAAGATAAAAAAACATTTAAAAATATAAAAAATAGTAGCCCACCGGTATCGGGAACACGGTCCAAGCTATGCGGCTAGCGGCGGTCAGGGCTCCAGAGAGAGGAACCTCCTGACAATGCGAGCCGTGTCCAGAAGTACCGCTTTCTGAATCAAGCCCTTGATCCAGCTGCCCAACGAGAGCCTCCTCTTGGCTATTAAGCCATTGGCTGTCACGACTATCGGCACAATGATCGCTGAGTCCACATCCCACATGTCGATAACCTCGCGAGCCAAGACAAGATACTTGATTTGTTTATCTTTCTCGGCTTTCACGATGTTCTCATCATGCGGGACGGTTATGTCAACAATCATTGCGCGCCGCTCTAATCGATCCACCACCACTATATCAGGCTTATTGGCAACAATAGTCCTGTCAGTGATAATGGATCGATCCCAGTACAACGTGATATTTCCATTTTCGAGAACTGGGTCGGGCACATACCTGTAGTACGGCACCTCAGATTCCACAAGGCTGTATTTCAGAGCAAGTTGCTGATGGATTATCCTGGCTACAAGGTTGTGTTTATGCAAATACTCTCCGTTAGCTAGACGAGAACACCCGGAGATAATATGCCTGATTGATTCCCCCGGCCGGTGGCATGCCCGACAGATGTCAACCGTGCCGTCTTTCACAATAAATCTCCGGTAATTGTTCGTCATCATAACTTCATCCATAATTGCACAGACAAAACCTTCGGTTTCTCCAAAGAGGTCACCGAAACGCAGCCAGGCTACGGACGCTAGTAGATCTACATCGGGTCCATGTAGGGCCCGGTAAAAGCGTCCATGAAGCTCCTTACTTTGCCATACTTCCATGCGATCATTGGTGTCAAGAACTACTGGCTTGCGCCTGTTCTCTTTAGCCAAGGAGAGCGGGGTGAGGCCCTTGTCCACCGCGACTACATCTCGATGCATCCCCACGTCGGTTTCTAGGAAATATTCCCTGAGACTGTATATCTCGCGATTGTGGAGGGTCTTAGCGTTTAAAAAGCCTCGACCTCCACACTTTCGCGGGATGTACAGCAGTCATTACCGATGACAGTGGGTGATGCATTCGATTTGCAGTCAACAGCGTCCAGACCCTCCTATCAAGGGCGTCTGGTTCGGTTTGAGTCCATTTGATTATGCCGAAAGAGTACATCAAAACCGGCATGACCCAACTGTTGAAGGCACGCACCTTGTTTCTGCCTGATAGAAGACTATTAAGTACTTTTTTCAGGCGGCCAAAGAACCGCTCCTTCAACGATTGCTTCATGTCAGTAACATTGATGCCTAACGCTTCCGACACACCCAAATACTTATAGGTTTCGGATGCGGAGAGGGCTCTAAAGTTTGTGGAATCCGAGAGTTGGGTTCCCACGGATTCCACAATCTCCCCTCGCTTTACATGCATGACCGCACATTTGTCCACACCAAATTCCATCCTGATGGCGCTACTGAAAGGTTCAGTTACTTTCAGTTGCTCCATAAGTTGCAAATTGTTGGGAGCAAAGAGTTTTAGGTCATCCATGTAGAGGAGGTGCGATATAACCTGACTACCTCTCCTCAGCCGATAGCCTAGACCTGAATCCTCCAGAAGTGTGCTTAGAGGATTCAAGGCTAAGCAGAACCAAAGCGGACTCAAAATATCGCCCTGAAAGATGCCTCGTTCGATCCTTATCGGTTCGCTATTCCTCTGAATATTTCGACATCTTGGATAGCGAAGGACCGTCCTCCATTGCCGCATACATAACATCAGGAAGGTACGCAGAGTTGCATCTACTTTATACAAATCCAGTACCCTCATGAGCCATGTATGTGGCACCGAGTCATAGGCCTTCTTATAATCTATCCTTTCGGGAACGACGAACCTGTTTTCTAATGGCCACATCAATGAGGAGTAGCTCCTTAGTACCACGGGACCCATTCTTACATCCATTTTGAGAGGCAGACATCTTACATCCATTTTGAGAGGCAGACATCTTACATCCATTTTGAGAGGCAGACATCTTACATCCATTTTGAGAGGCAAATTATTATAATATGTAAGTTTGCAGAAACAATATGATCTAAACTGTATTTTTGGTCGTATCTATTTACTCGTATCACCCAACAATTAATTATTACCTCACTCTCACTCAGACGTGGATCTCTACATCCAAATCTGGAAGTTCAACCATTTTGTTCGCTTGTTCTTCATCATTGAGGATTTAATAGTTCTTATATCCATGCTCATGCTCTGTCACATAAATTATTTGTCTACGAATAGCTATTGAATGTACGGACGCCAGCACATCAAGTTACTACAATCTGTCAAATTTCTTTAATAGATTTTCAACTTTATCACTAAAACATTAAGGTTCAAGGTTGATTGGGAAAATTTGACAGTTTCGGGTAGCTGGACCTGCTGGCGTCTGTACATCACTGACCTAGAGGTCAATGATATACATGGTGATTGATTTAGGAGCCCGTGCTTCGAGGGCAGATCAATTATGATATTTTTTTTACTTCCGCCCTACCTGTAACCAATGCTGCCCTACCTCAAATTCGACTCTAGCTACAGCCCTGCGCTGCAGACCAACTTGATTACAACAGGGAAAAGGTTGCCGACCCAGTGTGAATATGAGGTACTAATAAGCATAAGGTTTTCTTGTATCAGCTACCTAATGTTAACGTTTGTCTACGTTGTGTGAATGTGTGCGTTGCACAAAATGTATGAGTGATGTCAAATTTGTGTCAGTATTTTCACCTTCTAAATTGTAGATTTTTTTATAATATATAGTAATTGTGAGGGTTTCAACCGATTTTCTTCAATTCACGTAAATTCCGAAACGTATCAGGTTTTTGCCATAAAAAAATTGAATTCGTTGAACCAAAATCTCTTAAACCACAGGTAGGAGTCGATGACGACGGTTAAATTCAATAACTAAACGCATCGATCATCGAAGATAATGGCTGTTCTAACAACGAAGACATGCTCCCCTACGTCGCCTCCTCATTCCCCAACTACTATGACATTAGCACTTGTCTTTGAAGACTGCTACAGTTAATACTGATACTCCGTCTAATTCCTGGTAAGTTTCACCAGACAATTGATCTTTTAACTTGCTTTTCATAAAGATGTAGATTTGGCTATATTTATTTTGAATCCGTCTAACTAATCTTTCAGGCACTGTTGAGGGCCTCACATGCATAGAACACATAATGCAGCACGTCGCATTCACTGTACAAAAGGACCCCACTAGCGTCCGCTTGATCAACATGAGAACAGAGGACAACGACTTACCAGAAATGATCGACATTCTCAAAGGCGACGTCAACTACGACCAACGAGTTAAAGAGATTTAACAGTTCAATAAAACGAATAGATGGATGAAGAAGTCTATTTCCGTCAACGTAATGTCCTGGCCCGTCATCTTTTACGGAAACTATTCAGCTCTCGTCAGCATTTATAGAGGTGACGGTACAGTAACACTCTCCACAGGTGGTATAGAGATGGGACAAGGGATTAACATGAAAACTGCTCAAGTTTGCGCATACGAGCTAGGAGTGCCTCTCGAATACATCAATATTGTTCCCAATTACACTTTCGTGGCTTCAAACAATGTGTTTTCTGGGTTTGTGTATTGAATTGTGAACAAAATTGCCCTTGACATCACTTGATTTCAATCAACATCTTAGGAGATTCATAATTTTAAAATAACTCCGCTACAAAATATAGCAGGTATATCTACTTAATGTGTTTGTTTGAACGCACTAATCTCCGGAACTACCACCAGTCGGACTGACTTGAAAAATTATTTTTACATTTGATAGCCCAATTCTTTGGGAAGGCTATCATCACGCTAGAACTCTTAGGGGCCAAGCATATAGAAAAAAAAAGTCAGAAAACGGAGCAGATAATAGCGCGGGCGGGCAATGCGAAGCTAGTTTTTTTCATTCTTCTATATTTTTGTTTTGTATAGTTTTTATGATCTGTGGTTTCAGAGTAAATCCATTCCTTTTATAATATTTTATTGCACTACAATGTAAGCTTAAAGACGTGCGCACAATGCTCTGAGTTAAATCGAAAACAGGTTTTTCGGTACTATGAAAATTAGGTACCTACCTAATAAGTGTGCGCGCCATCGTTGTTTTCATAGCGGGTATTAGCGATTCTTGACTCAGGTGTACGTGGATACACCTGAGTCAAGAATCGTTAATAACCGCTAAAATACCCGTTAAAATCGTGCCCAAGGCTGTGTTGTGGAGCCTTAGGCACGATTTATGTTTTAAATTGTTTATTAGTTATAGGTTCTTATTTTGGGTTTTAATTGATGTAAAAGCTAAATAAAATGCCATGATTCAGTAATACAAGTTTATTCTTGCATCATCAAACAAAAATCGTCTAAATACACTCAAAATATAAACCACAAATACCAATTTTAGGCCTCAAATGGTTAGTATTCGAGTTAGGCCATCATTAACAAAAAAGTTGGACTTGTCAAAAATTATTTAAAAAAAATTAAACAACCAATTGTAAAACAAAATAGAATAAATACTTACAAAATAAGTTACAACTTACAAATTCTTCATACAATAATACAATTAAATGATCGGTTCTAATGTAAAATATACATTATAATATTCTATACATAGTTATATCAACAGTTAAGTGTTATGCAAAAAGTGCAATCGAAATGTTGGTTTATTTACTAAATAGCTGACTACGGGACACGCGATTTTAGCCTTTATTGTGATAGGTACCCTTTTATTATGCAATTATTAAATTCTAGTTATGGACTGATAAGGGCTATAATCGCGTATGGCAGGCCAGGGTATAGAGAACTTTTGGCCTTCATATATTCGACAAAATAAGAAATATTTGTGCTTTAAAGGCCTCTTTTGATGAACAAAAGCTAAATTCTCCAAGTCTTGGCCTGTTAAAGTCCGCTCGGATAGATTGGCCATGGAAGCGAATTGGTCAAAAATTACACGATTACCGTTGCCATTAGCTTCTATGGTCTATGTCTACGATTTATAAAACTACCTCTATTTAGTTGCCGTTTGTTTTTGTAGCCGTTTACAATTAGCCCGTCCATCACTTGCGTCGTTACAATAAAGAAGATTACAACAAAATTAATTCAAAGCTGAAAAAAAAAAGATTTTGTAAGTATCTACAGTGATTTAACAAAACAAATATATATATGTATTTATTAATTCTTTTCTACATAAAATCTTCTTTATTGCAAGACACAGTAAAATGTTAAGATAATAAGCTGGTAACAAAAATCTTTGAATTATTATAAAAATTGGTAGAAATATCTATGAAAGCTAATCGAGTATAAAATTATATCGCTTCAGAGTTCCGTGTTAAGGCTAGATGGGAAGCAATACTTGGTGGGCAGCATTATGCTGAACTTTTATTATTTCTAATTATTTTGGGGCCCTGTTTCCTTGTTAATATTAATATTATCGCTACAAAACTACTACTGCATACAAAACAAAGTTTGTATTTAAAAAATTCTTGCATAGCAGTACATTTTTTCTTTTATTTCTAATTTTGAACGAGATTATATTTTTTTTTAATGCACGGAACTCTGAAATAATGATGCCAAAAATACATAACATATACCCTATGTATATTACAATAGATGTTATAGATTGATATTAAAAATGTCCACAGACTGGAACTACATACATATGGATGGGTAGTACCCATCTTCATATATTACACTGTCAAAATATACGCGTTTGGCTGTCATGTTTCACCCATGTTCACTATTTTTATTATATTCGCTTGTTATTAATTCGTCGTAATAATTTGTAAAAATGAGTATTTTCATTCGATGATATTTTTATATTGTATTTTTTGTCAGTGTAATATTTTACTAATAGTCTTGTTTATAAAACATAGTTATTAGACCAATAATAACAGAACACATTGATTCCACGTTTTACCGAACTAATCAGGGGTCTTCTTTAAGAATTGACGAAATCTAAAATTAAATGATTTACAAATTGCACAATATTATGAATATTCTGAGATTCAAATCGCTTAAAAGTCTGACTTACAAATAAAACCTTACTGTAAAACTAAAAGTTATTTAAAGTAAGTTACAAACACACTGACTTGAATCACGCGTGGGATTTACTTGCGCTCACATAACCAGCCTATAATGTTCCCACTGCTGGGACACAGGCCTCCTCCCGGTGAGAGGGAGTGGGCCGTAATCCACCACGCGGGCCCAGTGCTGGTTGGTAGATGTCACATGTCTTCAATTTGTGGTTCTAAGACATGCCGGTTTCCTCACAATGTTTTCCTTCACCATTTTGAGAGCTGTGGTGATGAAATAATTTACATGCGCAGGATTCACTTGGGCTCGCGTCAGTCCGTTTGAAACTTCAAATGGTGTTAAAATACTGCGTTCCGATTTCATTGGTCAATCAAAAACATAAATAATGCGTTTAGATTCGTTGAAGATCTTACATATAATTCAGTCCATTAGTTTTTATCACCTTTACAGACATTCAGAGTTACCAATTACGACATTTGCTTATTATGTAAGTAGGTATTAGATATTAAGGTAGAACCTTTAAACAAAGCACAATGAATATTATATAAATTGTTGTATTAGAATATTTTGAGAGTACCCGTTGGAATTACTTTTATGAGACTGTTGGCTAATAAATAGCAATCTTAGCTGTGGTAAGATTGGTTCAGGGTATTTTGTATGCCATAACGTATTTTTTTCAAGAAATTAAATTTCTTGGAAGACGGTGTAAGTCATAAAGATCGGTTTTGCGAAGTTGCACAGGAGTTTTATTTAATAAAATCTGCAAGACGAGTTTAGTGCTGTGCACCCCTTTAACCAGTTCAAAGGCGTAACCACAGAAACAATTAAAAAGGCATTGTTTCTCGCGTGGATCCACGTTCGAAGGGTTAAGTGACAAGTTCGCTATTGTAACTATATAATAAGACTAAATTCTCTGTTAATGTTTTTGTGGATTAGTTGTTGGAGTGCCATAATACACTACAAACTGCCCCAAACATCGGTCTCCGGTTTTTGTAAAAGGCATACCTAATCATAAAGGTAAACGCAACAAACGGAGTGTGTAAGGATCGTAACAGGCCTGCCGGGTCAGCGGGCCTGCCGGGTCAGCGGGATTGTCCGAAAGGGTTACCGCTACCCCGGAACATAAAGGGCAAAGGAAGGAACATGGGTGGGTTTTAGTCAGTAAGAGTCTGACACTCCCTTCCGCTCCACCCAGAGCGGGAGGGGTCATTTAATGATTTCCCACCAGAAAAAAAAAACATTCTATTCTAATACATCAATCTCTCAAAAATAAAGTCTGGTTAACAAACGATATGTTCAAGCTCATAATAATTGGCACTACTTTGAATATATACTTCAAGATGATAATAAAAATAAAAAATGAACGAATACAGAAGTATACAAAATAAGTAAAGCCAGTCTACATTCGTCCTTTCTACAATGCGATTCACACCAGCGCACAACGTGTCACACTTTTTAATTATAAGGCGTGGTTTCACTTGCGTTTATTACGATTTAAAATCATTCAAAAATGAAAGAGGATAACGTTCTCCACTCGCATTGGTTGATTGATTAGTATGTAGCTATGTACCGTATTTTTATTACCTTAAATTCTTTTTCATCTCATTCAGGGAAAACTCTACAATCCACGAGCTTGGCTTTTGAGAAAACAAAGATTGCATTTTGATTGTTTCAAAAAGTTCCTGGTCGCAGAATGATCCTTTTTTTTTCGGGCACGGGATTTTCAACGCTCGGCTTAGTGCTAAAAGTTGAAAATCAACTGTGCATTGTTGTGGTTGACATTTAAAAACATTAGGTATAATAAACGCAAGTGTAACAGTACCTTCACATCAGTCGATTGAAAGACAGATCTACCCGAACTAGCACAGTTAGTATAAAAGATTACAATCGTAAGGGTCTTCCTAAACCCGCATTATTATGCTATAAATGGACTTCGATCTAACTAGTACAGGGGTAGATAAATGTATTGGTATTGGCTTACAGGGTTTATATTAAGGGACTAACCACACTTATTCAGATCTGTTCAGCTTTTGTCCATAGAAAACAACGATTTTGTATGGAATGCGAACGCATCCGTTCAGCTTTACAGATGCGTACGCACTCCATACAAAATCTTTGTTTTTTATGGACAAAAGCTGAACAGAGCTGAATAAGTGTGGTTAGTCCCTAAAATACTGTCTATTGAAATTGTATTATACTGTTTTGTGCTTTCATATCTGGATATCTTAGTAAAGGTTTCATGAAAAATGTCGGAGTTATTTACATGTAACTTAGCAGGATGTGTAAAAATTAAATCGGTACCAAAAATAAAATCTTAGTAACAATATTCTACGTATCATTTACCACGCCCTGTACACATACATTCATAACTACATGTATAAAATTGGCATTTAGACTGCGTATAAACATCGACACATCCGTACGAATCACACATGTATACACTTCAAGCCGAATCCACTAAACGTAGCAACATTTAAAACATAATATTACGCTGAAAAAATAAATTATGAACTATTCATTTTAAATCTATCATTAAAAAGCCAATTAAAATAGGCTGAATCGTTCGCTACAAAATATGAGGTATATTAGTATTTCGTTTATTTCCCATCGTCCTATATATTTGGTGGAATGCTATTAATTTCTGTTTGCGGGGCCATTTTCTATCCTGAGTCAAGACACGACCGTTTTGTGATATTGAAGTAAGAATACTATACATAACTGTATATAAAAAGGCAAATGTGATGTCATTTCATCAATATTTGGCAGGTTATGTATTGATAATACATTATAATGAAATATCTCGATACACAAGATAATTAGGCAAATATTTTATCATGGTGCAGAGATAAATCCATGATTGAAAACTGCACACAATGAAACTCTCTAAAAAAAAACATACTTTAGAGTTCCCCAAAACGGTCGTTCTTCGCTCCAATCACAACATTCACTTAACAATCCATGTACGGTCCGTCACTTCACTTACAATCACGCGACCCCACTGTCCTGCGTATGACTCCTTTTCTTCTCACTCCTGTGATGATCTGGCGTCGACTTCAGAATGTCCGGCTGCCCGTGTGATAGCACTCTTGCTTCCACATGTTGGTTGAACGTTGAAGTGTGAGAGCTTAGGGTCAGTGTGGCATTGCGATCTGAGCCTAATGTCATGGTAGTTGCGTGTGAGTTTAGCGTGTTGTGTCCTGTGGTGTGGTGTGTGTGGTGTGAGTGGCTGAGCTGATGTGTGTGTGGGAGGGTTGAAGGGCTGGAGTGTGGGAGTGTGTTGGTGGGCTTGCGAACGGAGCGGTGGCTGCCGTTGCGGGTGAGAGAGTTCATCTGAGGAGTGCCCGTGCCGCCCGGACGAAGCATTGCGTTTTTGTAGTCCGCTATTAGATGAGTTAGCTCTGCCATCTGTGAGGAAAAGGTTGTTATTAGAGTTTAATAAGATTCGACACTGCTCAGTATTTTACTCATCAGGGAACTGATGAGGAGGCATTGTCTGTCTATGAGTAGAATCAGAAAAGATAAAAGTATTCTGATAGGAATAACATTAGTTTATAAAATCAATAGTAAGTAGTAACTTGGAGGTCAACTTACTTTAGGCTTATTGAGACTAATCAACATCTTGTGCACTGGACTCGCTGCGTCTTCGGCATCGATCAACATCATCAGGTCGTCCTGGAAAATAGCAAAATTACAATTTTATCTCGCGTTCAGTCCAAATTCGTAATGCCTATACATCTTGCGCCGAATATCTTTGTTTGACATAACCGTAGACAGACTCATGAAATATCACATGCCGGTTTCCTCACGATGTTTTCCTTCGCCGTTTTAAGAGCACTGGTGATGAAATAATTTACACAATGTAAATCCTGCTTGGGTTCGAACCCACGACCTACAACTCGTAAGTCACGGCCGTTACCATTGGGCCACCACTGCTCTGTCGTAATTTGAAGCGTGTGCATCAATTCATCATTGTCTATAATTTATTTTTTATACAGGATTATTGGTAAAACACCAACAACCTCTTAGTACTCATCATTATGAACAACTTTTACTATGGGACCAAACCAGAAATCGCGAAAAAAAAATCTGCTGTTCCCTACATTTATGTTCGTCTAACTCGTCAAAATGTAGGGAACAGCTGATTTTTTTTCGCGATTTCTGGAAATCCCATAGGAAAAGTTGTTCATAATGATGAGTACAATGACCTCTTAAGAGGTTGTTGGTGTTTTACCAATAACCCTGTATAGTAAAGCGTTTTAAATTACCTGCAAGCCACCGAACAGCCCTATGGAGCTGAGCGCGTACCGCCCTATGACGGCCATGGACGCTAGCTCCAGCACAGTCACGCCCTCTTCTGATACTGCTAGCCACACCATTGATAAGTCTGGTTGTTTTATCTGAAAATAAAAACACAAACTCATTAACGCTCAAACTCACTCACTTTATTTTGTAAATATCTATGTAAATCAATTATTTCAATAAACAATTTTAAATTTAGTTAGAAGAAAATTCGAACTGCTCAGGAGAAGTGGTTTTTTATTATTATATTTGCTTCATATATTACTGGAGTTTCCGTAAATACAGGGTGACAGTACATGATTTTGAATGCAAATTTCTACGCTACGGGGGTCTAGAGTCATGTGCTGGACTCATGGTTTGCCCGACTTAAGTAAAACAATGAGATAAATTAAAGACGCTATTGAAAAAGAAAAGTAGCTGGAACCTTGACACTTCCCTCTTTGTAACGTTTACATAAACGATTACGGGTCAGTTTTACAGATAGCAATCGCTGGGTTTTAAAATTCAACACAAATTAATACTATCTATGCTTTAAACCATGACTGTACTAAAACTGGAACAACACATCAACTCAACACTGGATTTCAGCAGTAAAGTTGTGGCGCCATCTACAACGCCGCTTACAAACTAGGCATCACACGTGACACGATGCAAATCCTGCATCGTGCAAGCAAAGTAATCCGTGCTATTAACATATTTTATAAAGAAACCCAACAACAAATGTTGGGCAGGAGTCCACCAGACACAACACCCGATTTGTCGGAGGCCTTGAGGGATCCCCCTTTTGTATGTTAGATGAGGTACTGCCCTCCTGTTCCTCACTACCTCTATAAAGTCAAGTAAACTTTCGTTTACTCAGGACCTCATCTGACTACCAAAATCTAAAGAATACACTACTTACCCTAGCCTGGAACAGCGTAGCACCAAAGAACGGCCACTTCCTCGTACAGTTGAGGTAGATCCGCACGCAGTCCGCCGTACTGCGTCCTTTCAACGCCACCCACTTTGATCGCAGCTTCTCTTCAACATCCCTGTGGCATAAATACAGTGTTAACTTATGTATTTTGAGCGTTTTACACAGTTGAATATTACAGAGGAAACGTAGAAAGAAAAGTGAATACTTCGGGAATCATCGTTTATCTTCGGAAATACGAATGCGCGAGGATGAGATCTAATATAGAGCTGTTGCAACCATGGAAGTACTTGAATATTTTGTATTACCATGTTCACAAAATTATAGATTGACTACTAAGCAATTCCAAAAAACTTGTCGTAACTTTTGAGTGACAAATGACGATCTCAGACCGGAGTAGGTAACCCGACAGAGAGAAAACTTCATATAAACGCGTTATGATTGGTGCATTACTATAAAGCGCAGTTGTACAAAACTAAAAAAATATTGCCTCGGTGGAGTTTACTCTGGGGCACGGCGTTCGTTCTAATTCGGAAGCACGAAGATCACCGAAGACACACACACACTCACTCACTCGTCACTTTTCTGGTTTACCCTGCCTGATGTTTATTGCTGTAACTACATACAGAACTGACTCCAGACCCAGGTTGGCCGAAGCAAGGAAAACCTGTTCAGGTGGAGATTCATAGATGACTCCGCCTTTGAGTGTAAATGTAGTAGTGTTCCACAAACGATGGGACACTTAATATCGTGTCCTGCGTGTCCTGTCAGCTGCACGTTACAGGAACTGATGGACGCTGGTGATGGCGCCAAACAAGTAGCCGAATTCTGGGCCGAGTCCATTTAGATTGCTATCGATACGCTAAGAAGACTAAAGGAAACCTTAGAAACCCCGGGACCTTTGATGATTTTGAAAACGGTATTCGAGTTTTCAGCAACACCATTCTCAATATTTTTTAAATGTTTTCTGTGCACTCACCTAAGTTCATCATTACTAAGGCCGGCTCTATATCTGTACGGGTAGAACCGATGCGCGAGCGGCTGGTTGTGTTGGGTATTGACGGGCGAGTAGTCGCCCATGTCGAGCTGCGCCATTAGCGCGCCCAGCTCGGCCGCTAGCTCGCGAGTTACTGGGAAACGACCCGCTACAACTGGGAGAAAAGGTGATACAGTTGAAAAATTTAAATGTTAAACAAAAACTATTATATTGAAAAAGTGTTAAGTATTCAACAATAATAAAATATGTAGATGAAACACTGTTCGTGGTGTTACTTGTACAGACGCCAGCACACCAAGATACTACAATCTGTCAAATTTCCTTAATAGATTTTCAACTTTATCGCTAAAACATTAAGGTTCAAGGTTGATTGGGAAAATTTGACAGTTTCGGGTAGCTTGACCTGCTGGCGTCTGTACATGTACAGTATACCAGCAATAAGTAGGTATTCCACCAACTATTATTAATTACAGCATAATCAGCCTATAATGTGCCCACTGCTGGGACTCAGGTGATGGGTTGTAATCTACCACGCGGGCCCAATGCGGGTTAGCAGTTGGGCTGGTTGGTGGTCACAAGTTTCCTCACGAGGTTTTCCTTTACAGAGCTTTAACAGTAATTAACAATTCCTTTTTGCTTACTTTTGTAAAAACAGCTTGTAGTGAGTGAGAATGAGTTGCCAAATTAGTTTCTAAACCATACATATAATCTTTAAAAACCTTTACTTTACAAAATTTGACATTTAACATACCTTGTTGGTTGATTTGATAACACAGAAGGAGCCGTTCCTTATCAGTCTCGGTTCTGATGGAGTTCTTGAAGTAAAGCCTATTTCTGTACGTCAGTCGGATCACCCGAGAGTTCTCGAACTTTCCGGAGCCTTTCTCTCTGAGTGCCGTCTCCCATTTTGATATAACGTCGCATAGCTGGAAACAAAATAGAAAATGTAAGGTTGATTTTAGAACAACATACTTATTATCTTCTCTAAAACCATGAGTTATTGACCGATTGGTACAACTGAAACGAAGTAGCTTTTCATTAGTAACCCAACGAAGACTATAAATATCAACATTTTTAAACAACCGCAACCGGCGTGCGAACCGGAAGACGTTGCGTTGGAAGGCCTCCCACTAGGTGGACCGATGACCTGGTGAAGGTTGCGGGAATCCGCTGGATGCGAGTCGCACGGGACCGGTCAATGTGGCGACACTTGGGGGAGGCCTATGTCCAGCAGTGGACGTCTATCGGCTGAAATGAAGGATGATGATGAAGGAACCGGCGTGCGTGTATGATCAGATGTATGAAAGAAAACGAGGCAAAAGGAGTATGTAAGAATCGTAGCAGGTGGCGTTCTGTGGGTTCTGCCTACCTCCATGGGAATAAGGTGTGAGTTTATGTATGTATGTATAGATATATATTTTTAAACAAAAATATTTTTGGCAAATACTCTGTGGAAACTCTATAGAATTGTCCCAATACCAGCGCCATGTTATTGAATATTATATTATTTGTTTTGAAATGTACTTTACCTTCTTATCAGGCTTGATATGGTGTTCCAAGTCCTTTTCAATAGGATCATCGCTGAACAGCGCAAACCCAGACGCCGCAGACTCCCTGCATCCTAGCTCCGTACTTAACGTTGATAGAAACTCCTCCACTGTTGTTGATCCGTCGAAGCTTATTACCTGGTGGAGAATGGATGTTATGAGCAATTTGAAGAACGAACATAATTTTACGACAATTTAATATGTTTTTCTGTTGTAAATAGAATTCAGTAGCCCTTAAATGGACTTTTACATACGGCATGATTCTAATCGAACTGAAAACAACAAAAACTGCTAGGCCATTCCAAACATGTACACAAACGAATCACTTAAAATAAAAACAATACACAAGTTTTTGGAATGCTGAAAGTTCGAGTTTATTCCCACACCTATGAAGTTTGATCATTTGAGTTGGATCGAATATAATAATAATCCTCCCGACCGATTTCGGTCACGGTGGCCAATCTCAACGGATTAGCCAGGTTCGTGGGAGATATTATAGTGCACAAGTGTGTGCGCAAACTCAGGTGCACTCCGTGTCTGGAGAGTAAAGGAACACAGTCCGATGGGACAGCAGTCTGACACTCGCGGGGAGAGATCAGGCGCAGGACCAAGAGCTTAACGTGCTTTCCGAGGCACGGAGGTATCACACCACAAACTTCCAAACTCCAGGCTGCTACTGAGAAATTCCTAATGGAAAACCCAATAACACTTTGCCCGACCTGGGAATCGAACCCTCGACCCCATGCACAGCAGTCGCACTTGCAACCACGAGACCAACGGGGCAGTTAAATCGAACATAATACGCACGCAACAGCTTTGTGTGAGCTAACACTGCTGGCTAGCTACTCACGACAAAAAGTTAATTAATAGTTACCTTATTTTCCAAGAATATTCTTTTGGGGAGACACTTATGTCTTTTTTTTTTTTCTGGTGGGAAATCATCAAATGACCCCTCCCGCTCTGGGTGGAGCGGAAGGGAGTGTCAGACTCTTACTGACTAAAACCCACCCATGTTCCTTCCTTCGCCCTTTATGTTCCGGGGTAGCGGTAACCCTTTCGGACAATCCCGCTGAGACACTTATGTCTTACAGTGAATTGTGTTAGGGTAAAATGGGATAAATACCTGATAAGTATTATTGAGCATGTGAACAGGTATGGCGTGGGGTAGACAGTGGTGGTAGGGATTCTTCAGCAGTATAGAGAGTACTTCCATTCTAGACGGCTTGTCTTCTCGCCCGCCGTTGCGTATAGTACGCTCGAGCGCGCGTGAACAGTACGCCGCGTATTTTCCGCACTCCGTTCTGGAGAAATATGGAAGATTATTTTAGTGGACAAAATTGTAACGTCATGGAAATATTCACGTTACGCTAAGTACTGACTTTAATAATCATACTTAATTGTCTTAGTTTATATACAATCATAAAGAAAACGCTTTCAGTAGTATGATAAGTAACTAGCAGAGAATAAATACATAATATCTTAGGTTGCCGTTTTTCAGACATGTTGCGCCGACCAACCAAATTGGGCAGGAGAATGAATGATTTTCATCAAATATAATTTCAAGTGCTATAATTAATGATGTTTTAATTTTAATTTTCTCCCCTCTTTTTCATCTGCATTCGGCTTTCTTAGCCATAATCAGATATTCTGGTGAAATTAAATAATTTTGTGAGAGGTGTACTCTCTCTAAGTAAATGATTATTAAGTCTTCGTGTGAGTTTCGTTAAAGGCAACTGAGGCATTTACTTGTTGGTATTATTTCAATAGAATTCTCCTTAATAATCGATTTGCCAACTAGATTATTATACAAACATATAAAATGAAAATATTTCACACATATTTTGCAAAGTAGGAAATAGGGAACAGTCCAGGCTGCCGGTCAATTAAAAATAATAAAATAATGATTTATACTCACTTAGAATCCGCATGCCTGCTAAGATGCAGCTTCAAATACCACAGCAGTCTATTATTTCTTGGCACAAACAGACTGACAGCTAACGCTAACAGCTGCCATCCCTGCACAAAGCTATACGTGGGCGGGTTGCTCTTGCAGTCCACTGACAACAACGGGGCCTGGAAACATTCCTTGGTTGGTAGAAAATGATAAAAATGTGTTAATTGTTTGTACACTTTTGTTAAGTGTGTGGTAAGAGTCTGATGTGACTCAGAGTTAGTGATATGTGTGAATAGGTTATAGTCATCTAGACTTTCCTCTGCTTTACAATTCAGTAAAGCTAGAGTTTATTAAGACTGCGGTGGCCGCCACATAGCATCCCCAATTAACGTCGAATGACGTTACTGAAACCTTATTTATGAAAGTAAGTTAATGTGTTTAGGAAAACACCAATCGCGTAACGTAATAATGGCCTCTCTCTCTCTCTCGAGAGAGAGAGGGCGTTTTTAGACACCGTGAAGTCAAACCCCGATGCCATCATTTTCATGACAACCGTTACTGAGGCTGTTATGTAGCGGCCACCGCTGACGTAGGAAACCAAAGCCATCTAAGCTAAATTTAGCGAACCGCTAATTGGCTTCGTGAGATCAAATCGAGTGTATCGTTATTTGCTCTTACTATTTTTTTTTTTTTATTAGAACATTCTATAGTTGTTCTCGATCTTAGCTAAAGTTACCTAAGCTAAGAGTCAATTCGCTCATAGCAGCTGACTGTGAGCCACATCTGACAGTAGTTTGAATATTGTTAATTAATTAGTTATACTTTCCTCCTATTTTTTTTTCTTTTTTTATTCATTATTTAATCATATTGTTTCGGTGTGGACAGTACGATAAACGAGCACAATTAACTGCTGCACTTACAATCTTTCGAACATTTTAAAACGTTGACTGCCACTTGCAAACAACAGACACAATAGAAAAAATCTATTGTTGGCGGTCACCGGTGACCCCGGTAGCAGTCATTGCGATAAACAGAAATGATGCTCGTGTTTATGCCGTACATGTGTTCACGCCTTAACAATGTTCCTTTTAGTTTATTCTTTTCAAGTTTTGAAAATAATGTAGGGATTTTTTATTTTTGCTTTTCTCATATGATTATAAAGAAGAATACAGGACAAACACGTCTACAGATTGTGATAATTATTACTGGCTTCAGGAATGTTTTAACTAAAATAGAATACTCTTTATTTTGCATTGATAAATCTTTATCTTTGTGTTATGGAATACACAAAATCAATGCAAATACAATTATCTGACATTTGTCATGTATGGAACATAATGTCGTACATGATTTAAGAAAGTCTCTTAGCCGCGCCAGATACGCACGGGCGATTCTTTATCGCGTACTAGATTTTCAACTCTCGGTATTGTGCCGAGCATTGACAATCCAACAGTGCATCCCAGCGCATCAAAAAAAAAAATGTACTCAAGGATTTTCAACTTTCAGCGATAAGCAGTGTATTGAAAAACCAGTGCGCTAAAAGAAATCGCCGCGGTAATAAATTACCCGTCGGCTTATTTTTTTTTTTTTTGGTGCCTTCATATTTCGGGAATTAGGGACTTGATGGCGCCAAACTAGTAGCCATAATCTGAGCCGACTCCATGTAGATTGCCCTAAGAAGAAGGGACCTTCATACCCGATTATGTCCAGTGCCCCAATCATGTAGTTTACCAAAAAATCTTACTTTTAAAATTGCCTATATTTCCTACAACGTTTACCTGTATCGAGCTAGGCGATCCGGCGGCGTTGGGCGGTACGTCGCTCTTGTTGTCGCCGCCGACGGACGACGCGCCCGTGTCACACGTGAACAGCGACTGAGTCGCGCACAGTAGCAGTTGCTGAACAAATGAAATGTTGGCGATAGGGGCAGGCAGTATAGCTGTGTAGCTGGGAGTACGGGAGGTACAGTGAGCTCTGTTTGTTGTACGGGGGTGAGGTATAGTTTCGTTTTGGGAGTGGGTTGTACTGTTCTTGTTTGTCTATGTGTACGTTTTACGTGTAAGTTGATACGTACATACTTTGATTGGGTGTTATTTTTCGAAATTATCAGTTCTTGCTTGTTGTGTGTATGTAGGTAAGTGTGTTTTCATGCGTAGTAGGTACCTACATACGCAAACATTTTAAACATGAAAAAGTTAAATTCCTATTTTTCTTTATATTTATATATTTGTAATTAATTAAATTGATAGATACGTCTAAACTATATGATACATAATTATTTATGTACAGGGTGCGTATCAGCTTTGTTAAAATTGATTGAGGTTGAGTCTATTTTTTTTTTTTTCATATTATCTAAGTAGATGTTTGTATGTGACAATTAGATATAATTCAAAGAGTGGAATACCTGTGACGATATTTTCGAACATTTTAAAATAAATAACATATTAATTTTATTTACATACATAAGTAAATAAATACATACAACGTCTGTAGTAGTGTCAAGCGTGTATAAAAATACATAGACTACATACATAACGCCAGTTGTAAGCGTCTTGTGTTGTGTATAACCCATAACCTTCAAGCATTGCAGCGAATGCTTTTGCTGGCCCAGAAAACCCCACACTTGGCAATTTCGACGTATTTTTCCAGTAGAAATAGTTGTTTATTGCCATAAAAACACCGGAGACTGCCACAAATTCTTTTTTTACTTTATGCAAACTGCTTGGTCACTAATGCGCCTGTACTCGTATAAACCAAACAAATATGCCTGCGCATGATTATGTTGCTCTTCTCTGTTTTATTAAATAACAGTGTGTCGTCGCAACCGAGAAAGTCTCATGCCGAGAATCCGGCGACGAATGATAGGTTTCATTCACGATCAACGTAAAACTATTAGTAAATCATTGCAATGTAACCCTTACCCCGGTAAGGCAAGGTATAAATTAGAATGATTGCCGAAAGTTTTATGAAACTCACGGCAATCATTCTAATATATACTTTACTAGCAGCACCCCGCGGTTTCATCTGCTTAAGTGTCGATCCCGTGGGAATATCTGCGCAAAAATTATCCTATGTGTTATTCTAAAGTATAAGCTATATTACTGTAAAGTTTCATCAAAATCCGTTCAATCGTTTTTGCGTGAAAGAGTTACAAACATCCATACATCCATCCTCATAAACTTTCGCGATATATTAGTAGGATTACAATGTGATAAGTTACATTGCAATGACTTACTAATGGTTTTACGTCATTCAAATGTCATCGTGAAGGATAAAATATCTGAAATCCTCCAGCACGTGTCGCCACCGGATACCCAGCTCCGGTAACCCAGCAGCCTCAGCATGTGAAAAGGAACTAAGAATATAGAGTATAATACACGACATCAATGTTACTGGCAGCCAACAGTTTTTCCACGACAGTCGACAACTTATATCATAATTAAATGTATTAACAAAGTGCAATCAATTATTTTTTATTAAGATAATTTATCTAACACATTTTTATTGTGCATATGGGTTCAATGTATAATAATAATATAATTTAATATTTTATTTTTTACAAAATAAAATATTTTGTATGAAAGTTTTGAACGAGTCTCTTCTATGTTATGATAATGTATAATTTATTTTAAAAGTTAGTGCCAGTGCGTTTCGCTAATGTGTTTTCTGCTTTTAAAACCCAATTTCCCGTATTATATAAATTAATTATTTCAGTAAGTGTCGCCCAGTGTTTGTTATGTACAGTACTTGGTTAAGTTTTGTGATGCACATTGTACAGTGTGCTTAGGTATATACTTTGATGGATTGCATAATATGTCTTAAAAAAGAAAAAAATCTTGGAACAAATCACAATAGTTTTTTTTTTGGGAAGCTAACGTTCGCTAATAAACAAGGCAATTCAGTTAATATTTTTTGTGTCTAACTAAAGCATTTTTCATAATTTAAATAATATAGGGTTTCACTTAAAACATGTAAAGCTTACACAAAATTAAAATGTAAAACATACGAACGTCTTCATACTTCGAGCTGTATGGCAGAATCAAATGTCATGAATTTAGTTCACACTGATAAGCAAACATCATATTGACACATTATGCAGTCACATCATAAGAACTTAATCCTAATTATTCCTAGATACTTACCAAATCTAAAGACGTGGATACTTATACATAAAATAAATATGTAGTATACGGGATATAGATAACAGTCTAAAAAACTTGCAACATCAACCTTTCATTACAAAGGAGATCGAACAGTGCGAAGGAACACTAGCTATGACAGAGTATGAATGATAGATAAACGAAATATAATAACATTCCCTAGGTCTATAGGAGAAGGGGACAAACATTCTCGGATGAAAAAAAAAAGAAAATCAGGGAAAAAATTTACACCAACATTCCATTTGAAATTTTGCAACGTAACATTCTTTTTTTATGTTGTGGCAACATCTTTTTGCGTTTCAAAATTCGAACGCAACACATTTTTTTCATAAACTTTTTTCGTAACATGTTGCCAGAACTATTACGGATCAAATTGGAATAAAAACTCTTTTGTTTCAATTCCTCGTTAGAAATTTTGTTGCATATGCTAACGCATATGGTAGCATATATTCCATTGAAGCCAATATAATGGTATTCACAATACACAATTCCAAATTGATCAACCACGAGACGAAGCTTTCATAATAGCGACACACAAAGCTTATACTATAACAAAAATGGTTTGTTAGTGTATATTTACAGTATTTAACGCAAATAAAGTAGAAGATTTCAAAGCTTTGTATAAATATATTGTGCTCTTCTCTATGAAGCTTACAACTGATAATTTTATATATAATATGTGCATTGCGTTTGCTTGCTGTATTCATAGGTGCAAGATCAATTAATAAATATATATTGGGGTGCACAAAAAGGTTGTCTAAAAGCACCATTATCGTCCCAAGGTTCTGTGTCCCATACGATATGCCATATTATCATTATGGTAAGAGTAATTTTCGAATATTTTACAGTGCACATTTATGTCACCACCCCAAAAACAAAATAATAAAAAACCATAGAGCACAATATTCTAGAAGAATCTACAGATAATATCTAAGCGAGATGTAATCTTAAACACTCGTGTATAACCGATGAGTGGTTTATGTAGTATTATGTATATGATGATAACATATGAGAAAAGCATCGAAGCGGTCGCCCGTAAGCTAAGCCGTTGCGAATATAAAGCGGTATAAACATACCTACGATTTTGTTAATAAATCAGCATTCATTTTGACATTATGTTTTTACTGGAAACGTTTTATTGAGAAGCTTTAACCTGCATAAAAAGATGAGAAATGCAGGGAAACAGATGATTTTAGGTTTTAATTTTTTTTTTTTTCGAAATTTTCTTCTAATTATTCTACATTTACCGATCAAAATATTGTATTTGTAATAAAATATTACAGTTAAAGACTTTAATAAAATAATAATTTAACTGAATTTCCTGTTTTCTATTCCATTTATTTCTCTTTGTGTAATTCACAATGTCAAAATAAATACCAATAAGCTTTATATTCCATAAAGGCTTGTTTAATATCCAAGTTTTTTACTGTTGCAGTCCATTACTGCCATGTCCGTAACATTTAAAGCCATGCTTAAATCCGTTTTTATAAGAATGAATAATTTCCTTTATATACATAAAGAAAATGATTCGCATTGTACAGCAAACAAAAACGTAACAAGTATTTGGTGTACCCTTTTGTCAACAATATAGTTACACAAAATCTTAGCAAAAATTATAGCAATATCTAGCAAAGAGTACACCAAAAGATTACATGGGAATGAGAACAACGATTTACTTTGTAATTAATGCTTCAAACGGAAAATTAAGAACCATTTTGTGCGATAGAGAAAATTAAGACTAAGTTTTTTTAACCACAGAATAACATTATTGGGCACAATGTCTTCATTATTCCAAAAATGGTGCTCCAACATTCTTATCACGATTCAGAACTCTAAATAGGTGTTCTCAAAAAGTGGAATTCAAACAGACGAGTAAGTTTCTACCCTCCATTTTGAACCCACCAATATGTCCGATTATTGATCGACAGTTTGACAGATAAACAATTTAAAATGCGGAAGTCTGATAATAAAACGTCGACCATGAACAAACAAAACATACAAAATCGATATTATGGCTAATGATATAGGAAACGAGGGAACAAAGTGATGATAACTTTGCAATATTAACGGAACCCTCAACCTTGGTTAGTAAAACTCGATGGGCGTTCCTACTGATATTAAATTGAAGGTCGAAACGTATAATTTAGTTTCATGAAAATAACTTTCACTATAATTGACCCCCTGTCCTTTACATAAGACCAGTATCTAATATGAATGGCCTGTATTATTTATTATAGGAGTTTTAGAACTATATCAAACACCAGTCTACTTATGACCAGTAGAACAAAGCTAGCTAAATACTAGCCAGGCTAGAAAAGATAAACAAACTAATTTATTATAGACATAATAATATGAAGTCATGAAATGTCAGTTTATTTTCAAACCTGACGTCATTTCCAGTTCGTTTATCAACAAACTAGATTATAAATGGCCTCCAAAACGGCCATGAGTTTTCATGAACGCGGCCCCGAAAATAATCCTTGCCTCGAATAGTAACCTCGACCATGATAACAATAATCGCGTCATTGTGGTAGATATGACTTTGAAAATTATGACCTTTACCTTGGACGGTCACCTTGGCCATGATACAGTGACACTGACCCTGAAATCGTACATTTTCAGTGCTAACAACTCACCTTACCTTGTGTGAAAATTTGGCCTTCCTTGTGAGATAAAGTTGCGATTTTTAGTGTCGTTGGTATGTGTATGTTTGGTCTCATTTTTAGTGGCCGAATTATATGAGACTAGTTTGTAGTGTTTCATTGATTAAATTCGAGTTCTTTTAATGGGGTCTAGTTGTATCTTTACAACAAAATCGAGGATTAATTTGGATGGAGGTGAGTAACATCATTCAGGAGTAAATAGAACCCTTTTCCACAGTGGGATATTGAAATAATTTAGTCGTAATTTCGTAATAATCGTCATCACCCAGAGCACTTACTAGATACCCGATTATAAAAATGGACTATGGCAGGGGTGCAAAATCCACTCAATTTATCTAACGTCAAACTGTCAATCAAAAACCTTACAACACAAAAAAAAACAAAACCCAACTTACATTCTTAAGCTTGGCGGCCTTAACGTTTAGCTTGGGCGTGCGTCGTAGCGCATTGGGCGTGAGCGTCTGCTGCGACGCATGCGTCAGTACCTGGACGCCGTGTTTGCTGTGCGTGTGCGGCGTGGTCTGGCGCGCCAGCACGGACGCCAGCTCGTCCTGCAGCTCGGCCACGTCGAGGCACTGCGCGAGAGCGTTCTGCGCTAGCACCACGTGGTAGTCGATGCCGGCTTGCTCTACTGCCACTGACATGAATAATTGGACGCACTGTGCACAGAAACATAACAATAATTATTTAAATGCTCCGTTTTAACAACACATCATTACGCGCTCGCTGGACTTGGGACCAGATACACGAGGCGAAGAGGGGTAACGTATCGCTCGCTTAGGCAATGTTGCTGCAATGCAAATTCGGTGTCTATTAGTACAGATGCCAGGACATCAAGCTACCCGAAACTGTTAAATTATCCCAATCAACCTTGAACCTAATGCTTTTGTGATAAAGTTGAAAATCCATTAAAGAAATTTGACAGATTAGAGTGGCTTCATGTGCTGGCGCCTGTACATCGCCTTAGGACGACGCCGTTAGGTGACGTTGTGAGTTCGCGCGAATCGTAACCGAGTGTGATTCATCGGGGTGATGCGCATGATTGGCGGTAAAAAAATCTTTCTATTTTCGACGGTTGCTACAGCTGTCATCTTGATTCATGTTAAAAGTTTAACTAAGTTTAAAGAATAAACATACCTTGAATAACTTTAAAGCTTCTGCCTGTAATGCCTCTGAGTTCAGCGAGGTGAGTGGAGACGTCAGGTTTTCCTTCGAGTAGAGAAGCGTTGGATGCCTCCATAGAACACAATCTGTAACGAAATGAAACAATATTTGAGATCTTCCCCAAAACCTGGGGGTCTACTCCGAAGTGGTATCGGCCGAATGTTCGGCCGTTTCCTGCTACGAAGCTACTATTTGGTTCGGTCGGTCCCGATCCTACACTCCTACAGTCTTTCGAATATTGACTATGGTCCCGACCCAACTGAGCCGATCCGAATTTTTTTCGCATTTTTCAATAAGTATTATTCGGTTCGGCCATGTGTCGGTCCGATCCGATCATTCGCACTTTAAACTTCGTAGTAGACCCCCTGTGCTTCTTCATTATGTGGTTGTCTTTATAGCCCAATTTCGTAGCCGGTAGAAGAATCTGGACCTAATTAAAAAAAAAAAAAAGTAAGGTCTAAAGTTTTTTTCTGAAATTGGAACTAAAAAGTATTCCTGAAGAATGGACAGAAAGTAATAGAAAAATATTTAACCACCGTGGTCCTTAAATAGGGTCAAATAATTACTGAGGTTTTTTTCAATGGGCCTTTAAATTACTTGGCTATCTGAATAGAGAGCTTCTTGCTTTAAATTTTGGTCTAATAATCTAAAGTAGAGACTCAAGTATTCCTAAACAGATTTCAAAATATGTCAACTGCCTAGCCTTTTCCCAACTCTGTTGGGGTCGGCTTCCAGTCTAGCCGGATGCAGCTGAATACCAGTATTTTACATGGAGCGACTGCCAATCTGACCTGCACAACCCAGTTACTGGGTAATACGATACCCCTTGGTAAAACTGGTTATCAGACATTCCGGCTTCTGACTACCCGTAACGACTGTCAAAGATCCACGAATGACAGCCGGGATCAACCGCTTAACGTGCTTTCCGAGGCACGGATGGGCCTCGGTATGTAAAGATGGTCACCCATCGACAGACCAACCGCGGCAAGCGTAGCTTAACCTGGTCGATCGACCTGTGCGGCTATTATTATTTAGTCACGGGCCCCTCTTCTCTCAAAATAGGTGTTGAATAGAAAAAACAGGTTTAAAGAAAAGCTACTTACTAGGATCGCCATCAGTCTCCATTAACTTCTGCACCAACTGCTCGAAGTGCGTCCCCTGACTCAGGCCACCTCCGCTGACCACAGTGAGGTGGTACAGCCACGAGTCCTTGTCGGCTTTGCTCTCGAATAGAAGGTAAGTCGGACCCTGGAAATGAGAGAATAGATCACTAGTATTCAATCTCAAAAAACAACGTATTTTTTTTTTTTTTGTGTTCCTCTAGTTTGCCGATGTGCGTTTATCATGTGTGTTGGGAAAGTAGGCCCATTTTGATGTTACGACTTTTACGTTGATTGATACACATTTGATTTTATTTAATAGCAAAACTATCATAGGGATTATTAGTTGGGGGAAATATAATTTTTCGTTTGTTTTTGTTCAAGTTGATTCATATTTTTGCGAATTGATTTTTGTTTTAAATGTGTTTATCGCTAAACGTATTTAGTGATTTGTGATGCAAAGGCCTTAAATTATTTCTAGTAAAAAAATGACTTTAAAAACTACTTTATTTTCAGCTTCCTCCAGTGCATACATGTTCTTCTTTCACTTAAGACCTAATGCTCTTGTCCGTGCTGCATCTTCCATCATATGTATATATCACAACATTCACTTCTTCCTTTCTAACTATTTTGAAAACACAGTGGTCTTCTTTTTCTTCGTGTCGATGGTACGACTGAATTTTAATTTTTTTTGGCCCAAAACTTTGCCACTTCCACGGCGTCGTCAGTGGCAGCGCAGAAGTCACTTTGACTGCATGTTTTGGGACACAGAGGGCAGGATAGGAGGTGGAGCGTGGTTTGCGACATAGCTCCACAATCACACCCAGTGGTGAGTGGACACAAGAACCCAATTGAAATCATTTGTGTTGGTATTTTGCTTTTTTACACTTCTAAACTCATTTATATTTAAAAACAAATAAACTAAGGGCTGATTTTTCAATCGACCGATAATTATTATTCGTGGTATAAAATTGACGTCTGACAGTTTTTGTATGGAAGAACTGTCAAAAATTCAAAATTATTCCTCCGATAAAGTTATCTGGCGTTGGAAAAACCGGCCCTAAATCACTATAACTAAAAATATAATCAAAGTACCACTGACCCCAGTTACCTGGTGCTGCGGATAGATGGCGACAGTGAGGTGGTTGCGAGTGTCGTCGTTCTTCTCTTCGGAGTCGGAGTCCGACACGTGTTCCACATCTTCTACACGTGCGTCACGCATGTTTATTTGGCCGGTGGGATTCTGAGGGCAAGATATGTGTTTATGAAGTATGTTTTTCCACATTGAGTGTTGATACACAAGCTATGGTCCCTAGGAAGTGGCTACCACCAAGGGGTTTGCTGTTACATTGACAAACCTAAGCTCAGGTTCGCTCGGGCGATTTTCAACGCTCCGCATAGCGCTGAGAGTTGAAAATCCAACAGTGTGTTTTTTTTGACGCGCTGGGATGCGCTCTGTTGGACTCTTAATGCTCGCCTCAACACCGAGAGTTGAAAATCCTGTGCACGATAAAATCCTGCCGCCATATTTTTACGTTCGTGCGAACTTGGGCTTAGAGAATGTTGATATGTTGTGTTTTATGTGCCTGTTTTTCAGTAACCGATCAGATGGGAGCATAGCTGTGGGAATTAAGTAAATCGAGATAGAAAATTCTAACAACGTTTATTGCGAACGGTAAAGTATTACAATAAGAGAATTGACAATTTCGATAACCACAGACTAGGAAACACACACTCCAATAAGTATTTATGTTTACTATTTCAACATCCTCTCTTAAACAGAAATCAAGCCCATCTTGGAAGCACAATAAGCCAGTTTTGAGTATGATGTTGCTTTGGTAAGGGCATCAGCTACCATCGCATCCGTCTGTATATACTGAACATCAATAGTCCCTTGAATAATTTTATCACGTACAAAATGATGTCTCACGTCTATATGCTTAGTCCTAGAATGATAGCCATCGGAACCTGAAAGTTTGATAGAGCTTTGATTATCGCTGTATATAATCATTGCCTTATTCTTCAAAAGTGGCCAAAATGCTTCTTGAAGTTGCTTCAACCACATAGCTTCTTGTACACAAGATGACAAGGACATATACTCCGCTTCGGTTGTCGACAGAGCAACAGTAGGTTGGCGTTTAGAATTCCAACTGATTGCTCCTCCCTGAAACAAGAATGTGTAACCAGTGCAGGAACGTCGGTCATCTTCTGAACTTGCCCAGTCTGCGTCACAAAAACCATGAGTCATATTTTCCTCCAAATTTTGTTTATAGCTCAGTCTATATTCTTCAGTGCCTTTCAAATAACGCATGACTCTTTTTAATGCTATCCAATGTGACATTTCAGGCTTATTATTGAATTTACTCAGCATATTTATAACAAAACTTATATCTGGCCTTGTAATTTGTGAAATATACAATAAACATCCAATTATCTCTTGATAAGGAATTCCATTTAATATACCTGGTTCCTCAGAAATCTCTTTGAACTTTGTATTAGGATCTAATGGAATCTTAACGCTTTTGCAATCAGACATGCCATATTTATTTAGTACTTCGTTTATGTATTTTTTCTGATCTAAATATATTACTCCTTTCTTCCTGTCTCTTTCCACATGTATACCAATATAATAATTTATATCTCCTAGATCCTTTATTTTAAATTGTTTTTTTAGCTCATCTTTAATATGATTTTTAGATTCCACGCTATTTGTAAATAAAATTATATCATCGACATAGACAGCTAAAAAAATCATATTGTTGTTGTCCACAATTTTATAATAGATGCAAGGATCTAACTCATTCTGTGATAAACCCATTCCTTTAAGTGTAGAACTAAGCTTCTTGTTCCACTGTCTGCTGGCCTGTTTTAACCCATATAAGGATTTCTTCAGTCGACATACTTCTTTACTATTGCCGTTACCATACAGTGGTGGTTGTATCATGTATATCTCCTCCTCTATGTCGCCTTGAAGAAAAGCTGATACAGCATCCATTTGACAGATGTCTAAATCAAATTTAACTGCCAACGCAAACAAATATCTTAGAGATGCATACCTTATTACTGGTGAAAATACTTCTGTATAATCTATCCCCGGTTTTTGTGAACAGCCCTTAATTACAAGGCGAGCCTTATATTTCACTATTTCTCCATTTTCATTCGTCTTCTTCTTAAAAACCCATTTACATGATATGGGACGTTTATTTTCTGGAAGAGTAGTAATTTCCCAAGTATTATTTTCTAATATAGACTGATACTCCTCATCCATTGCTGCTTTCCAATATTCAGCATCAGAGCTCGACAAAGCTTCTTCAACAGTCAGTGGATCTGAGATCCGCTGAACACACATGAAATTATTATGTCTCTGATGAGATCTTAAGGTAATATTTCTTGTGAAACTATCAATGGTTGTATCATCATTTGAACTGGGATGATAAGTTTCATCATCAGACATTCTATTCAACTCACAACTATCAAAAGATGTGTCAGTGCTCGATTTTGAAGACTCATCTTGGATCTCACTCTGTGATCTATCGCCATCAGATATTACCTCAACATTTTCTGCATTTAGAGGAATATTCACAAGCTGTTTGGTAGGTACGGGTTGCTGTATGTCATTATCAACATTATAATTAGAATTTTCAATAAATATGACATCCCTACTAATTAAAATCTTTTTATTTAGTGGATCATACAGTCTATAGCCCTTTGAATTGTCACAATATCCCACAAAAATTAATTCTCTTGATTTACGATCCCATTTTAAGCGATTTTGTTTAGGGATATGTACCATGGCCTTGGAACCAAAAATCTTTAAATTTGAAAGGTTTGGCTTCTTACCAGTCCACTTTTCATAGGGAGTTACCTCTTCTAAAACCCGTGAAGGTGATCGGTTGACGACATAGGCAGCAGTAGTGACTGCTTCTGCCCACAACTGTTTATGCAGCTTTGCTTCAAATAACATGCATTTTGCACGTTCCACCAATGTCCGGTTCATCCTCTCCGCTAGCCCGTTTTGCTCAGGCGTATATGGAGTACTGGTCTGATGTTTGATGCCAGAAGCTGTTAGAAAATCAGAAAATTCTTTATTACAGTATTCTTTTCCATTGTCACTTCTTACAATTTTTATTTTCTTTTCTAATTCATTTTCTACTTCTTCTTTAAAGTTTTGAAACACTGATTTAATATCCATTTTGTTCTTGAGCAAATAAACATAAACTTTACGGGAATAGTCATCTATGAAGGTTATGAAGTACTTCGCACCACCAGCAGATGGTGTCTCCATCGGACCACACAGATCAGTATGTACTATTTCTAGTAATGTTGTTGCTCTCGAACCAGAATGCGGAAACGGTAATCGTGTTTGTTTCGCTTCACAACATGGTATACACACAGTATCAACATTTTGGTTAGTGATAGATATACCCTCAGCACATGTCTCTAACCTCTTAACATCAGCCAAGTTTAAATGACCCATTCTCTTGTGCCATGTAATAAGATCTGACTTATTTTCAAATGAAGCAGCATAAGCATTTACAGTAATGGTATTCAGTTTATACATGTTGTTGAATAATTTGGCATTTGCTATCAGAATTTTATTGGCATTATATATATTACAGCCAGTGTCAGTGAATTCCACTTTACAACCATTTTTGATTAATTGACTAACTGATAACAAGTTAACACTGAGCTCAGGAATAAATAAAACATTTCTCACCTGGATCGGAGACTCATCTTTGCAAAAAGTAGTTTGAATGTTTACTTTACCCATATTTTGCACAGAGACAGCATCATTATTAGCCACCTTAATTTGCTGAATCGGAGAAGCTTGTATGTCATACATCCAGTCAGAGCGTCTTGTCATGTGCATTGTGGCACCTGAGTCAATGTACCAATCATCCTTATCCACATTACTGTATGCTGAAAAAACTGCTGAAAAACTATTTTGACTATTAGATTTCTTCACTGTGCACTGATTTTTAAAATGTCCATATTTGTTACAATTGAAACAACGAGGGCCTTTTCCTTTTGACTTGCCATTTTTATTGTTATTAGAGGTATTCTTGTGCTTTGTAAATAACGCAGAAGACTCGGAAACTTTCACCTCTTGTAAAAGTTTTGTCTTGACAAAATCTGATGAAATTTTTATGCCGGAACTTTCCAGACCCATGATCATCGGTTTATAATTTTCCGGTAAACCTGCCAGCATGAGTGTTCCCAGCCATTCGTCATCAACTTGAAATCCAATGTTTCGTAATTTGTATGCAGTACTCATTAATTTATTCACGTATTCCTCGATACTTGCACAACTATCCAGAGATGTATTTATTAAATCCCGCAATAAGCCGACTCTTCTTGACAGCCCGGAGTCCTCGAACGCATTTTTGAGGTTCGTCCATACTTCCTTCGACGTTTTTGCATTTTCAATATGGACGAAGTTTACAGGTTCGACCAACAAAATTATTTTGGACTTTGCTTTTACATCTTTCTTGGCGTCGTTGTCTTGGGTGCCAGGATCGACACATTCCCATAATTCCTCGTGCTGGAGATAGGATTTCACAGCAAATTTCCATGTGGAATAATTCTCCCGACCGGCTAATTTCTCAATTTGTAGATTTGACGTAGCCATTTTTCGGTGTGATGCTCCGATGAAATACTCGCGAATTACTTATGTTTAACGATTGTTCGATACTTTATAACAATAAATATTAGATTTTCTATCCACTTAGGCATACGAGCCTGGGCCCATAACCTGTGGGAATTAAGTAAATCGAGATAGAAAATTCTAACAACGTTTATTGCGAACGGTAAAGTATTACAATAAGAGAATTGACAATTTCGATAACCACAGACTAGGAAACACACACTCCAATAAGTATTTATGTTTACTATTTCAACAATAGCAATGCTAGATGCGGCAGAAATTGGTATTGATGTAAAGTACTTCACTCTCTAAAAAAATATTAATGACTAGCGGACCTGGCAGACGTCGTCCTGCCCTGAAAAGCAGCGCCACCTACCGGGTCCAATTGGATGGTATTTTTCTTATCAGGTTTGAATTTTTTCAAACCAACCAATTTTTCAAACCATCCAGGAACCCATTGAAATATACACACGAAATTTCATCTAAAGCGGTCCAGCTGTTTGAAATTTCATCTAAAGCGGTGCAGGAGTTGGTGACAATCACACGTAAAGAAGAATTATATTTTTAAAGAGTCGCTTCTACTAAGGGCCGTATTACAGGACCTTACTCAAGATTTAAGCATTACTTAAAACTTGTTTCAACCAATCAAATGGCTTTAAACGAGTTTTAAGTACTGCTTGAGTATTGAGTGAGGTTCTGTAATACGGGCCTAAAAGTCAAATATAATACTTAAGAGTATATATAAACACATTCATTGATAGACTTGTAAAAGGGTTTGTACAAAGCTGCTTACAGAAATAAATTATTTATTATTTGTTGTTTGTTTTTTTTTTTTTGTTGCTGTCCGAAGCAATCCTACTTCCTACTAATATTATAAATGCAAAAATTTGTATGGATGGAAGGATGAATGGATGGATGGATAGATGGATGGATGGATGGATGGATGGATGGATGGATGGATGTTTGTTACTCTTTCACGGCAAAACTACTGAACGGATTTGGATGAAATTTGGAACACAGATAGTTTATAACCAGGATTTACACATAGGATAATTTTTATCCCGATATTCCCACGGGATCGAAATTTATGCGGGTAAAACCGCGGGGCGCAGCTAGTACTTTAATAAGTCTAAGACCTTCAAGAAAATATAATACATAAGGACATACAACCAAGGACGATAAAATAGTTAATAATGTATAGGTAATGTATAAGTTGTAGGGAGGTATCCAAAATTCCAATTAATATTAAACCCTTTTTTTTAAAGTATCTCACATATGTAATCAGCCTATAATGTTCCCACTGATGGGACACAGGCCTCCTCTTAGTGTGGGGAGTAGGCCGTAATCCACCACGAGGGCCCAGTGCGGGTTGGTAGATGTCACATGTCTTTTCTCACGAATTTTTGGTTCTAGGACATGCCGGTTTCCTCGCTATGTTTTCCTTCACCGTTTTGATAGCAGTGTTTTTTTTTAGTGATATAAACTAGTGCTTGACTGCGATCCTACCTGATGGAAAGCAGTCATGCAATCGTTGATGGTAAAGCGCACTAATTTATTCTGAGCCTATTCACTCTAGCCTTGAAGACACTTAAATTATATGTAACCAAACGGGAAAACCGCTGCAGGCAAATTTTTCCAGTCCTTCGGTATAAACGATGAGGCGAAACGCTTCGTCCGGATCGTAGCAGTTTCAACAACGTAAGGGTGGAAACTCGCCGTGCGACGGGTTGTCCGATGATGGAACGGTGATGGCGGAATTAAATCATGTAATTCTCGCGCACACTCTCCAGAACGCATCATATAGAATACCGAAAGACTGGCTACCCTACGCTCCAGGTTTTGTAGATTGGTCTTACCCAAATCTGGATCACCAATTAGCCTCTTCGCACGCCTCTCCACTGAGTCCAAAGCTGCTAGATAACATTTTGCAGCACCAGCCCATATGTGGCTGCAGTACTCCACACACGACAGGACCTGTGCTTTGAATAACATTAGAAGCTGTCCCGGTGTGAAGTACCGCCGGACCTTTGCAAGAACGCCAAGTTTCCTAGCAGCCATCCTGGCTTTGGACTCAATGAACCGCCCAAAGTTTAGGTTTGAGGAAATTTCAACTCCCAAGAGCTGAAGGCGGTGATGATGGTGATGAAATTATTTACACAAAGTAACGCGTCTAAATGGGTTTGAACCCACGACGTACTCGTACCACCGTACCGTTACCACCACTGTGACCCCATTTCTCTCCAATAATACCTCTGTTGGGTCTAAAATTTACATCAATATAGACAGCTACATACCTGATCGCCAGGGGACTTGAAGTACAGGAACATCTTGCCAATAAGAACACACCAGCTCTTCTTGGCATGTCCGTTCTTGACCTTGGTGAGCCAACCTTGTATTGTGGGCTTGTTATCCTCTTTGCTTAGAAGGAGCTTCGTTGCGTTTCGCCTTTGGACGTTCTGAAAATGTACAGCATAAGCATGAACAGCCTATAATGTCCCCACTGCTGGGACACAAGCCTCCTCTCTGTGAGAAGGAGTGGGCCATGATCCACCACGCGGGCCCAGTGCGGGTTGGTGGATTGCACATGTCTTTGAATATTTGGTAGGACATGTCGGTTTCGTCACGATATTTTCCTTCTCCGTTTTGAGAGCAGTGATGAATAATTTACACAGAGTAAAGTGCCTGCTTCAGTTCGAACCCACGACCCTAAGTCGCGGCCGTTACCACTGGGCTACCAGTGCTCTCACTCTCACTCAAAAATATACAGTTGAAGTCGTTATCGTTATCACACTGAATTATCACTACTTCACTACTAATAGTAGTAGTGAACTTTATACTTTTTTTTTTCTATTTTTTTTATTCTTTTTTTTTTTTTTTTTGTAGTCTGAACTTTATTTTAACCCAGTACCTTCAGATATGAGAAGAAAAGATTTGGTTTGTGCTAACTCTCAGACTAAACATGCTTTTGCTAATCGATTTTGTTTATATTTAGGACCCTATTTGTATTACCAGTTTAACAGAGTGCTAAAGATTTATAGTTTAAGTTATAACAGGTGTAATTTACTAGTACAGAAATATTTGGCAAAACTCAATTATGCAGACACGGAAAACCTACTAAAAATTAAAAATAAAAATCTATCTACCTACTCTAATACAAGTCTCTTCTTCCTTTACCTAATTAATAATAGTCTCCACTTTATCTACTTTAATATTATTCGTTAATTTATTTAAACATTATTGTATAAATTACATAATCTAGTTTTAAAATAATATATCCAAATAATAACTGGTCATTGAAAATATTATACTGTCTTTTCAATTTAGCTTCTAATGCATTTATTGTTGTCTTCTTTCTAAATGTTTGATGTAAATGAAACACACCGGCCTGAAACACAGGTTTTTATAAACATAGATCAGGCAGGTCTACATTATAGTTAGAATTTAACTTTCCTCCATTGTAATTAATGTAAATCATATTTTTACTTTACTTTATACTTGAATAAAAAATAAAAAATAAATATTTTTATGTCGTTTATTTATTTAGTTGTCTTATTTTATAACATTTTTAAATATTAGTATTAAAAAAAAAACATTTAAAAATATAAAAAAATAGTGATACACCGGTGTCGGGAGCAGGGTCCAAGCTACCGGTGGTTAGGGCTCCAAAGACAAAAACTTCACAATGCGAGCCGTATCGAGGAGTACAGGGGGTCTACTCCGAAGTGGTATCGGCCGAATGTTCAGCCATTTCCTGCTACGAACTTACTATTTGGTTCGGTCAGTCCCGATCCTACACTCCTACACTCTTTCGAACATTGACTATGGTCCCGACCCAACTGAGCCGATCCGAACTTTTTCGCATTTTTCAATAATATTCGGTTCGGCCATGTGTCGGTCCGATCCGATTATTCGCACTTTGCACTTCGTAGTAGACCCCCTGTACTTTTTTATTATCATTAATTTGTGTATTTGCTTACTTTCCTAAAAATGAACGTATTTAATTGTGATTGCATTCATACGACCTCTGTCCACTTAGCCAGTGAATTACGTTAGGGCTACGATGATTCATTGATGACCTTATTCTCGATTAACCTTGTGACCTGACGCTATTACCATAAGTAACTATTACTCTATTAACCTTTCGACCTGTGGTGTGGCAGCAAATCGCCACCCAAAAGTAATACTACAAATAATATTAGTACTCAATCAAACACTTTTGTTAATTTATTCAGGTAATTAAAGTTATTAATTAATTTAATTTATGCAAAAGTAAATGAATCCAAACTGTGATTTGACCTTTATGTTCAGCATTATAAGCATAAGCAGCCTTTAATGTTCCCACTGCTGGGACACTGGCCTCCTCTCGGTGAGTGGGCCGACATCAATCACGCAGGTCCAGTACGGGTTGGTAGATGTCACATGTCTTTGACATTTTCTTTTTAAGACACTAGGTTTCCTCACGATGTTTTCCTTCACCGTTTAGTACAAATACATAAGTACATAATACAAATAAGGATTTCTAAGAAGGAAAAATTATGTAAATGATACCAACCTGTAAAACTCTGATCCAGTCCTCCATAGTAGCGATGCTATCTGCCGTCAGATAGTAAGTCCTGCTGCCGGTGAAGATTTCGAAGGTGGCCGCTCCTTCATTCCTCGAGATCTTGCAGGCCTCACCGAGACCTATCTGACCTTGAGGCTTGCGGTTTACTTCGGATTGCGACTTCCAGTATGAGAGGGTGCCGTTTTTGAGGACGAACCTGGTTAAATGGAGTTGGTGAATATTAATGTTGAAAATATAAAATCTGTCGAGAGGTTTTTATTTGTTTGTTTAATTTATTTTCATAATATTTATTATCATAAATATTTATTATACCTTTCAGATTATTGCCTGATAGGCCAAAAAGGTAAGTAAGGTAAGTATATTTGGCATTTAATATAACAGAGGGGCCATTCTCGTAATTTTAAGAATGTTCACAGTCTGATCTCAGTCTCAATCTGACAAAAATACCTCAAATTTCCCTACATTTTGACAAGTTTTGACATTTGTTTGTCGCCGAGATGACACTGCGACTAGATTTTGAACGTTTTAAATTACGAGTAGGTATTGGCCTTCAGATATAGACATAACATTTCATCCTCAAGACAGAGTATTTTAAAAGATATAATTCGTCAGTATCAAGTTATATCTAAAATATTAATATCAAGAAAAAATATTTCATTTTTTGTATGTTTTCACGCTAAAACGGCTGAACGGATTTAAATGAAATGACGATGGAGACTTAGAGTCCCCCAAAATTGAAACTTATACGTCTCAAGTCTATGGCATTTAAAAGGTCTTGGCTTACTGATCCTTCTTTACTATGGCGACGACCGTCAAAAGTATGGCAGGGCAAAGAAGGAAATGGAATGGTACTACTGTAGGACAAAATAAGTCTGAATATTCAAAAATAAGTGAAAATCGTATCGGTTTTTACTTAAAGTACTTTGTATTGTAGTTTATTTTCCATGACATAACATATTCATACTTGTATACCCTGTAGGTGTAGGTAGAGATTGTGTACTTACAACCCAGATTAAAAACTTAGTCAACTGACTTGAGACATGTCTCATTTAAAAGGTCTTGGCTTATCGATATTTTTTATTAAGGTGACGACCGTCATAAATATGGGGTTTTAAAGGAAAATACTAAAATATGGTCATATGTTTTTTATGTGGCCACATTTTAGTGTTTTTCCCTGGTCGGTCGTTATGTTTGATTTTAAAAAATCGAAAATGTTATTTATATATTTGAAGCATATCATAACAAGTTCAACTCCATATATTTAAGACTTGAAACAAACAGTTTGTGATTTTTAGCCCATAACTAAAAATATGAGACAAAAATTAAATCTGATGGAACAAAAAAAAAAATTGGGGTCTATTGTACTTTGCCCATCGTCCTTTGGCACATGGGTAGTCCATGACCTGGATTAGGACATAGGCTACTTTTTATCCCCATATTCCCACAGGTTTGAAACGTATGTAGGTGAAACCGCGGGGCGCAGCTAGTAAATGACAAACAAATCTATTTTGAGACAAAGTTAGAACAAGTCATAGAAAAACAAATACAGGATCCTGAAGCTGGCGCTGCTTTTTCGGGCAGGACAAGGTCTGCCTGGTCCATTAGTATATAATAATAAACATGAAACACGAGCAAAGAACGATGAAAGAAAATATAATGATGATGTAAGGAGAGAGGAAGTGCTTTTTTATCTTTTTCTTTGAAATATATTGGTATTTATAATGTCAACATATTTCAAATATACAGAATGTGATGCAATTCAATCTTATCGCTATAAGCATTTTTTTTACAGACAACCTTTGGATGCATTAAAGGGAGAAAGACAGTACTACAGGTAGTCACTGGTGCACCATTTACATATATTTAGACGTCACTCACCATCGTTTCCTCCAAGTCTTCAGCTTCCCACCCAACTTAGCAAGATGACCACTCTTCTCCAACGCGTCGTGTCGCCTGGGCGAGTCCGTGGTCGGTGGCGCTCGACATAAAGACGCGAGCGACGGTGATGCAGTACTGTCACATGACACCGCGTCCGGCGGGATCGCGTAGTCGTCCGACATGCCCGATTCGAATGAAGTGTCTGTATGAATAAAGTTCCATTTACACGATGCAAGTTTCGTGCCTGTGGTATACAATAAAATGGACGATACAACTTGCATTGTTGCGTCAACTTATAGTATGTCACAGGCAAATAAATGAGCGGGAAAACCGCGTAACACACTAACAGTAGCAATGGCTTTCATTTTGACAGTTCAACAACATTCATTGCGTTATTTACGTTGTTGAGCAGACAAATTTTTCGAACATATGAAGCAATGGATTAGCAATACCTTTCAAAATGATTCAGATTGTGATTGATAGTGTGTTACGCGATTGGGGTGCAGGCTTTAGATGGATTTTGTTTTAATTTTTGAAAGTACGTTTTGTTTGTTATGTGATCGCTATTAATAGCAATGTATTGTTAGCGTGTATTTGTAGGTTTAAAAGTATTTCTGGGAGTGTTCTTGAGGTGTGATGACTTTTGCTGCAAAGATCAGTAGATGATCTACACAGGTACTATGTTTTTGAATTATGTATCACACATTTTTTTATAAAGTAGGTCTAACAATTGGTTTCTAATTTTTAACATTCATCTACTGAACCATAAAAAAAACTTCGCGATTTACAAAAAAGCCCAACCACGTGTAACCACTTTTATCTTTTATTGAAATCGCCAAGTTCTAGGTAAATTCATACGCCACCTACTAACGCTCGTTAAATAAAATATATCTACCAGCATCGCCCTTGAACCTCCACGTGTAAAAAAGTTAAATGAAAAACATGATTCATAAAGTCACTTTGGAAAATAATCCACTACGGTAAATTATAGCTTTTCACCCTAATGACACCCCTCATACACATTAATCATTAAGGGCAAATATTAAACATTTAAAGGTCATTTTTAAGGACAAATGGGCATACTATAAAAGCGAAGAAGACTTTATTGCCTTCAGTCGGAATCAAAACTTCGAACAGACAACATCAATAATTTAAAAATCCAAAATTCTTGAATTCTACAACCATGAGTTTCGCAAACAAAGTCGTTGTAATAACAGGAGCTAGTTCAGGGATCGGCGCGGCTACTGCCATCCTTTTCTCTCAAGAAGGCGCTAACGTAGTTCTTGTGGGAAGGAACGAGATGAAACTAGCTGAGGTCGCTAAACAATGCGAGAACCCACTCATTATCAAAGCTGAGATCACTGACGACGAAGAGGCAAAAAGAATTACTGAAGAAACAATTGCAGCTCATGGAAAGATAGATGTTCTTGTGAATAACGCAGGTATAGTCAGATATACAAGTATACTAGACGAGAATGTTCTAGAAAGTTTCGATACGGTGATAAATACAAATCTACGATCGCTTTTCAATGTCACTCGTTTAGCTGTACCACATCTAATCGAAACCAAAGGAAATATTATCAACATATCAAGCATTGCTGGGAAACACATTCCTGACAGATTGATAGTTTATGGCATCTCCAAGGCTGGTGTCGACAACTTCACCAAAGGACTGGCTTTAGAACTATCAAAGTACGGAGTAAGAGTGAATACAGTAAGCCCTGGGCCAGTGAAAACTGATATTTTGCTCAATGCAGGGGATGAAACTTCTTGGGAGTGTTTCTCTCCACTTTTGCCTTTGGGAAAGACCGGCGAACCTGAGGAAATAGGGAATCTGGTACTGTTCTTAGCTGGTGATAAGGCGAGCAGTATTACTGGGGCTGATTATGTGTCTGATAATGGGGCGTTGCTGAAGTGAAAACTTTTATGAAATTGTTTAGGCCCGCGTGCATCTCAAATTACTAAATATGTTTCGCAGCCGGTCGATTCTGTAAAAATCTCACCGTGAAAAGTCAAGTGAAGTGAGCTTGATGTGAGTTGTCAGTAGTGTCAATCCCTAGCATTAATTGGAATGACAGCTCACTCCACGCTCACTTCACTTAAGTTTTCACGGTGAGATAGTTACAGAATCGCACTGCAGTTAACGAATTGAAAACATCGTTCAGCATCCTAATTTCGTAATACACTATCGATCTCTATTTGAATCATTTTGAAGGATGTGGATTTGGAAGTCGTTGTCAGCTCAACAACGTAAATAACGCTATGAATGTTGTTGAGCAGTCAAAATGAAAGCCATTGCCATTGCTGTTAGTGTGTTACGGAATTACCCCGATGTTTCTGTCAATCATTTGAAGGGACAGAATGATGTGTTAAATATGTTTAGCGCAAGTGCTTGTGATGGGTGATGCTGACGTAGAGTCTATTATAAAATTGTTTAAGTGTTTGAAATAATATATCTTTAGGCACATTATTTAAAGTCTATTTTTGTTTTTGTGTGGTTTTCAGTCTTGTTCAATGTTGTAGCAAAACCAGCTTTTGATTGTAGTGAAATAAAGCTATGAAATTCTTTCTTGTTTCATTATATCCAATTTTAACTGTTTCTTCAAATCTATTTGACATGAACTATCATCAACATCATCATTTCAGCCTGGAACCCCCCACTGCTGGCTATAGGCCTCCCCTTTCTTCTACCATACTTACCTGTTCTGGTCATCTTTCATCCAGGTGTACAACATGATCTATATTTTTACTTAATATTGCGAGCCCTATATTGACTTTTTGCAGGAAACCAGGTTTTTTTATTTATTTTAACTTTTCGCACACAAATAAGTTACAAAGGCGGACTTAATGCCTTGGGCATTCCCTACCAGTCAACCAAGGGTGGTGAAGAGATTAGACCTTTAGGAAAGATTTGATTGTTTTTAATTAGTTTTTTATTTTCCATTTTTCGGTCCTCTATTAGTCATTCATTAATTATTTCTCATATCGAATTGAAAATACATACCCAAATACTACAATCACTTTGGAACCTATATGTTCGAGCCGTTTGGGTTGAAACACTAGGGCCATGGGGTCCGAGTGCCCACTTAGTATTTCGACACACCGCCAAGCGGTTGGTCGACTCTTCACGTGACCAGAGGGCTGGCCTATTGTTTGGCCAAAGAATCAGCATTGCCATACAAAGTGGCAATACTGCCAGCCTTTTGGGCACGTTTCCTATTGACAGCGATGCGGACGAAAAATGAAAATTACTTTACAAACTTAAACCAAACATTCAAAGAGTAAACTAAATAAATGAAAACCGATTATGGCTGAATAGTTAGAATATTGTAATATTTACATACACCCATATTTTTCTGAAATACAAGATCAGACCATGCTCCACTTGCTGGAGTGTCCTAGGTGCCCGTTCACCTGCACCTCGGATGGCCTTTTCCCAACTATGTTGAGGTCGGCTTCCAGTCTAACCGGATGCAGCTGAGTACCAGTATTTTACATGGAGATATTGGCATGGCGTAATGTGCTTTCCGAGGCGCGCGGGGGGGTTATGTAAAGATGGTCACACATCCACGGACCAACCGCGGCAGAAGAAATAAATAATAAAAAATACATAATGTAAAAATTAATAATACAAAAATGAATAAAGAATACAAAAGAAGAAGAAAATAAATAAAAATAACTTAGTACTTACACATACCTCTAGTCTTACTCTGCTTACTAGGCGAGCCACTGCTCGATCTCTTAGCGGGACTCAGACTAGAGCTCGTCTTCACACTCTTCGACGGACTACTGGCACTTAAGCTGGTGTCAGACGAGCTACACTGTCCGTTCGCGCTGTTCGTCAGGACCAGGCCGTTGGAAGTCTGTTGTATTGAGGCTGGGAGGACGCTGGTTAGGTTCACATTGTTGATTGGCATTTGGTTCGATGTTTGGGGATCTGTGTGGAAAAAAAAGACGGTTAGTTAAGTTATCGAGGTGATAAATATGCAAGGGACTGCTGTTTATTTGACCAGGGGGTAATTGCGTAACGCACTGTCGGTAGCAATGGGTTCCATTTTGACAGTTCAACAAAATTCATTGCGCTATTTATGTTGTTGAGCAGACACATTTTTGATCCATTGCTTCATATGTTGGTTCAAAAATGTGTCTAAGCTAAAATGTGTCAATGTGTGTAATGTGTCTGTCGTCCTGTAAAATTCAAATACTCCATAGACAATTTAGACGTGATTAAAAACATGGCTACTAAAAATACGTCAATTTACGTCACGCGCTGACTAATTTGACAGGACTAAACTAATATTTATCTTCTGTCCTTTTCTTAATGAAATAGAAAGAAAAAGATGCTCTGAACTTAAATTTAGTTTTTGTTTGTGAACAAGGAAATCGGCTCCATTATAAAGTTTAATTTATTGTCATATTTTCGTCTTCACCTTGTAAAATTTCATGCTTCAAAACCAAGTGGTTTAGGCTGTGCTTTGTCTGTAAATTAATGTATATAAGATTTTTATTAAATAGATTCTTACTGAATATAGGGTTCACATTGACGAGCTGGTGGTGCGGTGTGTTGTGGACGGTGACGCCCATGGACTCCTCGCCGTCCGACGAGTCGTCTGACGAGTCGCCGGTGAACGGCATCGATCTTATCTGACTAGCACGCTGGAACAAAACATATTATATTAATAAAAATCTTCATAATTTATTTCCCATCGGATAATATGACGATATTCCGTACAAACTTTCATTCACTATTTAACTCCTTAGGCGGATGAATTTTCAAAAATTCTTACTTAGTGCTCCAAAATTTCATGCTCCTGAACTAGCGGTTTAGGCTGCTAAGTATTTTAAGAATTTTATTAAGTATAAGATGGCATCATGGCCATTCGTACAGTCGCTTGGCAACATTATCTGACCCACCCTAAAAACAAACGAATTTGGACCCTCTGCCTGTAACATTAAGGTTTATTCAATTTATATGAGCTTATCAGACGGCGCTCGTGCAACGTTGTCGGAGCCACCGGCATTATACATATATCATTTTGTTAAGCTATTTTAATCATTATCTCGTTGACATTAAAGTTGAAAAGCTTTTAAATCACACTACATAATTAGAACCCAATCTTTAATTTCGCGTATTCCTGACAAGTTCTTGTGGCTTAACGGTTTGATGCTGGATTGGCGACGAACAACATGTGGGTTCGAAAACACGGTCCACCTTTAATCAGTTTCTTTTTTAATTTGTTTTCATTTCTACAATATTGCCTGCATTATTATAGAACGACCAATATGATTTACGCCTAATAATTTATCTTGTAAACAGGTGGGTAAATTAAAAAACTTTAAGTTCACAGAATTTATATTTAAACAACATCTCTTTACAATTTTTTATTTTCTATTTTATAGGTAGTTTTTTTATTATCATGTCTCAATGGAGTGATTATTTAAAATACAAAATAATCTATTTGCACCAGGAGAAGGTTGGCTGCTTGTGCTGTGCAAGAATAAACTTTATGAAGTATACTATATGGTTCAAATTCTTTAGAATATGCGTCTAGCATTACAACTAAGATCAAATTTCAAAGTGCCTTATAAGAGTTGAGTTGGTCTTGTGGTCACTCACTAAGGGCGGTGTTTATCGTTGTCTACGTTCGAAACCAAGTTTAACCTAAATATATCTTTTTGCTCAGCTGTTTTTTTTTTTAATTATTTTATTACACTAAAGAAATGTAAAAAACATTTCTTTAATGGACGACGTAGGGTCTTGTCTTTTTACACGGGTAGGTTGTATAGGAATAAAAGTAAACAATTGCAAGTTTAAAATGTTTATTATTTCATTAAAACACTTAGGTAAGATAAAGTATGTAAATGCTCATATATATCCAAATTAATAGACATTTTATATTAGTATGCCATAATCAAATCTAACCATTTATAAACATTAAAAAAGGCGTGCTTATGCTTAAAAGTTTGTCATCGAGAAAATGAATTCATCTGTGAAATGCTTTACAGATTTATAGCTGCCTATATGTAGTGAATAAACATGATATTTAAATAGAAAAAATCTATTTATAACAATAACATCACCACATAATCTGCAACATTTTAATGGTTTAACAATCAATCCATTGAGCATTTACTTACATGGTGTGTTTAAAAATACCTACCTACTAGATTACATAATTAGTAGTCCCCTGCTATAACTTGCTGCAAGCGGCTACGCATAACGCGCACCATATTCCAACACAAATCTTTGCCATTTAAATATTCCTGGGCAAAACGAACCCTTTCTTCGCGATGAGCAGGTGTCAATGTAATTTTCTGTGCTGGTTTATAATTCCTTATCTCAGCAGCGTATAAATGCCTTCTCACTGTTTCCTCTGAAATATTGTGGTTTATTGCGGAATGGGAAAAAATGGATTTTCAACATGCCTTGAAACAATGGCCCGGTGGCCTTCGAATTCGGGACTATACTTAATGGCTTTTGCTCCTGGACGAATACGCTGAATATCTCCATTGTCTCCATAACGTTTTAGCCAAAGTCTGGCCGTATTTCTCTAAAACAAAAAAAAAAAACATTTTTGGAACCGTGTATGTAACTTGTAAGGAGTGAATGTAGTGGTAAAATAGCCAACTACGCATTCATTAATCACAATCAATAAAATAAAATAGGTATAAAAACACTTACTGCTATATTAAGTCGACGACCAATCTCTCTAATTCCAATATTCTGCTCATGTAAAAATATGATTTTTTGTTTGGTCATTAAGTTGCGACATGCTTTTTTACACCAAATTGCTTAAAAATACTTAACGAGTTATGTGAAACGATTTACAAATGTTTGTGCGCAGTTACTGCTATTAGGCGTAGTTTAACTTTTGTCACATAAATGAATTTATTATCTACCTCACGAAGCAAATATATGTTTTACTTCGTATCCATTCTTGGTAGGTAAATATAAATTCTGTGAACTTAAAGTTTTTTAATTTACCCACCTGTTTACAAGATAAATTATTAGGCGTAAATCATATTGGTCGTTCTATAATAATGCAGGCAATATTGTAGAAATGAAAACAAATTAAAAAAGAAACTGATTAAAGGTGGACCGTGTTTTCGAACCCACATGTTGTTCGTCGCCAATCCAGCATCAAACCGTTAAGCCACAAGAACTTGTCAGGAATACGCGAAATTAAAGATTGGGTTCTAATTATGTAGTGTGATTTAAAAGCTTTTCAACTTTAATGTCAACGAGATAATGATTAAAATAGCTTAACAAAATGATATATGTATAATGCCGGTGGCTCCGACAACGTTGCACGAGCGCCGTCTGATAAGCTCATATAAATTGAATAAACCTTAATGTTACAGGCAGAGGGTCCAAATTCGTTTGTTTTTAGGGTGGGTCAGATAATGCTGCCAAGCGACTGTACCAGCTAGCTTTCATGAGGTTCCATGTGATCATGCCCGCCTCGCTAGAACCTTGCCGACCAGGGCCCTAATTCACTAAGACCACTTAACGATTCCTTACTCGAAACCACGTCAATTCCTTAGCTAATCACGCCAGTCTCGCGTTCATTTCGCGCGGTTTCGTTCATTGTGTCATAGAGAATAAGATCAAACGTCAAATAACAAATGACCATTATTTGTACAGACGCCAACAGGTCAAGCTACCCGAAACTGTCAAAATTTCCCAATCAACCTTGAACCTAAAAAAAAAAGAAAAAGACCCTATCGATACCTAGAGAGACCTTATCGATAAAGTTGAAAATCTATTAAAGAAATTTGACAGATTGTAGTAGCTTGATGCGCTGGCGTCTGTACACTGGCCCGCATGCACCATAAACCACTAAATGCGTTTAGCGGTGTTGCCAGCAGGCCTTAATTTGCAGTAAACGTTTTGACTTTGAAAATGAAAGAAATACGAGTAAAAGTAATGTAAAAATGTGTTTTGTTTAATTTGGCTTAATATGTGGCTACGATTTTAAGCAACATAGTGATGGCATTAAGAAATTGCATCATTTGTGTAGTTCATGAAAGGATCGATGTTAGAAAATAATTATTAGGTTCGGTTAGTTTTTTTACAGCTATGCATTTGTCACGTCAAAGCCGGGGTAAATCTGCTTCGGTACGCAAAGGACCAGTAATTCTACTTACCCCTTTAACAGTGGCGTATACGGGGACGGATATATCCTGGTAGCTGGTGGACTCGTGCATGGGGCGCGGACATGGAGGGGGACTTAATTCTTCTTCTACTGATTGTTGGAGACCGTCGTCTGCCACCTGAGGGGAAAAAAGTGTTGTATTTAATAATAATCGTCCTATTTTCATCAAATATAAGAAAATGTCGTGAGGAGAGTTTTGAGAATGCATGTCGACGGCTATAAGAGTAGGTGAAAGCCAAAGAAACAATGGGTGGAATTTGTGAATGATGATACATTATGGTTAGAAAAGGGTGACTACCAAGATGACGACAAATATAGAAGTATGGAAGAAAAAGACATGTTGCGCCGAAATAATTTATTTTCCTGCCCATAAATTGGTGTAAGGGCAGGAAAATAAATTATTTTCATCAAATACAATTTCAAGTGCTAAAATGATGTTTTAGTTTTATTTTTTTGTCATATTTTTCATCTGCAATCGGCTTTCTTAGTCATAATCAGATATTCTGGTGAAATTAAATAATTTTGTGAGAGGAGTACTCTTTCTATCTAGGTAATTTGAAAAAACAACACGTACAAATATTGAATTACGTGGCTTGAAGGAAGAACACAAAAAAATACTACATGGGTAAATGTTACTTCTTGCACTAACATCATCATCTGCCTAGCCTTTTCCCAACTATATTGGGGTCGGCTTCCAGTCCGACCGGATGCAACTGTATACCAGTACATGGAGCGATTGCTTGTCTGACCTCCACAAACCAGTTACTGGGTAATACGATATCCCTTGATATGACTTGTTGTCAGATTTTCGGGCTTCTGAAAACCTGTAACGACTGTCAAAGATCCACGAATGACAGACACTTCTTGCACTATATTTGTTCAATTATTCCCCGATATCGGATGGGATAACCATATACGACTTTTACCCTGCGTCACACGAGAATTCTTTATTAGATGTAAGTTTAATATGAATGTATTATAAACATAAAGGTTCAAAAATAAATTATCTAAGTGATGGTGAAAACTGAATCAAAATCCATTGCATAGTTTATAAGATATGAGCGGTCACAGAGATAGACACGAAAAGCGACTTTAATTTATAATATGTCAATTTAAAACATTCAAAATCTAGTCGCAGTCTCATTTCAGCGACAAACAAATGTCAAAAACCTGTCAAAATTGTTTGGAATTAGAGGTATTTTTGACAAGTTGAGACTGAAGATCAGACTGTGAATGTTCTTAAAATTACGAGAATTGCCCCTCTGATATAGATTCATTAATGTTCATTTGTTTTGCCTGGATGTCTTTATTGGCAGATTACGAAAAGATCTACAAGAGATCACTACTTGTTGTTGAGGTTGTTACCTGGTAGATCTTAGCCTCCCAGCTCGGGAACCTGTGCAGCGGCGGCGTGGGCGGGCGTGGCTGTTCCGACGCGGAGCTGTCGCCGGTGGACGAGCCGCCGCGACTGTTGCCCTGCACGATCACGTTCACGGGGCCTTGCCACGCTGGAGTGCGTTCTGGAAAAGATTGGAAATTAGTTTTCAATAATTATTAGACTGCTAGCTTTTGCATGGTGAAGATCGGTGAGTATGCCACGGAATCGTACCGGGATAAACAGTACCCTATGTCCTAAAAAGTACATAGATGATGGTCTATCCATCAGCTGTGTACCTACTTAATGTGCTTTCCGCAGCACGAGGGTCTCGGTATGTAAAGATGGTCACACATCCACGGACCAACCGCGGCAAGCGTATCTTAATCTGATCGATCGACTCGTGCGGCTGTTATTACTTATGTGCACACGGCCACCGCAATTCAAGTACAGACGCCAGCAGGTCAAGCTACCCGAAACTGTCAAATTTTCGCAATCAACCTTGAACGTTAGTACTTCAGCGATAAAGTTGAAAATCTATAAGAGATGGCGAGACGATCTGGACGCGTACCAAGAGGGCTGGTTCGATGTGGCGCGGGAAAAGAGTTCCTGGAAGGATTTGGGGGAGGCCTTTGCCCAGCAGTGGGACAGTATAGGCTAATAAAAAAAAAAAAAAAAGTAGCTTCATGTGCTGGCGTCTGTACATGTGTATTCTAGACACTAAGGGAGGGCGCCCACGAGTAACTTAGTTGTCCAGAAACTTTTTTGTCTGCTGTCGCTGTCTCTTCGCCGAGATTTGGACGATGCGCACACGGGAGCGACAGCAATGGCTCGACTTTTTTTATAAAATTTTCGGTTGAGCGGCAACTGGCTAGCCGGCCATTTTTTTGTCGCCGTAAGCGCACTTGCATTTTTGCATTGGTGCACAGTGGTGACACTTGCGTCTAAACCCGCGGACAAAAATGTCTCCCAGCTGTCGCGTCGCTAGATGCGCGCACTTTCATACAAACCAGGGGAGTCTACTCCGAAGTGGTATCGGCCGAATGTTCGGCCGTTTCCTGCTACGAAGTTACTATTTGGTTCGGTCGGTCCCGATCCTACACTCCTACACTCTTTCGAATATTGACTATGGTCCCGACCCAACTGAGCCGATCCGAACTTTTTTCGCATTTTTTCAATAATATTCGGTTCGGCCATGTGTCGGTCCGATCCGATCATTCGCACTTTGCACTTCGTAGTAGACCCCCTGTAAACTTGATGTGCGAGAAAAATTAGTTGTAGAGGCAAAAGTAGCTCGTGGGCACCCTCTCTAAGTGCACAACTGAGAAACAGAATGATATAGAAATAAAAGTTAGTACGTATGAGTGAAACTAACCTCTGCTAGGTGTATAAATTTCAGCATAGTCGTGCGTGGTGTCACCATCAGTAGAAGTATTTGGCGTCGTTGGTAGCACCACTAAGTTTTCAACAGCGGCCTGAAACAGAAGAGAGTAAAATAAGTATCAATTTGTTTTAAAGCCGTTTGAGAAGCCGTTACAATTTTCAAGACGAAAGATGAATTAAGGAAAAATACAACGAAACACCGAAATCCATCAGAGATTGGACCGATTTTACTTTCGAAATAAGTTGCATTGGTCTAAGGCTCAGCTCAAATAGTCTGATTGCATTTGTGTGAAAATGTCGGGACTTACAGCCTATAATGTTCCCACTGCTGGGACACAGGCCTCCTCTATTAAAGGAGTGGGCTGTAATCCACCACGTGGACCCAGTGCGGGTTGGTAGAAGTCATGTGACCGGTATGTCCTAAAACCAAAATTCGAAGACATGTGTCTTCATCAATCGTGAAGAAACCGTCTTCACGATTTACTGATTTGAAATCCAGAATGTTTACAAACTCTTAATCAGCCTATTTTGTTCCCACAGCTAGGGTACAGGCCTTCTCACTGAGAGAGGAAGCGATCGGTAATCCACAACCCTGGCCCGGTGTGGATTGGTAAAAAGGTACTTAAAAATATATGGTAAAAAATAAAATACTTACAGCCAAATCATCAGCCAATAAGCTGGCGGTGGTCCTCTCATCCATAGTCCTGTTCATGGTGTTTAAGATGGGAGGGGTGGCAGCAATCACGTTATTCGCTATGTTGGTAGTACCGATCGACAGGTTCCTTCGATGTCGGACCGGCGTACTGTAGTGAGGTTCTGATGAGTTTATTGGTAACTGTGGAGTTTGAAAAAGGAATTTTAGTACTTATGTTATTTTTTTGTTGCGTGCCTGTACTTGGCTCGAGAGCCCAATGACAACTTATTTTTACAACCTTTATTTAACTTGCAATGTTTGCTTGTATGTTCGTTTGTTTAGTCAAATCTTGCAAGCTAAATTAAAACTACAAAATTAGTACTTGGCTTGAGAGTCAAATAACCACTTATTTTAACCACTAAAATTACAGGACAGGACATTTAAAGCAGCTATAACATTTAAATTAATATAATTCATAACGGTTTAAAGGAGTAGCTAATCCCAAGGTTATTTCAGAGCATTTAACATGATGTAAACCTATTATTTGTTCAGGCAGTGACATGAAAATGTACATAAGATGACAAGGTAGAATAGTTTATCAACAGCTTAGCAAAATAATTGAAAAAAAAAAGTACAATAAAAGGAAATGCAACAGATATGCACATTGCCATCTTATTGCAGATTTAAATGATGATTAGGACCTAAAGGGCAGTAAAGGGTTCTGTAAAGTTAACCAGCCCACATCCTTTATTTTATCCAACCTTTAAAAAATCTAGTCCATGGTCTAATAACAGTGAGACATGACAACATTATGCAATAAAAAAATATAGCCTAGCGAACTGATAGATCTATAGCAAATTAATTTTAACATCAAGGAGCATAATGAAAGAAACAGCTCTGCTACTTAACAGTAGTAAAAAATAAATCATGTACTTTGTGCAATAAAATTCATGGTCGTTCTCCTGTACTACACTTCAGCTGATCTATTTTGAAAAATCTCACTATGAAAACTTGGGTGAAGTGAACTTGAAGTGAGTGTAAATCCCTAGCATCATGTGAAATAACTGCATACTTCACCAAAGTTTACATGGTGAGATTTTACAGAATAGACCCGCTGAAGTGCAGTACAGGAGAAGACAGAAGTGGTACATGGTACATGGTACAGGGGTACATGGTAACTTATTAAAGTGCAACATCTATAAAGTTAAACTTATATTTGACCTAAATAAAACACATAACATAGTGCCATAAAAAACGAAATATTTTTAGCTTAACAAAGTGATTTCACGCAACGAAATATTCGCAAATTCTAGCCCTAAAGGCAACATCGAACTACCTGGGGCCCCTCTAGGCTTTCTGATCGTCGTCTGTTTGCGGCTAAAAGGCTTGATGTGGCTCGAGGGGAACCTTCATCAGTCCTCACTTCTAGAGAAAGGCTTGCTCGAGTCGGTAAGAACTGGGGAAGTGGGAAGTAAAGTTGGGTGACGTCAGTGGTTGGGATTGAAGAGAGTTTTTGGTAGAAACATATACAACTAATGTCAGGGTAAATAGTAGCTTCATAAAAGTTATGAGGCCATGGTTTTTGGTCCTACAGTTCGAAATCTCCAGACTATAATTTGAAATTACTTTCATGGATTCATCTAATAATTTTATTATACCGAAATTACAGAACCAATTAAAAAGCCATTGTCTCGCGTGGATCCACGTTCGGCATACGAAGGGTTAAGTCTCTTCATTTTGTATGTGTGTACAGTGTTCATTTATTTATGTCAGGAACTAAATTTATTAACGAGTTTAAAACTGATTGAAATGTAGCATCTCTAACCAGATAGAGACCTCATAGTGTGTAAGACCATTACTTTTTATTAACCCATGAATCAATTAAGTAGCCGTAAAAAAACTTCTCGGTCTTTTTGATCCCATTTGACAATACTATTGTCATCTTTATAAAAATAACAACAAGTATCATATCATAGAGGTCTACTGTAGATGTAACATCTTCTGAAAAGGCATTTCTCCTTGCCAAAATGAAGTAAGCTTTTTAAGCATCATGTAAAGATGTTGTAAGCTTTGTATGGTATATAGCTTTTGAAGAAACAATTGAGAGTAAGCCTATATTAAACAATGAATGAGTCGAGTTCAATGGAAGAAATTATTTGGCAATTATGTTACCTCACAAATGCAAATGTTGATGAATTTACTACATGTAATTTTATTGATGTAACAACATAACATCATGTCTTGATTCCCCGAAGGGTTGGGCAGGGTTGGATGTACAGACGCCAGCACATCAAGCTACTACAATCTGTCAAATTTCTTTAATATATTTTGAACTTTATTGCTAAAACATTAAGGTTCAAGGTTGATTGGGAAAATTTGACAGTTTCGGGTAGCTTGACCTGCTGGCGTCTGTACTATATGTATACATCTACCCAACCCTTTATTGATGTTTAGTTAAATAAACTTATAAATATTTAGTTCTTCAAAAAGTTGTCTGTAAAACAAATAGAATTTATTTTAGTGTAAATGAACTACTGTAATATTAGTGACAGTTAAACTTACAGTGCTATTTCTGCTGCCCGAAGCTGCAATATGGTTCCTAAGTAGTTCAAGTTGCTGGTTGCAGCGGTCGTTCTGTTCCCGTAGTTGTTGGTTCTGGTGTTCCAGTTCCCGGAGCTTGTTCGTCACCCACTCCTTGATACGGGCTGCCTTTGCTTCCACCTGCTTCGCGTCCTGGAGTCTTAGCTGCTTCTGTCGACAGTATGCCTTAAGTTGTAGTAATTTGTAAGGTATATTGTTAGGTATAAATAGAAATCTTTCAATATTGGGTTAATTATATTCTATAAAATCGGGCTAAGAGAACCACTGATTGGGTCCCACTAAACGCACAATACCATCGCAGCAGGCCAAGACCAAAGTGGCGGGATGAAATTGACTGCTACCATAAGGACTGGCCGGCACTCGCAAAAGGCAGAATTGTGTGGAAAAAGGAGAGAGGGGCCTTTGCCCTGCAGTGGGACAATAGGAGTTACATTACGAGATAGAGTTCCTTTATAAGGCACTGGGTACAGAGGCACATGCCAATGTGAGTGGGGCCATGTCTTTTTTAGTTTGTAAAAGTTTATTAACATAGTTTTTAAGTAATTGTTACTAATACTATATAGATCGCGAGTACTTCTAGTCCAAAATAAAGAATATATTTTTAACATTATACAAGTTTGATAGATTTTTTAAATTAAATCGGTTTATCTATTTAAATATGAACCGATTTAGACAAAGGAAAGTATAATAGTCTCCTGGTGTCTTTATTACTTTAATTATTACCTGACTAAGCAGGTAGAGATAAAAAAGTTCAGAAACAAAGGGAACAATAGGTTTTCAGACCTAACTACCTACACGTTGAGTTTGTATCAAGAATCCATCTTGATTTAGGTAATAGCAATATTCCTTTAAATACAGTTGTATTGTTAAGATGAACACTTTTAACTAAACACCTGCTAAGTTAATTAAAATTATTAGAATTCGCAGTGCCGCATAAAATTCAGTTAATTAACAAGCTTAAACGTGAACTGTGAATGGAGATAAGGGTAGTTTATTTATACTTATTCGTAAAAACAAGTTCTTTCTTTATTTACCTGCATTTTGTTTATTGTTTGCACTTTGTAAATTCATGTCTTTTCTCACACCTTTTATTGATTTGCACAACACGTCAAGTTATTTTAAACGACACTTTATAACGTATTACTGCTAATAACATTATCTAATTACACTGTTTCATTCATTAAATAAGTTTTAATTACGAAAAACTAATTGTTTACATTGCTTTCTTTGTACGTCATAATGACAATAATGACATTTCTAAGTTCAAGTCTCTATGGTTCGGTTCAAGTTCAAAAACCGGTTATGACGACACCATAGCAACAACAAATATTTGGACGCGTTTGTAGCTTTCTTTAAAATATTTTTAATACAAAGGTTTTAGTAGCTTTAATTAAAAAGTTCATAAACTTTTATTACAATGAGATTAGGAAATGTTTTAAGTTAAAATTATACCCGCTATAGTTTATTCACTCTCACGAACATCAGAAAGTCACGTCAGTCTATTTCTTGTTACAGAATGTTCATAGTTTTAACTGATACAATATTATTTGTAAGTAAAATAATATCAGAGCAGGATAAAGTCATACCTGCTCTTCTATTTGGCCTTCTAGCCGCGTAATGGCCCGGGGTGCACCATCAGTGCCCGCTGGCCAATCGCACAGCCGCTGCTCCATGGCGCGGACCTGTAACAAAAGAACATAACATTATAAATAAACACAACAACAGTTATATAATTTATTTATTGAAAGTTGCCTCTTTATAAGATTAACTTTCACGGCTTGATATACTTATAAAACGTGACGTGTGAAATTCATACTTGGCAGACGACAGCTCAAAATAGCATTTCAACCCTGCAATAAGAAGCTTATATTTAAGCTGTCGCAATAAAACCAACCAACACGCCGCAACTACAGGGCCGGGACAAAACCACGAGATTTAAAACCAAGCCACAATGTTGCAACTGTTGTGTTGGGATAGATAAGTATCAAAGCATTGTGGTGGCTAGTTTCAAGCGTGGCTAACCGCATTATGCCTGATATTGTGAGTATTGTTGGTATAATAATGTACAATAACCGGAAACTAGATTTTTAAATAGCATTCTTTTCGGTAGTGCAGTAGGTATTTCTCACAAAATAATAAGCTTTGTATTGTTTATTTTGTATTACCCTAACTCCACTTTGAATTGCATTCTGTACCCTACAATTAAAAGCAACTTAATTTAAGGGCAATCGTCCATAACCCCAACATTCAATTAAATCTACCTTACAATCTAAACTAAATGCAATCAAATTGAAACCAATATTGATAGTATCAATTCGAACAGTGTGAATCTCGTCGTGTTTGTATAATAAAATGTGTAGATTTAGGAAGCACGCGCATTCGAACATGTTGAGCAGATTAATCCAATCACGAAGTGGGGATTAACTAGTATTACTTCGAATTGAAACAACGGTTATCCGATACAGGAAGGATTATCGTCACCTCCACCCTATTTAACTTGCTACCGATATTGATATTGATTAAGTTTAGTTAAGGAAATAACGCTACTTTATTGAGCGATCCGCGTTGTTCAAGACAATTAGAAATAATTAAACTAAATTAATTCTGCGTTTTATCATTTAAATCGCAGAATTAATTTATCAAAACTTTTCTGGATCAAATTTAAGACAATTGCATTGCAGGACTGGGATGCTCATAAGAATAACAATTCAAGATGTAAACACGGAAGGTTACCAAGTTGTTGTAACTGATTGATTGTTTAATAAACAATCAGTTTAAATCTTGATTGCATACACTCGCCTAACAATTATCATAATAAGACACCGAGAACCGTATGTAGATACATACATGTTAAACATAGCTAATATACTCAAAATTGTTCAAGCATATTAGTAAATAGCATACCGATGGCTTCACGTCTCAGTATTTCGACGGCTCGTCGCTGAATCATCGGAGCTACACTTTACAGTCCATAATCCTTATAGCACATGCCAACGTAGGTACACCATATCCGCTGTTATAAAACACGACGTGAGATGCTTTTTACAACCTAGTAAATTAGTTCTTTGACCCTGATTTGTTAATCAAAACTTTATGTTCCCTAAAATTTAAAGCGTCACTCAAAAGTTGGATGGGTTTGGCAACATATGTAGTTGGTCTAAGCATTTGTATTGTTCATGTGAAAGTCAATGCAAGGTACGGCTTTGCCTAGTTTTACAATAGGCGTTTGAAGAACAAAGAATGAATCGTCGGGTGAAGGATACGCCCAGGAATAGCTCGCATTAATCACAAACGCTATAATTTGCCTGACTCACGACAAGAGGGGACGCTACGAATATCGGGAACTTTCTAAATCGGGCAACACACAGACAGCGGCGCGATGAAAAATAATCAGTCGTTAGCACTTGCTTGTAAAGATGATTCTGAGTGCTGACTGAAATGTTATCTAAAATCAAGAGGGTTTTAGGTGTACTCGCAAATGCCTACTATTATGAATAAGATGAACTGATGAAACTTAACTGTACCTTAAAAATATTTGAAAACAAGTCTGAAATTGAGAGGCAATTATCATTTAATAACAAATATTAACAATTATATATGCATACCTGCTTTTCTGTCGCTTAAATAATTGATTTTGTGGTCAATGGTAAACAACAAATGGAGCAAACATACGGCTAGTTAGTTCATTACTAAGCGCTGTCTAATTAAACATCGCAGTGATTAATTGTAGAGTTACAGTCTTCCTTGTTTATTCAGCTTGAACCAGTAGGTAGTTACGGAATTACCGTAATGACTTTGTTAGCAAACAAGCAATAAAGACGAGGTGTTGAATTAATGTTAATTGCTGTGCATTTACTATTTTTTTAATTGACATGTCCACACATAGACGAAACACACATTTTTAAAGAATAAGTAGATATTCTCCATACTGATATTAGATCGGTATGTTGAAAAAAAAGTAAAGAGTAATTTCATGGTTAAAATTAGTCAAGTGTCGTCGCTCTGTGATTTATGGTTTAAAAATAAATTGCTACTGAACGCATCGGTAAGAGCCACCGGATAAGTCAAACAGTTTTATTACTTTTACTAAAGTAGGTATTATTTTTCTTTCTTTTTATTTACAATTTTTATGATAAATAATTTATAAATTGAGGAAAAAGAAAATCTTAATAATCTATCATTTTACCTCAGCATGTTCGGTGAAAAAATTCAGAATTTTCACTTTTTAGATACCCTGTTCAAATACCTATAAATTCGTAGATTGTAGACTGACTAAAGTAAAAATGTAAATGGTTGAGGCTGGAGGCAATAAAAAGTTAAAAACGAGCTATTCACGCTGTATAAATTAGTGCTATGTTCTCTTTTTATCTGTTCATTACTCTTTGTTACCACATGTCGTGTGCTGAAAGCTGAAAAGCGTGACTGTTTTATCATACCTATCTATGCCCATAGTCTAGCCTATATCAGACGCTAAGTTAATGCTAAGTTAGCTAGGAAATCAATCTCCGAAAGGGCGGCGCCGTAGCTATCTTGGGCAAATTATCGATAACGAATTTAGAAGGTAGGTACGAAATGGCTGCTCCGATTCCCGAATGAGATTTTATTTAATCAATAGACTTGGCATGAAATACCTTTAATGTATTCCTATAGATGATATTATATCTTGTGACTAAGCAGGATGCCATGATTCCCTCGAGGAGCATACAACACCGTTGCGTAGCGGTCATAGTTCCAAGACTTACGATTTCCAAATGTAAATACTACTGCAAGATTGCAGCAATGCATGAAGATATAAGTAGATATAGGTACAGGAGGAGGAAGGATATAGGACTCAGTAGATGAAAACTTATCTGCTCAACAAGTAGGCTTGTTGGTAGGTACTGAACTAAATTATAAATTCTTTAGCCCGTTTAACAAGTTGTTCTTGGTGAACTCAGGTCATCCATATCCAAAAAAAAAAAATCCAGCAGCCTAATTGCGTAACACATTTTCGGAAAATGATTGAGATTATTTTGGTTTCGTTTCGATCGCTTTTTGTTTCATTTTACGATTTTCGTATTACGTAACTCCACTATCATGTAATAGCAACAGCTGTTGGTTTGAAACGCTAAAGAGTGAACGATATGTGCTTAAGAAAATCGTAAAATGAAACAAAAAGCGATCGAAACGAAACCAATTAATCTCAATCATTTGCCGAAAATGGTTACCTACGCAATTAGGCTTCAGGTAAGCGACTACAAATTGACACATTAGTCTCGATACTTTTTAGCTGAGAAAAAAACCTTAGCGTCGAAGGAACTTTATAGAGGTTTGAGAGCTTTTAGTAAGGGTTGATTACCACTAAAGATTAGTTATCTAAAACGGTAAGTACTTAGCTGCTTTTACTGATTACGATTACTGCCCCATCTTGGCAGATAGAGTGCAAACTACATCCAGTAAATGTTTTTAAAAGGCAAAGGAGGGGCAGAGAAGAGTTGGGAATTGCAATGCTTCGTTTTTTTTCTTTTTCTGTGTGAGGTTTATATTCAAGAGTGGATAATTTTAGACATTATTTATTATCGGCAGTACAACTATACCTTAGAGCCTTATAATAGTTACGCTGAGGACATGCTCGATTTTGTGAAACCCATGACACCCAAACTAGGGCATATCCTGTATCTGTAGCGTAAATCTCCAGTATCAGTGTAACCTACAGTCTCAAGAAGATGAGGATCGTAAAAAGTGCAGTAACGCCGCAGAGCAGTGGTGGGCCAGTGGTAACGGCCACGAGTTGTAGGTTGTTCGAACCCAAGTAGGCACTTTACTTTTAAACCGACTTCAAAAGAAGGAGGACTTTTTTTATGTATGTTCGGGCATATCTCCGTCATATATGAACGGATTTGCAAAATTATTTTTTTGTTCGAAAGAAGTTTATTTCGTAATGGTCCCATTTAAATTTCGTAAAGATCTGATGACGAGTTTCGGAGACAGACAACGGAACTCTTCAATAAATGCCAGCAAATCAACCGCGATTGCTGGTATCGCATAAATGTATGCTTATTTACGCACACACAACATAGCATCACGCCTGTACCCTCTACAGGGGTACGCAGATGTGTTCAGGATACCACGTTACATCCTCATTTAGTTGTTATTGGGGTACCTCTAATCTTGCAAGTATATTTGAATTTGTGTGGGGTAGGTAGGTACAACTAATAAGTAAAAAATAAAAAATAAAATTACAAAAAGAAAACAACCGACTTCCAAAAAAAAAACACTACAAACGGTTTTTTTTTTGAGGTCGGTTGTTTTTTTTTTAATTTTTTTTTGTTATTTCACCACCTCTCAAATGGTGAAGGAAAACATCGTGAGGAAACCGAAATGTCCTAGAACCAAAAATTAGAAGACGTGACATCCACCCCGCACTGGAGAATTATGGCTCACTCTCTCTCTCAGAAAGAGGAGGACTTTATCCCAGTAGTGGGAACATTATAGGCTGATTAGCCGGAGCCAACTAACCAAGAGCCAGAAATATACTTAACAAACTCTTCGACACCAAAATTAAAACAAAAAGTCCTTCAAAACAAGCTTATCATTCCTAAGTGGCCATAGACACTCATGATTGACGACACTAACAAGATTTTTTTTCTTCACAACCGCAATCAATCCCTACTTCTAACTACTGACGCGATCCATTTGGCGCCAGGAATAGATCAAAAAGATCTTTTCGAATACGTATCATAATCGGTTGCGCTTGCGACTTGGACGTGAGACACCCGTACTTCTTGGTATTCGGGTTTGGGAACTAAGTGGGTGGCTGAGCTGTTAAAGTGTTAATAGTGTGTATGTTTCTTTTTTAGAGAATTTGGAAGGAATGGGTCAGCTGGTTATTGGTAAAAGCGTTTGGAACGAAGACGAAGACTTGTTACTTGTGATGGACTTAGTAGGCTTACATAATGTTTAGTTAACGGATGAAAAGAATTACGTTTTCACGTCGACGCGCATATTTGGAATGAGCTGTTCTATTTGAATATACATAGATGTTGAACTAATACTGTGCTGTTATTACCTAATTTAATGAGCTGCGAGGCTAGATAAACTTTTTCTCATTACCTGGTTTTTGGGCTCATGAATATGACAAATAATTAAGGACTTGTCAAGAAATGGTAGAAATATAAGAAAATGTTTGTCTCCCAGAACTCAAATAGAACCTGGCTAAATGGAAACTAGATAGTTTAAGAAGTCCTACTCGTACGGAGCCTCTCTGGAACTAGATTTAATCTAACTTTGTTCACTTTATTTTGTTTGTTTTACACTTTGCTTGTTTTTCCTAAGTAAGACTGTTGGCGACACTTGGTCTAGTGCTTATGTGGCTGGAAGTGCTGGAACAGATAGGACACAAGAGTTTGTGTAAGTCCTGCTTTCTGAGCACTGGACCCTGTGAAGCGACTGCAGGATTCGCTATCCAACTAGCGTAAATCGCATGACGATAAACTAAATTGCATTTAAAAAATATGAGATATCTACTTAAAATCCACAACATCCAGCCATCCTTGCATTCTATAGAATGCTCACAAATTAATGAAATATTAAAACGAACCGACGTATAAATCTTATATTGACCAGTAAACGTATTGACGTTTCAGAAGTCAAGAACTTGCCGTAACAACAGACGATAGCAATCTATCATTTAACATACGGCGATTATAATAATATGTATGACAATCATTGCTGTACAGACGCCAGCAGGTCAAGCTACCCGAAAATGTCAAATATTTCCAATCAACCTTGAACCTTAATGCTTTAGAGATAAAGTTGAAAATATATTAAAGAAATTTGACAGTTTGTGGTAGCTTGATGTGCTGGCGTCTGTACATTGATTTCACTACCTAGGTAATCGTCCATAGTCCTACTTGACGTGTCCTTTAAAGATATTTCGGTCCAAAATTCTAATACCAACACTTGACCAGATAGTTCGAAAAGTAGTTTTTGCTACAGCAGTGACCAATTCATCCACTTTCTCCCTAGTTTAGTTTCAAGATTAAAGAGTTTCTGTTTGTTAATCCTAACAACCTACCTACCTACATTAGGCTCACTCCTACAGCTACATTGGTCTGTCTGTTACATTTTATTCCAAGACTTGTCAACCGTGAAAGTGGGTTCGCCCCTCTTCAATCACCAAATTTGGACAATGTGTCTCTGATTGGCGTTTAGAATACGTTTTAATTCCGTCTGGACGTATTTGGATTAGGTTCGTGCAAAAAAATGTGTGGTGGTCCCAGAGTTCTCTTAGATTCCATTGTTTACTGGAATGAAATGAGCTCATTGTCTATGACCAGTATCTTCCACGATAACTTACTTACAACTTAGGTACAGGTTACAACTTAGTAGTAACGGTAGCAATGGCTTTCATTTTGACAGTTCAACAACATTCATTGCTTTATTTACGTTGTTGAGCAGACCAATTTTTCGAACATGTGAAGCAATGGATTACCAACATTCTTCAAAATGATTCCATTCCACTATGTAATTAGGGAGCAGTTTTGTCTGCTAGCCTACAGGATCACCACGACTTTCATTCAAAGATAAAGGATGTAATTACCTACCTACTTTTCTTTTATAGAAACTAGAAAGTTATACTTAAGCTCATGTTTTTAGTTTATCTAGATCTCAAGGGAAATAGGGCGAGAAGACAGAAGCACTGTGGTTACTATTCGTTCGTGTATCTTGCATATTTTATTTTTATTGTTGATAAGAAATCGGACAGAACTCCAATATTAAAAAAAACATCTTCCATAATAAACGTAAGTACGTTAAAGGTCCTAGGGTATCGTGTTATCGAGCAACTAGGTTGTGGAGGACAGACAGGCAGTCGCTCCATGTAAAATACTGGTACTCAGCTGCATCCGGTTAGTAGCCTTGCCAGTGCCCCGTATTTCCGGTTTTACTAATATAGGAACTCGCATTTTTTTAAAATAATTTACGGGGTAAAAAAGGCCAAAGATTTTTATACATTTCCTTCACAAAATGAAGAGCTATTAGAAAGCTGTTTTTTCTAACAGCAAATATAAATTTAAAAAATAAAGAAATCGTCATTAAACAAATCCGTTTCAATTGTCTCCCCGTAAAAAAAAAATACTAAAACCCGTATTTTTGATGCTAGTAACCCTTAAATCAAGAAGTGGTTGGTGGCAACCCTACCGGTTAGACTGGAAGTCGACCCCAACATAGTTGGAAAAAAATATAGGTAGATTGATTGATTGCTTATAAATTCGATAGGACTCCAGTACCCATAACAAGAAAAGATCTTCTTAAAACATAAACTAAGTACCTAAACTTCTTTAGAGGGATGTCTTGCACTCACCTCACACACGAGACATCTCAAGTCTAAGCACGGCTAATTAGCAGCACATATGTATGTACTGCGGGGAGTTTCGCGACACCGCACTGCAGTCTCATAATAAATTAGCGATACTGGCCACATAAATCTAACGGTATGACAGGCTTTCTGCATTAGGAAGAGCCGGGAAATTACTTACAACTTGGACTTTAGAAATAACGAAGAGGGTAGAAATTAGTAAGGTACAAAGTAAAGGTGGTATAAAACGTCTAGTCTAAACTAATATTATAAAGAGAAAAGATTAGATTATTTAAATGTTTGTTTGTTACGCTTTCACGCCAAAATGGCTGTACGGATTTGGATGAAATTTGGCATGTAGACCATGACCTGAATTAGGACATAGGATACTTTTTATTCTCATATTCCCACGGGATCGCGAATTATGTGGTTGAAGCCGCGAGGCGTAGCTAGTCGTATAGTATTATTAACAACTTGAAGTAGGTAGGTATATCTTGAAATAAAAATAAGCACAATCTTATGAGAGTCTTCGTCACGCAAGTAAAAATAAATACCCTGTGATTGTTTTGTGATGAACATTTGTGATGTCTTTATTTATTATTTACTAGCCGATTAATTTAAAGGTAAAATACATTCAAATATCATTGCAACAAACTTTAACAAATTAATTACTAACATTGTAATAGTCTAATCAGCGAACTGATGATAAGACCTAAGAGTATACGCTAATAGTTTCGTCTCTGTATCTTACCCGGAGACAAGACACAATCACACTAAAATTGCTATCTTACTAATTCCAACATCGCGGCCACTCATCACGTCACGGCACTACTCCTGCCAATCAGGAACAGAGTAGGCGTTAAGTAGGTAATAAAGTGGTCGATAGTGCATCTAGTAAACTGGCCAGCTGGTAGATAATCGTATCATTTACACTATTGGTGGAGTGGGGGTGGACGAGCACTTAGATAGGAAAGTGATCTTTAGGAGTAAACGTAAAAACTTACAAAGGGCCGATTTTACCGAAGTCAGTTATCTTTTATTCGTAGAATAAAATTGTCGTCTGACAGTTCTAGTATGGAAACACTGACAAATATTCAAAATTTATTCCCAGGATAAGACTTATTCTAATAAAAGTTTGGTGAAATTCGCCCTTAGAAGGATAAAGTTATATATTTAGGAAAAAAAAATGTACTGATTCGACTTATTTATTACTGACCTTTCAAAACTAATACCAATATCGACATAATTTCATGGTACCGAAATTATCTACCGTTATTAACCGAGAATTTGAATAAAGTTTTTCAAACTCCACATTCCTATAACTACATAGATTTACTATTTTATTCATAGTTAACCGTGATTTTATTACTTAACAACTTAATAGACACTCGATAACAGCTCTATTCTTCCTTTACACGACGTTTAAAAAGTACAAAGTACAATTTTAACTACAGAAAAAAGTATGGGAAATCTATTTACGATTTGTCACAATAAAATCAAATGAGTATCAAAATAAACTCCACACTACCCACCACAAAGCATGTTGAATTCGTCGAACAACATTCCAACAAAAATTTCCATCTTCATAAATACACAAACAGTAAATAATTATTTAAAAACCACACACACAAATTAACAACAATAAACGTATTATAAAGGTAAGGGCACACTCATACGGACTGGCTGCGCGGAATGCTCATTTACGGTTTATTTTATAATTGGTATTTGGGACGCGACGTGCGCGCTCCGTGCGGTGCGGAAGAGAACTAACTGAACTGAGGATATCCTACAGGACGTGCCGCGTTTACGTTATGAGGATCGATATTTACATAGTGCTTTTAATATTCAAATGTCAAGTTGTTAACTAACTACTAATTATTGGATGTACTCTGTATCCGGTGTGGTATGCCGGTGAAATTTTAATTAGGTAGATATAAATATTGCGTGGTTAAATAATTATAATGAGTTATTTTTTTTTTCATGAAAAACAATATCAAATATTATTTTTCCTTGTAGTTTTTTAATAAATTGGGAAAAATATGTTTTATGTGCGGTATAAAACAGTAGAAACATACAAACCAAACTATGGCGTGTCTTAAAAAGTTTTTATGAACAACATAACATCTCGGTTTCCACACTAGCCCTTTGTTTACTTGATCCCAGTGTCAAATAATGTCAAGCATCAATGTCCTGCTCTATTTTTACGCCATTTATAAATACTCGGCTGAATCAAGTGAGTAACTCCGTCAAAGAACTCCCAAGTTAGACGGTGAACGAGTGAACTTGCATACCAATAACTCCCGACAGAGAATCGTAATCCGCATCCTATGAATTTATAATTTGAATTCCGAATAATATTATTCTACGTATATCGCACGAAGTAGTTTCAGCTTTACGATTTACAAAAGAGATTGTATATGTAAGCATATAGATGGGTTATAAATCTGAAATGTTTCGGTTCATAGATCAGCGGAACGATTCGAACGGGAACTCAATTTCGTACGCCCAGGTATATACTTGGGCATGTAGTTACACGTGTGAATACGATTTACGTTTATCGCTAAAGCCAAATGAAGCAGAACATCGTAAAAACTCCAAAAGCTTCCATGATATTAACCAAATACAACGAAAAGTTGAACAAAGAGAACAATTTTGGGAGATATAGAGAGAGCATCTAAAGGGATAATTTCAAGATCAATTAGTACAACATAATTACAATCGGTATAAGTAATTGGGTACCGACAATCAACCTAATTGGTTGACGTTCAAACAATGAATGAAATTGGTGAGGTTACGTGAACCGTGGGCAATTGAGTTCAAATGTTATCGATGGGAAGTAGATTGAACAAGGAATGAGCGAAGACAATGATGTTTGATAAAAAATAAGACATAATTTTCAATTTAGCAAACGGTTTTTATCGGACTTCATTTGAAGAGCTAAATATGATCACGAAGTAGTAGCTTTAAAATTACAAATATTAAAACGAGTAAGTAATATAAAGCAAAGGACAAGGAGAAATATTAGGAATTGATGGTCAGCCTTCAGTAATTGGCGAGGCACCAGAAGAAGAAGAAATATGAACCAAATATCCAAAAACTTTTGTAACAAAAAGAAAACATCAGTGCTAATAGAAAAAAATCAAGGGGAAGCGAATGCAGCAATGATACGAAGAAGTAGTAACGTTAAGAGCAAAGTATTGAGTGTGTTAAATATGACAATGAAAACAGTAACTTATAAATTACAAATTGAAATGAACAATGTAAAATAGATCCTAAGACACAGAATAATGATAACAACGTTTGTATAATACAGTAAAGCGTTACTCAAGTCAGCCTCAAATAAAAACGAATGCAGCATTTTTTATGGAATTAACCAGCTAAAAATTGTAACCAGTACGAGTACATTTGGTCTCCTTTGATTGTACGCAAACGTGTCCCAATTACCTCACATGACCTTATTAACATTAACAAAGCGTTATCATGTCATCACTGTTAATGACATCAGATTATAATGTACAAATGTTTCATACATAACTGCTAACTCTCTCCACAACATTTTATGTAAAAACCTCATTATACTCGTATATGTACGTGAAATAAACAACGTCTTTGAGTTTAACAGCCCTTTTAGTACGTAAATAAGGACATGATTCATTGGACATGTCTTCACTTAATTGGAATCAAATTTCATGTATGCTATGGAGCCATTATTATGGAGACATATAAATCACTGTCTCACCAAGACTGAATGAAAAAGACTGTATTTAAGGATAGTCTGAAAACAAAAGCATAGCGTTTTTGGTGATCGTCGACACCAAAACACGGGAAAAGTTAGAAGAGAATCTCCTATTGATTTACTACAAAAAATTCGTAATTTTAAATGTGTATCTTAATATAAGGGGTAGTGCAATTGTATAGCGTACCATAAAGACAAAACTCAATAAGCTAAACGTTCCAAAATCATAAATCAAAGAAGATTAAAAAAGGAAGACAAGAATGGCCACAACAAAAGTTCTACCATTTTTATTGCATAACGTCGCGCCAGCATATATCCCGGATATAAAACTAGACTAGACTAGGAAACTATAGATGATATTGAAGCTAGAATATATAGGAACACCATGACGAATCTTGGATATGGTCCAGAATCTCGAGGACAAGTCTTCAAGGCTAAAGACGCCTTGAAAACACCAATAGATTTCCGTGCCAAACACGGAATTGGGAAGAGGTATGTGTTGTTCGTTTCGTAACAACATGTTAGATGGAATGGTGTCTTTATGTTCCCGGCGAGACTGATCAGCAATCTACTGGTACTTTATGTGAGAACAAAGTACAAATCAAAACTGGACATACTATTGATACTATAATACATAGAGATGGCTCGGCTGTTTCAGAAAGTTTCCTAAAACAGAAGAAACTAAATTACCTTCGTTAATTGGTAATGAAGCTATAGACTAGAGCAAAGGCGTTTGTGCGAAACCTGTCAAAAACTTATCAGATGAAGACGTCATTCCAACAGCAGCAATGTTTCCGACATTACTTTATTCTACAACTTTGTCTTGGGAATGGGACCTTCTTATTCAGTATTGCATAACCACAAACTTCCACCCCAAGTCAAATTGAAAATCTCGCAGCACAAAATTGGAAGATTAAAGAAAACCTCGATGTAAGGTATATTTCAGACTTCAGTCGATATCAATTGCTTGTTGGAAAGTTTCCAGAATGGCTAATCTAGAGCACGTCGTCATTGCGACAGTTTCCTTCGATGCACCGAGATGTAGTATGCTGTTTACTTCCGAGTCTTTTGAATTTGAAATTTTCAGTTTTATGGATGTTGTAAAAACTTGCTTGGAGTAGTTTCGTCATTGGCGTGTTGGCTATCGTGACTACATTGTAGACGTTTATGAAATATTTGCACTTTACTTTGTATTGCACTATTTGGCTTACAAAATGTATTATTTACTTAATAAAGATAATATTTACATAATATAAGCTAACATTTAAAATATTAAGTATGTACATGTATATGAAAAAATAAGCAAAAGAACCATAGGGCCTCAAAAATTCGTCCTCATCGTTGTCAGCAGGAACAGTGCCCAAAAGGCTGGCAGCATTGCCACGTATTGAAGTTACCTGACTGTCCATAAAAGCACTCATATTTAAAGCTAGCGTAAACAAACGTAAACCAAAACCTAACCGGCAATAACCATAAATATAAATTACTACTTAATAATGAACTATCAAAGACATTAATGGTACATTTTAACCACTAAACAATTATAAAACCAGTAATTAGTGACGCGCCAGCGGGTCGTATTTGAATCGATAACTAAAGGGCTGTGGGATTAGTTCAAATGAATGGGCAATGGACATGACCGGTTGAATGCAAAGAGGATGAAACAGGATAAAAGGTTGGTTATGCAACGACAAAACACAAAGAAAGCTTTAGTTCACAGTAGGACAACACTGTCTGAAAATAATAAAAATAAACACCATGGATACTAACAGAAGGGTGTAGGTAGAATGCCATGCAACATTTCGCCGATGGCAAAATTAGGACCCATGTGTTAGGGGCGAAGCTATTACCATTTCAATTTGCAACCAATGCAATTGGGAACGTGATTTGTTCTACCATAATCTAACTGTGTTGTGTGTCTTCTTCAACTGAATATTTTATAGCTCAGAAAGTTAGTTAGCGAAATACACTGGATAGTGTGGAAGATCGATATTGTCTAGGTACTTACTTATCACTAGCTGAAACAATGTTCTAGAACTAATAATGGATTATAGCACAGACTGTGCCATATTTTTGGAGCAAAACTAGGAGAACTGATTTCATAAAGCATCCCTTAGAAAATATATTTCTACTTCTCCGACGAAATGGCTGCCAACGTTTCCATTAAACTAAGGTCAGAGTTACCCTGGAGTATTTCCAAAACCACATTTGGCTCTAGGTTTTGTCCACGACCCACATATGACCAACTCATTATAATATTTGGGGCAAAAATATCGATTAGTGAGTCAAAGTCAACCCTTAAAAGTAGGGTAGATGTAGCACCCTCTGTTACAGAGCTGACTCATGTGAAGGGATCTTATTAAACTATAAATATTTGTTAAAGGATTTTGAACTTTATGTCTTTAGGATAAGATTTTTGGGACGGCTTGCGAATGCATGCTGTTTTATTATAGGCATAAGGTGGCTAAATATTTGCCCATTAGCTTGATGAAATAAAATGTTCTTGTGATTTTATTAACGGCGACGGCTGAGTAACTAATGGCCGAGGAAAATTTCCAGGTTAATGAAACAGGGAACATAAATATATGGAAACCTCTACGTATAGACGCCAGCACATCAAGCTACTACAATCTGTCAAAATTCTTTAATAGATTTTCAACTTTATCGCTAAAGCGTTAAGGTTCAAGGTCGATTGGGAAAATTTGACAGTTTCGGGTAGCTTGACCTGCGTCTGTACATCCATCGTATTTGCAGCCTGCCAAGAAAGCCATAGAAAAGAAACCAGTAGCAGAAAGTTCGTTCATTATTTTACATTAAAATGCTTGCAATGCTGGCCACTCAAATCTGAAAAAAAACATTTTATGCACTAATCGTCATTGTTCTCACATGATCTCACCAAGATTAGGTCTGGACTTTAAAAGAGCTTTGACCCTGAGTTTGTTTCGCCATTTCTTCGTAGGTAGGTAGTCAGATAGGAAATGTCGACTCCAGCTAGTTTTTTTTTTTTTTTATAAATGACACGTAAAAGTGATTCCGATATCCTATTTACAGAATAAGTAATTTCATTATATTTAACAGCTACAAAAACATACAAAGCTATTCCCAGCTCTATGAAATCAACTTTAGTCTAATTTTGTAGCACGCTCAAGAAGAAACCACCTTCATTTCTAAACATACAGTAAGTACCTGCACTCTTGGAAAATTCTAGATTAAAACCAAATAACACCTGGTTGAGTGGTCAAGTTTCACAAAGACTTCGTTTGCGAAGCTCCAGTAAACAACCCTGAGGCGACCACCGGAGAAATTTAATTAAAACTACCGCCTTTCCCGGTGCACTCGCCACAGAATATATAGGTACAGAAGGCCGGCTCATAAACCGGCCGCGGTTGGCCATACAAAGAGGGCACACGAACATACAGGCGCGTACGTACGGCGATCGCAATTCAAACTATATCAAAACCAGTCGCAAGTGCGTGTGTGCGTGTATGTGGCGTCGATTCCCGCACGGAACAAATATTTGTATGACCTAAGTAGTTGTTCCGGGTCTGGCTGTTTGTGTATGTGAGTTTAAATGTTTGTAAACGCACCCACGATACAGGAGAAATTCCTAGTGTGGGGCAACGGTAAAAAAAAAAAAAATGTGTCTACGTACTCGTATACAGCACTCTAATTACGGTAGACACTGTCAATTGTGATTGAGAGTGTGTTATGTTATCAGAATCATTTTGAAGGATATTGCTAATCCATTGCTTCATATGTTCGAAAAATGTGTCTGAACTGTCAAACCGGAAGCCATTCATACTATTAATGTCTTACGCAATTACCCCGCGGGTTTACGTGTGCGTCCGTTGTCATTCATTGTATGTATGTCGTCGAGGCCTTCTGTAAGTAAGTTCTCTGTGCACTTGCATCGCGCGTGTTAAGTTGTGGCTATGAAATGCTAAGGAACGGAAAATGTAAAGGAAAACAAGGAAAATATTTTGTTAGAAGTCCTTTGTGAGAAAATTGAAAATAATGTTCATGCTCTAGAAAATAAGAGAGAGGTTGTCATTATAGTAAGTGGTTGGAGTGGTTTCACGTGCGGTCGTTTTGCCTTTTGCTTGGTAAATATATATCTACCTAGTTAATTGTTTTATTAGTGCAAATAAACTTTCCAATCTAGTAAATTACTAAATAGAAATAATTTTTTATTTTTACTCTGCACAAACAAAACGCAAATTACAACGCATATTAAAATATACATAGACGAGCTGGACTCTTTCAACAAGAACTAGTCCTTAGCAGCTTTAAACATAGAGAAGTGGGAAAAAAGTAGGGAGGCATCTGCCTTGCAGTGGGATATCACAGGCTCTTAATAATAATATACACACAAAGCAGCCAAAAGCCTCGTATTCAAGCCCTCATACAAAAAGTTGTCAATTTTGTCCATTGCTATGTCTTGTTGTAAATATCCGGCAATTGCTCGATACACTTGTTCCTTCGGGGAACATTTTTCTGTCTCCAAGGGAAATTCCGCTTCTTTTAAAGCCTTACCATAAAGATCGGAAGTCGATTAATCTATTCCAGACTAACTATGTTAGTTCATGTAGCTTGGTGAGGTCACGGGGAAAAGTAGGTAACACTTCGCAAAGCTGACATTTCAGCAGAATTTAATTAAAGCATGACGTGAATTTTAAAACAGTTGATTAAGCAGGAAAGCCAAGAGTATCTAGTATACTATAATTAATGAATTACAGTGTTTATTACCTACTACTAAATCCTACTAATATTATTTAAACGCTAAAGTTTGTGAGGATGAATGGATGGATTGATATTTGTTACTCTTTCACGCAAGAACTACAGAACGGATTTGGATGAAATTTGATACAGAGATAGTTTATAACCTGGATTAATACATAGGGTACTTTTTATCCCGATATTACCACAGGATCGAAACTTATGCGCGGGGCGCTGCTAGTATATTATATATGGAGATCAGCTAGTTCAACTTGGCTGCCTATCAGAACCAAAAGTCATTTATTTAAATTAAGCTGAGAATCAGCATCTTTCGGACGTCAAAATTACATAACAGTCCCCAAAACCTGCCCGCCCTTCACCACTTCCTAGTGCTTTAGCTGGGAAAAAGAAGTATACTGTACTCCTATCAGGTTTAACATTTGATGAGTCCATGGATCATGAAGACAGGTGTCAAGGTCAAGTTCAGATTTCCAATAATTAAATAAATGAAACATGTAGCATTATCAGCCTATAATATTCCCCAGTGCTGGTCTCCTCTCTATGAGGCCATAATCTACCACGCGGGCACAGTGCGGGTTGGCGGATGTCACATGTCTTCCTACCTTCACCGTTTTGAGAGCAGTGGTGATGAAATAATTTAAACAAAGTAAAGTCACTGCTTGAGTTCGAACCTAAGTCTCAACAACGAACAACTCGTAATTCGCGGTCGTTACTACTGGGCCACCACGGAACCGCAACAGGTAGACCTTTTGATAATACCCTATTTGAGAAAATAACCGAACATGTCCTCACCAAAAAATTCAACCGAAACGTGACACATTGCCACCGTGCGAATTGGTCACCTGTTAATAAATATTGGACGAAAATTACCCACAGGGGAGGACCCTTCTCCACACGAACACTACTTGAATACAATAGCACCGTATGGAATCCTCACTATGATATTTACACCAAACGCCTGGAAAGTGTACAAAAACGTTTTTTGCACCATCTTTGGTATAAAGGTCGTCTGACAAAAAAAAATTAGAAGCTACGACCTAAGACTACAACATTATAAAAAGTCCTCGTTGATAGATAGACGAAAAGTTCTAGATCTCACACTTCTTCACAAACTGTTCAATGGGGTTGTTGACTGTAGCGAGCCCCTTGGAAAGCTGCATATAAGTGCACCATCTCGCTTGCCGCGGAAACGTAACTACAACCTTTTCTATGTATGTGTGTGTGAAGGGCTTGTGGCTAAGTAATAACCGCCGCACGGGTCGATCGATCAGGTTAAGCTACGCTTGCCGCGGTTGGTCCGTGGATGGGTGACCATCTTCACATATCAAGACCCCTCCGTGCCTCGGAAAGCACGTGAAGCCGTTGGTCCCGGCTGTCATTCGTGGATCTTTGACAGTCGTTACGGGTTGTCAGTAGCCCGAAAGTCTGACAACCAGTCTTACCAAGGGGTATCGTATTACCCAGTAATTGGGTTTACCCAGTACTTGGGTTGTGGAGGTCAGATAGGCAGTCGCTCCATGTAAAATACTGGTATTCAGCTGCATCCGGTTAGACTGGAAGCGGACCCCAACATAATTGGGAAAAGGCTAGGCTGATTCAATTCAATTCAATTCAATTTATTGCAGATAATAAATATCCATAATATACATAAAAACAATATAGAACATAAAGATGAATAAATTTAAAAAATACAATAATTTACAAATATTATAAAAATTAATCGTGAATGTCAAAACATGTATAAAAAAATAATTAAGTCAAATAATAATAATAATCAAAATATAATTTAAACAGAAATAAATACATAGTCAAAACAGATAAAATATTATAGTCCCGATTATAAGTATGAGGGGCCGCTTGCGTGCAGCCGCATCCACCTCATCAACATTGGTGAGTCCCACCTCTGGGACAAAGCGTTAAGAATACCAGGACCCTGCCAGGTTCCTGGTGCGTGATGATGATGAACCTTTTCTATGTGCCGGAATCCAAAACAAACCTCGGTCACTTGGCCGTTTTGCCAAGGCTCCGTAGGCAGTATAACGACGTATCGAAGCATAACGAATTGGATATTACATGCAAACTATCAAAGTTTTAAAAAAAACCCAAATGTCCTTTAATTAACAGTTTATTTTATTTGAATTTGTTTGTTTGAAATTAGTTTGTATTATTTTGTACCCGTACTCTTTTGCAGGTTTTGCTTTTAAATTTGTTTTCCCTTCTATAAGTAATTTTCGTGTCAATACACGAAACACAACAAAAAACAAACACAAAAAAAAACAAAACGAATACAATTATTGTGATTTATTTCAATGTGTTCGTCCTTGTCAAACTTGCTGTATCTAGTGAATGATGTGGTCGCCATTAATTGGAGGCGCACACTTGTATTTGTCCTTGTTCATGTTTACATGCATGTAACTGTGCAGCCTCTGTTGGCGATCCAATAAATACACAAATAAATAAACACCCAAAGAATGGAGGGCATACAAGGAAGAGCGAATATATAATAAAAAAGATGGCTTCTTTTTATATTAAAACGCATCTAATGAACACAATCTTGACATCGAAGTCAAAGGAGCACTATTAAGACAAACTACCGTGCGGCGACGCCCGGCTGATGGGCAGGGCTGGCACGTTCGGATCACGTAGAAATTATAGAAATGTATATGAAGAAAGGACCCCATAAATATGGAGGAGACCTTTGCCCAGCAGTAGGACAAAATAGTAGGGTAGAAAAAAATAAAAAAATCTAGAAAGGATGGGGTCCTTTCTTGATTTTTTATTTTTTATATTAACAAAGAAGATTTACTTATCTTCAGGAAATAAGCCGAATTGCCGAAAAGAAGACACGACTTCTCAAGAACATATATACATAGTCATTAGTTTGTGCTTTCAACAAAAATACTGATTTCCAGTTCTTTATGTTAGAGCTCAATGAGAGTCAAGTGGACATTATGCCTGCAAAATGATTCATAGTGACAAAAGAAGACCTTTACGCAAAAAGGCATTCAAAATTATAAGCACTAGAGTGTAGAATAAAAAGAAAGTGTGGCCATCATCAGCAGGAGTCATAAGAAAACTAGTGACGCAAACATTATTTTCACTTGTTTATTTGTATTTTGTGTTTCACGAACTGTGTCCAAATAAACGTTTTTCTTTCTTTCTTTCTTTGACGTACAAAACTCTAGGTAAAACTAAAAATAGAGCATAGAGATCTCCACCGTCTCCCACAACAAAAGAACTTAACAATACCTTCAAAGCAAAACACGTCAGCTTTTGAACAGTATCTTGTCAGCCCTGGTTCCACGCATGAGTAGCGTTTGCGAAGACATTACGCGTCCTTTAACCCACGCATCTACGGCGCCGGCTAGGCGAACAGCTTTTAATATTAGAAAGAGTTTAATGTGTTATGTTTCGCTTTCCCTTTATGGAGCATCTTTGAGATTAAACGCACGATTATCTGGACTTAAAATCGCGGACGGACCGTCTTTTATTTTTATGGGTTGACTTGAGGCGAAACAGCTATCGTATGGTTCGTTTGCTTTCGTCGTATCCGTTAGTTAACTGGAGCTTCAAAAATATTTAACGGAATTCTAATTTTAAATATTGAGTTCTTTTTTTTGTGTTTGAGGGGCTATGGTTTTAAAATTCGTCAAGTTTATCTGAAAGACTGCCAAGAGCTGACAACGATTCAAAACTCGAACTCGATTCAGCGTCAGTTAATCCAGAAGTCTTTATGCCTTGCTGGGTTTAATACTGGCCTTTTAGAGCGAAAATATGCCATTTCAACGCGAGTGTAAAGCCGAGTGCTTTCAAATCGATGTGCTGCGATGCTGAATCGATCCCTAACAATCGTTTGACAGTTTTGAAATTGGAATGAAAAAGTGCCTTTGGAAAATGTATCGACATGTGAGAAAGGTATTTCTTCGTTTATCAGATATACTCGTACATGCCTGTACTGAGATGTGTAAATGAACATCAAATAATATACTTTTATTGTCCTGTGCGTTCATGAGCAAATAATCAGAGCGCGTCGTGTTATGGAGAACAATTGCCGGAGTCCAATCGATTGTTCTTTAGAATCGATCGAATCAATCGGGTATTTTATAGTCCATAGTTGCTCAACAGGAATGACTTGACGGAGTCAATAAACTATTGATGAATTTAGAAAGAGTCCTAGAGATTCCAGGTTTCCTCTAATTCTTTAAGAAACTTAAATTTTCGTGTTCAAACTCCAAACATCCTCCTTTAATGCGATCGCCAGCAAAAATACCTGGCAGCAGAAAAAAGTATGGTAGTACTAGCTGCGCCCCACGGTTTCACCCGCATAAGTTTAGATACCGTGGGAATATCGGGATAAAAAGTATCCTATATGTTAATCCTGGTTATAAACCATCTGTGTGCCAAATTTCATCCAAATCCGTTCAGTAGTCTTTGCGTGAAAGAGTAACAAACAAACATCCATCCATCCATACAAACTTTCACGTTTAAAATATTAGTAGGATAGGAACTTTCCCTTTAGCATGAAGCTCTATTACTACCGAAATCTCAGATTTACAAATAAATAAACATACGTTTACACATCCTACAACTAAAACATTGCTTTCACGTCATTCCTTTGAGGTTATATTTATTGGATTACTCAAACTTGAAGCAAAAGCATACATCCTAAAATTATGAGTCGGCGGCCGGCGGCCATTCAGTACCGTCGTAAATAATATCACGGTTGTGAATAACAAACGGGAACTAACGAGGGATAAACATGTTGCGCCAAGTTTAGTGACATGTCTGATTTGTGGCTACCTATGTAAAGATAGATCGAACTAGAAGATATTGAGAAGCTGTCTGCTTATGTACAAATATGCCAAAAAAATCCAAAGAAAACCTTATCAAAAGCCATTTATTCAAATTAGGCTAAGGTTATAAGAATCAGAACTTTTTGAACATTGAAATTACATAAGACAGTTCCCCAAAAACAATAAACTTCTCGCCGACAAAGTCGCGGGCTAGTGCGGGTGGCAAGCTACTGGTCATAATAAATTATTTCATGGTGGGATGCGTGAATATTTGACAAAGTTGCACAACAGCGCGTGATATTGCCAGATGAAGCGGAACATGAAAGGCTCTTTGTTGTTGGACAGACAATGTTGTTGCAACATGCATGACACAGTTATCCCTTCTGGATAGCGATGCCTTGATTCCGCATCATAGACAACACTTCAGTGACAGCGCGGGAAATTACAAAGACGCCATGACATCTCTTTTTTGAGCGAAATAAATGACTATTTTGAAGTTTTATATGAAAAAAAAATATAAAGCCAAAACCAAAAAGCCAACGCCACGCTGCCTAAGGCATTAAGTCCGCCTTTGTACCTTTTTGTGCGACAAGTTTTAATAAATAAATAAATATACACAGCAGAGCTTTCATTAAGAATTACTCAATCAAAGACTGTTATTAATGTATTTTCACGTCTAGATCTGCAGAAACACTAAAATAACGTTACAACACTCTAGAAGATTCAAAACTTTCAATGGAAAAGGATAAACACGTTTAGCTAACTTTAAAGGCACGTCGCTTCAGTCGGGCTTTAGAAGTCATTAACTTCAGGGTTTGTTGTCTCTGTGTGAGTACAGATCTATGCTCCTTGTTAGTAATTTTTGGTAGGTGTATCCTGTAAGTAAAACGAAAAGGTACCAGAAATACCTCGCTACTATCGCGATTGGCGCTTATGGGTTGAATGAAAACTAAAAAAAAAAAATCACAGTAGTCTGCGATATGTTTTTCAGAGGTGTACGACCATAGCTAAGAGAAAAAATAAACGATGCTAGACTAGACTTACATTTATAGTTGCTCGCTTTTAACTTCGTGCCCTAGAGAAACTTATTGATGCATTCGGGTAAAAAGGCAGTGGCCGGAATTACAATAATAATACTAAAACGTTTATTTTCGAATAACATGGACTCATAGCGTTAGTATAAATATTAATTTAATTTATTATGTCATGTAATCAGTAAAACATTTGTTATATCAGTCATTTAATTTATTATGTCATGTAATCAGTTACATGACATAATAAATTAAATGACTGAGACTGAGTTGTAGTATTTACTACAACTCAGTCTCAGTCAAATTAAGATTTTTAATAGTGTTTTTTGTGGATAATTTTAAAAACGGTCCACAGCTGTGAAGCTACCCAAAATATCTTAGCTGTATCCTAAAGTGCTGATTGGCTCAACACATCTCTATAACACCCTACACTCAGCCGAGTATGAAATATTTTGCTGAAGAGTAAACACGTTTGGCAAACTTTGGAGACACGTCCACTCGCTTCACGACTGCTTGAGTTTCAGCTCAGTTTAGTTATTAGTTTTAATAAGAGTACGTTGAGGGATAAAGGATTTTTCTTAAGAGCTAGTTTATGTCCTTTAAGGGGTGAGAATTTAATCTTGCCTGGACAAGTAGCTCTGTCGTTACTCGAAATTAGGTTTACCGTTTGTTGAAGATCTTTCATCATTCTACTGCACTTATCTTATCACAATTTATTCAGAAGTTATTCAGACGTCATCTGCTCCCATTTATTTCTATCAGCCATTATCCGTATTCACCATTTCAAGTCATTATAAGACAGAAATTCATAAGAACTTGGCTCGGTTTGGCTCAAAACAGCGTTAAAAATACTTCATTTATTCCATGAAGATAATTACAGATAGGAAATTGTAGCAGACATGTCAATGATACATGGATACATACTTTACGGTACCCTGGAGATTCAGGCCATAAATCATCGTCTGATTCTGTCAACTTTGGCAATAATATATATGGACTGCTTAAAGGCTCCCGCAGATAGGCGCGACGCTACTTTTGAAGAACAATTTCCATTAAGTTTTCAAAGATTGTTCTACTGTGTAGTGTCGCATTGCGCCTGTCTGCTGAAACCTTTAAGCAGTCCATGTATTGCGATACTTGACAGAGTTAGACGATGATTTATGAGCTACATCGTTTAAACGTAAGCCTGTAAATCTAGGCTGAGTATCGTTCTAAAATATTCGATAGCTATAGATCCAAAATAAATGAAGAAATCAGAGGCTAGCACTCGATTAGTAATGACAATAATTAACTATAGTTGACAAATAAAACTATCAACATGACACTAAGGGCCGCGACACACGACAACAGGTACAAAATCAGATAAAATGAAAAACAAAATGCTTGGCTGGCACACAGCCAACACTTAGGTCAGTACCGGCCGGTTTTATAGTTAAAAAAGTTGTTAAAACTCTTGTGGTACAAATGAACATGTACAAACGTTGTTTGGTGAAGTAATATTTGTAGTTTTTAATTGAGGAATAACTTTCATATGAGAAAATAAAATTCAATCGTATAATTGCATATTCTTCATTGCTGAAAGGAACTAACTACTTATTATTTTCACGTCTTTTCTTTTCGATATTTTCGGGGTCACACGCTAAACACATTTTTTTTATTTTGGCAGGACTGGTAAATCCTCACGGACGCCCAGACTGCCTCACTAATGAGACAGACTGGGCAGTGCCGGACTCCTACCCGCTAAAACCCACTCCTTCCGTGCCGAGTGTCCCTCTGACATGGTCAGATACCTTGTATTCCATAAACACTCTTATAAGTTAAAGATATAGCGCAGGGTTGCAAGAAGTGTGGAAAAGGTGGGTACGAACCCAGAGTAGTGACATCTACCAAACCGGACTGGGCCCGCGTGGTGGTAGAAAACAGCCCACTCCCTCTCAAAGACAGAATGCCTGTGTCTCAACAATGGGAACCTTATAGGCTGATTATAATCAGCACACACACACACACAGGCAGACATATTTACACACACACACATGGACACAGGCATTCTCTCTTTGAGAGGGAGTGGGCTGTTTTCTACCACCACGCGGGCCCAGTGCGGGTTGTTAGATGTCACTACTCTGGGTTCGTACCCTCCTTTCCACACTTCTTGCAACCCTGCGCTATATCTTTAACTTATAAGAGTGTTTTTGCTTTGACTGGATTTTGCTGCCCCATTACAGGGCAGCAAAATCCAGTCAAATATCTAACTAAATAAAAAGAAGTTAGATATAGTGTTTCGTAGTAGAACTGTAATAAACAAGCTACCTACTTAACGGGCCACCTATTTAAATGCAAAGCAGTCTGTTTTTACAGCCGGCACTAACTTTAACACCGTGCTACGCAAAGCAAAGTTAGAGCGACTCGATTTGCGTAGCGTAGTTACGACATTTTGGCCAGTTAAAGAGTCACAGTTAAACTCCTCGTACTTCCATTTCAGTTTTCTGACCTCTGTGAACCTAAACAAAGTTTTCATCATAAAGGTAAGAAAACCCAGGGAAGACTCCTAAGGATGATTGCACACATACCTGTATCGGCAGCTGTGCGAAGGCTCGTCAGACAGCATATAACCTGATACTTTGTATTTATTTTAATAATTTATTTCAATTTTATTTTAGTTTATATTTATTTAATTAATTCAATTTAATCTTAATTTATTTCAATTAAATTTTAATTTACAAATTTCAATTGAACTTTAATTTATTTTCAATATTTTTGATCTCCTCATGACTAACATACTATAAAGATAATGTAGATAATAACAAAATATGGACATCTAATTATGTAGTCTGAATTAACGATTAAAAATAAACATAATGACGGCAGGAAAAATATGTAAAAGGACAATGAAATATAATTTTAGTATACATGATATCGTCATACTTTTGATACATAATTTCAATACTATCCTAACAAATAGTTCGATGGTAGTCACCATCGAACTATTTGACGCCAAGACCATTTACGATCTTTATTCACTCTTATAAAATTAATTTTACAGTCACATCCTACGAATAAATCTCTCGAACACAGTTACCATTACGGATATCTACGAACAAAAAGAGCAATGTGTGTGTGTAGGTACTAGTATTAAAAAGTAAAAAAATAAAACGCAAGTGGCGACCGGAGCCACGGTCTGGCGCGTGTCCAAATACAGTCATAGTTCACAGCCAGATACCGAGCGAGATATATGCATATTGTACGAATATGTAGGACTACATTTTTGGTGTTTCTTGTTGCGTTTAAATAGAGGATAACAGTTATAAAGTCATTAGTGGTAAGTTCTTCATCGAAATAGAAATCATTTTGAAGGATATTGCTAATCCATTGCTTCACGTGTTCGAAAAATTTGTCCGCTCAACAATGAAAATAACGCAATGAATGTTGTTGAAATATTGTCAAAATGAAAGCCATTCCTACTGATAGCGTGTTACGCCATTATCCCGCTGTATTTGATGTTTTTTTAACTCAAGAAGGCACTGAATTCGATACGAAAAGCAAAAAAAAAAAAAATGGAAAAGACTCGTGAAACTGGCGATCAACAAACTTAAGACTAGCGTTAAGCGCACTATCGTTGGTCCTACTTATACTTTACGGAACCATTTTTCAGGTTTGAAAGAAGTTTCATGACATTTGAAGATCGTGAGACGGTTTGGAGCTGTTCCGGTTCAAGATGATAGGTAATGTAGTAAGAAAAAGTTTAAAGACACACAGGTATGCGTGACAAATCTATACAGATACTCGTAAATAAAATTGAAGTGTCTGTAATGTCAAAAAAACAGCTTTTAACTAAATGCAAATGAAAGTATATACCAAAAAACCTTTTTTGTGTCTTTCTGTCTGTTTGTTCCGGCTAATCTCCGAAACGGTTGGACCGATTTTGACGAGACTTTCACTGGCATATAGCTGATGTTATAAGGAGTAAGTAGTATATAGAATAAAAACTTCATAATAGTAAAAAGACACATTATTGTTTTCCGACATCCACGCGAACGAAATCGCGGGCACAGCTAGTTTTAAGTAAAATTCGGCATTCACTTACCTGGTTCTTGAAGCATACTGCCATTCTAAAAGAACTATACAGCATTTTCAAAACACAATAAATGATCTGGAAGCTAATTATCAGTTCATTATGGCTATACAAAATAGTTTTCCGTATAATATCGGTAACAGTAGTCCACATTGATTCGCTTATCGAACGAGAATGCCTAGACAAGAACGTTATAGAATAGAACCATAAACCATTTTATAAACTATGCCAATTATATAAACAGGATTATTATTGTTGTTGTTTGTTCGCACGGAACGTAAGTATAAATATGTTGACTGTTGTGTGAATCTCTCAATGGATATTGCATAATCATTATCAACATTGAGTAGGTATTATGCGGTAGTTGGCTTCGATAGCCGCAGTTAATGATGGCCCAATATTTACAGTACCTATGGGAGAAATAGTATGATAGATGCATTTTTCAATCAGTGGTTTTATTTAACACAAGAAAAACTTATAGCATCCGTCTTTCCCGCAGGCAGAAGATGTTTCCGCACTGTTGACAACAATTCAAGTGACAGCGCGGGAAATTCTAAAGACGCCATGACACCTCATTTGTCAAAATGGATGAAAAGTGTAAAATGAAATGATAAATTGCTCTGAGTATTTGCGTTCGGAACGCTTTCGTTTAGCAAAATGAATGTTTATTTTTGTTTCTTGATTAAGTATTAAGTAAATGTACCGAAGTCTTAAATTAAAGTACCTATCTACACAGAAGAGTTTAGGCTTTTATCATGGGTTTGGGTCTGAATGGGACGGCCTGACTCAGTCAGCGGCAAGCTTTCCAGCTTTCAGGGCAAGTATTGACATTTCTGACAAGTCATTAAGTAAGTAAACTAATTAAAGAAGTTAAAGGTAAATAAACGAAAATTCTAAAATGTCTTGCGTAGGAATTTGTAAGAAATTCACTCGAATATCCTACTAATTATTATAAACGCGAAAGTTTGTATGGATGGATGGATGGATGTTTGTTGTTGTTTGTTTGTTTGTGTGCTGTTGTGTGTGTGTTGAAGGATTTACCCTAAAATATCTTGAGTAGATTACTGAATCATTTTATGTATTTCTTGGAAACACATTTAAAGGTTTTCATAACGAAGTAAGTAATTAAACTTATAGACAAATGAAAACTTTGCCTCAATAGGTAGGTAGTTGAAAACACTGCTGTCCTACCAAATACTGTAATTTTTCCCGAAGCCATGTTTAGTTTTTACATTTACCTACAGGCCGAAATGACCTTATCTGTTTTTGAAATTGGTAGAATTAAACCTGGCCCGAATTTACACCCACAATTTCCACTCAAGTGCCTCTTACAATGACCGACGACCATTTACCCCTCCCTACCTTAAGTACATACGTTTAGCCTGTCAATATGTAATTAACGATCTGTCCAAATCCATTGTACCGCATATGGACGGTAATCACACGTGTTTTGTCCAATCAGTCTGAATAAGGACGTAGGTACACCAACGACTTTTTGTTTAACAAGACTTGTGTAAATGTAAAGGTTATAAACTGGTAACTGCAATAAAGAGTATTAAAACTAATAAAATATGGTTAGGAAGAGTATTGATTCATCTTTAAAAATAATGTCTCGAAACAGTTCTCCTTTATAATGCCCGTTTTCACGAATACTAGGCTACACCTTAATGAATAGATATCTAAATAGAAGCGCGCTGTTAGATTTTCAACGCTCGACCTAGCCCCGAAAGTTGCAAAATCCAACAGCGCAGTTTATGGGAATCAGTTAAGTTAAACGTAGAGCTAATAATAAATTGGAAATTAATGGCAAAACACTCAAGTTTTGTCTCTCTCTGGACAGTAGGTAATTTAATAGTGACTACTATATTAATTGTCGCATCTAAATTTAGCCGAAAATGAGTAGGTCCCAATGATGATATATATACATAGGTAGGAGCTCCCTATGATATTGAATAAAACTATCCACACAACTTTCTTTCGGAAAGAAAGTCAGCCAGTCATTCATTAATATTTTCAAAAGAAAATATACAAAGATCAACATTAAATTAATGCAGACACCATTATAAATAAAATCTTCTCCTATTTTAAAATTGTGTAAGCAGGTACTCCATCATGCAAGCCCCTTTACACCAGAATATTTGGACAAGACAAGTCGCGCTGTCTATTACAGCCGTATCTACGAGACACGACTGATGGACGAACGACCGGCGCATAATAAATATGTAGCCGAAGTTGCCAGTGTCTCTGTTGTCAGTGTTGCCCACTATAAAGGAAACTGTACGAACAACTTCCTGTGACATTTTTGGACGTGATTTCCTGTTGTAACGTTGCGTAAGTTATAGTTTGGATACTTATTAGGAGTTTATGGATTGTTTTGTTTAGATACTGTAAACAAATGATGGATATTTTAAGACGATGTTAAGACAACTCACTCATTTTGGACGTTGTTTAATTGAACAAAAAGTTCTTTTAAATCGAATAATTAACAGATATTATATTTAATTTAGCAGCTCGGAATCTGGATTTGTGCCCGGTTGATGAAAATCGGCTCGCCTTCTATTTACATTAATTGTGTCGTAATATCTTTGATAGTAATTTTCTGGCATCTAAAAACTATGGACAGCTTTAAAAAAAAGCACTGTCTAATCAGAATAAAATAGAATACTCTTTATTGTGTACACCGTATAAATTACAGTCATAAATATAGAAATTTTACAAAGGGTGACACAATGGGCGGTCTTATCGCTAAGAGCGATCTTTTAAAGACAACGGATGGATTACTTATTACCACCTTACCAGCTAGTTATCCTAAGAATCTCACCGTGACAACAAACCCAGACAATTCTCCAATACCTCCCTCGCCAGACAGGTATGTCAGGTATTTGTTTCAACCTGTCGAGGTATCATCACAACTTTGCCACAACGTGCTAACCCTCGTCAAGTGTACAGGGTAGTTGACGACTGAACGCAGTTTGTTCTGGATACAGGAACTTGATATAAGGATAGAAAATGCTTTAGTTTGTTACAACAGTTCATTATTCAGGGAAATCGAAAACCTGAAAATCTGGGTATTATGTAATTAAGCACTGCACTTCACGGGAACCTGTCGCAGCACGTAAAGGTTCTTCCTAACCTCCATGGGGGAGAATGGAAAGCAAAGAAGGAAGTTTACGTCTGCATGTATGTCGAAGAGTCAAAAAGTATAATTAGCTAGCGTTTTTCATCGTTGATCAGAAGGCCAATTCTCGTAATTTAAAACGTTCAAAATCTAGTCAAGTGTCATCTCGGCGACAAGCAAATGTCAAAAACTTGTCAAAATGTAGGGAAATTTGAAGTATTTTTGACAGATTGAGACTGAGACTAGACTGTGAACGTTTTTAAAATTACGAGAATTGCCCCTCAGGAATGATTGACCCAGATCCTCCATATTGCAGTATCTTTTTATTCTGTAGATCAAAAAGAAGGCTAGAAACATAGTAAGTAGGGTTTAGACTTGCCGAACGTTATCAATTTGCAAGTCTGTTACCTTACCAGCCATTGTGGAACAAGGACCACAAGTCTGGTCGAACAAAAATGGCCGTTATCAATATTCCATTTTCAGATCCGCACGAGAAATATTTCAAGATGCTGGACACTTGGATATCGGTTTAGAACCTCTTTTAATGCAGAAACTATTTTCAGTAAAAGAGAAAATAATAAAAAATGTATTACTGGCACAGCTGTGGCCAATGGGCGGGTGTGTGTTTGGGAATCTATGTAAATGCGCAATGCGTCATGCCATGTAGACTCATGAATTATGGAGATTCCACCTCAGGGCTGCAGATCTTCGACACAATAAAGAATTTTCATATAAATATTTTACGTCAGTATCGGAATTGTGGCGGTAAATATGAAACGATGAGCGGAGGAACAGATTCGTTTATACGCTGCGAATATTTGGCAGAGCTGATTCGGAATAATAAAAACTTCATGAGGATGTTGCCTCTTAAACGATGTGCTTCTGAGTTTAAGGGAAATTGTTGACTTCTCTCATTTTTGTAGGATATTTCCTGTTCCAGCTTACAAATTAGTATTACAGTGTTCTTTTGCAGATCTTGCTTGCAAGTAGCGATATAATAACCCAGTTACAAGTCGTTTTCGGGTGACCACTGAAAATCATCACTGGGCTGTGGGTCCCCCATAGCACAGCATCATGCTGAGTGGAAGCCTTCTTGTCACAGGCACGACGTTCAGCTACCAATTAATTTATGTTCTATATCCGTGAGTGTAATACGGTTATGTTTTTATTGGAGTCATCTCTCTCTCCCTCTTTTTATATGCATGTGTTTCTGTGACAAATAAATCTAATTTTCTTTCTATATAGACAAGAAGGTTTGAGTATGCTCTACAAGTCTCACTGTCAATTGTCTAATTAAAGAGACAATAACACGGACGGGTAGTATTAATTTTATATAATACCAATTTCATTAGCAACTATCCTTTGCATGTATACATGTACGGCCTTTAGATTAGCACGTGTATCGTTTGGTCCTTTAGCCCCGGGTTTAAAGTTCAAATTGATGTCGACAGTCCTATTCGTTGAAAGGGTCTGTTCAAGATACAGTTACCCACATCTTTGTGCTAACTCATGATCGGTTCATGCTAAAAGAAATTGGTTGTCTAGAAGATTGAAGAAGTTTGATTCTTATGTGGCCTGTTTCATTATAAAAACTAGGTCGTGAGCATTTTTGATTGAGCTTCACTGACTCGGCACACTCGGTTTCTAAAAGGCAACAGATCTATAGAAAACATAACACATGAGCCGCGTTGTGCCTACGGAGTTTTTTCAGGATTTTTTTTTATATGCAAATGGCAGTGACATCGTCGCGTAACCTGTTATCATGGATTCAGTACATGACTCTGAACCCCGTGCGATTAAATTTTTCGACGGTTATTAAAAAAAAAAATTGCAGCTCCCATGAAACAGCTGTTTTTATTTTGATTTCCGACGGTACATTTCTACGTCTATAATCATGTGCTGAATTCATGGTTACAGTTTGCTGTATTGTATGCTTTAATCAGGTTCGAAATTTCTTTCTTTCTTTCTGTGATAAGCCGAAATCACAACAGCCAACCAAATCACTTCTCTTGACATGAGATAAGACAACAGATGAAATTCAATAGGTTCTCAAAAATCAGGAGTCACTTTCATTGATTTTAGATTCATAGCTCAAATGAGTCTAATGGGATTTCTATTAGAATACCACATGAATTAAATTTAAGGTAAGATAATAAACCACTGTTTAATCCACGTGGGTGCCATTCCGAATGCATGCATTATGGTAGCGCCGAGTTAGGCTATAGATAAATAGCCAAACTCTATGAATAATGTCTCTCTCGATAATTCACGGGAGGACCAGAATAGTTTTGGTCCTAAGGCTTTAGAAGATTAGCGTAACATTGGAGGAGACTCTGTAATACTATGGAGTTATGGGTAATGGTCCTTCGTGGCGCCGATTCTATAGTATATATTATTTTAATACGCCCACATTTTGTCACTTATGTTTAAGTCCCATGTAATAGGGGGCTAGCCTATTGTCACCCACCGGGCCCAAATCCCCTCTGACTGCTACTGAGAAATTCCAGATGGAAAAACCCAACAACAACTAAAAACAATTTCTCTATTTAAACGTCGATTGAAAGAGTTATTACCTTTCCTCTATACCATGAGTATTTGTATATATATATATGTTTATATATTTTTGTATTATGTATTTATTTAAGTATACTTATGTAATTTTTTTGCATTATATATGCATATTTAATATTTTAGTTTTAGACTTCACACACTCATATTTTTCTCTTCTTGTTCTCACACACTATTGTCTACATTTCTTTTTTACTTCTTCTTTCGCAGGTCTGCTGGAAGAAATTTCTTAAGAAATAAGCAGTACCTTTGTACTCATATTTTAACCATGTCATATCCCTATGTATTTTACTGTGTGTACATAAATAATAAAATAAATAAATAACATTTTACCTGACCCGGGAATCGAACCCAGGACCTGATGCAGCAGTAGCGCTTGCGACCACCAGATCAACGAGGCAGTCAGATAAAAATGTCCTAACGCGACGCCACGTCATGGCCAGCGATATGTACAGACGCCAGCAGGTCAAGCTACTCAAAACTGTCAAATTTTCTCAATCAACCTTGAACCTGAATGCTTTAGCGATAATGTTGAAAATCTTTATTAGATTTTCAACTTTTTTTCACAATTTGACAGATTGTAGTAGCTTGATACGCTGACGTCTGTACTACGATAAATATTCATGCAAATATAGCCATACCTCCTGAATTCTACGTTACCATAGTTAAACTAGCTAATGAAACTTCTAGTTAAAACTTAGCCACACACACTGATATTACTGATATATTAAAGTAATATCACTGAACACCCCATACCACAAAGTAATAACTACATTTTCAGTCAACTAAGTTAGTGCATGTATCAAAATTTTACGCTTTGTGGCGAGAAAGCTATATCGGCGCAACTTTATGCTACGTGGCTGGTGTAATGCAATTTCCAGGTTGATGTAAATAATGTGAATCGGGTAGCTTTCATTCAAACACACTGGGGGAGAGGAGAGCGGCTTGTGGATAAGTAATAACCGCCGCACGGGTCTATCGATCAGGTTAAGCTACGATTGCCGCGGTTGGTCCGTGGATGGGTGACCATCTTCACATATCAAGACCCCTCCGTGCCTCGGAAAGCACGTTAAGCCGTTGGTCCCGGCTGTCATTCGTGGATCTTTGAATTGTCAAAGATCCACGAATGACAGCCGGGACTAACGGCTTAACGAGACTTTCGGGCTACTGGCGACCCGTAACGATTGCGTTACGGGTCGCCAGTAGCCCGAAAGTCTGACAACCAGTCTTACCGAGGGATATCGTATTACCCAGTAACTGGGTTGTGGAGGTCAGATAGGCAGTCGCTCTATGTAAAATACTGGTATACAGCTGCATCCGGTTAGACTGGAAGCCGACCCCAACATAGTTAGGAAAAGGCTAGGCAGATGATGACACTGTGTCATGCTGCGGTGTGCAAAGCATTGGAAGAGGAGTTCAACAGTACTATGTTGTTGAAATAAGTAACATATTTTATTTGCCTCGTTGGTATAGTATTCGCAAGTGCTACGCTGAGCCTGAGGTCCTGGATTCGATCCCAGGTCAGGTAGTGTTATCGGGTTTTTCCATCAGGAATTTCATAGTAGCAGCTCGGAGTCTGGATCTGTGCTGTGTTGATGGCAATAGCCATGTTCCATGTAATAGGTTACATGGTACTTAAACATAACTGGTCAAATGTAGGTGTACTAAAAGTACACTTCTGACTAACTCTTCGGGTATTACCGGCGTGATGTTATGGTTAATTGCCAATTTTACTTTTGCTATCGAATGATAAAATGTCTCTGTAAACCCAGATGGTATTTATAAATATAACAAGAATTTTGTTTTCTTAGTTCTTCTCAAGACAAATGTCAACATCAATAAATAAAATCGTTAAAATTCTATCATTTACTTCTGGGCGGACTCTATGTAGATTGCCATCGACAACGAAGAAGAGAGCTTTAATGATAAATAATTTCACAAGCATCAGTAGGTATTGAATTATTAAATAAAGACCTGTCCTACTGACCCGGTCACACGGAGATGGCCCTCACAAACTGTTACAGCCCCAAAGGACCAATTCAGCTTAGCGTGTGGAGACGTATTAAGTCACCAGGGATCACTTCTTCAATAGTACCTTAAGCCTTCTACCACTTAATATCGCTTATGGGAACTATTTTGGCATGTAGGATATGTGGATACATATTGTTAACTATATATGTGTTTTTGGTCCTATGTTCCGAATAGACTTTTAATGCAGAAAAAACAAGCACAATCAGCTTACAATGTTTCCACTGCTAGGACACAGGCCTCGTCTTTTTGTCAGAAGGAGCGGGCCATAATAAACTATGCGGCCCCAGTGCGGGTTGTTAGATGGCACATGTCTTAGAATTTTTGGTTCTTGAACATGCCGGTTTCCTCACGATGTTTTCCTTCATCGTTTTGAGAGCAGTGGTAATGAAATAATTTACACAAAGTACAGTGCCTGCTTGGGTTCGAACCCAGGACCTACAACTCGTAAGTCGCGGCCGTTACCACTGGGCTACCATTAATTCACTAGAAAACACAAGTTAAACACTACTCCCTGTGATTCCCATTACTGAAAAGTCCACAATAAAAGCAAAAGTACTCCATAAACTACAGAAACTCCAGACAAAAAGTTGTTCAATTAACCCTAACCTTTGAAATTCAAGCCGGGCTTTCGCTGCGAACAATGCCATTTCTCCGCTTCAATCCACTATAAAATCAAAGCTCACCCGCCTCAATTAGATTTGTGAGCTAAAGCGCTAAATAAAATTCTTTTATCGTTCCTTCAGCGCTTTCTTTGAGGCTTAGATCCGCGGACTAATCTACCGACTGATCCACAATGGTACGTCTGGGCAGGGTTATTGCACTCTCTGACTCATGGCCGTTTGCAACTACTATGGACCGTAGTTATGGTTTTCGCGTATGTGATTTGTTTGTGAGTTTATGGGTTGAGCTGAGATTTACTCGCGAGGTTGATACACATACATAACTCACGCTTACAGAACGCTGATTTCTCACGTTTCACTTTAGGTATTGAACATGCCAGCGGTACCAAGATTTAGTCCTGACTGTGTCTTGTCTTCTTATCGAAAAAAATCACTGCCTTGTAGATTGTACCATAGGGGTAATTGCGTAACACACTAACAGTTGGCATGGCTTTCATTTTGACAGTTCAACAACATTCATTGCGTTATTTACGTTGTTGAGCAGACAAATTTTTGGAACATATGAAACAATGGATAAGCAATATCCTTCAGAATGATTCAGATTGTGTCTGAAAGTGTGTTACGCAATTAAGGTGTAGGTGTTCTTTCAGCAGTATGAACAGTGTGTGAAGTAACATCCAAACTCGACCGCTTATATTCATTCATAATCAACTTAGTTCTTATTTTGTCAAATCTGACAGCAGCTGGAGTTTTTCACGGCCTGACGACCACAGTCGGTTTATTTCAATTTCCATTATAACACAAATTACTTAGAAACTTTACTGTTCTTATAACACAGTTAGGTTAGGTTGTCTTGTCTATTAATATCATCACAGTTCAAGAACAGTATTCCCATAGGACCAACATTAGGTGCGTCGGCACAACTCAAAGATATTTGCAGCTGTAACATGGCGGGTTAAAGTTCACCATTCTGAATGTATTAGCAAGGTAAGGGTTCCGAACTTCCGACCCATCACCTTCTTGATTAATATTTAATTGAAATTGGTTTTCACTTAAGGCATCCGTTAATAAATAGGAGGGGCTCGTGGCTCGGTAATAACAGCCGCACCGGTCGATCAATCAGGTTAAGCTACGCTTGTCACGGTCGGTCCGTGGACGGGTGACCATCTTTACAAACCGAGACCCCTTCCTGACTCGGAAAACATAAGCTATTGGTCCCGGCTGTCATTCTTGGATCTTTGACACTCGTTACGGATCGTCAGAAGCCCGAAAATCTGACAAGCAGTCTTACCAAGGGGTATTGTGTTACCTGGTAACTAGGTTGTGGAGGTCAGATAAGTAGTCGCTCCATGTAAAAGATTGGTATTCAGCTGCGTCCGGTTAGACTGGAAGCCAACCCCAACATAGTTGGGAAAAGGCTTGGCAGATTGATTGCATTGCATCCGTTAATAAATAAGATAAAATAATCGCGGGTTCCAATTATTATTATTATTATTATTGGTTTATATTTCAATGTTGCTTTTGATTCTTTATCCAACTACTGGACATAGTATTTTCCCAAGTTGGGTCAAAAATAAAAGCAAAACAAAAATTTTAGTCGTAAACGAAAGTTTACTCCGACAACAACAACAAAGTTTATCCCATAGACAAGAAAACTTTCAAGCACAAATTTGATTTAGTGGTGGTAGAATAATAAAAGCAAATGGGTATCTCGACACTTCCTCATTCGTGTTTTTCCAATATCACTTACGAGGCGTAGCTACTGTTTCCATTGTTTTGCGCGATATACGTCTGGCATAGATGGATTGCCTATAATTCTTACCAAACAATGGTTGTTCGTATGAGTACTCGCATGCTTCTTGTTTATGGAGAAGATGGTATGTGGTTTTTGAAATAATTGTTTATTATTCCCAGTATCTGCTGCTGGTTGTGTTTCTAAAAAATAATAAAGGATTTAGCTCAGGGAACGATAGTGTTTCTACTCTTTTCTATTGTTTAGAATCATATAGATATTTAAAAAAAAAACGCGATATAGTTAATGATCTGTTGGCTAAAATCAAACTCCTTCCAGTCTAATTGGATGCAGCTGAATACCAGTATATTACATGGAGCGACTGCCTATCTGACCTTCACAATCCAGTTACTGGGTAACAGGATACCCCTTGGTTGTCAGACTTTTAGGTTTCTGACTGCCCGTAAAGACTGTCAAAGATCTACTTATGACAGCCGGGACCACCGGCTTAACGTGCTTTGCAACACACGGAAGATCTCGATATGTAAGTAATGAATGGTCACCCATCCACGAACCGACCGCGGCAAGGGTAGCTTAAACTTCGATCAACCCGTGCCGCTGTTATTATTTACCCATGAGACTGGTCTGTTCTAATCCAACAAACGATCTGTTTGCGGACGAAGGGACGAAGATTTTGTCGGTATCATGTCAGAAGTACTGTGAGAGGGATTAATGAAAGTGCTGTTTTACTCGATGACCTTATGTTTTATATTTTGTCTATCTTTTATTTTATCTTGTGTTTCGTGTATTATACAAATTGTGTCTTTAATATCTGTAATTGGTTTTACACCGTTTTAATTAAAGAAATAAATAAACTTTGTTACGATTTCGAAACCTTAAAAACTTATCCATACCATTGGTACCTATATTTTCGCTGGTGTGTAATTCAGTATTATTTTTATGGTAAGTATTTATAACCTTATCAACTGTTGCTATTTTACATAAAAGGGCTAACATTTTTAGTGAAAACTTCCAAAAATCCTGGTGACATTGCGTGACCGAAATTCTGCGTGTTTTAACAATTAATTTGCATATCTACTTAGTTATGCGCAGACAGGCAATGTGCTTGTTACCAAATATAATATGTATAATGATCTCGAAATGTTCGTAAAATATTTTAAATCTAAGACTATTTACAATAAACAATTATTATTATTTTAAAGTGGACAAACAAAATTGATTTAAAAAAATCGGTGGCTTTTAATAAGGCTTGTTAAACAAGAGATGTAATGGTGTCTCGGAGCAAGCATTACTCGTATATTTTCAAAATATTTTATACATTCTTCTTCTTTTTCGCGTGATTAGCACGACTGTATTTCAGATCTTGTTAGGCCAACACTTCGCCACTTCCACGGCGTCGTCGGTGGCAGCGCAGAGGCCACTTTGACTGCATGTTTTGGAACACAGAGGGCAGGATAGGAGGTGGAGCATAGTTTGCGACATAACTCCAATTCTATTTTCTACATTTTCATACTGAATTAAGTCCTTTAAAATAGGGATTTATCGATACATTTTAACTATAAGAAACATTGGGCACAAAGTAATGGGGCAATTCAAAATTCTCATTTGCATAGCTACAGGTGAAACCTTTACAAATTATTTAACACAGAATGTGCTGGTATTCAGGTTTAAACAGTGAAGTATATACACGTTTTACAATTAGGTACTCCATTCTCAACAACAATTCTCAGGAAATCCGCCCGATTTTTATTACATTCCTCAAGCAGCATTTTACTGGCGCCTCGCATAGTAGGGCAAAGTTCAAAGATGGCGGGAAACCCATCGCGCATGCGTACCGTACCGAACAGCTGAGTGGCGGCCATATTGGTTTGTAGACATCATGTGCTTGGCATACTATTGCTTACAACTGACCTTTTTATTTCACGTTTTTGGTCCTAACATCCGCGATATAAGGCAATATTAGAACAGATTTTTCTTAATTATCTTCACATTCTGGAAATGATTCTATTTTAATTCATGTAGCACCACAAATCTACACCAAGAACATAATATACTTAGGTTCAATAAGCATGAGATAAATTGTATGGAATATAAAATGTTTGAATTTCTAAAGTAAAGGAAATAATTTATTCGAATGGCTGTACCAATAATACTAATCTAATCGTCTAAATGGCTGGAATGTAGGTAAGGCTCAGCCTCATTATAAATTGAAGAACAATCGATTTTCGATTTCTAATTCGTTTAAGTGGCCAGATGTACTTGTAACTGTATACAGGTTTCGTTTCGGTCGACTAATCTACGACTTTTATATAATTACTAGAAGCACAGCACGAATAAAATTAGGAAAAAACATAACAGTGGTTGAATGTAGCTTAGGCAACAGGAATCTGACTTCTTTTTGGCTAGATGAAGTTTAATGATCAATTTTAGTTTATTTATAGGTTATCCAAGGCTTATAGGATCGATTCAAGGGACAATAACATGCTGTACTTACGGCTGGTTGCTATGAGTTCGATGGATCTGTTTTCTTCATCGACTGTGCTCGTTTCTCGGCGAACTCTGCACTTAGTCTGTGAGCCTTCAACGTGTTAGGTTTCGACATATTACACTATTCACTAACCCGACAAAACACCCGAGTTCCTATCAAAATTGACGCTTTGACTTCAAAAATAAACACTTTTACTTAAAATACACAGTAAAGCTTATTTACTCGTTCGTTGTCACACTTAGGCTTGAATACGTATTTATCACAATTAATACGATATACCAGAACACATTTCAGCAGCGAAAAGCGATGCTTTCTTATCTAGAACACAAATAAATTAATAAAGAGCTCCTATTGATCAAAAGTATTTTCTATACGCAATCGTAACGTTAACGCGCGCGTTACTGAAAGGCGATCACCGTGTCTTATAAATAAGACGTTGACTGAAAAGTCGCGGTTTTAAGACGGATTTAATTTACGTTTAGTGTATTATTAAACTGTTAAATAATAAGGAGAAATTGTTATGATGTATATACAGGTATCGGGACGAAGTTGTGGAGTACCGTGGCTTGGTGTATTGTAGTGAAGTTGGTTGCTTAACAGCACGCATGCGCGGAAGGGTCGCCATTGAAGACTTTTCTATTGTTGCCATAGCCAGACTTTCGATATAAAAAAGTTCCATAGAATTGATACGTATGTTGTATATCAATATGTATTTTATAGCGGTAGGTATAAAGTTTAATATTACTTGATAGGGCGTGAAGTTAAAAAGTTAATGTTATTGGGGTGCGGACCGCATGGGGTGGCTATCGGTAGGGTTATTATGTCATAGCTCATGTTCTGCGTAAGTATAGAGATTTGTATCGAACTCATTTGATAATTCTTTCGATAAGGTTTTGATGGATCGACGGTTATAAATTGCATAACGGCAAACCCTAACACAAGAAATAAAATTCCCAGGACCGAAGGACCAAGAAATTTATTGATTACCTACTTCCTTTTCTTATCCGAAACGGAACGGTTTAATTTTCCGAGGTGTTTTGAAAAATAAATAAGTGGGTAGTTGTCGGTTTTGGTATTAGGCAAAATACATATTGAAGAACGAATATTGAATGATAACTAATTATTAGGCAATGCTAAAAGTCTCAAACGAGGTCAATATAGTTTCCAAAATATATGTATCCTCTAAAATTTTTCTAAAAAATATAAAGTTTTGAGTATAAATATGGATGGCTATAGGAAGTACGGGAAGACTAAAGAAACGATGGATGGACGGTGTGGTAGAATGATATGGCTAGAAAGGGGGTGATTACCGAGATGACGACTGACAGAGAAGTATGGAAGAAAAAGACATGCTGCGCTGACCCCAAATAAACTGGGATAAGGGCAGGAAAACGATGATATGATAAAAATTTGTTTATCCCCTGATATTTTTCTAATAACCGACACTTTTTGCAGACCAGGAGGACAATTCTCGTAATTTTAAGAACTTTCACAGTCTGATCTCAGTGTCAATCTGTCAAAAAACCTCTAATTTCCCTACATTTTTGACAAGTATTTTGACATTGGATTGTCGCTGAGATGAGATTGCGACTAGATTTTTAACGCTTTTGAGTACGAGAATTGGTCCTTAGATAAGTATGTACTACAGTTTATTGAACCGGTGAAGCGAGTGCTCTAAGAAAAGGAACAACTTTAGTAAAAGAAAAAGAACAGTGCAAGAACATGCTTTCTATCACGTTCTCAAGAGGGACAATCTTTTACCGGTAAATAAATGCTGTGAACTGGCGCTTTAACGACAAACGGAGTAGAAGGACCAAATGCTTTGTACATGAAGTGTATAAAGTAACAAACTAGAGCTAGAAGTGATTTTTTTTCTGATGTCTCTACAGGGTCAAATTAAATTGGCTAGCGAAACTTCGTAGACGTGATGGGTATCGATATACATATACACATGACAAAATAAAAAATTGATGATTTTTTTTGGGTTCAACGGCCGTTGGTTGTTTTGTTACTTGAGTACCTATGTGTTCAGATAATCTGTTTTGTTTTTTTTTATCGTGGTTAGATATATGTATATAGGTATACCCATCACGTCTCCGGAGTTTCGGCCGCTATTTCAATTGAACCCTGTGTTGACCCATTGTATAGTGATAGCCGAACCTTATCTACATTGAAATATAAGTAGGTATTATTATTAGCCCAGAGATTATTTTTTGAAGTTTGCATTGGTGCATTCTTATAACAAGTTAGGGCCCAAACCTTTTTCGAAAAACATTCAGATCTTTTTTTAAGCTTTGCTTAAGTATACATTTTATAAGTTTTCTTAGCCCATTTTATGTCTGTTTTCTTGCAAAAAAAGGCACCATATATTTTTTCCACATCATAAACTTCAGCCTAATAAAATCCCCAGCCACTCCATTTTAAGACAATCGAAATAAACCAGAGAGAGGCCATGAAAGGGAAATACGTGTACAGTCCTCCATCTTTTATCACGTGCGACTATGCAATCCTATGTCGGGGCGATAAAATGTCGCTACGAGTCATTTTGAACGTTGCGTTGGGTCCCTTGGCTCTCGTCATTGAGGAAGTTCTTCCTTCAAATTGTGATCACGTTCGTGCAGTAAGCTGGAGTTGTTGACACGGTTTTAGTATGATATAAATTATTGTGCAGCATTTTATGGGTGTTGAATGAATTTTGTGATAGGGTTGGGTTAGACTTCTTATGGCTTTAAAGATGTGAAGTGTTGGCATTTTTAGGTCAAAGAGGTTTTCTATTAGCGTTTTGAGCTGAATTGTAACTAATGATTTTCTAATTGCTTTTGCACAGAAATAACATATTGTAAGATTAAAGATCCTGAATTTGCGGTGAAACGTTAGGTTTTTCTAAAGACAGCTTATTGTAGTGGTTTTTGAGGAAGTCATATATTAGCTTTAGGTTGATTTAAAGAGTTGCCGTTTTTAGGGCAAAGAGCTTTTCTATTAAGGTTTTGAACTGAAACTGTAAGTAATGATTTTCTTATTCCTTTTGGACAGAAACAAATTATTGTATGATGTGCAATATTTTAGGGGATGTTCTTCGTGTCGCTGGCACGGCAGTAGTTGAAATTTTGTCGCCCCAAATCCTCGCCACTTCCACGACGTTATCAGTGGAAAGTTAACAACGACAGATGTTAATAACACTTCAAACTGAACTGATGGATTACCAGCTATTGTGATTGATCTACTATGTAGGGGTCGGGAGAAGGAATATACCTAATTACAACTTTCATCAGTGTCACGAAGTAAGTACAATCCAATTTTGTACATCTCATTGCTATTGTATGTAGGTGCTAGCAAACAAAACAACTTGGTTTCATATCAGCAAAACTTTTGTTTCTTTAATGTCAGTTCTGAAAATGGAAAACAGAAAATGGCGTCGTGATAAAGGCGGGAATTGTTCGCTGTAATGGGAAAGTCACACGTAAAGTGGAATTTAATCCCGCTTGGAATTCAGTTCCATTCAAGAATGAGGATATATTTAATTATTATTTTCATTATGTCGTAAGGTCGATGTGGTCTTAACTTTTAATGGTATACCTGACAGTTTTGGGATAGGTCGCGTTCATAAGCATAAAACTCTTGTGGTCTTATTCGGAATTTTTTTTTTGACTGCTGTATGTACGTAATTACTGTTCCAGTTCCAGTACGAAACGATAAAAACTGTAGCTTCCAGCTAACTATATTGAGCCTGCAGAAAAGCGGGCCACCAACTGGAAATTTCTTAACCGACTAAAAAGGTAGTTGGGCCGCTGCAGGTACAACTTAGTCAGGTGATGGGACTCCGATGAGCCACAGTGCGACTGAGGAGCCACCTCACAAACAATGTCTCACCTCTTGTCGTGCTCGCTATGCAATAACACCTGCACTGTGGAAGACCTTTGCGAGGTCAACGCTAAAGCTGTCGAAGTGGCACTTCTTCTTCTCAGCTAAAGCACTAGGAAGTGGTGAAGGGTGGGCGTTTAGAGGGACTGTCTCAGGTGATTTTGACGTTCAAAAAGTGCTGATCCTCGCAAGAGTTTCTTTTAATGAAACCAAAATAATATTTCATAATCATTATTTAAAAAAGTAAAATATCCGTTACAATTCCCACAAGGAACCCTTTTAACCGTTATTCATCGGTCCCTTTGAACATTGTAAATCCAAAATTAATTAAAAAGCTACGCATGTAAATATGTAAAACAAACAAAACCGGAGTGAGTCATAATCCTGCAATTGTGAAAATCAATAGCGTCCATCCCCACGCCGATCTGTACTCGCTTGTGTACAAAGCTCTCGTATTGAACGTAGCGTTAGCACAAACGGGGCGGAGAATGGATAATAATAATATAAAAAATATTTATTTTCTCTCATAATGGTTTGTCCCATTTAAGTTTAGAATTAATTTTCTAAATATTTTTTTTATATTCTTTATTTCACAATTTATATGTAAATAATGAAATAAAGGATATAAAAAATATTTATTTTCTCACATAATGGTTTGTCCCAATTAAGTTCAGAATTAACATTCTGTTACAAAAAAAAATTGGTCCTTAGGTACTTTCGTTTGTATAATTTTGGCCTTGGCTCGGAAGAATTTATTCGAAATGGAATTAAATGCAGGAGCAGCATTATTATTGTTTTTTTGGACGTCTTGTTAATTCTTTGGGCTCATGAAGCCTTTTGGTAATTTGAATCCCCTATACACTTATTTAAATTACCACGAGCCCAATTAAGCTTGAGTATTTTCAACCAGCGCTGGGGCTAGTCTTGCGTAGGGTCGTATCATTATGCTAAGCGATGGCTATTTTGCTTGGATTGGATGTGATGCATATTTTCTCCCAACTTGTTATTGTGTTCTTTCTCTGCATCATGGAACGGGTTTTCTTTCTTTCTTTCTCAAAAACTGCTTAAAATTCCATTTAAGACCTCGACATTTTTTTATTAAGAAAAGAAATACACGGCAAAAACTGCACACCAAGTTTCACACAATATTTTATTACTCTAACAAAATAAACAGTACTACAGCATGGCAGGTCGTATGTATGTGATGGTTCTATTGAATAAGGGATTTATTCAATAGAACCATCACATACATACGACCTGCCATGCTCACAGTACACGTCCCCCACATAATCCTCCGATCCCCTATCCCTCAGTTGTCAGCGAGTACTCCGACAAATGTCCCGGACAGGGGATTCATTTTATGACGTAGCCATTCACTTGTTACGGAAAATGACGTCATTTATCCATTTCATATTATATTATAGCCCGAGGATAAAATATCGGGAAAATGTCCTACAGGAATAAAAATAGGTAGTGTTTTTTATATTATAGATTATTGGTGATATATTTTTATGAAAGCGTTGTTTGAAAGCTGGTTGGTCAAGATTAGTAGTGCGTTAGATTTTATGTTATGTCCGATAAAAATCGTTTTTTCGGAGATAAGACTCATCTCTTTGTTTATATATGACTGCCCCAGAAGGAAAGCCATTTTAACTGAGTATTATTGATGACTGATATCAAATGTATTATGTGGGCATGCTCTAGGGATTACATTTATATAGTGAAATGGACATTGAAATAATTAGAAATCGTCTTGTGTCATGTAAAAAGTTCTTCGAAAAGAACTTGACTGTCCAAGGCTGTCCTGTTCACATCGGACTATTACTGTTATTGTTAGCCTGTATCATCCCACTACTGGGCAAAGGCCTCTCCAAATGACTTAAAAAAAAAAGGAATCCATTGCTTCATATGTTTGAAAACTTCGTCTGCTGGACAAACTAAATAACGCAATGAATGTTGCCGAATTGTCAAAATGAAAAGCATTTTTGTTTGAAATTGTTCGCAATGTTTGTTTTTTAATTCTATAGTCTCACCAATGTTATTAGCCAAACAAAGTAAACGGTAGGATTTTAACGCTGAAAATTAAGTTAACATTATTTGAGCCATTTCAAGAATTCACCCTTCATAAATACTCGAAATATTAATAGACAATAACCCATTTATTGAACCAACGCAACAGTAATTACAGCCGGAGTCCGTAATGTGTCCGCTCGAGACCGATATTTTAATTAATTTATAGAGTTCCAGCGACATTTCATTAAATCTTCCACCGTATTACAGAGTTACGATCGTGCTGCCACTTTTGTATCGATTCATTAATTAAGGGATTTACGTAAATGATAAATGTGTTTCTGTGAATAAATTGAAAAACAATTTTACACGTCAGAGACACGATTTTACACGTTTTAAAACTAGATGAATTCGGTATTTCCTACGTGACTACTGTGAGATGAAAGACTGAAACAAACTCAGAGGTCACAGTCTCTTTTAGAGTCCAGACATAATCTTGGTCAGGCTTTGGAGGACCAAAACAGACTAATGTTTAAGAATATGGTCTTTTGAGGAAAGAACCGCACAGATCAGTCCAGTCAGTGCACGCATTACGTATAACTTTAAGTACGGGGAATAAAATTATTTTTTTAAAGCGAGATGAGTAAGTATTTGTATGGTTGCTATTGGTTAAAGTTTCTTTATAATTTGGGCTTTGGGACTAAGTCGTCTTTTGTGTGGCTTCTGCTATCATATTAAATTTCAATCTATGGTAGATTACGTAATTGATAGGTATACCTACCTATATGGATTGACAGTAATTTCCTATCGTATGTCGTTGTAGATTCTGACTGATTGATAGATTAATATAGCTGTCCTAATTTCGTCATTAGTATCTAGTAGGATATTTGTACGTACAAATACTACGTAGGTACCTTCCGTACTATGGAAGGGGTTATGCACCGATTAATTTAGTTTATAACTTCACGCCAGACGACTTATACGAGTATGATGTAAGAATAACGCTGTAGCATAAAACCATTTATTAGGGGCTCTCTATTTAAAAAATTAACAACAACTACATAAAACCACGCCTTGTTTCCCCGAAGGGTTAGGCAGAGGTGAACATACCTTAAGTACACCCACGTTTCGCCAGTAATGTTTAAGTCCCATGTAATAGGGGACAAAATAAAATCGAAAACTTACATCGTCAACAATTTGCCGTTATTTTCTTCCCAAAACAAAATTAACGCTTAATCCAAAAGTAAACTTTATTAATCTTCAGACTCTAATGGCATCCAAACAGTGACGAAGGTTCTGTCAAACAAAAGCTGCCAGTCCGCAAGGGTATAATGAAATCTTTTTGCTGACCGTAGTGACTTGCACATCGTATGAGCGCGGGGGAATCCAATGGCGGGAAAAAATACGGTCTTTTTGGAAATCTGAGAGGATTTGTAAAGGAATTGCAATTTGTGCGTGATTGAATGAAATGGTTTGTTGGATTTATATTGCAACGTTTTGTAAGTATTTTTTTAAAATTTAGTTTTAAGTTTATCTTAAGTTAACAAGAATTGCAGCATATTTTAGCAAAAAATAAAATACATAGATACCTACCTACTGTCTGAAATCCGTAATTTCAAAAAACATTGTTTTCCATAAAAAATATGTAAATTACCTTGTCTTCGGCTTCCTCCGCCCTGCCTTCGGCTTCCAAGACTCGCTGCTCGAGCTCTGAGAGCTGAAACAAAGAAAAACATTGCATTAGACACCTGTATAAAGTAAAATATAACATTCGCAAGATGCAACCCGTAGCGCCATCTATGTGCAAGCGTACGCTAACTCTCCGGAAACAGCGCTCCGGGAGAGTCGAAACCTATTCCCGAACCATTTTAGAACGCCCACTCTGTAAGTAGTGCCAGCACCACCCGCTAGATGGCGCTGTCGCCACAAAACTACTTTATTGAACCACGTGGTGTAGGTTGCGAAATATAAGTTCGTACATCCAGCTATTTATCAGGGAGTAGAAAAGGTATTATTGTTATGTAAGAGCGAGTATTCGTGCGGTTTCTGAGGCGGGGGGCGGAATCGGCTCGTGAAAGGGTGTATGCTACTTGCAAAATGTTATAGCAGTGATATATGTTCGTAAGAAACGAGTTAGATTGTATTTGAAAGGTTTATTTCAGTGTGACGACGGGCAATCCCTTTTATGCGTACTGGGATTCGGATATAAATTTTAGTATCGAATTTCGATACTTAATTATAAAGTTAGCTAGCGTCTTGTCTGAAAGACTGGATTTTCCTGTGTGACAATAACGCTATGATACCACAACGGAGCATGTGACCTCCTGCCTTCTCCTCCTCCTTAGTTGACTGGTAGAGAATGCCTAAGACATTAAGTCCGTCTTAGTACCTTTTTGTGCGAAAAATTTAAATAAATAAATAATGATTGTGATATGTGCAACTTGTAGGTTCCCGCAATGCATAGGCATGGTAGTTTACTAACCTAGCTAGGTACTTGAGTATGGTAAAAACGACGCACACAACCTGAAGGCCAATTCTCGTAATTTAAAACGTTCAAAACCTAGTCGCAGTCTCATCTCGGCGACAAACAAATGTCATAAGCTTGCCAAAATGTAGGGAAATTAAAGATAATTTTGACAGATTGAGACTGAGATCAGACTTTGAACGTTCTTAAAATTACGAGAATTGCCCCTCAGGTCTGTTGGTGATTTTGCGAGTTCAGATATTGATGTTGAATGTTAATGATAGCTGTTACGTAAAGCAATGCAAATGTTATAACTCAGTGTTTATTATGAGGCCGTATTTCCTCACATATACACATACATCCTACCCAGAAATGTTCGAACAGGAATTCACCAAAGCCCTTCCCAATAATAGCAATGATAACATTGATGCAAACATTTCCAACATTCGCTTCATAATAATATGCCTGTAGCTATCGTTAGGAAATATCAGTCGTCTACAAGCATATCTTAGTGTTGCCTTTACGTCTGACTACCAAGTAAGATTAGTCAGGATGTTATCCGTAATCCGACTAACATGCTCGCAGCTGATTGTCCTAAGTATATGTGACAGACAGGGATAGACTGGAAGATTCAAATAGCTTTATTTTTACCTAGATACACGTAGTAGTGCACATAGCATGTCTTAAAATAAATGATTCCTTCGTTTCCGAAATATTTATCAAACCTGTATGTAAGGTTATAGCAAAATTATTTCGGGACTACTTTTTTTAAAAACTACCGAATACTTTTACCTATCGGTGGGTGCAGCTAGTTTCAACAGAATTGGGAACGTTATAGGCCGATATGCTATGCATGTGTATCAAGTATGTGTGTGAGGGTGTGTGTGTGTGTGTGTGTGTGTGTGTGTGTGTGTGTGCGTGTGTGTGTATGTGTATGTTAAGTCATCGTCTAAATGAATCCTCGATAAAGTCGTGCAGAAAATACAAAATCACCAATGATGATAGTTATACCTATTTAGTCATACATAACGGGTGTAAAAGCCGAGAGCCATTAATTTGTACTCCCTGTCATTGTAATGGACCATTAAATTTGTACAGGGACCTTCTCGCTACGGAGATATTGAAGGTCAAAATTCCAACTTTTTCTGACGATTTTTTACGAAAACAAGTTTTTGTTGTTATAATACTACTTTAAATACCCAGATGACCCCCTGTGCCGTTGCATGCGACCATAAGCACAATGTTTTGCGTGTGTTACATTGCCCTCACACTAAAAATAAAAGTTGTTTACCAGCTATTATTTTTGTGCAATGTTACTTAGTTTGATGTACAGAATGCGTAGTTGACGGCTATGTGATGGGTCTTTTTAAACCCTGTATTTCTAACGACGTCTTTAATCCTAACAATATTATAAATGTGTATATTTGCATGTTTGGTTGAACGGATTTGGATGAAATTTGGCATACAGACTCAAACTCAAACTCAAAGTATTTATTTCAATTAAACCAATTACAGGCACTTTTGAATTGTCAAGGGGTCGGTCAGTCAGAAAAATGAAGCTAGTTGCAGCAGATACTGTATAACCTGGATTAACACATAGGATACATGATATATGATTTTTATCTCGATATTCCCACGAGATTAAGACTTATGTGGGGCGCTGCTAGTCTGGTATAGCAGTGAAAATTGGCGAACATTTACTCAAAGTACACATACTCGTACATACATAGTGCATGCACTTCCAATTTCCAACGTAAATACAATCAAAGCGAAATATCCTTTACTTCTTTCTCTAAATAAACACAAATTTAGTCCCAGTAACGAAGGGGCAAATAAAAATGTGTGTGCATTGAGATTGCGAGCGCAACTCGGCTGTCAAAGGAAGAGCCGGCGAATATGCAATAAATCAAATTCGAACCGAACTTTTAGCTTTTCATAGGAAATTCTGCGCTACCGCTATTATTTTGTGTTTTCAAAACATTGTCATGATAACTTCGCTTTAGAAATATTAATGTTTCTGTAGAAAATAATGGGAATTTCATTTTAAGAAAGCTTTATGATATTATAAAACTTTTACTGTTTGGAAAAGGTTTCATCGGTCTGTGTTGTATTTCAATGCAATTTTATCATTTTTCTGGTTATATTGTATAAAAGATGATTGTGGCAACGTCAAGGTTACTTAAAACAATACACATGACATAACATCACGCTTGTATTCCCCGAAGTGATAGACAGAGGTGTAGCTATAGTACATCCACATTTCGCCAGTTATGTTTAAGTCTCACGTAATAGGGGACGAGCCTATTGCCATCAACTAGGCACAAATAATAAGTGATTCACTTGTTTTATTAGCTCACAAGTGAATCAGTTGAAAACAAAGCCGGTTAAGTATCTTATGAATGTGATGACATCGCCATAGTATGAGATTTGGAGAAGCACTTGGTTGGTATTCCAAGCAGGCATTTTGAAGGTGATATAGTGGCGGTACTCTTAGCCGCAGAATGCAATTCTGCAAGAAGTTTGGGGAAGCTTAACGACAATTTTGAAATTACTTAGCAAAGAAAATAGAAAGTACAATATTTCGAGAACGAAATCAAATACATTTGGAATGACTGGACAATATCATCATTCTCTCATTCCTGGGTCTGGTATAAATTATATCAATACATACCGTCCTCTTCCATCAACTCGATGCTCATAAGCTTTATGACTCCTAACACCAAGCATAGCACGTGCCTCTGCCCCGGGTCACATATCACCACTAAATCGACATAATAGTGTACCGCGCTTACACACGACCACATAACAATGACCTCTCAATTCCTTGTCTCATCTATGAGCCCCAATGTCCCAATAATTTGGACAATGTGTATTTATGGCTCAATAATATGACACATTTGGGTCAGACTTCTGACAAGTCCTCTTGAGGAGTATGGCAATTTTATTGACGTATGCTTCATATCTCTGCGTAACGGAGTGTTTATATGAGTTTTGACTTTCGGTCTTGTCTTGTTGTATCTTGTTGAAATGTGTTTGTGAAGTTACGAGGGTGTAACTAATTGATTTTGTTTGGGAGACATAAATCATTTGTGTGGTGTGCGTTTGTGCGAACTGTTTGAAGTTTTTGTTTCATTTCATTTTCATCCTTCTCTTCTATGTGTCTTAACTTTTTAATGTTTAATTATACCATTTCAGACACCAATCTACATGGCCTTCACATGATCTGAACAAGATTATGTCTGGACTTTAAAAGAGACTGTGACCTCTGAGTTTGTTTCGGTTTTTCTTCTCAGAGTAGTCAGATAGGAAACGCCGACCTCATCCAGTTTAAAATAATATGATTGACTAGCTGCGCCCCGCGGTTCCACCCGAAAAAGTTTCGATCCGGTGGGAATATCAGGATAAAAAGTATCCTATATGTTAATCCTGGTTATAAAGCATCTGTGTGCCAAATTTCATCCAAATCCGTTTAGTAGTGTTTGCGTGAAGGAGTAACAAACAAACATCCATCCAAATCCATCCATACAAACTTTCACATTTATAATATTAGTAGGATAGTAGGACGTCCAAAAGTGCAAACCTACTTACAGAAATATAATAGTATATCATTTAACAGTATTCCTGCAAGAAGTAATTGACAGTTTGGTCAGAGAATATGAAGAAAAGCTGAAGAATTATCATCTGAGGTGACTTTAACTTTGCTAAGGCTGTAGAAAAAGATCTCAGAGACAAATGTCTACATAGCAAATACCCAAAAAGTCAAAGGACCATCTAAGTCAAACAAGAAACATCCTCCAATTTCATATTTCACAAAATATGGGTTCGTATAGCAATTTCTTGCTCGAAGGCTTCCAAAAGGAGGTCTTGGCTGCAAACTTATGAGCTTTGACATCAAATGGCATGTTAAGGTGGCCACTGATGCATCAAATCAAAGTGACGTTATTTTGGAAATCGAAGTTTGAGGGTGGGGACTTAAGAGTTCTTAGGGGAATTAGATGTTTGTCTGTTTAGATAGGAGTTTGAGTGTGTTTAGATGGATAGTCTTCGAAATTACAAGCATCACATATTATGAACAGAGTTTCGATTGAACAGTACAGTTCGAAAAGATGTTCGTAGTACCTACGAGTACCATAAAATGTCTATGAATACTTTTGGACAAAAACGCTTTGGAATCTTGCGTAATTGTAAGTCAGGTATTTATGGTTAAAAATCGGAATTGTGTGAAAAATCTAGGTAAACATTTTTATTGTTTTGATCACGTATATGTTGATCCTATCCAAACATATTTCATCTCCAATTTTCTTAACATTTGTGTCAATCGCTTGTCTGCTCTTTAACTTACAAACTTCGTACAAAAAATACATTTGTAGATCTTTGACAGTTTTACGGGTAGTCAGAAGCCCGAAAGTCTGACCATCAGTCTTGCCAAGGGATACATTTCATCCATTAACTTGGTTGTAGAGTTCAGATAGGCAGTCGCTCCACTTAAAATACTGGTATTCAGGCGTATCAGGTTAGATTGGAAGCCGACCCCAAACAGTAGTCAATAGTCAGTTTTAGTTTAAGACGGCACAAAATCGAATTCTTCTCTTCTTGTTTTCACACATAATTGTCATCATTTCTTAAGAAATAAGTAGTACCTTTGTATTCAATACTAATATGTCGTGTGTCGTCTATGTCGTGTCTGTATCCATTTTACTGAGTTTTTTATTATTAGTGATTTTTATGTGAATTTATTTATTATTTATTTCTTCTATTTTATTATTGTACATAAATAATAAAATAGAAGAAATAAATAATAAATAGTTTGGGAAAAGATAGGTATGTACTTCATCAATAAATAATCTAATTTGTATTACAATTTCTGCGGCTATTTCTCTCATACCCTTGTACCAAACCCAAACAGTTCTCCCGAGTAAAACTGGAACGTACCAATTTTCTGCATCGCATCACTTGCTAAAGATTTCAACTGTGAATTGTGAAATTTTCCGCCGGACTTGGGAGGGAACCTTTGATGCCGTTCTTTGGCTCGGAAGGAACGCTTAACTCCGGCCGCTAGTTTGATAGTTTTTGGTAGTGTGTTTAATGTGATTATGAACAGTTAGAGCGAGGTTTTAAATGCTTTTGAAGTCCGTTTGTTGTTGGTTGGTGAGACGAAGTGTGAAAATTATGAATTAAGTCCTGGAGGAAGTTTTTGCTCCCAAAACAATGAGGTAACTTGGACTTGACGGTCTGAATAAAATGACGCTAAACTAATCAACGCATCTATCTTTGGATTATAACAAACATCTGAAAAATTCAAAGGGAATCAAAGGAAATCATCGACTTAGCTACCTTACCAATAGCTGGTATAATGTGGGTATGAGAAAAATATTTAACAAAAGTATGACGTAAACATGGGTAGTTGTAGATGTGTGTCTCTAATGATGTTTTGATTTTTTATTCAAGTTATGTTATTTTTTTATAAGCACGTTTTTCTGTGACATATAAACCTATTTTGTTTCCTTAACGCAAAATAAAAGCGCGCCGTTGGATATTCAACACTCGGCTCAGCGTCGTAAGTCGAAAATCCAACAATGCGCTTTTATTTAGGCATTAATTTAGATGTTGTTATACCTAGTGTTCGTGAAAACGGGCATAAAACACTTTATCAACAAGAGTAAGGACGAACCTAACTTAAAATAAAAAATCCTTACCTACTTCCCATCTTACAACGAATTTCCATTCATAATTTTTACCTCGCAGTACTTTGTAAATCGCCGACGAAACGTTGAAGAGTACCCTTCTTACCCCACTTGCTTTTGAAAAACATATTTTTGTTATGATCCAACAAAATAAACTCAATCATGCAGCAGGAGGGTGACTCTTACCCTCCAGGAAATCAATTTTGTTAAATATTTATATTTTATCATTTTGTAGACAGGTATGACGATATCCTATGATGTCATAAAAATAGTGTTTTGGTAAGATTAAGTGTCGTACCTACAGGTAAAAAAGTACCTACGTAGGTATAGGGTGGGTGAAAATTGCAGTATTGTCTTTTTTTCTCCTTTAATCCATCCAAAGATTGTATTTAAAACACGCTTTTAGCGATAGGAACGCCCATTGTGTCGCCCTATGTATGTTTTCTACGTTTATATCTGTAATTCATATGGTGTGCATAAAAAACATTTTCGCAAAAAAAAAAAAAAAACGATTTCCAAAAAAGACACTACAAAGTGAAAAATAACTTTAATTTCGGAAGTCGGTGTCGTTGGGTTCGCATTTTCGTTGTTTGCCACCGACTCAACCTCCTCCTTTTTTGAAGTCGGTTAAGAATATTCTATTATATTCTATTCTATAAATGGCTAAACTTTTTAGGTAACTATCAGGCGTTCAAATAACACGGAAAAAGGGCGAATCGTCACTTTTACATAATATTATTTTTGGAAGACGACTCGCCCGTTCTGGGCGAGTAATTCTTTCGTGCAAATCGACTAATAAACCGCAAAATGGAGTCACCAAAATTAATGCAGGCGTTTGTACGTAGGTATACCCACATATTGCAGATATGATCGGCCCTTAGTTTATTAGGGCTGTTAATTGGTATTAAGACTATTACGTAAGAATCCAGCAGTGTAACTAGTGTGAGATTAGTTGATTTTATTTTTGTATGCGCATTGGATCTAATAGGTAAGTTTGCCCTTAAATTGTCTTACACTTGAGTGATGCAAGTAAATTAACGAACAATTGTTTTTAATGTAACCTTGTTAGTTTTAAATGCTCCTTTTTTACTATTTGTATTTCCTGTGCGTCCCAAATAAAATATTTTTCTTTCTTTCTTTAACAAAGTTAAACTTGATCTATCTTTACAAAAGTTGACCCATTCAATATCAGAAGATACTAACACTCATTTTGAGGAATTTCCCACGATGCAATATGGATTATTTCATTTAACATCCTCAAATAAGCTTTCTTGTTACTTAAACGTTTTAATAAAAAGAGTGTTGCCATCGCTCCCAACTTATATTTTTAAGAGCGATAATCAACAACAGAACTTTAAATTGATGGTCGTTATAAAGTGCTAACAATGTATGTACTTTTCAATTTTCTTCAGGAAAACTTTGTCGTCGTTACCGATAAAGACAAGGGCCGATTTTTCTTTCACCCGACAGAATCGAGCGAAGGAAACTGTACGATGCATATTTTTTATGTGAAGTTCCCACTATTTATCACCCAAGTAAGTAACTACAGTAACCAAAAGAGATAAGAAACCAGGATAGACGGGTATAGTTAAAGTTTAGTGAGAAACCGATGGATGTTTTTGAATGAAATTTAATTTGATAAATTAAGTGTTTCTTTTCTATTATTTTAATTAAATTTAATTCGAAACCATCCACCGGTTTCTTACTGAACTTCAACTATATCCGACGACCCTGGTTACCTATCTCCTTTAGTGACCATACATACATATCGTGTATATTTATTTCATCCTATCTCCTTATCGCCATGATATTTTGTGTCACGGAAAACGCCGTTGGTTGCGACTGTCATTCTGACTGGTCTTTGACAGTTGTTACGGATAGTCAGAAGCCCGAATGATTCACCAACCAGCCTTACAAAGGGGTATCCTGTTACCCAGTAACAGGGTTGTGTGGTCAGATACGCAGTTGCTTCACGTACAATACCGGTATGCAGCAATCCGGTAGACTGGAAGCCGACCCAAACATATTTGGGAAAAGGCTACACTGTTTAAAAAACCTAAAACTGAAATAATTATGTTAAAACTATTTCAGGGAATATCTCACCGACTAACAACACAACTTAACCACAACAACAACGACAACAACAACGACTACAACAACACAACAACAACGACAACTTGTGGAGTACCTTACCTTACCTTACCTTTTAGGACACTTAAGGATTTAAGAATCCTAAAAGGCAATTAAGGAATTAATTAAGAGGATTGGCAACGGTATCCTCCTGCCTGCTAATAACAAAACATGTTAATCTTAAATTACGACTACTAATGTCAGCTCAGTTCAGCATAGTATACTCGTATATTATGTTGTTCCATCGGATAAAACAAACAAACCGGTATCTTTGATTGGATGATTATTTTAAACCGGAATCTTAAAACACTAAATCATTATTATCCGTAAATTACATCTTCACAGTGTAAGCACACATCTGCCTCTATCGTCTATTTCTTATCTTATAATGTTCCTATCTCATAAAACAGTAGCTCAAGTTTTTTAATGCTATAAGTAATTATTGTAGAAAAAACGAATAACTTAGAAACTTGGGCGCAGGTGGCACTTCCTGCCGAAGTAAGAAAAGTGACTGAAGTAGTTAACTTGCTGGCTACTTTTCAGCTTCTTTTTTCTGGATATTATGGTTAGTTTCAGCTATTTATGACTGGATATCTCAATAGTTTTAGTAGCTTATGATACTTTAGTATATCTTCATCTGCCATCTTTTCCCAACTATGTCAGGCTCGGCTTCCAGTCTAACCGGATGCAGCTGAATACAGTATTTTACATGGAGCGACTGCCTATCTGACCACCACAACCCAGTTACTGGGTAATACGGTACCTCTCGGTAAGACTGGTCTAACCGGATGCAACTGAATACCAGTATTTTACATGGAGCAACTGCCTATTTGACCTCCACAAACCAGTTACTGGGTAATACGATACCCCTTGGTAAGACTTGTCGTGAGACTTTCGGGACTTCTGACGACCCGTAACGACTGTCAAAGAGCCACGGATGACAGCCGGGACCACGTGCTTTCCGAGGCAAGGAGGGATCTTGATATGTGAAGCTGGTCACCCATCCACGGAGCAACCCCGGCAAGCGTAGCTTAACCTAATCAATCGACCCGTGCGGCTGTTATTACTTAGTCACAAGACCGTATCTGTTCTAGTATTTATCAACTTACTTTACTTCGTTTACAAATTGGATCGTGCCTTCAAGAGGAGCTCCGGGGAAACAGCAGTAGATATTATAGTCAATATTAGTTTTCCGAAGTACCCTTGACAGTCAGCCTCGTTGCCATGATAGCTGACTACCCAATATTGGTACGAGGGAAGGAAATGAGAACTGTTTTTAGAGCTACATTTTATAAAGATGCCTGCATCATCTCGCAGCTGGACAAAGGCCCATGACTTCCTGCTCTTTTGATCCTGGGCTAAAGTGGACCACTGATTGTTTTCTCCAGCTCGTCAAAAGGTAGGTAGTTTGCAGTAAAACCCTACTCGTACTACTAGATAGAGACGCTGAGTTCTCATATTGAATTCAAGTTCCCACAAGCGACATTTTTGCATTCACAATACACAAAATTCGTGAGATTTGAAGCTTCAGGGTGTAAAAAGACCCATTACATAGCCGTCAACTACGCATTCTGTACATCAAACTAAAGGCTGATTTTTCAATCTCTAGATAACTTTTATTCGAGGAATAAAATTGACGTTTGACAGTTTTCGTATGAACTGTCTGTCACATTTAAATTGAATTGTATTATTTTGCTTTTTGTACGCTGTATCAGTACAGCGTCCTAATAACTGGTTGCTTTAAAATATAAGTAATTATTTAAATACTAGTTGATGGATAATTGTTTGCTGCACCGTACGACGTCATTACATCGGCGCCGGCTGTCGCTGAAAACCAGCGCTGGGGCTCTGTCTTGCATAGTGTCGCAGCATAATGCTGAGCGATAGCCGTTTTGCGTGGATGTGACGCGTGTCAACCTTCTCTTATTGTTTTTTTCGTTTTTTATGTTCTTTTTTGCGTCATGTTTACCGCAAATAAACGTATTTTCTTTCTTTCTTTCTTTCAACTAACTTCCAAAATTTCAAAATTATTCTTCGAATAAAGTTATCAAATGATTGAAAAATCAGCCTTATGTAACATTGCACAAAAATAATTTCAGAGAAACGACTTTTATTTAGATGTGAAAATTTTTTCTGTTTGCGATAGTGCGCAATTTAACGCACACAAAACATTGTGTTTATGGGTGCATGCAACGGTACAGGGGTCGTGGGGGTATTTAAATTGTGTTATATCATTAAAAACTAGTTTTAGTAAAAAAGTCAGTAAAAGTTGGAACCTTCATTATCTTCGTAACCAGAAGGTTCCCAGGTATGGTCCAGTACAAAAAAATTATTACAATGACGGGGAGTACAGGTGACTCTCGGCTTCGTTAAGTGTCTTTTTACACCCGTTATATTACCTAAAGTTTGTTTTATAATTTGAAATTAATACAGTAGCCTATTAGAAGAGAGAAGAAGAGGAAGTCTGAAAGTGGCACCGGTAACTGAAAAGTTGTGTGGAAATCGGTTGTCATGTAATGTGTTACGGAGAAATGAGGAAAATTTCGTGAGGACAGTTTTGATTATGAATGTCGATGGCTGTAAGAGTAGGGGAAGACCAAAGAAACGATGGATGGAATGTGTGAATGATGATATGGTTAGAAAGGGGGTGACTACCGAGATGGCGACTAATAGAGAAATATGGAAGAAAAGTACATGTTTCGCCGACCCTAAATAAATTGGGATAAGGGCAGGAGAATGATGCCAGTAGTCTATTAGTGTTACGAATGGCATTTTACAAAACGTAAATACATAGTGTCACTGGTGTACACTAAAATGGTCCAGGACCGGTGCAATTTATCGCAGCTCTAAATTAAATTGAATTGTTTTTACGCAACTGTTCCACCCAGTATACGGATAGACAGCTTCACAAAATTAAATAATACTATGGTCCAGTGTGTTGATGATTGTTTAAAACAATTTAATATGGAACAGTCATCATTTCAGCCGAAAAACGTCCACTGCTGGGCCTCCCCCAAGCACCGCCACTTCAACCGGTTTGTGCTTCTCGTGTCCAGCGGATTCCTGCGGCCTTTTTGGTAATAGTATTAGCGTTAGTTAATAAACGTTACTAAGCACGTTCTTTGGCCCAGATTATGTTCCCGTTTCTATCTTGCACTTGTAGTTTGACAGGTGTGCGACAAGACAGGCATAATGCTCATGCCAAGTAACGTTAATAATCTCGGCCTATCTTTAAGCCGAGCGTTGGAAATCGAACAATGCATACTTATTTAAGCGTTTATTTAGGTGTTTCATAGTGGTAGTAAAAATGAGCATTAGATTTCAAGGAGCTGCCCAAACGTAGGACACCGTAAAACGCCCAGTTCTTTTTCGCACAGTTAGGCGTATTAGTACATATTACAACCCAGAAAATATAGTATAGTCAAATGTGCAAATAAAAGACTTATTCAAAAATATTTCATGAAAATAAAATAAATACACGATACACGATAAAACAAACGTAAACCAGAGCTCAAAATTGTTTTTCACACATATGTCGCATAGTTCTCAAAATTTAAAAAGTAAACTATCCTATTTTATGTAATAATAATAATAATAGGGATTCAATTAACTAAAGAAATACCTAAAAATTATCCCACTGAGCCGTGCATTATTTTTTTAATTTAATTATAACTGCAAAATTACTTTTTATTGGTGGTCTATTCAACTAATATCAAACGCATCGCTGTTTTGAACCTTATTTGTTGGCGCGATGCGCTATTGTCGTTTACCTAAAAATTTGCTTCTTACCGCACCATTAATGATAAAGTATTATGTACCAAGATCACCCAATTCTAACCAATAAGATATCCCCAAAAACTATCCCGTAATAGATGGCAAGACCGCAACGTGCCATTAAGCCTCTATTACTGTCAATACCATCATCCCGGCTGACCATTTGTCACCGACGGTCGCCACGCCTCTGCCATGTCCGCACTTTCTGGATTCGACCGGATTAAACCGCTTTCCGGCGGATTTTGTGAGAAGTTTTTTGAATAATCTGCTAAAGGAAATTGTGGTTGGAATTGTGACGTTTTTGCTTTTGGAACTACCTACGTAAGATGGATAGTTTTTCTTTGTGAGTTAGTCATATTTATTTATTCATCATATCACTTTAGGTTTTAAATACTAGGCAGGGATAGCCAGGACATCAAGCTACTACAATCTGTCAAATTTCTTTAATAGAATTTCAACTTTATCGCTAAAGCATTAGGTTCAAGGTTGATTGGGAAATTTTGACAGTTTCGGGTAGCTTGATGTGCTGGCGTTTGTACGTTGACGTAATAGACTATCAGCGTTTAAATATTTTCAGTAAGATTATAATTACTATTTCTTCGTCTACTATTAAAAATAATTATTTATCTAACCGCTTAGTGGTTGTCCAGAAAGTATTCAAATTAAATCATCAATCAAAAAGGTATAACTGTCAGAGAATAAAATACTATAAATAAAAGTCAGTTTTGAACATCTAAAACGAAACAACCTGTATATTTCACCGCCCCAAAAATAAACATTACAGAAACAGCCTGCGAACGTCTAAAATATAAACGAGATTACCTCGAAAACAACTTAATATCGTCTTCAAACTTCATGATAAAAATTACATTATGCCAAAAATATTTAGGTGGGTGACGCGGGTAGACGAACGCTCTTTGACCTACTTCTCAACTAATTCATTTTGTTAGAAGGTAAACCTTTTTTGAAAAATAAAATGTAACGCCTGTGTTATTTTTGCAAATGTGACGTTTTTGTGGTTTTGGTAATTTTTTTTTATTTTTATGAAGTTTTTTTAGAGCAGTGGTGGCCCAGTGCTATCGGCCCCGACTTACGAGTCGTGAGTTCGAACATAGGCAGGCACTTTACTTTGTGTATTTCATTTCATCACCACTGCTCTCAAAACGGTGAAAGAAAACATCGTGAGGAAACCGGCATAGAACGAAAAAATCGAAGACATGTGACATACACAAACCGGATTGTGGATTATGGCCTACTCCCTCTCACAGAGAGGAGACCTGTGTCCCAGCAGTGGGAACAGTATAGGATGATTATGCTGAAGTAGTTTAAAAAAAATACTTCAAAATGTTTATATAATTATATTAGTTAAACACGTGCCCTGAATTTTTATACTGTGTATGTAGATATATTGTATATCTGTTCAGAAAATAAAATAGCAGATTTTTCCATAGAATTAAAAAGGAATAAATATATTATTAGAAAGAGTAAAGATGGTGGATACTCAAAGAGTGTTATCTAAACATTGGATTGAGATAACAAACTACGATTCATTATGTTATATTCCTTAATACACTCGTTTTCCTCAGTAGCGAACAAATTATGTGGGATTTCAGCCAGCTGACACCTTTTCTTTCATTTCACCCCTTGTTAATATTCAACGGCCCACTTTGATGTTACAACAAAATATACATGGCATGAACTGTAGATTTATATACCGTTGATGAAACTAGAACTGCTACTGCGGCACTGTGATGGTATTATGGTTCCTGTGATGGGTTTTTTTCTTGTTAGCATATACTGTCCCATTGGTGGGCAAAGGCCTCCCCCAAATCCTCCCAGGAACTCTTTTCCCGCATACACGATTATTATATATATTGATTCAGGTAACAAGAACTGGTCCACATGAGCATTAAACAGAAAAGTGGCAAGAGAGTAAGGAGGCTTTTGCCCTGCAGTGGGACATCACAGGCATGTCAGATTGATCGCTAGAGCTATATTTGTTTCTGTGTTATATACCTAGTCTTGCCATAAATATTGTACCGAAGAAAAAAAAATTTTTTTTATAGCAAATAATATTTATTACTTTTACAGTGTGTTAGTTTAATACATACATATAAAACAATTTAAAATATAAAAAGCTTATTCGAAGTGGTCTCCATTGGCTGCAATACAGTCCTTTAAACGTTAAGGCCAGTTATCAATAGAAGCACGCACTCTTTCCATGGGAAAATTCTTCACTGCCAATCGTATGGATTGTTTTAGGGACTCCAAATATTCATGGCGTTTAGAGCAAGCCGTACTCTCTAAAACTGACCATAAATCATAATCCAGCGGATTAAGATCGGGACTACACGACGGCTAGTCTTCAGCTCTGATGAAGTCCGAAACGTTCACTTTCAACCAAGACTGCGTGGACCGAGCTTTATGACCCGGCGCCGAGTCTTGTTGGAAGGACCATACTTGGTTATTGAACATGGTGTTGTTAAGGGGCTTAACTACCTTCTCAAGAATGGTATCTTGATACACTTGTGCCGATGTTTTGATACCTTTTTCACAAAAATATGGCTCAGTCACTCCTTCATAGCTAACACCCCACCAAACCATCGAAGTCGGATAATGCCCACGTTGCACTCTGTCGACTAATTGGGAAGTTTCTTTAGAGCTTTGAGCACAAATATGGTCATTTTGTTTGTTATAATGTTGCTCAATTGTAAAGATTCTCTCATCCGTAAGCAAAATTTTTCTGTGACCTCCCTTTGCGTACCGCTTCAGTAGTTGTTTCGATTTTACCACCCTATTCTTTTTTAAATTATCAGTTAAAATATGACCAGTGCGTCTTTTATAGGCTGCAAGTCGTAAGTCATCTTTTAAAATACGCGACATGGTTCTGGGTGCTATCTTCATCTCCCGAGATAAAATCTTTTGCTTTCGGACAGGATTTCTTCGAATTCTTTCCCTTACTGCTTTGAACACCTTTTTCGTACGAACACTACGTGGACGGCCAGATCTTTTTCTGTCACAAACAGAGGAGGTCTCATTGTACCTAATAACTCGCCCGGTACACAAACATTTGACTAATACCAAGCGTATGGAGAGTTTTAAACATTGCATTTGGCTCCATACCAACTTTGTGTAATGCAATCACAGCGATTCGGTTCTCTTTATCACCCCACTCCATTTTAATATCGCAAATTATTGTACAATGTATTGGCGACAAAATTAGAAAACTCAATGTACAATCGTATAAAAATGACAGATTCCAAATTCAAATGTAATATCTTTCTTATTTTTAATTGTAACAGTATTTATGGCCAGACTGTGTATAAATAAATATTATTGCGACCCGTATAACAATATAGTTTGGCATTTGTTTGCTCATATTTAGCAGTCAATTTTAATGAAAAAGAAAAAACACGAAAACGTCACGCGCCGTCATACAAAGCCGCCATCGTTATCATAGTCGTCCAAAAACATCCACCGATCACGACTGACAAATGAGCAGTTATACAAACAAAAAACAAAGGACAAACGATTATTTAAACACAGCTTTAGGGCAAACCCGGCAGGGCAAGATACGTCTCAGTGAATAAATTGTCGTGGTCCTGGCCGCGAACGGGGAAAAAACGTCGCAAAAAAAAAAAAATCGCACCATATGAGCCCCGCACAGAAATGGCATTCAAAAATGTCGGGACACATAACGTATGCGATTGTCTGGTGTTTGCGCACCGACTGGTTAAAAACCCATTTGTGTCTAGATTAAAAAACGGAATTTTAAAACTCCAGGATGGATTGTATTCGGAAGCCATTTTTGTGGACTTTTTGGGCGGCTTTATTCAGTTAGGGCATCAGTGGTCACAGCAAATAACGTATTGGACAAAAGCCGTTTGGTTTGTTTTGTTAAATGGATTTGGTAGTTAAAGTTATGGTCTGCCAGTTCGACCACACGATTCTGAAATTGTTCGTCGGTAATATAAACAAATCTGCAGTTCTCTACAAAAGTGTACGCAAGTGTACTTACGCGGTCAAAATGTATGGAGCAGCAGTTTTTTAAATAACCTCAGAAATTTTCACCGCTTGAGGGTCTTGAATCATGTACTGAATCCTTGGTAAAAGTAAAAGGTGAACAAACAAATGAAGCAAAAGGAGTATGTGAGGGACGTAGCATGTCGTGTTCTGTAGTTTCTGCCTACCCCTATGCGAAGACAGCGCGAGTTTATGTGGCCATCTAACGCGGTATGTATGTGTCCACGGTCCAAAATTTATGTCCCTTCTACCGTAAATAAAAATGAAAGACAAAAAAAATTGTGTGATATAAGTGAAATAGATGTTCATAACAGCCGTGACGTCATTGTTGTTATCCTTGGAGATTCAAACACTGGTTTTGTCATACACCCACAGACCACTATTGATGACGACATTGTCCCTAATGACGTAGCTGTCCTATCGTCCTATTTAAAGTAGATTTATTTATATTCTAGACCGTTGTAGAAATATTTTTCTACAAATAACGCGTTGCGAAAGGCATATAGGACATCAAGAAAATAGGTCACTGTCAATTAGGAAGTTCCTAAAGAACTGGTACCATAGTCACGTTGATTATTTCATTATTTTTTAAGACGGTTAGTTTGTAATACCTAGGTATATTTTTTACTGTAAATACATAATTAAAATCGCGGGATAAAACCTGAGGCTGCCTAAACAGGAGCGTGGGAATTGGCAAAATAAAATATGCACAACAGTGGGCAAAGTCGGGTTGTGGATGATGATGAAGAAATAAAATCAGAAAATAATGCATTTAATTTTTAATTTATTTTGTAAAATTCATAATTTTCCAAGACTATTCGAAAATGAAATTGGGTCGTTCTTTGGCCAAAGAATTAGCATTGCCATTCAACGTGGCAATGCTGCCAGTTTTTGGACGCCTAACTGTCCTTTGTTTTTGTATTTATTTGTATAGTAAGTTAGTTAGTCGTATTACCCAATAATTGAGTTGTGGAGGTCAGATAAGCAGTCGCTCCATGCAAAATACTGGTATTCAGCTGCATCCGGTTAGACTCGAAGCCGACCCCAACATAGTTGGGAAAAGGCTAGGCAGATGAGTAAGTAAGTTAGTAATTTAATTTAGTATCTAGTGTAAATAGTTAGTTATTATTATTGCATACATTTTTTTTTCCAAGACTGTTTCGGCTAAAACATTGCATTGCCTAATTTCACAAACCTACCTACTTTGCTTTAACATAACACTCAATATAGTTGGCAAAGATAAGCCGGTTCATAGCTACAGTAAAGGCTAGGGCAGATTCCTCGCTCCACTGAATTTCCGTGTTAAATTTTGGTATTTGCACAGGAGCGTCACTAAATAAGAATAGAAAGAAGTCTATTTCCTAACATTATGCATGAAGCTCACACGTTGAAATAATAAGCGTGATAATTATTCCACTGGCTAGAAAATGGAGCGGGCCCTACTATGACCAATTTTCACTCAAATGAAATATTCGATTTAATTCCACAAGTAAGCAAAAAAGCACAATTTTTTTTTAATTATCTCCCTCTAAATGCCTGAACAGGAAATTGAACCAACTCAAATGCAACTCAAAATAAAGAACATCTTTTATTTTTTCTGACACCATTTTTAGGGTAGTTAACCCTAATTTCGAGATTAAATCTTACTAATCAACATTGCATCTCAAATTAAAGAAAGGTAGAAAAAAATTTGAGTGCTATAACTGACTCTGTGTTACTTTATGTTTTATTTTTAGTTTTTTTCATCTCTTTAACAGATTCCTTCCTAAATACGCATTTATAAAGCCTGAGACTATGATCTTTTTCTCTCAAGATGTCAAAATATTATGCGTATGCTTGTTATCACAACTGAACCTTCTGTCCCACCTACCTCCTGCCCCAGTACATTCCACCCTCCTGTTATTTAAGCGCGCATTGTTGTTGCAGATTAAAATAAGTGCAAAACGTATCCCCGCCGCACTAAACTTGAAACGTATTTTTTTCAGTCCGCCTAATTGTGGTTTAATATGCGTTCCTGTATTTTTTTCTTGGAGTTTTTCGTGTTTGCTGAAGTGGGTATGAATGTTTTGGTAAGTGCTAACGGCTTGAGTAAGTTTTATGTCTGTTATATCCCCATGATGGTAGAAATTTGGGATGTTATGAACATATTTATTACCTTAATAGCTGCGCCCCGCGGTTTCACCCGCAAAAGTTACGGTCCAGTGTGAATATCGGGATAAAATATCCTACGTGTTAATCCTGGTTTTATACTATATATGTGCCAAATTTCATCCAAATCCGTTCAATAGTTTTGGCGTGAAAGAGTAACAAACATCCATCCATCTATCCATACAAAAATTTCGCGTTTATAATATGAGTCGGATTACGAGTAGTAGGATTATGAATCCATCCTAGTAACTACTTAAAACAAATTAGTACCTATCGATTTTCTTATAAATTAATTCTGTAAAAATCTCACAATGAAAACTTGAAGTGTGCTTAAAGTAAGCTGCCAATAGTGTCAATTTCTAGCATTCGGTGGAATGACAGGTGACGTCACCGGCTGGATCGACTGGACTGATCACTTTTTGAAATTGACATCCTAATGTAGATTTTTAAGGCGACTGATTACTTGTTATTGTCGTGAATATTCGATTGATTTGCTTTTCAATGTAATCCTTCGATAAGCAGTCAGTTCTAGGAGTCCGCAGGGGTAGTTCTAGGAGAACTGTCCATGGCTACGGCCACTTTTCCTCGAAGTGAAATAAAAAGATTAACATAAAAGGATTATTAAAAAATGAAAACCTCTTGCGGATTCAAATGTTAATTTAACCCCACTAGACCGATTTTACCTAGAAAATCCAACTATTCTATTCTCTAAAGCTAACTTCACATATCGTTTGAAACGCTCCTTCATAACAGTATTAAAATGAAACCGTTCTGGCATTAACATCTAGTGTGCTACGAAATCTCGTAGATGTTCTACGAAGTCTACGACGTAGCAAGATTTTATGGGTCGTAGCACACGATATTGTTAAAACCGAAGTATTTTAGTGGATTAGTTAACGTTCTAATATGTTCTGGGTAGAACAGTTTCTGGGAATATTCAGAGATTAGTTATTGTATTGAAATATATGAAGGCACTTCAAACTAGGGATTACACCATTGTTAAAATATATAATAATTTAAATATTAGAGCTTCGGGCTCTAACGGACGACCTAAAGAAGGTGGCTGGGATAGACTGGATGCGAATGGAGGGCGAAGGACAGGGTGTTGTGGCGCAGTCTGGGAGAGGCCTAAGTCCAGCAGTGGACTGCGATAGGCTGAGTTGATTGGGCACTAATATTTAAATGAATATTCGTACAGATTTGATCTATGAGTAGAATTGTCCTTAATAAAGCAAAATACAGACCAATACATAATTTTTCGATGACAAACAGTAAATTAGAACGATTTCGAACCTGTGCACTATGACATAAGAAACGTGTCCTTTTACCCTCAGGCAACGAGATCAGAAAAGTGAACCCTCGACCATTGTGTACATGAGTTATTACAGATTTCATGTTGCTAGCGAGATTCTTCAGACCTCATATTGAGATTCCGGTTCACGTACCTATCTCAAATCTCAGCACTCTGTGTAATACCCAACTCTTTCAGAATTTACTTAAAGTCTGCCATGTCATATTTTACAGCAAAAAATGCAATTTTCTTTAAAAATATTTTCCCTACATATCCAAGGAATCTAGATGAATAGTTCGATCTGCGTTATAAAGTCACAAGTGATAGCGGTTTGAATAACACTACGAGATGAACGTAAGTACAGGAATATTGGATATTTTTTTTATAAGAAACTAAGTGGTTTATTTATAAACTCCGTACCAGCTTGTCGATTTTGTAAAAATCTCACCGTGATAACTTAGGTGAAGTGAGCGTGGCGTGAGCTGTCATTCCAAGTAATGCTAGGGATTGCCACTATTAACAGCTCACTCTAAGCTATACCGTATTGTATATACTGTATTGTTACCAAATAATCACAAATGTGCAAATGTGTAATGTGTGTGTGTTTATGTGTGTAAATATGTGTGTGTATGTGTGTTAGTGAGGGTGTATGTGTGTGTGTGTTGTGTGTGTGTGTGTGTGTAATGTTGTTAAATAATCAAACGAAATTAAGTGCCCAAAGCTAGAATGTTAATTGTTATTAATTATTTTAATTTTGTATGTTTAAAATACGTTGTGTAGAATACGTGGTTTCAATTAATATAATAACCTAATCTTCACACTGTAAAAAAACCTCTAAATTATTCCTCTCGAAGAAGTTATTCATAGTACGTAGTATCTTAATCATCATCATAATCAGCCTATAATGTTCCCACTGCTGGGACACGAGCTTTCTCTAAGTGAGAGAGAGTGGGCTGTAATCCACCACGCGGGCCCAGTGCGGGTTGGTACACACTCACATGTCTTTGGTTCTAGGACATGCCGATTTCCTCACAATGTTTTCCTTCACCGTTTTGAGAGCAGTGGTGATGAAATACTTTACGCAAAGTAGAGCGCCTGTCTGGGTTCGAACTTACGACCTACACTCGTAAGTCGTGTCCGTTACCACTGGGCCACCACTGCTCTAGTACGTAGTACTGGTTGCCATTACACTGTTATCTGAAACCAAACGCTCCGCTGAACACTTGCGCCAAACACACACAAAGTACAGAGAGCTAGCGTCAAAACTACTGGCTCGTTCACTTGCTTAACTTCAAGCGTCATTACGCAGACGTATATCTTCTGAATGAGCCGCCCGCCACTGGGATATAGCACAACTTATTAGAAGGTGCACTCTACGCTATAATAAACTGAACCTAATGGCAACTAGGTATATCCAACACCGTCCTGGCGATGATCGCCACCAGACTGGATTGCCCTTATATCCGGCAATGCTATATTGCAGCCAGCAGACATATTGTTACCTTGCGAGTGTTCGTTTTTGTCTGTGCTTGTTATCTTGCCTGTATCCTTTTATGTATCTGTTTGTATATGAGTCTTGTTACTTGAATTAAACTTATTTTATTTTATTTATATGATAATAGTCCATCATAAAAATAAACAGCTTATAATGTTGATACTACTGAAAAAAAGCTGTTCCCCACATTTCCACGAGTTATGCGAACATAAATGTAGGTAGCAGCTGTAGCAGTGGAGTTTTTTTCACGTTTTCAGGTACGTACAATGACCTACAGTTATTTCAATTACACCTTGCATTATTTAATTAAATTTAATTAAATAATGTTTTTTTTTTTTTTTACTTTTTTATTTGTGCTGTTACAATATACAAGGCCGCCAGTAACAGTATAACTTTAAAGAAATCATTTTCTATCAAAGAAACTTAAAAAGAGGCTGCGAAGCTTTTTGACAGTCAAAAGATACTATAGTATAACATAATTCCTGATTGATAAAAAAAACATAAACTTAAGACTGTTGTTGCTTCTTTGAAATAAGAATTATGTTTGGTTTTGTGTTCTTTCTCGTTCTGTTTGTTAAAGTTTAGTATTTAGTTAGTTAGTGGATTAGTTTTATTTTTGTAACTTTTGCATGCCTACTGGTAAAATATGGCTGAACCTATTTCCCTTTATCACCATGTACTGTACCCATATTTGCAAAATAAAATATCTTTAAAAACCTTTTGATTAATGAACCCGATCAGAAATAGTTATGGGTAAATTGTTAAGTGTAACAAATTTTGCATTGTCTTAGAGTTAGGACAAATTAGTAACGTAACCTTTGTACTCATATTTTATATGTATTATCCTTATGTGTTTTACTGTGTGTACATAAATAATAAAATAAATAAATAAATAAATAAATAACTTACTCTTCTGTGAACATAAGATTGTAAACCTTCTCACCCTTTCCACCCGCTGCACTTCGTACGTTTAAATCGTTTAACTTTCAAGATAAAGCGACACTTATCAGTATTTCTTGAGAATTGCCGCACTACGCCCATGGGGCCACAATATATGGCAATGGTGGTTACAAGAAGAATTTTACAGCCCCCTGCACGAAATAATTGTTCTTGTTTCACGTTTGGACATAATTATGGCTGGTTTCGGCTCGTATGTTGTATAATCTCCTTTACTTTTAAACAGTTTTAGGGCCAGTTTTGCCAAATGTCCCGTTAAGCATTTTGGTGTGCTTAAGGAGGAGCCAAAATATCCGTCAGAATGATACACTTGTTCTTCAATGACTAAATGAGTTTGATGAAGTTGGCCCTTAAATTAATTTTGTGCAGTAAATTATGTATTACCAAAGTCAGTCTAGATTTGCTACAATTATATTTACTGGGTCCTCTTCGACTATTGTTAAGAAGGTAAAATAAATAAAAAACTAGAATTCGAAGTACACACAGGAAAAAAAAAATGTCGAATACATAACCTCCTCCTTTCTTGAAGTAGGTTAATTATAAAAGTAACGAAGTTGTCAGTTTACTGAATACATAATTTAACAAAAGAACCCAAGTTATCAATAACAATCAATGACTTTATGAAATGATATTGCCAGGAAACAGCGCGGTAACACACTATCAGTAGTAATGGCTTTCATTTTGACAGTTCAACAACATTCATTGCGTTATTTGCGTTTTTGAGCAGACATATTTTTCGAACAGATGAAGCAATGGATTAGCAATATCCTTAAAAATGATTCAGATTCAGATTAAAATCAAATCAAATCAAATCATAATTTATTTGTTAACATAGGTAAAGTATGTACAGATCTTATGTTTGAGGAATAGTGCGCTATGTCATGCCAGGAGACGTACAAATATGATGTGCACTAAAATATTTGATAAAAGTGCATAGTTATAAATTTAACAATTACATATTATTTAATGCATTACATATATATTAACAATTACATATTACCCAATTATGTCAGACCTATTATGAGGAATTATTATAAGGTCAAAAAAAAAAAAAAAAAAACTATGTCAAAATAATTAAAATATCAAAAATCTATGTCAAAATAATAAAAATGTCCAAAGTCTATCAATCAATCCATCAATCCATTTGTAAAACATAGATGTTTACATAGGTAGGTGTTTACAAAAATTATTATAATAATTGGTCGTTCAAAAATTCATCTACAGTATAATAACAATTGTCAATTAATAATTTAGTAAGAGCTTTTTTAAACTTATATAATGTCATGTTTTTTATGTCATCAGGAATTTTATTAAACACTTTAGGTGCCATACCAAAAAAGCTTTTTCGCATCAATGCGGTCTTACATTTTTGATGACATAGTTTATTTACATATTGGGCACGTAATGGAGTTTTTCTAGTGGAAATAATTTTATCAAACAATTGTGTGTTTCTTTTTACAAACAACGCAGTTTCCAAAATGTATAATGCTGGAAGGGTCAGTATTTTCAAAGACTTAAAATAGGGTCTACAGCTATCCGTTGTTTTTATATTACACATTGCTCTGACACATCTTTTCTGCATCCTAAATATAAGCTCACGGTCAGTCGACTGCCCCCAAAAAATTACGCCATATCGCAACACAGAAGCTACAAGTCCATGGTATGCTACCAGTAACGTATCTTTATTTACCTTTTTTGATAGCTGAAAGAGTGCATAAGCAGATTTACTCAGGCGTTTGCAAAGTTCTTCTATCATGGGTTTCCAAGTAAGCTTGCTGTCAATGGTAATACCTAAGAACTTAGCATTATTTACTTCGTCTATTTTATGATTATTATAAGTTACATCAATATTTGGATGTGGTTGCCGTTGATGAAAGTGCATTACCTTAGTTTTATTTAGATTAATTACGAGATTATTATTATTCATCCAATGGATGATACTAAGAAGGGATTTATTAATATCATTTTGATAAGTTGTCACATTATTACATTTTATAATGGCTGTGCTATCATCGGCAAATAGGATCATTTTGTGTCGTATTACTTTTGGCAGATCATTTATATATGTCAGAAATAATAACGGCCCTAGCACGCTACCTTGGGGGACGCCATATTTTACGTGTCTTGGTTTTGATTTATATATAATCTGCGTTTTAGTCTTATGACATATTCTAGATATTTCCGTGTATTGATATCTGTCACTAAGGTATGATTCAATAAGTTTCAGAACATTGCCCCTTATGCCATATCCGTATAATTTTTGCAGTAATATCGTGTGATCCACATAGTCAAACGCCTTTGTCATATCAGTAAAGATTGCACATACTGGATTATTTTTATCTACTGATGTCATAATATTAGATAGTAAATCGTACAGTGCCATATTAATAGTATGATTTTTACGAAATCCTTTTTGTTCATTGCAGAATAGGTTGAACTTTTCAAAGTACATATAAATTGAATTATAAATTACTTTTTCAAATAATTTTGAAAGTACTGGGAGTTTTGCTATCGGCCTATAGTTTTTGACATCTGATTTGTCATTTCTTTTAAATAGAGGTTTAATGATAGCTTTTTTTAGACCTTTCGGAAATACGCCATCAGTGATGCATAAATTAATGATGTGTGCGAGAGGAGGTGCTATAATTTTTTTAACATGTTTAATAACTCTAGTAGATACACCATCATAACCAATCGTGTTTGTATTTTTTAGATTGTCAATTATTTTAATAATGTCGTTCATCGAAACAGGTAACATAAATAGGGATTGCACTGTCAAATTTTCAATATTATTTAGATTAGTCAAATTCACGTCATTTTGTATATTATTTTCGATTTCGTCAACAAAGTAGTTATTAAATTCATTAGATATGTCAAAAGGATTCGTTATAGATAGTTGATCTTTTTTTATGGCAGTTATTGTATCATGTGGCAAACTTGATTTAGATTTATTTATTATTTGCCAGACTGCCTTCGATCTATTTTGAGAGTTATTTATAAAGTGGTTATTTTGCGACTTCTGGGTTAAACGTATAATTTTTTTAAATAATACAGTATATTTTTTTAAAGTTTGTTTATTGCTTATGTCAGGGTTGCACCTATATTTCCAAAGTAGTTTTCTCTGTTTTCTACTGCAGATTTTTATCCCACGAGATATCCATTTAGTTTCCCTATTTGTCTTTATGGTTACTGTTTTTTCCGGAAAGCAAAGTCTATAGAGCATTAGGAAATCATCCATGAACCTATCATAGGACTCATGGGCCTCTTTGGCATTAAATACTTGCGAGAAGGATAAACATTCAAGATGAGCTTTAAATGTCATTAGGTTGTCCATAGAGATATCTTGCTTTTTGAATTTCCAATGGGTTAATTTACATGTTTTTTCAATAGGCACTGTAAGAATTTGAGACGTGTGATCAGAAAGACCAAAATCAACAATTTTTGCCGTGCATACCTTTTGATAATTGTGAGCAAAGTTATCGATGCAACTCTTACTGCTCAGTCTAGTGGGGTTGTAGAGTGCTAGTTTAAGATTGAATTGTAGAAGAAAATATTCAAGTTCTAAAGCAGTTTTATTTCTTTTAAGTACATCAATATTAAAATCCCCAGTTAATATAATGTTTTTATTTGGGTTTAAACTAAGTTTTCGTAGTATATTATCTAATTTTTCGTAAAAAACTGACAGGTCATGTTTGGGTATTCTATATATGCAAATTATTATGATATTATACGACAATAGCTCCACAGCGCAACATTCAAATATACCCGAAATTGATTGTTTAGCTATATCCGGTAATTCTTTATACTGTAATTCATTTCTGACAAAGATACACGTTCCTCCTCTTTTTGTATTTCTTGAAAAAATAGCCGCTCGGCTGAAGTTTGGTATGTGAACTAAATATTCATAGCCAGCTTCGATAAAGTGCTCTGTTATACAAATAATGTCTACTAAGGTTCCTTGATGGAACAATTCATCTAATTTAACTAAAAGTGTATCTGATTTGTTAATTAATCCTGCTATATTTTGATGAAATAGGTTCAGATTGTTAAAGAAAAAACTGAGAGTTTATTGGTTTTGAGTTTGCAGATATTTTATTCTGATTTAGAATGGAGTAGTCGACTTCTGAGCGCCCAATATTCAGGGTGCACATGTCAACAATTAGGCTATGCAAATCCGAGACAACAATTTTTAAGCCATATTTGTTTAAGGTTTTATACCGTAAGTTATATGTATCATAACTGTAGGGCAGATTCAGGTTGGAGTCTAAGATGTGTGCATAGCTGTGTGTAAGTATATCCATGTACAGAAGATTATTAAAGTTTTCAATGCGGCTGTTAAACATAATGTTAGTGTTTTCCATATATCTAAAGGTTGGCAAACATAATATAAAGTTAGTGTGGGTTAGGTTCATCAATTTGTTTCTTATAAATATGACTAATTCTATATAGTTACGGGTTTTGCGAAAGTCTTCTTCACCTATATAAATTATGCAAAAATCAGAGTGGGTATAGTCCTTTACTTTTCCGTCAATTTTATCCAATAATTGTTCCAATCCACATTCAGGTTTACGGTAGTGGCACATGTCGTAATTTTGTAGACCAGTAGTGGTAGCAATGTTGTATAATCTGTTTGAGGTTTCGCTACTAATTAAGCATATTCTAGGTTTACTGGGGCATTGTTCTATGTCTTGTATGACTTTTGTACTTGTGATGTCAAAGCTGATATTATTTCCCTTATTTAAGGTATTTTTCGATGCGGAGTCATTTTCGGTAATCCCAATTGTCTGTGTTTGTTTTGTTTTTGTGAGCTTTTTTGTAATATTTTTAGGTGTCGTCACTTTTACTTTCGCTGGACTGTTGGCTATTTTTTTGTATATTATGTTCTTCTTAGTAAATTCTTCGTTTTGTTTCTTTAGATTATGATTTTCTAATGATAATGATTCAATCTCTTTGTGCGCGCTATTTAGTTCAGAAGTTAAAATGTCTATCTTTTCCTTTAGTATCTTTATTTCATTATTATCTTCGTCTTCCGATACTTCTGGTAAACTATTTGTAGACTGTTCTAAGCTTTGTGAAATAATATCACTATCATCATTGTTTGGTTCCGACTGCGTGCGTTGGCGTCTGAATGTTATGTTATTCAGATAATTCATTTTTTTTAAATTATGATATTATTCTTCTAATTAGTCGATTTTTCCAATTAGTCGATTATTCTTCAGTCTAAAAAGACTCGTATCTAAGATTGTAAGCTATGTTTCCGAACGACGATGATTGTGTCAAGGCTTTTTCTGTATTCCAATTGGTCACTTTAAGTGATTTTTATTGGCTATCTATCAGCATGATAAACTGACACCGAATTTAAATAAAAAACGGATTCATCAAACCTCTTATTTCAGATTTTCCGAATAATATCATTTCACCATGCCAATTCTTGTAATCAAACGCTATTTGAGCATTCGCCAAGCACTGATTTGATAGTTCACAATACGAATAGTTAGTTTAACTGTCACTTTGTGTCCCTCTGTAACACATACAACACAGTTCTCAGTATTATGTGTTTCACTTATTTTCCCGTCCGAGTAACACTCGCACTCACCAATTGCGCACTCCAGTCCAAATCCTCACTAACAATGTCTCAATAAACAGTACTTTTCTATTTTTAATGAGTATTAAAACACGGAATCAATGTTTACTTCATGGCAGTGTTGCCATATCTCGATTGATAGCGTGTTACGCAATGAGAGTGCAGGTTGACATAGTACAAAAAATACGCATAATAAGAGCTCAACTGTCACTAATGAGAGTCAATTTGACCACACGGTTGGTGCAGTGGCTGAGCTATCGACTGTTGCGCTGCGTGTCGCGAGTTCGATTCCCGCACGGAACAAATATTTGTATTGCCTACAGGTAGTTGTTCCGGGTCTGGCTGTTTGTGTATGTGAGTTTACATGTTTGCAAACGCACCCACGATACAGGAGTAATTCCTAGTGCGGGGAAACGTTTTTTACAAAAAAAAAAAAAAAAATCCTATTGTTACCAAACTTAATAAAGCTTACCTAACAGACGAGGGGATATACAGTACTTAACTTTTGAACTCCTCAACCGCAAATCCACTTTCCTAAAATCGCTAATCAATCTTTTACCCAAGTCTCAAAGATCGGAGGATGATAAATGATCTGTCGGCCATTTTAATTGTTAGAAAAAAAACGCAACGAATAGAGAAGTTCTGCTGAAAATTGGAGGCGGTCGCCATGATGGATAGATGGATGGATGGATGGTCGTCATCCAGTTGATTGGCGGTCGGCTATTGCAGCTTTTTTTTATTAAGAATGTGGTCGGCACGGTGAAATGCAGTTTGAAATGCTGCAGTTGGAGCGAATTGTATGTGAGTTTGAATCAAAGGCTGTGCTGGAACTGGAATGGTTTTAATTGAAAATATGTTTCATAGTGAATCATGTTTCACTTTGTTATGTTACTATGTTTAACTGGTATTCAGCTGCATACGGTTAGACTGGAAGCCGACCTCAACATAGTTGGGAAAAGGCTAGGCAGATGATGATGAGAATCATGTTTAGTTTTTGGTGGCCTTTTTCTGCACAGTATAATGTTTTATGATTTAGATAATAAGCAGGATATTTAGTTCTATAGATTTATAAAGCCTAGATAATGTCCAAATCTCATGCATTGGATAAGCTCATGCATTCAAGAAGATAGACCTAAAGACAAAAGGAATACTAAATCGCATTCAAAACTGATGCATTATTATAATGATGCAAGAACTGAATGACAAACAAACAAACTCAAATTCAGTTACTGCAAACTCGTTTTGAAATGTTATATACGTTATCTCTATCATGCAAATTGTTCCATCTATACATACATAATTATAAAATGAAGTCACTTTTCGTGTCTGTCTGTGTGAGCGCATTATTCTTCTAAACTTCGCAATGGATTTTGATGAGATTTCACTATCATTTAGAGAATTTATTCCGGAAGATTTATGTAAAAAGATAGAAAGAAAGATTGACGTTTATGTGTATACATAACACATACATAATCAGTCTAAAATGTTCCCACTGCTAGGACACAGGCCTCGTCTCTGTGAGAGGGAGTGGGCACGTTTATTGATAGACCACGCGGGCCCAGTGCGGGTTGGTTGATGTTACATGTCTTCGAATTCTTGGTTCTAGGACATGTCGTTGCCTCAAGATGTTTTCATTCACCGTTTTGAGTACTTATAATAGATTAATATGTCGCATCTTTGACTATTTATTGGTTTAGACGCTCAATTGATTTTTGTAATACCGGTGAACGCAGTGACGTCAGATGTCACGTGAACGGAATCGGTTGGAGGGGTGTCGATTTTAAAGTTATAAAAGCGCGAGTCGCAAGAGAACTTGGCTCGGAACGATACTTCAGATCGGACCTCCAATCGGGATCGTTGGTTCACAGGCCATACTGATGATGGGCGAGCTGCGCAGACCTCTCAGCCGTCGACAAATAATAAAATTACAATTATCTCGATGTTTTGTCAAGTCGTTAAAACCGTGCGAAGTAGGGGCGGGTCGTTATTTTAACAATAAAAGAAACTAGTAACATGACGGAATTGAGTCTGCGAATGGAGAGAGCTGTATAGGGAAGCAGAGGAGGCTTCTTTTTTCCCTACATTAACGTGAACGAGCGGGAAGTGCTAGCAATAATGTGCAATATTTTCAGTATTGCCCATGAAGCAATATGGAGTATAATGTGGAAGATAACGTAGCGAAAAAAATTAAGTACGGTCACCAAAGGTAATAAGTAACTAGGGTCGTCAGGTATAGTTGAAGTTTAGTAAGAAACTAATGGATGTTTTTGAATAACATTCATTTAATTAATAGAAAACGTATAGTTCAGTTATCTAATTAAACATTCGAAGTACACTACAAATAAAATGTATAAACGTTGACTTTCTGTAGTGTCTGCCTACCTCCATGGGAAGAAGGTGTGATGTAATGATGTTTATGTATGTATATTATAATTATACTGTTAAAGATTAATCAGGTTCTGAAAATGCTAAAATATGATATAGTCTAACATTAGATACTGGAATGATTAGGATTCACACCTCACCCAACGCCGACACACAGATTTCAACAAAAGTAAGTGCGATCGTTTTTTCTCACAAAATGTTTCGCTAACTTATGAGACTGAAAAAAGTGTTCATCATTCTAAACACCCCATAAAAAGCTTCCAAACCGTTATTCAAAAAACGCCAATTTATAATATCGAAAAAACCGGAAACAATCAGCTTTCTGAATGGACCGATCAACAAATTCGTTTAATCAACTCTCGAGAAACGTCAAAGCGATCGACTTTAGTATTTTCGTCAAAAATCAGTTGTGCCGGATGAATCTCGAAAGGGTCCCGTAATAAATGGTTACGGAGCTAAATTCGCTCAAACCCGCTCTGAAAGCTGCAGTGGGTTCCGCGGAATAATTTATTAAAAGCCCGTTGCTGCTTTTGTTGAACGCCGTCGGTTAGGGTTGCTACTTCGGAGATACGAGCATTTTCGACTCGTTTTGTGTGTCGGATTTGTTGTTCGTTTGAAATAGGACTGGTTTTTATTTATTTATAAGCAGCAGTTTATCTATAACGATGCCTTTATTAATGAAACAGTACCGATGGCCGGTCGAGCAGACGAGGTCCTGGAGTGGAGACCGCGTATCAATAAGCGTAGCGTGGGACACCCCCCAGCTAGATGGACCGACAACTTTAACAAAGTAGCTGGGATAGACTGGATGCGGAAGGTGGAGGACAGGGTGTTGTGGCGCAGCCTGGGAGAGGCCTATGCCCAGTAATGGACTGCGGTCAACCAATCAATCATTCAACACAGCCTGTTGAATGATTGATTGGTTGACTCCAGGACACAAAAACCTTTTATTTTTGTAGCATGAACACCTAATAGGGTAAAAACACAGCTTTCTAATTATTTTGTGGGAAGCCCTGACTGGAGGCCTTAATTTATTGAGGCATCCACAGGCAAGCCCAGTTAAGCAGACGACAACCTCATGGATTGAGTACCTACGAGAAGACATCCACAAAAAAAAAAAAAAAATGTTGGTCCACCAATTCACAATAAACAAAGTTGCAAAAAAAAATGAAATTGCTTAGTTGTCAACCCTGCATGGCCGGCGTGTCACGGAGCATCAATCATGCAAAGATGGCGGCGATGGCGACTGTGACACACGCTGCTAACAGCACCCGTCGCGTCACAATACCGTCATAATCACCCTTTATCATCATCAAACGGCCTATTTGAGTAGTTTTGTTCTATTAGGTGCTTAATTGACAGATTGTTCTAAAAATAAAACTTGTTATCTTACGAAACAAAGCTTAAGGCTATGAGACTGGGAAAGTCTTGGATTTTTCACACATGCCAAATCTACTCGCATGCAAAAGATGGCGACAGCAGCGGTGGCCACACACGTTTCTAACTGCACCCGTTGCGTCATAATCACCCTTTATCATTATCAATCGGCCTAATGAAGTAGTTTTATTTATTTGGTGTTTAATTGACAAATTGCTCTATAAAATCCACCTTGCTGTCGTATGTACAGTCACTAACGCAATGTACAAAAGCTATTTTCTCCTAAAGTATTGACAGAAATTGTATGGTGTTATAAAAATAGTATTTTAGAAAGCATGTTATTATGAAATATGTCTTTTCCCAAAGTCGCAATCGTTATTTATTTCCATTTAAGCTATGTGAAGGGGACTGTTTTGGATTCCTCTTGCTTGCTGAATCTACTGTGTGTCTGCTATACTTAAGTATATCGATATAAGGTCATAAAAACATCAACAGCTTTCAAGTACATTTTACAACTCCACCACTTTTGACGCATGATGTTTTTTTAGGTCTTTATCTACCCACCTTTAGAGACACACTTGACACAGGTATGTCTAGTACTGACTACACAAACGCATTGAAAACATGAAAGATGTTTTCCCAATTTTAGGGGAGAGCTAACTCGATTTCGAAACTCATTGAATATGCTTTCGAACTCTCGAGCTTACGGCACATATTTTGTATTTTAATACATTCTAAATTATTCATTGTGTTAGTACTGAGAGATTGTTTATAAACATGCTCGTTTTTGGGTAAATATTTGGATTTTTGTTGTGTTAATATTATCTTTGATTTAATGAAATTTTCTTGTGAGAAGTACATATGTAGGGGAAATAGAAAGCCAAATAGGTTTATTTGTCACAGAAACACAAGCATACAAAAAGATAATTAACTCGAATAATAAAAACAAAATTAATCTATAATAATCACGAGCACAAAACAGAAATAGTAACAACAAACAGCTGTACGTCATGACAGTGACAAGAAGGCTTCCCACTCAGCATGATGCTGTGCCTACAGCACGGTGCTGATTTTCAGTGGTTACCCGAAAAGAAAACCATTTTTTTTAATGGAGGCAAAATTTGATTGAAAAAAGAATTTGTCTCTGAGCTGGTAGGTATTTTATTAGTTAATCAATTCGTAAACTTTCATTTTTATACATGGCCATCATAAAGACCGCCAAGTTAAATGATCATCAGCTTTAATCTGTTTTTAATCATCGTTCGTACAAACTCTTAAGGGGGACACACTCTCTCCAAATGTGATTCGTGGCGGTAACGAATAACACACACAACCACATCTTGCCTTTTTTTTTTTTCGGATGGGAAATCATCAAATGACCCCCTCCCGCTCTGAGTGGAGCGGAAGGGAGTGTCAGACTCTTACTGACTAAAACCCACCCATGTTCCTTCCTTTGTCCTTTATGTTCCGGGGTAGCGGTAACCCTTTCGGACAATCCCGCTGAACCACATCTTGCCTGTATTCCTCTAAGGGTTAGGCAGAGGTGCACCTCTAGAAAGCAGTGGTGACCCAGTGGTAACGGCCCCGACTTACGAGTTGTAGTTTCGAACCCAGCCAGGCGCTTTTCTGTGTAAATACTGCTCTCAAAATGGAGAAGGTAATCATCGTGAGGAAACCGGCATGTCCTAGAACCAAAAAATCGAAGACGTGATATCTACCAACCGGCACTGGGCCCGCGTGGTAGATTACCGTCATAGCAGTGGAAACATTATAGTCTGACTATTCTATGTATAGTACACCCACATTTCGCTAGTTATGCCTAAGTCTCATGTAATAGGTGGTGAGCCTATTGCCATCAACCAGCACATTGCACAAATCCAGACTCAATACATTCCTTAAGTTCCTATTACCTATAGCAATCAATATGTATGTCCTATTCCTATTTAAACTTGAACAAGTAATATTATACGCAGACCCAGTTTTTTTCAAAATTTCTCACCGAATTTTCATAACCAGAATTATTTGAAAACCCTCCAAAACTAACTCAACGTATACCAAAACTAAACTATGTTCTAAATCAAGTTAGCAAGCACATTACACATCCGTGGAGCTAGAACAACTGTCATAAACATATTTCGCGCTAATGTTCCGGCCGAATGAAAACCATATATCTCTGTACGTATATAAATATGTAGGTGTGTAGGTGGGTACCCCCTTTGTTGCTTAGCATGTTGGGAAGCTCTTTCATGTATGAATTTGGGCAAACGGTATCCATAATTCGACTGATACGTTCATACATATTTTAGGTTGGTTTGTTTGGTTTAAACTGTGTTTATTAAGGGGGATACGCCAGCGTAGCCCGCGAAATTCAAATTTTCTTACGTTTTTTGCATTAGCAAGTTAGTATCAGGTTCTATGTTGAACAAAATATGATTTCCGAGCATAAAAAGTATGTATTTACAGAATTGTAATCACTAAAAGCTCTCCAAGTACATATAATGCTACTGAAATGACATTGACATGCAAATTGAAAAGAACATACGAAAATTTTAATTTATCGGGTTACATACCGCATCCCCCTTAACTATGCATACTTTTTGGACTAGTTTTACAAACCTAATTATAAAAATGACCAGGGGGTCTACTCCGAAGTGGTATCGGCCGAATGTTCGGCCGTTTCCTGCTACGAAGTTACTATTTGGTTCGGTCGGTTCCGATCCTACACTCCTACACTCTTTCGAATATTGACTATGGTCCCGACCCAACTGAGCCGATCCGAACTTTTTCACATTTTTCAATAATATTCGGTTCGGCCATGTGTCGGTCCGATCTGATCATTCGCACTTTGCACTTCGTAGTAGACCCCCAGTACCTACCGACCTAAGCAATCTTTTCCCTCATTATGATCATAAAGTGACCAGGGAAGCATGTCACTAATAGCAGGTCACTCAGCGGTCGAACAAGGCGGCCATTGATGATGATAAAAACGATAAACTATTTTTTCTTTTGTAATTAAGTCCAAGCAATTCTTACCAACTCGCAATGGGCCCGCGTGATGAATGATTTTTATTTATTCATTTAAATGCCTTAAAACTATCATTATAGGTCTTAACCTCATGCGATAGCCAAGTCACACACAGAATTAAAATTAAAGCAAAAAATTAATCTCAAGATCATAAAGATCATTGTTTCTAACACAGTGTAAACAATAGTTACGAATTCACCCCAGTGACATGTAAATATATCAATTTCGACTTGAATATTGAATTGATGGTGCGAATTGCTCGAGTCAGAGAGGTTTTGGCCGGCAAGGTGGTCCTGGCTGATGGTTGTATGACCAGCAGTGGCGGGGGCCGTCGCATCATCACAGAAAGAGCAGGCCTGTGTCCCAGCAGTGGAAATATTATAGGCTGATTATGCAATTCTTTTTACATGGCAACCCTATAAAACATTATATCACTAATGACTAAGCTGTACTTCAAGGCTATTATAATATTTGTGTAACAAAACACGATGAAAACTGCAAAGTTAACACTTAACCCAGAGTTCAACATAACCTAATTTAACCTGAATACAAGTATTAACAGAGGAGCATTCAAACGGATATTACCTGAAATACTGTACCACAGAGTAGTACCAACAGAAGGTCAGCTACATATAACGATCGACATCAGGCACATGCACACACAGACGCGTATGTACGGTGATCTCAAATAAATGCCGGTTAAAATTGATTAAAATTTTGTAATTTGGGGTTTTTACTTAATCCGAGGACAACATATCTACACTACCTGTGTAATATAATATAGTAAGAAGTAATAATAATCGGAAATATAGAAAAACGTAATTCACTTACTAGTTTCCTATACAAAATAGTTTATTAATTTCGGGAAGGGATTTTTCTCTCCGTGTGCACTCACAGTCTACTTGAAGCGTGTCTTTGTATGGGTGCGTTTTCTATCGTTGTGTGGAACCGATCTTCTGTAAGTATACTATTCTGTGACTATTCTACCACGACACAGGTGTAAAGGAAACTAAACTGATTTTATAAACTTTGTGATACCGCCGGCTGACTCTGACAAGTGGGACACAGAGTAGATACAGAAAGTTCACTCTATACAGTTTTCGAATGAGCTGACTGTTTCACCACATCCGGATAAGTTGGAGTTAAATATTCTGGCAGATAATTTCAAACAATGTCCAGTGTACGGTTCAGTCGAGTTTACCTATTTTTGGAAAGTTGGTGACCATTGCTCTCTCAACGTTGCACAACAATTTTATTTGGAATTTCATACAGTTGTTGATTGTGAAAGTTACAGGCATGTGTTTATCGGGCATCATAGCAAAGTGCCTTTTATTTGAAAGTTTCTTTACCATAAGATTAACCTTCTGACCTCTCCTATAACTTACCAAGTTCAGTAGGGGGTACCGTTAATAGTGCTTCTAATATAATCTCGGGTTCTGAACTTAGCCAGGTTATAGTGTCAGTTGCATCGCTTCTAGCTGCGCTTTCATATAAGTTTGGGTAAAGTTGGGTAGAGTCAGTGATTGTGGAACTGGGTGCTTCGTTGGTTAGAGATTATGTTATGTAAGATATTAGTGATATTTTTTAGACATAAAATAACTTTGTTACCAAGGAATTAGCATTGCCATTTAACGTGGCAATGCTGCCAGTCTTCTGGGCACGTTTTCGGATGACAGCGATGCGGACGAGTATTTCGACGCCTAAGTGTTTTTTTTTTTTTGTTTTTGTATTTATTTCTGTAGTTAGTTAGTCGTTTAATTTAGTACCTAGTGTAAATAGTTAGCTATCTATACATACAATAAAAAATATGTTATAACCTATTTCGCCTGTAGAGTCAAGGGAATGGAGTGCGAGGCTATTGCAATTAACCGTGCACAAAAACCGGTAGCTACTGAGAAATTCATAATGGAAGAATCGAATACCACTTTGCCTGGACTGGGAATTGAACCCGGACGCCATACTCAGCAATCTCGCTTGCGACTACTAGACTGCTAAGGTAGGCAGGTTATTATAATAAAGTTGTATTTAATATACCTACACAGTGTAAAGATTTATTTCTTCCTTGATTTGTTTTTTTCTAAAGTTAATTAGGTCACTTTTTTCTTCTGTAAGGCTGTCGTCATGTCAACCCGACAGCTGACGTTTCACTTTACAAAGTTCCTTTCAAATCAACCCCTTATTGGGGGTGAAACTGGGACAAGTGTCCCCTTAATAGGTGTGCTTCGATGAGCAAAAGATAAAAATCTTTTAATGTTTTCCATTTCAATGCGGCTGCTAGGTAGGAAATTTCTTAGAGCTGGTATTTTAGCAGAAAATAAATAAACAAGAAAAAATAACAAGCCTGGCACCAAAAACACAATTCTAAATAAACGTGACGTTTCTATTACCTACCCAGTGAAACACAATACGTATATTTCCAACTCGAAATACCAACTTTATAAATTCAAAAAGTAAATTCCATTTAGCGCAGTCCGACACTCGAGCGGAGCGGAGCAGGGCGAGCGGGGCGATCGGGGTGAGCGGAGCGAGCGAAGCGCTCTTTGTTACGTCTAATTACATACGTTATGTGTGCACTGACGACTACGAATCGCGCTTCATTTCCCTGCGGTACTCTGCTTAGCTGCATTTAGCTGCTGGAACAGCTACAGATGTAACTCATTTCGAGTTTGTTCGGTTTGAATTTAATTTGCTGAAGTTTCGGTGTGTAGTTCTGTTATAGTTGATTAAGATCCCATGCATGACTATTTAGTTAAAATGTATGAAAAACTTTAATTATGTAAATGATGATTGACAAAAACGAAAACACATTGAAAAACGTCTGCTGCTAGATTATTTGTCATGCAGACAAATAATCTGGCAGCTTTACATAGCTTTTACATAGCTCATAGAAAAGAGTGAAAATATTTTCAGAGTATCCACACGCCTTTACTTTCGTAGTTGGTTGCATAAGACCCACACTCAGAGACTTAATCCTGCACATGCGCTGCCCGGTGTGCATAATCCGAGCTCTTGCCATGGTCCAGCTAAGACCTGCCAAAAAACATTCTGCTCCCGAAAAACATTCACAGTTAAAACAAAAAAAGTACAGAAAGAGCAATTTATTTTACAAATTGTTACGACATCAGCAGGTACACAGTGTCACGAAGGAGCCCAAGGGTGAACCATAAATTAAATTCTATTACCAACTGAACAAAGTTAGCGAAAACCGTTTCGTCACAAACTGCTCTTTTAAAATCGTCGAATAACCAAAAATCCAGGAATTCTGCTCGCAAGTTCCAACTTAGGAAATAGATCCATTTCTTTTTGTAACTTAATCACAAAGAAGTTTGCCAACTTTACAAGTTCCCGGAACTTGGTCTCAGTGTACGCGTAAAATAAAAATAAAATCGTTTTGGAGACACTGCTGTATAAAAAGTTCCGTTCCCGAGACTGTTGTTTAAATACCCTCCTAGTATTTTTTTCTAGGAAACCCTTTTGCGACTAGACTGAGTTTCACACAGCGGTTCCTAACTTCTAAAATCTAGTTTTGAGATCTAAACGATCTGGGGAAAATGTGTGTATTGTAGTTTCATAGACAGTGTGGAGTAACTTTATTGTGTTGTGTGAAACCCCTTTCTGGTTTGTTATTTGGTTACCAGCATTCTAGTATGGAAATTTCCTGTATATTTTTGTTGAAACAATACTTGTTTACGGCTTTTTGAAACACGATATTGGCCTCCAAAACTTGGCGACAATACATGGTATGTTCCAACTTTTATAGCCAACATTATAGAAAACATTACGGCCAACTTTCAGGAAGTCAATTCCCATCAAAACTTTGAAGTCTACTAAGATTTAGATGGACTTTAAAATAGAAAGTTGGTCCTCGTTGAAACCTCGTTTTAGTCAAACTCGAAGCACCAACTACTTTTACAAGACTATAAGAAAATCGATCTTGGCTTATTTCAAGATGAGCTGTTTTAAATTTTTTGTTTCGGACGCAGATTTTAATTCGAAAGATAGTTTACATTCGATGACCATAAAAAGATTTTAACGAGTAATTAAATATAGCTATTTTATTTAGCTGTTTAACTATTATGCGATCACCAATATTTGTACTTATTTTATGACATACCAAACGTAATAAATAGTATCAAACATGCAGAGGTTCCAAAATACTATTGTTCAAACCTGCATTTGTAACCGAAACTACTCTCAAAAGTACGATGAAACACCATTCCAACACCCATCCTTTACCGCACCTAAAATTGAATCTGAGAAGCTATTTCAAAATAATGCACAATAATTCAGTTGAATCTCACAATAGTAGCAATAAACGAGTACATTTGAATCGCCGTAAGGGTAGTTTGTTAATATTTGATCACTCCGTGTCTCGTTGCACCGCGGGGATCATTTATCGCTCGGCCACCACACCGGGCGAACGTCTTGCGGTCGTTGTGAGCGTTTATTGCGGACACTAAGATGTTTGAAGGTAAATTGTTGAGAATGGCAATTTGGCTCGGTTGTTGAGATTGTCTTATCAATTTAGCTATTGGAGAGATGTGTTAAAACGGTTTTGGCTTTTTTTTCTTTCTTTCTACAGATTTGAAAAGTAATCTGTGTGCAGTAATCGGTGGACTCTGTGGTCTACATAATCTGTATGAGTGCGAATTCTGCATAATCCGATTTCAGGCAGCTTGGTCCGCTAGGACACTTAACAGTGTCGTGATTTTTTAGTTCTTTGGTATTTTTTTTTAATGGCTCTGCCAGTCACGACTCCTAGCATCTTTAGAAGTAAACCTACACTTTTATCTATCTCTTAACATTTCAGGACATAAGAATAATCGAAATCAGCCTACAATGTTCCCACTGCCGGGACTCAGGCCTCTTCTTTTCGAGAGGGAGTGGGCCGTAAAGTACCACGCGGCCCAGTGCGGGTTGGTAGATGCCAAATGTCTTCGAATTATTGGTTTTATGACATGCCGGTTTTATCACTATGTTTTTCCATCACCGTTTTTAGACATAACCCTTCCTTACCACAGACTGATAACAAACACCAGAACACTATCATTTGAGACAGTAATTAGACGGTCTGATAGGCATTATGATTGATGCATACCTACAGCCTTAATTGGCGTACGGAAGGCGATAATTACTTTATCACCGGTTCGCCACGCAGCTGCGCAAATTTGACTGTTTAATGAGATTAAATAACGTTTAGTGATAGGTTAAATTGTGGTATCATGTGTTTATCTACTACAATTTTGGTGTTTGTGGTAGAGAGAGGTCATAAAATACCCCAGAAGAAATGGCAACATGATTAAGATGTCGTATTTTGAAATAAGGTGTATGTGGATAACTTAAAAACGGGTTAGAATGGAGAATTAGTCTGCATATAACCGCTGGACAACAAAAATTTATAAAAAAAAAATAATGAAATAACGTTTTCGCTTCATGGCTGTACGTTCCTTCAGGATTTATTCGTTTCGTAATTGAAACTTGGTTTATTTGGTTATGTAACTTTTATTAAAAAGAAAATTGAATTAAAAGTTACATAACCAAATAAGCCAAGTTTCAATTACGTAACGAATAAATCCTGAAGGAACGTACCGTCATGAAGCGAAAACGTTATGACATTTTCAAACGAATTCCGACATGGCGGATGCATGTCCTCAGTCAGTTCTCACTGTCATTTTCATTAAAAATATTGTATTGTAGTGTAACATACTCGGAAAAATAATAAAGTGCAAGTAAAAATTAACGTTATGGGGCTTAACATATTTATCCCTTGACAGTACCCACTCAATACTGGTATTCAGCTGCACCCGGTTAGACTGGAATCCGACCCCAAGATTGGGAAAAGGCTAGGCTGATTGATTTTTGTACCTACTCATTAAACTTACAAAAAAAAAACTCCTTTCGATACATTTTATCGGAATTGCAATTCAGATGGATTAAACGGCAAACCAGAGATGTGTCCACAATTTTGGCAAACGGATGAATACATATGTAGGTGCAGCTAATAACGAAATTAGGTCCTCACAGCAAAGTGGCGGCAGTTTTGACCGACGATTTTTCCATCAGGGAAACTCAATTACTTGTTCCGGTCTGGTGAAAATGTTTGTAGCCCGGAGCAGTTTTTCTGTAATCCTGAATCCATAAGCTGATAGAATAGTACCAGGAATAATTTGCATACAGTGAATTAAATTAAACGACAGATGATTTTTTAAAGGAGGCTGTAGTTTTTTCTTGTCATAATGAGTATGGTACCTAATGGATTGGACACATGCTTGTGTTAAGAATTTATATTAGTTATTATTTTCATAATATTTTTGTTAATTTTGTGTTCATTCATATAGAGCTGACTGAGGTAGTCCGTTAATAAACGAATAATATTTTTTTTGTAAAATGGCAATATTATGGTTAGCAATACTAGTCTATGGTTGATGCTAAGTTAAATCGATGGTCAGTGATTGTTGAAGAGAATATTGGAAAATAAAAATGTGTTGCAGGAACAACGCTCAATTCAATTTAGTGAGTTGTATTTTAAAACTTGTATAGCCAACACTGTAGAAGGCCATAAAATATTGGTTCAGTGTGTACCAAGACACGGAGGACCAACTATTGGTAGGCTGAGATAGATAGTCGGTCCAGATCTGAACGTTTGTGAATTGAAGATTTATGTTTGTAACCACATAGAGAAGCAAGTCCTTGTGTCGAGCAATATTTAAAAGCGTAAGGTTATGACAATGGCGCTGATTCCCTTGTTCACAAACTAAACAAAATTTATGTTCTGTGCATCTTTTTCTTTCTATTTCATTAAGAAAAGGACAGAAGATAAAAATATTAGTTTAGTCCTGTCAAATTAAGATACTCCATAGACAGCTTAGACGTGATTAAAAACATGCCTACTAAAAATACGTCAATTTACGTCAGGCGATGACAAATTTGACAGGACTAAACTAATATTTATCTTCTGTCCTTTTCCAAATAAAATAAAAAGAAAAAGATGCATTGAACTTATATTTAGTTTAGTTTGTGAACAAGGGAATCGGCGCCAGTAACTACTACGAAACTCTGTGATCGCAGTAGATACCTACCTACCTGATTATTTTATAATAGTATAACGCTCTGACTCTTCGACGTGCAAACTGTATCCATGGATTCAGTTCGTGACTCTAGACCCATAAGCCTATTTTTTTTTAGTAAGATATCAAAAAAAAAGAACAGTAGTTTTATAGAAATCTGCAATACCTACGCGGTTAAAATGTATGGAACAGCAGATTTTTTTTCTAATAACCGTCGACCGAACGACTACACAAACAGCAAGAGAACCTCAATCTCTTTTTAAGTAATTTTTTTTTCTTTTGAAAACTTACTATGAATTTCTTCTGCGGTAATTGGCTCTTGCCTGCTCTTAGGATTAGGCAAAACCGAAAATCCGGCACACAAATCCCTTCGCCATACTTATTTATTATTCCATGGTGGAAGGTGGGGTACCTCCAACAGTAAATAATGCCATAAACTTTAATTAATCAATACTAAAACCAGGGATCAGTACAATACATGCAAATAGCAGACGGTTCCGTACATAATCTCCGATTTAAATTTACAATGATCGCTATAGCTTTTTACGTGTGGGATAGGGTTTTAAGCTCTGCCAAATTGATTGTGCAGGTTTTGTGTATCCATGGTTTAAATAAAATGTAGGTACACATAATTATGAGTATGTTGTATATGGATAGGTATATTAGTGGCAACATGAAATATAATGCATGTATAGCATAATCAGCCCATAATGTTCTCATTGCTGGGACACAAGCCTCCTCTCTTTGAGAAGGAGTGGGCCGTAATCCACCACGCGGGCCCAGTGCGGGTTGGTAGATTTCAGATATATTTGAATGTTGCTTCTAGGACATACAGTTTCCTCACGATGTTTTCCTTCACCGTTTTGAGAGCAGTGGTGATGAAATAATTCACACAAAGTAAAGCGCCTGTCTGGGTTCGAACCTACGATTACAACTTGTAAGTCGCGGTCGTTACCACTGGGCCACAACTACTCTGCAAAGCATGTGTGAAAAACACTATTACAGACTGATTAATATTTTCACCACAGCTATTCTCATAAGTAATTCGTGAGGTCTGGGTACGATAACCAGGTCGGGCATAGTGTTATTCGGGTTTTCCATTAAGAATTTCTCAGTAGCAGCCCTGAAACTGGATTTATACCAGCGTTGCCAGATTATTTTTCGGCAAAAGTGGGATTTTGTAATATTTTGGCCAAGAAACGCGGGATTCTTTCGCCGAAAGCGGGACATAACAAAAAAACACAATTAAAAAAAATATGAGTTATCGTTTATTTTTCTACTTATCCTTTTAAATATTTGAATTTAAATTAAGTAAACATGATGATGATAGCCATATAAAATGTATTTTAATGAAAATACATTACTTTACTATACTAATGACAATAGCTGTCTGGTTTACCACGTAAGGCACTTTATTTTTCTATTTCCGTAAAGCGGGACTGAGGCTGTCCCGCGCGGGACTTTTAAGTTAGGGCTAAAAATCGGGACGTCCCGCCAAAATCGGGACGTCTGGCAACGCTGATTTATACCCATTTGATGGCAATAAGCTCGCCCACTATTACATGTGGCTTAAACTAAACGGGCGAAATCTGGGTGTACCTTCATAGATACACCTCTGCCTTACCCTTCGGGGAAAACAGGCGTGGTGTTACGTTATGTGTTCGTGCCAATAGAAATATGGTCTATACTTTTATTGGCAGACCAAATTGGATCCCCGTCTCGTCAATTTCGAATAAGCTTCAGCAGTGAATGAATGTAGAATTTGTGTAGATACATTTTCCATAATTTAATACGCGGGAATAGTATCGAATGAATGTAAGTTGATCAGATCTTCATATGAATGCAATTCACGAATAAAAGTAGAGTGAGTATTCGATTTGTATTGGTAAATTTCATACACGAGATTTCAAAAGAATGTTTGCATTTAATATACTTGCTTACCCGTGACTGTTCTAGCTCAAGAAACCTTAAAAAAATTCCACACACTTCATTAACTTTTCAACATTCAAAAAACGAACATTAACCCTTTCAGCGCTACAAGAAAAAAACACTACACAATTTTTCGCATAAAATGTTCACCTATTTCTCCACTCGCCTAATTTTCGAGGTTACAAATCTTTCTTTAAAAATAGCGGTGAATTCTTTGTGACCGTACAAAGAATTAGAGCTGCTTAGATTTATACGGGAGACGTGGCCGTGCGCCTTGGAATAGGATATGCATTTTAATAACGTCTTAGCTGCCATTTTTATTGCAGACATATTTTTAATGCATAGGTGTCACGAGTTACATTAGACGTATAAAAATGATAGCTATTCGGGAGGATTTGTCGAAAATGTGATTCGTATGTGCCCTATGAATTTATTCGTAAGACGTACAGAACAATTCGTTTTTATAGGGTCGCTAGCCAGGTGGGTGGACGACCTACAAAAGATCCCGGAGAAGACCTGAATGAGACTCGCACAGACCAGCACCCTAATTACAAATTCGAAGACATTGACGTCTACCAACCCTCACTGGGCCCACGTGGTAGATCATAGCCCACTCGCTCTCCAAGAAAGCAGGCCTGTGTCCCAGCAGTCGGAACAATCTAGGCTGATTATGATATGATGACCTATTTCTAGAAGTTCTTTTCCGATTTTGTTTCACTTCACGGTAAAGATTTATTTTGCTTGCATTTCCGACCATCACAAATATTTTATAATTCAAAATGCGTGCCGATACTTGGAATAAGCGATTCTTGAGTATCGTCCGCATTGAACGTGTTAATGTGTAGCGTGCTATTGTTTTGTCAAAAGTCTGGTCAATTATTATTCCTGGCGAGTTTAAGTATTTGTAGAATTAAGCATTTATAAATTATGCTTTTAAAGTTCAATTTGCGATAAAAAAAATGTGTATTGTGGAAACAGCAAATGATGTTTTATATGTACATAAAACGTTTGATCAGATATTTCACTAGGTTCATTACAATTGACCATATTACTATGCCACCAAAACTATATTATAAAGAGTTAGCAGACTTTCCAACAACTTTATTTTTCTATTATTTAAAAAAAAAAGTCAAAACAAAAATCGATACCAACAAGATGACTCGTGTTGTGTTACCAATTCTTTCAATCGCTCTCACATAAAAATACAAAAAAATAAATACCCACCCAAAATATGAAAATCACCAACAATAGAAATCTAACATTAAACCGTTAGCTGAGATATAAAAATCTGTAGACCGGCGTATAATCCTCGGAGAGTTTGAATCGGTACAGGTCCGGGCGAACTGAAGATTATTCACCTATGAATTTTTCATCTCAATTCAGACGGGACATGTAAACCTTTTATATACATTTGCTTTTGCGATGGGTCTATGAAAAGGCTCTTTGAAATATTTTATTTTCTCGATTTTTAGGGTTCCGTACTCCGTACAAAAAACCGAACCCTTATAGGATCGAGGACTTCGTTATCCGTTTGTCTGTCCGTACGTCTGTCAAGACCGTTTGTCAGGAACGCGTGGAGGTATCAAGTTGAAATTAATGTAAAATACTCAGGTCTGTGGTCCCTTGCAGTAGTGAAAAAATCAAACTTCTAAGTCGACGCGGTCCAAAGATACTGCCTTTTATGCCCCGTTTTTGCCACATATTTTGACACTCGCACGGGAATTAAAACCTACAGGGTACTTCCCGTTGACCTAGAAGCATGAAATTTGGCATGAAGCAATGTCATGTAGCAGTAAATTTGTAGTTACATACCTATAAATTTGTACGGAACCCTCGGTGCGCGAGTCCGACTCGCACTTGACTGGTTTTTTTTTTCTATATTTATGGTTGTGAACTTTGATTTTTTATGTATGAATTGACGCGGATTTGGCAGGGTTAAATGGAGTGTCAGTTTGAGAGCTAAAAATATTTTAGTCATTCAAATGGAAAAATCGTTGTACAATTTATTTGATTCGAATAAATTAATTCCGGATTTGGAAAAGTACTGGAATGAAACTTCTTCATTAATACTTAAAATACGCAGTATCCTGGGGGTTCGAATTTCTGTCCGTATAAGAAACACAATACTGCGCGCCAAAACCAAGATAACAGACGTTACCCAGAAAGCCGCTAAACTTAAGTGCGACTGGGCCGGACATGTTTGCCGCAAGTCCGATGACAATTGGGCTAAGAGAACCACCGATTGGGTCCCACTAAACGCACGACGCCATCGCGACAGGCCAAGACGCAGATGGCGGGACGAGCTTGACCCCTGCCGTAGGGACTGGCTGGCAATAGATAGAATTGTGACTCGCCGCAAAAGATAGAATTGTGACTCGTCGCAAAAGATAGAATTGTGACTCGCCGCAAAAGATAGAATTGTGACTCGCCGCAAAAGATAGAATTGTGACTCGTCGCAAAAGATAGAATTGTGACTCGTCGCAAAAGATAGAATTGTCTGGAAAAGGGAGAGGGAGGGCTTTGCGTTGTCAGACTCTTACTGACTAAAACCCACCCATGTTCCTTCCTTTGCCCTTTGTGTTCCGGGGTAGCGGTAACCCTTTCGGACAATCCCGCTGAAATACAGGCTAGTTAGATTAGATTAGATCACATAAGAGTTTTCAATTGAAATAATTTAATTTGCGTACACAAATTAAAATCCTAAACAGCTATATTTAATCCAAAGCCAATTAATAACCTTACTACAAAACTGATTACCGCCTAATCCAAAAATCGCGTAAAAAATCATCCAGGATAAAAATCATAAGTGCCATTTACCAGCACGCGATATGAAGGTTTTACTGCACTTTTTACTATCGCTCGTTTATTATAAAGTTTATGGTGGCATAAAGCATAAAATAATGGCGTATTTTTATAACCAGATGCGATAAAACACCTTTTATGTCGGTGATAACATCGGTATTGAGCATTCGGCATGGGTATTGCATTAGTTGCCGGAGTACTGGTCGATTGTTGTCTAGGGATTATAATGGTTTGGCTTTTAATGGTTATATTGAATTGTCAGTTTAGTTTTGTTAGTAAATTTTTTGTTAGTATGGATGTAAACGAAAGCAGTGGTGGCCTAGTGGTAACGGCCGCGATTTACCGGTTATAGGTTCGAACCCGGACAGGCGCTTTTCTTTGTGTAAATTATTTAATCACCACTGCTCTCAAAACGGTGAAGGAAAACATCGTGAGGAAACCGGCATGTCCTAGAACCAAAAATGCGAAGACATGTGACATCTACCAACCCGCGCTGGGCCCACGTGGTAGATTACAGCCCACTCCCTCTCACCGGGAGGGAGCCCAGCAGTTCCCCATTATAGACTGATTATGCATGGATGTAATATCTGTAAAGGACCAACGAACAATATGATGTTGAAAGGTGATGTGAAAAAATCATACCTATATATTTTTTGCAATAGTTACCTAAAACAATTTTAAAGCACTATATCGTTTAGGGATGAATGAAGTGCAACGAAGAAAAACTTTTGGACTCCTCCTATTAAGCAGCGTAAAACAACGACTTATATAAAAAACCGCTTTCCAATCACGGTGGAATATTTATTGTTGTTAGAGGCAACCGCAACCGCATAAAAAAACTATAGTTGTTGCGTTTTAGCATGGCAATAGAGGTCATTAACCCCACCTAGATTTTCTAAAATTTTTTTATTTCCAACCCTGAAATAAAGAAATGTTAGAAAATAAAGGTATAAGGAACAGGGTGTAAAGTTCACTCATCCTCCATAGAAAAGGGAGGATCCTCCGACCAGACGGGAGTTGTGTCTGGCGGGCAACTGCCCAACGATTGATGTTGGGAAATTGTATCTATGCTAATTGCGCGGTAAACTCTGCTTGCGAGATGCAGGATTTGCGTGACGTCAGTATGACGCGTTGTTCGCATGTGGCATTGTAGATACCGCTACAGTCCGTTAACAATATATATCGTGATCTTCAACATGTTCTAATAACGAAAAACCATACATAGACCATTACCATACTAAAATGCTCCAACTATAGCGTTTTATATAGCGTCATATATAGCGTCTCAGCTGGTCTAGAGAGCTAAAGGCTAGGTACAAAATAGTTAATCATATGACTGACTACCGTCTGCATCAAACACAGACGCTGCCCAGTATTTAACGTAATTAACTACCAATCTAACACAAAGTGGTTCGACCAGACGTTGATTTATGGCTCTAATGCACTTTTATTAAACTCCAGATAGCCACTTAGCCACGGATTCAAGTTGAACTTCAACTAAGGAAAGTTATAAGTTAGTGTCTCTAAGGATTTGGTTAGATACTTTTGCTTGATGGTCAGCTCTCTAGGGTTCAAAGTTTTGAAGTGACGACGGAGTGCATTAGAAATTAATTCTTGATGAAAATTCTAGGTACAAATCTTGTGGCCAGGGTTTTTGATTTAAGGTTTTTTTTTTCTTTAGACCGTTTTGCAGTCGATCTTAAAAGCTACGAGTCTGCTATTTGAGTTAGAACCTTGATGTCAATTTTTACGGAGGCAACATTTTTTAGAGAAACTTGTTGTATGTCATATAACCAAGAGTAGATGACTCAATAAACGATAAATTATAATGATACATTATTTTATTTTTATAAGTACGTTTGTAAAGCACTTTTACTTGTCAAACATAAATGGACGGCTCTTAGAAGAAAGGCCGAAGCAAACCCAGAGGTCACAGTCTCTTTTAAAGTCTAGATATACCTAATCATGGTCAGAACTTGGGAGGACCATGTAGATTATAAATGTAAATTACTAATTTATTAAAATAAAAATAACCATTATTTTTCAACATATTTTTGATATATCTTAAAATCACTATTCCCACCACATTTGCTAACGGAAATCCCATCAAATCCCCTCACAAAAAACGTATTCAACAATCCCTGAAACGTGGAACTTAAAAACCTCTCAGGTCCAGCAACTTTGCTAATAAACAAACCTCAGACGATTGTGAATTCAAAGCACACCCAACGCTTGAAAATTTTCACCCATTTTCTAGAAAATAGATTTTCCGAGGGAGTCCTGAAGACAAACAACGTTTGGTTACTTACTGGTCCATTTGTGGCTACGTTTACTAATAGTAATGAGGTTATATTACATTTTTGCAATGTTTGGGGGAGATGTTGGTGTTTAGACTGTGAAAAAGACTCGAAACTATAGATATATCCTATTGATATTAAATGTGAAAGTTTAAATGTTTGTTACTCTATCACGAAAAAACGGCTGAACAGATTTGGCACACATATAGTTTATAAACTTTATAACCTTGTTTAACGACTCCGCGTAACACTGGTCAGTTTCCCTTAGACGTCAGTTTGTTTAATTCGCCATTTTGATTGATTAGGCATAGTATACTTTAAATCCCGGTAGTACGTTCCCGTGGGATATTTTCCATCAACCACGTGAGCGAAGCCGCGGGTAAAAGCTAGTGGGATTATAAATATTAAAATTAAAAAATATTAATTCGAAATTAACGAAAGTTTTTTACATCTAGTTTAAGTTACTTTTTGAACGTCACAGTGTTGAAAACGTTCGTTTATAAGGAAGGAGTAATAAATAGCGAACAACGGATGCATTTACTATCTATTGATTCTATTGTTCGTAGTGAAACTTCTACGAAACTTTCAGTATAAACGCAGCGACGGACATCAAATTCTAACAAACTTGACAATGGGCCTTTCATGGCTCAGTCTACAGAAAGAAACAATCCTCCCTCCTAGCTTCAAACTTCGCTATCTCTTTCCTCATACAAATTAAAAACTAAAAAGCTCGCTCACACAAATACCCAGTGAATTCAAACATCATACCAATAAAACCACCACCACCATTAAAGATTACTATCTTTTTCCAATCCACATTAAACCTTTTTAAAACCAAACTACTTGAACCCAAAACACCCATATCCCTAATGGATCTTTTCATTCGAATCCCATCGAACTAACCCTCAAAAACCCGCCAAAATTATAACCTACCTATATAGTAAAAAAATAATCTCCGGAAGGTACCGGAAATGACATAAGAGAGTCAATTGAACCACTCAGTGAAACGTGTGTGGGTGTAAATTCAATAATAACTCAATACTGCACCTTTCTTTCTTGAAAAAGTGCTTCCAAAGTGTCCTTAATTAAATAACCGAATGACGTGATGAGGATAGGGTTGCCGCGTTTTGGACAGTGCACAAAAAACCAGCAGCATGGGCACTCTTTTTACAGGATTCCATGTCCATCGTTGATTAGATTAGAGGTTCTTTTCGGTAGTACGCACCGAGCGAGTTCAATAATACTTTAAAAAAGAAAACTAAAACTATTTAATACTTTAAAAAAGAAAACTAAAACTATTTGTCCAAGTTTTTTGTTCAGTGACTGGGCAACTAAGGGTATTAGAAAAAGTAGGGAAAAATTGTTTGAGCTGTATGGTCTCAAGCCTTATATTAACTCTGAAACTTTTAATAAATACGTTGCTACCTACTCTAAAACTTTTAAAAATATTTGCAAGGTAGCTAAAGCCTTGCATATTAGCAACAAGATCAAATCAGCCGATAATAAAATAAAGACGGTTTGGAAATTTATCAATGACGAAACTAACCGGAATAAAAGACATAATAATGATTTCACAATAGAGACTTCGCGTGGTCTCATAAGCAATAACAAAGAAGTTGCTCAAGAATTTGTAAATTTCTTTACCAGTGGTTGTATGTGGGAACATACAACCACTGAAATCTTAAATTCCTCGCCCTTGCGTTCTATTAATTTATTAAGAGCAAACGTCTCATCCTGCCAGATTGAATTTAAATTCAAGCATATAAACCCCATAATAGTAATAAAAGCTTTCAAATCAAGATCAAAGTAACCGAAGATCTATGGGGAATGTCTATCAAAGTTTGTACCTCCATTATTGAGACTATAGCGCCGTACTTAGCCTTAATATTTAATTTGTGTGTGGATCAAGGAGTCTTCCCAGATCTAATGAAACACAGCAAGGTGATACCCCTTTTAAAATCGGGGGACAGTAAACTTACCAATAATTATAGACCCGTATCCGTGTTACCGGTCTTCAGCAACGTGTTTGAAAAGGTGATGCTGAACCAAATGCTCAATCATTTTAACACCAACAGAATATTACACGACCAACAGTATGGTTTCACCAAGGCACGTTGTACGACTGATGCCGGTATCACCTTATTAAAACACATTTTTACAGCGCGGGAAGAGTCCCAAGACGCCATAGGAATTTTTTGTGACCTCTCCAAGGCTTTTGATTGCGTCGACCACGAAACCTTACTTTTAAAACTTGAGCATTACGGAATGGGAAAACTTGCGCTCAGTTTAGTAAAATCTTATTTAAATGATAGACAACAGCAAGTTCAAATAAATGGTGTCAATTCACTCGGTTTAAAAGTAAAAATGGGTGTTCCGCAAGGCTCGATATTAGGTCCTTTCCTCTTTTTAGTTTATATAAATGATCTACCCCATTTGTTAAAAACCCAACCACAGATGGTGTTATTTGCTGACGATACTTCCTTGATTTTTAAAATTAATAGACGTGCATCAAATCTTGACGACGTAAATAACGCCCTACTGCAGATCCAAAATTGGTTCACTGCTAATAATTTAGTATTAAATGGGAAAAAAACGAAGTGTATAAGATTTTCTTTACCAAATGTCAAAGGTAGTCATTGTGAGATAAAATTGAATCAAGAGAAACTAGAATTCGTCGATGAAACTGTTTTCCTGGGGTTCACGCTCGACTCAAGGCTTCAATGGGGTCCTCATTTAACATCCCTTGCAGGACGACTAAGTTCAGCAGTGTATGCTGTGAGAAAAATCCGTCAATTTACTGATGTCGATACCGCGAGACTGGTCTATTTTAGTTACTTTCATAGTATCATGTCGTACGGTATTTTACTATGGGGACGGGCTGCAGACATCGAGTCTATTTTTATTCTCCAGAAAAGAGCCATCAGAGCCATATATAGCCTCCGCAGGCGTGACTCTCTAAGAAAACTGTTTAAAGATATTAACATCATGACGGTACCTTGTCAATATATATATGAAACAAAAATCTACATATTTTTAGTAAAAGAGGTGAAAGACACAATTATATCACTAGAAATAGGGACCAATTAGTTCAACCAGGTTTCAGGCTGGCTAAAGTAGACTCATCTTTCATGGGGTACTGTTTAAAATGTTACAATAAAATCCCTCCCCACATAATTGCCAGAATGAAACGAAATTTAAATCTTGTATAAAACGCACACTATGCAGCCAGGCATATTATAAATTGGGAGATTACATCGCTGATAAAAATGCTTGGCTAAACGCTGGTCCTGCTCCACAGGACGCATAAATAAATTGATTAGCATTTGGAACTACTGTTGGAGCCGCTGAAGATTGTAAAATACTATTTTTGCATTATATAAATTCAATCTCCTAGTATTGTATAATTGTATAGCTCATGTGTGAGTACTATGTAGGTACATACTATAAAGCTACCATTCACTGGGTACGTCTTTCATTGACTTGAATGTGCCCTGGCGGCTGAGGGTATGTCATGCTCACTCAAATGTCTCGCTGATGGTGGCACATGTGTTGGATCATTTAGCTCCCTTCAAAATGGTTGAGCTGAATGGTGCTAATCCGTGCGTCATGTTCGTGAACGGGCGCCGTCAGTGGGGACTGGTCATCTCTTTGCTGCCATGGCTTATTTTAATTTTAATTTAATTTAATATTTGGATTGTTTTAGGTTTTTCATTACAGACGCTTTTAACGTTCTGCATCGTTCTCACATGCATAATGTTTAACATGAATGATGTAACTAATACTTTGTAACCATATTTTGATTTAAAAGAGTGTCCATGGAGTTTCTTGCCCGTTCTTCTCCATAAGTACCTACTACGCTTTGGAATGGGCAACTAGCTTCATTTCTCTGACTGACCGACCCCTTGACAATTCAAAAGTGCCTGTAATTGGTTTAATTGAAATAAATACTTTGAGTTTGAGTTTGAGTTTATTATAAGTTTACGTATTGTGAATTATTGAATCATCTATACTAATAAATGAAGATAACGAGCTTGTTTGCTTGACCGTGTTAATCTGTGGAACAACCGGTTAGGTTTGAAAAATTCTATTTGCATTTTGATAGCTCAATTTTTGAGAACAGCTACTGGCCATTTAACACCACGCTATGATCCTTAGGAGCCGAGAAAAAAGAAAAAAAATCAGAAAGAACACTAAACGAAAACGAAGGGATAGATCGAAACTCAATATTGAAGGTAAAATCTAATTAATTCGGCAATTTCCTGCAGTTATAAAAACCAGATCAAATTATATACTTAAGCTTAGATCTTACCAACGGAAGCCACACTGCCATATTGATCGTACCTGCAAAATAAAACAGAATCATGTTATTTCAACATTCAAATTCGAAAGACAGAATGCAAGGAAGACGACATGTTGTCACAAAAATGTTTCACGATATTTACTTGAAGTATTCCAAAATCGAGTTGCGGACAGCCCTGTAATTGAATGTGTTCTGATTGGCTAGTTCATATCACGTTCGATGACGCCATGTCCGGTCGTGTCACGTGGTCAATTTCCGTTCCAATATCCTATGCAGTCAGTCTCATTTGAAATATAGCAGCCGATGGGGGTGAACGTCTAGCCCCAATGTAATTTATTTATCTAATAAAACAGAATGGTTTGATAGAATGTAAAAAGAAGCTTTTTATGGTTTTTCATATTTTTGTTTTCATAGCAGATTTTTTTCTTGAAAAAATTTCGTACAAAAACAAGTTTTATGTCAACTCTTATGTACTCGATTGGAAAAGATAAGATGGTTCTTATCCCTTCCATTCAGGTACATAAGAGAAGATACTTTACCCCCTGAATTTGGTAGGTATACCTCTGATTTTAAATTCAATATAATTACCTAACGAAAAAAAAACAGAATAACAACCACATAAAAAGTAATGAATAAAACCTACAATAACCACTCATAATAGAGAAGCAATACCATATTATCAGCCATCAAACAATTTAATAGCGATGGCGATTACAAAACACGTAATGCAAGCACGATAGCATAATAGAGGCTATTCCGTTATAACATGTAATTGAGGACATAATGTAATTCCACTGGCGCGGACGTCCGCTTTCATTTGACTGTGAAACCCTGTTTGGACTGGAGTTAGATTTTCGAATGGCCTGTGATTTAATGTGCGTGGACTGTATTTGGTCTGTGACAATTGGGAAGTTAGTAATTGGACATGCTTTGGACTCTGCGAGGTGAGTTGCAAAGGCTGGTTTAGCAATTAAACGTGTAGACATTTTGTAGGTCAGAAGTATCCGGTAGTCATTAGGACAATTTGGTATATCTGATTGGAAATAGCCATTGGTTTCGATTATAAACGAATACCTGCTTGGAGATTACCTACGAGATTAAATCAGAAACCAGGTGGTCCGTAGGTGAACCAAGGTAATCATGTCGATTACCTTGGTTCTCCTAGCCCGAAAAATTGCCAAACTGAAGTGTCAGTGGGCAGGACACATTACTCGCAGGCCGAGAGGTTCTAGAGTTCGACCGCGTAACGGAAGACGTAGCGTTGGCAGGCCTCCCACGAGGTGGACCGATGAACTTTTGAAGGCTGCAGGAATCCGCTGGATGCGATTCTTGGGGGAGGCATATGTCCAGCAGCAGCAGCAGCAGTGGACGTCTTTCAGTTGAAATGATGACATATAGACCTTAATAGTGTATTTTTCAAAATCAAAGTGCTAACTTGCCGATTTAAATGAATATTTTTTTGCGTTTACAGATGAATCGGAAGCTAACCCCCACAATAGTTAGTTAGATCAATGAATGATTTCTTATATTCCTTATTTTTATGACTTGACCCGCACCCTAATTGCGTAATACACTTACAATCACAGTCTGAACCACTTTGAAGGATATTGCTAATCCATTGCCTCATATGTTCGAAAAATTTGTCAGCTCAGCAACGTATATAACGCAATGTATATCTAATGCAACGCAATGTATTTTTTTTAAAGTAATTGTTTAATTTTTTTTAATGATTTTTTAATGTCATTGTTTAATTTTTTTAATATTTCAATGTAGCATAGTTTTTTTCCTACACATATTATGGACCAATGTCTGAAATAAAAAGATTTTATTTTATTTTGTATTGTTGAACTGTCAAAATGAAAGCCATTGCTACTGTTAGAGTGCTACACAATTTCCCCGCAGAATCATGAGGTAATTGATTCTTTTGCGTCTTTTATATTTTATCCTACAAGCTCATTCGTATAAACAAAACTTTTGCAGGATAATCTCAGTTTGCCACTAACTTAGACCATTCATATCTTCATATGTTTGTGAAACTTTTCTCCAAACTTGGCAAGCCGTAGAAGCCATAATTTTTATTCTCTTGGTCAGCTGAAAACTTTGAAAATGTGGGTCACGAACGATCCTACTTCATTTTTTATGAGAAATCTTGGAGCCAGACTATGTTCCGTGAACGTGAAGAGAGGAAAACAGATATTCACGGTAAAGAGAATTGTGAATGGATTTGTTTTGCTTCCTTTTTCAACATCATCTCATCATCTGCTTAGATTTTTCCCGACTATGTTCGACTTCTGACGACCCGTAACGACTGTCAAAGATCCACGAATGACAGCCAGGACCAACGGCTTAACGTGCTTTTCGAGGCGCGGAGGGGTCTTGATATGTAAAGATCCCCATCCACGCCACACCCATCCACGGAACAACCGCGGCAAGCGTAGGTTAACCTGATCGATCGACCCGTGCGGCTGTTATTACTTAGCCACAAGCACCTTCTTCAGATTCCCAATAGTGAATGAATTTTCGAATTTGGATCTGAAGTTCATACATGGGTGTGGTGGTACACACCGTCAAACTGAACAACTTTCTCCATGGACCAAGATTGTAATCGCGAAAAAAAAATTCACGCTGCTGATGAATATATGTAAAATAATCAATAATGAATATAAAATTACGCACGTACGGTCTTAAGCTCCATTTTCAATCACCGAAGCTTTATGACGGCGGCCATTAAAAACTTTATTTAAGCCCCATTATTCGTTCGGTGTCGATAAATTAATTGAATTTCCCGTCGACAAACTTTATTATTAAGTAAGCTGAAGTTTCATAACTTTCCAACTTGAGAGTCAGCAATCTTTTGCGTAATTCAAAGGAATTGATTGTATTGTTGTATGGCGGGTAGTCGGAAATTTATTGTCCTGAGATGCCTAATGATCTGTGACGTAATGGTTGTAGTAAATTCAATATGGCGGTGAAGCTTTTATGGTTGGATGGAGCAGAGATCAAAGGAAGCGAAATATAATAGGGATGGAAGGAATTGCAGTTGACAGGCATGGCAGAGTAGTATTATAAAAAAAATTACAATAATAATAAGTTTATTAGAAGTTACAAGAAATCAGAGATTTATAATACAAAACAATGCATAAAAGAAACTGAAACGAGAAATGAATTCGTAAGATACAAGAAAAGGGTCTTGTAGAGCAGTGGTGGCCCAGTGATAATGGCCCCGACTTTAGAGTTGTAGATCGTGGATTCGAACCCAAGCAGGCGATCTAAAAACGGTGAAGGAAAACACCGTGAGGAAACCTGTCGGTTTCCTGAACGGACATGTCTGTCCTAGAACCAAAAAATTCGAAGACGTGACATGTACCAACCCGCACTGGGCCCGCCTGGTAGTTTACAGCTCAGTCCTTGTCGAAGAGAGGAGTACCGCGTCGTAGCGGTGGGAACATTATAGGCTGATCATACTTCGGAGTTTTCACAACAAGAGGATACGTCTCAATATCTTACACGTTTCAGTAATGAACGTAACAAGAATTACTAGATTAGACCTCGACAAATAAAAACAAAACAAGTTTAACAAAACTGTATTATTGTCAAATCCTATTTCCCCCCACTTCTTCTTAGCGTGTCGAAGGCAATTTAAATGGACTCGGCCCAGAATTTTGCTACGTGTTTGGCGCCATCACTAGCGTCCATCAATTCCTGTAACGTGCAGCTGACAGGACACGCACATGATATTAATTGTCCCAACATTTCTGGAACAGCACCGCCTATTGAAAAATATGGAATTGTCTTGCAAAAAAACCTAAAATCCAACTAACCCTATTTCGCAGTCACATAAACAAACACTCTTTACGAAACACGTCATCCTGTTTAAAATAGTTAAAACATTTTAAAACACCTGCAGTACTGAACACGCATATTAATTTTCTTTCCAACTTGTTATAATTAAGTTTGGGAGCACTATGCAGTACGAGCTAACTCGACAACTTTATCCTAGCACCTGGGGCCAAGATTGCCATTCATCAATGTAATTACATTGCTCGTCTGTTCTGACTGATAACGTTATTAAGAAATTAATGTTACGGAACATAACATCACGCCTTAATTCCCCAAAGATATAGGTAGAGTTGTGTCTTACAACATTCCTTTCCCAGTTATATGCTTACATAATCAGCCAAAGGATTTAACCGCTATCGATAGCGGTCCGTGTACACCGTAGTAATAATTGTATTTAAATTTTCGCGTTTATAATATTAGTAGGATAGTAGGATTTTTTTTTTCTGGGTATCGTATTACCCAGTAACTGGGTTGTGGAGTCGCTCCATGTAAAATACTGGTATTCAGCTACATCCGGTTAGACTGGAAGCCGACCCCAACATAGTTGGGAAAAGGCTAAGCAGATGATGATCATCATCATCATTTCAGCCGATAGACGTCCACTGCTGGACATAGGCCTCCCCCAAGTGTCGCCACGTTGACCGGTCCCGTGCGACTCGCATCCAGCGGATTCCCGCAACCTTCACCAGGTCATCGGTCCACCTAGTGGGAGGCCTTCCAACGCAACGTCTTCCGGTTCGCGGTCGCCACTCCAGAACTTTTCGGCCCCATCGGCCATCCGTTCTGCGAGCAATGTGCCCTGCCCACTGCCACTTAAGTTTGGCAATTCTTCGGGCTACGTCGGTAACCTTGGTTCTCTTGCGGATGTCCTCATTTCTGATGCAGATGATGATGAGTAGGATTTAATCACCACTGCACTCAAAACGGTGAAGGAAAACATCGTGAGGAAACCGGCTAGAATCAAAATTTCGAAGACATGTGACATTTACCAACCCACACTGGGCCGGCGTGGTGGATTACGGCCCACTCCTTCTTACCAAGAGGAGGCTTGTGTCCCAGCAGTGGGAACATTATAGGCCGATTATACTAGTTACAATATTGGCCATAAAAATGGCTGACTCGATCACTCGCCAAAACTCGTCAAAAATATGAATCTTTTCACAAACAATGATTCAAATTGTTCTACAACTAACACTGCAGTTTTATTACGAGGTCTGCAGTTAATTAATCCTGTCACTACACGGGGACACATGTACCCGGTGCAATTTCCTCTATAATCTCCGCGGAGTTAGACAGGGTTGGCTTGATTCTAGTTTAAAAATATTCTTTCTTAGGGCTGTTTTCACCAAAGTCTAGATATCTTTTATCTTTTTCCGTGGAATAAAATTGACGTCTGACAGTTTGTCCACTAGTATGGAAAACTAGTAGTATGGAAAAGCTGTCAAAAATTCAAAAAGTCAGGCTAAGACTTATTCTGCGTATAAAAGTTTGGTGGAATTCGCCATTTGACAAATGCCAACTTATCACAGCAACTTGCACTTGTTGAATTTCCAATTTGAGTGTGGAAATGCGGAAAACCTTGAAAAAAACAACGAGAAGAATAGTAGACGGTTTTTACAGTTTCGGAAAATCTAGAGGATGAGCATCATTTTCATATAATGTATTTTCTGAAAAAGCCAATATGTAGTTACGAAGCTATAAACGTTCCGACAGCGATATTAGTAAGTCCCAAGTTTGATTTAATATTTTCAGACAACTGAATATAGACAGCACCCTAATTGCGTAACACAAACAATCAATGAAACAATCTCAATGTGAATAATTTTGAAGGATATTGCTAATCCATCACACTAATATTATAAAGGCGAAAGTTTGGGAGTGAGTGTGTGTGTGTTTGTATGTTTATTACTTCGTCACGCTCAAACGGTTGGACCAATTTTGATGAAATTTGGTATGGAAGTAGTTGACAACCTGGTTTAACACATAGGATACGTTTTATCCCGATATTCCCACGGAATCGAAACTTATGCGGGCGCAGCTAGTTGCTACGATCCTTTCGTAGTCCTTTTGCTTCGTTTACATTCATACATATGTACCCTAATTACGTAACACATTATCTAATACAATCTGCATAAGTTTGAAGGATATTGCCAACCCATTGCTTCATATGTTCGAAAAATGTGTCTGCTCAGTAACGTAAATAACGCAATGGATGTTGTTGAACTGTCAAAAAAGCCAGTGCCACTGTTACTGTGTGTTACGCAATTACCCCTAAAAGATCAGATGCAAATAAAAATCCACCTCCCCTACCCTTCCGTCAGTATCCCTCAAAAAAGAACACAGATTCCGACAAAAAAATCTCCGCGACGCAGCCCTACACGTCCTGAAAGCTGATTACATACACGTAGCGGGATTCGTTTGAATAAAGGATTAATTTAATGAAAAGTTTCAGATAAATTACGTGTCGAAGTCTTTCGTGGCGCGTTTTTGGGTTAATTGAACATTTTAATTTGGGATTCCGATACTAGTGAGGGATTGGGTGAATGTATGTAAATACTTTCTTTCTTTGAGGATAGGTTATTTTAGGATTTGTGTGTACATATATTTTTTTAATTCCCTTTTTTTGTGAAATCTGGGTATTACTGTAGATACACACCACCACCAGAGCACCTCTGCCTAACCCTTCGGGGAATACAGGTGTTATGTTATATGTTGTTATTTGCGAGAATGTAGTAGAATATTTATATACTTACTGAAGTTTTTTTTCTACAATGAAAATATTTGGGATGAAAATACAATGTAAAGAGGAACCTCTTTACATTGTACAGACGCCAGCACATCAACCTACTACAATCTGTCAAATTTCTTTAATAGAATTTCAACTTTAAAGCATTAAGGTTCAAGGTTGATTGGGAAAATTTGACAGTTTCGGGTAGCTTAACCAGCTGGCGTCTTTACATTATTTTCATCCCAATTAAATCTCACAGTGAAGTTTCATTTAAATCAATTAAATTACAAAGTGTTCACTAAAAATAAGGTTTAAACGTAAGCTCAATCCAATTCTGCATCTTACATATTTTATCAAAAATAAAACGTCGAAAAAACGAATGAGATCAAAGATACATTTCTTTACATATCCTCCGTAATTTTCTAAGTTTAAAGTAAATATTCGCTTTATTTTAAAAACATAAGCCAATTTGATGATCAAAGAACTGGGTAGGGGCGAAATTGAATCTTCTGCAGGCGAGAACTTAAAATTTTATTTCACTTTTTGTCTCATTATGTTGTATTCCATTTGCGTCTTCAAAGCTTTAATAAAGTGTATTTCTTCCGGGAAATTGTTTACGTTGACTGATGTTCCCTGATCCGTACCGTAACCGGTTAAATCTGGTTTCAAACAAGTCGTAACTTGTTAAATTGGTCAAAAGTAATTTCGACGCGGGAATTTACGCTTAATCCATTTATTTTTTGTCAGGCTTTTTTCACAAGGATTAAAATGCCATTTGGCTCAGTAACCTTATGGATTAACCTGAATAGCATTGTTTAACATAAAAATAAATAGCTGGTGCCTTACTTTCTATTTGTTTTTATCAGTTCACTGTGACCCACTTATTTTGAGCTTATGTGTACTCATGCGAAATATCACAAATAGGACAATGGGAATAAATGTGGCTAATGAGGGGTGAATCGACTGATTTATAAGCCTCACTAGTTTTTATTTGTAACGTTTACATCTTTTTGGATCGTGGAAACGCGTAGTTATGTTTTGCTCGTTTGATAAGCTCTAAATGCTCATTTATACAGAGTCCTGTCGTCTGCACATTACAGGAACTGATGGACGCTAGTGATGGCGCCAAACACTTTGCCGAATATTGGGCCGAGTCCATTTACATTGTCAAAGACACGCTAAGAAGAGGATACTAGAAGAATGATCAAGTATGTACATAAGTATAGCGACTATACTATATGAATAAAACCAGACACGCGCTACTCAATTACTTATCATCAAGTGTAATAAGGGGGCTCATGGCTAAGTAATAACAGTCATATAGGTCGTTCGATCTAGTTAAGCAACGCTGGCCGCGGTCGGTCCGCGGATGGTTGAACTTCTTTACATACCGGGACCGCTCCGTGTCTCGGACAGCACGTTAAGCCGTTGGTCCCAGCTGTCATTCGTGGGTCTTTGACAGTCGTTACGGGTCGTCAGAAGCTCGAGAGTCTGACAACCAGGGTTACCAAGGGTTGTCGTATTATCCAGTAACTAAGTTGTGGAGGTTAGATAAGCAGTCGCTCAATGTAAAATATTGGTATTCAGCTGCATCCGGTTAGACTGGAAGCTAATCCCAACGTAGTTGAGAAAAAGCTACGCTAGGGTACTAAGTAAATTGTGACGTTTTTTAAATCAATGAGCTCTTTTAGTAGTTAATGCTTCATAACCATCCCCTAAACTATTTAGTTCTACTAGTGCCTTTTAAATTGCTTCCTAAATCCATTATCCCTTCCGTTAATAGATTTAAGTCCCGGTTTAGGCACACAAGGATGTCCCTTAGGACCCAGTAATGTCCAAAGCATCCGTTGGTCTATGTATGTGCCTAATTTGTTAGTATTATAGTGATCCTTTGTGGCGGAAAGCATTAATCCCTGGCTGAAATAATTTTAAGGGTTTTCATTTATTTCAAAAGTCATTCGTAAGAATACCTCTGACAGCAGCGAGCCAACAGCAACCTTATTGCTACGAAAGTAAAGATCACTATGAGTTTGACAACCTTGATAGTTGAAGCAACCCAACAGCAACCTTATAGTAACGATAATAAAGATCTTTGTGCTTTTAAATAACTGTGAATGGATTGTACCAGGATCTTTTGGCGTTCGAATGACGTTGACAGTTGATAAAGATTTGTGCAATTGTTTTGTGAAATGTCACTTGGAATGTTTTCAAAAACAAGATGGCTGCGTTAGTTCCGATTTTGACCGCGCATCAAAATAACCTTGTGACGCCATTGTTTTTGTTCATAATCTTAAATTGATTTCTTGTTTAGACGTCAAAACAATTTTAAAGGGCTCTGACTAGAAGTTTCTGACTGATTGATTGATGAAACTTTGACTTTCATCATAACCGAATTTGAAAATTATCGACGATAAGTATAATTTATGTCTGGTTCTAATAATATATAATTATGTTAGTCAAAGTGGTTATTTAAAATTACGCTTAAGGCAATTTTACCATTAACACTACTATAGGTTGAAATAAGTATATTAATAGGATGAAATATATTAACAAAAAAATTATGTCATCGTATGAAGGTCAGGTCTTAGTAAGATTGGTTATCAGACTTTCGAGCTTCTGAAGATCCGTAACGACTGTCACAGATCCTCGAATTACAGCCGAGACTAATGGCTTAACGTGGCACTCGATGACTCGGTCTCGATATAAAAAGATGGTCATCCATCCACGAAATAACCGCGGCAAGCATAGCTTAACCTAATCGATCTAGCCGTGCGGCTCTTATTATTATCATTAGCCACGAGCCGCTCGATAAGATAAAAATGGTTACCATTAATTACCACAGAAATACACAATAAAAAAGGATTACATTGAATAAGAGATTAAGATAGTTAGATATGATGGATACAAGAATAATAATAATATATAATAGGTATACCCTAGATTATGGTAGTTAGTTACTTTAAACATTTACAGTGTAAAAAATTGTTGGTTGGCCAATAAAGGAAATTAAAATAAAAACCAAAGTATAACTTTCTGCTGCAATTTAAGTTTATCCAACATACGGGAACGTTGACACCAAAAACACGACACCTTTTTGTCACTTGTTACGTTAACCCTCCGCTGCGACACTGATGACGACAAATAATACGACGCAAACAGCACTGCAAAACGTTACCTAAGTCTTTAATCCGGGCATAGCTAATATTATGCGTGGCACGCCGGCGACCCGGTTCGGCGCTACCCGGCTTACCTTGTAACCGGGTAAGCTTTGCATCTTGCGTTTGATGTTTTACCCGTATTTTGACGGTAGGTATAATGGATGTATTGGTTGTGTGTGGTTTTCACGATTGATTTAGGTTTCGTTTTTATTACGGTATTTTTTATCTGGCACCAAAATAAAAGATATATTGTTGCTTGGTTAATGTTTAAGCACAATCAATATTAATAAACCTTCCAAGATTTTTTTGGGTATTCTTAAGAACACAGAGGAAGCAATAGGAACTAAGTCTCGTAGAACAGGTGCCGTTCTGTAGTTTGTGCCTCCATGGGAAGACGATATCTAGCAGTGGAAGTCTTTCGGCTGATATGATGATTGAGGATCTGGTGACAACATTCTTACAATAAGACCTGGTGGAGAACCTCTGAGTTCTGTATTTGGTAACCAAGGCGAACGATTTATATAGCTAGATAGCTTTTAATTTATAGGTCAACATTTTAAACTTTTAGTGCACCATACTATATCTAAAAATCGATCAGAGATCATAATAAAACTGATCGAAGAATACACAGATACACAGCACACGTAGCAAAACATCACGCCTATAATACCAGACGGATAAGGCAGAGGTGTACCTGCAGTACATCCACATTTCGCCAGTTCTGTTTAAGAACCATGTTTAAAGTCTCGAAGTTATTGCCATCAACCGGGCACAAATCCAATAATAATTTACCAGAATATCATTAAAAAAAAAACTCACGAATAAAAAAACATACATAATCTCCATGGTATTTAGCGTGTTGCATCAGTTTAGGCGCTGACTGCCAACAAAGATAAATGGCGTGCCGCTAATACGAGCTAAACTCCAATAAATCAATACTCCCGGTCATTACGGCACCCGGGTGTGATCCGGGCATACCCTGATGTATGGAATACCGCAAATGGTGGAATTGTGATAAAATATCCTGTTGTGGAATTAAATGGAGTGCTGATTTTGGGTATTTGGATGATAATAATCATTATTTTAGTTTTAAAATTCCTTACAAAACGTTTACATTTAGCGATAGTAGTAGTATTTCCTATACAATGGTTTATAGTGCCTAGAAATAAACTACAACTGTAATATTTCTTTTTGTTAGCGATCTGCCTGATCTACGTTTAGTCAAACCTGTCTTTCAGGCCATCATTTTACGCGTAATTTAATTGGAACACTACAAAATCTAATATAAAAATAGTCTACAAACAGCATTGTTTAGCATACTTCTCCTCAAGACAGTTAGTTTTATATTCAGATAATTATACTACTTACAAATAAACCCAGGACAACTTGACAAGACATTTGTTAAATTAAATTAATCATGTGTACAGATGAAGCAATAAGGAAAATGAAAACGTTACTTTGTTGTCCTCATTTAATGCTTTAATGTATATGCATGTACATGTATTTGTTCCGAGTCTGGGTGTTTTTCTATCTATAATATGTATGTATTTACAAAAAAAAAAAAAATTGTATATACTTAAGTAGTTTATCAGCCATCTTGTTACCATAACACAAGCATTAGGTTGCTTAGCTTGGGACAAATGGTGCTGTGTGAAATGTCCAGGGATTTATTTATTATTATTTATTTATTTATTTAATGTACAGCGAATCTCGATCAAAGATCCGTAGACAAATAAATGCACAAAATGGACATTGAAAATTTTATTGTACGTAATTTTAGTTGAGTTATGTTTTTAAATGTGTTACTTGTATTATGAATGTTATTTTTTTATTATTTTTATCACATGGAACGATTTCAAACACAATGCAAATTGTTTGTGAATAAATAAATGAAAAGGCTCCTTTGGGAGCACTTTTCTTGCCAAAAAGAACGATTAATTCCCAAAAAAAAATCTTACACGTGTAGTTACACAAAATATGTCACAGGACTTAATTGCAATATGCAAATCAGGGACTATTCGTGACGTAAGGCGGGCCCGCCAGGCCGCGCGAAAAGTAGGCCAAACTGAGGCCAAAGTCATGGGATCGACGGTTCAACATGCGTTATTTTGTTTACAACTATCCTCGAAGCGTGTTTTGATTCCGTCGTTTAGTCAATATTCGGGGGAATGGTGAATGGATTGAAGGGAAAATATTTGTTGTGGTTTCTTGCTTCCGTTGGTTTACTGAGATTTAAATGTATAGTAGTGAGGACGACTCAAATATGTAATAGGACTAATTTTTCAATCGACAGATAATTTTTCATGGAATAAAAGTTATCTGGCGATGGGAAAATTATAATTACTAGTGCTTAGTCAGTCCTTTTAATCCATCTACTACGATACGGGCCCGTGCAAGGGTAGTCGATACGTCAAAACAAGTGATTTTTCGAAAGGCCAACAACACATCGCGTTTAGGGACAACAGTCATTAATTCTTAGTTCGGGGTCCGAACGAATCTTATGCCCGCTTGTGATACGGAGCAAACAGGGCCCGTAACTACGGCCGAAACGACGGACTTCATGATACTTAGGGAGTATATACTTTATCACGTTACTAATTTAACCCTGGTGGGGGGATTACATCTGAATGAATGCCAATTTAGCCCAGCTTGGCGACTACTGGCTACCCTCGAGGCGACTGACCCCCTACTTAGGGAGTAATACATAGCTTAGTTCGTCTTTATGATTTCTCCTCAAAAGTACACTTAACCTTTTTATATTTCGTCAGTCACATTGATAAACACAAGCTTCTTCAACGTAATGAGTATTTCCCTCATAAATCCTTAATTACGGCTTCAATACAAATTGAGAAAATTAATTAAACAGTCAAATGTGACGGGATTATGAAATTACGAACCTTCAGGGAGACGAAGCCTTTAGATCAACGGGGATGTTTTAATTTAACACCCAATGATTAATCACCAAAATTAATTATCATCTCGAAATATAACAAAAGAATGTCACGGTCATAAATTAAACGGTGGAAAGATTAACCCGGGCATATCTTCACCTTAACCGGATTTAACCGGGTGTCGTTCGACGTGCGACGAATACATTACCGGCTGTTCCCGTTTCCGGGCGGAGTTTCATCCGGATTTCCGCGCGCATGATCATCCGCGTTTGATGGTTATTTCGTAATTTGATCGCGTAACGTTTTTAATCTTTTTGATTGATCAATCAGTATGGTACTGTGGGCTTTTGGGAAAAAAGGGGCGGGCTATTAATTTACGTAAAGATGAAATTTAATCAACATGAAAATTGCAGGTTTTAATTAATAAGCTTTAACTCGATCGCATTTGAAGCAAAAAAGTGTTCACAAATTACATAAACCGTTTTGTAAATAAAAAAACCAATAACCAAGGTACCGGCCACCATGCGTGATTGACCTGCGGGGTAATTGCGTAACACACTATCAGTAGCAATGGGTTTCATTTTGACAGTTCAACAACATTCATTGCGTTATTTACGTTGTTGAGCCGACACATTTTTCGAACATATGAAGCAATGGGTTAGCAATATCCTTCAAAATGATGCAGATTGATAATGTGTTACGCAATTAGGGTAAAGATGTATGAATGTAAACGAAGCAAAAGGACTACGAAAGGATCGTAGCAGGTAGCATTCTGTAGTTTCTGTCTACCACCATGGGAATAAGGGAGCATTCAAGTATTACATAACGTAATTTGGGGGGAGAGGGGGTCTTGTAAAACGTTACGGTGCGTTACAAGGGCGGGAGGGGGAGTATTTAAACAACGCGTTACGTAACATTTTTTTTTATTTTAATAAAAAAGCTAGGGAATTAGAATCTTCCAAATTGGCAACCCTTTTCGTTTATGTTTTACGGGGAATCCCTCGATTGTATTGTACGTTACTTTTAAAAATCTCTTCTTTTGTTTATTACTACTGCAAACGCAATTAATGCAATAACAAAGGTTTTATACTTTGTTCAACATAATTGTGACTTTAATGGTCACTTAAATGTTATGTAACGTTTAGGGAGGGGGAGTACAGAAAAACGTTACGGTGCGTTACATAGGGGGGAGGGAGGGTCTAAAATCTTCAAAAATTGCTTTACGTAATACTTGAACGCTCCCAAAGGTGTGAGTTTTTGTACCTTTGTATGTATGTGTAGCCTATTTTCATAATACGATTAAAAAATAAACCGCACCAATTTCAAAATTTGCACTCAAAAACAAAATAAAAAAAACCTAACTAAATCTCTTTGACGCAAACGGTCACGCGAATACGAATCGGAATTTCGTCTAAAAACTAGTAAAACTGAGCTAGGAGGCGTTAATTGGACATTTTCCGAACAGTTAGGTACTCGTAGTATTAACATTTCAGACCGGTCTTTGGTTTGAGTTGCATCCAGACTGCTGGCGGTTTCGGTCCGTCATGTGCGGCCGGGTCTGTTAGACCACGTTGCGACCCGTTAGGGGGTTAACATTTACGTAAGTTTTTCTTTTGTAAATACACGTTTGGTATCGCGTTGATAGGTGAAGGAGTGGTGGTAAGTAAAAAATTAAGTATACAGATGACACGGGTTCTATCTTGATCAAGCACTAAAAACCCACACAGTAACTGGGTTGTAGAAGCCAGAATCCTTATTGCGTAACACACCATCAATCACAATCTGAATCATTTTGAAGGATATTACTAATCCATTGCTTTATATGTTCGAAAAAATTGTCTGGTCAACAACGTAAATAACGCAATTAATGTTACAGAACTATCAAAATGAACGCCATTGCTACTGTTAGTGTGCTACGCAATCACCCAGCAGACAGGCAATTGCTCCATGTAAAATACTAGTATTCAGCTGCATTCGATTAGACTGGATGCGGACCCCAACATACTTGGAAAGACTAGGCTTTTTTTTTTTCGGATGGGAAATCATCAAATTTCCTCTCCCGCTCTGGGTGGAGCGGAAGGGAGTGTCAGACTCTTACTGACTAAAACCCACCCATGTTCCTTCCTTTGCCCTTTATGTTCCGGGGTAGCGGTAACCCTTTCGGACAATCCCGCTGAGAAAGGCTAAGCTAGACAGATGATTTAAAAAAAAAAAAAAAAACAACCATATCTATACAACATAATACCTTCCTCCTGCCAACACTATCAGCTTCTGCCATCGTAACACCTTAGAAACTGAACATAAGAAACGACTACACTCCTCGTGTCCAAATACATGACTGACTTGAACATAACTGGCGAAATGTGGATGTACTAAAGATACACCTCTGCCTAACCCTTCGAGGAATACAGGTGTCATGTTATGTCATGTCTCCTCGTGAAATCAGCGCACTAGTACCTAATCTGCATTCGCGATGTATTTGCCAAAAATGTAAACAAATATGAGTTTATGGAAAATTAACTTTAATTCCTACACAATAAAGTTCAATTTACGCGACAACTTCAAACATTTTTATAACGTTTTTAATAGTGCTAGTCACTCTGAAATCATCATCAAGATGATTTCAAAGTACCGTTAAAATAAAGTTGATATTTTTTTAACTTGAAATAACAACAATTTGAAACATTAGTTTGAATAGACTTTAGGTAGAAACTTCAAATAGAGGCAGCGTACACTTATGAACAGAAGTGCCTCGCTATCGCCTGTAAGTACAAGTCTACATTTAAGTTTACAATCATGCATTCCTACCAACATTTACGTATATCAAACACTAGACAAAATACATACACTCGTCGTGAAATCGGCACACACTGATAACATAAGTCCCTTACGCTACCTACATACCCTTGCGTACAGAAGTGTACGATCAAACACTTGAAAAGTACAACAGGGTTCTTAATTACAATTTATAATAACCAATAACTCTATTCTAAGAACATTTTGGGAGTATGGAGCACGGATAAATCAATGAGATATTTTTTACAATGTAAAAAATATTTATATTAGTCCTCCATCTTCACAGCACAATCATACTCCTGCACCGACGACTATAGGTACACACGAGTACCTACACTCCTCGCAAAATCAGAGACTCAACGTACACTCCCGAGCACAAGTGTCTTGTACAGTCACGTACAGTTCTGCGTAACGCACGGCATGAGTATCGATACACACACACATACATAATACAGTACATAATATATGACTTGTTATGTACCAACATCGGATCGGGCTTGGTCTGAGTTTGTTTACCGCGGATTGTATTTGCTTAAATCTATTGAATTTATCTATTATTTACAATGTGATCGCTTTTGTACATAAATCTGCCTTTGACAATAGTAATGAGGGGAAGATAGTATTTACCCGATTACGGTAAAGCTTGTCGACTGTATTCTCAAACTTAACTTAAACACTTTTGTGAAGTCTTAAAGTTAAGTGTCGTTTGACAATTTTGGATATATGTAGTTTGTTACCTTGTATACAGGGTGGCAGGGACATCGACGCGCAACCGTTTACCATGGATTTAGTACATGATTCTGGACCCCCTGCGTTGAAATTTTTCGTCAGTTTTTTCTTAATTTTTACGTTTTTTTCTGTTTTTTTTTTTTTTTACTGTAAACTGTATAAAATCGTTATTTCTATCTAACCCAATGAGATTTTTAGTGAAAAAATTATAAATTCACTTGATTCATTTAAAACAGCAATGTAGATAAAACTCGAAAGGACAGCGCGCGCGCCATCCGCGGAGCGTTTTGATTGCGTTGTTTGCAATACGCACTCAAAAATGATATTTTTTTTAAGCGGTCATTTCCGAGATGAATGACTTTCGTAATTTTATTTATGGCATCAGATGTAACCTTTTTACGACGTTTGCGCGTCATGGTCCCTGCCAGCCTGTATAATGTAGTCTAAACTTCTGAAATGATTTTTATTAAATTAGTTACGTAGGTCTTATTGAATACTAGCTGTTGCCCGTCTGCGTGTATTCTTTATTGCATAATGTTTTACTAGTAATATCCAGGTTGAGATGTAACCTATGTCTTTCTCCAAATCCCAGGCTACCTTGCCTCTACCTCTGTGAAATTTCATAACGATCGGTCCAGTGGTGTGAAAAGGTAACAGACAGACTGACAGACAGAGTTACTTTCGCATTATCAATATGTTTTATTTAATAATACACCACAAAAAAATACATCAAACACTACAAAATAAATATACAATGGGCGGCCATTTCTGCGACCTCTTCCAGGCAACCTTGGAAAAATGGGGCTGTTGTCGATGGTGCAAATATTATATATACAATACACTTAAATAGATACACAGATCTTTTTTTTTTTTTGGGAGTGAAATCATCATATGACTTCTCCCGCTCTGAGGCGTGGCGTGAGGAGGGCGTGTCAGACTTTTACTGACTAAAACCCACCCGTGAAGACAGACAGATCTGAAGGCCAATTCTCGTAATTTAAAACTTTTAAAATCTAGTCGCAGTCTCATCTCGGCGACAAACAAATGTCAAAAACTTGCCAAAATGTATGGAAATTAGAAGTATTTTTGACAGATTGAGACTGAGATCAGACTGTGAACGTTCTTTAAATTACGAGAATTACCCCTCAGATATAGAATTGATATAGTATTATAGTATGGATGGCAGACTTTCTTCCCAATTCCATCAATAAATCACAGTACCTATAAGACATAGAAACAAAAGACAATCACAAATTTTCCAAAATTAATCACTCCACGAACAAATCCTTTTATTCTTAACACTTCCAACTTATAAAACAAGACGTATTACTAGATAATCCTTTTCCACTTCAGCTAAGGGAACTAGAAGTCTTAACCCTAGTGTTCTTCCATCTAAATGATTGCTGTTAAAGCCAGCAATCAGGGTATTCTTGGAGCTAACGTTCACCGTCCGGGGTTGCTAGCAGTAAAATATTGTTGAGGATGCCGGGACTGAACTGGGGGTACGGTGCAAGGGATAATCTGATTTTGGAGATCGGTCCTGGGTTATTTACACTGTTTTGTAGTTAAAGCTGTAAACTTATAGGTATATAGTTTTTGGTGAGTGCTTGGCATTACATAAATGTACCTATTGAAGTCCACAACCGCGTAATTTAATAGTTCTTCTGGTGTTTTCTCGGAAGTTTGCCTTCGTCCTACTATAATAATATTATAAACGCGAAAGTTTGTATGGATGGATGGATGTTTGTTACTCTTTCACGCAAAAACTACTGAAAGGATTTGGAAGAAATTTGGCACACAGATGGTGTATAACCAGTATTAACATATAGGATACTTTTTATCCCGATATTCCCACGGGATCGAAACTTATGCGGGTGAAACCGCGGGGCGCAGCTAGTTGGAAAATAAAAGGCCCAAGGTCTGTGATATCTAGTTGGATGACGCAGGCTGACAGTGATCAGTAACCTCCCTAAAAAACTAAAAACTAAATCCCTTCGTATTGCATGTTAGTAGAAAGCATACTTACTCCTATGATGCAATAGGAAAGGACCCAGCACCCTAATTGCGTAAAACACTATCAATCTCAATCTGAAGCATTTTGAAGGATATTGCTAATCCATTGCTTCATATGTTCGAAAAACTTGTCTGCTCAACAACGTAAATAACGCAATGAATGTTGTTGAGCTGTCAAAATGAAAGCCATTGCTACTGACAGTGTGTTACGCGATTAAACCGCTGTTCATAATCTATAATTCTACTGCTACCGGATTCACTTAGGCTTACACATTACGACAATCTCTACACAAAAATGAACTCTATTCTTAAAAAGTTAACATTCAAACTACATTAGTAGCTTATCACGGTCTGGTTGCATTAGTTCTAAGATTTGGCATTATTTTCTAGGGCAATTGCAGCTCAAGAGAATACATATTCAGGACGCAAAAACGTTGCATTAGAGCGATGTGTGGTTTGGAGACCACACACAGTTGCGAACCAAAGTTTAAGTCCCTAAAAGTGCTTACATTTCCGTCATTGTATATTCTGGAAATGGCCATGTTTGTAAAGACCAATAAAAACCTATTTCAGAAACTAAAAAACGACCTGTCAGAAATCAATACAAAAATGTATTACAAATCGAGTCATGTAACACAGCGTTAATGAGGAAAAGTGTTATTTGTATGGGTCCTACCATATACAATAAATTGCCAGATGTAATAAAAAATGATACATTTAAAAACTTTAAAAAATTAGAAGAAAAAAAATTAGAAATTTAAGAAATTAGTGGCCTTCCTAATAGAAAGATGTTATTATTCGATTAATGATTTTTTAATGGACAAAAAATTTTAATCAGCAGTGTGTAATAAATATAATTAATATTATCTTGAACATATGGACCTAATATGCGTTTATTTTTAATTATATTTTAATATATGAACAATTGTAATAATTCTAACCGTGACATTTTAATTTGTAATTTTATTTTTAGATACTTAGCTTCTTAACAATTTTTATAAATTTTGCGTGCCTATTTCCAACCAGAATGTACATGGCTCACTCCTATCTACTCCACCTGTATTTTAATGTAACCTACATTCGTTGCAAATAAATGATTTGATTTGATAAAAGTCAAAGCTATGCTACAACAATAAACCATCTTTTTTTCCAAAACCGCCATTCTCCCTTGCCTCGCACCACGTCCCAAGGTGCGCCTTTCGTCGGCTAGCTACGAACTAGAGCGTCTAAATCGGCCGATTTATATGTGTTCCTCCGTCGACAAGTGTAAAATTTAACTCGAAAACGTTTTACTGCCCCATCGGAAGTAGATAAAATAGTTTGGTATGGTAAATACTTTGCTGCACTACGATTGGCTCAGCGTTGAAGTTACTAGTACTGGGAGATTCTGCTTCTTTCGCGTTTGATGTGCTGCACGTGCGGAGTTTGTTCTGTTTCATGGCTTCATAGTTTTGAGTGTGTGAGAATGTTGCGAATGCTTGCTTTGTTGGCAAATCTATTCATATTATACATTGAAGTTGCTTTTTCTGTCTGTTTGAGTGACCACGATGTTCTTCTAGACTCCGCAACGGATTTTGATGCAGTTTTCATCATTATTTAGAGAATTGATTCCAGAAGGTTTATTGTATCTCATAACATAATCAGCCTATAATGTTCCCACTGCTGGGACACAGGCCTCCTCTCTTGGAGAGGGAGTGGGCTATAATCTACCACGCGGGCCTAGTGCGGGTTGGTAGATGTTACATGTCGTCAAATATTTGGTTTTAGGACATGCCGTTTTCCTTCACCGTTTTGAGAGCAGTGGTGATGAAATTATTTACACAAAGTAAAGCGCCTGCCTGGGTTCGAACCCACGATCTGACACTCGTAAATCACAGCCGATACCACTGGGCCACCACTGCTCTCGTTGTATAAAGCATTAATATTAAAATTACACGTAATAAAGAAATCTCGACGTTATGTTGAGTCGCGAAACCCGTTTGAAACAGGGACAGATTGTAGGGTTCGATTCAGGCAATTTTAGGTGATGCTGAAATTTTAAGGTGTCCATCTGTATTTATTTCGGCACGGTTGGCGCAGTGGTTAAGCGAATGACTGCTGCACTGCGTGTCGCGGGTTCGATTCCCGCACGGAACTAATATTTGTATAACCTACAAGTAGTTGTTCCGCGTCTGTCTGTTTGTGTATGTGAGTTTAATGTTTGTAAACGCACCCACGATACAGGAGAAATTCCTAGTGTGGGGCAACGTTTAAAAAAAAAAATCAGAGGAGCCGATTGCTATTCATGAATCAGATTTTCGATCCAAGGCATGCACAGAGACATAGCGGTAACTTAAAATCTTACCAATTTCACCAATTGCGCAATCAATTCCTGAAACTCTGGGCGAAAAGCTGCCAATCGCGTTAATTATTACTACTAAGATACAAACGAACTCCTAGTGTGGGAAAACGCTTTATCAAACGGTAAGTAAATGATCTAATCTAACTAGCCTGTATTATCCTACTGCAGGGCAAAGCCCCCCCCCCCCTCCCTTTTCCACACAATTCTGTCCTTTGCGAGTGCCGGCCAGTCCTTACGGTAGGAGTCAAGCTCGTCCCGCCATCTTTGTCTCGGCCTGCCGCGATGGCTTAAGTAAATCCTACTTCCTACTGCTACTAATATAATATTATAAACGTGAAAGTTTCTATGTATGGATGGATGGATGTTTGATACATATAGGATACTTTTTATTCCGATATTTCCACGGGATCGAAAGTTATGCGGGTGAAACTGCCGGGCGCAGCTAGTAAATTATATATCTTTAAATCTATTTTTGTACTATTCTTAGTGAATTCTCAAGAACATTTTCCAAATGATCAATAAATTAATGCCACACAGTTAATGCCCTCACTTCAGTGCCAAAACATTTAAGAGATATTATTCATTTTACGTGCACACAGTAATTGATGTTGTCGTTAAACTAAGATTAAGATCTTAGCTTTAAGCTAACGTCTCATGACATAAAGTTAAGTGCTTAAGTCTTAAGTGAAATGTCTTTAAGTAGATAGCTTACTGCCTTACTGCTTACTGGATGTGAAGATTTTATAGATTTTATTTTTAAATGTCCATAAAGAGTTTGCTGTGTGATGCAGCTGTGAGATTATTAAAAGAGAACTCAAACTCAAACTCAAAGTATTTATTTCAATTAAACCAATTACAGGCACTTTTGAATTTTCAAGGGGTCGGTCAGTCAGAAAAATGAAGCTAGTTGCCCATTCCAAAGCGTAGTAGGTACCTATGGAGAAGAACCGGCAAGAAACTCCATGGACACTCTTTTAAATCAAAATATGGTTACAAAGTATAAGTTACATCATTCATGTTAAAAATTATGCATGTGAGAACGATGCAGAACGTTAAAAGCGTCTGTAATGAAAAGTTTAAAACAATTCAAATATTAAATTAAATTAAAATAAGCCATGGCACCAAAGAGATGACCAGTCCCTACTGACGGCGCCCGTTCACGAACATGACGCATGGATTAGCACCATTCAGCTCAACCATTTTGAAGGGAGCTAAATGATCCAACACATGTGGCATCATCAGCGAGACATTTGAGAAGATTGGCTTTAAGGCTGAAGAAAAATGTAAATGTCTATTTATAACCCTGATCAAGATCCAGTTTGTCTAATGATATTAACTAACAGTAGAAGATATTGAAAAACTCCAAGGTGACCACAGCTTTCGGAAGACATAGACTCCGGCAGGAAGTTTCACTCCGCAGTTGTACCCACGCACAATAAACTTTATGTGCGTATGGGTGGAATGACCACCATAAAGCCTATTACGGAAAAGGCTATTATTATTAGCCTGTTATGTCCCACTGCAACGCAAAGGCTTCCCTACTCTCTTACCACTTACGTTTTTTTTTTCCGGATGGGAAAATGCAAATGACCCCTCCCGCTCTAGGTGGAGCGGAATCGAGTGTCAGACTTTTACTGACTAAAACCCACCCATGTTCCTTCCTTTGCCCTTTATGTTCCGGGGTAGCGGTAACCCTTTCGGACAATCCCGCTGACACCACTTACTCACTTTCTTACTTCTTTCTGTTCAAAGTTGCTAAGGAAAACGCTATAATTATGATTATTGAGATACCTAAGCAAAAGCCATATGGTTAAATCTCTATAAACATGCAAGAATCAAATAAAACTAAACATTATCCCGTCTCATTCTGACACACTAACGATACAAAACCGGTTATTCCCGGTTAAATAAGCAAGGAAATTGGGTTAGTCTGAAACTAGACTAAGGTACAGTTTTCAGAATAGAATAGAGTTCGGAATAGCGTTCCCTATTTAAATGAAATGAGGCAGTTTCGTTCGTGGAGTTTAAGTGTAGGTGAATATGGATAGAGTTATAGTAGGTACCTACTTGATAATTCTCAAGTTCAGTTAATTAGTTCGTTATAAGCGTTAGTTGTATACAAGTATTTTTATATCACCGTGTGACCTAAACCCGTACTTAAATCACGCTTTTCTGTGACTTAAGTAGTACGAAAAATTTGACTCGCCAGCTATAAAATAGTAAACGATACTCGTGACTTAAGTAGGTATATTAATGCAGGAATAGACTACTTAAGTCACACGTATCGTAATGTACTATTACAGCGAAGTTTATTATACGAAAAATGTTGTTATTAATGGGGACCAAGACAAAGTGACATGCTATTTGCGAATTCAGCGATATAAATGATGGAAAAGCTTTATGTCAATCTTGTTGAAAGTAGTTGTAGTGAATATGAAACGCTTTGCAAACGATTACCTCTTGCCTAGGCCCTAAGTTAATTTCAAAGAAAACTGTGCAGTGGGCATAGGGCATTTTTTTAAGTGTTTTTAGTAGATCTACTCGATACGCTTTAAAAAAAATGCCTATGCCAAATGCCCCTACCTACGTACCTTTCGTTATTTACGTAGGTAGGTAGGTAAGTAAGTCGTTTATTTTGCAAATATGGGTTCAGTACATGGTGATAAATTGATAATAGATAGGTTCAGTAATATTTTACTGATAGGCAAAAAGCAAGCAATGCAAAAGTTATAGTTTGACGCTGAAACAATAAAGGCAATTACAAGATACATTGAAGAATTTTAAATCACAACTTATATAGATCACTACCACACAATTTATTTACCGTGTTCTTCACGTTATACTTTGGCAAACGCTTCTATAGCACACAGGTAGTAAGTTAGTAATCGTATTTAATGTTAAAAACATCTTATTTAAAAAAATAATGAATGAAGAATGAATGAAGTTTATCTAACTGGATGCGTTGCAACCGACAACTTCATAGAAAACTTACTAGGGATGCAATTCTTCCAATTCCCGAGCAGAGCAACAAATCGATGTGCCTATTAAATGTTTACGGGTGAACTTATTGCTTACGACATGTGAGCGCTATTCCGGCCGCCATCATTTGACGCGATACTGAGAACGAACGATAAAATGTTAGATTGCACCATGTACTTTGTACTTTTATGTTTAGAGAGATGATTTCTAGCTTTAGGAATCCGTTAAGCTTACGTCAGGACATTTGTTACTATCTTCTCAAAATGAGATCCGGTTCGGCACTTTTTTCTTATGAATTGTGTCACAAGTGTTTGCTATTAACCATCTTTACTATATAATGCCAACCTACTACTGTCTCACTGCAGGGCAAAGGCCTGCAGGTCGTCTCATACAGGGAAGGCACGAGCATTGATCACTACGCTTGGTCAAGACGGGTTGGCGATTTTATATATTAACTATAAGTATTAAGTTCAGGTTAATACTTATAGTTAATATAAGCTTAAAATGTAGTTTGTCTTCACCGATCTCGGTAATGTCCAAGATAAACTCAGAACCAAGATAAACCATCCCAACTAACGAATCTTAACATTAAGATATATATCTTAATATTAAGAATCTTATCTTATCTTTATATTACCAATTCTGCTTACCTACAGCAGAATTGGTTGAATTAGTCGGATCACTCCATCAGCAGTTCCATAAATTAAATCACAGGATAAATGATTTTATTACTGTAAGCTGAATACCAGTATTTTACATGGAGCGACTGTCTATCTGACCGCCACAACCCACTTAGTGGGTAACACGATACCCCTTCGTTGTCAGACCTTCGAGCTTCTGACAACCCGTAACGACTGTCAAAGATCCACGATAACCAACACTAAGTGCCGAACAATATTTTCAATTTACCTATGTACCGAAACACTCATTACCAATCCGTCTACTCAACTCCCCGCACTGTTTACCGAAGTAATTTACACGATGATTAGTGAGCCAATCATTAACGTAAATACTAGTTATCAATGCAATTTTGATTTCCGCCGTACAATATCAAATTGTCGGTTTGGACGGCCTCCAAATGTTTAGTGGATACGAACAAATAACATAGTACCTATAGGTGGGTCCTGTTGGCACAGATAGTGTTCTTGTTTTATTACAGTGTGTTGTGGGTAAGTTCATCTTTCGGTAATAGGCATGTATTGTTATTGTAGTAGAGTAAATATGTGTGTTATTTAGTTACGTTAGTGTTTTGTTTGCTATAAATTTAAAAAGCATTCGAAATGGGGTTGGGATGTTTGCTCGTGTGGCATTTGTTTATGCAAACGCAATTACAATATGGGTGACTTCTTTAAAATAAACAACATTTCCCACAAACTACCTAACTACAAAAAAGGTGACATCTATATAATAAACGAATATAATAACGGATTTCCCACTAGCTAGTTACTGATGATATCGTTATTATACAGGGGGCAGAGACATGGACTCACAACCTGTTACCATGGATTCAGTACATGATTCTGAGACCCACTGCGTCGAAAAAGAAACACAAGGATGTATGGAATCCCGTACCATGCTGCATCAAAGTTAAACTTTGGTTTTTATAGACTACACTTATCATATTAACTCCCACAAAAGTTCTTTTTGTAAACAAAACACGGGAATCGGATATTTTCAAAAAAATCTAAATAACCTAAACACTAAGTACTTTATTTTGTTTGACGTCATAAGCGAACGGCCATTATTGCACTAAAAAGATGATTATTAAAAAATTAATTATTTTAAATAATAATATTTAAAAAAAATATTATTATTTAAAATAATTAATTTAGAATCGGAAAAGTATAATTTTTTTACATGTTTTTTGAAATATGCGATTATGACACTTTTAAAATTCAAGGTTATATTAAACATATCACCCTGTTCAAAAATCAAATCCCCTACGCGTAATGTCTTAAAAAAATATGAAAATGATTACTAGGTATAATATTTTGATCTTGATGCATGAGACTTTTTGGTACGACTCTTGGTCATTCTCCTTTCCTCGGTTATAAAAAATAAAATTTGCATGCTGAATTTGTGACTACAGTTTGCGGGTCGAAATCCCTGCCATCCTATACGTGTTTCTGCTTTAAAACTGGACTAGAGCAAATTCCTAGCTCTGTACAATTCTCCTAGTTCTATACATTCCTAAACCAACATTAACAGTTACCAGGCAACTAAGCACTTAATTCCTACGCTCAACAAAATTCCCCTAGTGGACAAAATGCATTCCTTACAGAAAAACCCAACAAACGAAAAACGGGAAAAACTTCCCCAGTAAAACTATTTAATAACCTACCCAAACATTATGGAGTTACGTAGTTCTTGTAGTATAGGGACAAAGGTACGTATATATTTTTTCTTTCTAACTGCAATGTTGCGTGCGAAGAAGACATTAATCGGTTTTAACGCCAGTCGAGCATTTCAGTCGATTTATACATCCCCCTCTAAGAACTGCATTGCAGGGTAGTATATTACACAATTTAAGGACCGCCGGATGGTTCGGATGTCTAAATATAGCTGGTTAGCATGCTGTAGCAATGTGGTTATAGCTAAAGGATTTGGACTGGGTTGGGGAGGTCCGATTGACAGTCGCCCCATGTAAAATACTGGTATTCAGCCGCCATGCATGCAGAAGGCTAGACAGATGATAATGATGATTTTGAGCCCCACGAGGAAATCCTTCTTCATCTTCTTCGTGTCGCTGGCTCGAATGTATGTCAGATTTTGTTGGCTCAAAAGTTCGCTACTTCCGCGGTAGTCGCGTAATATTTGAAAAAACATATTGGAGTTTTCGTTTACAGTGTTAAAAGATACACTAAAACAACACTTAGCTGTACCAAGCTAATAATATATAAGCTATGAATACCAAAATCCACTCGAAAATAAACTTACCCACATAACCATAACCGCAAACTGCACTGTAACAAGTAAAAATAACCATCTCCCTTTACTATACCAACCTATTTAGAACAAAATCTATGATCCTATCAACTAAGCACGGAAAGTAATGTTTAATACTAAGCCCAACTTCAGCACCCAGCTTTAAATTAAGCCCCAAAGTGGCTCTGAGGGCGTTGTCTTAAGTTTTTACAACCTTCCAGCTTAAAATCTTCGTTAGTCTTTAAATAAAAACGGGGAGAACTTGGTACAGTATAGTACGACGCAACTTAGGAGTTACATCCAGTAAATTCATCTAACACGATAACTTTCGAGTTTTAACACTAATTATTTATTTATATTTAATACTAGCTGCGCCCCGCGGTTTTACCCGTATAAGTTTCGATCCCGTTGGAATATCGGGATTAAAAGTATCCTATATGTTAATCCTGGTTATAAACCATCTGTGTGGCAAATTCCATCGAAATCCGTTTAGTAGTTTTTGCGTGTAAGAGTAACAAACATCCATCCATCCATACAAACTTTCACGTTTATAATCTTAGTAGTATACAAGTAACAATGGAGATCTAAAGAAGGTGGCTGGGGTAGACTGGATACGGAAGGCGGGGGACAAAGTATTGTGGCGCAGTCTGGGAGAGGCCTATGTCCAGCAATGGACTGCGATAGGCTGAGTTGATTTACAGACGTATCAATGGACTCAAATAATGTTACTAACAATATTTCTTAACAACTATGTTAGTAAACTTAACCTAACAGCCATATAGATATGAGAAACCCTGTTATAAGCTCAACACTTATGTAGAAAGCTTGCAGAAGTGATTAGCATTATAATTAGCAGTAACTGATAATGAACTATTGCTAATATTATTGGTTTTGGTAATTCGATTAGGCACGCACGACGACATAATATATCATGCTATACATATCCAGTATAAGCTGACTTCTCAATGTACGAAAAGCCTATACAATGCGAGGTCGGCTAAAACTGGAAATGTATAGCTTGTATGTGTGTAATGAAAGGGCTGAGCACCTTCAGATCATTTTGTACAGTGCCGTAAAATATTATAAGCACCGGGCATGAGGCTTATTTGTATAGTAGGCTGCATGTCGGTAGTAACACTTTGACCTTGAGCTGACCTATCTTATTACGGAATTTCGAAAGAATAAAAGTCCAGCTTAAACTGGTTTTGTAACCACTGACGTGTAGCTTACACTGTACGCTTATCGTGAATGCGAATAACTATTCAAAATAGAGACAAGTATGACACGTGTAATACAGGATAAGAATGTGTTTGAAAATTGCTTAACCTTTTCGTGCCGTGTTTGTACATAGATGTAACCTTTAATTTGTGTCGTGTTGTATTTAGTGAGTTTTTACTCGTACGTCAGTCTCTAAACAATTAAAAAGTGGTTTTTATTAGTAAAAGTGGAATTTCAATATGGATGAAATTACTATGGGTTTTTTTTGTTTTTGTTTTGAAAGCGGCTAATATTATGCCATAGTAGATAACATATTTATGTATTTCCTAGATCACCATCTACGTATATATATTTACACTAATAATAAAGCTGAAGAGTTTGTTTGAACGCGCTGATCTCTGGAACTACCGATCGGATGTGGAAAATATTTTTGCATTTGATAACCTAATTCTTGAGGAAGGCTATAGGTTATTTAACATCACCGTAGGACCGGCATCGGCAGGGAACCGAGCAAAACAATAGGCAAAAAGAACGCTAAGCGAAAATGAAGTAATAACGCCGGCAGGCGATACGATGCCAGGTCGGGTCGGGGGAACAAGAAACACGCAGACGAAATCGCGGGTAGAAGCTAGTATGCTATAATGCGCGCACGTAATCATTTTGATTAATATATCTTCTTTCAACACACGGACAAAAAAAATACAATAAACATCCAACATTTCAATTTATCTCCCGCAAAAGACAACTCCGATCCATCCACGAAAACCCTTAAAATGCATGGGCATTTTAAGGGTTTTCATCAACCATCCTTTAAAAATTCAAAGCTAACCCTAAAACGCGACAGAACAGGTGACGTTTAGCACAACAGACGTTACGTTAAATGAATAAATAATAGACTTTTCGAATTTGGCCCAAATCTTTGACGTAACGAGTTGAGAAAACATATAAAGGGCCGGTCGGTGAAACTTATTATGCTGGCAATAAATAATATAGCGGGTTTACTCTTGGGGTTGCCAACTTTTAATACAAATGTGGTGTGGTACGGGTTCAGTAGAACAATGCAGTTTAGGGTTGAAGTTTGTTTGTATAATTTACATGACCTCTGGATGAGAGGGAAGTGGTTGTTTAGCAGCTGAGAGGCAGCCCGTGTGTGAAAATGGAGTGAGGGCCATTGCGCTTCACTGCTTCGTGTGTCCTACATAAATGTATGAATATTTAATTTGCCTCATTATTTCTGCTGACAATATTGATTGCACGCCATTAAATCAAATATTTACGTCGCTCATAATTTGCTCTACAACATTTTTAAGTTTACTTTTAGTTACCATAAGTATCAACTGCTGGGATGAGAACTAACTCAATCATTTCCAAAACACATGGTCAGCCTATATTTTTTTTTCTTTTGATGCTGCTTAATCTTTGAAGCTATTCAAAATAATAGTTTATTTTAATACCTTTACACTGCTTATAAAATCATAAGTTTTATTAAGTTTTTACTACTGAAATCTTATTGGTATCAGTACTCGCATTCGGCATTCATGCATGACCAGAGAGGTAATTCTCATAATTTTAAGAACGTTCACAGTGTGATCTCGATCTTAATCAGCCAAAAATACCTCTAATTTCCCTAAATTTTTGACAAGTTTTTGATATTGATTGTCGCTGAGATGAGATTGACGACTAGATTTTGAAGGTTTTTAATTACGGGACAATTCCCGTAATTAAAAACCTTCAAAAGGCCAATGCCTTTAGATGTAAGAACGTAAACGCATCAAATGGATTATTTATTTATTTAATCTTTTCGCACAAAAAGGTACAAAGGCGGACTTAATGCCTTAGGCATTCTCTACCAGTCAACCAAGGGTGGGTGGGTTGATTATGTTAGTGTCGTAGTAGGTAGCCTTCAATAGTTTATGTATTTATGTGTATCTTGTCTTAAACTCAACAAATATTTTTCAAGATCTTAACGGATTGAATCTACTGCACGTTTCGTAACGCAATGACGTCACAGAGAGGAGGATTGTTTACGTAATATCTATGATTTGTTGTCGTTGTATATTGTGTTCAAAGAAACAACGCGTATTGATGACCTTGTTCAGGTTTGTATGTTTGTTTGGATGTTCTATTTTTGCAATAGAATGCTTTATCGATGTATTTTTTTTTTAGACACGAGTGAAAGACGTTTTGATCAATCTTTGAGTAGTTTTTCGTAATTGATTGCATAAAAAAATATTAATTAGTAGGTAATTTTCAGAAAAAAAAAAAAAACATAAGCACATTGTGTCACTGGCACTACGGTAAGTTTTGTAATTCTAATTCAGTAATTATTAAGAGATATACTTAAGTACGTATTTCGGAGCTACTGCTGATGTCAAAATTGACGTTGTACACCTCTGCCTAACCCTTCGAGAAAACTAGGCGTAACGTTATTTTATGATGTTAACTACTAAATATTAAAACTTATGCTTGGTTAAACAAGAATGAATCATTTTGCTATGATAGCATTTTTTATTGCCAAACTGGGCATTTAAATAGATTCGTAAGCTAATTTTACCTGTGATAGCTACTTCCATATGGGAGAGTCTACTATGCAAAGCTATGAGGCCTTTGCTTCATTATTGGTAAAGATACAAGAGTCGTTTATTTTAACCATTAACGGTCCGTAAATTATACGAATCGGTCATTATTTATATATTTATTATATATTTTTTTTTTATTATACCCTGTCAACTAGGTTAACCGTTTTTTTGACAGCTGCCTTATAACGAACTATTCCAGAGGGGAATTCTCGTAATTTTAGGAACGTTCACAGTCTGTTCTCAGTCTCAATCTGTCAAAATTACCTCTAATTTCCCTACACTTTGACAAGTTTTTGACATTTGTTTGTCGCTGAGATGAGACTGCGAGTAGATTTTGAACGTTTTAAATTACGAGAATTGGCCTTCTGATTACGTAAAAGTTAACTTTAAAATGCGTAATAAAATAAATATATAAACTGCCTTATCTTATTGAACTATCTTATTTATGATGTCTTACAGACATTATAATACCGTACGTGTATCAGTTTTGACAAAAAATATATGATTGCTCACTAGTTCGATCTGTCAAAAAAACGGTTAGCCTAGTGATATTGATGATTGATAAAACTGCCCCACAAGCAACTACAAAATAGTTTTACAAAACGATGTCCATGATATTAAATCGAGCCAAATATCAATTAACTAGAGACATTATTAACGAGGCGACAATCCAACCGAACGGATTTAAATTAATAATTAACAAAGAATTAATAGGTTTTGTCAACGAATAAATTGAATATTTTAATCGGCCATATTGTGCCGCTGCTGTTAGCTACCTACGACGAAATTGATTGTAATAAATGTCCTGATTTATGGTAATTTAATGGATATTTTAATATTTTGTGGATTGCAGTATATATTGCAGTTTGGCAAAATTGGCGACACATAGGTGCATTTATGATATATGAGAAATTCTAGTGAGAGATAAAGATTCAAATACACAGGAAGTAAATAGGTATGGTAATAGTTTTCCTATTTTTCAAACCAGAGTTTTTTTTCTGTTAGCCTATACTGTCCCACTGCTGGGCAAAGACCTTCCTCCAAATCCTTCCAGGAACTCTTTTCGCGAAGAAGACATTCTTAAAGACACTACTACAGTTACCACTACCGGTACTACTCATACCGGTACAAATAAGAATATTGCCACTTGACGATTTCTGGTAATCAGTTTTTCTTCTTAGCGTATCGATGGCAAAAAGTTCAAACATCTTTGGTCCTTAATTCAGCTGCGCGAACTCCGCTCACTGACGCTGTCATAAGATCACCAAGTGCACAGGTGACAGGGCATGCGGCGCAGGATGGAAGGTGAGCCATTGTCTGAGGAGAGGTGCCGCATACGCACTTGAGATCTGAGCCGTCCATGTACCCCCATCTGTGGAGATTGTCTTTGCTACGGCCGATTTGGGTTTGAAGTCTATTTAGAAATTTCCAAATCGACCACGGTAACGCGTGCCCAGGCGGAAGGCTCTCAGATGTAATCGGTTTAAAATATAATATACGTACACACTGTCCACTAGGTTAACCGTTTTTTGACAGATCGAGCTAGTGAGCAATTATATTTATTTTGTCAAAACTCATAAATAAGATAATTCAACAAGATTAGGCAGTTTACCTATATATATTTATTTTATTACGCATTTTAAAGTTAACTTTTACGTGATCTGGAATATGTACGTTCTAAGACAGCTGTCAAAAAACCGTAGCTAAATTCTAGGCTTACTCTATTTAGGGCTGATTTTCCTAACGCCTGATAATTTTATCGGAGGAATAATTTTGAATTTTTGACAGATCTTCCGTATAAAAACTGTCAGACGTGAATTTTATTCCACGAATAAAAGTTATCTGGGAATAGAAAAATCGGCCCATAGATTGCTATCAATACGTTAAGAAGAAGATACTAAATAAGTTTGCAAACTTGAATAAGACAGCAGAAGTAAATAAAAACAACTAAAGAGTAATACAATTTCATTACTGCAACACATCTACTTAAGTCAATAAAACGCACTCATTTTTTTTACCAAAAAAAGTTACAGACGCGTGACTGTTTACACCTTTCCCCCATAATTCCTCCTTTCCCACAGGTGCCGTAGTCCCCAAATACCCCATAGCACTCCCATAGCTTACATGCGTTGAAACACCCCGCTATTAATTTTTAATTTTGCTTTTACGACTTTTTTTAATGGCGTCCGCGTTTTGTTTAATTTTTTATACGATACAGATTTGCTTTTAGTAATTTTGGGATTGACGTTGTTGAGAAAGGATATACATCAACCCGCACTGGGCCCGCGTGGTGGATTACGGCGCACTCCCTCTCATGGAGAGGAGGCCTGATATGATTATGTTATTGAGAAGAAGGGCTGTATTTTTTAAAGAGGACTGGATCCTTTGCGTCCGGTATGCTAACTGCTGGATTTTAACGACGTGCTCTGAGGAATCCATGTTAGCATTTCTGTTTCACGCTTCTCTGTGTACGTTTTTCGGGTTATAGACTGCACCTTATTTGAAATTCTTTGAGATTACATAAGTACATACAATACATACAATAACGTAATCTCACTTAGATAACGTACTCAATTTGATAAGCAATTTATTTCCCAGACTTTACATTGTCATTGCGGATGCATATTCAGTTCTGCTGCCCCGAAATTAATTTGGGGAAATAACTTACTAAATCCTCCTTAGTCTTACTAACTTAAATTGTCCGTATAATCGAATCACACTGTCATTCTTTGACAGTTTTATAGAATAACTATAAAACGGCGCGTGTCAGTTTGATAAACAAAAAATTCCCTAAAGAAAAAATCCTAGCTCGACGCAACATTTTGAGTTTTATTTTTGTTTTTCAACATCGTCAATCAAAGTCCTTCGGGTACCATCTGCCATTAGTCTAATTAGAAAAACTAAAGCAATAAAAGCACAAGCAAGAAACCCTAAAGCAAATATTTATTTAAAAACCAAGCTGGATGCAAATTAAAGTCGCTTCGTAACAGAGTTTATTAAGAAAACTATCGCAGCAGAAAAAAACAAAGGCGATTTCTCATCAGCTAAGAACTTGATAGTAAAACCTTTGGGGCATTAATTAAATAAATAATAAAGGAAAACTTGAGGACTTTATCTAGACACTTTTTATGCTAGATTTTTCTAGCATATAGTCGATTTCTATAATTTACGAACCGTTATTTGCTAAAGTTAAGACTCTTGTATTTTTTTACAAATAATGAAGCAAAGACCTCATCGCTTTGCATAGTAGACCCTCCCATATGGAAGTAGCTATCACAGATAAAATTAGCTTACGAATCTATTTATTTGCCCTGTTCGGTACCTAATAAAAATGTTACCATTGGTAAGCAAAACGGTTCGATTTTGTTCATAGGAATCGAGCATTAGTGAAACAAAATGTTTTACCTCACATAAAAAAACTCGAGTATTTAATTTGAACCCCGGATATGGCTTTAGCCTCAAAACTGTAGAATTTTTAAACGTTTTTGTATTTGCAAAATAAATGGCACGTTCGACTGTATTCCTTTTCCCTTTAAAAGTAAATACAAACTACGCTCCGTTCGATCTTCAAATGGCAATAACAAGCGCCGATCTATAACTAAACTTTTGAAAAAGGAATAGTAATCCGTCTGCGAGTGCACCAGACAGTGCACGGCGACATGATTTCATAGAGAGAAAAAAAAAAACAAAAAAAGAAAATATGCCAACCGACGCCTACAGCGCTTTTCGTCACCGTACGATATTTTTCCATTTCCCACAGTGCAGTTTTTCATTTCAACGGAGTTTTGTGAAGGATTTATTGATAGATATGTACAACTCCAGATTGTCGGGCCCAGTTTTCGGGGTAAAATATTCGGGAAGTTTGGTCGTACGGTTCGAAATCTGAAATTAACAAAAAAGGAAAACTGCTTTTTGTGTCTGTGGGTTTCGAATAAATTGAATATGGAACGCGGTCGTAGATTACTGGCCGCTTGATTTTCGTTAAAGTTTTTGCTCTTTTATTATTTACCCGTAAAAACTGGTCAGAACAATTTATTCGTGAAGTTTAATTTACCAATTAGTGTATTTTGCTACTGCTGAACGTGTATACGGTTTCTTTTTAACCGACTTCAAAAAAAGAGGAGGTTGTCAGCGTATATTTATAGGTCCTATATTAATTTGGTCAAGTTCTGATAAGTGGTTCAACTTACACGAAGGTGGAACGTGGAACGAACGTGGAAAAAATACGTATTATTGACGCTAACTCAAAAGTTAGCATCAATAATACGTATTTTTTCCACTTGGTGTATGTTGATGATGTTATAATAACTTCCTGTCACTGTTATTTACTTAGCAAGTGAAGGTATATGAATTTGTGTGGCCTACCACAACAAAAACTGAAAAATAAAGACTTCATTATAAATGCGGAAGTCGGTAGCAAAAAACGAAAAAACAAAACTAAAGATGTTTTTTGCTTTCGAAATTAATGTTATTTTTCACTTTGTACGGTTTTTTGGGAAGTAGGTTGTTGTTTTTTTTTTTTTGTTTTACCATAAATAGGTCACATCCGTGACAAAAACTAAGAGAATAGGGCTGATTTTTCAATAGTGCGATAACTTTTATCTTAAGAATAATGACAGTTTGACATATTATTTTCTATACAAAAAACGTCAAACCGCAATATTTATTCCTTGGATAAAAGTTATCCGACTATTGAAAAACCAGCCCTAAGTAAAAGAATTTATTAAAAAGTAAAACAAAACATCCTTTTTTAAAAAGATTTAGATAATTGTCACCCCTTCCTTGAGGATCGTTTATCTTAAGACTCGATGTTGAAACAAAATCCGCTTTTAGATTTAGCACTTACGACGTTTAGTAAAGTGCAAAGATTATTAGGTTAGTTGTCGTGCTCTATCGACCTAAGCTAAGACCTAGGTAAATAACTCAAGGTTAGGTTTAACGAGAACGCAAACACTCCTGGCTGGCGTGTCGCTAATTAATAAACAAGTAAATATACTGGTTTAAATTAATTCGACGTAGGTAGGACGGCACTGGAGTGAGATTAGAGAAGTTGCTGTTTTGTTGACAATTTCATGGTTATTGTCCTGTTTTGTAAGGTCTAAGCCTTAGACTCTATGGAGTAGGGACAGTCTAGCAGCGAAAATATTACGCAATTTTCAAACAAATTCCTATCCAAGATAGCGGGCGCATGTCACTTTTCGAACTGTCATTTTTTATTCAAAATGTTGTCAATGACGTTGTTCGAAAAATAATAAAATGTAAGTGAAAACATAATAATATTTATTCCTCGACTATACCCTACACCAAAAGCTAAAAAGCGGTAAAATTAATTGAACTGCTGAAAATGACGTAACGTTATGTTGAAATGTGAACCATGTCAGACCAGTCAACAGATACAGACTTTATAAATGTTACAGCCATTAAAAATCACGCCAGGCTTTCAAATATTATGACGTAAATAATTTTTACATGACAAACGAGTACATAGTGTTTAATGTGTATTAATTCATACTGACTCCTCGCAATAATATTTCATACGTGTAAAACACGAAGCGGGGCTTGTGGCTAAGTAATAACAGCCGCACGGGTCGATCGAACAGGTTAAGCTACGCTTGCCGCGTTTGGTCCGTGGATGGGTGACCATCTTTACATACCAAGAACCCTTCGTGCCTCGGAAAGCACGTTAAGCCGTTGGCCCTGGATGTCATTCGTGGATCTTTGACAGTCGTTACGAGTGCCGAAAGTGACAACCAGTATTAACGAATTATTCAGTATCTGTGTAGTGGAGGTCAGATAGGCAGTCGCTTCATGTAAAATTCTGGTATTCAGCTGCATCTGGTTAGACGGCTAGGCAGATGATGAGGTGTAAACCACGAACAAAAAGGTGAGCACTACGAGTACGAATCGAGTACTAAACAAATGGAATATGTAACTAACTAAAACCTGATGAAAATATTTTTATTACAATTTAAAGTACACAAAATTTCAGAAGCATAAACCTTCCGAAGTCCACCGAAATGTTCACGTAATATCTTAGTGGAGAATTTCCGAATGTGCTAAAACGGAAAACAACGTGAAACGTGTAGTTAACATAAGTTTCCTTACCTTACGAAGCATTTCCTCTAGCGAATCCATGTCGTAGGCGGCAGGCTCCCCGCCCGCGCTGCCGTTCACACCGTTATTGTTGTTCGTCATAGGTGAGCCGCACCCCACCGCTCATCAACACATCGGCACATGTGAATTACACTTATGTAGACCGCCACTTTATTGCCGAATTCTCGTGTACACTTTTTTTTTGTTTGTAAATTCGTCACATGTAGTTCGCACTTTATGTTTTTTGAAATGTTTGGTTTATTTCAATTTTATGTAAATTGCACTAGTTTTTAGACTAGAATGGTGGAAGACAGTGTTTTTCTGTAAGAATATTTTAAATTAAGTAAGTTTAAACTTTGTTTACCATAGTTAATGTTCCTGACAATGACGTCTGCAGTTGAAATTACTAAACGTAATTAAAGTTTTAAAACAGCCGGTCTATTCTGTAAAAATCATACCGTGATTACTGAGGTGAAGTGAGCTGCACTACAATCTGATGCTTGGATTTGACACTATTGACAGCTCACTTTAAGCTCACTTCACTTCGGTTTTCACGGTGACATTTTTAGAGAATACATCAACTGAAATCAATGATGGAAATCGAATTGGCCCCGCATCCGCAAACAATTAATTCAACTGACTCACTTGAACCCAACCACCCCTTTTTCACTATGAAATCACGTGATATTCTAACTAACTACCTACCAACAGAACATTCTGTTGAATTTAATATGATTAATAGTTTTTAATGTCTAATGAAAAAACCAAATGCTTAGATTTAGATTATTAAGAATGATTAGGGCGATCGTTAGTCCTAGTCAGACTTTATGAACCTTTTCTAATTATTTTTTTAACAACCGCGTCAACTCGATAATACCTACATTGAGGGCGAATGTCACCAATGAAACTGAACGCGATTATATTTTGTAAATATGAGGACTTTGTAGACCTTGCAGACTTTAGATCTGTAGACAATTTCTTATTTTATCAAGTACCTGGTACTTGTTGACAGGCCTACGCTATCCTCCCCCTATACCTACTGTAATTTGAAAACATTGTAAAAGCCAATTATTTTTAAAAGAGTAACCTTGGAGTTTCTTGCCGGTTCTACTCCACAGAACACGACCAATTGGAACCGTGCACCTAGCTTCTGACGTTTCATAAGTGCCCATGTTAGTTTATGTGAAATAAAATATTTAGATCTTGGTCAGTAAATTTAAACCGTGTTCAAGATCTGTCTGTGTCGATATTTCACAACAATAATGACACTGACAGCTCTAGAAAGCGGTTGCATCGCGGTCGCATTGCGCTGATCGCGTTCGGCTTCATAAGTGAAGTTCGCCCTGAATCTTCTATACCTACCTGTTCCTCTATTCTGTAAAAATCTCACCATGAAAACTTAAGTAAAGTGAGCTGTCAATAGTGTCACCTAGCATCGGGTGGAATATCAGCTCACTTTAAGCTCACTTCACCCTAAGTTTTCACGGTGAGATCTTTACGGAATAGACCGACTGATGTAATCTGTGATAGATGTTGTAAAATCAAATGGCTACTAAACAATTTAGAGCTTCGCCCGTGTCAACAAGTTCTACTCAATGTAGTGTAGTGTTGGACAAATATTGGAAGTCATGTCGCTAAATAAAATATATTTTGTTGCTGTGATTTTAGGGTTTGTGGACTTAAACGTAGTTCATATATTGTGTTGTTTGATAGTTGTGATGTATGCTTCGTTTTATACGTAAGAGTTTTTAGATGTTGAGAAATATATAGATTGCACGTTGTTGCACTTGAATGTATGCAATCTCTGCTATTATCTAAACATTATCTAAACTAAAACGTATTAGAAGAGAAAAGATTTGATTTTTTGTATGTTTGTTACGCTTTCACGGTAAAGCGGCTGAACGGATTTATATGAAATTTGGCACATGGGTAGACCATGCCCTGGAATAGGACAAAGGATACTTTTCATCCCGATATTCCCACGGGATTGAGACTTGAACCGCGTGACGCAGTTATCATAGATAATACAGAATTTTTATATAAGTTCATCAAGGCTGAGATACAAATTGTTTAAGAAAATGAATTGCCTCTAAACCTAATGATTACTTAAGCAAAACATCTTAGTGTGCATACACACGAGCGACACGCGTCGTTGTCGCTGACACGTGTCCCTCTTGTGTATGCAGACTAAGATGGATGTTTCATAACATAAATTTTAGAGCAAAATTAAAATATCAAAGGTCAATTCAAATCAAAAGTCATTAATTCAAACTAATCCGAAAATCAGCATTTTTTGAACGACAAAGTTACTTATAATTATAAAATGACTCGCAACTTTATCCGAAAAAACAATCCATCCACTAAACGACAAATCCACCAAGCCAAATAAATGACAATCAACCATTCTATCCCATTCCCTCCCCCTGCAGGTTACTGTGCAAACAGAGATAGTATCCCACTACTGGGAGTGGGGTGACAGTGTGTGACTACGCATACGCTTAGCGCTTTATATCTCCCCCTTTAAATGAAATTAAACAAAAATTTGCCACAGGGTGCAAGTTTTAATTACGGGTTTAGAGATAGGAAAGAGCTTTAATTATTGGTAAATATTTAGGACCATTCGGTTAATTTTAAAGATGTGGAAATCATACTGGAGATATTTGTTCACTTTGAATATTATTTTATTTAACTGGAATGCGATAGTAGTCACTTAGAAGTAAGCGATATTACGAAGGTAATTTTAAGAACGTTCACAGTCTGAAGGCCAGTTCTCGTAATTTAAAACGTTCAAAATCTAGTCGCAGTCTCATCTCGGCGACAAATGTCAAAAACTTGTCAAAATGTAGGGAAATTAGAAGTATTTTTGACAAATTGAGACTGAGATCAGACTGTGGACGTTCTTAAAATTTCGAGAACTGCCCCTTTGATCTCAGACTCAATCTGTCAAAAATAACTCTTAATTTTTTGTACATTTTTGAAAAATTTTTGACATTGATTGTCTGTCGCTGGGATGAGATTGCGACTAGATTATGAATGTTTTTAATTACGGGAATTGGCCTTCAGGTCTGAGGCCCGCGCATGAGTTATTTCTCTACTAAACTTCATTATTCTGTTCAATAACGGAGCTTTGAAAAAGTACGACTTGAGAACCGACTCTTTCCAGTTTGAGTTAAAAATGTAAATGTAAGTTTGGATTTGAGTCTGAAGCCACCTTGTTCAAAATCAGCGTCAACTAATGCTCAGTTCCTATAAACAAAAACGAATCGTTATGCTTACCAATGGTAGCATATTTTAATATCCAAACTAGGCATATAAATAGATTCGTAAACTAACCTTAGCTGTGATAGTTGTGCTTTTTTTTTCTCTCTATGAAATCATGTCGCCGTGCACTGTCTGGTGCACTCGCAGACGGATTACTATTCCTTTTTCAAAAGTTTAGTTATATATCGGCGCTCGTTATTGCCATTTGAAGATCGAACGGAGCGTAGTTTGTATTTACTTTTAAAGGGAAAAGGAATACAGTCGAACGTGCCATTTATTTTGCAAATACAAAAACGTTTAAAAATTCTACAGTTTTGAGGCAAAAACCAAATCCGGGGTTCAAATTAAATACTCGAGTTTTTTATGTACTTGTGAGGTAAAACATTTTGTTTCACTAATGCTCGATTCCTATGAACAAAATCGAATCGTTTTGCTTACCAATGGTAACATTTTTATTACCGAACTGGGCAAATAAATAGATTCGTAAGCTAATTTTATCTGTGATAGCTACTTCCATATGGGAAGGTCTGCTATGCAAAGCTATAAGGTCTTTGCTTCATTATCGGTAAAGATACAAGAGTCTTAATTTTAACCAATAACAGTCCGTAAATTATAGGAATCGGTAATAAATCGATAGAAACTCAATATGTGAAATTCATCTCAGATTGTCAGCACCTGCGTGCTGAAAATCAACCTACCCACAATCAAACAGTCGCTCTGAAATCCGTCTAAAGCCTAAATCAAATAAATCGTTAATGAATCAACAATGAAGTATGGGAACTTTTAATTAAGTTTCAAAGCTGCAATGTGTTAAATAAACACGATTGCTCATTCGAGACGAAGATTGAGGGTTGAATAATATTACCTTTATGTACTGTTATTATCTGCCTGTATATCGTCTAGATGTATTAATGAAATTGAAGAGGGTGCCATTGAAATTGAGAATGGCAAATATCAGAAGGCCAATTCTCGTAATTTAAAACGTTCAAAATCTAGTCGCAGTCTCATCTCGGCGACAAACAAATGTCAAAAACTTGTCAAAGTGTAGGGAAATTAGAAGTATTTTTTGACAGATTGAGACTGAGATCAGACTGTGAACGTTTTTAAAATTACGATAATTGCCCCTCAGAGATGATATGATATTTTTGGAACTATAGTTGTTTTTTTAGAACGGAAAATTTTTAACTAGCTGTTGCTTCGTCTGTGTGTATTTTATATCCTTATTTTTTTAATACAAATATTTGCGATGAAAACTAGCCTACGTCCTTATCCATGTCCCAGGTTTTTAGCCCATCGTTGTTTTACAGATAGGGCTATATGGCAGCAAATAGAAACAAGAAAAAAACAATCTAAAAATAAAATAATTAAAATTAGCCGTGGCAGGTAAAAGATGACCAGACCCAACTGACAGAATTACGTTGCGTTTATTCTTCACGTTCGTGCTAAGCCTACTGTAAGTAATGTATATTTGAATCAAGTAATGTAACATAATTTTCCAGTAATGGAACAACTGAATGTCATACTTAACAAAGTCCAATTGCTACAAAAAACTTATTAGGACCTTTTTGTTACACATGGTCACTCAAAAATCAACTTAGAATACATTTTACTAAAGTAGATAACTGATGAAGTGGCGATGGAACGTAAATTATCTGAGATTATGTACACCGCTATAGTACATTTTGTACACAAGCTTTCAAAATATACCCTCTCTTCCTAAAAAGGCAGGCAAGTTCAGCAAAGGCCTTACGAAGAAAACCGCATTTTCTACTTAATTGACTGAAAAACAATACCTCCTCTCAACTATGCAGCTTAACCGAAGTGTTAAGCTGCAGATTTCACCAATGTATCACACGCAACTAATGAAGTAAGCTAAGCTAAAGCCGAGCTAATTGCCAGTGTAAATAAGCTGTTAACCTAATGAGGCAGGCAGCTTAGCTTGAAATATGGCTGAAGATTTATCTCTTGGTAATGGGGATCAGCTTGCTGCCGGAGTTTCATAGAAAAAAGGCTTTGTTTTATTAAAATAACTAGCTGCGCCCCGCAGTTTCACCCGCATAAGTTTCGATCCCGTGGGAATATCAGGATAAAAAGTATCCTATATGTTAATCCTGGTTATAAACCATTTGTGTGCCAAATTTAATCCAAATCCGTTCAGTAGTTTTTGCGTGTAAGAGTAACAAACATCCATCCATCCATACAAACTTTGGTGAAACCGCGGGGCGCAGCTAGTCATCAATATATCTCTCAAAGTTCATTTGCCCTATTGAATGACTATTTCATGAAATCGTGATATTTGAGGCCAATTCTAACCCAAGGATTTAACGGTCATATTACGGTCGCGAATCATATTTTTTTTATACGACCTGACACTGACTTGCAAGTTGCAAAAAACGTAAGTTAAGTAGCTAACTCAAAGTCATCCATTAATGAAGATAACATACCAACGACAAACTTCACAAAAACATCCACATGAAATCCAGTAAATTCACTAACTATAATATCCACACATTCCACGGCAATGGTTTCAATATAAACAGCAATAGTGCGAGGTCATTGACACTTGGCACTAGATTGCAGCCCAGCGGGACTCGCACTGAAGTAATACATAGAAGTATAGAACATTATATAACTACTCCTATGCGAACATGCCGCCCTGGTACCGTGTGTGTCTTTTGTAAATTAGTTTCTGTAATGGGGTGAGCAGAATCAGGTATGAGTTAAGATTTAAATAAAGTATGACGATTGTGACGTTTTTTTACGTAGGTAAGTGAATTTTGTAACAAAAATACCTACAACAATCCATCCTTTTGGTTTAGTTTTATGTATACTGCCTTTCTTTCATACGAATAGTCTTTCATTTAAATACTATCGAACATCTCAAATGAAATACTATTCGAAAGGGCTGCAGACAGATGTGCAATGATATGCTCTTCTCTTATACGCAATTTGTAATCTTACTAAAGTTAGAGATATGGCCTTAGCTACTACGATAATTCTATTAGTCACCCATTTCTTAGCAAATTACTTCTTATACTGCAAACATAAAGGCTTCCTTGAAATTAAATTAAATGAAATTGTTTATTCTGTAAATAAGGTATCGGAGACACTTTAACACGTCATCATATTATAAAAAAAATAAGCTAGACAAGGTCAGCGTTTCCTGTCAGACTACTCTGAGAAAAAAGACCGAAACAAACTCACAAGTCTTATATTCAGGGATTCAGGATTCCAGTAGAAACTGGCTCAGATTCGGATAACACGAGAAGCAACTAGAAACGATACTGTTTTTTTTGTAAATTTTTACGTTCAAAATTTACCTTACCTTTTATGTGCCTATCCTACTAATATTATAAACGTGAAAGTTTGTATGGATGGATGGATGGATGGATGTTTGTTACTCTTTGACGCAAAAACTACTGAACGGATTTGGATGAAATTTGGCACACAGGAAGTTTATAACCAGGATTAACACATAGGATACCTTTTATCCCGACATTCCCACGGGACCGAAAGTTATGCGGGTGAAACCGCGGGGCGCAGCTAGTTTCAAATAAATGATTTGACTTTGGCAAGATATTACACCAATTTTTTTTTTTTTGTTTAGGGTCAAAGTGCCTGCTCTTAAGTATCCTCCTATAGGAGCTCTCTGAAAACTTTAAAGTAAATAACAAAGCAGGTCCTAAGCTCGTCTCGACGTCAATACAAGTAACTTAAAGTTAATCTACTTACGATGGAGCCACATCGCAGACGACAAGCTAAATTGATTTTTAAGTTACAACGGACAGAGTTTAATATGTATACTCTTTATAACTGTAAAAAAGTAAGTTAATTCCGAACACAGTGTAAAACAGTTTATCTAGTAGTTGAGAAAATGTAATGTTAGTCAAAAGTTTCCATCGTATTAAGGCGTGCATCCAAAATATTATTTCATCACCTGCCTTTCCCAACTATATTGGGGTCGGCCTCCAGTCTAACCGGATACAGCTGAATACTGAATACCAGTATTTTACATGGAGCCTGCTTATCTGATTTCCACAAGCTAAGTTACTGTGTAAAATGATAGATACCCCAGCAAGATAGGTTGTCAGATTTCTGAGCTTCTGAAAACCCATCCAAAAGAAAATTATAACTAGAATTTAAGAAGTAACTATTGTCTACATTTATTTTTTACTTCTCCTTTCGCAGGTCTGCTGGAAGAAATTTCTTAAGAAATAAGCAGTACCTTTGTACTCATATTATAACCATGTCATATCCCTATGTATTTTACTGTGTGTACATAAATAATAAAATAAATAAATAAGTAAATATTTTCATATTTTAATCCAAGAAATGTCCAAGTTAAGGGTTCTCTATAAACTAAGCTAACATTGCGAGTGGCAATATTCTTGAAAAATATCCAAATAACACGTTTTAATTCAAACCTGTCCTAAAGCAATTCTTCGAAACAATATTACAATATTTATAGTTACCAAGGTATTACCTATTGTCCTCAAACATCGAGCGACGGCTAGGTGAGGTTAGACACAGAGCAAACACAATTATCCTAGGTAAACACCTGAGATTCAGGCTAACTTCTACGATGGTCTATGATAATGCAGCTCATCTCAATTTACATATTTTACAAGTCATTCTGTATCGGTCTGTTTACGTCTCCTCTAGATGTATTAAAAGACAATTATAATAGTTGTCATTTAAAGACAGAAAAGAATGAACAATTAGTATAGCATAATCAGCCTTTATTGTTCCCACTGCTGGGACACAGGACTCCTCTCTTCGTGTGGGAGTGGGCTATAATCTACCACGCGGGCCCGGTGCGGGTTGGTACTCGTCACATGTCTTCGAATTTTTTTGTTGGTTCTAGGATATGCCGGTTTCCTCACGATGTTTTCCTTCACCATTTTGAGACCGTCTAGATGTATTAAAAGACAATTATAATAGTTGTCTTATGTATTTAAACTTCTTGTAAACAGGCATAATGTACATAGACGAACTTCATGTCACAAGGCATTCTCTACCCGTCAACTTTTGGATTAACAAGAAGAACATTCATATTTTTTTTTTTACTAATTTAAGGGCTCATTTTTCCATCGCCAGATAACTTTTATTCGAGGAATAAAATTGACGTGTGACAGTTTTTGTATGAAATATCTGTCGAAATTTCAAAATTATTCCTCGGAAAAAGTAATATCCGCCCTAAATCAAGTATCCGTCCGCGCTTGGAATTCTGTATCAGTACATTTACAAAACTAAATCTCAATGCACAAAACACTTGCCAGTTCCCTACAAAAATCGAGCCAGACACCCGTAGCGCCAAATACAGTATTTAGCCATTAATATGCAAAATATGTAAAACAAATAAAGCAATTAAGCACAAACCTAATATCAGCCACTAGGACAAGGCTCCGAGGCTTACCACGCATTATGGTAAGCAGTTATCGCAACTGTAAGTCTGTTAGTCAACCTATTGGAGCAGCCCATTCATAGGCGGTTCGACCCATTCATCAACACCCACGGTCCTAGTGTTCAGGTTAATGTCCCATTGAATGCTAGGCGAGTAATGTAAATATTATGCGCGTGCGCGTGTATAAGGCATTGTACTGCGAATGGCATTGTATTAAGGTTAAAATTTGCTGCCAGGAGTAAAATAAGACGGATGTTGAATGACCTGTTTTTCCATCTCCTGATACTGAAGTACCGTGGGTATATGCGTAACACATTCACAATCCTAATGTTATTAATTTTGACAATTCAACAATGTTCATTGCGTTATATGCGTTGTCTTTGTTTGAATACTTCAAACAAATGAAGCAATGGATAACGAATTTCCTTCAAAATATTACAGATTGTGATTGAAACTGTGAGCTCCTAAAGGCCAACATCATAGCGTGAGGTTGAGCCTATAACTTTCCTCATGAATGGGCTATCAAATGAAAAATATTTTTTCAAATCCAACGGGTAGTTCCAGAGATTACGCCCAACACACAAACCAAAAAAAATTACCTCTTATTTATATTAAGTTATGTATATGTAACTAATACTTTGTAACCATATTTTGATTTAAAAGAGTGTCCATGGAGTTTCTTGCCCATTCTTCTCCATAGGTACCTACTACGCTTTGGAATGGGCAACTAGCGTCATTTTTCTGACTGACCGACCCCTTGACAATTCAAAAAAGCCTGTAATTGGTTTAATTGAAATAAATACTTTGAGTTTGAGTTTAAGTTAAGTACTGACAAAGCTAAACGAAAGTGTAGCTTCCATTGGAGGCTCGACACTGTGTTGTCGAGGTCGTCACGGCGGGCATCGAACGCGCTTTCGATTGGCATTCTGTAAGCGCACTAAACGTCTGATAGTATTAAGTAATCATGTATTATTTATATGTCACTTTAGGATGCGGAATATACTCATGAGTTGGTCAATAAACTCATTGCCGTAACTACAGTTTTTATTTTATCAACCTTTTTGTTTCATTTAACGCTGATTTTTATTCGTGGAATAATATTGACGTCTGACAGTTCTTGTATGGAAGAATGTCAAAAATTCAAAATTATTCCTCCGATAAAATTATCTGGAGTTGGAAAAATTTGCCCTTACTTTATTTTGTTCATATAATTAATTCACGGTTACCTTCAGCCAGTAAATACATCTAAGTTGTAATCTGTGGAAAATGAAGTGGTTAATATGTTTGTTATTTGTATTGTTATTTCCATTTATTTTTAATATACCACCGTTTGTTTTCCCTTTCAAATAAAATAAACCAAAATTCGAGTTCAGGGACTAAATAAATAATTTATAAAATATTTGCTCGGGAGCATTTCCACCGATATAAATCTATCTTATATTTATAGCTACACACCTCCAGAGTATCCTCGCCGGCAACAAATGGCTAATTAATCCAAATATAACTCAAACGCTCTTCTATTTAAGACAAAGTATATATTAATAAACTAATTTATAATATATCTTCCACGTGCACTACGTCAGACGATTGCTAATCAATCGTTGGACAACTGCGATGCAGTGACCACGAGCCAGACACTAGGAATAGGTTAACTTAATACAGTGCTTGGTAAAGATTTGCCGAGTGAACGCATACGAGGATGAACGGACGTAACACACCAGAGAATTACAGACCGGCCGTCGAGAGAATGCGTTCCCTATACCTGTCAGTGTGACAATTCTAGTACTTAGCTAATAAAGATCAAATTCGCAAAACACGTATTCGTTTGTATGAAACTGACAGGTGTCAAAAACGCACTTTCTCGTCGGCCGCACTGTACAGTGGTGTTAAAGGAAGTGAAAAGAAATGCACCACAAAAAGGAATAGGGCAGTGATGCAAACAATAACTTCCAGAGCCTACTCGCTTTGCAGTTATTGTCATCGCGCTGATTAAGCTGTTTTTTAGTTCGTCCCTTACCATAGTGATGTAACAGTAAAGACGCCAGCACATAAAGCTACCTGAAACTGTCAAATATTCCCAATCAACCTTGAACCGTAATGTTTTAGTGATAAAGGTGAAAATCTATTAAATAAATTTGACAGATTGTAGTAGCTTGATGTGCTGGCGTCTGTACATTCTGGGTTACTACATATTTCTTCAATTTATAATCTCTGACCCTATCTGATGATCTGAATAATATTTATCTTCTGTCCTGAAGGCCAATTCTCAAAATTTAAAACGTTCAAAATCTAGTCGCAGTCTCTTCTCGGCGACCAACAAATGTCAAAAACTTGTCAAAATGTAGGGATATCTGAGGTATTTTTGACAGATTGAGACTGAGATCAGACTGTGAACGTTCTTAAAATTACGAGAATTGCCCCTCTGATTAATGAAATAGAAACAAAAAGATGACTGAACTTAAATTTAGTTTAGTTTGTGAACAAGGGAATCGGCTCCATTGTAAACGGATCTTCTGACCTTCTCACATCGTGTACGAACTGTTTAACAGTCTCATCGAACACAGGATATTATGTAGCCGTTTCCGTTGCAACGTATTAGCATTATTCATTGATTGGTTTGTTGCTCTAGTGTGGGTTTATCTTTATCTTATTAAGAGGAACAATGTTATGAGATACCTATTTAGAGGAGAGACTTGTGTAACTAAATGTTGCTTGAAGTAAATTAGAAATAAAAAGTACAATTGAAGAAGAGTGAGAGGTTTTTGGCTTGATCAACGAAAGAGTTACAGTGTAGAATAGAATAGAATACTCTTTATTATGTACATACACCATAAAAATGTTTTTTTTTTTTACAAAGGGTGACACAATGGATGGATGGATGAATGTTGTAGAACTATTGATACATTCATGACATTAAAATATTTTAGTGAGCGATGTTTGAGAGGCTTATTATGTCCCACTACTGGATGTCTGTAGGCTGATGAATTATGTAACGTTTCTATAAAGTGATGAAAATAACATTAATTGTGTTTATACTGAAATATGCATAATAGGTCGGTGTCGAAAGATTACGATACTACTAAAGTCAAACTAATTTAAGCTCTCAGTATTACTAGAAATATCTACAAATTATTTCAATTACAAACTTACTCGACCGTAAAAGCATGCAGTTTACACAGCTAACTCTTAGTTGAACAAAGTAAACAGTAAAGCCTTAAGGAGGAACCTCGTAATAACGAGTGTGCAACTAACCGCCACGGAAGTTACGCTGACGGCTTTAGTAAGAGCCTTAAAATATTAAATACAGGAGAAATAACGCTCATTTTCAAGTGGAGGATTTAGTAAACAAAGTTTTTTATACAACTCACGCCACATCATCACGCCTGTAATCCCCGAAGGGTTAGGCAGGGGTGTACCTACCTATAGTACACTCACATTTCTCCAGTTATGTTTTTTATGTTCTATTGCCATCAACCGGGCACACATTCAGACTCTGGGCTATTCGGGACTCAGAAATTACAGATGAAAAACCCAATAACACTCTGCTTGAACTGAGAATCGAACCCAGGACCTCATGCTGAGCAGGAGCGCTTGCGACCACTAGACAAATGACGCAGTTTTTTATACATAATTATAATAATCATTTTATTGACTACCTCGACGGTGTAGTGGTCGTTAGCGTGACTGCTGAGCTGACTGGTCTTGCCTTTGAATATCAAGTCTGTTCTACCAGTCTTAGTGACTCTTTGTGTTAGGAAATTCTAAACAGCAGCATGGATTTGTGTCCAGCTAATGACGATAGATCTAGAAGAATACCTACTGTGGTAAAGACCTCATGGGAAATACTGTACCCAACTAGGTATCTAAACGTTGGTCTACCTTGCCAAGTTTGAACTATCCGTCACCCTTTCGAAAACTCTATGTTGAAAAAGGACATGAGATACTTTCAATTCCAATTGCAAACCTCACTGGGCCCCAAGGCACAGCAAGTACAGCAACTAGAAAGTTTAGCCCTAATGAACAAGTTGAAGTAGAAATACAATAAAATCGTCAGCGAATAACAATAAATAGACGAGCAGTAAACTTGCAGCGCAGGAAACTCGCAGCAATTAGTGTAAGGAGAAGTTTGTTGCAAGTTCCGTACCTGCTACTTACGAAATAATACAACCTAGTTATAGAAGTACTGAGGATAGTACTTCAGCATAATGATATTACTTAGGTTTCAGGTAGGATTCGTCTAGGGATATTTCTGTTAATTTAGATATTTAGGAGAAATATCTGTACTTGCCTAACTACAATCACGTTCACAGGAGTGGTGGTGAGTATCTGAAGGCCAATTCTCGTAACGTTCAAAGTCTAGTCGCAATCATATCTCAGCGACAATCAATGTAAAAAAACTTGACAAAAATGTAGGGATTTTGGAGGTATTTTTGACAGATTGAGACTGAAATCAGGCTGTGAACGTTCTTAAAATTACGAGAATGGCTCCTCTGTTGTATACTATTGGATTAACTATTAAATATGTAGTGACTGAAGCTTGCGAAAAACAGCTTTAGAAAAAAACAAAAAAAAAAACCCGAATGAAATTACTCATACATATGTATTTCTCAGATAATTATTATAAGATGCAACGACTTTCGTTTCACCTGTCTGACATTCCGATTTCGTTTTTTTTTTTTAAATAAATTTGACGTGTCTGTGTGACGTATGAAATTTTATGATCAAATCTTGTCGCGTCGGGGGACCGCTACTATTTTAAACTTTAACAGAACATTAGGCTAATAATTAAAGCGGTCCCCCGACGCGACAACATTTAATCAAAAAATTTCTTACGTACTTACGTAGGATTATAATTTCAAGGTTATTTTTTTCTTTTTATATGCGTTTATACCTTTTTAGTTACTATTTTTATTATTATTTTGTGTCGGGGGTTTTTTAAATTTTTAATTTATTTTTTATAGATATAAATTATGTTTACGGATAGTAGTAGGTATTACTAAATGTTCCTGTTTTGTTATGTTCAGTAAAATAGGGCACCTCAAGGCTACATGAGGGCTTGGTTTACCATCCTCCAATTATTGAAATATAAAACCAACTAATTATTTTTCGTATTCTCTATCGCGATACCATTACGAATATATTTATTTTGATCTATAAAACATTAACATAGAGAATACTAATAGCTACTTAGCCTGAAAATCAAGTACAAGTCTTTCAAAGAAAATCAAATCACTCGAGAAGAAAAGTAATAGCAATTAGCATTACTCTGGTACAGAGTAAGAAACGTATAATTAGTATGCCGAACTAAATGAAATGGAAGAGAAACATTATTATGGAAATGAAAACCAAGTGGAATTGAAAATGTTAGTCTGCACTGAATTAGTTTCTTCAAGATGTTAGTCTACTTTAACCTATTCATAAAGGTTAGGTGGTCTGTGTTTGATGTGCCGTGAACTCATATTAAGCTAGTTAGTCATAAAAAACTAATGCCTATTCTATTTTTTTTTTAAATAAAGTGTTGGTTGTTGGTGACATAATTTGTGCTTTATACAGACTAAAAAAAGAGAAGGTTTCCAATTCCTTTGCCTGAATTTATTTTTTGTAAGTCCATATACATATATGTGCATTAGGGTCTGTAATTACGCCCACGAGCTATTACTACTACATATTTAAACCGTATATTTTTTTGACAAAATGGCAAAACAATCATAAAATAAAACTTTATGTCAAAAACATAGCTATTTTCGCAAATAATATGGGCATTGGTAATACACGGAACGACACAAATACCCTTAAATTCTCAACAGATTCCTCCGGCCTCGAAAATCCCAAACATTTCAATTTGACAGTGCATCATTTTCTGATTGACTGAAACAAAAGACGACACACAATAGCGGTCGCCATTCCTGAAATCGTCGAACGCAAAATGTCGGTATTTTCAAAGAAATTCGAACAAAAGATGGCGACAGAGGTTCGGGAAATCCTTTTAATTTCGGTTGACATTTCATTCGGTAAATGTGGATGTAATTATTTTAGTGAAACTGATTAAATAGAGTATTATTTTTTATGGTGGGATGTTATTTTGCTTTGTGGTTGACATGTTTTTGCTTTGCTAGAAGTCGACCCCAACATATTTGGGAAAAGGCTAGGCAGATTGATTTTGATGTTTTTTCTTTTTGTGTACAATTATGTATTTTGGCAATTTATTTAGTTTCAATTAAGTGTTCGGAAAGATTTGATGTCGATTTATGATATACAATTTTCAGTACTCTGCACTTGCGGTTTCACTGCGATACCAATTTGGATGATAGAATTGCAATAAGAAGAAAAAGATAAAGAAGATGTAGTGACAAAAATTTGAAGATGTAGTGACAAAAATTTGAAGATGTAGTGACAAAAATTTGAAGATGTAGTGACAAAAATTTGAAGATGTAGTGACATAAATTTGAAGATGTAATGACAAAAACTGTCGTTTCTGCCTAGCCCTATGGGAGGAAGGCGTGAGTTTATGTGTGTGTGTGTGTATGTGTAAGAATTGCACCAAACCTGTCTATTATACATATAAATCCATTTTCACGATAACCAACTCAACAAAATGTATGTTGTTGAACTTTGAAATAAAAGCGACAGTCATTATGTGATTAGGATTCGGTAGGCAATAAAACTGATACGTTATAAGCTGGCTTAATTTATTGATGAGATTTGAAGCAATATTTATTTATTTTAATAGGACTATTGGGTGGTGGAGACGACGGATAGAATCATCCTCCTACACAAGTTACAGACGTCAATAGATTACGTAGGTAGTAGATAACTCAGATAAAATTTATCTCAGATAAAGGTCTTGCAAATGACGATACGCTAATATTTAGCTCACATCAAAGAATGATTACAAATTAACGTTGAAAAGATCTGTAGTAGCTAGGGTTGCCAACTTCTTTTTTATATCAAATTATTTATATTATTTTCGAAGCCATTGCCTTTAAGAATATAGTAGACCACGATAATATAAAATATAGTGGAAACGTTTTAAAAAAAAATGTAAATTTTTGTTCCTTTGAATCTATATTAACAGGTTTTTATTTTTTTATGGTCTTATAACTATTATTAATTCTAAATTATGGTTACAAAATACCTACTTAGTACTATTAATTCAGATTTTATGAGGTTAATACTGGCCATATTGCGATCATATCGCTATTGTTTTTGTATTTAGGCCTCTGTTATAGCAGGATACTATGCTATATAGTAGGACAGGCAACCCTAATAGTAACCTACGGGAGGGTAGACAAGTTATTAAATTGAAACATTCCCTTGTTATTATTATCTCCCTTTGCTCTTTTTGTGAGGACAGTCCTTGGTAAGACTGAAATCAAAAGCAAACAGCGTCCTACAAAAAATGTTAAAAGATTTCTAAATTGTTTTTCTAAACTCATCTTGTATTATATGAAAGGAATTTATTCATTCGTGACGTTTTATTTCTTTGACATTATTGTTATCTATAGTCAAAAACTAATTTGATTAGTTTTCCGTTGCATTGCTGTTTTTGGCCGACTTTAAAAATCCATTTTTAAAGTCGGCCAAAAACATGCATTATTTTTTATCCCGTGCATTATTTTTAACTAGGTGCGGGAGCACCTAGTTAAAAATAACCAAAACCCGACTGTTGTGACAGAAAATGCATTTGAATACTTAATTATTTAGTTAACTAACTATATAAATAAATACAAAAACAAAAGAATATTTAGGCGTCGAAGTACTCCTCCGTATCGCTGTCATCCGGAAACGTGCTCAGAAGACTGGCAGCATTGCCACGTTGCATGGCAATCCTAACTCTATTGCTAAAGGTATTAATATGTATAAATAATGAAATAAAGGAAATATTGAATTATTTATTATAAAAGAATGTATTTACCTATTTTACTTTTTGTCAATGCTTTTTTTTCGGGTCCCGGCTAACAAAGTTGTATTGTAATAGAATATTCACGTATAAATTAGCTCCTAGTACCTACTGATAGTAGTACTACATGCGGGCTATAAAATGTTATTTAATATAGGGGTCACGGTAATTTCGCATTGTATCTAATATCCTAACATAATACTTATGAACAACGAAGATACTTTATCTTTACCAGAAGGTATTTATAGGAAGGTATAGTAATAGTAATTTATTTCCGAAACGTCAGTACTCGTTACATCAGTGAGGTCTCAATTCCTGAATTAGTCTATTGTCAGGAAGTTATCAAAAAACTCCTAATAACAGAACTCACGACTCCGAATAGGTAAGGATTTCACTAAAAGAACTCAATAAAAAAAATCCCCAACCTGAGAATCAAACTAAGAACTTCACAATAATCAAAATACTTGTACGTGTAAAACACAAAGTTAGTTATACAGTAGGTAATCATGATTATACAAGCAGTGGTTAAGTGCAGTCTGTTTTGTAGATTTTCAATATTGTATACTAGCTGCGCCCCGCGGTTTCACCCGGGATCGATCGATTTCGATCCCGTGGGAATATCGGGATAAAAAGTATCCTATATGTTAATCCCGGTTATAAACTCCATCTGTGTGCCAAATTTCATCCAAATCCGTTCAGTAGTTTTTGCGTGAAAGAGTACCAAACATCCATCCATCCATTCATGCATACAAACTTTCACGTTTATAATATTAGTAGGATACTTCCTACTAACATTAGGGATTAGGTTATTGTTGATTTTAACCATATTTAGTATTTTTTAATTTACCATCAGGAATCACTTAGTACCAGACCGTAGTCTGCCCGGTGGATGGCAATAGGTTCGCCCCCTATTACATGGGACTTAATCATAACTGACAAAATATGGGCATACGATAGGAACTACCAGCTCTGATCAAGCCCTCCGCAAAAACAGGCGTGATTTTATGTTATGTAATTTGGTGACGTGACTTCTCTTATTATTTCTTTTATGTGTCTCTAATTAGGAAAATTCAAGTAATATTGAATCACAACTTCCAAACAAACTTCAGTCCTCAGAGAATTTTCTAACTCCGGAAAGCCCGTTCTCATAACCTCTTCATCCATTTCGAGCAATATGCCGCAAGCAATACGGCACGAACGCACGGTCCGGTACGCTTACGGACCGGTTGAGCGCTCGTTAGCTGACGTACTACCGGTTTCTGGTTATATCCGGGTTATAGGCTGTATAGACCTAACAGGTTTGTATGCTGTATAAATAAACAAGCTATGTTGTTGTGAGGGAAGCTGAGGTTTCCGTCTTTGTTGGTTTAAAGGTAGGTAGTACGGTAAGTCGTCAGTCACATCAGTGGTACCAGAACTAGTATAAGCTGGTCTCTTGTTCTATTGAAACTCCGTACTCCGCTAGATCAGCTGAAAATCTCATCGTACCAATGACGAGACTAATATAGTTTACTCAATATATTTATTTTCTTACGTTCAATTAGATTATTTTTGTCATTATGTGTTATTTGTCCTTAATATACCAAAACTGGTTCTGATAAAGAAAACACGATGTCACATTATCACGCTATTGACGTCATATCCGTTTGAACTTTTATTAGCATGCGAATGTGCAAGGCTGAAAGGCATCTCTCGATATTTACCGATCTCGATAGATACCAAGCTGCCTCTTTACTACACACTCTTTACATTTCATGAAAATATCTCTCCAAAGCCGTCAATCCATACACTAACTAATTTATATCAGACTAGCGACCCGCCAATGCTTCGAAAGGGATGTGGCGACATGTCAAAAAATCGGGAATTCTGTGCTACGAGCATATCTACTTTAGATATTAACGTATTAAACACATAAACCTTCCGGTATATGACGGTGAAAACCGTCTCAAAATCTATTGTGAAGTTTAGCAAATCTAATCTAAATAACGACACTAGCTGTTGCCCGTGACTTCATCGCGATCTAGGATGTAAAGTAGCTTGTCCCTTGTCCAGGTCATGGTATACCCAATGTGTCTTTACATACAAACAGTCAAACATACAAAAAAACATCTTTTTTTTCTTTATTAAATTAGTTTAGACTAAGTAAAGATTCTAGCTGAATAGGTAACTCTTTACTCAAGCATGACAAATACATAATCACGACATAAACTGACTCCCATTACATAATTAATTAACTATATCCGTACACGATGACAATGGCAACCTAACGTCCTAATAGCAAGTTACTTACGACCAAATCACTGGTTCGAATTATCGAATCAGTGCTAATTATCATTCTGATTAGTGAAGCAATGTCCGAGATGTTTACCATATACATATAAACACACTATGTATGTAGGTACTGTAAAGGTTGTCTGCTATAGTCGACATTATGTAATGCTGGCTGGTAATAAAGTAACTTTGGTTGCCTTCGAACAGTCAAGCGAGTTTAGAATGAGATGTCAAATATTTTGTATTAGGTTTTTTTGTTTCGAAGAAATCAGGGACAAGTTGACTGAAGGTAGGAGAAGAAGGTGGGAACGGAGAAGGTGGCCGGGTCAGACTGGATGCGGAAGGCGGAGGACAGGGTGCTGTGGTGCAGCTTGGGAGAGGCCTATGTCCAGCAGTGGACTGCATAGGCTGAGTTGATTGATTGATTGAGGAACAAGTTAGCTGAAGTAATGTAAAGGCGTACGCTTGGAAAACAAGTACATTATTATCTACCTTACATAATAACATAGGTACTCTAATGTTATTATGTAAGGTAGATAATAATGTACTTTGCGAGTTTATCCGTTTATCTTGGATATTACTGATATCAGTAAAGGAAAACATCGTGAGGAAACCTGGACTTATATTTTAAGTCTGAAACCGCCAACTGGTCTTGCAAGCGTGGTGATCAATGCTCGTGCCTTCTCTGTATGAGAAGAGGCGTTTGCCCTGCAGTCGGACAATAATAAGCTTGTATTATAATTAAATGTATTAACCAGTACTGGTTGACAAGTATACAGGTGATAATTAGTGATGTTCGTGTGAAATATAGTGTTGAGAGTATTTACATATGTTACCGTTTTCATCGTAATAGGTGCATTTTACGTCATGACTGTACATGTCAGACTGGATGCGAAAGGCGGAGGACAGGCTGTTGTGGCGCCGCATAGGAACGGCCTATGTCCAGCAGTGGACTGCGATAGGCTGAGTTGATTGATTGACTACGTCATGAGGGTATACCCCATAATATGTCTTATAGTGAGTGTCCATTCGAGCCGATACTTGTGAAAATCATTAAATCAGTAAGTTTGACATCATAATAATTGACTTCGGTATTTTTTTAGGAGCAATCTGTCATTGTGAAAATAAGTTATTGTTTTTTTTTTTATAGCTGGCCTCCTTAAAGGATTGGCCCACAATCGCAGTAGACCGGGAAAAGTGGAAGGAGGGAATAGGCCTTTGCCCTAAAGTGGGACAACACAGGCTTATAATAATAGTAGAAAAACATGTCGTTGTTTAAAAAAACCGGGTATTATTAAATTCTTGATAGATATATTGGCCGAGCTTCACAATAATGTTTACTTCTACCAAAAAAGAATGATGGATAGTCCAAGTTGCTGGTTATTTGAAATTGTTTGCTTTTTTCATCTTCGGCCAAACATTGAGTAAAATTACAGACGAAAAACAATTTTGAAATGATATAATTTGAATTTATTATAGCAGGAATTTGAAGGCACGTGCTTAGCAGAAACGTGATGAATGAGACCTTTTTTTATATAAAAGATACTTTTATATTGTATAATATGTTAAGACCAGAATTGTTTCGTAATTATTAGTATTTTCTAAAAACGTGTCAGTCCCACTAAAGGACCTTGAGAAGATATGACGATCCTACAAGATACAGTTCTTCAAGTATTTTCCTAGTTTAAAGGGAAAGGGTCTTACTTATCTGTAATAGCCATACCTATCATATTACATTTATTAAAACAACATTGATGTTACGTAGGCAAAGTTTTTGTAGTAAAAATAAATGATTACTTACTTACCTACTGAATATATATAATAAGAACATTTAAAAAAAAATGTTTATATGTACTTTATTGTACACCAGAAAGTACATAGCAAAAAAAATACGATTATTACTACAAAACATACCATGGGTGGCCTTATCGCTTTCTGCGGTCTCTTCCAGGCAACCTTGGAACGAATGGATGGGTCATAATATACTTGGTTTCGAGTTGAATTGTAACACCACAACCTCTAATTTAGGAGTCTTGAAGTGATACTTAAAATACACAACTGTCTTTTACATAATGTGAGTAGTTACTTACACCCGTATACACAACGATCACACACAAAATTAATTCAAAACAAAAGAGCAATCAATTGAGTCCGTGGCACATTCATGCAAGTGACACGATAAACCTATGAACACACAGGTAGATCCATTGTATTGCGAGGCCGTGCCGTGTCAAAGGCAGTCTGTTATGTACTCCGCTTTATATGTTAAGATCGTGGTGGCAGTCGATATTTTGTGTATAGTGTGCACTTGGGTTTGTGTTGGGAGTTGAATCTGAAGCAGTGTTGTAATCTGTCGATAGATTCATTGGTCGATTAATGGTGTGTACGGTTAATTACTTGATAGAATCTTGAAGGATAAAATTTTCAATCTGTATGTATGCCTAATTACGTTAGTTTTGATTCAATGATTAATTTTTAACTTACAACTTTTTTACGTTTTACTTCGAAGCTAATAAAGAAAATTATAATATCAACAATATTTGTAAACCAGCCTTTGAATACTTGCCATAACGTACTTCATTTTTGTCTATTTTCTTTATCATATTAATCATAATAATTATATCATAGTAAATTGAGAGGCCTGGCTCTTGTGATACAAGAACTCCTATTACAAGAGCCAAGGCTAGACTTATGTTTGTGTCTTAAAGTGAAAATAAATATTTTTTTATTAAATTATTAACAAATTCGTAATTACGGATCATTACTTACCGTTCCATACTCATAAAAAACTATAATAAAACCATATCGAAACGACACTATCGTACAACGTTTATAACTACTTACCTACATACAATATTTTTAGAAAATAAGGGTTTTTAAAATTAAAAGCTTTAACCTGGGTCAAATAATATTATATTTTTATAAATTGAAAATTTAGATTTTAAAATATATATAATTATATCTTCATTATTTCTTAAAAATCAATGTGAAGTCTTTTATGCGTCGTCACTGAAAACTGTTTACAAAATAAGCCTACCATCAATAAAAATCATAGGAATACCTAACTTACCAATCTTACTCATAAAATTGTAACAACACAACTATGCGACATACATTATTTCCGGTTTGCCTACCCAGTTGCGGTATTTATTTACTTTACCCTATTTTAATTTCGAGAATTTTTAAATATTACGCACAAATTAATTTATGAAAGTATTGTCAACTGTATTTGGTTTCACGTAACAAAGTAAGTATCATGTACTATTCTGTAAAGTTCACTTCAAACCTCAAAAGACGATTTCTGACACGAAACTACATGGTCCTCACATGATCTGACGAAGATTATGTCTGGACTTTAAAAGAAACTGTGACCTTTGCACTTTTTTCGGTCTTTCTTTTATTTATCTCATTCTTAATTTTATTTTGTTACTAATTACTTTGCATGCCAAAAGGAAAAATATCGTGATACTAAGACTGCGATATACAAGTATTACATGAATGTAAAACATCAGCATATTGTTTATCCATATTTGCAAATAAATGATTTTGAATTTGAAATTCTTCTCAGAGTTGTCGGATAGGATACACTGAACTCACCTAGTTTTAAAACCTAATTTATTTTTGATGTGTAAAACTGAAGGTCACTTCCCGTAATTAAAAACGTTCAAAATCTAGTCGCAATCTCATCTCAGCGACATAATCAATGTCAAAATTTAGGGAAATTAGAGGTATTTTTGACAGATTGAAACTGAGATCAGAAGGCCAATTCTCGTAATTTAGAACGTTCAAAATATAGTCGCAGTCTCACCTCGGCGACAAACAAATGTCAAAAACTTGTCAAAATGTAGGGAAATTAGACGTATTTTTGACAGATTAAAACTGAGATCAGACTGTGAACGTTCTTAAAATTACGAGAATTGCCCCTCTGACTGCGAACGTTTTTAAAATTACGAGAATTACCCCTCTGATTGCACAAGCCTACTTACAGAAATAAGCACACGATTCAAAAGCGAACTCATTTGTTTTTAAAGTGAATTATCGCAGACTCACAACACGTATTCAGACGTGTGATGATTTGTTTAAACTACACAAACAATTAAATGTCATAATGGAGAATGCAGTTGGATATTATTATTAATTCAAGCCGTGCGGGATTTTCCGTCAACAAATTTTACGAACTTCCATACAAACTTTCTTCCCCTTTTAAAACCCTTTAGGGAATGTATTTTCGAAAATTCTTCCTTAGGGTTCACTTTCGTTATAAAAGGAACTCTTGTGCAAAATTTCATGCTTCTAGACCCAGTAATTTAGGCTGCGTTGTCTGTCAGTGAATTAATGAATGAATTTAAGATTTTTACTGGGGGAGTGATAAACTCAGTAAAAAAAAAAATTAAAAACTTAGCATATTATAGGTTCCTATGTTCGTTGCAGTTCCTATTCTTCGGCAATGTTTGCAGTTCGTCTAGCTTCAAATGTACCCCTTAAAACCTTAATAACGTTGCAAATTTGGATTCTAACTGATACAAAATATTGTGGTTTTATCAAAAAGAAAAACCACAAAATTACCATTATGAAGTGTGTATGATTTAATTTGTCCTCGAAATAGAATTATTGAAAAATTTCAACTACAGACTTAGGTCAGGAACAGATTGCGTCACTAAAATAATTGCAGAGCATTTTTTTATTGACTTCTGTTACATATCACAACATTGCAAATGATCATTCTAAAGAGACATCAATTACGCGCAGTCGACGTAAAAACAATCCGCTATTTTCCTCCTAAATATTTTTTGCATACACTCGAAACGACGTGTTTCATAGCAGACCCGTACATACTCACATCTCACAGTTACACTAACATAATTACACTACGCGTAAACACACGAAAATTCCTTCAAAAAAACCGTTGACACTCAAAAATTCACGGCTAACACCACACAAGAATCACATCCGAGCCGAAACACGACACCATTAATTAAAATCCACCTTTGAATTTTCAGAAAAAGGGGGAAAACACTTGCGGAAAAAATTGCACTGCGACTCGGGAGCATGGGTTTTCGTAGCACGCGACAGGCGTCTACGCGGTAGGCGGCCGCGTCGCAAACTGAACCTCCCGTAGACGGTTACTATAGCACCCGCCGGCTACGAGCCGTAGCACCCGCTACGCCGTAGCCATATGCCTATATGATTGTGCGGACGTGCAAAGTCATGTTTCGTTTACAATGCAAGGTTTATGCTAAAAGTTGATACATTGTCCGTTATTATGCATATTGCCGGTTTAAAGAATTTGCATTTTGCAAATTGAATACTGAATTCGTGGGGCTAAGTGCTGTGTAGTGGTAATTCTGATTTTAATTGATACTTAAATGGATAAACATTTTTGAATTCGATTTTTTTCGTAATATAGAGTTTTTCCATACCAGCATATTTATAAGTAAATATTGGATAGTTACATAAGTGCAACTTGTAATAATTATGCTTATTTCAAATACCAGTCCGAACAAATAATACGATAAACCGTTTCAGTTAATCTCTAGCTGAAATGTAAATCGGTATTCAGCCTAGATCTAGACTTAAATAGAAATGTAAGTTTAGGCACACTGTAAATTCAAACAAATCAATATCGAGATATTACCGAATGTTCCAGTTTTGTTTACTTATAGAAACCAAAAAGTTCGTTGTATTTGTACATGATAATAACTTAAGGGGCACTTTACAAGTTCAAGCTTGATTCTCTATGGTATACCATTGTTCCAAGTAACAATAGGAGACCAAAGAAAACATAACTTACTTAAACGTCCAAATGTCACGAACAGAAGGGTCAAGAGCGATGTTATTAATAGTGAACTTTTTTGGGATGATAGTTATTTCGATTTTATAGATTATTGATTATAACCCCTCACTTCAAACGTAACACTAATACTTACTGGTTTTATTAATTTAAAAAATTAAGTGATTCTAATACAGACAGCCTCAAAAAGATGAAGAAGAATTCATATGATGGTCTACAATTTTTTTTCCATATTACTGTATCGATGTGTAGTAACAATTTAGTAACCAATGTGTAATATGTTCAGTGGCTACACATTGATACAATATTATGGAACAAATATTGTAAGCAGTCAAATTAATTCTTGTCGATGTATACATCTTTTTGAGGCTGTCTGTACTAGAATCGCTTACTTTTTTAAATTAATAAAACCAATTAGTGTTACGTGTTTATAGCTATTTTTGAAATTGACGTAGTAATTAATTTTTGGTTTTTCCCAGGATCAGTCATAGTGACGATTATTAAGGAAGGCTTATGTCCCAGCACTTTGTCTTCCAGCTGAATGCTGATTGATAGAAATAAACCGATGAAACAAGATTTATAAAAAATATAAAAATCCAAATTCAGAACCCCCTTCATTTTTGAAGTCGATTAATAAGAACAGGTTTACTATTAACGATTTGTTATATTAAGTTTTAATTGTAAGTGGTGCAAAGATTTTCCTGATTTAACATTTTTGCACAATTAAGAGAAATCGAAAATTAGTATAAAACGATCGCTTTTCAATCTGTCTGTGTGACCACTTACTTCTAAACTACAAAATGTATTTCGATGCGGATTCACCATCATATTAAGGATTCATTCTGGAAGGTTTCATAACATAATCAGCCTATAATGTTCCCACTGCTGGGACACAAGTCTCCTCTCTGTGAGCGACCACGCGGGCCCAGTGCGAGTTGGCGGATGAATTACACATATCTTCGAAGTTTTGGTTCTAGAACAAGCCGATGAAAGGTTTATGTGTACTATAAAAATAAATTTTAGCATGTCGCCAGATGCACCCTAGCGAAGCAATTCTACACGTGTTCAGAACTCTACACAATATTCCGTCCACGACAAGCCATTTCACAGAATATTAACACGGTACTCAAAATCATCTGAATATATACGATAAACATCAAGTAGCGATTCACAACGATTCACAAATCAGGCAGAAAACCTTCAATCTTGGGGCGATACGCTCAGATGTGGTGACAGATTGGCTCTGCATTAATCATGAGTGCCTGGTACTTTGTGTTGCAGTAGGTTAGTTTAGGATGGACTTTTGGATGGATAGAATAGTCAGTAGTTCCATCAAACCCGTACGTGTGTGGTATCTATGTTTAAAGATATTAACATCATGACGGTACCTTGTCAATATATATATGAAAACATTATGTACGTAAGGAAAAATCTACATATTTTTAGTAAAAGAGGTGAAAGACACAATTATATCACTAGAAATAGGGACCAATTAGTTCAACCAGGTTTCAGGCTGGCTAAAGTAGACTCATCTTTCATGGGGTACTGTTTAAAATGTTACAATAAAATACCTCCCCACATAATTGAACAGAATGAAACGAAATTTAAATCTTGTATAAAACGCACACTATGCAGCCAGGCATATTATAAATTGGGAGATTACATCGCTGATAAAAATGCTTGGCTAAACGCTGGTCCTGCTCCACAGGACGCATAAATAAATTGATTAGCATTTGAAAGTACTGTTGGAGCCGCTGAAGATTGTAAAATACTATTTTTGCATTATATAAATTCAATCTCCTAGTATTGTATAATTATATAGCTCATGTGTGAGTACTATGTAGGTACATACTATAAAGCTACCATTTACTGGGTACGTCTTTCATTGACTTGAATGTGCCCTGGCGGCTGAGAGTATGTCATGCTCACTCAAATGTCTCGCTGATGGTGGCACATGTGTTGGATCATTTAGCTCCCTTCAAAACGGTTGAGCTGAATGGTGCTAATCCGTGCGTCATGTTCGTGAACGGGCGCCGTCAGTGGGGACTGGTCATCTCTTTGCTGCCATGGCTTATTTTAATTTAATTTAATATTTGGATTGTTTTAGGCTTTTCATTACGGATGCTTTTAACGTTCTGCATCGTTCTCACATGCATAATTTTTAACATGAATGATGTAACTAATACTTTGTAACCATATTTTGATTTAAAAGAGTGTCCATGGAGTTTCTTGCCCGTTCTTCTCCATAGGTACCTACTACGCTTTGGAATGGGCAACTAGCTTCATTTCTCTGACTGACCGACCCCTTGACAATTCAAAAGTGCCTGTAATTGGTTTAATTGAAATAAATACTTTGAGTTTGAGTTTGAGTTTGAGTTAGGTCTTCAAAAATGATATTGAGGTTTCTAATATCACTTTTTCTAAACTGAATAGTTTGCGCGAGAGACACTTCCAAAGTGGTAAAATTTGTGTCCCCCTGTAACTTCTAAAATAAGAGAATGATAAAACTAAAAAAAAATATATGATGTACATTACCATGCAAACTTCCACAGAAAATTGGTTTGAACGAGATCCAGTAAGTTTTTTTTTAATCGTAAACCGCAATTTGCTGTTACGGAACCCTTCATGGGCGAGCCCGACTCGTACTTGGCCGTTTTTTTTTTGGTAATGCGTGAATTTCATATCGAAAAAACTTAAAATGTCATCAAGAGATATTACATTTTCACAACCCCTACTCGATAGCCCTACGGGCTAGCTGGGTAATAATATTGCACTGAATTTCATTATAACCCGCTGGTCAACTATGTGATTTGGATCCTCGACTAAAAGTTGGTATGAAAACTTTAACCAAAAAGAACTTATTCGAAAATCGAATTGCTTTTCATTATCTTGCAGAAGGTGTGAAAAGTAGAGTATTCTCCTCGAGGATAAAGGTATCCTCGTTATGGGCGAGCATGGATCCCTCACTGCACTAAGGAGTCTATTCTTTTGCTACGTTCGGGACGCTCAGGATTCAATATGGCGCCGTACCATAAGGATACTGCTTTACCCCCTTGGTATAATATACTATTATGAACTACTAGCAGCGCCCCGCGGTTTCACCTGCATAAGTTTCGATCCCGTGGGAATATCGGGATAAAAGTAATGTGTGTGTGTGTAAAGTAATGTGTTAATCCTGGTTATAAACTATTAAATTTGTCAAATTTCATCCAAATCCGTTCAGTAGTTTTTCAGTCAATCCATCCATAGAAACTTTCAAGTTCATAATTAGTGGGATAGGAGTAGGATAGTAGCAGTAATTTCAGTAAGGCTGAGAAATGTTTCTTGCAACATATGAGAAAGTCATTTATATTGACGGCACGGTTGGCGCAGTGGTTAAGCGATTGACCGCTGCACTGCGTGTCGCGGGTTCGATTCCCGCACGGAACAAATATTTGTATGACCTACAAGTAGTTGTTCCAGGTCTGGCTGTTTGTGTATGTGAGTTTAAAGGTTTGTAAACGCACCCACGATACAGGAGAAATTACTAGTGTGGGGCAACGTTATAAAAAAAAAAAAAATATACTAAGCTACAAAGATTTTGCTTAGATTACTTTATTGAGTAATGGTATTCAGCGCAACGTTTGTGCCATAAATTCAAACATGTGATACAATATTATCTCTTCAAAATTAACTAACCTACTGTAAGTTAACTGCACAATATCTTAAGACCCTAATACACAGCCGGGCATAACATTAACCTTAGCACATCATACACTAATAGTGTTCGGTACCAATCACGGCAGATTTGGTACCAAATTCATTAGCGAGCCAAAAGGGTTGAGATGAATAGGAAAGTGAGGGGTTTGGTAATGGTGATGGTGGGCCAATGTTGGGGCCAGTATTTGGTCAAATATTGGTTTTACTTTACTTGTAGTGGAGGTTATTATCTGATTAGTTAAACATTATAATAATTTGTTTTTATACTTACATTTTATAGAATTGTAACTTATTGGTTAGGGATATAATAATAAAAAAACCCTTTTAATATCCCTGCCCTAGTCTTGATTAGCCGAATGAACCCGGGGTGGGCCGCTAGTTACTTATAAAAAAAAAATATTTTATTTGTCAAATCATGCTTATACATGCAAATTAAGCATGCAGGATGTCACAATTTTAATATTTCGTACGTACATGTTTCACCGTAAGGCGTACAAATTTAGTGTTTACAAAAAAAAAAAAAAGAAAATGACAAAATAAAAACTAAATTACTGAAGGGGCTTCAATCCTCGAACATAATAATAATAAACATTGATAAGTCAGTAAAATAAATTAATCATAAAATTTCACAAAAAAGTATCTACCTACTAATAAAATAAAATAAAAAAATGTCAAATAGTGTCATTCAAAAATACTACTATTTCATATAAACTTAAACTATTTATTTCAAATAAGGTAGGTAGGTACTTAATAATTTACTGGTATAGGTAATAATTATCTGATTTCAACAAATATCATTTAGTGTTCAATTATAAACAATTACTTAGTCATAATTTCATACGTGACTGTTAGACGAAAATAGGAATATGCGATATTTTGTTGACGATTTCAAATTATTAGTATGTAGTTAGAGTAGCAAGTCTGACAACCAGTCTTACCAAGGGGTATCGTATTACCCAGTAACTGGGTTGTGGAGGTCATATAGACAGTCGCTCTGTGTAAAATACTGGTACTCAGCTGCATCCGGTTATACAGGAAGCCGACCCTAACATAGTTGGGAACAGGCTAGACAGATAGAGAGTTTGAGTAGCAAGTACCTGTGTGTATAATAGAATTACTTTTATTTTCAATACACAATACACAACAAAAAGAAATCCATGTGTGGGCGGAATACTACTATTATTACATAATATTTACTACAATCCTCTTCTCACATAATGTATGTCACATAAAAGGTTCCCACATAAGTTCACGGCTGCGCCATTTTTACATTCCCATTCAACTGACTCACGTAATAATGCAAGAGTCTAGCGCCTACGACGCTATTATCCAATAAGCACATTGGCATATTAACCTCTAAACTAACACATACTAATTTAAACCCTAATTTCATAGATCCAAGACTTAAATCGGACTGCATGCTGAAATGAAAATCAGACGTTAACCTCTAACCTAAAACAAGGCGATTTGTACTTTAAACTTATTGTAATAAGGTCGGGTTCAGGTTGGAGTTGTGTAAGGAGAGTAAACTATGAATGAACGTTCGTATGCGCCTACGCAGACCGGTTGTTAGGCGGAGGCCTTGAGTGTAGCGCAATGCAATAGACCGTTTTAGAGAAATACATATTTGAACAGTACCTCAGACAGACTTGTCTGAACTAAGGTCTTGTTTAGAATTACTTATCTATGTAAATACTAAAGATTTGAATAATACAAAGAAGGTTATACCGACATAGTGGTAACTATGGAAAAGCAACATTTCGAAACTGAAAAAAAAGCAATTCGATAATGAGAAAGTGCCTTAAAATAACCCTTTAATTTAAAAACTATGTTGTAGTTTAGCTTAAAAAATACAGTTATCATAAAACGTATATTGCAAGAAAATTTGATTAACAAAACAATTTTGAACATTTAATCATACCAAACCATTGTTGATGAGGTGAACATAATCCATATTGTACCTGAAACAATAAAAAACAAATACATTTATCGATATTCTTAAAGTTTTAAGTAAAAAAGTTTCAGCATGCAGTTTGTTGAACTCTAACACGATCTTAGTACTACGCCTATCCAAAAACGTAAACAGGATACCGCCTACCACTCATACACGATCCATTAATTTAATTAATAACGTCTCGTCCTTCTATATTTACAGCATCATACATAAACAGTTTACAAACTTAACCATCACAACAGCCAGACAACATTCCTCCTTATTACCTTAAAAATAAGGATCATCAGGAGTGTAAACTAGTTGGTTTTTATCAACAGTGCTTGGCTAGCCACCAAACCAGTTGCATGAAGCTTTTCCTAGCTTTGCTAGTTAGAAAAATACTGGAAAACATCGCGACAAGACCATTACTTGAACTATTAGAGCTTATGGGGTAAATAATATGTTTTTATTACACTGGTCTTGGTTGTGTTGGAAGGGCTTTTACGTCTATTGGTCGTTGGGTTAATTATTTTAGAAGTTTCATCTTATATTGTTTTAAGTTATTAAAAAGAGAAAATGTAAAGACCCGCTAATTATATCTTATTATTAAGATTATTAATATGTTATTATTTGGCTAATAACTCGAAACAGACAAACACTCTACTATGTAAAATAAATCCACGTTTTTTTGACAACGTGATACAACAGTTACAATTTATATTCATATAGCGACCCGCCCCTGCTTCACATGGTTATTACAACTTGTCAAAACATCAACCTAGATCTTTTTATTATTTTGAACCAGAAAGAATCAGAAACAAACGTCGCAAACATATAGTCTGTTCTTCATCATCATTCAAAACTAAGTTTCCACATCGGTTTTTCTGCTACCAGAGTTCTAATTTATACAATAAGGTAAATCGAGCCTTAATGCTAAATCCGTTGCCAAAAATCAAATGTAAGTCTTTGGTTTCTGACTGGTTAAAAAAGAACAATGGCCAAATTTCTATAGGAGCTGGACCTTACTTTCATTTTTCAAGCTTCATTTAGATTGGTTTGTTCTTATGTTGGAAATATCACCCCGTTTGAAAATCATTTCTAAATAGCCACATTTTTTTGTAAAAGTGTCAATTATACTGTTGAGGTTAGAATCAACAACTACCTTTTATCCGACTGTTGCGTAGCTTACAAGTATACTTATCGATGACCAAGGAGGGTAATTAGCGATTTAGTTTCTATTTGTTGCGATTTCTCTTAAAGAATTTTCCAAAAAATAAGGCATCTGTCAAAGCGTTGGTGCGCTTTGACAGATTTTTTGGGAAATTCACCTTGAACAGACACCTTGTCTGTCCATTAGACTCTTAGTTCGATGTCAAAAAGGGCTAGGTATCTGTAAAGCCGACTCGTGGAGTCTTGTCCGCTTCGACACAAGATTTTGACCGATGATTCAATGAAAACTACACCTATATTGCTCGAACTTGCACAAGGCGTACCTAGTGTAGAAAACAAGGTTGGCATAACATTGCCTACACGTGAAGTCTTTCTGAAAGACTTCAAGGCTTTTTTGTGGTTTAACCACTTCAATTCTGGCTGAATAGAGTTAGTTGCTAGATACACTACCTACTGACTGGATTTAATTCAATCAATGGCGCGGGTCGATGACCACAGATTCTGTAACTTGTCGATGACAAATGACGTTTCATTGTACGTATTTGAACTAAACGCTTTCACTTAATTATCTTATATGACAAAGATCCAATGCATAATAAACCAGCATTGTAGTGATATGGTGCCTAAATACTAATTTAATTGAATAACAGTTAACAACTATTCAGAAAAAAAAATATTCATAGTCTTTGAATAACAAGTCATTTCATACGCGAAATGAATTGTCAATAGGTGCGTTCTGAAACTATTATTCGATCATAATTTAGAAAAAAAAACAAAAACTAAAATAAGGATATCTTTTTTTTGTGGCCACTTAAAAAGATATTTCTTGTGTTTTTTATGACCTTAAAAAATAAGGGTATTTTTCATATATATAGCATATAGGGACACTATCGTTTCGTCACCAGGTACGTTTTGGCCAACCTTCTTTGGATTATAATTTTACAGAAAGTCTACTTCATTCAAATTAAATTAGTACGATATAAGTTTATAACTTGCACCCTTTTACGTACACATCGGCACACTTCACCTGACACTCAACACTACACACTCTCATAGACACACACACATACACACAGATACAGGCGCCCTTACTAACTTTTTGTTTATTAGTTTCGTTTTAACGCCTACCCCCAAAATTATAATAACTTAAGTTTTTTGTTTTAAATCCTTATGTATAACGTTAGATTGCAATATTATGTTTTTTTAAGTAAAACTTTCTGTTCTTCCGCGGGGGTGGGGGGACCTGGATATTTGTAATACAGGCATTTTACGCCTAACTCGGACACCAGCTCCTCACATTGCTAAAAAAATAAATACAAATACTATGTAAGCTTGTCATTATGAGGAGAAATAAAAACGTATTATTATTATTTATTAAGTTTTATATAAATGTACAGACGCCAGCACATCAAGCTACTACAATCTTTCAAATTTCTTTAATAGATTTTCAACTTTATCAATGAAGCATTAAGGTTCAAGGCTGTTTGGGAAAAGTTTCGGGTAGCTTGGCCTGCTGGCGTCTGTACTTATTTGATATTTATTTTTTTGCTTTTATCTGATGTATGCATCCGGTGTATTGTGTGTCTTTTAGTCTGCGCTATGCTAAATAAATGCATTTTCTTTCTTTCTTTTATTAGACATAACCTTCCAGAATAAATACTCTAAATGATAGTGAAAACCGCATCAAACTCCAGTGTGTAGTTTATGAACAAGATGTCACACAGGCAGATATGAAAAGTGACTTTATTTAATACAATTTATAGATATAGTTTATATATAATTTCACAAAAAAAAAAAAAACAAAATACAAAGCAAATTAACAAACAACAAGAAACGATTCTGTCAAAGTGCGAATCCTATTCCATTTTTTGGCCCCTATTCCCGTCACCCCCTATTGAAATAAGGTGGACACTTCTTCCTTTTACGAGTATCCTACACCACTTCGTTTTTAATAATATCCCAATTTCGGAAAATATTTTCAACAAAGGCTCTTCGGTCCTAAAGAGCTTCAGTATCGAATGGTTGCTAGGATACGGCACGACCAACTGATTCTCTCATTTTACCCCTTGATAAAGATTTGTTTAAATATGTACCTAAACCGCAAAATGTATCGGTTGCCAACGTTGTCTTTTAATGAGGATAATATGCGTAAAATGTACCCGTTTGTTGTTGTACATTGTGTTATTTGTTTATTGAATTTAATATTAATTAATCTAAACTACCTAACTTCATTTTTAAATACTTAACTTTTATATGTAATTTAAATCTTATTATACCTACTTACTGCAACTATAAAATTTCAACTGATTTGTTACTGAAGACCAAAAAACTTATGAGTTTAGAAAAAATAAATGTTTTCATTAATTTCATGAGGGGCTCGTATATAATAACACCCGTACGGGTCGATCTTCAAGGTTAAAAGCAACGCTTACTGGATCAGTACGTGGATGGGTGACCACCCATAACATACCGAGACCACTCCGTGGCTCTGAAAGCACGTTAAGTAGTTGGTCCGGCTGTCATTCTTCATCTTTGGCAGTCGTTACGGGTAGTCAGAAGTATGAAAGTTTGACAACCAGTCTTAGATATAGATAGGAGTTTGGAAGTAAGAAGGGGAGGCCTTTGCCCAACAGTGGGACACACTAGGCTAACAAAACAAAAAAGTGGTTTAATTAAAATATCTAAAGGAAGAAAGAAACATAGGTCAATATAGTACATTATATACTGATAAACGACACAAGTTTCGTGAGATCCGAGTGAAGAAAACTTATTCTTTCAGAGTTGAATGCGATGCGGTCATCATCAATCACCATTATGATTTAGTTCTGACAAGTTCTACCCCTTCCCTTACATGTCGTAAAAACCGAGTAAAGTAAAAAGTTATTAGGTCTGCAGCAACTGTTATTTTGATACTATAGATAACTCGCATAACAAGCCTATAATGTTCCCACTGCTGGGACACAGGCCTCCTCTCGGTGAGAGGGAGTGGCCGTAATCCACCACGCGGGCCCAGTGCGGGTTGGAAGATATCACATGTCTTCGAATTTTTGGTTCTAGAACACACCGGTTTCCTCACGATGTTTTCCTTCACCGTTTTGAGAGCAGTGGTGATTAAATAATTTACACAAAGTAAAGCGCCTGAGTAGGATTGAACCCACGACCTACTTGTAAGTCGGAGCCGTACCGGACCACTGCTCTCTAAGCATAATCAACCTATAATGTTCGCACTGCTTGTTCACAGACGTTCGCTCTGTGAGAGGGAAAGGGCTTTAATCCACCACACGAGCCAGTGCAGATTGGTTGTGACGTCACATGTCTTCGAAATTTTGGTTCTAGGATATGTTGGTTTCCTAATTTAATACTAACATTAGTTTGAAGTTTTCTTCACTAACACTACTGTAACGATTTGTCAGATACTTAATCTGCGTTCGCGATTTAATTGCCAAAAATTGTTTACATTTTGATATGAATTAATGGAAAAATAACTTTAATTCCTACACAATAAAGTTCAGATTACGCTACAACTTCAAACATTTATATAATTTGTTCAATAGTACTAGTCAGTCTGAAGTCAACTTAATTACCATTGAAATAAAGTAGATATTTGTTTCGCTTGAAATAACATCAATTGCCAACATACATTTGAATATACCTTAGATAGCGTGGGATCTGGAGAAGGGCACAGGCTATAATATAAAACGAAATAATTTCAACAATTCATTACGTAATAAACAAGCTGAAGCGTTAAACATTTCATTTCAGTTAAATCCTGAATAATCCATGCAAACATACGGGGACCACCCACACTTGCTATTTCGTATTGGATTATAATATTTCAAATATGAGAATTGAATATTACTTCCTCCAGCAGTAAAGCGCAGATTATGCATAAGTTAGCAGATTTTGCTAACTTTATAGTGAAAGGTAAAGACGAGAGATTGCAGGCGCCTAGCCTTCAATATGGAAGCTTAACGGTTTGAGGGGTCTGGTACAAGTGACAGGCGATCGTATAATATAAGGATTAGATAGATAGATAATTTGGTGCACACAAACGATAAATTGGTTCATAAAAAAATACTTGAATATTAATCAAATACAGTAGGGCCTCGGTAATCCGGACTTTCGCTTGTTCGGTGATCGCTGTAATCCGGCCGGGCAATGGGATTCGCGGGGGAGGCCCGGCGGCGTGTAGGTGCGGGGGCTGTCATGAGCCAATGCGCCGTCAGTCGTGCCGAAAGCGAGTTACAAAGATATGAAGTGTTAACTGATGAGGAGATTGTGCGAGCGGCTATGTATGAGGACGATGAGGAAGATGAGGACAATAGCGTTGAAATTCTAAAAATCGCAAAAGTTGGTAATTCAGAGGCAGTAGGAGCTTTAAACACTACTTTAAAATGGGCTGAAGATAACGAATTTGATAGCCACGAAGTTATGTTTCTCTGTCGACTTAGAGACCGGGCTTTCGAAATGAAGTGCGAAAATTATAAACAGAAGAGTATTACAGACTTTTTCAAGAAGAATTAACTAATTTTTTATTTTAACTTACTGATTTCCTTACATAGTTGTAATTTTGAACATGTACATTTTGTCTATATGCTATAATTTAAAAATTGATTAAAGAAACTAAGGTTAAACATGTGTTTTATTAACATTTAATATGGCATACTATAATCCGGACGCCTCGATAATCCGGAAAGGGTCTTGTTTTTGCCTCTCCGGATTAACGAGGCCCTACTGTATCTACATGGTATTTTATTGACAAAGAAAAAAATACGTTTTGAAGACAGCATTTGTTATCGTCGAGTTGTAAGCAAGAACAAATAGAATAAGGCGCGTTTTACTAACACCATGCTACACCTAGAGGTAATGCCAACTAATAAAAACGCACTTCATTCTTCGTTGGATTTTCAACTCACGGCGCAGACCTAAGCGTTGAAAATCCAACTGCGCTGTTTTCGAATCGCTTGAAAAGTTGCAAACTAAGCGTAATTTCCTGATTTCAAACTTGTTTTCTTAGAATTGGTCAATATATTTTTTTTTAATTTGCAGATCTGATAGGATAACAATAAAATAATGGAGGTGTAAGTAATTTCAATCAATGATTGATTTTTTGTTTGTATTGAAACACGGAAGTAATTAAATATAAGTAATTAGCTATCAGTTTTATTATTTAGGTATACATTTTGTGAACATTTTATTACTTACAGTCAGACTTTTAATTAGCTGCATTATAATCACAGCTTATGTGTTATCACTTTTTACCCAAATTTAAATAGTGATGTGACAAAAGAATCGTACGAATTCATTCAATTAACATTCAGTTCAAAATCAATTAAATCAAAATCTGTCAAATTTTCCCAATCAACCTTGAACCTTAATGCTTTAGCGATAATGTTGAAAACCTTGATGTGCTCGCGTCTGTACCTGACTCTTTTTTTAAATGGACCCTCGCCGTTCAACCTAGAAGGTTGTCGGTTGCTTAACCGGGCTTGTCTGTGAGTGCCTCAAAGAATTAAAGCGTCCAGTCAGGGCTTGAAAAACTTAATAACTAAGCGACTACACGCTAAGGGTACCCCCTGTGGCGTACGGTTCTCGCTGGGGGAGGGCAGCAAGGGACAGGCTGGACCGGATTTAATAGTACATTTCTCGTCAAACCGTCATCTCTTATCCCTCCTACCATACCATGGGTAGTGGGCACCCCTGAACGGGCAATATTATAAACTTGCTAACTAACAGGTAGTACAACCAATTAGCAGTCGCTATTAAGCAGTTTACTTGCTTCATTTGCTATAGACAGATTAAAATACCATGATGAACTTTTAATTGGCAGTGCTGAGTTAATATTTTAGTTTTGTATGACTTCTACGAGAAGACATTAATAATGCAGTGAGATTTTAGTATCAACGTGAATGTAGAATGATGTAGGTATTAGTGAATATTGTTAATAAATAAAAAAGTATAATTTGATTGCGTAGGGTAATAACTAATGTTAAAACTTACAAATAATTAGTTTAGGTAGGTACTTTAGCTATTATTATTGTTTATTAAATAAATTACCAACTAAGATAAAACTTGGAATAAGAAAAAATAAAAGTATTCCCAATAACAGAAATAATGCTAACTAATATAAAAAGAAAATACAAAAACATAAAAACGCAAAAAGTGTTTCTAGCAGAGCGTGGTTTCGATCCACGGACCTCTGGGTTATGGGCCCAGCACGCTTCCACTGCGCCACTCTGCTCTTGTAACATCGTGTCGAAATTAGCGTTCACTAGCCGCTACTGATATCTCGAGTGCGCATGCGGGTGACGTCGCACCGCGTCGCGTCTATTACGTCAGCCGGCAAGCGATAATGAACCTTCCGTAACATGGATTTAGAACGTTTATTATTAGAACTTGCTTCGTAATGCTAACACCATTATTGTGACTCCGTTTGTTATTCTATTTTTTGCCGATACTAATGTAGGAAAAAACGTAACTTTTGCTGTTTCTTTTGACATTACGTAGGTAGGTAAGTATTTTTTGCACGTGTTTTACTGAGGCATGATTTTACGATATGCTCTGCACTTTGCAAACAATAATTCTAATCAATTTAGTCTCAGCCGTCTGTACTCTGTAATGTAAGTAAGTAAGCAAGTAAACAACATGAACAAATATTTCAACTTTGTAATAATTTCATTATTTAAGTATATTTTTTTAAGATTTTTAAATGTGTGCTTTTTAGTAGACAGTACACGGACAGTAGGTTTTGAGGTATTATTCTTCCCTAGAAATATGTCGGACTCAGCTAATGGATGGCATTATGCAATCCGTTAGCTCGTGTCATATGTTTCATTTGAAAAAATAAGATAAACATAATTGTATTAAATGTGAAAGCTGAATAACATTGATATTTTTATTCAACTGAATTAAAAGTTGGTTGTTGCTGCTCATTATTTTCAGCAAATATTCTGTACTTAATCTGTTATTGCCAAGTCCTGTGTAATGGCGCATTTTTTAAACTTTTCTATTTTATAGATCGGTCAATTTTATAGTTTTTTTTTTTTTTTTTTTGTTTGATCATGATTAATTTATTACGAAAATACTGTCTTCACGTTCCCATTGACTTACAATGCGAAAAGATTGCAGTCAAGTGAACGGAGTCGCGGGTACAGCTAGTATGTACCTCAATAAACACACAAGTCCCACAGGATAGTACGTCAACACCAGACCTCCATACTTCGCATTTAACCCTGTGTCGGACATAGCCGTAAACACAAACAGCGCAAGTGAGGGTTAAGTAGAGACCGTGACATGTCGTTTTGTTGTTGTGCCGGACACGGCTACCGTCATTTTTAACGGGTTAGGTCCGCTTATGTGTAACTTCGCCATGAATTTGGGGATTATTCTGTAATAAAGGAATAATTTTTACATGATAAAAATCTTGGTGTTTTTGTTATTAATAATGCGTTGCGAATAGTTTTGCTGGCATACTTATTAGTTATAATATATAATAATAATATAATCAGCCTTTTAATGTTCCCACTGCTGGGACACAGGCCTCCTTTCTTCGAGAGGGATTGGGCTGTAATCAACCACGCAGACCCAGTGCGGGTTGGTAGATGTCACGTGTCTTCGAACTTTTGGTTTAAGGACATGCCGGTTTCCTCACGATGTTCCTTTACCATTTTGAGAGCAGTGGTGATGAAATTATTTACACAAAGTAAAGCGCCTGCCTGGGTATAGAAAATAATTTAGCCTAAACAAGTTACTATCCTATCTTCTTGATATTTATGCCTAAATAATGTAGGCATACACATCAAAGGTACTGTGAATTTAAATATATTTTTATATTTGCCTTATTTTATCAAGTGCCAGCAAATAAAGGAGCTCAACAAAAATCTGTTTTATAATACTAGGCACTAGAAGTGTGAAAATTTTATTTTCTTATAATAATGGAACATTTAATGTACCTATATATTCCTATTCATGGAGAGACAACCTAGACGCGTACCGCAGGCGTTGGATTTACGTAACTCTAGAAAAGGATGTCTGGAAGGTCAAAACCTTCCAGACATCCTTTTCTAGAGTTACGTAAATCCAAAGCAAAGGCCTCTCCCAAAGGAGAGGACCTTGCTCGGCACTAGCATAGCGTAGACTAACTTTAAAAAAATATTCCTATTTGTTTTTACAAGATTACTGCTTCGACCTTTTATATGCAATGTTTAATTTTTAACACAAAAAAAAACCCGTTCGTATCCTTCGTGGTTGGTTCCTTACAGAATACCACCATCCACACACCATAGGATGCATGTATCAAAGTAATGTATCCAAAATTAAAGTGGCCCTCCAATTTCCGGCCAAAAATAACAACACCTGTCCCATAACCGCCCTCTGGCGGATAATGGCGTGAAAATTTATCATCTGCTACATGGAATTTTAATGTCATGTGTGTTCAGAAGGACATGAGAAGAAATGGGACTATAATGGGTTTCTGTGGTTCCTTGCATTAGGTTTTTTGGTGGTTTTGATCTGCCTGGCTGGCAGGTAGGTAATCTGCATCAGCGATTTAGTTGCCAAACATATAAACAAACATGAGTTTTTGGAAAAATAACGTTAATTCCTGCATAATAATGTTCAATTTGCGCTACAACTTCAAACATATTTACAACTTTTTCAATAGTGCTACTCACTCTGAAATCCACTTAATTACTACTAAAATAAAGTTGATATTTGTTTAATTTGAGAGGTTCGTGGCTAAGTAATTACAGCCGCACGTGTCGATCGATCAGGTTAGCTTGCCACGGTCAGTCCGTGGATCCATCCATCCGTGGACCATCTTTACATACCGAAACCCCTCCGTGTCTCGGAAAGCACGTTAAGCCGTTAGTCCCGGCTGTCATTCGTGGATCTTAGACAGTCGTTACGGTTCGTCAGAAGCCCGAAAGTCTGACAACCAGTCTTACCAAGGGGTATCGTGTTACCCAGTAAACTGGGTTGTGGAGGTCAGATAGGCAGTCGTTCCATGTAAAATACTGGTTTTCAGCTGCATCCGGTTAGACTGGAAAAGGCTAGGCAGATTGATTTGTTTAATTTGAAATTATATCAATTGAAAACTTTGAATAGACCTTTGTTAGAAATGTTCCCCCATATTTATAAACGTTAACCAAAGTTAAACTAGTCTGAGTCTGCACAACCGTGCGTTTTTTTGACGTTTGACGTAAGCCATTTTATATAAATATGGGGGTTGATTTATTAATAAAAAAATGCCTCGCTAATAGTTACTTTTTTTGTTATTTTGTTTCTTGGCTCATTTTGGGAACTATAACAGTGCATTTTTCATCTGTAAATATTTGTAATAGATTATCCCAATCGACTTTACTTCGTATTAGTTTTTAAAGCTTATTAACACCAGAACATTATGAATTTCTACCATTTCCCATTCTAATGGAAACAATAATAAATAAAGCATATTCACTACAACATTCGTATGTAATAATTCTCCCAACGCTCAAATACACAAACATACCTACAACTGACCACCCATTCATTAGAAAATAATCCGCAGAATATCCGAACGCAAAAGCAATTCAACGTAATACAACAGAATTATTAATTACCTGTGTTCGTCATGTCCAACGTCATGACCATCACACCGCATGTACCTGCTGAACCCACACTAATGTCCAACAGAATATGACCATAGATACATTCGACATGCCATCACTTCCACTTCATTTCTCATGTCATTCCCAGCCATGACCAACATGACCAGCCTAATTTGATCCGCCATTTTCTTTCCTCTAACTAAGTTTACCCTTATTATAGCATTTATTGAGGGTCATTGGAGGTCTATAGACTCTGGATAGCACAGAGAAAAGACTAGTATAATCTGAACTCGATATAAGTCGAGATTGTATCTATTCAACGTTGATAAAGAGTGTGCCGAAGGTCTTCCTAAATTGGTAATGGTGGCCAGCCGTTCGGAAACTCACGATAATGTAGCTGAATTATGGATTTCAGATCTCGAAGTTAATTTCTTCCAGTTTGATATTTCATTACTTGGTTTTGCAATGAGAAATGATATAATGTTCATTGTTTCATGTGAAATGGATGAACTGTAATTTCAATTGAATAGGTAGAAGTATTTCCGATTTTCTACTAATACTTGGCCACTGAACATTCTTCGTCATAATGATGTAAGTATATTGTATAAAACTCAAGCATTTATTTCAAATAACCCAATTACAGACAGTTTTGAATTGTCAAGAGGTTGATCAGTCAGAAAGATTAAGCTAGTTGCCCATTCCAAAGCGTAGTAGGTTCCATAGAGAAGAACGGGCAAGAAATTCCACGGACACTCTTTTATAATTATTATTTGCGGGGCTAAATTCTATTGGATATTTAAACTAGATTGTAAGCAAAACTTCCGTAGCTTTGTCGCAACGACGAACAATAACTTACAAATTAACTCCCACCAAGATTCCAAGCCCCCAATTTATTGAAACCTACATTGTCTTAAACACTGTAGATCATATTTGTTGCCCAAGGCTATTCTCCCAGGACGGAGCGACCGCCAACACGTCTGTAAACAATCAATATGCTAATTAAGTTAACCAGCCCTCAGGTGGCGACTGTACCACGCGGGGCAACGCTACATACAAATTTGGACGTTTCAAACCATTGTATTAGCAACCTGATTTAGTGCCTATTCAGGCTGGACATTGGTAAATACTGGGCGATGGCTACTGTGAAATTAAGGGTAAATTCGATGACAATTTTTTGGTAAATAATGGTGACAGATTTGCTGGATCGATCATTCATGAATTCTACGTGTGACTGCCTTTATGTTCAGTATTTAATGAGCGTTTACACCATGTTTTGTGGGAAACTTTCAATATCTAAACATTCCCAAACTCTTACTTCGTTATCTATTTTCCCTAAATAACGATATCATAAAAACTTCGGTAACGCTGTACAAAAAGTATCATCAACGGCCACTGTTCATTTCACAATACTGCTAACTGCGTTAGGTACAGGAATGCACAAAAATCATAAAACTTTATATCCTGTGCGGTCGTTCCGCGCACGCATCGCGCCAATATTTTTTTTATTTCTATTTCACGCACGTGGCAGCCATTTTAAATCCAAATGTAATTGAGAGTTATGTAAATGCGGCTCGGTCAGCCTGTTTACCATTTGCGCAGAGTTTCCGGATTTGGTATTTTGTGAAAAAGGGAATAAATGGCCGATCGGTGAGCAGACGAAATGTGGGTTTAAGAATGGTATTTGGGAGATGAAATTGGATGAATTTGTCTAAAATATTGTTTTTGTAGGTCTTCCTTTTATTTATTTACTAACAGCGTTGCCGGAATGTGACTGGGATTCGTGTTTTTCCGAATTATTTGTTTTGACTAAACTACATAGAAATTCATATTTTCGAGGGTAGGTAAAAATAATAATATTTTTCTTCCATTATTATTCGAGTAAAAAAATATCTTTTCCCATGATTCCATTGTCCTGATCAATTTTTCTCGCAAACACTCCAGTAAAGTCGGCGCCATTATCTCGTCAGTGGCGTTTTAAGCGCCATCTATAACAAGTTGCTCTAATGGAGGTGTCATGTTACCTTCTGGAATAATGTCGTCCCACTTACTTTGGCTGGGAACTTGATGTTCGAGGCCTGTGTAGTAAATAATGCTTTTTATGGGCAAATTTTAATACCGGGTAGTTTTTTTTTTCAAGCAATTTTGTCTCTATGTTTTTCCAAACATTTTATTATTGAGGCAGGTAAGTGAATTGCCTTGAAAGAAAGAATAACATTTATTTAGTGACAGATAAACACGAAGTTCCAAAAATATGAATAGTGACATACTTTAAAAAAAAAAACATGCCTTGCTGAATCATAATAATGATTCCCATACAAAAACGCCACAAAAACAATTAAAAGTAAAATTTGACATAATCACCGCAGTTGAAAGACAGATTATAATTACGGTTATTGAAAACCTTTCTTATTTGTTCTCTATGATTATGGTAATGAGTAGTTGAGTATTATATTGACCGCTCTTCAATCTTTTTTCCGTGGAATAAAATTGACCTCTGACAGTTCTAGTATGGAAAACTATCAAAAATTAAAACGACAAAAACGCAGACATATTCCAAATGGAAAATAAAAACGACATTCCTTTTTAAAACCCAAGACTCCACACAAATACTTTTCCGACTACCCACATGCAACAAAACCACGTCCACACAAAATAAATCATTCATTAATTACAAACTAGTACAGGTTTTATTCAGAAGGTGATATATGGGGGAGGTGTTATCACCTAGCCCGCTAATTGCGTTTCTACTGTTGAGTTATTGCCCATCGTGGGGCAGCCCAGACGCAATAACCACAGAATGGGTATACACATGGTAGCAGGTTACGACTGTGTGTGTCCAGAAATGGAGACGAGAAGTTGAGTTAAAGATGGCATCATACCAAGAGTACTCGTAACAGGAATAATAAAGGAACTTCTAGCATTCCTAAAGCAAAAATGGAACTATAGGAAGATGAATGGGAACATCAGTTAAAAATACCTACTTCCACTAATATTAAAATAGAATCTTTCCCCATATACAATATCGAACCATCGTACTTAAATCGTTGACATTTTTATCAATTCAAACATTTTGAACGATATAAAATGTTAGTTGATAACAAGAGTCACCTTAGAGTCCGACACAGAACTGTAAAAAATATTTTTACAGTTCTTTGTCGGACTCTAAGGTGACTACTTACTTACTACCTACCACCAAAGGGAGCATCTTCCTGCAGGGTGTACCTTCCGTGGTCCACTTGGAAGTCTCTGAACCGTCTCCGTACACAAGTGGAAAGATGTAAGTCCAACCTGGTGAAGTACGCGAACGGCGGTGGGTTGTAATTGTGGAGCTACTACCATGTCACAAACCATGCTCCACCTCCTATCCTGCCCTCTGTGTCCCAAAACATGCAGTCAAAGACCTCTGAGCAGCCACCGACAACGCCGTGGAAGTGGCAAAGTTTTGGCAAAATAACATTTAAAATACAGTCGTGCCAGCGACACGAAGAAGAAGAAAAAGGTGACGAATTACGAGTAGCTATCGTCACTTGAAAGTTAGTGGATAAGATTATCTGATGGATTTATGACACCTTACGGGTTTTGAAGTTCCGTTGCATACCTACCTGTCTGGGGTTTTTTTTTTCCGGATGGGAAATCATCAAAAACCCCTCCCGCTCCGGGTGGAGCGGAAGGGAGTGTCAGACTCTTACTGACTAAAACCCACCCATTTTCCTTCCTTTGCCCTTTATGTTCCGGGGTAGCGGTAACCCTTTCGGACGATCCCGCTGAACCTGTCTGGGGTCTGGTTTTATTATGTTTTCTGTTTGCATTGATGCCAGCTATAGATGTATATAGGCAACAAGCGTGGCCAGCATTTTGAAAAAAAAAAATCAAAATGTTGCGACCGTAGCCAGGCTCCATATAAAAATATTCAATCCCCTTTTGGTGGCGGCCATCTTGGATTTCAATTTTGTCTTGTTTTCGACATCAGCACTCTCGCAAACTATGAAAATGACGTAAGTAATGAAACTATCGACGGTTAAAAATAATCATGCTTATCGCAGTTTTGTAGCAATGGCGCCGCGCTTATTCCGGCGCTTAATTTGGGCTTCTCAATGACTTATAATGGAGTTGACCTTCTGTGTTCTTTTCTATACTCCGTTCAATAACCGTCGAGGCGTCGAGACGCACCAATGGTTTATTCAAAACTGTTTAATGTGAAAACTGTATAATCGACGAGTGTGTTCGATTGAGTTCGTCATGCTCGTTTTTGGAGTAACATGATGTAAAAAGTTTTAATGAGACACGGACTGTATTGCAGACTGCACTTTAGTTTTTATTTTTATTTTTAACAGGGAACCGAATCGAATGAATGAATAACGAATTCCGGAAGCCAATCGACGAATTTGAGATTGCGGTACTTTGTTTGTTTCATTATAATATTCTGGCATTTTTTGGTAAGCAATCGAAGAATTATGGAATTGCGTATGTTTGTTTAACATGTTCCTAGTGTCATATGCTGAACTGGGTTTCTTGTATCTAAAGTTTGCAGACTAAGGAAATGTTGGCAAGCTGTAGCCGGTGTTGGCAATACAACCAGGGAGGTAATTGCGTAACACACTAACAGTAGGAATGGCTTTCATTTTGAAAGTTCAACAACATTCATTGCGTTATTTACGTTGTTGAGCAAACAAATTTTTCGAACATATGAGGCAATGGATTAGTAATATCCTTCAAAGTGATTGATGAGACGCAATTTGGGTGCAGTTGTGTTGATGGATTTTGTTGAGATTTTTTCCGAGGAAAGAATCTCAACAATCAATGATAGCTCAGTTGTATGGGTTAACAAGAATAATAGCTAATAATATGGAAAGCCAAAACTATCTCACACGAAGATCCCATCTGGTTATAGCTAGAAAACCGACTAGAAATCATCATCATTGGCCTAACCTTTTCCCAACTACGAGTATGTTGGAGTCAGCTTCAAGTCTAATCGGATACAGCTGAATACCAGTATTTTACATGGAGCGACTACCTGTTTGACCTCCACAGCCCAGTTACAGGGTAATACAGTACCCCTTGCTAAGACTGGTTGTCAGGCTTTCGGGCTTCTGATGACCCGAAACGACAGTGAAAGACCAACAAATGACAGCCGGGATCAACGGTTTAACGTGCTTTCCGAGGAACGGAGGAGTCTTGGTATGCAAAGATGGTATGGTCCATGGACCAACCGCGGCAAGCGTAGCTTAACCTGATCGATCGACCCGTGCGGCTGTTATTACTTAGCCACAAGCCCCACTGATCGCAGATACGAAAAAAAGGAACAAAAATAAATAGGTTATATTATATAGTACTAGTAATCAAGTTATCCACCACCTTGTCATTTTCATTCGAACAATATCTAACCAAAAGCCTACACAAACTGCCTATTATCAAACAATACATACGTTTAGTGGTCAAAAGCGACTTCAGAAACTACCCAGAGCCAAAAAGTTTTCAATGGAAATCAGGTGGGAATGGGGAAACGAATAAAATATTTCACGACAGTCGAACGGAGTTGGAACGGTCAGCAGTTTCGTGATACGGGAATATATTATTTTGGTAAGGAAATGTAGAAATTTTAGAAGTACATAAGAGCTTTTATAGCGTGACAACAAGATATTTATGTTCTAGGTAGAAGCACAGTATAATAAAGATATATTTATAATATAAAGATATTCATAATAATACTGTGGTAAAAGTATCGTTTTGAAACTGATGCTGTATGACTGTGTGTAGGTAAGTATCTACCAACCTACTTGAGTAGTTGTGTTTCGAAAGAGCCTCCGAGAACCTACGAACGTAGTGAGCTCTTTTTAACCGACTTCAAGAAAATGAGGTGGTTGTCAATTCCGTAGTATTTTTTTTTAAATATTTGTTAACTTAGAAGTATGGAAGAAAAAGACATGTTCCGCCGACCCCAAATAAATTGGGATAAGGGCAGGAGAATGATGAGAATGATGATTTGTTAACTCAGAACTCCGTCATTTATAAGCCGATTTGGAGAATTCTTAATTTTACTTCGAGTCTAGTCTCAAATAAATTTAGTCAATTCTGATAAATGGTTTTTTGAGTTAGCTTATAAAATTAAAAAAAAATATATATATTGCTTATATGTACAAAAAAACTAACTTAAAAAAAACACTAAAGTGTAAAATAACTTTAATATCGGTAGCAAAAAACGAAAATACAAAACCAAAGAAATTAAAGTTATTTTTCACCTTATAGTGTTTTATAATTTCTGTGCAAATTCATGTGTACCTACTAGTCTACTGACTGCACTATAAGATGCTTCTATGCTAAATCAAAACGTTATCGATCGCGTCTGTCGCGGTATGGCCCACAGCCAATCACAAAAACTACTGGTTTAGGTAAGTAATTAAATAAAATTTATTGTTGGCACTGTTAGTGACATTCTCAAAAAGTTGTAAAACAAATAGCCAGCCAGAAAGGTGACAGCGCGGCTAGCTAAGCTGTAGTACACTTATCGTCGACTTTAAAACGGTCTTCAAATTTCAAAGTATCACAATCTTGTATTTTAAACTAGCGACCCGCCCCTGCTTCGCACGGTTTTAACACTTGACAAAACATCGAGATAAGGGCTGTTGTCTCCAACGCCAGATAGTTTTATCTGTCAATTGAAAAATCAGCCCTTAATGTATTAAATTCTCTAAATTATGGCGTAAATCGAATCAAAATCCCTACGCACCGGATTTTGATTCGGTTTACACCATAATTTAGAAGAACAACACGGTCACACAGACAGTCGTGAAAAGCGATATTAATTTATAATATCTATAGAGGGAGGGTCGAGGAGAAGAGAGCAACAAGAGGAGACAAGACAGGGAGAGGAGGCCTGTGTTCCAGCAGTGGGAACATTATAGCTATGCTCATGTTTATATCTATAGATACTACTTCCGCGTGATAAGCATCTGCTTACAATACTAATGCGTCTACCTCCGATACTGCCGCAACAAATAAACAGCACACAGATACACATAAATATATAAAACTGCAACATTTCCTCTAGCATGCACTTGTACAATGGCTGCAACGATAAAGGTGCGCGCCCAAATTGCAGTTTTATCGCGCGTCGCGATCTATGCGCTGCAGTGATCTATTGTGGTGTTTGTACTTTACATGGTAGGAGAGTGGTGTTGATACGCTTTGGGATATGTTGATACATAGGTACATCCTAATAACTACTTAGCTACTTGAAACTAGTCAATACATAAAACTTATTTGTGTACTTAACTTACTGTGATTGGCTGCCTGAAATAGTAACAGTCAATTCACGACCGAAACGTCGAATATAGTGTGACGTTAACCTTTTGAACGCCACGGTCGGCTATAGCCGACAAATGAAAACTGGCACAAACCGCCAGTGTCGGCAAGAGCCGACAAGAAAACGACATTTTTAAAGCATGAAATAAATATACTAAATAAAATTTTCTGTGTTTCTTTTTACTATTATTCAAGACTTTATTAATGGTATATTGCAAAATGGAACAAAGATATATCCATTAATTACATTTCACTAGAAAAAATAATCCTCAAAAATTGCTAATCGAAATCCTTAAAAAGGTGTTCTTCCCCACGCCACAGTCGGGAAGACACGACAGCTAGTGATGGGCAAGTAAGGTAACTTATATTTCAAATGTATGAAATATTTTATTAAAAGTAGCTTACTATTACTTTGACCATTATTGTTTAATAACAACTATTTGTATCCCAATATTTCTAATGCATAATAATATTTATACAATTGTGGAAAAAGAACATAATTTATGTGTATCGATCGATAGTTTAGGTACTTTCCACTCTCGCGTATCCCTACGCAACAGCTAAATAGATAGTTGGATATGGTGTCTTTTTTGTCCGATTTGTGCACAGGAACAACTTTGGCCTTTTTCCACTCCGTAGGGAAGGTTCCAGTTGCTAACGACACCCCATATATTTTTAGAAGTGGAGCAACCAGGACTGTAGCACAGGCAGAAATGAATAAAGGTGGGATTCCGTCAGGGCCTGCACCTTTTCTGATGTCAATGGATTGAAGCTTTTTCAGAAGTGTTTCACTGTCCAGTTCAGGAATTGTTAGGCACTGGCTATTAACTGCTATTAACTGTATAGAAGCTGCCACAACCACAATATCACATCCCTACTCGCCTGCGAGGAAATTGTCAAAAGTCGTGCCAGCCACGCCAGAGTCGGGTCTTCCCGACAGCGGATGCCGTCACGAACGAGATTAGTGATGTACCTTATTATTATTTGATTTATTCGTTTGTAGTTCTAATGTCTGCTTTTAGGTTGTTTAGAACTTTGTAACTGCTGTTAAACGATATTATGATAAAAATAGGGTCAAATTAAATAAAAGAATGATGAAACGAGTATTATTTTATTGAAAAAACATGTGATGAAAAGCAAAGATTAATAGGTTATCGATAACTTTTCGATAAGATGTTGCAATCCCTATTTTTTTTGTAGGTATTTGCGCTGAATTTGTTGCTTGGCGTGGAAGGGGCGCCGATGCGTTTACGCTCTGGCGTTCAAAAGGTTAAATAAATTCCCATCACCATGTACAGACGCCACCAGGTCATGCTACTAGAAGCTGTCAAATTTTACCAATTAACCTTGAACCTAATGCTTTAGCGATAATGTTGAAAATCTATTAAAGAAATTTGACAGATTGTAGTAGCTTGATGTGCTGGCGCCTGTACAATCCTTTCACAGTTATTTTACACAGACAGCAGTAACAGCAGTGACAGCAGTAACTCAATAGCAACCTTATGATAACGATAATAAAGATCAGTGTGATTTTGACAGGCTTGTCAATGGCAGCAACCAAATAACAACCTTATGGCAACCAACATAAAGATAACTGTGATTCTGATAGTCATTCAAAGTCAGAGCTCATACAGCCACCATAAGAAAGTACGAAATCAATCTGAAAAGCCTTATCCCAAATATGTTAGGGTCGGCTTCCAGTCTCACCGGATGCAGCCGAATAAGAGTGTTAATACATGGAGCGACTGACCTCCACAAACCAGTTACTGGGTAACACGACGCCCCTTAGAAAGAAAGAAACTTCGAAATATACTCCACTAATTCAAGTACAAAGAAAAACTGATTACAACCGATAAGGTCCCAGTTACAAAGTCCTTGACATTTTGTTAGTAGAATTAACGTTCATAAACAACACCGCAACCACAGCTTAGCCTAAATTATTTCCTACCCCCAAACACTGGAATAATATTCAAATGGACGGTAAACTAGTTACGTACAAGCGCCTGCGCCCACCGGCGGCGGCGGCACGACACGGCAAGGGACTTTATGTCAAGAATAGAAATATAACTTAATAGTATTACAATAAAATTGAAATTTCAATGATACTATGAAAAATGACGTCGCGGCATACCTGAGGATACCATGGCATCGTTACCGTCAGCATTCGACAGCGTCTCTGCCAGGAAAACCCGGCTGACGCCCGTTGCAAACTGTGGCAGGTTATACCCTGCAGGGTACCTTTCGTGGCCAACTTGGAAGTCCCTGAACCGTTTCCGGACACAAGTGGGAAGATGTAACTCCAACCTGGTAAAATGAGGTTACCACAACGGAACAGCAGTAGGGTGTGGATTTGGAGCTATGTCGCTAACTATACTCCACAACTAATGCCAAAAGGCCAAACTATGCTCTACAGACAAAGTGACCTCTGCGCTGCCACCGACGACGCCGTGGAAGTGGCAAAGTTTTGGGCCAACCAGATCTGACATACAGTCGTACCAGTGACACGAAGAAGAAGAAGTATGCGCTTAAATGACGTGATGCTGCAGGATCGAGGTGCCGTGCCGTGCCGCCGGTGGGCACCGGCCCCTACGGTACGAGTTACCTCGCTCGAAATATGCTGAAACTAAATTGTTTCAATATAAAACTGAATAAAATTGTTGTTAGTAAGGGTTTCTGTATCGGAGTGGATAGCTGAAAGACTATATTGACTTTATCAGCTGAACCTTTCTTCCAGAAAGATTATAATAAAAGAAAGGTATAAATAATATGTCCTGGACCGGAAGACGAAGTGTTGGCGTCCGGCAGCGAGATGTCTGGTCGACATTGTTACCAGCGCGGGTAGAACCTGGATAAAGCTGGCACAGGAGCGTGGGGATTGGCACATGAAAAGAGAGGCTTATGCTGTGCAGTAAGTGAAGTCGGGCGGTGGATGATGATGATAAATAATATATACACGTGACCAAAAATGTAAGTACGTAGTAAAGAAAGAAAGAAAGAAAAAGTATTTATTGCGACTCGTACAGGAGATAAAACTTTGTGCTGTGCGTGTGTACAAGCGTTTAGGTACAGGGCCTCTGCACACGGATTTTTCTACAAGCAGACAGTGTTTTTACGGCCGTGAAAAGTCTCTGTGCACAGATATACAAGCTGCGAATCAATTGGATACCTACGTTTGCGTTTTAGTTTGGTTAAAGTCACGTTTGCTTTTGTGGACATACCTACAGAACGTTGCGTGCTCAGGTTCTGCGAGAATCCACAAAAAAACACATTCATTTACATAACATCGCGCCTGTATTTGTCTTCGTGTGGAGGACAGAGAGACGACTGAAGCGACTTCTGCATGTAAAATACTGGTATGTAGTTGTATGCGGTAAGACTGGAAGCCCCAACTTAGTTGGGAAAAGACTAGGCAGATTGATTGACGCCTGTATTCCCCGAAGGGTAAGGCAGAGGTGTACCTACCAGCGTCAGGCACTAGTTGTCTGGCATTTTTTTGCTGAACTGGGCCTTTTTGGCGCAGCCGTGAGGCACACTTTTCCTGCTAATTTATTACATCGGATTTCACACTTTTTATTTAATCTTTTTTTTTTTTTATTGTGTGTTTTATCTGATGTATGTATCTGGTGTATTGTGTGTCTTTTAGTTTGTGTCAAATAAATGCATTTTCTTTCTTTCTTTCTTCCTTTCTTTCTTTCTATAGTTCACCCACACATACCACCACCCCGCATTCATTTATTGATTAATTATTTCACGTTATTAAAAAATAAAAGTCTACACTCAGTGTGAACGTTCGAATTAGACCATGTGGTGACCTCACTGTGGTTCTACGCCATGGTCTTCCTATTTGAACGACGCTTATTTTCAGCAGTAGGCAGCGAAAAGCCAAATATCAGCGACGTCCATTCAAACTTTGGCTGTAATTAGAACTCCGATCAGCTTATTATCAAACAGGCGAGATTGCATGAATTGAAGTTGTGACTAAGGTTTGGTAGTACCATAGAGTGCTGGAATAGACGAGATGAGATGTACCCTCATTTTGTATCTAAACGATTAATACTTTAACACCACACTTTGCCTTTATGCAAATGAGCTTCTCAATAAATTACATGTTTACACCATGCAGATTTAAAAAAACATTTTATGCTATCGTGTGAGAATATACAGGTTTTCCTTTCGTTTGGGGCAGTTAAGAACCATGTCAGATTTCTAATGAATAAACATCAGTAGCGGCTCAGAGATTAAGTGACTCTCCTGCAAAAAACTACACCTAGTCGTCTCTATGTTTTAACTACTCTATGGTAACTGAACTTAATCGCTAACCAGTCTACAGCAAACAGTATCCTACCCCACACTAAGCACAATATTTGCATACAATCCCATTAGCTCCTTCACACAATGGTCGATGATGGCCGCACTTCAATTATCATTTCTAGATTATATACATGTCATTTTGAAGAGACATCTTGTGTGCGAAAGAAGAAATGAGCCGCCGAAAATGTTGCAAATAAAGGGATATACCTACTGACTAATTTAAACCACCATTTCCTTGCAAGATCTAATCTGCGAATGAAGTCCACCATGTCTTTCTTCTTAAGATTTTTTTGTATATTTTTACCAGAACAAAGTTTGACATGAGCTTACACAAGTGATTCTGTAATAACATCGATAAAAACTACAAGTGCAAGACAGGGAAGTGAACAATCATATCTAAGCCAAAGCCGATCTTGGCCAGAGTTTTATGTGCATAAGCTGTCACAATTATTATGTGATCTAAAATCTTCATGAAAACACCACTTTCATGTACTCCCTTAGGCGGGTCACACACTACAACGCGTCACGCGACGGTGTGCGGAAAACGGACCCAAATGCCCTGCGCGGAAACGCGTTTTTATTAAATTTATATGTTGATTTGTGTGTTCCTTTGTACTCATATTATAACTATGTCATATCCCTATGTATTTTACTGTGTGTACATAAATAATAAAATAAATAAATAATAATAAATAAATAAATAGAAATCACGCGCGGGGGCGCGTGTCCCGCGCTGCGGAGCGTGGCGCGTAGTAGCTATAACCCAAGTAGAAATAGTCAAGTATGGTTTCTTCACCATCCGTTTCATTACATACCTAGATGTAGACTACTACATCTATGCACAGTAACCCACCATTCCCCTTACAATATTCCCCACCACATAATACCTACATATTGTACAGAAACGCATAAACAGCCCTATAAAGCGATAGCTAATGCGCTGCATTATTACGCTGCAGTGCTAGTTATGCACCCATACTTACGATAATATCTATGACTTCGCAGGAACGCCAGTTTATTGGAGTACCAAATCATGGCTTATTGGCATAGTTTATTGTGTAGTATGGGGTTTATGGAAATGACTTAATTGGATTGTTGGGTTTAGTGGATAGCTTGGTGAAGGTCAATGACTTTCAGGGATGATTGATTAGCGAAATCTTTACAAATAAATACTGATCTAGATTATCTCAGGTCATGAAACCAAGACACACATAATATAAGAGTCATCATCTGCCTAACCTTTTCCCAACTAGGTATGTTGGGGTCGGCTTCCGGTCTAACTGATGCAGCGGATGGTATTTTAATACCTGCCTATCCGACCTCCACAACCCCGTTACTGGGTAATATGAAACCCCTTGGTAAGACTGGTTGTTAGACTTTCGGGCTTCTGACGACCCGTAACGGCTGTCAAAGATCCAGGAATGACAGCCGGGACCAACGGCTTAACGTACTTTCCGAGACACGGAGGGGTCTCGGTATGTAAAGATGGTCACCTACCCACAGATCAACCGCGGCACGCGTAGCTTAACCTGATCGATCGACTTGTGCGGCTGTTATTATTTAGCCACGAGCCCCTCTCAGCCCATATAAGAGTAACACCTTAAAAATGTGATGTGTGCTCAACTGACTGAAACCATATACTAAATTAAAATCTTAAATTCACTGACAGACAACGCACTGCCTAAACCACTAGGTTTACAAGCATGCAATTTTTCCCCAAGAGTTCCTTATATAAAGAAAGTGAGCACGAAGAATTTTAGAAAAGTCGCTAAGCCTAGCGCCCTAAATGGGGCGCTAGTGAGGGGATGAAAAATGTATTTATTTCTTTCTTTCTTTAATGTACACAACTATAGTTACATGCTAGGCTTAAACTAGTGAGTACATGACCCTGTTAGGGCGCAGCAAGATAACTTAAAACTAATAATATTGTAGTGATATTGTATTGTTGTTGTAATAAATTGTATTGAAGTCCGACATTTTTGCCGATGGGTAATCCCATCGGGCACACGGCTTGTTGGTCCTATAAGATCCTTGGATCGAACCTACCAACAAAAATATTCTTTTCTGTTAACCTTCCTGTATGCTCACTACTTTCTGTATGCTGAAAAAACTACCTTTTAATTATCCAACGTATGCTAATTAATGAAGATCACAGCAGCTGACACTAATTCATAGTTGAAATAACATCCCATATTTCAAACTTCAAATTCACTCAACCAAAAATAATCTTCACATCCCTCAATGTTCAAATACCCGATCATTATCCGATTTGGAGCTCCAATATAAACAAGATATTTTCAACGGCATAGTTCATTCATTCATTCGTTCATTCAATACAATTAATATCAAAACAATGCGCTAACGAACCAAGCAATATTGAACGTTGCAAGCTTCTGCACATTATAACAAAACGACCTAACTTTCAACCCTCTCCAATTCAAAATCAACTTTATCTATTACGAGTTAAGGTTAATTTTTGATTGGGGTAGATGAAAGTGATTATGGTAGTAATTTCAGAGGGTAGACAATGAAGGGTATGGAGGAGAAATCACGGGCGGATAGCTTTCAATTGATAGTATAGTTTGTGGACGACGTGTATCGGGTTCGATGCTCGGTAGAGGAAGTTTAAGTCTAGTCGTGTTCGGTTTTGAACAGTGTTTTGTTAAACGTTTTGTTTTGAAGGGTGTAGGAGATAAAGTTTGCATGTTGAATGGCAGGATCTGGTTATGTAGTACCTAGGTATTTTATTTGATTTTCTTTGTTTATCAAACTGGGAAAAATCACACATTCTGCCTATTATGTTCCCACTGCTGGGACGCAGGCCACCTCTCTGCGAGAGGGAGTGGGCCTTAATCCGCCACGCGGGCCCAGTGCGGGTTGGTAAATATCACATATCTTCGTAATTTTTGGTTCTAGGACATGCCGGTTTCCTCACGATGTTTTCCTTCACCGTTTTGAGAGCAGTGGTGATAAAATTAAATACTACAAAGTAAGGTGCCTGCCTGGGTTCGAACTCACGACCTACAACTCGTAACTCGGGGCTGATACCATAGGGCCACTACTGCTCTCTCTGTCAAAAGTACTTGTTCTAAATTCAGGTTGTAGATTTTTCATACTCATGCCTCGCTGCATTTTTTCTCACCTCTGAAATGGTGTTCACTATAAAAGTTGGTTTATTAAGACTGCTACCTGTCTTAATAAACTAGCTTTTATAGTGAACACCACCACCTCTTGATTAAGTCACCAGCCCGTCATCGTCATATTCCTGCCTTTACCTCATCATCCGCCTAGCCTTCTTCCAACTATGTCGGGGTCAGCTTTCAGTATCACCAGATGTAGCTGAATAGTCAGATAGGAAACGCCGACCTCATCTAGCTTATTTTTTTATAATATTATGTGTAAAAGTGTCTCCGATACCCTATTTACAGAATAAATAATTTAGGGCTGATTTTTCCATCGCCAGATAATTTTATCCGAGGAATAATTTTTAATTTTTGACAGTTCTTCCATAGAAAATCTTTCAGACGTCAATTTTATTCAACAAATAAAAATTATCTGTCGACTGAAAAATCAGTCCTTAATTTCATTTTATTTCATCGATATTCTCCTGCCTTTACCTTTTACAATTGAATTAATTAAACAATTTCCCTTACGAAACTAATTTTCAAATCTTAAGAGATAAGTAGAGAAAGTACGTCGACAGGCTCCATCTTCTTCATGCTTAGGCGTTAATTAGTCAGCCGTTTTTAACATAAGCCTTAGTAAAATTACTTAATCTCACCAACACCTACATACAATCTTGCAAGTCCTCTCAAGTCACCACTTCCGTAGTCATGCATTAGCGCTCTCGAGTACACCTCATTACGTCATGGTAGCAACCGGGTTGCTGCGCACCTGCTTCGAAATATGGCAGTCATTCTGCGAAGCGCTTCGGTGTACGACTCGCTTGTCAGGGTACAGAGTAATGTGTGGGTTAGAGGCGACAGGTGTAAAACATTACAAGTATAAAGTATGAGAATGTATAGGTTACTTACTTGTCAAAAATAAACGAAGTGAATAATTATATCTTTGCCCAGCATTGAGAGACAATTTTGACACATAATTTTGTAATTACGTACAAAATTATAGCCCTGTTTGTGTGACAATTTAATAAAAACCTCAGCGCTGCATCTTAGTTTAGGCACTTTGCTTAAACTTTTGCCGAAATACGTCCTAAGTGAATGTTAGGATTGATTTAAATAGTAACTCTTCTCTTTAACCCATATTCAATATTAACAAAAAAAATAATGTTCGCTCTCTTTAAAGACGAATATTATGTCGGAATGGAACTCGAATACTTCCCCACAATAACTTCCTAAAAACTCCTGAACCAAGTAACCATATCAATAAGTAATCAGCCGAACCCCACACTTCACATTCGGCACCTCGTCCCTCAATCAATCATGCGCAAATCTCCCGAGACTAGGCCTAAATAAAGTATTAAAAAGACATTAGGAACAAAAACTTTTGCAGAACTCTGACATTGTCAGCTACTCTGTAGCACGCATATCTTGAGATAAGCTGTGCGTTGCCTAAAACCTTTGAATGGAACTAACGATCCATGTTCCAGAGTATTGAAAATTTATTCTAAGTACGCGAGGGCGTTTGATGGTTAGTTATGGTACTGCTTTTGAGGAAACACCACCAGGCAAACAAGACCTCTCTCCATACATTTTCAAAAAACCCCCTTTTGAGATATGGAAGATGAAAGAGGGGCAAGGGAGGTCTCAGCATTCTGGTCGCGTCTAAAGGTGGTTCACTGAATAAATGTTGTACAGGATATGTGTTGTGTAGAATGTTATTTTTTGGACTGTAAACGAGAGTTTATTTTATGATGGTGTTAACATAAGATGTTGGTGGAATTTTTGAATGCTCCTGAATTGTGTGGAGATTGTGAGCGCAATTCATTTTGAATGGCACGGAAAAAATATGGGGTTATAAAGGCGTTGAAAAAGACGGTTTGTTTAGCACATTTTTACAAATATGTGGTTTTAGACTACTTCATATTAGGCACTCAATCTTTTAATCTATTAACAGTGGATCTATTGGATAACGGTGGACTTTTTACGCCACTGAAAACTAGAGCTGTATTGTCTTCCAGTGGTTTTCAAAATTCGTTATGGCTAAAATTGGCCTATTTTCATCATCATCAGCCTATAGCAGTCCACTGCTGGAGATAGGCCTCTCCTATTGCACGCCATGCAACTCGATTTTCGGCAACTCCCATCCAGCTGCTACCAGCCATGTTGGCCTATTGTACTTTCTTAAAAATCAACAAGCCTCTGGAAATACGCCTAAAATATTGAAATTCTTATAAGATGCCACCATTAGGCTTAAGATTAGGAACGTCAATCTTTTATCCATGGAATCTCATTTGGTAAAAGTAAGAGGGTACGAATATCCAATAATATGAAATCTTTACGAATTCTCCCGAGTTTTCTTTATTTGGCTGTATTTCGTTTGATCCAGAATTTCTACTGTTCATTCTTTAAAATCATGTGTTTGAGGATGAATGGAGTAAAAAAATTACGCGTTTTCTGGTGTTCTGTGATAGATTGTATGCTAGTACACTGTTCCATGTTATTTTTTTTTTTATATATGTACAACATAATCATTGTTAACGTAATAATTGTTTCTAAAATAATTTGCGTACCGTTTTAATTACTAATAAATAAATACCTGCTTAATATTTGTTTGCCCAGAAAAATTATAAAATATATTTATGAAATGAAATGTTTATTTCTGTAACTAGATCTTCTAAGACACTTTTATACGTCCATATTTTGTTGGTCAATATTTTAATACTACATGACGCCGGCATTTGCTAGCTGACTGATTCCGGAGAAGAAATGCCGAAACAAACTCAGAGGTCATGGTCTCTTTTTGATCACGTAATATCAGTATTTTAGGAAAAAGGACAATCAAACTTGGTACTAACACCCGGTTTCCGACACCTTCAGAGAACCTCTTAATTATTGCTTTATTGCTAAGTTTTCGGGTAGAAAAATAGAGTTGAAAAAAAAAATTATATAGGAATGTTTTACATACATTACAGCTAGGTTTTGTATACGTCATGTCATAACAAAAATGAACACAGGGTCGGATTAAATGTAGGCCAGCGTGCGCATTGTCAGTGATTTATGAATGAGCGGCCGCGGGGCCTTGGATTTCGACATATTTTGCACATTAGTCGTGTAAAATAGAAAGCTTTTGAAGTTTGATGGGATTAGAGAAAGCATTATGAACAACAATAGGTACTTTAGCAAACGCTATACGTATAGGAAAGGAGAAATCAAAAACATTAATCATAGCTTTTGTAATGACTTGCATACATATACTGATACACAGAATCTCCATGAGCTGAAATTCTGTATAGTAGACTCCGCAAATTAACCACATTACTATAACATATACTCGACAGGCCGCTTTAGAATGTCTACATATTTGACACTTTTCTTACAGATCCTAAATCTCTACAGATCATCTGCACAGAATCCTTAAACCTGCAAATCCTTCGCACTCACCCATAAAGTCTAATCTACTGCACATAGCACATAGTCACTACAAAGCACAATGACTCGAGGCTTTACACAGGGCCGGATTAAGGGAGGGCCAGTGGGCGCATTGCAGGCCGGGCCCCGTGATTTATGATGGATGCCAGCCGGCTTGGACTTCGACATATTTTTCGCATTACTCGAGCGAAAGAAAAAGTGATGGCAATGCAGCGACGCGTGCTGATTTCCGGATTTCAAGCGGATTGGAATGTGTGGAATTTATGGTGGAAGGTAGGATTTTGAGATAGATGATAATTGTTTTTGTAATACCAAGTAAGAATATAATAACAACTTTTAGGTGATTTTAAAGAAGAATCTTTATAGAAAAGCAAAACTGATAATTTAATACTATCTATTTAGACTATTAAATAGATATGTATAAAACGCATAAGCAAGCTGAAGTGGCAATGTGCCGGTCATATTAGCCGTAGAACCGATGACCGCTGGGGTAGACGTGTTCTGAGACGCCCTCAGGGTAGGTGGAGCGACGATCTTCGCAGGGTGGCTGGTAGCAGCTGGATGAGAGTTGCCGAGAAATGAGCTAAATGGCGTGCAATTGTAGAGCCTATGTCCAGCAGTGTACTGCTGTAGGCTTATGATGTGTGTGTGATAAAACGCATTAGCAATCTACCGCATGCCTTTAAAATTTATTAAAAAAAAAACCTGTCATATTCAGAGCAATTTAAAATTATGTTAACAGGACCAAATGAAAAATAAGGATATCATTAAACCCTTATTTGATAAACCTTTTCAATTTAGGTTGTTTGCCAACAAATTAGTTCGATTGAGGCAGAGGGCGATCTTTTTTTTTTTTGTTGAAAAAGACTTGTCACCCCTTCCCGCCAGTCCTTGTCAATGACCAAAATTTCTTTCACCCCATTATAATTAAATGGGAGACATTTCACCGGGAATTTGAAGCGAAATTAGAAAACTTATATTAGTATTTCTGTGAATTCCTTACGTCCAAAACATCTGACGAGTTTTCGTAATAATATTTGAGGAATAACTTTTGGAATTCTTGATCGAAATTCACGTCAAAAGTCGAAAATAAGTTAAGAACGGATCAAATTGAAGCAATTAACTAAAAAAATATTCTTATCGGTAGTAACTAAGTTTTCAATTGTATAGCTAATGTCGTTTTATATGTAGGTACCCGACCATAAAAAGAGGAAGAGTTACGAGTTCTAATTATAATATTTATGTTCATGCCACCGGTGAATTTCTTTTTAACATTTCTATAAGTTATTTTAAGCTTAGTTAAAATGTATGAATATTATTATGTGTAGGTAAAACTGAATATCTATCTAACAAAATTCAGTTTCAAGTATTTCAAAACAGTTCACTCCGTACGTCTGAAAGCTTCTTAGCAACTACAGGATGTGTATATTTCGGAGAGGGTGAGATTGCATGATATAATCCGGCCGTCCCCCTTTTAGCACCGGACGTTGGGGCCAGTCTGGTCTCAGTTCTAACGTTTTAGATATTCCAGGAGGTACTGCATATATCTTAGGTAAAGCAGCTTAGTTTGCCATGTTATAGCTACATCGGATTTTGAATTTTAAAATGTTTAAATAATATTATTTCGAATCAAAATAGTTATTATGTGTTGCAAAACACACCTACATTGAGCACTTAAGAATAATCTTTAAGGATAGACAACATGTTCTAGTTGGGTACTGCTGTAACTTTTCAACATACGTAATGTATTTTAGAAACCCTTGTGCATCATATTCAATTTATTTTTAAACAAAAAGAACAGTGTTACGATTAATGGCCCAAACTTACGACCCAGTGGGCATCGCGGCAGGCCCAAACGGAGATGGCGGGATGAGCTGGACTCCTTTAATAAAGATTGGTCCTTGGCAGCTCTGGACAGAGCGAGGTGGAAAGCGAGTAGGGAGGCTTTTGCCCAGTAGGGGGCATAAATGGCTAGTAAAAAAAAAACAGAGAACAGTATCATTATCGTAGTCAAATCATTGACTGGAATGAAATAGATTTTCAACGAAAAAAAACTCCCGTGTCTAAAACATAGTGCGCGAGTGTTTCAGCTACTATATCCAAGAAACACTTAACCCAACTACAAGAACTCAAACAAAAACTTAAACTTCATAACTAAGTGTTTAATTTTGCTAAGATTAACATAAACCTCGTACAAAACGTTTAGCACGAAAACCGTTGCATATTTGACGACATTATAACTTAGAACAACACATTTGTTAAGTTACATTTTTATGCTAAATAACTTGCAAGTTAAAACAAAGAAAACGGTTAAAAAGTTTGGGATGAAAAGCTGGAGCCATCTTTTGCGAAATGAGAGTCACTGGACAGATAAGAAAAAGTTTAACGTCAAATATGCTCTTCTAAAAAACAAGATGAGATTTAATTTTATATTCGTATAGAAGACATTACAATAACTTATGAAAAGCTTTTAAATTAAATAAGATACCAAATAAAAACTCGTATTGCAGAACATCAGTAAAGACTAATTGTTATTTAAAACTACTTTAAATGTATCGTTATTTTTAGCGTCTCCTATTTAAGGAAATTACTCCCGGCTGCTCGACACTTCACGTGACCAGAGGGTTGGGTAGTTTTTTGGCCCAAGAATTAGCATTGCCATTCAACGTGGCAATGCTGCCGTGCCCTGGGCACGTTCCCGGATGACAGCGCTGCGGACAAGTACTTCGACGCCTAAGTGTCCTTTTGTTTTTGTATTCATTTGTATAGTTATTCATTTAATTTAGTACCCTAGTGTAAATAGTTAGTTGTGTTAAATGTTGTAAAAGTTATAGCATGTAAATGAATCGAAGACATGTGACATCTACCAACCCGCACTGGACCCGCGTGATGGATTACAGTCCACTCCCTCTCGAAGAGAGGAGGCTTGTGTCCCAGTGGGAATATTAAAGGCTGATTATGTATAGCATATAAATATTAAACGTTAAAAGCCATTTGATTGGTTGATTAGTTTGAGTTTTCAGTAACGCTAGAGTTTTGTCTTGAGCATTTAAATTTTTGAGACTCGTAATTATTAAAATAAAGTTGGGTTCAGCTAATCTATTCAGTTAAAATCTCATTATAGAAACTTAAATGAAGTAAGCTTGAAATGAGTTTTCAATAGTGTATGGAATGACAGCTCACTTCAAGGTCACTTCACCTTGGTTTTCACGGTGAGATTTTTACAGAATCGACTGGTAGTTGATACTAGTTCTAAACGCGAGCACACACAACTAGGACAATCTCATAAATAATTTCTGCTGCAATTGCTATCGATTTCGGCTCAGTTTCCATGGCAACAATTCTCATTACAATTCGCGTCGTATTAGTTTCATTTCCCCAATCGACAATACAAAAACAGATACCTACACAGTATACAGCCATAACAAAGGGAAAACAGACGAAAACTGCACAGAACGCAAAAATATAAACGCCTGTACGTAACAAAAGTTCATATAAGCATGAGAGGAACTCATATCCAACAATACATTACTGGAATACTCCCGTTTCAAGCTTCATTCCGATATCACAAAAGACTTTTTCCCCCCACTCGATCCCCAACCTTGGCTACAACAAAATAGAGTTTAAAATCACTTGGTGGTTAACGAATTTTAAGGCCGGTTTATTAGGGACAGTTTAGCAACCTACGGTCAGTTTTCAATGGATCGCGTGTAGTTCCCGTGCTTAATGAAAACGGTTCAGTTTGTATAGACCTTTGGTTTGTACCTGTTGCCATCGGTTAACTGCTGTGCGTTCAAACCAATTGTTATTGTTTCAAACTATTAGTTTTGTGATGAGAGTTTGTATGGGAATAGGATACAAAGTTGTGTATTCTATAGGATATCCGGAGTATATTTCATCGAGAGTAATAACTCATTTTGCTGCAGTGAAATTCTAAAGTATTGTCAGCACTAAAGCCGAGTAGTATTTCCGAAAAATCTCAATCTGGTTAGCCTTTTCTCAACTCTATTGGGGTCTGCTTCTAGTCTTACCGGATGCAGCTGAATACCGGTATTTTACATGGAGCGACTGCCTATCTGACCTCCACAATCCAGTTACTGGATAATACGATTGAACGATGATGATACCCTTTGGTAAGACTGGTTGTCGTATTTTCGGCCTTCTGACTACCCGTAACGACGGTCAAAGATCCACCTAGAATAGAATGACAGCCAGGACCAACGGCTTAACGTGCTTTCCGAGACACGGAGGGGTGTTTCGGTATGTAAAGATGATCATCCATCCACGGACCGACCGCGGCAAGCGTGAATTAACCCGATCGATCGACCCGTGCGGATATTATTACTTAGCCACGAGCCCATTCCCTCGAAACACACAGAACCTAAAATAACCACACACATAAAATTACAGAAAGATTAAGATTAGCTTCACCAACAGCTTCGCCTATAACGAAAACTCCCCAAAACTTCCGATCGAAACTAACTAATCACACGAAAAATATGTAGTTCCACAAGTAACAGTAGCCAAAGTAAATAAGTAAAGTTATAACAAGCGGGTAACAGCAACTCCTTAACTGGCCGGCCTAACAAAAGTTCGTAATGAGATATCCCCTGAAGCAAGGGATTTACTGGCCACTGTTTGTAAATAAACTCTTCGACGTGGAGAGGAGTTATTGAGTAGGTGTGATTTAGGGGAAGTACGTGGATACATGTACGATACATACAGGTAATGGGTTATTTTGAAACTAGAGTTTGCCATGGTTTTGTTCGCTTGGGTTAAAAAGGTAAGCCTTTTTGTGTACCTATATCAAACTATACATGTTTTCGATTTCTCGATTTGTCGATAATTGGCTCACCATCACGCATTTTGTTAGTCGTGTAAATATGTATAGGTAGGTATCTACTTAAATCGTGTAGTCTGAACTTAAGCTTATTCTTTCAAGAATCCAGTGTACCTACCTACTTACATAATGTTAGTAATACGATGATAACAGAGCTACCTAAGTATAATTATACAAGAATCTTTTGACACGTGGCCAAATCCAAACTAACCCCGCCATCTTGTTCTTTCAATACATTTGACAAAAAAATGCACAAATGTTTACTAACAGCGCCCACCTGTCAACGTCATTCGAGCGCCAAAAGTTACTTGTACCAGTGTACTTATGAAATCATTATGTACCGTACTTATTTGTGCAAGTAACGGGTACCTTTTTTTTTTTCTAATTGGGAAATCATCACATGACTTTTCCCTTGTTCCTTCAGTTGCCTATGCCAGGGACCACGGTATCTCTTTCGAACAACCCGCGGCCCTGGCAGGCATCGGCCTTAACGGACCCCGTCACTTCATGCTGACATCTCTTTGAGGCGCGCGTGGAACACAACGCGCCGTCGACTCGGGCCTGGTCCTTGCCGGGCAGCGAGCTGCCCATTGCTCGCCGCCCGCAAGCCCGCGCCTACGGTGGCCGGGAGTCGGCTGGTGACTCCCAACGTCCAGGGCGTCTCCTGCGGCGACTAGCGGCGTGGGGGCGCAGAGATTGTCTCTCCCTCACGCGCTCCGCCTCCTCCTTTGCGAGCATTACTGCTTCGCAGAAGGAGGAGACGGCTTCCCACGCACTCTCGCTCCGTACCATGGCCTGGACCAGGGCCGGACGCGAGAGATCGCCGCCGGCGATCGCCGCCACGAGGACGCGGCGGTGCTCCGCCCAAGCCGGGCAGACCTCCACCGTATAAGTAACGGGTACCTAACTCTTTAACTAAAAATGACCGGCCTAACAAAAGTTCGTAATGAGATATCCCCTGAAGCAAGGGATTTACTGGCCACTGTTTGTAAATAAACTCTCCGACGTAGACAGGAGTTATTGAGTAGGTGTGATTTAGGGGAAGTATGTGGATACATGTACAATATATATAGGTAATGGGTTATTATGAAACTAGAATTTGCCAAGGTTTGCTCGCGTGGTTGGGATAAAAATTTGCTTAAATATTTACGTTTTGTATTTTTGCTTGTCTACAGTACAGATACAGTATTACATAGTACAGATACAGTAGTATACATACAGTAACTCGTAAGTTAATGTATCTTCTTGAGCTATTCCACTCAGAACACTGATTTTAACAGATCTTGACCGAACCGCACCTGAGTACTTCCACTAACCGCATTGAAACAAAATTTTGATAAGTGCGGTTCGGTGGAACAGTTTATTAATATTATTTTTAGTCCCTGAACGGCCATCTGCAATTTGTATAATGTACAAAAAAATACAACCCATCACGGTTGTATTTTTTTGTTCAAAGCAAATATATCAATACAAATCACCAATAGGTAAGTATTTGTACCGGATAATTCCGCCTTGTTCACCTGGAGTAAGGAGTAATGATTTATTGGTGTCGCTGTCAAGAAACAATTTGTCACTTACCGATTTTGTTAGTTCAAATCATCATTATCGCGCATACATAAATAAAGAAACAAGAAAAGAAAGAAAGAAAGAAAAATATTTTATTCTGCACAAAAAAAAACGCACAATTACAAATATTAAAAAAAAACGAAAAAAGACAAGCGATACACATAGTCAAAAGACCCGTACTCAAGCATAAAAATGTTGACACTTTTGTCAATGACAATGTGATTTATTTCATCAAGCAATAGTGCTTGATGAAATAAATCACATTGTCTGAACTTGACCTTATTTATTCGACAAAAGAAATCGAAACCCTTACATATCTTCGGCAATTAAGCAACTACCTACACAATTAACTTGTATAAAATAATATTCCAATTAAATAAATCGATTACAATTATAACGAACAATAATGGTCACTTTCAAATGCCTGCAAAAGTAACATTAATTTAAAATCAAATTACAGTAACAGCTCAAACAAATGCTTTCCTGTACAATTAACATCAAATCCTATTTAGTTCTGAATTACAGTGAATTACGCATTTATTGAATTTTCCATGAGGTTTGCATTGCACGTGGTGCGTTCCCGTTACTACGTGCGGCTTTGTGTTATATAATATATTATACAAATGTACCTACATGCTTCACTGCTTAGCCCAATGTAGATACCAAGATACTAAGTATGTACAGACGCCAGCACATCAAGCTACTACAATCTGTCAAATTTCTTTAACAGATTTTCAACTTTATCGTTAAAGCATTAAAGTTCAAGGTTGATTGGGAAAATTTGACAGTTTCGGGTAGCTTGACCTGCTGGCGTCTGTACTCAATTGTACGGACGCCAGCACATTAAGTTACTACAATCTGTCAAATTTATTTAATAGATTTTCAACTTTATCCTAAAGCATTAAGGTTCAAGGTTGATTGGGAAAATTTGACAGATTCGGGTAGCTAGACCTGCTGGCGTCTGTACTATTGGTACAACTCTGTTTAACTCTACGGGGAAAACACATAGCATTTTATATCATTAACACACGTTTTTACACCGATTTAAAAAAGTAACAAAAACAAAATAAATAAATAAAACCTACACATTATTTGACTTGCTGGCATCTGTGCAAGTATTTACCTTGTTTGAATATTTAATTCAAGGGGAAAGCGTCATGGTAACCCGTGAAATTCAAATTAGCGTACGTTTTTCAGGTCAGTATGTTGATCTAACACGATTCGTGGCCTCTTCTTTTTAAAAATATGTAATTGGCTTTTACAATATTTTCAAATTACAGTGTTAATAGGTATTGGAGGACAGTGTAGGCCTGTCAACAATTACCAGGAACTTAATAAAATAGAAAATGGTCTACAGATAATACCAAAGGTCTACAAGACCTATAACGTTGTGACATTCACAAAATATAAAAGAATCTATAGAAAAGATAAATAAAATAATAAAAATAAAAACCTATTTAAACCAAATGACATGATTGCCATTGCAACGACTAATGAAGATTTGAAATTAGAATTGTAATACAATTATAATGGCGCCGATTCCCTTGTTCACAAACTAAACTATATTTAAGTTCAGTGTATCTTTTTCTTTCTATTTCATTAAGAAAAGGACAGAAGATAAATATTAGTTTAGTCCTGTCAGCGCCTGACGTAAATTGACGTATTTTAGTCGCCATGTTTTTAATTACGTGTAATGGAGTATCTTAATTTGACAGGACTAAACCAATATTTATTTTCTGTCCTTTTCTCAATGAAATATAAATAAAAATATGATTATGATTGATGGAACACTGTACTTAAATTAAGTTTAGTTTGTGAATACAGAGAGTACAGTTTTAGAGTTTACAGTTTTTCGACATTAGCACCGAATAAGGGAATCGGCGCTAATGTCGAAAAACTGTAAACTCTTGACACATGACATTGACAGGTGACAGCACTAATATTGACGTTTGTATGTTTATGTTTACGAATACATTTCCACATCATGATTCTCTAGAGAAAAACGGCTTCAAGATTCAACCATTGTTGTTACTTTGAAATTCAGCACGCAACAAGAACCCAATGCAATATATTTTCGAAAATCCTGATACACACTATCGGGAATAGAGCTGGCACAAAACAATAAACAAAAGACGATTTAAAAATAACTCAGAATCAAGAACAACAGAGCGACATGACACCAGCCAAAACAAAAGAATAAATAAAATCCCTTTTCAAAAAAAGTCACCAATAAATAGTATGTATATGGTCCCCTACTACTTGAGGTACTTCTCTGTTCTGATTATGTAGGTAACCCTGAAGATGCATTAGAGCGAGGGGAGAGCTTGAAGAGTTTACTGACGACGACATGTTTATTTTGTTAAGCACGTATCCTGGACAATGGGCACGACACGTACGATAATAATATAGCTATGGGAAACAAAAATAAAATGAGTTTAAGATTTATAAAGCTCTCTGCGAGGTAATCGCGTAACATACAATGACAGCATTTTGACAGTTTATCAACTTTCGTTGCGCCATTGAAGTCGGCGAGATGACGCATTTTTCAAACATATGAAGCAATGGATTAGCAATTATGTTCACATTACATTTTTTTTTTGCAGTATGTTGCGCAATTATGGTGCTGATTAAGTTTGAAACTAGTCGAGCACCGCTGAAATACCACGTACAAAATAAAATCATACACATTATCATGCATTTCTGACTAAATTAAGCAATAGTTAGCGAACAATCGGTTGATTCATACATTTAAGAAAATACTTGCTTGTTTTCTGTCTATCTCTTTTGTTGGTGATTTGATTAATCTCAGCTAAATCCTCTAACCTCATTCCGCCAATCTATATCCAAAATCTTCAACAGATCTTAGCCTAGTTAAAGTTTGTTCTCGTAAATCATTCAAAGTTTCATCTGAGGAAGTGTCGAAACAAAACTTCACATCCATATCGTGGAGATAACGGTAACGCGGTGTGACAATGATTAGCTTAATTACAGATGGTAATTTTCTGTACAGGTTTTACTAGTGAGTCATAAGAAATAATGTGAGAAGTTGTGAGGGATCCATGCCGGTTTCCTCACAATGTTTTCCTGCACCATTTTAAGAGCAGTGGTTATGAAATTATTTACAGAAAGTAAAGCACCTGTCTGGGTTCTAACCCACGACCTAAAAACTCGTAAGTCGAGGCCGCTATAACTGGGCCACCACTGCTTTCTAATCTATCAAGGACAATTTAGCTGAAGTATGGTTCTTCTGCAAATGGTAAAATAGTTGCTCATTTAAAGACAGTTAGGGTGCATACACACGAGCGCCACGCGACGACGGCAGAGGCAACTGCAACCGTCGACGACGACGACGCGTCGCTCGTGTATTTGAGTACGGTGCTCAAATTCGATGCGTCAACGCGTGTCGCTTGTGTGTATTTACACTTAGATACTTATGTGTTAATATATTTAAAAAACAACATTCGAAAATCCACAGAAATCGAAGTCAATGCGCGTCATGTCTTATCTCTTTCAACTTTACACAATATTCCGTATTCAATACGCCACTTTCCACCAAAATATATTTAGGGAAAAGATCCCCGAAAAACATGTCAAGTATTCTGCCTAACGCCGCGCCTACGCCTCGCGAACAGTACAAACGCCATTAGTTACTGTCGACCTCGTCGCCGACCAAGTTATTGATATTTGTGCTATGATAAATGATCAGGAGCACATGTTTGTGCGGACATCGCTAAAATATCGACGATCTTGTAAACGGCTTCGAGATCGGGAAAGTTGTTTGATATTTATTTTATTTGACGAGTTTGACCTATTTTCCTTTACAATATCAACCTTTTAAGTTGTTTTTTTACCCAATCAGCTAAATTGGCCGGCTTAAAATATGCATATTTTTTTCGCATTCTGGGTCATACTCGTACATACTCACTCTTTTTTCCTATTTTTTGTGGAGTTTCTTGCCGGCTCTTCTCTATAGGAAACGACCAATTGGAACCGTGCACCTAGCTTCTGACGTTTCATATGTGCCTACAAAAAACCAACAATAAGAACCTACAAAACGCCACCTGCTACGATCTTTACATATATTTTTTGCTTCGTTTACGTAACATTACCTCAACTTTGCTGACTTATTTTTGTGAATGTTCCTTGAGTAAAGTAGTTCCTTGGTTTTCCGTGATAGACCACAATACATACTAATAGCCCCATTAAACATACTGTCAACGAGCTTAGGTATAGTAAAATCCAATGAGATTTATTTTGTTTGCATGCTCGAACAAAAAATAAATCATAACGTCAAACGACAACAACGGTCTACGTCAAGTTCAATTAATTATAATTTCAAATTACATTAAACATTAATTAATGAGTAAAAGCACTTTAATTAATTTTCGTAGTTCTTAGTATTTGAACGAAATACCTTCCGTGTTTGTTAAAACTTGTTTTAGTTATAATGAACTAAAATGGTACCTAACTTCAGAGGAAAAACATACTCTGAAACAACTCCACTTAACGGGCATTTTAATGCAATGTGCAAACTTTGTGCTATTTCCTACATGAAAACTATTCTGGATAAGCTGTTTAAACAAAAGCATGATAATGGTAGTTATCTAATTACCAAGTTAACTGTACTTGAATGCATAAAAGGCTTCGTACTTTTAAATTAAGTAGGTAAGTTTTTTTTTTTAATAATTTGTGATAATTATTAAATAAATAAACCATTTAATTAATACGTTTAATTTAATTTATTTTACTGTCTTGTATATTTGTATTGTTATTGAAATGGTGTGCCTAATAATTAGTATGAGTCTTTTGTTACTTGATTATGAATAAATAATAATTATAAGGTATGTCACAATTTTTTCATTTATCCTAAAATTCATACACGTTTGTTTTTTCAAAATAACGTAAAAATAGGGGAAAAAACAAAGTAAGTAATCGTTACCCAGGCGTTTTAACATTGACTGTCAAAGTTCTACTCGAATTAACTTTCCTTTCTTTTGACCATTTTTTTGTTAAATGTTTTTCTGACATTTTACATCTATGGTTATGCCTACCATAGATGTAAAATGTTATATTTCTATGGGAACAACATACAAACATTTATTTATTTATGTCAAAACTGTTACCTATGTGTGATAGATAAAGACTCATACTTAATATTTCCCACATTACCCACGAAATTACGTCTCAAAATCAAAAGGCATTTATTCAAATTAAGCTGAGAATCAGCACTTTTCGAAAACGCCCGCCCTTCACCACTTCCTAATGCTTTTTCTTATTATAACATAATACCCCATCAAATATTCTCAACTATTCCTCTTAAATAATCTTGTACACATAACTCGAAACACCTTCGAGCGGCACTTTACATTTGCCACTTTGTAATTGGATATCCTCTCGCCCTTTGACAGGTTAAGTTGTTCATTATGCGCCATTTTGTGTAATGGCTGCAGTCTGCCTCACAGAGGCTGACGTAATGAAGGCATTAAAAGGTTTAATGTGGAGGTTTTATTTATTTATTTTGTTTTTTGTTAGTTTTTTAAATCGGTGTAAAAACGTGTGTTAATGATATAAAATGCTATGTGTTTTCCCCGTAGAGTTTAGCAGAGTTGTACCAATAGTACAGACGCCAGCAGGTCTAGCTACCCGAAACTGTCAAATTTTCCCAATCAACCTTGAACCTTAATGCTTTAATAATAAAGTTAAAAATCTATTAAAGAAATTTGACAGATTGTAGTAGCTTGATGTGCTGGCGTCTGTAAATTCGCATTTGCCAGTTATGTTGAGACGCCTACGAAATTTATCCTAGACTAGCTATTTGAGCCCGAAGCCACCCAGATGAAATCCATACAAAAATACCATCCATATTTCCGACTTTCTCAGCAGATTTACCAAAAATATTATTTCATAAAATCTTGCCCTGACGACTACAAACAACAACAAAAAAATCAACCAAATCGGTTGAGCCGTTTTCAAGTGATCTTTCATACATACGGCAATTTATTTTGATATATATATAGATTACGGCTTATTTCCTTTATAAGTCTTCAGGTGGCATATTATGCCACCTTAAATCCAATGCATGCGTGAACCTCTTAAAATACAAATGGAATGAACAGTCTGGCTTATCATGTCCCGTTTCAACTCTGTGGCCTTTTAAAAAGTTCCCATGCTAAATAACGAAATATACACAAACAGCATGCCATCGTAGTTGACCGTACGCAGACCACTTGAAAACCAAATTACCACTGTTACATCTCAATCCCATTTCTTTAATTCCCAATTCCCCGAAACAAATGAAATTATTCCATCAAAATTGCTTTGGTCCCCAGTCCCAATCGTGATGAACTTCGAACGTGTTGTGGAATAACGTCGGCTGGTCATAACATGTTTACGTTATACGAGTGTGTGGGTACTACATTAAAGTTGCTCTTGGTCGTTGATTTGCTCGCTGGACATTTGCTGTGCAAATGTTATTGAGTTTCGCTATTCGTTTTATGATTAAAATAGGACCTTTTTAAATAAAGAAAGAAATAACAGCGTTTATTTGGACACCGTTCATGAGACACAAAATGGTTTTACTGCAATACTGTGTGGCAAAAAGGTTAATTTCAGCATTCATGCCAGACAGATGATGTTTTTCTAACGCTGATGAACTACTTCCTGAAGTAACCACGAGGCAGCTGTTTGTAACCTTTTCTGATTTTTTTAGGTTCACAAAATCTCTAGATCTAAACCTCAATGAGGAAGATGTGAATAATATGTACTTAGGTACCTATAACTAGAGTCAATGTTATTTATAATGAGCTTATTATGTTCCTACTACTGGGACTCAGGCCTCCTCCCTTTGAGAGGGAGTGGGCTGTAATCTACCACAAGGGCCTAGTGCGGGTTGGTAGATGTCACATGTCTTTGACTTTTTGATTCTAGGACATGTCGGTTTCCTTACGATGTTTTTCTTCGCCGTTTTGTGAGCAGTGGTGGTTTGTAATTCACAAACACAAAGTAAAGCGCCTATCACCTGTACATTCACGTGCAGTTGGGTTATAATCGTCTCTTCTTCATATGAGAAGGTTGATCATTAGGCATCGGTAACAAAAAAAACCCATTTGACCTCAACCGTAAACCGAACAAACAAGGCTAGTTTTTAACCCGTAACCATGATACACATACAACACTAACAGCTTTCAAAACTACATAAAACTATCATAACGAAAAACTGATACAATTTGAATACAAAACCATATAACTTTTATTATTTTTATTGCTTCGAACGGGACACAGTTGATACGATGGCAGTTTGCAAATATATACCGGAGAAATGTGATAGTTTCATAGTAGCCATTATATTGTAATGTAAATACTTTGAACGGAGATTTGATGTTACATAGGTCGGGTGTATGTTGTGTGCCAGCGTAAACTGTGTGTCTTGTCGCTGCGACCAGACGCAAAGGTGTCGTGTGCATGTGCGTGTCGTCGCTGCGACTAGACGCAGAGGTGTCGTTTTCGTCTGCGACTAGAGGCAGAGGTATCATTTGCGTCTGCGATTAGTCGTTACATTGAACATCATACAGGAATCAATCATTGTCTTTGAGTATACGAAAGATATGGTCGTGTGTGTTTTCTCTTGTGCGTGAATATGGTGCCTCTAGCTGGCTTTGGTGCTTATCGTGCGAAGACGAAGTGCATCTGATGTTGCACGTGCACCATGCGTCTAGTCGTTGTGACAGACATGCGACATTTACCAACCCGCACTGGGTGCCTGCGTGGTGGATTACGGCCCACTCCCTCTCACAGAGAGGAGGCCTGTGTCCCAGCAGTGGGAACGTTATAGGCTGATTATGAATTATGAACGGATCAACTCAAGTAAAAACAAGTAATGACTTCAATTTACCTTAAAACCAAAGACTATTCCACTACATTATAATTCCCTTTCATTCAGATAATAGAAACAATAATACCACTCTTATAATACTGCATCGGAATACCTTGCGGGAACGACTTGTAAACGACGCGATATTGCCCCGCAGTTCTCTGTAATTTTATACTGCAGACGTGTTTGTGGTTTCCAAATTGTATTGTGTATTAATAAAGTGTTTTAGTGCTACGTTTTACAGATATTGAGCTGATAATGGACAGTGGAAGGGGTTTTGTAAGTTAGAGTTGAAAGGATGTGTGGTGTTTCTCTCAAGGGACGTGTCTACGGCCGCGGCGTAGCACAGAAGGAAGTTTTGTACCGAGAAAGGTGTAGCAATGAAAATGGCGTAGCACAGAGGAAACCGTAGCATTGAAAAAATGTAGCACAGAAAATGGTGTAGCACAAAGGAAACCATAGCATTGAAAAAGCGTAGCACAGAAAATGGCGTAGGACAGAGGAAACCGTAGCATTGAAAAAATGTAGCACAGAAAATGGTGTAGCACAAAGGAAACCGTAGCATTGAAAAAGCGTAGCACAGAAAATGGCGTAGGACAGAGGAAACCGTAGCATTGAAAAAATGTAGCACAGAAACTGGTGTAGCACAAAGGAAACCGTAGCATTGAAAAAGCGTACCACAGAAAATGGCGTAGCACAGTAAAAGGCGTAGCACTCAAGAGAACGACGTAGCACTGATGAACTTAATCGTCATTTCTACACGGAACGTTATTTACACGGGGTGCTAATTTATTGAAATTTAAACTACTATGACAAGAAATGCGTCAGATAACAAACAATATGGTATTATCTCTTTTAAGAGTAACTCGATAAGAATAAGACATAGCTAGAAAGAAGGGTAACTACAGTTTTGAGTTTGGGGTCAAAATGCTCGGGTCATGGGGCCCGAGTGGGCGTCACCTTTTTAAGGAAATTTCTCGTCGACTGGTCGACACTTCACGTGTCCAGAGGGTTAGGTAGGTTGTTCTTAGGCCAAAGAATTGGCATTGCCATTCAACGTGGCAATGCTGCCAAGCTTCTAGGCTCGTTTCCGGATAACAGCAATACGAACAAGTACTTTGAAGCCTAAGTGTCCTGTTGTTTTTGTATAGTTAGTCATTTCATTTCGTACCTAGTGTAAACAGTTAGTTGTGTTAAATATTGGCAAAATTAAAAACTAAATAAGAGAGACGTTCGAATTATGGGAGCATGTTAAAAGTGCACAACAGACTTACAACACAAAAGCCACATCAAAAGTAACATTGTCATAACAACCAATAATAAATAAAAACAAATATTACGAGCCAAAGCAAAACGTTTTAACTTTTGTTGTTCTTTCGAAACGACATTTTGCACGACGTCTAAATAAATCGTCTACCGTTTTATTTTAGACGTTTTTTAACATTCCGTTGCACAATGTTTGCATGCAACACGCTACATCTGTAAACTAATTTAATGGTCAACGTTGTTTACATCGTAATTTCTTAATTTTTATGGGCCAGCGTGTAAATTGGACATTTTTAATGGGGGGAGAAAAATGGGAGGACCTATTACTGGACTAACGTTTTCTTTTTTAATTACTTGAAATGTGACTTTGACTATTAGTAACTTTATACCTGTGTTTGGATTGAAAGCCTGGTTGGTCTAGCGGTTGCAAGCGCATGGGGTCCTGGGTTCGATTTCCATGTTTTTTTTTTTTTTTTTTTGGGATGGGAAATCATCAAATGACCCCTTCCGCTCTGGGTGGAGCGGAAGGGAGTGTCAGACTCTTACTGACTAAAACCCACCCATGTTCCTTCCTTCGCCCTTTATGTTCCGGGGTAGCGGTAACCCTTTCGGACAATCCCGCTGCCCCGGCAGGCTTCAGCCCTGAGGGGCCCCTCGTTATGCTGACATCTCTTTGAGGCGCGCGTGGAACACTTACGCGCCGTCCGGCACGGGCCTGGTCCTGATCGGGCGGTGAGCTACCCATTGCTCTCCGCCCGCAGGCCCGCGCCTACGGTGGCCGGTAGTCTTCACTTGACTCCCGACGCCCGGGGCGTCTCCCGCGGCGGCTGGGACGGGAGGCTCTCTCCCTCATCCGTCCCGCCACCTCCTTCGCTAGCATGACTGCTTCGCAGAAGGAGGCGACTGCCTCCCACTCCCTCTCGCTCCGGACCATGGCTTGCACCAGGTCCGGGCGCGAGAGGCCGCCGCCGCTGCCGATCGCCTCCACGAGGACAAGGCGGTGCTCCGCCCAAGTGGGGCAGACCTCCACCGAGTGCTCCACCGTGTCCTCTGGGCGATCCTGGCAATGGTGACACCCGGGCGTTTCCTCCCGCCTGATCATGTGCAGGAACCTCCCGAAACTTCCGTGTCCGGTGAGGACCTGCGTCAGGCGGTAGGTGAGGGCGCCGTGGCGCCTCTCTAGCCACTCCTCAAAGAGGGGTCTTATCGCCGCTATCGCGGCGTGCCCTGCGCTGGGTTGCGACAGTCGCTCTTTCCATTTCGCCATGAGATCGAGCCGGAGGTCCGTCCGCTCCGCAGCAATTTGCCGCGGGAGCGGACTTTCCCCCCGGCGTAGTGCCTCCGCGCGCCACTCATACAGGCGCGCGAGGACTATCGCCTCCAGATCCCATGGCGGCAGTCCGGCAAGGAGGCTTGCCGCCTCGCGCGAGATCGTGCGGTAGCCCCGGATTAGCCTTACGGCTACCACCTTCTGGGGCGCGTTCAGGTAGTGGGCGGCTCGCCGCCGCAGTGAACGCGCCCACACCGGGGCCCCGTATATGGCCATGGACCGCACTTCGATTTCCATGTTGGGCACAGTGTTATTGGGTTTTTCAGTCAGGAATTTCTCAGTAGTAGGGTGTCTGGTTGTGTGCCCGGTTGATGGCAATAGGCTTGCCCTCTATTACATGTGACTTAAACATAACTGGCGAAATGTGGGTGTACTAAAGGTACACCTCTGCCTAGCCCATCGGGGATTACAGGCGCGATATTATGCTATCTTAAAATACTACTTAGAGAAGATTTAGTACCTACTTATATTGTTAATAAGCAAATATGTCATAAAGGTTGTAATACATAAAGGTTCCATATCTTTCTTATGATATACTTTTTCCTATCTTTATGTACGTCTATAAGACATAATAATATATAATTTATTACACGCAAAATTATCTCAGAGAGCTGCCAAATCGTCTTCCATAGAATACGAATTGTTCATAAACCATGTTTATCTCGCAAATTATCGTATACTTTATGAGTATTACAAGGTATATAAAATAAAATAGATATACTGTTACTGGCTGAAATATCACTATTTTCGTGATTTTCCTGCCAAAATAGTTTTATTTATACTAATATTATAAAGATATGAGTAGCCCTGAACCGGTCGAAGAGGCGGTGCTTGGGGGAGGCCTATATCCAGCAGTGGAGGTCTTTCAGCTGAAATGATGATGATGTTGAATGTTTCAACCGTATTTCTCTTATGTTTTTACAATTTTTACCAATAATTTTAAGAATTTTAATTATTCTTTATTTGAGAACCCTTGAGGTGAAGGCCTCCTCCAGAGAATGTCAGCTTTCTCGGTCTTTCGCTACGTCCATCCAGCGTGATCCAGCTATACGCACTATCTCGTCCTACCAGCGAGTGTGTGGTCTTCCTCGCTTGCGTTTGCCAACCGGTCTTGTCCAAGAAGTCCAAGAAGCAACATGGCCTGTCCATTTCCACTTAAGTTTGAGTGTGTGTGAACTACTGATCCGATTTTTGTCACTAAAGGGAAACTACAGTATTACCGAGTGTCCTAGGATATGATATATTTTATATCAAACAAGGACGTAGTCGCGGGCAGAAACTAGTCTTTAAATTATTGTGTTGTAACGATGTATTACAGCAAACCCATAATATAAGATATCCTCAGTAGGTCCTATTCATGAGATAATTAGGTAAACGTACTAAACTGTTAACTTCAGACAGATTACACACTGAGTTTAACAACAGTTTAATTACATAAATGTAAATCCAAGAACCGTAATCAAAGGTTTATTGAGCTCGTTTGTGTCTTAGCAATTCTAAATTATGACGCGCATCGTTGGCCTAAAGTAGATTACAGAGTACAGAGAGACAGCATAATTTTGGTACAGGTACTGAACATAATCCAAAATAAGAGACTAAAATTACCTTATCTGCATTCGCGACATATCCGCGAAAAATGTAAACAAATAGGAGTTTATGGAAAAATAACTTTAATTCCTACAAAATAAAGTTCAGTTTACGCTACAACTTCACACATTTTTATAACTTTTTCAATAGTGCTAGTCACTCTGAAATCAACTTGATTGCCATTAAAATAAAGTTGTCATTTTTTAACTTGAAATAACGTCAATTTGAAACAAATAAAATTTGAATATACCTTATTTCCCCTAAATTTTCTTCAAAAACAAGTGCAAACAGAACTATACAGTACACAACGCCCTGTAGCGTGGTGTTTGCTGTCAACATAATCTTGTTACAGGTACAGAATATACTTACTTAATCAAAAATAAGAGACTGATGAACCACGACCGCTGTGATGACTGCAATGATAAAACCAAGAAGACTAAGTATCATCAAAACACGAAGAAAGAGGGGACGATACGACCCTTTGAAACCCAGCTAGGCAACCAAAATTACCTCACCATCTCATTACCCCCAATTTTATTCAAAAAACAAATGCAAAAAACACGAAAAAAATCACAGCAAACAGAACTATACAGAGCACACCACGCTACAGGCTGCTCTATTCTTGCGAGACGACAATAATTGGAGCATGATGTATAATAACAGGCACGGTGAGCCTTTGTTGAACGAAATTAAAGGCAAGACTGCGTTGCCTAGCAACGGACGGGGCGAGGAACTGTGTCCCTTCAAAGAAGACGTTTTGGAGGCGACTGTACTGTGGTGGTTTGTTGGGCTTTGTATGGGTTGTACCTATGGAAAAATTGTGTAGGTATATGGAAAAATGAGAAGTGGTTGAACGTCGCATATTTTATTTTTTTCGTATGTAAAAGTTGTTGTCGAGGTAGCTATTTTATATCACACGTACACTTATGAATAGTGAACGGATATTTTTGGGAGTAGCGTCGACTAACAACAAACCTCATCATCACATAACATCGCACCTGTAATCCATGAAGGGTTAGGCAGAGGTGTACCTATTAGTACACCCACATCTGCCAGTTATGTTTCAGTCCCATGTAATACTAATGTGAGGCTACTGCCATCATTTGGGTATAAATCCATGCTCCGGGCTGTTATTGAGCAACACACATCATCACAATACCAACATAGAATAGAATATAATAGAATACTCTTTATTGTACACCATACAAATCAACATCAACAACAACAACAACAACAACACCAACATCATCATCATCATCTGGCATTAAATTGTTTTACTTTTAATCTTTCTTTGAATTACGTCTACAGGCAGACGACGTCTGTAGGATTTTTCCACACTAGCTCAAGACAGAGAGGAGTTGAAAGGAGAAAGGGAGGTCTTTGCCCTGCGGTGTGACAACATAGACTAAAAATAAAATAGATTATTGCGCAGTCGTTCGGTTAATAGCTCGGAATAGTGAATATGTGTAAAAAAAGTCGAGAACCAAATATATTGCTTTTCGTTTTGCCAAAATTGCTCTATCCTAAATCATCTAGTTCTTATTATATTGCGGAAGTCATAAATATGGTCCAAAATAGCCCTTAGATATCACATGAGTTTTCTTTTTAGTGTGTAACACATTCGATGAGCTATATACATAGATATTTTATCAAATCAACAGTAATTTATTCAAATTAGGCTGTGAATCAGCACTTTTTGCACGTCAAAATTACATAAGACAAGCCCCCAAAACGCTCGCCTTTCGCAGTGTTTTAGCTGGGAAGAAAAAGTGGCGCAGCAATCTCTCCAGTAGCACAGCTGTCCGTTAAATTAGAAGAATATGATTCTATACAATAGTAAGAAGTAATACACATTACGAATCACAAAACATTTAATTAAATTATTTTAAATATGCTTCAAATAAACCACGTACCTACGTACGTGGTTTATATGAATCATATTTAAAATACAGATACAGTACAAAAGTTTCGCTCAAATTCGTTAATTTACTGAAAATAATCCTACATTACAATATTCAGTTTCAATTTATGTAGATTTATTTAATACTTTTTAAACCAGCTCTATTCTAGAAAGTTCCTTTAAAAACTCCAACACAAAGAGCTTTGTTTTACAATAGAATTGCGCTCACAGATACAGTTACCTTTTTTAAAGTAAAAGAAAACTTAATACCGTACTTACTATTTCGCGTAGAAACTGTTTTTACCTAGAACAGAAAAATGTATAGTGTTAACACGATTGTTGAAGGAAACTTTCGTAAAAGAAAAGAAAGTTTTGTAAAGGAAAGAAAAGAGGTCGAATAGATACTAGAATCTTAAAAAATAAGTCTGGGTATTCTTTTTTTTTTGGCTTATCTGCTGCTTCGTCAATATTAGGCAAATATGTAAAACCAGTTAAAGTATTTCTTCTCGCGATTAAGCATTTTCTTTCTTAGGCCTCTGTAAAAATAATAACTCTGAATGAGGACTTTGGAATAAAATGGGTTCCTCTTATTTTAATTATAAAATAATATTGAGGTTAACAGTGAGAGAGTTTAGCAGTGGTAGCCCAGTGGTAACAGCCGCGACTTACCAGTTGTAGTTAGTAGGTTCGAATTCAAACTCTTTACTTAGTGTAAATTATTTCATTACTACTGCTCTCAAAACAGTGAAGGAAAACATCGTGAGGAAACCGGCATATCCTAGAACCAAAAACGAGAAGATATACCAACCCGCACTGGGCGGCCCGCGTGGTGGATTACGGCCCACTCCCTCTCACAGGAAGAAGGCCTGTGTCCCAGCAGTGGGTACATTATAGGCTAATTTATGATGCCGGAGTTAAAATTACTATATGACTAAGGGACGATTTTTCAATCGACAGACAATTTTTATCCGTTGAACAAAATTGACGTCTGACAGATTTTATATGGAAGAACTGTCAAACATTCAAAATTATTCCTGGGATAAAATTATCTGGCGTTGGAAAAATCAGCCCTTAATTGAAAAAATATGTATAAACATTACCACGGAGTATTTAATAAATCACGAATAGCCTGTCTATTAGCGAATAACATTAGACCCTATTATTCACGCCATTTGTAAGTGACCACTTAAGAACAAATAACACCATAAAATCATAAATTATTAGTCCATTATCACGCCACAATACTCAAACTAATGGCATCGGCAGTCCGATAGATAAATAAGCCTCCCAAGAATACAAAAATTATGATAAGAAAACACGCCACCCAATGCCCAAGTTCCCCCGTCTCCCCTCAATGATTCTTAATTAAAGCGACTATTGTTGCACCATGCAAGCAATTCATAACAAATGTCAAGCGTTAATAGCACAACTTGTGAAAGAACTGTGGTCCAACTGAGGCGAGCTTCCCCAGATAATTGGTTTTCTCTTGGAATATGTAGAGCTGGACAGTCCGAGAAGTTTTGTTTATTGGAAAAAGATGTCGTTGCCTTACAATATGGCTCACATACCTACACAAACGGTAAGCCAGCCATTTTTTTTGCTTGCTATAAAGAAATGGAAACATTCCGTGACGGAGCCAAGTGTCAACAGAGATATAAAGTTTTGAACAGACTTTAAAAAACGTGGAATTTTAGCAGTTGTCATGTTTGTGTTTATCATCACAAGCGAAACAAGTTTATATCTATACTATAACATAATAACGAGGTTTTGAGAGTTGGTATCTAGGGGGGTAACCTTCGATAACACTGATCTGATTCCGATATTTTTTTCACGAATGGGAAACTACAGTATTTTATGTTTAAACAAGAGATTTCGCGTAGACGAAGGCAGTAGCTTGTCATATTATAACGGGTGTAAGAAGTCAAGTCACGTGTACAGGCATTGTGATATTTTTTTTGTATGTATGACCATACCTGGGATCCTCCTGGTTACGGAGATATTGAAGGTCAAAATTCCAACTTTTACTAACGTCTTTTACGAAAATAAGTTTTTTAATGTTATAACACAACTTTAAATACTGCGACCCATGTACTGCTGCATGAACCCACAAGCACAATGTTTTGCGTGCGTTACATTGCCCACTGACGTTTGACGTTCAAATGTGCCTTTTATATTTTAAATAAATGCTTTGACTTTTACTTTGATACTACCGCAAACAGCAAATTTTAGAAAAAATAAAAGTCCTAAAATAAGAGTCATTTCCCAGCAAATATGTTTGTACAATGTTACTTAGTTTGATGTACAGAATGCGTAGTACGGCTATGTGATGGGTCTTTTTACACCCTGTATAACAAGTTATAAACCAAACTATAACTTCATAATACGAGAGTTTTAGTTTAGCGAATACTCCCTTGTAGCCGCTGAACCAGAAGAGTTAGTTAACTCAATACATAACAATCTAACAACTCAAAGACTACGAACAACATCAAAGCCTGTATTCTCTCATAAACTCAGTTTAAAAAACCGCCGAAGGGTTCAAATAAAATAGACGGTTAAACATAATTAAAGTTAAACAAACAACAGTTTAATGAAACGCTAGTTTAAACGTATTAATTAAATTATGCACTGCATGCGGTGCGTTATTACATACTTCGCTTATTAACGGTAAAACAAATACATTAATTATTATTTTGATGTTAGCATACTCTTAATGAAAATTGTAATTTATGATAGGTATGACGTTAAAAATACTTTAGTTTTGTGTACTTTAATTTTATTTATTTTTTCCGTCATCAGTGAGTCTGTATATGTCCAGGAGTGGACTGTCAAAGCTCATAAGCCAGTAGGTATAAACTGCTGGATCCTGCACCCTAGTTGCGTAACACACTTTCAATCACAATCTAAATCGTTTTGAAGGATGTTGCTGATGCATTGTTTCATATGTTAGAAAATATGTCTGCTCAACAACGTGGATAACGCAATGAATGTTGTTGAAAGCCATTGCTACTGTTAGTATGTTACACAATTACCCCACAGTTCAATTGTACGCAATGTCACGGCTCATTTGTTAGAATGTTGAGAAACGCAAGCGTGCGTTTCTCAAGATTACAACGTGTCTTCAAAACTTCGGAAAATAGGTTTAAATCAAGCTTATATTACAACTACTCCTAAAACGGTACGAAAGGATTTTGTGCAAAAAACGATAACTGCAGTTTTTCGTATCCTGTCTTGTTGAATCTAAGTAAATGTTCAGTCTCTTTGAGGTACAGACGTTCTCGTTAATTGAATGCATCGATGATGTTCTTTCATTTGAGCGTCGCGGTTATTATTACATGGGAACTTGTCGTCGAAGAAAATTAATTTGTATTCGTACACCTGGCAAGCTAGTATGAAGTATAGAATGTAACTAGTACCTACTGTTGACAAGTAGTACATTAAATAAAATAAATAAATAAATAAATCCCTGGACATTTCACACAGCACCATTTGTCCCAAGCTAAGCAACCTAATGCTTGTGTTATGGTAACAAGATGGCTGATAAACTACTTTTATACAATTTTTTTTTTGTAAATACATACATATTATAGATAGAAAAACACCCAGACTCGGAACAAATACATGTAGGTCATACAAATATTTGTTACATTGTTTTTATTCTAAGTATGCCACAGGAACTTTTCTTCCTAAACCTAATGTCTGTCAATGACGACTAAGTAAGAGATTACCAGCTTATTCTAAGGTAATAAAAACAAAAATCGATCCCCAAGCGTCAATCGATCCATTCTCTAATGACTAAATCTGAAGCCAAAATATCATGTTAACTATACCGTGTCACCGAAATAACAAAAACCAATCTTGTAGGTATAAGTTGACGTTGGAATTGACAACCGATTAAATTAAATAGGCTTTTAGAAATAAATTAAAATTAAATTAACCCTATGTTGAGTTAATTTAATTTTAATTTAAGAAAAATGCATGTTGCACCCCAAATAAATAAAGCAGGAGAATGATAACCCATGATCATCTAGATAGCCTGATTGACTATGACGATACCTTATCTAGTTAATTTAAGTTAAAAAGGCTCATCAGCGCCATTAAACTAAAGTAGCTTCTTAAATAAAACCAAACAAATATTGTGAATTTCATCACCCACTTTTATAACACAAAATATTCGAGCACCTTACGGTAGCAAAAAAATTCCGTACAACTTCTAGTAACTTCGCTCCTTAAATATGTTAGCGTGTTCAACATATCGTTCGATGTTAACACTTCAACAAGGTGTCTGTATGAAAAATATTTATATTATAGGAGAAAAAAAACTGCGCAAATATAGGAATCACACGCTTTTCGCGAGCACTTGGTCGTATTTAGTATCTGTGAATGGTTTTATTGATTTGGTGATTGAAAAACAATCTATTTATTTGAGTTTGGTTTCGTTATATACAGGATTATTGCTAAAACACCAACAACCTCTTAAGAGGGTATTGTACTCATCATTATGAACAACTTTTCCTATGGGAAAAAACCAGAAATCCCGAAAAAAAAAATCAGCCGTTCCCTACATTTTGACGAGTTGGACGAAAATAAATGTAGGGAACAGCTGTTTTTTTTTCGCGGATGGATTATCACATAGAATACTTTTTATGTCGATATTCCCAAGGAATCGAAACTTATGCGGGTGAAACCGCGGGGCGCAGCTAGTAATATAATAAGTAAATAGTAAATGTTAAGGATTAGCGTGTAGCAGTTTATGTTCTGTAATGTATATGGTGTAGTACATAATAATGAGTATTCTATTCTAAATGGCCTAATAGCGCAGAGCCTCGACCAACACTTCAGGAGGCTGTCATCGCACGGCTGGGTCAAGGACTTGATTCAGACAGCAGTACTCCAGCATGCGGCACGAATATTGAGGAAGTTCCTCCCTCTAGGGCCCTGACCACTGGACTCTTGACCCTATTCCTGATGCCGATGGGCCACAATTTTTCATATTTTTTGGAAGTTTTTTTTTTTATAAAAGACTTTTAAAAATGTAATTAATATGTATGTAAATGTAATTAAGGAATAATACCAGCCTGTTTTGGTAAGTAAAATAACGGCTGAAATAATTCATTCTTCAGGTGTAACTGAGGTTAGCGCTAGTAGGGTTTAGTTAGAGTTTCGTAAACCTGTTCAGACCACGGAAATTGCCACTTGCACACTTAGCCAGGTACACTAAGTCTTTGGTGTCTTTAGTAACCTTTAGGTACACCTCTACCCTCTAAGAAACTCACAAACAAGATTAAGTTTACCTTAAATCACATTATGTCTTTTAATTAATTGTCTCTTAATTACATCCTGACATCTTCAATATACATCACAACAATGTCATCAAACTTTAATCTGATTTAAAGATCCAACATTAAATTAAACCTCTCATAACAAACAGTTCAAACGACTGCCGGCTGGTTGAAATAATTAAAACATTATACCATCAAGTTTTGCGCCACAGGAAACTGGTGCAGAGGAAGTGACGCGCTGCGATACAGAGCAAACAGCTGCCATATTGCCTATGTACCTACGTGGCGCCATCTAGTTATGTGAATACGAATATGAATATGAATTGCACCATTCCCAGCGTGGTTTGACCAGACTCGATTAATCGAATGAACCCCATGATTCACACTAGCTCCTGTAGCCTCATGTTCATGGTGCTACAGCGACCATTGTATATCAAGAAGTAGACCGGGGGGCGCGGTTTTTGCAGGGAAGACGTGCCCGTTGGGAAGGATAGGATTTAAGAGCCTACCGGATATGCATCCTAGAGTAAGCATTGGACTAGTGGAGAGATGGGTGATATTTGTCTATGGATGGGCATCTTTTAAAGACTTCGCGGCCAGGTGTTTCAGGTCGAGCTTCACCCGCGACTCTTTACGTGGCGCCATCAAGTTATGTGAGTTACAAATTTGCAGTTTTATGTGATTGTAATGAGTTTATCATAGTGCTAGTTAGAAGAAAGTGTATTTCTGTATCTGTTTTTGGTACACCTAGTTTTTTGATGTTTGGCAAGCTTATTAAGCTCGGTAACAACAGAAAAACTAATTGTGTCTCATTAGTGACAGTTGAGCTCATAAATTACTAGCAACCCGTCCCTGCACAGTTTTTGCGACTAGACAAAATATGGAGATTCCTTTATTATTTTCCTCAAAATAATAGGGGAGGATATTACCTCTCCAGTTTTTAAGAAAATGGTAAGGACGGTGATCAATAAATAAGAATCACCAATATTGTGTCACTTCACTAACAATAGTCTTAAGTCATTATTGTAATTACTAACATTTTGGATCTTAGTTATCTGAAATAAAGAATTATTATTATTATTATTATATGTTAGTTTAATATTAATGTAGTATACACTTAAACCCTCCATATTAAATTCTCTACATGATTGTGAAAACCGCATCAAAATCCTTTGCGTAGTTCAGAAGAACAGAGCGGACACAAAATGCGACTTTGCAAAATTACTGAAATAATGAATAGATATAGAAAAGGGGCATAAGGCTAAATACCAATTGCTTTATTTATAAAATATGGATCGTGGTCACTCGTAGTTTATTTATTCAAGAGCACCCTTCTGGGTTTCGCCATTATAATGCTTCGGTAAGCACGATGAACTCTAATACGTTTTGTGTCACAGTAATTTCTATGGCAGTCGTTGAGGCTAGTGAGAAGCTTAAAGGCTGCAGAAGGCTCTGTAAATTAGGTATTACAAGACAGTACATGAGGCCAGCAGGGGCTCGTGGCTAAGTATTAACAGCCGCCGATCGATAATTTTTAGCTACGCTTGCCGGGGCTGGTCTTGGGCCGTGGATGGGTGACCATCTTTACATATCGAGACTCCTCCGTGCCTCGGAAAACACGTTAAGCCGTTAGTTCCGACTATCACTCGTGGATCTTTGATAGACGTTATGGGTCGTCAGAAGCCCGGAAGTCTGACAATCAGTCTTAGCAAGGGGTATTGTTTCACCCGGTTTATGTAGGATAGGCAGTCACTCCATGTTTCAGCTGCATCCGATTAGACTGGAAGCTGATCCCAATATAATTGAGAACTGGTGAGTCGATGAGTAGCAGACCCCAACAGAGGTCGATTATACGACCTACATTCATTTCTTCATTAAACGTACCTACATAAGGCCTCAAAGAATAAAATAGTTCATTACCTCTTCTCATTACAACGTTGTGTCATTCCTCCTTACCTTCCTTGAATTTGAATTAACCGCCGCTTTTTCATTCCAAGCTAACGTGGGTCTTGAATATGTATAGGTATGTTTATATGGACTATATTACGTGGTTTTTGTGCAAAAGTAAAAGTTTTGAGGTTTGTCCTATGTTTAATGAATGAGTAGGTACAACGTGCACAGGGAAGATGGTCTTTAGAAGCTTTTTTATCATAAATTATACATAACTTAACATAAACTCGTGCCTTCTCGTGGGTCAGAAACTACAGAACGAAACTAAAAACCAGTGAAATCCAAATCAGTTAATTTTTTCTTTTTAATTTTTTTTTAAATATTTATTTATTTATTTATTCTATTACAAAATTACTAACTTAATTAAATTACTAACTTCTGCCCGCGATATTGCCCATGGGCTATCTATATAGTATAGCTTTCTGCCAGTGTAAGATTTTTGAAATCGGATCAGTGCTCCCAGATATTACCTCCTACATCCAATCTTACAAACTTTACCTCAAAATAATACACAGCAGTGCAGATTACGTTAGCGTATCACTGCTATAATTTTAGTTCCCGTAAAAGTCCGCGTCCTGAAATAATAGGCAAACTTCATTATTTGCGCAAGCGTATAGAATATCCTGTTAGTTTTAGTCTCGTCCCAAAAGGATGCTGAAATTTCAAGCTAGAGATTTTGTGCAAACCCTTAGGAAATGAGCCCTTATTTGTGAATTAAATGTGAAGGAAAATTTTGCTTTTGTTTAAACTAATATTATAAAGCTTGTTAGTTAAGCTTTCGCGCCAAAACGGCTGAATGGATTTGGATGTTTGGCGCTTAGGTAGACCATGACACAGATTAGGATATATTATACTTTTTATTCCGAAATCCTCACGGGATCGAAACTTATGCGGGTAAAACCGCGAGGCACAGTTAGTTCATCAATATAATAACAAATTAAAATCACGAGGTAAATTCGGAGCACCTCAAACAGTCAGCCCCGATACCATCTTGCTGACTGCATTTTTTACCACTTTGTCGATTAGCTTCAGTATGCAAGGCAATCCAGAAATAGCCTTAACCTGAAAACGGAAATAGTTTCAGCCTACTTCCCGTGGGGGTAGGCTAAAACTAAAGAACGCCACCTGTTACGATCCTATCATTCTTCTTTTGCTTCGTTTACGTTTATACAAGTGGTCATACACGCACGTCGGTTGCGAGTACTACGCACCTCACCTTTCTGAAGATCATCACCAATTATGTCCTTCTAAGATGTCCTCCCGGCATTTCTATTCGCATCTGCCTTGTAAGTAAATAAAGGGGTATTTAGTTAGTCGCCTTTCATTCATCAACGAAAAAAACATGTCCCCACTTAACACCTATTTAATCAGTAGCATTCACATTAGCTCTAAGCGAAAGCCTCCATCACACGTCTTCTTGAAAAAAAGCTATTGTATCCAAACCACCTTCTAAAAAGCCAGACCCAAATGCAAAGAAAGCCGCATACAATCATCTGGAGTAGCATTCAGGCTCAGCTCAGGCGCGTGGCTGGCCCAGTTTGAACGCTCTCTCGATATACCGTATTCCAGTTTTGAACGAGAAGTCTAAAACATCGGGTATAGCTAAGTAAAAAGCGATATGTGACCGAAATGTCTACTTTGGTTGCCCTTACTATGATTTTGAATGGTGGCAAGAAATGTGAGGAATTGAGGCTTACAGTTTGAAGAAGTATCGTAGCATCAAGATTACCTTTAGAATGTTCAATGACTTGGTGAAATGCTCTAAACACTCATTATTTACAAATATTAAAAAACGAGTGCGGTCGGGAGACCCCCTTCAGAAACGAAGTTCCTTATGCGATACGAGTGTGTGTGCGTACGGCACACACACTCGTATATAAAAGAAAGAGAAACTCGAATTAAATGCGTGTTTTTAATATAGATAGATCTAGTATAAGTTTTCAGAAACTCTCATGATGTTTTTTTTTTTTTTTTATTTTGACTTCGCTGTCGGCTTTAGCACCCTCAACAACCAAGAAAACGACACCCATGACGAAAAATTTTTAAACTTTTCATCATGTGTGTCGTTTTCATAGTTTCGTTATTCAACTTCGTTCCAAAATAACGCTACTATAGTTCGTTTTCTAATCCCAGAGATGTCAATCTTCTATGTACTAAAAAAGCGCAAACACAAAAGACAAATGTCAGATTAGCCTCTGGGATTAAAAAAAGAATTATAGTTTTAAAATATCCACCTCCACAGTCCACCGCAAGATTTTACTAACAATACCTATTTTACTACTGAATTTCTACCTCCCCAAGATAATTGATACAACAATTATGTAAACCACGGCCAAGGCAAACCGTCTGCGCTTCACCAACGTACCAATTAGTGAAGAAGCCAAAATACAATGATACCCACCTACATTGTAATAACAGTATACCAAAATTTTACTCAGTAATTTGTTACACTGTGGTTTAATCATTCCCCACATTTAGGACGAGTTTCACCAATGAAACAGCCGGTCCATTCTGTAAAAATCTCACCATGAAAACGTAGGTGAGGTGAGCTGTCATTCCACGTGATGCTAGAGATTGACACTATTGTCAGATCACTCCAAGTTCACTTAACCTAAGTTTCTCGGTTAGATTTTTACAGAAGTGATCGGCTGTACACGTTCAGCACAACTAAACCGCGTTCAAGAGTGTCATCATTGTTGTGGAATATTAACAATGACAGAACTTGAACGCGACTTAGATGTGCAGATCTCGTTTAGTTTCATTGATGAACAGCGGAGTGATTGCGTAACACACTATCAGTAACAATAGCTTTCATTTCGACAGTTCAACACATTCATTGCGTTATTTACGTGGTCGAGCTGACACATTTTTTGAACGTATGAAGCAAAGGATTAGCAATATCCATTTTTTTTTTCTGGGTGTGAAATCATCATATGACTTCTCCTGCTCTGGGCGGAGCGGGAGGGCGTGTCAGACTTTTACTGACTAAAACCCACCCGTGTTCCTTTAGTTGCCTATGCTAGGGGCCACGGTATCTCTTTCGAACTCTGTCCGCTGTACCGTGATTTCTCGCGATTAGCAATATCCTTCAAAATGATTCAGATTGTGATTGACAAAATTACGCAATTAGGGTGCAGCTCCTACACTTTTGCCTTACCTACATAAACTTCTCAATCTTGTTAAATAACCGTGAATGCTAAGGAAATAAGACTTTTCAACAAAGAAGTCTCCTTAAATTCTGGACACTGGATTTTCACTGGCCAGACGTGCTTTTCCAGACTTTGCTACGCTAAGACTTTCGTATCCTTCGAAAGGAGACATTGTCATGTCTCTTATTGGACAAAGAATTGCCGTCCCTTGTAACGACGGTTGAATAAAATAGTGAAATGTAACTTGAGCCTTTTTAAGGAGGATATTTTTGATAAAATTGATCTTTTGAGGACAAAGATGTCTGAATGTTGTTTGTTCAGCGTTTTAACTTGTGTTGTCAAGGAAAAGGAACGTTGATGGGCTGTATACTTCTTAGATGATATATTGTGTTTCAAATAGGTCGTGATTTCATGTTATTTTGATGAGATTTTTTTCGTCATTACAAATGTTTCCATGTACAAAGAAAGTTAGGCAATAGTATGATTATGTAACAAGAAAATATTTTTGTTCTTGATCCGGATAAGGCACTCAATATAAGAACACTAAAAAAACAGTATGTGAGAAAATGCTCTATTAACCTAACCGGATACAGCTGAATACTAGTATTTTACATGGACCGCCTGCCTATCTGAACGCCACAACCCAGGAACAGGGTAACACGATACCCTTTGCAACACTGGGCATGCCGCATACCGTAGATCTTTGACAGTCGTTACGGGGGCAGTCAGAAGCCCAAAAGTCTGACAACCAGTCTTGCCAAGTCTGTCATTCGTAGATCTTTGACAGTCGTTACCACCGTAACGACTGTCAAAGATCTACAAATGACAGCCGGGACCAATGGCTTAACGTGCTTTCCGAGGCACGGAGGGGTTTCGACCCGTGCAGCCATTATCATTTCGTCACAAGACCCTGATTACAAGTGTTTTTATGTAAAAAGAAATTAAGTCAAGCAATAATATATTTACGTAAGAAGGATGCGAGAAAATGCTTTATTAAAAGGATGTTATTTTAATAATCCTCCTATTCTACTTCCTACTAATATTTAAACGCGAAAGTTTGTGAGGGATGACGGATGGATGGATGTTTGTTACTCTTTCGCGCAAAAACTACCTAACGAATTTGAATGATATTTGGCACACGGATAGTTTATAACCAGGATTAACACATAGGATACTTTTTATCCCGATATTCTCACGGGATCGAAATATATGCAAGTGAAACTGCGGGGCGCTGTTTGTTGATTATAGTGCTAGTTGATTATAAATCAATACAAAATCGTGTGAAAATTGTATGAGAACAGATGGTTAAACCTGGCTTAGTTTCAAACGTAGCCGAGAATTTTATCTAGGCTACGTTCGCGTACTTTAGGTAATATGAGAAGTTTGAAAGAAACTAATACGGCATCAGATCCATGTGATACTCCTATATCTTGGTTTACGTTTTGTATTCATTTGGAGTTTTAAGGTTTGATAGATCTGGGGATAGTTATGAATTTTTTTTTCAACTTTATAAGCCCATTTTCTATTTGAGTGGGCTAATTATTTGAGTCAAAGTCAAATAATTTATTTCAAATGGGCACATAATAGGCACTTTTCAACGTCAAGGTTTACAAGAATATAGAATCGATTCTGCGTGCCCACAGATTTATAAACTAAAGGGAGATATGCCAAGGGGGCGTGGCGCGCGTGCAAACAATGTATGCACAAAACAGAAACAAACGCGGGCGCCGATGATTTGTCAATAAGAATTGTCAATGTAGTTGTGTGTCTCAACGTTGCGATCTGCGTTACGCGATTGGCTCGCGTTGAGTGTGGTGACTGTTATAGCGTGAGTGAGCGCGTGTTCGTATTGTAGTGCATATGCAGTTGAAGGCGACAATCGGACTCGAACAGTTGGGCAGCCACACCATATCTCCCTTTAGTTTATAAATCTGTGTGCGTGCCCCTTGCAAAACAGGGACGAAGAACGGGCAATAAACTCCACAATTACTCTTTTAAAATGCTCTACAATATTCTGAATGCATTAATTATATAATTATACTAGCTGCGCCCCGCGGTTTCACCCGCATAAGTTTTGATCCCGCGGGAACATCGGAATAAAAAGTATCCTATGTCTTAATCCTGGTTATAAACTATTTGTGTGCCAAATTTCATCCAAATCCGTTCAGTAGTTTTGTCGTGAAAGAGTAACAAACATCCATACATCCAAACTTTCACGTTTATAATATTATTAGTATATTATTAATTAATTATTATATTATTAAGTAGGAAGTAGGATAGTAGGATGTGTAACTTACAGAAGGCTTTTATAGTTAGCAAAGATACCTTTTAATGCAGTAGTTTTTCATGGTATGCCATTTAATTGTCTGGCCATCATCATCATCATCATCATCATCATCATCATCATCATCATCATCATCAGCCTACAGCAGTCCACTGCTGGACATAGGCCTTTCCTATTGCACGCCATTCAACTCAATTTTCGGCAACTCTCATCCAGCCAATTGTCTGGCCATAAAACCAACAAATTATAGGCAACAAAAAACAGTCTCTATACAGTAGGCAGTATTAACAAGTCCAATATGAGTTGACCTCTTATTCTTTTGAAACTGCGTATTACGCTAGACCAGCTTAGTCAGCAAGGAAATGCCGGCACCATCTAGTTCTTGAAATATTGACCAACAAAATATTGACGTGTAAAATATTTCATTTCTTAAGGTCAAAGTGTCAACAAGTTTCGTAAGTCAACCACCGATTGGGTCCCACTAAACGCACGACGGAATCGCGGCAGGCCGAGACGAAAATGACGAGACGAGCTTGACTCCTACAGAAAGGACTGGCTAGCAAAAGACAGAATTGTGTGGAATAGGGCGAGAGAGACCTTTGCCCTGCAGAGGGACAATAGAGGCTAGTTGGATAGATAGACGGCACGGTTGGCGCAGTGGTTAAGCGATTGACTGCTGCGCTGCGTGTCGCGGGTTCGATTCCCGCACGGAAAAAAATATTTGTATGACCTACAAGTAGTTGTTCCGGGTCTGGCTGTTTGTGTATGTGAGTTTAAATGTTTGTAAACGCACCCACGATACAGGAGAAGTAGAGTGGGGCAATGTTTAAAAAAAAATGATAAAAGATCAAAGTGTTACCACTAACTTGCATCCTACTGTACATACATAAATGCAGGGCATATACCTAACATTTATCAAACTAATGATATGTAAAAGAAAGCATTACATACTCGTACGCAACCCGCTGTCATTATTGAGAAAGTGTGTAAAATGCGTCTTGAATAGGAGTTGTTATTGTGAAAGTTCTGAGCCTGTAACGAGAATATTAATAGCCCTTTCAGCACCACTTTGTGAGTTTGCCCTTCGTATGTCCTGAAAAGATTACGTATCTAGGCTAGACTAAGTATTTCAATATGGATACTTTTTCTCCTGGGAAGGTCATTTATTCTTAGCTTAGTACCTGGCGGTGTGTTTTTTTTTTTATAAATTGGGAACTGGAGTCGTATTTAAATGTTTTTTTGATCAACTCATCGATTTTATGTTGAATTAATATACGTAGAGAGAGAGAGAGAGATGTGGTATGTATAGGCTGAAGTCCAAGTGACTTCAGCTTATACATTCCACATCTTTCTCTCCCAGCATTGGACCAGTACAGGTTTTTGAAAAAGATCTTGTCGTGCCTGCTTGATTAGTCGTCTGTTCCTCGACATATGATTTTTAATCGTGGAATAATTTTGAATTTTTCACAGTTCTTCCATACAAAATCTGTCAGACGTCAATTTTATTCCACGAATAAAAATTATCTGTCAATTGAAAAATCAGCCCTAAGTTAACATAAGTACAGTCCGCAACAAAAGTGTATTAACACTAATACATTTACACATCATAAAAATAGACACATAAGGCTTCGATACTTACTGCTTTTATAGTACTGTTTTTCAACATATATGCTAAGTAGCTATTAATTAAATTTAATTCTTTAAAATTGACTTCAGTCTTAAAGAAAGAAAATACGTTTATTTGCGGCAAACATGACGCGTAAAAGAACACAAAGACAAAAAAAATAACAACTAGGAGGAAAATATTGCGTCACATCCACGCAAAACGGCCATCGCTCAGCATAATGCTAAGACCCTATGCGAGACAGAGCCCCAGCGCTGGTTTTGATTTTAATTTCATTTTTTACTAAAATGTTTAACACTTCAACAAAAACTGAAGTGTTGAACGACATTATGTTTCTTACCATACCTACTACAGCTAGTTATGTAATAACTCGGTAAAATGGATACATGACCGAAGCATACATGGAGGACATGAAGTAATTGTATTACCGGTGCGAACTTGCGAACTATTTGAACTGCTAACTGTGTTGCCAGTTGTAACCTATTTATTTTCGTGTCCTCCGTACTTTCGATACTGATTTCGTTTGCGTTGTGAATGTTAATTGGTCACATGGTTTTTGTGTGGGAGTTTGATTTAGGAGAGCCAGAAATGTTTAATAGTACGGGGCCCATACAAAACCCATTGTTCTTTTTCGGTTCAGAATCATGTACTGCATCCATGATAACCGATTGCACATCTTTTTCCCTGCCACCCTGTATTGTCGTAAACTTAGTCCCTTTCATTTGAAGTACTCCTTAAAAATATTTAAAAAATAATAGTGAAAAACATTAATTGAAAACACAAACTGCTCTACATTACTCATTTGTTTCCTTATGCGAATTTAATTCATTATTATGTTTCAAACCTGAACGCGTACCGTGAGGGCAGATTCGAGGTGGTGCGGGAAAAGAGTTCCTGGAAGGATTTAGGCGAGGACTTTGCCGCAGTAGGACAGTATAGGGCTAACAAAACAAATGTTTCAATACAAGTGATCCAAACAGTACAAAACCTTATCTCATTTTCTACTTCTTTATATACCCGCCTAGTGCTTACAACATCTTAATAAATATATACAAAATGACGCTGACTGCCGAGATAAACATTTATACCAATCATTCCAACAAAAACTATTTACTACGGTAGCCCTCTTGACATCTCGGCAACAGACGTTTTCGTCTAGACGAGACAAAAAGAAAAAACGTTTCAGTCCTGTCTGCCAAAATTCTAGGACTCTTCGCTTTAATTGGACTATAACAACAGTCTTAGGCAGTCTTGTTCAAATTGCTAGAATTTGAACAAGACTGCCTAAGACTGTTGTTATTACTGTTCGTTCTTAGAGTATTGATAAGACAAACTAATATAGGGGAGCATTGGTGGCCCAGTGGTATCAGCCCCGACAGACGAGTTGCAGGTCGTGTCGAACCACAGATTTATAAACTAAAGGGAGATATGCCAAGGCGCGTGCGAACAATGTATGCACAAAACAGAAACAAACGCGGGCGCCGTTGATTTGTCAATAAGAATTGTCAATGTAGTTATGTGTCTCAACGTTGCGATCTGCGTTACGCGATTGGCTCGCGTTGAGTGTGGTGACTGTTATAGTGTGAGTGAGCGCGTGTTCGTATTGTAGTGCATATGAGTTGAAGGCGACAGCCGGACTCGAACAGTTGGGCAGCCACACCATATCTCCCTTTAGTTTATAAATCTGTGTGTCGAACCCAGGTAGGCACTTTACTTTATGTATTTCATATTCATCACCATTGCCCTCAAAACGGTAAAGGAAAACATCGTGAGGTAACCGGCATGTCCTAGAACCAAAATTGTTTTGTGAGCAGTGGTGATGAAATTATTTACACAAAGGAAAGCTGGTATTACCTGCAACTCATAAGTCGTGGTCGTTACTACTGGGCCACCACTGGTAACTGTACAACTAGTTTAAAAGTGATAGTTATAGTTATTGGTGTTGATTCAATACCAATTTTTGATTGCTAAGGCCGCTTTCACATTAGGACGTTAGCAGCGCGTTAGTAGCGTGGCAGAAGCAGATGCCTTCACATTATAAGAACAGCCGCGCGATAACAGCGCGGCTGCCGCGCCGCAGTTTAGATCGAAACGTTCGATGTCAGATTCGTTCATTGTGTAGTCGATAATCATGTGCGCGTGCAACACTGACTCATCACCGACTGAGCGCACGCTGCGGCCGCCCCGCATGTCTGTTTATAATATGAAATTCTGCCTGGGCGACGGTCGCGCGTCTGTCGCGCTGCTAAAGTCGCCTAATTGTGAAAGCGGTCTTACAAACGTGTGTTTTATCTTCGACTTCCTGGCTGTTGTTCTAAGGCTATAAAATAGTAGTAAACTCCTGTTCTATTTGTGGTTGTATCGTAATGTACGGTCACCAAAGGAGATAAGTAACCAAGGTCACCGGATATAGTTCAAGTTTATTAAGAAACCAATAAAATAAAAAAATAAAAAAAAAATAATAGAAAACAAACAGTTCATTTATCAAATTAAATTTCATTCGATACATCCATCGGTTTCTTACTAAACTTCAACTTTCTTTTGGTGACGTACACTAATCCTTGTCTAATCTATACTCAAAGATAATCAGTAAATAAGAGGCATTGTTAGAAAGGTAAACATTTTTATTTAGTAAATAATTAGTTTTTTATCATAGTAACTATGATAAAACCAATGTTGTTCCTTATTTTGTTTTATTAGATAGCTTGAGAGAGCCCCTACTTATGTTGAAGGATCGTTTTGGGTAGAAATTGTTTTATGTGGATAACTTTATTTTAATATTATACAAGTGTATGTTGAACAGTTTTCGTGGTAATATTTTCCACGTGTATGTAAAACGGATTCCTTGAAAACACAAACAATTAGGTAAATCCTATCCTATCCTACTATCTTACTTCCTACTATCCTATTTCCTACTAATCCTACTAATACGTATAATATTATAAATGTGAAAGTTTGTATGGATGGATGGATGGATGTTTGTTACTCTTTAACGCCAAAACTGCTGAACGGAATTGGATTAAATTTGGCACACAGATAGTTTATAACCAGGATTAACACATAGGATATTTTTTATCCCGACATTCTCACGGGATCGGAACTTGTGCGGGTGAAACCGCGAGGCGCAGCTAGTAGGTATATGAATACATATTCTCCGAAATCGATCATACAGAGGTGTTCACACCTGGGATATACAGGGTCAAATAATATTATTAGTGAAACTCCGCAGACATGATGGCTATCGATAGGCGAAAATCGATTAAGGGCTGATTTTATCAATTCTTCAAAAATTTCAAAAGAATTCTCGAATAAAGTTATCAGTTGTAACTTTATTCAAGGAATACTTTTGTAATTTTGACAGTTATTTCATGTAAAACCTGTCAAATGTCAATTTTATTCCTCGAATAAAAGTTATTTAGGTAAAAGGGCTGATTTTTCCAACGCCATATAATTTTTATTCGTGGAATAAAAATGACGTCTGACAGATTTTGTATGGAAGAACTGTCAAAAATTCAAAATTATACCTCCGATAAATTATCTGGCGTTGGAAAAATCAGCCCTACATGATTAAAAGCAAATGAATAATTTACGATCCAGAGTTTATTTTCGATATTTAGGAAACCAAAAGTGTTTAAGAACAAAGACGAAACTTAATATAAACGAAGTTTACACACAAACATACCCACCGACCAACACCTACCAAATCAACAAGTAACATTTGAAGGATTTACCTCGGGGACAAGATAAGGAGCGGGCAATATTGACACTAGCTAAGATAGAGTTAATCCGTTTAGGGGCCCAATCACGACCGAGGGCCCAACCTGCCCGGGCAGAGCGTAACCTCATGAAAATGTATCAGAAAAATCAAGTAACTGCTTCCACGTCTCTTGTAACGGTGTGTGGTGTAATGTGGGAGAGATTTGCTTGTTTTAGGTTAAATTCAATACCTCAGTGATCTGTCTGAAAGGCCATTAGTATTGGCACGGTCTAAAGATATTCCCTAATGATATAAACGCTGTCTTAGCACAAGCATTTAGAAAAGTCAATTCTGTCCTTCGATTAAGCGTATGCAGAACAGGGTGTAAAGTCACTCAACCTCCACAGCCGATCGATTCTGTAAAAATATCACCGTGAAAAGTTAGGTGAAGTGATCTTAGAGTGAGCTGTCAATAGTGTCAATCCCTATGTATTAGTTGGAATGACAGCTTACTCCACGCTCACTTCATCTAAGTTTTCACGGTGAGATGGTTACAGAATAGCACTGCAGGTAAGGGACTCCGACCAGACAGGTGTCGTGTCTGGTGGGCTACTGGGCGACGTTGTATAGACGATAGTTGCGTCGTAAACTCTGCTTGCGCGATGCAGGATTTTGTAAAGAATAAATCAATTTCGGCTATGGTATGTGTGTTTTCGATTCTGCGTCTGACTAGAGAGAAGCTGCGGAAAAATCCTACCCTTTCCTACGGGCACGTCTTCCCTACAAAAACCGCGCCCCCCGGTCTACTTCTTGATATGCAATGGTCGCTGTAGCACCATGAACATGAGGCTACAGGAGCTAGTGCGAATCTTGGGGTTCATTCGAAACTATTCTCTCATCTACCTAATTCTGATATTTAGATCACGTTAATCATGCTTTACTGAAATACAACACTCGCAATATTCTTTTATGAAGGAGACAATCTGGAATCATACAAAGAATGGTTTACTAAAAAGTTCTAAAAAACAAAAACACTCATTAAAATGGAGAATCTTAAATAATCTTACACCACATAAAGTTTAAACAAAAACCTAAAACTCGTATATTTACTAGATTTATTCAAAAGCCCACATCTTTGCACCACACGCTCACAACATAAATATTCAGTGTGGGGGCGAAGATCTCTTATTAATGAAAAAGGGTCACAAGGTATTTTAATTTAACTACGTGCTAAGGATTTCGGAGGGGCACTTACGATAGGGGTAGTGTCGTGGATGTGGGCACTAAGTTTCTTAGTGCCAAGTTTACTCCGAGATTTCGAACAGTTTTTTTTTTATTGCTGAATGGGCCTGCTCTCGACCTCGATCTCGCCTGTTACAACGATGGATGAGGTATATGATGGAGCGAGCGTATCCAGAAGATGCCTGTTCACTCTTGCTTTGTCGGCAGACGGGTTATATGTGGAAGGCATGGCAGACGCCGGCTGAGAGTTATTATATTGGTATTTACCCCACTTTTAGGTAACCATAAGACCAGAAATATTTTTAACATGTAGGTTTTAGCTATGTAGATTCTAGATTTAGGTATTATTACAAAGTGACTGACTGCCACGTCGGTTTGTGGTCGCAAGCGCTACTGCTGAGCGTGAGGTCTTGTGTTCGATTCCCAGGTCGGGCAAAGTGTTGTTGGGTTTTTCTATCTGGAATTTCTCAGTAGCAGCCCGGAAACTGCATTTGTACCCGGTTGATGGCAATAAGCTCGCCCTATATTAAATGGACTTAGACATAAGTGGCGAAATGTGAGTGTCCTATAAGTGTCCTCTTTAAACTCTGCCCAACCCTTCGAGGAAATAAGGCGTGATGTTTTTACTCAGGTATTATTCTAGTTGACAACTCCAAGAAAATTCATTGTTATGTGCTGTATCAAAGCACAGAAAAGATAGTGATATGGGCTGTGGGATATAAATAATGCTTGAACTAAAGCCCCTTCGCTTTGTAGACGAGGTAAACACATTTACTACAACATTGCTACCTGGAAATCTATTATTTACTTACGACGGGGATGTTCTAGTGTCGTGGAAGTGGGCATTAAGCTTCTTAAGGCCGTGTTGGTAAGGTTAACATAGAGATTTCGATAAATATTCCCTTGAACTTTTTTTAAACACTCCTAAACAGGATGGCAGGGATATCGACGCGTAACCTGTTACCATGGATTCAGCACATGATACTGAAAGCCCAGGAATTTTTCGTAAGTTAATTTTAAAAAAAATCTTGTATGCGTACCTACATTTTGACCGCACACTTTTCCATGAAACTCGGGGCGTCGGCGAACATAAGGGTTACTCTAGAATCATGTGGTGCATGAATGGTTTCAGTTGGCGCGTCGATCTCCTGCCAACCTGTATATGATGTAAATACATACCTATTACCTATATTGTAATGTATTTGTGATAACTTGCCCAAGAAAACTGAAGAATATCTGAACATAAAGCAGGTGACACACTACGATAAACAGAAAGAAATGTGAATAACACAATACCATAAACAAAAACAATTTCGCAAAAAAAAACAAAAGACTGTCATTTACAATTTTTTTACAAACTGTTATTACCAAACAACATCATTTAACAAAATAACATACATGCAACATAAAAAGTAAAAGAATCTTGAAACAAGGAAGCGACGATGTTTCGTATAAAATTCAAATAACTTCTCGGTAAGCGTCGCTTGCAAATGATTAACAGTGAAGGAGGGTAGATATAGATGTACTTTTGGCAGAGATTTGCTTTATCTGTGAGTGACATTGTAATTGTGAGGACATTATTTAACGGCTTTATGATGATAATTAAATGGGCTGAACTGGCTGATAAGATTAATTTAATTTTTTAGGTGATTTTTTTTTAACTGTCTTCAGAAAATGAGGTTCCTTTTTTGGTTTTTATTTTTTAGGTATGTCGGTAACACGGGCTGATGTCCGCAACTCCAAGCCAGAGCGTACAGCCTTGGCCAAAAGTATTAGGCACCCCATAAAATATCACACTGCATGTTTACTTATTGAACAATGAATAAAAATTTCATGATAACATGCCTGAGTAATAAAATAAAACATTTCCTAGAATAGTAAGCGGCTTATTGTTAAGGTCATAAAACATCTGGCGCCCGAAAACAAAGGATTTGGTGTTTTTGTGGTCCTAACAGTCCACGTTTGGTCACTTGTATTCAAGACTCTAACGAGTAAACTAGGATTATTTTTGTTTAAGTAATCAAAGTGACGTCTAATTTATTAAAAAATGCCGAAACGAAGTGAAATTAGTTTGGAAAATCGTGTGAAAATACAACTTTTTCATGAACAAGGAAAATCGCAAAAAGAAATTGCTAAGTTGGTAAAATGTTCGCGTTGCGCCGTCCAATCTGCCATCAAACGATTTGTTCAGACTGGCACTCACGCTAATAAACCAAGAACAGGCCGAAAACGAGTAACTACAAAGCGCGAGGATAGACAAATTATACGCGAATCCATGAAAGATCGGAAGAAAACTTCTTCAGAGCTTGCTGCTTCCTTGTCCGAAGAGGCTGGAAAGCCAATAAGTGCTCGAACAGTCAGAAGAAGGCTTGGAGAAATGGGTCTTAAGGGATGCAAAGCCAGAAAGAAGCCGTGGCTACCAGAAGCCAATAAAAAAAAACGACTAGAGTGGGCTCTACGGCACCAACATTTTACAGAGGGGGATTGGTCCAATGTGGTGTGGTCTGATGAATCTAACTTTGAGGTGAGTCAATTTTACTGTTATTTTTATTAATTAGAATGATCACTTATTGAATTCACTTAAACCATAAAAGTTATAGCCATCTTAAAAAAAAGCCTTTTTTTTTGTTTTTTCTGCAGGTATTTGGAACACCAGGTGTGACCTTCGTGAGGCGGCGTGTGGGCGAAGAATACCACCCAGATTGTGTCGTGCCCACGGTCAAGCACGGAGGCGGCAGCATAATGATCTGGGGCTGCATGGCTGCTGATGGAGTCGGCGAAATGTTTATTTGCGAAGGTCGTATGAACAGCGAAAAGTACATAGAAGTCCTTGAAACTGCACTTGTGCCTTCGCTAACGAGTATTTTCGGCGAAACCAACCTAGATAAAGTTATATTTCAACAAGACAATGCACCTTGTCATAAATCAGCGACCACGATGCGCTGGTTTACTGAAAACCATATTAATTTGTTGGATTGGCCTGCGCAGTCCCCAGATCTAAATCCAATCGAACATCTTTGGGGCATTTTGAAGCGGAGGATTGAAAAGCATAGCATAACATCAAAAACGGCAATAAAAAATGCGTTGGTGCAAGAATGGCAAGCCATAACAAAGGAGGACTGCTGTAAGCTTGTACGCAGCATGCCAGCTAGAATCAATGCAGTAATTAAATCAAAGGGTGGATCGACTAGATTTTAAGTTTACTAAATTCATTTTTTCATCTTTTAATAATAATAAATCGATTTAGAAAAATAACGTTGTTTGTTTTCATTATTTTAACTAAATTTTAGGGTGCCTAATACTTTTGGCCAAGGCTGTATTTTGCGCACGCTACGTAGTAGGTAAAAAAAAAACAACTTAGCTTAGCCCAGTTCACAGCTAGACATAGGCCTCTCCCATACCGGCGCCACAACACCCTGTCCTCCGCCTTTCGCATCCAGTCTGTCCCAAGCACCACGTATTCCATATTTTGAATTCTGAAGCTAAATTATTATCTACTAGCCGCGCCCCGCGGTTTCACCCGCATAAGTTACGATCGCGTGGGAATATCGGGATAAAAAGTATCCTATGTGTTAATCCTGGTTGTAAACAATGTGTGTGCCAAATTTCATCCAAATCCGTTCAGCAGTTTTTGCGTGAAAGAGTAACAAACATCCATCCACACAAACTTTCACGTTTATAATATTAGTAGGATTTAAAGCAGATTTTTCATATGAATAAAAAAAAAATAGATTTAAGGGTATAACCAGGTTAACGTTACTTTGCAGTTGGTTATTAAATGCATCCACAACATCAAGATAACTTTTCAGACGTCTTTAAACCCCAAACAGTCTGATCCAATCAAACCAACAAACTCAAACAGAATCTTCTATTCTATACTTAAATTGGAAAACAATGGAAGATCTCTCTCATTGGACCCCTCCAATGAGTATCTACCTATCTTCCTTTGTTTTATTAACTAAAAATAGAATTTCTCAGTAATCTCCGGGCGATTGTTGTGAAAACAATAAACATCCAGTAAGCCTGCAATCCGCTTAGTGCTGTCTGAGGCACAGTGAGGAGGTCGTGATAAAATTAAACGGATAGTATTTAATGCGAAATGTTTCTCAGTCCTATGAAAAGGGAAGTTTTCGACTAAATCCTGTGCAAACTGAACTTCTAAACTAAAATTATAAAGAGTTAAAATTGTTTGTTCATAAGGTGAGCTCTGGAAGTACTGATATGATTAAAAAAAATATTTCACGGATTGAAAGTTACACTATTGCCAAGTGTAGGATTAGTTGTTAAAACAAAAAAAAAATAAACACGAATTTCACGCGAGCAAAGTCACGCAGAAGACAGAAACTAGCGTTTGATATTTGAATTAATATTCAGTTTAGAGTCTACATAATTTGCTCTTTCGGCCAATTGGAAAAAAAAAACAATGAATTGAAAAAAGCTTGCCAATTCATTCATGAAAATATTGTGAGCTCATCCTAATAGTCAGATTATAGTTTTCCAGTCTATTTCTTTTTATGGTTTTTATAAAAAATAAATCATATTATAACCACATGATTATGCAAACCATATTCAAGTGCCTAAAAGGTACAAAATAATGTTAAATCTAAATCTTTTTTCATAATATATCAAATACATTTACCCCGGTGTGCCACAAGCCCATCCTAATACTTCTATACAAATAAGTGAGCGCGGCTCTTACAATACAGCTTACAAATTATAAGTTTGTGTCCATTTCGACACGTAAGTCTTTGCGCCTTTTGTCTTCAAGAGATGAAACCCAGCAAACATCCACCGCTAAACACGCTTTCATTGCTTCAATAAACAGTTGTAGGGTATAATATTACCTTACAGTAAATGTAGTGAGTAAGTAAGTAAAATATAGTAAGTAGATAAAGTGACTAAGGCAATATAACTTGACGAATAAGTACTGGATGAATGGTACGGATATAAAGTTCATTTTGTTCAAATGTATTCCTTGCAAACGGTACACTGCTGGGACACAGGCCTCCTCTCTGTGACAGGGAGTGAGCCTTAATCTACCACGCGGGCCCAGTGCGGGTTGGTAGATGTCACATGGCTTCGAATTTTTGGTTCTAGGACTTGCCGGTTTCCTCACAATGTTTTCCTTCATCGGTTTGAGAGAAGTGGTAACTGGTGGTGGTGATAACTTATACAAAGTAAAGAGCATGTTGACATGCTCTTTACTTTGTTCTAACCCCTAATCAACAACTCGTAAGTCACAGCCGTTACCACTGCTCTATAGGTGGGTTCCTAACTTTTATTGGCCGTTTGGAGGTATGAGGAACAGGGTGTAAAGTTCACTCATCCTCCATAGATAAGGGAGGATCCTCCGACCAGACGGGTGTTGTGTCTGGCGGGCAATTGCCCAACGATTGATGTTGGGAAATTGTATCTATGATGCTAATTGCGCGGTAAACTCTGCTTGCGAGATGCAGGATTTGCGTGACGTCAGTATGACGCGTTGTTCGCATGTGGCGTTGTAGATACCGCTACAGCCGAAAGAAAGCCAAGTAGAGTTCAAAGCAATTTATACCAGCTCAAATAAGCTACGCAAAGAATGCCAAAGCGGAAGACAGACCCATTCAAAGACATATTTCCGTGGATTTCACAAGTCCAGTTACACTTCTACCTACCCATTTTCTTACAAAAGCGTTGTACAACCCGTAACTCCTAACGATCACTATCTAAATAATACCCGGCCTAAGCCAACGTATTTCTGTGCATTGAAGCACGCGTCAACACACGGCCCTAACAATTACCAGGGTTAAGTGTTGAGGCCGAAATACCGTGTTAAATGTCCTATAGGGATTCACTACCAATGTACATTATCTCCTACGAAACTTGGCCCTTGAAGCACTGTGTAAACACACCGAAAGTATCTTCGAAATAGGCCATTTTGAGGGACAGGGGAGGTCATCCTTTAATGGTCGGATGATTCCTTACAAAATCTCCAGGATCTTAATATTATAGAATACTTAAGATTCAATGTGGTTATGCATTATGCAATTATGTGTTTTATTAAGTAGGAGTTAGGAGTGAATATTGGTTGAAAGGTGGAAGGGATTGGGTAGTAAATCACAATGGAAGTCGACTAAATAAGGGTTTATAAGTGGCTTTATTGTAAGCTTGCTATTTAGGGTCAGGATTAGGTAATAGTAATTTATTAGTGTCTTTAAATAGTTTCTCGCCTTAATTTTAACAATCAGCGAGGTAATTGCGTAACACACTATCAGTAGCAATGGCTTTCATTTTGACAGTTCAACAACATTCATTGCGTTATTTACGTTATTGAGCAGACAAATTTTTCGAACATATGAAGCAATGGATAAGCAATATCCTTCAAAAAGATTGCGATTGAAAGTGTTGTATGCAATTAGGGTGCAGTTTTCTTTTTTTTTATTAACTGATATTTAATACCTTACCTATCCTTTACTGGCACTAGTTCTAACTTACTCCACTATGTCGTAATTAGATATATTAATTGGCATCCCGAATTGCCCACGTACCAACATCCACATCTTTACTAAATGGTTGCTGACTTCACGTCAATTGACAGACGATAAGACGGATCTTCCTTATAAGTTTCTTCTCCTATAGGAGGTATATTATAGTATCATATAAAAATATGTATTTTTGGTCATATATATATATATGACCAGAAATACACATTTACAATACAGATTTTTAATACCTTTTTATATTATACAAGCTCACAAATGATTCATAATTATGTCTATATTGTATTGCCATATTATATGTTAAATATCTATGATAACATAACATATATGATAGTGTAATATCCCAAGAGAAAAACGGACCAACAAATAAATTCCAACAAAATTTCATAAACTCAAATACAAAATATCTTCCTTCAAAATCAAAACCACAACCCAATAAGGAGTCTCCCACTAAATACTCAGATGATATCGCCAATAATTCCGTTCCATTGCCAAAATACCATTTATACCTAAATTAACCTCCTCAAACGAACCGCCTCCAGATTTCCTACCGGTAAATTTCATCCAGGACAATAATCTTCTGAATGCATCGTCAGCTGTATGAACAATGTCCATCGACCGGTTCTTTTGACTCCTAAACTACCCCAACATTTGACCAGCGAGGGACCAAGTTAGGTTGGACCGGACCAGATTCCCAATCCGCTATTAATATAGATTTTCGATCGCCCCGTCAATATGTAACGGCGATTTGGGAATTTCTGTCTTATAGTACAGTGATTCCTTATACTAAGGAAGCTTTATGGTATTAGACATGATTGAAGTAGTAGAGCTTTAATAAAAATGCCCAATTCCTGATTGGGTCAAAAAAACAAAAAAATATTGCAGACTTTTCATAACTCAAGGAATGAGACGTATTTTTATTAAAAGATACAAGCAGGCTTCTTATCTTTTGAGCTGTAGGCCTAACTTAAATTGCCTAAGAAAAGCTCAAAAGATTACTAAACAATTTCGCAGAGTTGAGTGGAGATTAGGTTTTAAAATTATAAAGTTTCCCTTAATTAAGTTTTGTCTGATTTAGAAACTTCAAGGCAAGAACTAATTGAACACAAGTGAGTTTTTAAACCTCAATTAAAATCTTTCTGTGATTATTTTTCGTCAAAACCTAATTTGAAATCCCCTTCAAATCCTCAGATACTTTCTTTGAAGTTACGAGAGCATTGGACAAGACAATTTAATTAAAGCGAACATCTTCCTGTGAGATTCGCCGACATCACGTGAGTAGAAGAAATCTACCTCTGACCATATATTTAAGCTTTCACTGAGCGGCAATAACAGTAAAGCGTCTTGAGGGAACGCTAGTCAGGGATGGATTTGGGAGGCTGATGTGGAATGTAGTCTAGTCTGTGAGTGAATTGAGAATGAGATGAATGTTTAAAACATTCCCAAAAGTCTTTAACTTACTTTATGGTTCATACTTCATAGGCTACGAGATTTATTAGTTTTAAAACTAGGCTTTGTATTTTAAGTACGTCTTCTATTAAAATTGGTCCCTTGTTTGCCGACAACTGTAATTGGACTCTACAATATACAATATAAATAATGATACCAGTCTGTTACTTTCCAAGCCATTTAATATAGGTAACATAATTATTGTTTTTAATTTTGTTGAAGCTATTGTTTATTAGAGCCAAAAAATATCTTTGTAAAGCTTGTTAGAATCTGTCAACCTTTCCATGATAAAACTGAGCTATAGAGTTTATTACCACAGGTAAGAAAAACAGATTAATTTTTCGACAGTCTTTCTAGTTCAGGTTATGCTCCAGAATGGATACTATTTTTGTATGATATGAAAAAATAACTTTCAGTTAATCCGCCTAATTCACCTTCCTGAATCCATCCCTGCCCTCACTTCGGTCGAGATTTAAGAAGATAGGTATTACCTTCTCCAGTACTCACAGTAGAGTGTCTCTCTTTATGGATACCTTAATGGCGTGATGGAGTAAATGCGAAATGTTAATGAAAAGTTCTAGTGGAGTGGCGAGCGATGAGCTGGAAAATTGGGAACGACTGAGTGCATGTTCCGATGTGTTGGGGGATATATTTAGGTCGTGTGTTTGTGTGACTACTAGTATTTTGTTGTCTGCCAGTGTTTGTTTTTATATTTTGTTGTTGTTTTGTCGTATTTCGTTTGTCATCTGTCTTGGTACGGGTCGGTATTAATTTGATATGAAGTATTTGAATGTGTAACCAATTATTGGTGCTAGTCTACCTAAGACTAACCGACTAGCTAGACTAAAAAGACTTTTATGATGGCTTTCGAGAAATTCAAGGAAGGGTGGGACTGATATCATCTTCGAGTAAGACATTCGTATAATTAGACGTCAAGCTTCACCCTGGTGAGTTATTTAGATTCTTAATAATTGATGGTTGCATATGTATTTTATAAAGAAAACATTTAACTAATTATATTTCAGTTTTACATAAGTATGTGATGTCTTTGGAAATGCATATTTTAACAGTCTCCCTGAAATCAAATACTCACGTTAGCTACACTTTTCTGTTAATATTTTTATAACTCTGTCGTTTTGACTTGAGATAAATATGTTTCCATTTTCCTGATGCTTGGGGGAGGTCTATGTCCAGCACAGAACGCCTTTCGGCAGATATGACTGAATGAATATTTCCTTTTGATGACACGACAACCAGTTTGCATTTTTGTTGTTAATTATTCCTTGTTTACTTAGGTACTTCGCTTATTTTCCTTTCGGGAGCTGCAGAATGTCACATTTGACCCATCCTAACACTGCAAATGTAAAACAAAGTCCACAAACATTTATCTCTCCACCCAAGCTACGCACATAACTTTCTTCCCCATACACATAGCCACCACTGTCCACCATGCTTACCCCCATACCATAAAGTAAATAACCATAACGCTGTCACAATCAGATAAGTGGGGCCGACTTACGGCTCGGACACATGGAGGGATTTGTGTCGCCAATTGTATTGTCAATGATGTGGAAAATGCTTTATGTACCAATGTATTCGGGAGTGAGACGTAATTGACATCGGGATATACTGACGGTGGAATGTAGCTGCAATATTTTTGGACTGTTCTTTTTAATTCATGAATATATACGGAAAAATTTTGTACATAATATGCATAGCACAGTCATTTTTAAACTGATATATTTAGCTTAAATGTTAGACTTGTATAAGCACCTATTTAAAATAAAGTGATTTTATAAAGGTTCTGATTTTCCTTTTGAGGTCGGATCCCTAAAAACAAGTAAATTCAAAAGCCATAAAGTCATAAGCCATTTCAAAAGTCCATGTTTTATGACACAGGCGCGTTTCTGGTATATATTTGCACGTCGTTTTCAGTCTCAAAACGTACACACAAAAAAACACAGAGGAACTTATTCCAACAAAGATTTCATCGCAAAACAGTGCCAACCTACCAACCTACCCCAAAAGCTCCTAAAATCCGAACTACCCGCAATCCCACCGATATTTATGCCACTGTGAACGAAGCTCTAGTCGCAAGCTCAGGGCATTACAGGGGCCTCTACTTAGAAAATCTTTATTAATAGACGAAGACGACAGCACACCAAGTGGAAGGATTTCGGACTGGATTGAGTGACAGAGATAAAAGATATTTTAATCCTGTTTGATGAAAAAAGCTGTGTCTGGTTGTGTCGCACGATTTTGGTGTGAGACTTTTTCAGGAGAATTATCGTGACAGTAATTTTCGGGGGAAGATTGTGGTCACTTTACTACATATTACAGGTTATCTACTAAGAAGTAGTTTTTTGTAATAAAGATCAACATAATGAAGATGTCAAATGAAAGGAGTTTTATGTTTTATAGACCGAAATGAAGGTTTACAACATTAAGGGCTGGTTTTTTCAAACAGTTAGTTAACGTAACATATGTACGTCAAATATTAACGATTACGTACTCGTTATTATTTGACGTACGGCAAGCTCATAATTTTATAATTGTAATTTGAAACAACGTTTTTTTTTTGGTTTGACGATAGTTAGCGTCATTTTTGACGTATACGCGTGCGTCAAGTGGACGTGAAACAACCCGCCCTAAGTTAACTATTTAGAGATTTGCTTATTAAAAAAAACTACATGCGAAGACTATTATAAATCCGGAAATGAAGCAGGAAGATAAATACATGAATAATATTGCAAAGATCGTAGCAGGTGGCGCTCTGTAGTTTCTGCCTACCCCCTATGAAAACAAGGCGTGTGTTTATATATGTAGATATATTACAATATTCAAAAAGTCATAAACTTCTAAAAACATGGATTTCCAAATGAAGCGGTCAGACACGGCGTATTAAGGAAAATACCTACGGTCTTTGTAGAAAAACAAACCTTTTCAAAATTTTGATGATAATATTACGATGTTGTTTTGTTCTCATGTACTTATGTATACATGTACAGCTTAGTATGGATGTGCCAGAGTCCTTGCTTTCACCCTTTAATGTAATATTTCAGTGTTTTTAGAGCTACAGCGCCTGCGAGTAAATTAACCAATGTTGACAAAGAGCTATACCATGTATTTTATGTAGGTACTGTTACTACACCATTATACAACGCATGTAGCGTTACATTATACATGGCATACATGATATGAAAAGTACCAGTTCCTACCTACTTGATAATGTGTAGTCATTGTGAAAAAAAAGTTAATTGTAACATAAGTTGCTCATTAGAAAGAAAGAAAAATAGGTTTATTTGTCACAGAAACACGTGGAAACAAAAAAATAATTAATTCTAATAATAAGGAAAAATAAAAACAAAATACCTATATATCTACAATCACGAGCACAAAGCAGAAATAGTCGACGGCTACATTTCAAGGCTGTGACAAGAAGGCTTCCACTCAGCATGATGCTGTGCTATACCCCACCCACAGCACAGCGCTGATTTTCAGTGGTTACCCGAAAAGGACGTACAGAAACCAAGTCAGATCAAATGATTCGTACTATAGGTAACAAAATAAAATAAAACAAACAGCCCTATGGGGAAAGACTTAGGTTCAAACAGTCTTCAGAAAGACTATTTCTCTATGAAAACAATGATGGCAAATTGTTAAGATGGTGGAATAATAATTTCTAGAAACAGTTTTTAATAAAGCAGTTTCCAATTTCTTGGTATTTTCTTTTCTAAGTATTGAAACTCTTGTCACTAACGCTGGAGCCATATTGTCGCGATAACGCGAACTACACTTCACGCCCTCTCTCTCGCACACCGCTCGACGTCTCGCTGTTCAACAGAGAGCGCGCGACGTTAAGTTCGCGTTATCACGACAATGTGGCCGTAGCATAAGACCCTTATATGATCGTTGGAAATCAAGCAAGAGCATCAAAGTGAAGCCTTCTCTTCACAGAATTCGTGGAAGCTACTAAGAAGCTTATAGTATCACTATCTGCGCCCCGGCGTTTCACCCGCATAAGTTTCGATCCCGTTGGAATATCGGGATAAAAAATATCCTATATGTTAATCCCGGTTATAAACCATTTGTGTGCCAAATTTCATCCAAATCCGCCATCCGCGTCGGCATTAAGTCCGCCTTTGTACCTTTTTATTTGTGCAAGAAGTTTAAATAAATAAATAAATAATAAATCCGTTCAGTAGTTTTTGCGTGAAAGAGTAACAAACATCCATCCATCCATCCATCCATACAAACTTTCACGTTTATAATATTATATAGTAGGATATTAGTAGGATTGGAAATCATACAAGAGCATAATACCGTAGTATAGCCTTCTGTCTAACAACTTCTAGGAATTTCGCATGAGAGAGATAGCTCGCTAATTGCTCTATGCGAAGTACTAATTAACACGACCTTAATATTATTATGTACTAGGAATCGGCTTTTGTTCACTCAAATCGCAATCAGACCCACCTAAGTGTGCATACACACGAGGGGCAAGTGTCAACGGCAGAGGCAGATGCAGCCGTCGACACATGTTGACGCCCGCAGTCGACGCGTCGGCGGCTGCTGTTGACAACGTACCGCTCGTGTATTTGAGTACGGCGCTCAAATACACGAGCGGCATTTTGTTGACGGCAGCCCTCGATGCGTCGACGGCTGCAGTTGCCTCAAACTCATACTCAAATCATTTATTTCAATTAAATCATTTACAGGCACTTTTAATGTAGGTACTTAATTAGCGCCAGATGCATAACAAAAGCATTGCAGTGACAACAGTTCTTCTTCGTAAGAACCTACTAGGTACGCTTTTGACTCTTTGACAGTTCAAAATTGCCCGTAAAGCGTTTAATTTAAAAAAATGCTGTGAGTTTGAGTTGACACGTTTCATATGTCTGAAGGCCGTTTGTCCACTGCCACGTCAACGAGAACGAGATGACGGCGCCGAAGCTAAGTAGCACTACATTTATTATTTACTATGGCCGCGTGTCCACCGCACGCCGTCACCGGGGCGTCACGTTCGGTTCGAATAATCTCGTTTCTCGTTGACTTCCCGTTGACGATAGCAGGTGGACTAACGATGTTACTCGGCCCCTAAAAGAATTTTCCAGAAAAACAGAAAATACTGCATAACGACAGAAATAGGAATGCTGGCTTTTCCCCGGACGAGCTCTTTCACATACCTAGAGTTCTATCTACTAGGTACTATAAAAGCTTGACCACCCTCTGGGTGTTCTAAATTCCACACACATTCCACGTACTGCGTGTCCCAAAAATTACAAAAGCGTGTAAGTTATAATCGTACTAAATTCAACACCCAAATTATACAATATTGGACAACTTGTACCCGCCGCGGTTCAACCCTAAAATGACAAACAGTACCAAATCACACCAGTGCGTGTGAATACACTATAAATTCGAAGAAAAAATTGTCGGAGGGTAGTATTAATATAAGCCAAAAAGCTAGGTATTCGAAAAGTTTTTCTCATTACAAAACTCAATAGTCTACCCTACCCCTGAAAATGAAACTGTTTCAAAAAAGGTAGTCGAGTATAAAAGTTGTCAAAAAATAAAAGGCCCGTTTTGACATTTGAGAATGCGTTCTTGATTGACACCTGTCAGTTTCATACAAACGAATACGTGTTTTGCGAATTTGATCTTTATTAATTACTAGACCTGTCAATTTCAAAACGGGCCTTTTATTTTATGACAACTTAAATATTGGACAACTTATTTATTTGACAACGATGCTATTGAAGTAATGAATGTGTCCGTAAGTTCGTGAAATTTTGTAAGGGTTAGTTTATGACTGTTAGATGTTCATTTAGTTGATATATTTACTATGGTTATCTAGTTTAATAAAAGTTTAATATTTCGCAAAAGTTTAAGAAACTCGACAAAAATGTAAGATGGAAGGACTATTTTAGTGTGCATACACACGAGCGAAACGCGCGACGACAGAGGCAACTGCAAGACTCGACGCGTGTCGGCGACAGCCGCCGGTAACGTGTACAGTCGCCTGCAGATAAAAGGACCCCTCAACGCTAGTTTATTTGTAAGGCGGGGGGGTCCCTTTTATCTGCAGGCGTCCGTACGTGTACACGAGCAACATGTGGTCGGCGGTTGCAGTTGCCTCTGTCGTCGACGCGTGTCGGTCGTGTGTGCACACTTATGTAAACGCGGACATAAGGACCAAATAAAAGACATTAAACATTAGTCTTTAGGTACTGTTCTCATTTTAAATGTTTTTGTTTTCTACTTTTAACTATTTAACACCCAAATATCATATGTTGCAATGGTTTATTTTATTTCATGCTTTGATTGTTGTTTTTATTTATTTATGTCTAATCGCATGCTGCACTGGTTGACGTCATCACGTCAACGCCGGCTGCCGCTGAAAACCAGCGCTGGGGCTCTGTCTCGTATAGGGGCTTAGCATTATGCTGAGCGATGACCGTTCCGCGTGAATGTGACGTTACCCCCAACTTGTCATTTTTTAGTGTGTTTATGTTCTTTTTTATGCGTCATGTTTGCCTCAAATAAATGTATTTTCTTTCTTTCTATTCATAAAAACTTTATAGGTAAATATTTTTGATTTGAACACAGTACCCAACAAATCATTTTGATATCAAAGTCAATAGCATACGCTGAATACGCAAATCATGTACCACGTCTAGACACCGAATAATTTACTCGTATTTATTCAGAAATGAGTTTTGGAAACCATAATATGAACTATAAGAATGCACATAAAATTATTAAAATTCTTCGAATAACATATCCCTTGAAGAATCTTTTAATTTCGTTCAAGATTTAATTTGAAAAATTACTACTGTTTTCTTGTCTAGTGAACTTTTGTATTGTTCAATTTTAAAAGTATTATTGTAATAAAATATAATTAAGTCACAGAAAAACCATCAACGTTTTCAGAAATAAAAAAGAAAGTATTATTAACGAAAAACATTTACTCATGAACTTACAGCTCACTAGCTTCAGAAGCTTCTCGGAAAATATTGAAGACTTTTTTGAAACGGATAATTTTAATTACATACATACATTATCTCACGCCTACTTCACATATGGGTAGGCAGATACTATTAAACGCCACCTGCTACGATCCTTACTTACTCCTATAACTTCGTTTACGTTCTTATATCTGGCCATTTTACGTGAAAATAGAGGTTGAGATCAACTTACTTTTCGTTACTATGTTCCTACGTCATATTAAGTATTTGACTCCAGCCAAGATCACCATATACCTCTACGAAGATCACGCACCTAATCTTAATCTACCTACCTACAACACAGGTATAAAAAATCCAAGAATCATCAATATACCCATAAGTCATCCCCCAAAAAGCTGGGTAGACTCAAAAATCACTAGTGATCAGTGACAGCGAGGGGCGGATGAAATCGAACCCCTATTAGCATAATGAATTCCGATGCTATAAAACAGGATCGCGCTACACGGAATTAAAAGACGAGGAAAATGTGTAGGAGCTTGGGAACGAGTAAATAAGTCATTTTTATAAAATAAACTTCTAGAATTTTTAGATAGCGACAGGATTTTTTTAATCTTTCTAGAAGATCGCGTGATCGTTTGCGGGATGGAGGACCAGTTCTTCGAACGAAAATTATCGCAAAATTAATGTGACGTGTGACAAATTGTCTAGCGCGCGTAAACTGCTGTAATTGGTTGCCTGCTGTGTTAGCCTGTGCCCGTTTGACAATTTTCGTCAGAGAAAATGGCCCTGAGCTGAGTAAGCTATGGTAAATCCGAACTCCGAAGATAGGTGATCGATCTTTAGCCGCTAACACCTCATCGAGTACCCACAAAATAGTTTTAAGTCTTCATCCAGTAGCCTCTTCTAGTTCAAATCGCTTAAATCAATGGCGAATGTACGGCATTTTTATCGGTAGTGATGTACACAGACCAGTTTGATGTCAACGTAATGGGATTTTCTAATGGCATCTCTTCGCAAGTAGGCCAGGATTGTTTAGCAAATAAATACCTTGAAATAAAGGACAAAAAAAGCGTCTAAAAGTCGTAAGGGGCCCGTGGCTAAATAATAACAGCCGCACAGATCGATCGATCAGGTTAATCTATGCTTGCTGCGGTTGGCCTGGGGATGGGTGACCATCTTTACATACCCCTCCGTACCTCGGAAAGCACGTTAAGCCGTTGGTCCCGGCCGTCATTCGTGGATCTTTGACAGTCGTTACGGGTCGTCAGAAGCCCGCAAGTCTGACAACCAATCTTACCAAGGATTATCGTATTACCCAGTAACTGGGTTGTGGAGGTCAGATAGGTAGTCGCTCTATGTAAAGTATTGGTATTCAGCTGCATCTGGTGAGACTGGAAGCCGACCCCAACGTAGTTGGGAAAAGGTAGGCAGATGATGATGAAAAGCGTCTAAAAGACAGTGAAGCGAAGAAAAGTATAAGTTACTTTTAAAGTAATACCTGTTTCGTAATTAAATTAAAAATAACTAATAATATTTGCTTTTTTAACAAGAGAGAAAAACATCAAGACGATATCTATGCTTCCAAAAGTAGGTCAACATTGTCCAATTAACAACAGAAAAAAAATTTGCAAAGATCAATACGCAAAGGCACTTTAACTAAAACGCAAGGTAACTTTGACATTTCGAAAGGTTCCTTTAACAAAAGATTTCTTTTACGTCATGTCATTTAAAAGATAAATTCCTTTTGATATCGGTTTTTGTATTGCTTGTAAATGTTTCTTGTTACAACGGGAATGTCGATGTTTTTCTTGATATCAAATTGGTCCTTATTTTGGGATGAAAGGGCACAGGCTGTCATCTATTACAACATGACTCCGATGTTTAGTTTTCTTAGCAAAAAATGTTAAAGAAATTTTCTGATAAATTAAAGATATCTTTTAGAGATGAGTTCAATTTCTTATAAAGAGTAAACAAAAATGTTTTCTTTAGCCAATTTCTTATTGAGAATCAAAAACATATTTTCAATAACCAATCTTCGGCAGATTAAGACCTGAGTCCTAATTCACTATGACCACTTAATGATTCCTTACTCTGCTAATAACGTGTTCTCTATGACACAATAAACGAAACCGCGCGAAATGAACGCGAAATTAGCGTGGTTTGAACTGCCAAAATACCTGACAACCGTACGTGGTTTGCACGTGGTAAGATTACGCGGGGAACAATAATTACCAAGCAGAATTGGGGCCCAAGATATCAAAATGAAAAAGCTATACAGTTTGTCAACTAAGTACAGACGCCAGCACATCAAGCTACTACAATCTGTCAAATTTCTTTAATAGATTTACAACTTTATCGCTAAAGCATTAGGTTCAAGGTCGATTGGGAAAATTTGACAGTTTCGGGTAGCTTGATTTGCTGGCGTCTGTACCTACATATAATTAACGTTTGCACTTTTTAATGTGATTGAAAAATCCTTTCTTTCACAAAACACCATCCACAAACAACTCACATTAGGTAATCAAGCTAGGATAACGTTTAAGTTCACGACTCAGCATTCTGCAGTAAAATATAGGCTATAAAACGCAATGCACAGCCCGTTACTTGCAGATAACCTATTCACTGCGCCTTTAGAGCTGAAATGTTTTGTGGGATGTCGCCTTTATATTGCGATTGTCTATTCAAGTGGTATTTGTTTGTGGCGCATATTTTTTAGTTTATTGCTGAATGCTGAAAGGTTGGAACTGTTAATGTCTTGTTACATGATATGCAAAATTGTAGTGTTTTATTTGGAGATACTGGTATTCTCTGCGTTTTGTATTCAAGACATTATGTTCAAGAAAAGCCTAACTTATGGTGGACATGTCAAAACAAGTGAAGATCTGCGTAGTTCAATTGCTCAAATCTAAACTAATACTAATGCTGAAGAGTTTGTTTGAACGTGCTAATCTCTAGAACTACAAGTCTGATTTAAAAAAATATTTTTGCAATTGATAGCCAAATTTTTGAGGAAACAAACATCACGTAAAGGAGCCGAGCATAAAGAAAAAAAAAGTCAGAAAAAACCCTAAGTGTAAACGAAGTAATAGTGCCGGCAGACGATACGATGCGACGGGGTGGGTCGGGGGAGCAAGAAAAGTCACGCGAACGGATTTGCGGACAGAAGCTAGTATACTATATAATTTATAAACCCTTTAAGCAGCCGTAAGTTCATGCTAGACCATTTTTAGACCGCTTATTGCTTTTGGTTCATGTGATAAAAAAAATATAATTGTATCATAATATTGATTGCTAACAACCAGCCAGTCAGCCAGTCTTACCAAGGGGTATCGTAATTACCGAGTAACTTGGTTATGGAGGTCAGATAGGCAGTCGCTCCATGTAAAATATTGGTATTCAGCTGCATCCGGTTAGACTGGAAGCCGACCCCAACATAGTTGAGAATAGTCTAGGCAGATGATGATTGATTGCTCACAAAAAGAAACTTAAGTATAATAAATAATAATAATAATATTAAATGTATTTTCAGAAAAAAAAACACATTTAAGGTTCACCGACAATCGTCCAACTAAAAATGAACATTACATAAAAAAGTGTATCGTTGGTGCCTGTACTAATGAATAAAAATCATTGTATCACAGACACCAGAGTAACTATCTTCAACGTGGCTATTTCTTAAATTAATAGGTTCAACCGACGGTACTACCGACGTTTTCTGACCCCATTTATTAAGAAATAACATCAAAAATATTTCTCTTTGTAACAAAATAAAGTACTAGCATTTGTTATTGTAATATCCTTTGTGATTTACTATCAAAACGTTAGCAAATACAGACAAGTATGGTGAGTCAAATAGAACGCCGGCGCCACATTTGTCACACACAGACTTAGACTTGAACCTAGAAATAGTCTGGAAATGACAGACAAACAATTTTGGTACTTCGTTTGAGATGACGTGATGATTTAGGAGATAAGCTTGAAGATATGGGGAAAAATAAGTAGGATATTCCGAATTTGCGTTACTTATTTCTATTTGTTATTGAAGTAGGTAAAGGTTGTCCACCAAAGTCAACCTTGTGTAGTGCAGGCTGGCTATAATTTAGGGCCGTTTCCATTCGAACATTTAAGCAAGTTTAGAACGGGGTGTCAAATATTTTATTAGGATTTTTGTTTAGAAAGAGTCAGTGCAAGTTTAGTCGGGAATGTGTAAAGACGTTCAGTGAATATAAACTTAAAGGAATCGTATCGTTGTTTGATTCCTCCCGGTACCTTGAAGGGGTCATCTAGCACTTTTTTTTTTTTTTTCTGGTGGGAAATCATCAAATGACCTCTCCCGCTCTGGGTGGAGCGGAAGGGAGTGTCAGACTCTTACTGACTAAAACCCACCCATGTTCCTTCCTTCGTCCTTTATGTTCCGGGGTAGCGGTAACCCTTTCGGACAATCCCGCTGACCCGGCAGGCTTCGGCCTTAAGGGGCCCCTCAAATTATGCTGACATCTCTTTGAGGCGCGCGTGGAACACTAACGCGCCGTCCGGCACGGGCCTGGTCCTGATCGGGCGGTGAGCTACCCATTGCTCTCCGCCCGCAGGCCCGCGCCTACGGTGACCGGGAGTCGTCACACGGCTCCCGACGCCCGGAGCGTCTCCCGCGGCGGCTGGGACGGGAGGCTCTCTCCCTCCTCATCTAGCCTTTCACAGTACCTACATGTTAACATAACAGAACACCACGCCTGTATTGCCTGAAGGGTTAGACAGGTTAGGTGGGTAAGTTAGGTGTTATGTGTTATTGAAGTTTGTTCCAAAACAGCCTGCTCCAAGCATATATTTTTGATTACATTGGCCCATTGTTATAACTTTATGTGTGGCGACTGTAGGAGAATATTTGCGTACAGTAAATCTTCGTTGAAAATATAGTTACCTAGGTACAACACAATAAAAGATTTAGCAACCCAAGCAGTCTTTTCAGTTAACATTTTCAGGAACTTATTTTAAAATCCACTACAATGTATGTGACTAAAACAAAGATTCTAAGCTTCTTCTTTTCGTGTCTATGGTACTCTTCTACCATAGACACGAAAATAAGAAGCTTATAATCTGTGTCTATGGTACTCTTCGTCATTATTTTTTTTTTTGTTATTGTTTGAGCTCAGTAGGAGGCCATGTTGATTGCGGCAATAGTGGCATTTTGGGTCATCCAAGGTGCAGGTGGGGCACTTACGACACTCCAGCAAGTGGGGCATGGTCTGATCAGAAGCACCGCACTCGCACTGGGTGTTGTATGGGTCAGTAATCCCCCACTTCGACAAATTGTGTCTGCAGCGGCCTACTTGCGTGCGCAATCGATTACATAACATAATCAGCCTATAATGTTCCCACTGCTGGGACACAGGCCTCCTCTCTGTGTGAGGGAATCGATAAGCAAGCAAGCAAGCAAGCATCACCTCTGTACCTATTTTTCTGTTCTGTTTTTTTTCTTGTCTTTTTATATATATATTGTATACATAAATGGTTAAATAAATAAATAAGATTCTCATTAATATAAAACTTACTTATGAATCTCTTAAAGTTTTGATACGTTTGAAATTAACGTGAAGCCTCGTTATCGTAATTACCTGAAACAAATAGAAACATTTGTAAATTAATTTGGAACAACATAAACATCTTAAACATTTACCTTCAGCGAATAAACACTTCACCTCCTTTTGTTAACTTCATTTGATAACTCTGATAGAATTCTCTACTTGAAACTCCTTAACGAGTTAGGAAGTCATGCAAAACAAATAATTTTAATACTTGTTCAAACTTCGTTAGAGAGAGAACCATATTTCTACATTTTATGTAGGTACTTACAAGAATGGGTCTTATTTGTAACTCGCTGTGCCCCTGACTTCGTTCGCGTACATGGGTTTTAATTTTTTTGCGCAGATACATAATTATTTTTCTAAAATAAAAGTAGCCTTAGTTACTCCGTATAAATTAGCTATGTGCCAGTGAAAGTCCCGTCAAAATCGGTCCAGCCGTTTCGGAGATTAGCCGGAATAAACAGACAGAATTTTGTATAATTTTAATTTTTTTTTAATTTTACTTATTTATATAGATATAGATTAAGAAGACAATTTAAATCTTATGTCTCCTTAAATAACCTTAAACTTAACACAAACCTACAAAATATGACTTTTCATGAGATTTAACCATTTCCAGAACCAGCGACAATAATTTAAGAAAGTAACACCCTTGTTTAAGTAAACCAGAAGAGGCAGACGAAAACTCCTAAATTAAGACGTTTTAAGCTAAGTACACACAGGCGAGACACCCCCTAACCGCATCACTTTATACTTCACTATCCACATAATCAAAATAAAAGTATAATATAATGGCATAACAGTGTAATAGTGCATGTAAGGCGTAACTCCTCCAGCGCCATAAAGTAGATTAAATTTAAATTGTCAATTCGGTTTTACGAGCAACAGCGGGCGAGCGGTTCGGGACTTCGGATAGGTATGTTGTTCTGCACGACGTGGTATGAGGTATTCCGGGTATTTGTCAGGCTTGTGTACCTGCCTTTATGAAATTAGTTGCAAATATGGCGTTTGGAGTTAATAATTAACAGCGGTGCGCTTTGGTTCGTAGTTCATAATTCGGGGTGAAATTCTGAAAGTCAAAAAATTTCACTTTGTTGCTGCATTGAATCAAAAATAATGGTATAAAAACTCTTTTTTTGTGTTTTAGTCATTAGATATGTCGAGATCTAATGGCAAAAACACAAAAAAAGAGTTAAAATTAAATTAGCTAGTGAAACTCCTTAGACGTGATGGGTATCGACCCACTACGTCTACGGAGTTTCGCTTGCTAATTTAATTTGACCCTGTACAGGATGGCATCGGTATGAACATCGGAGCACAAACTGTAACCATGAATTCAGCACATGATTCTTGACCTAGCCCCCTAGAGTAGAAATGTAAGGTCAGCTATCAAAAAAAATCTGCTGTTTTATAGAAAGGTGCAATACCTACAAGATCAAAATGTATAAAACAACAAATTACATACATAAATAATATTAATTTAACCAACGGTGTTCTCCGACCTAACTCTCGATGTAAGCAAGGATGGCTGCAACAAAATAGCCAGTATACGAGTATCCAGTTTGCCTAATATGCATGCATTTTAGCAATTGCATAAATTAGCCGCTCAACGTGTTAAAACCGAAATAGAATTGTGCCCCGGGACTTAGGTAATATGTTAAATTGAGACAGCATCTGCTCTCATTGTTTAAAATTATGGACTGCTGCATAACCTTGCCCAAATGGTGTAAGACAAAAGTATTTTAGGTCCTTTCGGCTGTCTTTTAACACTTTTTATCATGGCAACTCATTTAAAAAAGTTGATATCTATACGGATTTCAGAAAAACGAGATAAGTTATGGAATCAGGCGTCACTTTGAAGAAAACCATAACAGTAAAATGTTATGAAGAAATATTTAGTTTTAGTTTCAGAATAATTTTAGTAAAATCGAAATAAAAATATACACACCATATTCATACACTTTCGCATGACCCAATGAAAAGTTCCATATCAAAACTTACATAACATTAACGATTATAGAATAACCCGTCTGATCTACCCACAAGAATCAGCACACCATTTAAAGCCACGGTACTCCTAAAATTTAATTCGAATTCGCAGCAATTATACAAATTCGCCGGCGAAAACGACAGAATGGCCGTCGTGACGTGACGTATGTTGAACGCGACAACCCTCATTATTCACAATTGTGTACCGTTGCATAACGCCGTCCGCACAATGTAAGGGCGAAAATTGTAGATTTCCACATCACCCCAGTTTATGTTCGAATTATTATAGCTATAACTCTGAGGCGCTAAGTGAAATAAAGTGTATGTTTAAATATTCGGGTAGGCGACAGTTTAGGAAATATTGGCGTGAGGATATAGGGGGTTGCTTACAATGACTAGCTATTTTTTATTCTATTGCGGAAAATGCAATATCTTCATGCATATATCATAAGTATTTGGTAACGACCAATAACGAAGTATGGCTAGTAAGCTTTACCAAATACCAGAGGGGCAATTCTCGTAATTTTAAGACCGTTCACAGTCTGATCTCAGTCTCAATCTGTCAAAAAATACTTCTAATTTCCCTACATTTTGACAAGTTTTTGACATTTGTTTGTCGCTGAGACGAGACTGCGACTAGATTTTGAACGTTTTAAATTACGAGAATTGGCCTTCTGTAAAAAGGTAGATTTCGACCGCCGACGGTTGCAGTTGCCTCTGTCGTCGACGCGTTTCGCTCTTGCAAGATAATGGTATAAGAGCATTAAATATAGCATATTAGTTTGACATTTTAATTCCAATCCAGCCAATCCCTTGCTGCCCTCTCCCAGCGACGCCGTAAGTTGAGGTCCGTACCCCACAGGGAGGTGCCCTCAGCGTGTAGTCGCTTAGTTTTTAAGTTTTTTAAGCCCTGGCTGGTGGCCTTGATTTATTGAGGCATCTACACTCAAGCCCGATTAAGCAGACAACAACTTCATACGATGAACTGCGAGAAGCCATTTATAAAAAAAAGTTTGACGTTTATAGCTGTCAAACTAATTCCAATTAGGTAGCGATAAATCTTTTATAAAACATGCTATGTCCAAGTGAATTTAGTAGGTACCTATAACAGTTCCGGTTATAGTCAGCCCTATTACTATTCTATTCATATGAAATCTTTTCAGTTTACTGAAAATCTTTACCTCCACCAACATCATTCCAATAATAAACACCACGCCCATATAATTAACACACGTTAAAAAACTATACTCCACAACAACCATGTCGCTTGTCAAAGGGGGTTGTACAACTACATATAATATTAACGGACAACCAACATGGTGATGTATGGCTCCCATGGGTGGTGTTAGTGGACATAGACTTGTTGATGGTAACATGCATTTAGTATTACTAATTTTTACCGGTCTGCATACAGTTAATTTGTTGTTTCTTTTATATTTTTCTATGTCATCCGGCTCGAAGCACCACTTTATGCTTTGAAGTAAAAGTTTGTTAAATAAAACCATCATCATCTGCCTAGCCTTTTCCCAACTATATTGGGGTCGGCTTCCAGTCTAACCGGATGCAGCTGAATACCAGCATTTTTAAATAAAACCATTTTAGAATAATTTGGGTACCTACTGACATTAAAAAATGGTCTTATTCGTTTAATTTCCTAAATAATAATTATGAATTTTATTTTAAATCATTGTGTTTCCTATCCAAAGTGACGGAACAAAATTGTTGTACAAATTGAAATGACTATGTAAATTTACGATAATGCCGTATAAATTAATCAAACTCGTGAATGGTGGAACAAAGTGGTTTACGAGTTTTATGACTTTGTTAGAAACAAAGTCATAAAACCCGTAAACCACTTTGTGACGTCATAATACGTGATATAAATAAGATATAAGGACATAACATACTTTACCGAAGTAGGTAAATGGCTTCACTGTAATAACATAATATAACATTCTATAATTTTTCAACCAACCCGCACAGGACCCGCGTGGTAGATTACAGCCCACCCCCTCTCACAGAGAGAAGGCCTGTGCTCCAGCAGTGGGAACATTATTGGCTAATTATAGATTATAACATTGTATAACTACTGCTGAAAACGGTCCTAGCAATAAGTGGTTGTAAAACCAGGAAACTTAATTGTTTATCAAATTGACTACCAACTTAGATTATCCGTATATTCAAATCACAACATGGCGTCTCAATCAGCCTATAATGCTCCACCTGCTGGGACACAGACCTCCTTTTTGAGAGATTATACAAAGATTAGATTACACAAAGAAGATTTACACAAAGTAAAGCGCCTGTTCGATCCAACGACATACAACTCGTAAGTCGCGACCGTCACCACTGGTCCACCACTGCTCTTCAACATGGCTTAAACACGGCAAATTTACGTAGTGTGTTAATTTAATTAATTAAAATAATTTCCCTTACATTCTTTTGACTTAACCTCTTGATCAACTTTTCCAACTTCACAACGTTGTTAGGATTTCCCGAGTGTGAAATTCTCCTTTTTTGTTTCCATAGACTTTGACATTCTGCCTACCCTTCCATCCAAAACCAGCCTGAAGAATATAAATAAAAGAAAAACTCGTGAGTGACATCACTACGAAATAGTTAATGTCGCCCCCGACGCTCATTAGTAAGACCGCTACATATTTGATAATGCGCGCGTTTTTACAACGGCCCATCTGGGACTGGGGACAATGGGCGGCGCCTCGGTATATTAATGACGTGATTCAAGTAATAGGTAAGTATTACTGACTAAAGTGCTTGAAGGATCTTTTGGCGCTTGACTGACATTGACAGGAGGGCGCTGTGGTAAACATTCGTGATGTTTTGTGAAATTGTATTAAAAAACAAGATGGCGACGTTAGTTCCGATTTTGGCCACGCGCCACGAGATCCTTGGTATTTGGGTATTGTAATAATTAAGTGGTAGAGTATAAATAGTTAGACAGCAAAGAAATCATCGCCTTCAGCCATGAAAATAAAATTATAACATTCAGGTTTTGTCCATAGTCGGGTAATAGTGACAAGACTTGTAATTTTTTTCATGACAGATATCGATGATGATCAAAATGGCAAAAATAAAAATAAGCGGCATGAGTGACATTAGGAAGACCGCTACATACTGGATAATGCGCGCGTTTTTACAACGGTCCTTGTGGGACTGGGGGCAATGGGCGGCACCTCGGCATATTAATGACGTGATTCAAGTAAAAGGTAAGAAAAAGTATTATTAGCTATTTGGGTTTGTGAGTTTTTAATTATGTTTATATTAGTATTTAAGCAGCAGGAATCAGGGTCTGCACCAGGTGGGTGGATGACATTCACAAGATCGCAGATAAGACCTAGTTGAGACTCGCACAGACCGGATTCATGGAACAAAAGGGAAGAGGATTAACACAACAGTGAGTGGTACAAGTCTGCCATTGATCATAATCATGAATAGCTGCTCAACAGTGAAACGAAAGAGACCATCGCTGTCGGTGCTATTAAACTATTAGGGAGTTTCCATTCATGAAAATTATGACAAGTCTAAGGATAGTTTAGAACCGAATTTTCAAATTCACGTTTTAAAAATAAAAAGATACGGATTTAATAGATAAAATCCTCCTTTTTTGAAGTCGGTTAAAATAAATACAAGGTTATTCGCCTCTATTAAAATAAAGTCTTATTAAAAATAATTCAACTTTATCAAGATAGAAATTCTCAAGGGTGTTTTACAAATTGAGAAACATCTATAGCAAAGTAGATACCTATTAATCATAATAAAGAATAGAAATAGTTTATTAGAAGACTTCGTACTGTTCATTCTTCTTAATTAATATCATTTTAACTGAAATGATCTTAACGATCTGAGTTTAATTTACGGTACAAATTCTAATTTACTTAGCAAAACTCTCTAATGTTCGGACCTAAATGTTTGGCTTATTAGTGGATTCGCACTTTACCCCGAAACGGGCGAATCATCACTTTTAATTAATATTATTTTTTCTATAAGCGACTCGGCGAGTAGACTAGAGTAATATATATCAATACATAGTATACTAGCTGCGCCCCGCGGTTTCACTCGCATAAGTTTCTATACCGTGGTAATATCAAAATAAAAAGTATATATGTTAATCCTGGTTATAAACCATCTGTGTGCCAAATTTCATCCAAATCCGTTCTTTAGTTTTTGCGTGAAAGAGTAACAAACATCCATCCATCCATCCATCCATCCATACAATCTTTCACGTTTATAATATTAGTAGGATACTAGGAAGACACTTCTTTGCGCTAGTGTCCTTTATTCTATACTTTATTGAACAACATTCAAAATGTTTCAATTGTCTGATACATATTTCTGGAGTTGACGACTCGTCCACAAATAAATTCTTGTCGTGCGAGTCGCCCATACAAAATACAACATTATTTAAAGGTAATCTATTCCCCAGTTTCGGGCGAAAAAATTCGTGCGAAACGACTAATTAACAAAATGTTTAGAAGTATTTTAGGACATACCTAGATGAACACAAAAGATAGTGAAAATTTTAAAAGTCACGTTCATTATTTGTGATAGCTATCTCTTTAGTAGCGTCGGGACAGTAAGGCTCGGAAAAAAATATTTAGGTCTGTTTTCAAGTCTACAAAAATGTACAAGAACATGTATTCCCATTTTCTTTTTAGGGTTCCGTACCTCAAAAGGAAAAAGCAGAACCTACGGGGTATTTGCGTAACACACTTACAGTAGTTCTATGGCTTTCGTTTTGGCAGTTCAACAACATCCATTGCGGTACCTATTTACGTGTTGAGCAGGCACATTTTTCGAACATATGAAGCAATGGATTAGCAATATCCTTCAAAATGATTCAGATTATGATTGATAGTGTGTTACGTAATTAGGGTACCGTCTGTCTGTCAAGACCCTTTTTCTCAGGAACGCGTGATATCAAATACTTAGATCTAACGTAGATCTATCCTTTGGATTCGTATAAGAATTCAAGCTATGTTTTTTGCGTTTTTTTTTTATAATAAAATACTATGAATATAAGCTTATTTTTGCGGTCGAACAAAATCAATACTGTGCATGCGTAAGTATTCATCCCAACTGCGGAACCCTTCACTGTACGTGGTCTGACTCGCACTTAGTCGTTTTTTTTTTTAAATTGTAGATGATTATTTTTTGGGAGAAGAAGGTTCAAGGCCATTAATTTCGTAATGACTTTCTGTAATATGATTTCGACGCCGCTTCCTATCTACAGGGTCTGTCACGCTTACATGACAAGATATGTCACGGCCAATTTTTAATACACAATAAGGCAATCCGTGACACAATTTAAATTAAAAAAAAAAAAAAAAAAAAAAAAAAAAATTGTGGTGGTGGTGGTGGTGGTGGTCGTGGTAAATTTTGACACAATAGCACGTTTCACGTTCCAGCATCCTAATTGTGTAACACACTATCATTCACAATCTGAATCATTTTGAAGGATATTGATAATCCATTGCTTTATATGTTCGAAAAAAAATTCTGCTCAACTACTTAAATAATGCAATGAATGTTAAACAGCCATTGTATGTATCCAGAAAAATTACGTTGAAAGGTTTCGTTACATAGATAGATAGATACAAGTAAAAGTGTGTTAATTATAAGTGAATTCTAGTGTCTACATTTTTGGTCCTTTAATTTTCTTAATTCTTCGAAAAACTGAGCATATAATATTTAATAAGTGTTGAAAACTTTACTAACCAGGATAAAAACAACATACCCGGAAGAACACGGTTTCCTTAAAAAATCACGTACACACGTCTTGCAAAATCAACATCCCGTTTTCTTGTTGGGGCCACAAAAAACGCGGTCTAAACTACATTTTTTAGGTACCATATTCCTTGTTTTTTTTCCCAACTAAAAGAAAAGCTGCCTACAAACCCTTCCATATCTATTAGCATTATTTCTCACGTACCTACGTAAAGTTAATATTTTGAAGAATTCCCATTTATTTTAAGAACGAGCCTGATATAAAGCCTACTAAATATGTTCCTTGGCTCGCACAGCGACATATCAAGCTATACATTTCCAGTATAAGCTGACTTCTCATTGTACAAAAACCTACACAATGCGAGGTCAGCTAAAATGGAAATGTTTGTATAGCCTCATGTGTCGTCATGTGTACTATCGTAAAAGTTCAAATTGTTTTAAAAATTAAGAACCTAGTTTCGTGGCACCTTTAGAGGACGACCAAATTAGAAAGCAAGAAAAGAAAAGAAAGAAAATACGTTTATTTGCGGTAAACATGACGCAAAAAAGAACATAAAAAACAAAAAAAAAAAAACAATAAGAAAAGGTTGACATGCGTCACATCCACGCAAAACGGCTATCGCTCAGCATTATGCTGCGACCCTATGCAAGACAGAGCCCCAGCGCTGGTTTTCAGCGACAGCCGGCGCCGACGTAATGACGTCGTACGGTGCAGCAAACAATTATCCATCAACCAGCATTCAAATAATTACTTATATTTTAAAGCAACCAGTTATTAGCGTCTGGTCTTATCCGTATTAAACTGTAGAATAATTAGATAACGATTGTATATATTTATTTAATACTTCAAACACACAAACGTACAGAGGCGGACTTAATGCCATAGGCATTTTCTACCAGTAAACCTTTGAGAGATTCAGAGACAAACAGTTGAAGGTGCAATCGAGAAAATTAAGGAACATATATTTTATTTTTATTTTACAATTTAATACTCATAAAACGAAGATAACAAGGTAGATAGAAGACTCTAAGGTCATAATATCTTTAAAAGATAAACGATATAAACACAAGATTTCTCCAACACTTCTAAAATCCTACTAATATTATAAACGCCAAAGTTTGTATGGATGGATGGATGGATGTTTGTTACTCTTTCGCGCAAAAACTACTGAACGGATTTGGATGAAATTTGTGCACACAGATGGTTTATAACCAGAATTAACTCATAGGATACTTTTTATCCCGATGTTCCCACGGGATCGAAACTTAAAACAACCGCGGGGCGCAGCTAGTATTCAACAAATCTCATACCGTTCACCTAAGATTCTGAATCCCGCGAACTTCGAGCCCCCCTACAAAAAAAGCAAGCTAAAGAATAACGCCCGAAGCTCCTGTTTAATGGTGTTTGCTTTCAATAAGGGCTCCATGTTTGTGGCCCGTGGGAAACTGCACCGGCGACGGGTAGTGCTGCTACCTTATCATAAGTTGAGAACGGGATCTTGGAAAATATTGAATATATTGTGAGGAGCCTGAGCGCAATAATACGTCGAAGAATTGTGAATGTAAAGGTTTGGTTACCTAGGACAGCGGTTCCGCCATGTTATAAGGGATTCATATACATAGTTTTCTACGAAACATTAAAACACTAGATGCACCAAACACAGATGCAGAAATTGCAGATCCAGAAAGACTCTTCTGTGTAAAGCTTGTGTTTCCTAGGAGAGCGGTTTCATCATGATGCGAGTATATATGTATATAAATCTGTCATTTTCACCAGTATTTTACATTTAAGTGTCAAAAACGCCCTGAATTTGGACAGCCTTCATTGTGTGACTGTTCACCGCTTTCATAGTAAACTACAGCTTTAGCAACGGTGTAATAAGGACTGATAATTATCGATATGTCTTTACCAGTGCTAAAACGGAATAGAAAGAAGGAAAAGCATTTATTTGGCTATAGTTCATGAAACATGCCCGGTTCTCCAACATAGAAATACAAAAATGTAATGCTTTCATAGCGAGTTGAATCTGATAAACATTAGCTGTCAAAATATTTCCATAGCACGGATTATGTGCTAAGAATATTAATTATGATTCGTAGCCCTTTTTCCTTTTCCAGACCCTAAGCTTATTCACAACCGAGATATTGCAAGTTACTAACACATCTATTTCAGTTCATCTCATATATGAAATGTTAATTAAGCCTAATTGAAATTCGCAGCAGCTGCCTAACATGTTGCTATAATAATACGCCTAGGCTAAGACTGAATGAAAACAATCCCGGTTTACATGCGAATCCGGAGACATTTCACAACACTAGCTTGTTATTTCATATCTTCCTTTGTTTTTGGAGCGCATGTGGCTGCGTATCGAATTATTACAAATGGAACATTTAAATGTGCTTTGCAAATAGTGACCAGTTATTTTATCATTAGTAATTTACACACTACTGTGTCGATTATTTATTTGCAAAAACTGTTGTATAAATATATAGTTAACTATAATAGATCGTTGTTAAAATATGAATGGAGGGAGAGCAGTGCTCTGACGAGGTCCGCTAGGGCCGATGCCTGCCAGGGCCGCGGGTTGTTCGAAACAGATACCGCGGTCCCTGGCATAGGCAACTGAAGGAACACGGGTGGGTTTTAGTCAGTAAAAGTCTGACACGCCCTCCTGCTCCGCCCTGAGCGGGAGAAGTCATATGATGATTTCCCACCCAGAAAAAAAAAGGGAGAGCAGTGCTGTCCCAGTGGTAACGACCGCGACTTACGAGTTGTAGGTCGTAGGTTCGAACCCAGAGAGGTGCTTTACTTTGCGTAAATTATTTCAACATCACTGCTTGCAAAACGGTGAAGGAAAACATCGTGAGGAAACCCGCATGTCCTACAACTAAAGATTCACAACCCGCACTGGGTGGGCCCGCGTGGTGGATTACAGCCCACTCCATGCCACTGAGAGGAGGCCTGTGTCCCAGCAGTGAGAACAGAATAGGCTAATTATGAAAATATGGATGGACAAAAAGGATTTAAAAGCACACATAGAAAAAATAACACCACCATTGTCATGTCTCACCATCTTTTTTTATTAAATTTATGTTTACTTTATTTGATTTCATGTTTTGATTGTTGTTTGTCTCGAATCATATTACCTATGTTGCAATGGTTTATTTTATTTCTTGTCTTGATTGTTGTTTTTATTTATTTGTGTATAATTGCATGCTACACTGGTTGACGTCATCACGTTAACGCCGGCTGCCGCTGTAAACCAGCGCTGGGGCTCTGTCTCGTATAGAGTCTTAGCATTATGCTGAGCGATGGCCGTTTTGCGTGAATGTGACGCAAGCTTACCCCCAACTTGTTAGTTTTTTTTTTGTGTTTATGTTCTTTTTTATGCGTCATGTTTGCCGCAAATAAACGTATTTTCTTTCTTTCTTTCTTTTCTTTCTAACTTTAACAGATTATAATAAAGATTTATTCGATTCAAACGAAGGCATTAAGTTTGTAACAAAAATCAATAGTCCTTCAAACACAAAAATGGTCCTTCCAAAGAAATTTAGCGCTGACGCAACACAAGTCCCGAAAAACACCATTTAATAATCGACCCTTAACGAAACTTCAATAACAGCTTAACTAATATAAGAAGCCCAATTAATCAAGTTGGAAATCACGTCGAAACGTCCGACGAAATAAACATATTCCAAACTTCAGGAATTATTAGCCTTTGCCGAGTTTAAATCGAAATTGCCGAAGGGCAGAGTTATAGGGCCCGGAGGATTTGAAAATTTGCAGCCCTCGCCCTCTGTAGCATTTAGCTCCCCACCTGCTTTAGTTTTCAGTTTAATTGTGACTAATGTTCGTTTGATGGTTTAATTTAAGTATGCTGCTGGATTTGTTCAAGGTGTTGCAAGTGGGAAGAGTGGATTAGATATAAGGAATGAGGAAGGTTTTGCACCAAAATGTCATAGTTTTTCTGGCATATTGACTTAGTGGGTCTTAGAACCACATAAAGATCGTTACAACATTAAGGTGATCACGTTAATAGAATGTAATATAATGTGATGTTTGCGGCAGCCCATGTTGACAATTTTCATGGCATCATGAGGAAGAGAACAGCGTCAATAATGGTTGGTTTGCGCGGAAGCTCCAGCAGCAGTCTGAAAACGTTATTAGACAAAGTGGACAGTCCCTTTATAAGGCACTGGGTACGAAGTCACGTGCCAATGTGTGCGTTGTGTGTGATGGGCCACGTAATTTTTAGTAGTTTTGGATTGTAAAAGTTTACTAACATAGTTTTTAAGTCATTGTTACTAATACTATATGGATTGTGAGTCCGAAATAAAGAATATTTGCACCAACTGAGAGTCTCATTTTATGTCCAAGAAAATCACTGTCCATTCTAAGGTTGCCTGGTAGAGATCGCCCTTTATATATTTTGTAGTGTTTAATGTGTTTTTTATGCTATGTATTTTTGTGGTGTACAATAAAGTATATATAATAAATAAATAATAAATATAATATTATAACACTACATTAAATGCACAATTATAAAAAAAAAACATCTTACTTCAGTAGCTCCGTTGAACACGTGCACATTCGATTTTGAAAAGACATTCCGAAATATAAAATTTTCAATTAACCCCCACACAATGCAGGACAGTAATAAATCCACAAGTCTGCCACCACTCCCAAGCACAAAGGATGTGCTGAATCAAAATTTTACATCCAATCTACTATGCACGGTCCTAGCATGCATCTTCACTGCATTTCCATAGCAAAAGGTTCAACCCGCTCTTAAAATTTAGTTGGAACTTTGGATGCGGCAAAGTGAGTTAGGTGACCTACTTCTTCATAATTTGTGGTATTATGAAGTTGGGAGTTTGTTTGTTGGGTAAAGTTATTGATAATGTTCCTGAAATCTCTTTTGCGGAGGAAAAGTTTTGTGAGGCCATCTGTATGCGAGCAAGCTTGCGAGCTGCAACGGAAGGCATTTGCTCTGTTGTGTTTTGGGAACGTATGCTTAGAGGGGCGGCTTTACTTTTCTGTTTTTCATATGAGAGTACACTCAGACATTTGGAGTGAAAAATCCATGGCAGGAATGACAACAAACTGAACTTGGGTTATCATGGCTCGCGTTAGACCAACTATCTCACCTGATGGAAAAAGATGACGCCAAATTAGTTTAAAAGTCGTTTTAGTTTTAGTGTTGTAGCTTGTAATTTTTAATTATTGTGTCATTATGTAAATATAATTCTCTAACGTAATTATTTTTTGTTAATTAAAGTCGTTTCAAAATATTATTCATTTGAGATGTGACATCTAGTTCTATGATAAAAACATAACATAACATCACGCCTGTATTTCCCGAAGGGCAGAGGTGTGGTGGTGTGGTGTGATGGTGTGGTGTGGTGGTGTGGTGTGGTGTGGTGGTGTGGTGTAGTGTGTTGGTGTGGTGTTGTGGTGTGGTGGTGTGGTGTGCTGTGGTGGTGAGGTGTGGTTGTGTGGTGTGGTGTGGTGGTGTGGTGTGGTGGTGTGGTGTGGTGGTGTGGTGTGGTGGTGTGATGGTGTGGTGTGGTGTGGTGGTGTGGTGTGGTGGTGTGGTGTGGTGGTGTGGTGTGGTGGTGTGGTGTGGTGGTGTGGTGGTGTGGTGTGGTGGTGTGGTGTGGTGGTGTGATGGTGTGGTGTGGTGTGGTGGTGTGGTGTGGTGGTGTGGTGTGGTGGTGTGATGGTGTGGTGTGGTGTGGTGGTGTGGTGTGGTGGTGTGGTGTGGTGGTGTGGTGTGGTGTGGTGGTGTGGTGGTGTGGTGTGCTGTGGTGGTGAGGTGTGGTTGTGTGGTGTGGTGTGGTGGTGTGGTGTGGTGGTGTGGTGTGGTGGTGTGGTGTGGTGGTGTGATGGTGTGGTGTGGTGTGGTGGTGTGGTGTGGTGGTGTGGTGTGGTGGTGATCTAGTTCTATCATCTGATGCAATTCAAATCAAAATCGATTATACCAACTCCCTTTCCTTTCCCACATCCCTGCTACAACTGTCGTCTCTTATAAAAACACACTTTGGCTACTTTGAAGCACCATGTGATTGCAACTTTATTGCAATTTCAAAGCATGCTTGTGACGCCCGCGCGCCTTCCGGAAGATAAACCCCCTTTGAACCGGTCTGGATTCAATTCGGTGGCTTTTAGCCTTTTTCGCGTGGTTATTGGTTTTGAGAGCAGCTTCATAGAACAAAGTGGAATTATGTGGAGAGAAATAAATAATATTTTCGTGTGGCTCAGGATTTTTGGCGAGAATTTTGTCTTGTCAGAAAATGGAAGCAAAAATAATAATGGAAATAAGAGTATTGTGGAAAGTGGATTTGAAGACTGGGGATTTTATCATAATTTAAGAGAGGCCTATGTTCAGGAGCGGAATAGGCTACCAGGCTGAAATTATCAAATGAAACGATATTATTTTATTTCTGTACTAGCTGCGCCCCGCGGTTTCACCCGCATAAGTTTTGATCCCGGACTATCGGGATTAGTATGATAGTAGGAAGTAGGATGTAGGTGAAACGGTGAAGGAAAACATCGTCAGGAAACCAAACCGGCATGTCCGAGAACCAAAAATTCAAAGACATTCTATTGATCTACCAACCCGCACTAGGCCTGCGTGGTAGAATAAAGCCCACTCCATCTCGAAGAGAGGAGGCCTGTGTAGCATTATAGGTTGATTATGTATGTATGTAGATCTTTTAAGACTCGCCGGCAAAGATAATTCAATAAGTTGGAAATAATAGTACTGGGTTGCTGACGATATAGTGGCTACTTATTTGCGGTCATAACGTGCTATATCAGTGCATAGATTGATGCTAGGTACTCGTTTGCAAACTGCAGACTGTGGTTACAGCGCAACCGAGACCGCAAGCGGTGACAAGCGGTGGAATATAGCGTTATCGTCATCAATATGCAGACCTGTGCTATCGAACATGACCTATATCAACAAATAATTTGTTTGGGGATGATCACATGATGTATCATTTCACAAAAATATTTAATTTTTATAGCCTGATTTACATTTTGCTCGTAATTGCTTGTGACATACCAAAAGTTGAAGGAACAGTCATTTATTGCATTAATTTTATTGTATGCCATGTAAAAGACCTTTTAAAGTTTTTTAACCTGCTTGGAGGTAAGCAGATTATCTGAGAGGACTTGCTTTGGATTTCCATTTTTGTTTATATCGTTCCTAGTTAAATCAGACTGTTCTCGTAACAAAACTCCTGGCACTAACGTCCTAATTTTTCCAGAGGTAGCACTTTGATAGCGACTAACATAAATGAGATTTGTTGAATGATAACGTTATATCGGTAAATAACAGACAAAGATAATTCTGCTGTCCATTCGAAAGACAACAATATATATACTTTTGTAGCCTTTGACGATTCACGGAAACAGAAGCACTAGAATTTTTCACCAAGGAAACACAAAAAAGGCAGCAAAAACTGCAATCCAAAGCAAATCCTCTAAGATAATCTGCTTGGCTCCAACAAATCAGGCTGTTCTCGTAACAAAACTCCCGGCACTAACGTCCTAATGTTTCCAGAGGCAGCACCTTGATAGCAACTGACGTAAATGCGATTTGTCGAGATGCGAGCACGTGGGGAACGAGCCGTCTGTGCTTACAGTCTCTGACTCCTGATAGTATTGTGCTGCACGTGGCGGAGCTGGTTACATTAGATTTGTTGGGAATATTTTTGGTTTGATTTTTTTTATTGGAATCAAATTGTACCTGCCTTATTATAAATACTGCTGGATATAGCCTTCTTTAGGGCTAGACAAGTGGCAATCGGTTTCAAAGCTTTTCTGTTTCTACAAACATTTTCAACAGGATTGATAATTATGAGCTTTTCGGCTTATATCAGTAAAATATGTATGGGACATATTTTACTTTTCCATCATCGTTTAACCAAAACAAAGTGATATTCTAGCGAATGTCACTTTGTTTTCGTTTGTTACGACACTCGATTCTCAGACCGGAGAAACGATAGATGAATTGTTATAAAAATTAAATGGCTGGAAAGAAATGAATACTGAGAGGGCTGCTTATAGTGTTGATGTATAGAAGAAGAAGATGTCATCAGGCTGTTGTAACCCCAAATAAATTGGAATAGGGACTAGAGGTCTTAGAGTCAAGAAATTAACTCACAGTGTGTTAGCAAATCCGGTAAATCCAGACATTATTCTCCACATGTTATCCTTAGCCTTGAGTCAGTTTGGCATAAACATTTAGGATATATTCTAAACCTACCCCAAAACATTTGCTCCATAAAGTAACAACATGTAGACGTAGAAGCAACAACATAAACGCATTGCACGCGAAGCTAACTGAATCATTGTCACGTCACACTAAAACATCGTTGATATACATAGACGCTTGTGTATACGTGCGTCTGGGGCATGTGTCCTGTGTGCCGCGTAATGGGCGATAAAATGAATTGGGAGAATATGGTGTGAGGGAAAATAGTGAGCGTACAGTGACATTATATTTTAATTCCAGAGAAAATCTAAAAATCGAAATGAAAGACCAGAAAATGTAAGGATATTGAAAATCTTTACACCAGTCTTGAATGTTTTATTAGAAAGTTTCTACTTGTATAGTATTGTTTTCAGTCAACAAAAATGCCTGCCTAATTAACACAGTCAGAGCTCGAAACTAAACTAAAAGCAAGTATTTACGAGTACTCACAGAGAGAACTGTCACCCTCACTAGCAAAACAATGTCAAGAGCTAAATAGTTCTTCCGAACCCTGCTCCCCTAGTACCAATTCTTCACGCATTACATCATCCGCACAAAATGACATCATAATCCGCTGGAAAAGGCATTTTATTCAATCGACTCGTTTCTTTCAAGAACTCACACCGTTGCTAATCTTAGTTTTAAAGTATGTTTTGTTTTACGCAAAAATTACGCAAAACTTGTTTCTTTACTTCCGAATTCGTTACTTTATTAATTGGTCCAACATGTTACATACAAAACCATCACATCTTCCCGATGAAAACGCTGTCATAGTTCTTCCCAATCCTGCTCCCCTAGTACCTCCGCACTACATCATCTGCGTGAAAAGACGTCTCAGCCGCAAGAACATCTGCATCCACTTTTTTTTTTTTTTTTCCGGATGGGAAATCATCAAATGACCCCTCCCGCTCTGGGTGGAGCGGAAGGGAGTGTCAGACTCTTACTGACTAAAACCCACCCATGTTCCTGCCTTCGCCCTTTATGTTCCGGGGTAGCGGTAACCCTTTCGGACAATCCCGCTGACCCGGCAGGCTTCGGCCCTAAGGGGCCCCTCGTTATGCTGACATCTCTTTGAGGCGCGCGTGGAACACTTACGCGCCGTCCGGCACGGCATCTGCATCCACTTCAATCGGGTCAAAACCCGCATCATTGCTAATCTTTTATCTCAAAGTAACAACGAAAATAGTAAGTTTACGAGAAATTTCATATAACTCAACATTCAAATGAATACTCGTACGCAAATATAGCTCCTTTACCCGCACTCACAACGTCGCTAATTGATCCAAACATTATCACTTAGTATTCCTCAGATATAAAAACCAGTCTTCTCAGTCAAAACAATATATCATAACCTACATAGTTCTCTTCAATCCTGCTCCCCTAGTACCTACGCACTACATCATTCGCGTGAAATGACGTCATCATGCGCAAGAACACCTGCATCCACTCAATCGCGTCGTTTTTGTCGAGAACTCGCATCGTTGCGGTAATCGTTATGGGGAGGCTCACCTGTTCTCGTGAGATACGATGTTGAGGTGAGATATTGTTGATGTTGTTACAGTTTTCTTGTCAGCAACATTTTCTTAGTTCTACTTTCTGACTTTGACTATGATGTAAGTTTTAGGTGATAATAAGACTTGTAGAGTTTCTGTTTAGAATTAAATACCATAATCCAGCAAATGATTTTAGACCCCCTAGTGTAGAAATTTATTGCCGGTTATCAAAAAAAAAAAATTCTGGTTTCATAGAAAAGTGCTATACGCGGTCGATATGTATGGAACAACTCTTTTTTTTTTTAAGTTATCGTCCAAAAATTTCAACACAGGGGTTTAGAGTCATGTACTGAATCCATGGATTAAGTATATGACTCTAAACCCCTGTGTGTGTACAGGGTGGCAGGGACATCGAAGCGCAGTTTGTTACCATGGTAAGAGGCTGAATATCAACCAATTTAAACTGTCAGTGACTTTGTTTTTACATGAATGTCAAATGTCTTCGAATTTTTGGTCCTAAGACATGCCGGTTTTCTCACGAACACCTTCTCTTAAAAGTAATCATAACCATTCCCATCTCTTCTTTACCCACCCATCCTTGTTTTCCATCCTTCAGCCTCATCTATCTTAAAACCCCCGTGCTGTACCAACATCGTATTTTCCCGACATCACCCGTCATATATCAGGAGTGAACGATTTCAGCCATCAGCCGGTTTAAAAAGGTACCTGCAGGGGCTATATTGGGCTATATTTCATGGTACAAGATGCATGGTGTTTCATGGAAGGGTTTCAAGCTGAACTAAACGGTGGAATATTTTTCCTTCGCTTTATAAGTTGTGGTTTTTGACATGTTTAGTATAAATTTCAACAGCTTCTTGTACAGGTAGACGAAGTTTCGCAAAAGAATCTTGGTTGTTGCAATGCTTACTTGTCTATTTTTTTTATTTTTTTTTATTCAATAGAACACATCCTACTAATCCTACTTCTACTAATATTATAAACCTGAAATTTTGTATGGATGGATGGACGGATGGATGAATGGATGTTTGTTACTCTTTCACGCAAAAACTACTGAACAGATTTGGATGAAATTTGGCACACAGATGGTTTATAACTAGGATTAACATATAGGATACTTTTTATCCCGATATTACCACGGGTTCGAAGCTGATGCGGGTGAAACCGCGGGGCGCAGCTAGTACATTTTATAAATTTAATTTGGTGCCAATTAGAGAGGATTATTAATAACCCTGTATTAATAATCTTCTCTAATTGGCACCAAATTAAATTTATAATATTTTAAATTGACTAGCTGAACTCCGCAGACGCGATGGCTACCGATTTCTAGTAAAGTCGATTTGTGTCTTTTACTTCACGGATAAATTACCTACAAAACAATTTTCAATTAATCTTTATTGCATCCCTATTGCACATATACAAGTGATAAGTATAAATCAATAGAATAAATTTCAACTTTTACCAATTTGTTTGTTTTTTTTTTTGGCCGATAATTTGTGTCTGCGAAAAGGATAATATTGTTGTCTCTGAAATTCAAAATACCTACATGCATTTGCCCAATTACCTAAAATATTGGGAAAGAAGTACCTGTACTAGCCATAAACAAGGATCCTATAGGTAATGCTGTTTAAACATTCATATTAACGGCTTTATTATTGACGCTACTGTCACACCAATTCAAAAATACATTTTTATGGCTACGCCCACGATCAACTCACTTCAGAACCCCATCATACATCACTTCAACCCTCACCTACTCGTATATTACAGTGCACACTATACATCAACGTACCTCACAGTTACAAGTGCCATCAATAGATTTGCAAGGGCACCTGATTCTCACCCCATAGTGAGACATCTCACTTAGATTACAGGAATATGGTTAATCAAATATCGCGACATATTCGCCAAAAATGTAAACAAATATGAGTTTATGGAAAAATAACTTTAATTCATACATAACAAAGTTCAGTTTACGCTACAACTTCAAACATTTTTTAATTTTAACTGTTTCAATAGTGCTACTAATCACTCTGAAATCAACTTAATTTCCATTAGTATAAAGTTGATATTTGTTTAACTTGAAATAACGTCAATTTGAAACAAATAAAATTTGAATATAGATAAGTGGTGTCTTTTGTCACTTGTTTTAGGGTATTGCTTTTTAATAAAATCTACTTTATAATAGTGTACAAGCGTTACTGCTGATCATGAGGCGCTGGGTTCGATTCCCAGCTCGAGCAAAGTGTTATTCGGTATGTATTTTCATCAGAAATGTGTCAATATCAGCCCAGAGTCTGGTGCCCGGTTAATGGTAATAGGTTCGCCCCCTATTACATGGGACTTACATATAACTGGTGAAATGTGGATGTAAATGATAAATGATTTTATTTTTGTAAGTAGGTTTGTACAAACACTTTTACACGTCACGTGTACCTACTATAGGTACTGTCTAACCCTTCGGGGAATACAGCCGTAATTATGTTTTTGAGAGTAAAGTAGGAGTCATAATTGTTATGGCAAATAACGCGAATTTCGCCGTAGCTTCGCAATTTGAACGTGCCCACGGCAAAATGGAGTATTAATTTTGAGTGCACTGAAATTGGCACGTCATTATCAAAATTTCCTTTGCAAGTAGTAGTATACACCACTATTTACCCCAATATACGTAATTGTAAGTCAAATTACATGCGTGAATTATTACACCTAAACCTAAAGTAAAGACGCCAGCAGGTCAAGCTACCCGAAACTGTAAAATTTTCCCAATCAACGTTGAACCTTAATGCTTTAGTGATAAAGTTGAAAATCTATTAAAGCAATTTGACAGATTATATTAGTTTGATGTGCTGCCGTCTGTACACTTTATCCACATTCTATAGTAATTTTAGCAATGTTTTACAAACATTTAATTTAAAAAACCGACTTTACGAAGAAATGCTCATAAGTTCCCTAACCGTCGCTAAAAGCAAAGAGATACATTTTTATGAGCATTTTCCTCAAGCATCATCATCATCTGCCTAGCCTTTTTTGTTGGGGTCGGCTTCCAGTCTAACCGGATGCAGCTGAATACCGGTATATAACATGGAGCGACTGCCTATCTGACCTCCACAACCCAGTTACTAGGTAATACGATACGTTTTCCTCAAGCATCTGAACAATTAAAATTGTTAAATCAGACCATAAAGGTATTCAGGGGCCGAGAACATTACCAACTAAATCTCATGCAATAAAATTGACATACACAAACGTATGCCAAATACAGCCATATTCCCAAACCCGTCGTAGTCACAGCTGATAGCTCAGGCCTCATCCCAGTAAATAAACAGTCTTATTACATTAGTTTATTAGGTGCGCAAGCGTCCGTACATCCGTCAAAGTCGCTGCAGCGGGAGGGTTACAACCCATTTTACCGCAATTTGCAGTTGTCCCCTAACGGTGCTGGTGCGATTTACAGGAGCAAGCGGTTTGATAGTTTTAGTCGGTGAATATCTGGGGTTTTTTGTAATTTGTGCTTGAGAAATAACTGGAATATCTGTGTCGCCGAGAGCAATACGTTAATATTCGAACGTGAATTTAATACTAAAGGCACTAAGTATGTATATTGTAAAAGTCACGACAATAGACGATCGGATTAGTTAAACTATATTTATCTGTTTATTGAAGATCCTATTCCAGTCAATGAGAGTTAGAGCAGTAAAAATCGGTACTGGCACCGATTCCCTTGTTCGCAAACTAAACTGAATTTAAGTTTAGTGCATCTTTTTCTTTCTATTTCATTAAGAAAAGGACAGAAGATAAATATTAGTTTAGACCTGTCAAATTACGATACTCCATAGACAGTTTAGACGTGATTAAAAACATGGCTACTAAAAATACGTCAAATTACGTCAGGCGCTGACTAATTTGACAGGACTAAACTAATATTTTTCTGTGCTTTTCTTATAATGAGATAGAGAGAAAAAAATGCACTGAACTTAAATTTACTTTAGTTTGTGAACAAGGGAATCGGCGCCACTATCCAACATTTTCCTCTTTTTTCACATTTTAAAAGGTAAGCTCTCATTAACACCGTATTTTCCACTGTATGTATATTAGTTTATCGAGCCTCCTAATACGTTTCAAATTTCACTGCCACTTTCATCTCGAGTAACGTTACCTATCCACACAGTAAACTCAACACCGATACCTATAATAACCCGCTCGTCTCCTCTCCCTTACGCCACTTCAATTGCAGTGTAGGGCCGTATCTCCCTCGGGATTCGAACCGCAACTCAGTGCAGCGTAGCCGGTGATTTGTCTGTACCCTCCCGACGATTAAGAAATTGTCCTGCAGTCTTAAGGTAGCGGCCACCGACACGGGAAGACGTGCATTAGGAAATTAGATTGATCGATTTTGGTGTAGGCAGAGTGATGTATGTATGTGGCCAGGCGGTTTTTATGGGGTTTTGAGGGACTTATCTTATTAGGTATTTATTGGTATGGGGTTGTTTTGATTACCTTTCTGTAATAAGGGACTATTTCACTAAGAAGTTTGTTCCGTTTTAAATGTTTTTTTTTTCGTTTTTGTGGCCAGTTACCAAGGGGTAACGTATTACCCAGTTACTGGGTTGTGAAGGTCAGTTAGGCTTATATATGATAATTTATTTTTGTCTTTAAAGTATTATATAAAATCTACGAAGACTACATAATAACAGCGTAATCAACTCTTTCCCGAAGTGTTCTTACTTTGTCTATAAACGACTCTCAAGCACGCGGGTATTATCAAAATAGGCCGCCGCGCCGCAGGAGTTTTATCAGTGTCAATAAATCCCAGTCACTGACAAATTGCATCACCTGAACGTATATTTGTTAGCTTTATGAGGAACTAATGGCTCTCACTTTAATTAGTTCAGGAGAGTTAGTATGGAAGTAGCTATGAATGCAAAAAGCATAAAGGAAAAACAGAGTCATAACGCATCTGGTGCGCGCAATCATTGTTACTTACAAAAAACTTGGCTATTGGATATAAATGCCCTGAACAAAGAATACATACTGTCCCATCACTACAAACTGTACGCAAGTGTCGTTCGGGAACTGAAAACAATATTGATAAACTGTTTCACAGAACCGCACGTTACAAAATTTTGTTTCAGTGCGGTTAGTGGAAGTGGTCAGGTGCGGTTCGGGCAAGTGCTGTTGAAATCAGTGCTCTGAGTGGAATACCTCATCATTGATACGAATTCGACAAGTTAACTTGTCGAATTCGAACTAAACCTATAGGTTTAGTGGTCAGAAACGCTATTGCTGAGCATGCGGTCCTAGGTTGAATTCCCAGGCCGCGTCAAGTTTCACTGGGTTTTTCCTTTAGGAATTTCTCAGTAGCAACCCGGTGCCTGCACTTGTGCCCTGTGATGGCAATAGGCTCGCCCCCTATTATATAGGACTTAAAAATAACTGGCGAAATTTGTGTGTCCTATAGGTCACCAAGTAGAGCAGTGGTGGCCCAGTGCTAAAAGTCGCGATTTACGAGTTGTAGGTCGTAGGTTCGAACCCAGACAGGCGCTTTGCTTTGTTTTTTTTTTTTCCTTACCACTGTTCTCAAAACGGTAAAGGAAAACATCGTGAGGAAACCGGCATGTCCTAGAACCAAAAATTCGAAGACATGTAACATCCACCAACCCGCACTGGGCCCGCGTGGCAGATTACGGACCACTCCTTCTCACAGAGGAGAGGCCTGTGTCCCAGCAGTGGGAACATTATAGGCTGATTATGTTATGTTATAAGTCACCTCTGCCTAACCTTTCGAGGATCACAGGCGCGGTGTTTTGTTATGTTGATTTGTTCTACAAAAAAAAAGACATGTCCTAAGGCTATACCGTGTATAAAAATGAATTACCACGAAAGAAGTGATCTTTGTGTCATCACTGGCGTTCGTGCTACTTGTTCGCTTGCTAGTCAATATAGAGTACCGGGAAAAATATGTATTGTTTATGCATCACAGCGTTTATACCCTTTTAAATCATTTCACGCCGATTACTTATATTTATAAATTATCGTACTGCAAACCTTCACAAACCAGCACACAGGTTCGAAAAGATCGCAACTAATAACGTGCATCCTTTTTTTTTTTTTTTTTCCGGCTGGGAAATCATCAAATGACCCCTCCTCTGGGTGAAGCGGAAGGGAGTGTCAGACTCTTACTGACTAAAAGCCACCCATGTTCCTTCCTTCGCCCTTTATGTTCCGGGGTAGCGGTAACCCTTTCGGACAATCCCGCTGACCCGGCAGGCTTCGGCCCTAAGGGGCCTCTCGTTATGCTGACATCTCTTTGAGGCGCGCGTGGAACACTTACGCGCCGTCCAGCACGGGCCTGGTCCTGATCGGGCGGTGAGCTACCCATTGCTCTCCGCCCGCAGGCCCGCGCCTACGGTGGCCGGTAGTGACATCCATCCATCCATCATGTCCTCATGTTTGTAACTCTGTATGCAACACTGTTGTGCAAGTTAGTCACTACTACAAATTACAGTACGCAAACATTATTGAAATTGACCATGTGCTTGCATAGTCAGTCTAATGTGCCTATGTCCACTGTTGGTACACAGGCCCCCTCTCTGTGAAAAGGAGTGGGCTATAAATCTACCACACGGACCCAGTACGGGTTGGTCGATGTCACGTCTTCGAATATTTGGTTCTAGAACATGCCCGTTTCCTCACGTATTTTCCTTCACCGTTTTGAGAGCCGTGGTGATGAAATTATTTACACAAAGTAAAGGACCTGCCTGGGTTCGAACCCACGACCTGCTACACGTTAGTCGGGGCTATTACCCTACCTAACAGCTAACACCATACCTATTCTAAATGCAAAAGCTCACAGCTGTTTTTCATGAGCGCCAAAACTACACGGAAAGTAGTATTTCCGTTCCGAGTCTAGTAGTCTAGACTCCTTACGTTAATATAAACCTATCAAAACTAAACAGTCAAGCCCATACTCCCCTATTTCCCCTACCGCATTCCTGCACCTGATTCGAAACAATGACAGGGAATCACGCGCCCGTTATCACTAGGCCGCGATGTACTTTTATCAGTAGCGATAAATCCAAGTCGCTCGCAAATTGTATCAGCTATCAATCTAAACGGTGTTACGTAGTTAGGGACCCCACTGTCGGGATGTGGGAGGGTGTATACTGTTAGCGGGGACCGGAAGAAGAGTACTTTTTGAATAAGGTATAGATCTGAGGGCCAATTCTCGTACTTTTAGGATCGTTCACAGTCTGATCTCAGTCTCAAGCTGTCAAAATAATCTCTGAATTTTCCTACATTTTTGTCAAATTCAAAAGTCTGTTGGTCGCTGAGATTGAATTGGCCTTCTGTTCATTGTCAGACGCCATATTTGAATTAAAATATTTCGGTGTGTGTGTATGTGTGTTTACTTTCAGGCTTGGATAAGAATTCAAGTGTCCCAGTTATACCTAAATTACTTGAAAACTAAGAAAGATTTCAAAACTAATTTAAAAGTGTTTCTCAAACCACTTCTCTACAAGTGCACATGACCACCTACTGGACTCAACTCATGTAATTCAACTACATAAATTCCATCGACACAAAAAGAAGAATGCATGAAAAAACTTGAAAACAAACCAGGTAAGTTTTCAAGTTACAGTTTTGTGTAGGGAAACCTTGAAATTACTTTTACATGGAAGCCGTTCTAATTCAATCAACTAGCCTATTGCAGTTCACTGCTGGATATAGGTCTCTCCCAGGCTGCGCCACAACACCCTGTCCGCCTTCCGCATCCAATCCGTCCTAGCCACCTTCTTTAGGAAGCCGTTCTAATTGTTTGTAAGAAAACTGACCCCATATTGCTGAAAGCCTGATCAATTTTTTTAACAGCTGTGCCGTTCAAATCTCACGTCTTCGTAGCTTTTAAGTGCCTAAAGTTGGTTAAATACATAAGTAACAATTCAAGATTTAATGGGCTTTAAGAAACCCGACGTAGCTACATGTACATATTACTCGCTAACACTAGCCCCACACCCCGTCACTCCCCCATGCTAAAGACACGTAGTATTTACACAGTTATTTCTTTTCGTTAGACAGCGATTTGTCATGAATACTTTACAGATATTGTTTTTAGATTGAGTGCTCTCTGTGAGGGTTGCGGTTACAGTGCCTAGGGCGGATTGATGACTGTAATTAATATTGGGGGCATTAAAGTGTATTAAAAAGTTTAAGATTATTTTGTAAGTGAGCGATTAATTTATTACACTAAAGTTTATAACATACTTAATTACGATTTTTTTTTTTATCAATGGAAACTTGAGGATGGCCTTCAATTGCATGCTGTTTATATTAGCTGTATGTTTCCCGAACAGAATAATAAAAATCGTCATTTTCTGAAATATTAAAGACAAACCCATTTTTGACATTAGTTGTTATCTATGTTAAAAAGATGGTATTAAAGTGTATTAAAATATTAAGAAATTATTTTGAGTAAGCCATTATGTTATCGAACTGAAGTTTGTCAATTTATTATTGGTATTAAAAATATAAATAAGGTAAACACAAGCGTTTAATGACCTAAAAAGTACCTACTAAATAAAACTTACGTTAACACAGTGTATTTTCTTAAAAGTTTGAGGTTTATCTTAAAGTATAACGTTCACGGTACAAGCTTTTAAGAAATTATAAAAAATGTAAAAAATGCATTGTCTTCGAAAAAGAATCTACATGTAAAATTTCAACTCCGTGGGATAAGAGGAAGTGGTTTTAATTCAGCTTGCAAGATTTGACCAACAAACTAACATACGCACAAACGTAGCTAGTTAAATAAAAGCTTGTAAAAAAAAATGTGATCGGAAACTGTGCCTTTCGTAACTTTTCCAAACAAAACCTTCACCTTACTTCGGAGGTCGTTTAAACATTCTGTTTTTTTTTATCGACGTTGGTAACTGCAGTCACAAAATAAATAAAAGTACTACACTATCATTGTTAAAGCCACTTTCTACGACTATAGTATACTTTTTTGCCGGAATTTTCATACAAACGCCTCTAGCCCACTCCAGCCACAATACAGTACTAAATACCGGCAGACCACGTTGTGTTATTCAATTAGGGAACCTCCTTATTCGAAGTGGTTAGGGTTCTAGCAATAGGGTGCTAACTAGGGTACTTGTTTCAGCTCCATTTAGGAATCAATTCATGGTAAATAAAAGGTTCAACGTTTGCTCCCTCTGAATTAACCGCAAATGAGGTTCGTTTAGTTATGCATAGCAGTTCTTTCTATTCTTTTAGTGTTATTTACTTTATCAGTGGTTTTGTATTGTTTAAATGTAAATGAGTCAGGATTTATTACTACACATTTATAATTAAAAGAAAGAAAAATTCGTTTACTGGTATTACGGCGAAAAAAATACACCTCCAAACTAGAAAACAAATAGAAAATAATAATTATAATGCGAAAAGGGCCTAAGACCAGCATAATGTCAGATGACAACGTGTACCACCTGATGCTGATTTTCAGCTGCAATCCACGTGTGCCATACGCTAGAATTATAAACACATAAGGAAGCGTGTGTCCTTTATAATAACAATACATTACGTTGTCAATACATTATGACTCAATAATCAGTCTACTTCGTTTATTTGAGACGAATGTTACGCCTACAGCATAAATTTGGCGTCAATCTCCTGGAATAGACGGAAAATTCCAAATATTTGAAAAATCCTTTCCGGTCATCGTTTTATCCACGTACGGATTACACAACCAGTTTATCGTCAATCTAGCCAAAGTATCCGATCAAACTGTCACCAAATGAATAGTGTACCTAAATCTTGTCTTTCATTTTCCCCTCAAAAGAATAACAGTTCAATGTCGAACACACTAGAAAAACCCTTTACATTCCAATCTTTTCACTACGTCCATTAATGAAATACACCCCTATTCTATCGAAGTTCGCAAGTCGAACGCTGCACTTAAATGCATCTTTGTCGATAAATAATTCAGTCCCAGAGAGATGGATTCCGTTAATAGGAGCGATCACTCACTGTGTACCGCGTAAATCGTCTGGGACTTTCGATTGCACTCCGGAATACGGATGCAGGGTTTTATAAAGTGTTACAGGTGAGATTATAGTAGGGAATGATTAAGATATATTGTTGGGGAGTGTATTGATATGTAGGGTGTGTTGCTGTTTCGTTTGTTTGTTTGTTTGAAGTGGATTGTCTCTTTTTAGTGGAGAGGACGTGTGTTTATTTGAATATGCGATATTATTGTTTATTGTAGGCAAACGACAAGCAATGGAGGAGCTAGATGTAACAATCAAATTACTAAAACAAGATGTTTTAGAACAGAATTTTGATGGTACAGACGCCAGCAGGTCAAGCTACCCGAAACTGTCAAATTTTCCCAATCAACCTTGAACATTAATGCTTTAGGGATAAAGTTGAAAATCTATTAAAGAAATTTGACAGATTGTAGTAGCTTGTTGTGCTGGCGTCCGTACCAATAATCTAAAACTATCTAGGTACTTTCAGAAATGGTTTTCCCTCTGAAGATAGCCTAAAAAGATAATATAATAATAAAAAAACATAATATCTTTTATTTCTGGTAAGTAACAGAGATCCATAACATAAACACCATAGACTATCTCAAAAGATTATGCATTACTATTAAAAGTTACATAAGGAAGACGATTAGTTACTGAAATCCTACTAATATTATAAATGCGAAAGTTTGTATGGATGGATGGATGGATGGATGTTTGTTACTCTTTCACGCCAAAACTACTCAACGGATTTGGATGAAATTTGGAACACACATAGTTTATAACCAGGATTAACACATAAGATACTTTTATCCCGATATTCCCACGGAATCGAAACTTATGCGGGTGAAACCGCGGGGCGCAGCTAGTAAGATCTAAATAGATCCATTTAGAGCAGGTCCCGCAAATACTTTTTCGACGCTGGGTCAAAATACCTTTTTCGTTTAGATCTAGTATCTCTTGAATTATTTCGTTATTTTCTTTTCGTTCTTTCCACTATTTACCAAACGAAAAACAAAACAGCATCCAGTATATCCGAGTGTACGGCGTCCATAATCCTTTCTTTATTGAATTCCCGTCGTCTGGCGTGGTATGCGCTGCATTTGAACCGGACCCTGCATTGCCCAGGAGTTCCAACTATTGCAGCATTGCACGCTAATACTTGGGCTATATTGCCGAGTGTGATATTGAATGGGAAGGAAACGTGGGGGGATAGTTTTGTTTAAAATTCAGCTATATAAGTAGGTATATCTTTAATTTACTGCTTAGTATTTTGGCGACTCAAACTCAAAGCATTGATTTCAATTATACCCTACAGGTGCTTTTGAATTGTCAAGGAGTCGGTCAGTCAGAAAGATGAAAGCTAGTTGCCCATTCTAACGCATAGTAGTCTCAAGGAAAAGAACGGGCAAGAAACTCCTTGGCCATCCTACTAATATTATAAACGCGAAAGCTTGTATGGATGGATGGATGGATGGATGTTTGTTACTCTTTCACGTAAAAACTACTGGACGGATTTGGATAAAATTTGGCACTCAGATACTAATATTATGAACGTGAAAGTTTGTATGGATGGATGGATGGATGCATATCCATCCATCCATACAAACTTTCGGATGGATGTTTGTTACTCTTTCATGCAAAAACTACTGGACGGATTTGGATAAAATTAGATGGTTTATAATCAGGATTAACACATAGAATACTTTTTATCCCGAAAGTCCCACGGGACCGAAACTTGTGCGGGTGAAACAGCGGGGCGCAGCTAGTTATTTTAATAAAAATAATAACTACTATCAATCAATGCAAATTCGTCTGCAGTCTGTCAGCACTGACATTTAACATTGTATTACCTATCACATCCTCACATATAGATATTATAGTTAGTACAATAGGTAATTGGTGATCTATGATTGAACTTGTAAGGAAATAAGCGACAGGTTCACGGTCATCATCATCATCTGCCTAGCCTTTTCCCAACTATGTTGGGGTCGGCTTCCAGTCTAACCGGATGCAGCTGAATACCAGTATTTTACATAGAGCGACTGCCTATCTGACCTCCATAACCCAGTTACTGGGTGATACGACAGGTTCATGGTGAATTTATTTTATTTTTATTATTTATTATTAGTGAATTCCTTAACAACTAATGATTCCCTCCTCAAGCAAATGCTCCTGTTTTAAGAGACTTACATAATCAGCATATAATGTTCCCACTGTTGGGACAGGCCTCCTCTCGGTGAGAGGGAATGGGCCGTAATCCACCACGCGGACCCAGTGCGGGTTGGCAGATGTCACATGTCATCGAATTTTTTGGTTCTAGGGTCGGTTTCCTCACGATGTTATCCTTCACCGTTTTGAGAGGAGTGGTGACGAAATAATTTACACAAAGTAAAGCGCCTGTCTGGGTTCGGACCCACGACCTAAAACTCGTAAGTCGCGGCCGTTACCACTGGGCCACCACTGCTCCCTTTCTGCTCACTTTAAGAGACTTGGCTCTTCCATATTCTTATTATCAAGGCATGAAGACGTATCATGCAGTAAAGAACTTAGTTAGGCACCTGAAACTGAAAACTTAAGGCATCCTGTAAAAATAAAAGTTAAACTCAAAACTTAACCTCAATTTAAGTACCCGGAACTTCCCCAAACCCATCACCATAAAATTCAAATAATAATTCATAATCCGACATAAGGGCGCTCGCACACGTGCCGACAGCCGCCTCATTATGCGCGGTCACACACAAGCGATTAAACACCGCGCAGCAAACGATACGCGTGACGGTATGTACATTTGTGTATCTGTAATGACATTTGAATTTGGCTGTCGTATTTAATAGACTTAAAATAGTCGTCCGTTGGACTGACGCTGACGGTGAATTTTAATGTGATGGTAATGGTGACTGGGTTAAGGTGATGTGCATGGCATAATTGTTGTCTGAACATATATTTGACCTATGTAATAACATGTGGGTGTACATTAAGTTCACCTTCGCATTTTCTCTCTGGAAATACCGTAGGTACAGGCACTTTCGCAGACATAATAATTAGCATAAGCATAACCAGCCTAAAATGACATAGGGCTCCTCTCTGTGAGAGGCTATAATCCACCACGTGGGCCCAGTGCGGTTGTCTTGTATTTTTTGGTTCTAGAACTTGTCGGTTTCCTCACGATGTTTTCCTTCACCGTTTTGGGAGCAGTTTTGATGGAATAATTTACACAAAGTAAAGTGCCTACGGGACGAGCTGGATAGGTTCCGACAAAATTGGAAGGAAGACTAAGGGCTTGCGAAAGATGGAAGGAGTGGAGGGAGGCCTTTGCCCAGGAGAGGGACAGCGCAGACTAGTAAAAAAAGTGCCTACTTCGGTTCGAACCCACGACCTACAACTCCTAAGCCGCGGCATAATAATAATTTTACCAGCCTATTATTGTTTCACTGCAAGGCAAAGCCCTCTTCTGATACAGATCACAGACATGTATTTTATTTTTTATACATTGTATGTTTTATTGTATTATTATTATTTTACTGTATTATTTTTATACATAAGTAATACTCATAATTCACTTGGCCTATGACAAAACAATTATAAACGGCAATTTCCAAAAAATTGATATGTAGTAACAATATTACCTTTACATGAATGATGGAGGCGAGGACTGTGTCCTTCCCCTTAATATAAGATGGGTGTTGTATATATTTAGCAAAATTGCATGCATCCAAACAATAGGTATTATCATGGTGTTTTTTTTGTTTTTGTTTTTTTGTTTAGTCTCTCACCTAGGAACAGACCAACCGATGCGGATGTAGTCAGAAATAGTATGGTAATGTATTAAAGATAATAAAAAAAAAATTGTCATAGATCCCCTCTGCCCAACTCTTCGGAGAACATTGGCGTGATGTTATTTTATAAATGTAACATGTGTGTGTGTGTGTGTGTAATGCTGTATGTGTTTTTATGTGTGTGTGTGTGTTATTTTATACTAGCTTCCGCCCGCGACTTCGTCCGGGTGAAATTTCTTGTTCCTCCGACCCACCCCGTCGCATCACATAGCCTGCTCGCGCTATTAGTTCGTTATCGCTTAGGGTTTTTCCTGACATTTTTTTTATTTTTGCTTGATCCTAAGGATCTTAGCGTGATGTTAAATAAGAGAATTATGCTATCAAACGCAAAAAACCATTTCAAATCCGACTGGTAGTTCCATACCTCTTCATAATATTACTAGCTGCGCCCCGCGGTTTCACCCGCATAAGTTTCGATCCCGTGGGAATATCGAGATAAAAAGTATCCTATATGTTAATCCTGGTTATAAACCATGTGTGTGCCAAATTTCATCCAAATCCGTTCAGTAGTTTTTGCGTGAAAGAGTAACAAACATCCATCCATCCATCCATCCATCCATCCATACAAACTGTCACGTTTATAATATAATTATATTATATTATATTATATATATATATTGTATTATATTAATAGTAGGAAGTACAGTATACAGTTTTTTTATGGTCGTCAGTACCTCGAAAGTCTGACAACCAGTCTTACCAACGGGTATCGTATTACCCAGTAACTGGATTGTGGTGGTCAGATAGGCAGTCGCTCCATGTAAAATACTGGTATTCAGCTGCATCCGATTAGACTGGAAGCCGACCCTAATATAGTTGGAAAGGCTAGGCAGATGATGATGATAGATGCACACGGGTATTTCCTTATTGGGTTTTTTTCATCAGGAATTTCTCAGTAGTAACCCTTCGGGGCAAAATAGCCCTAAAAATATGTTATCCAGGATTTTCTTACATAATCAGCCTATAATGTTCCCACTGCTGGGACACAGGCCTCCTCTCTGTGAGAGGGAGTGGGCCATAATCCACCACGCGGTTTGGTCATTTGTGGTTCTAGGACATGCCGGTTTCCTCACGATGTTTTCCTTCACCATTTTGAGAGCAGTGGTGATAAAATAATTTACACAAAGTAAAGTGCGTGCCTGGGTTCGAACTCACGACCTACAACTCGTAAGTCGGGTCCATTACCACTGGGCCACCATTGCTCCTCATTTTTTTCAGTAATTTAGGATTTTCTCAGTAACATAAATTTTTCTCTAAGACGTTGAAAAACTTATCGGCAGAGGAAATGTGGATTACGAATAGAATCCCACTTAACATTTATCGATTGCATCGTTCAAAAACACACAACAATTTTCAAACTCCATAACTTCTCAACAGATTTCAGATCGCGGGTTAAAGTGTGGGGAAAACCTCTCGATCGAGTTTCAACAAAATTTTCGAAGGAGTTTCGTTGTGCGCCTCGTACGAAAATTTTATTGAATTATGTTTGACATCAAACTTGCAGTTCGTTTTCACCGGTACAGCCGGTGTTATTCTGTAAAAACTTCACCGTCAAAACTTAGGTGAAGTTTTCTGACATTCCACTTGATGACACTAACAAAGTGACAGCTCACTTCACTTAAGTATTCACGATCACTAAAGAAAAGATCGGCTGATTTCTGGACGATTTGAAATGTTTATTTCTCTAAGCAGACCTTTAAGACTTTTTTAAATCGTCAACTTTTTATTGGTCAATATTTTAAAACTAGATGGCGCGGGTATTTCCTAGCTGACTGATCCCTGAGAAGAAAGGGCGAAACAAATTCAGAGGTTAAAAAAAAGTTAAGATGGAATGAGGTCTCTTTTAACTTATTTTTTAATGCCTCTTGAGTTGGTTTTATACAGCTAAATCATTTTTCCGTATTTCGAAAAAAATGTTTTCCTGAAACTGTACACAAAATTCACGTCCAATATTTTCACCATAAAAACTTAACGTAACCACAGAATCTATGAAAACAGGCTATCCACCTTAAGCTGAGTTCGCACCCTTCACCCTCGAGCGTTTAGCTTACAAAATTGAATTCCCCGCAACGTTCAGGGCGTAAACTATCCCACAAGACGGGATGGTTATGCAAAGATCGCGTACGTACGGCCGGCGCGGTAATGACACGCGCGGTTTGAAATGGTAATGAGCGCGCCGCGCCGTCTGTGTGTAACAGCCTTTATGTCATTGTAATTGCATTGATTAAATCGCAACGCATTGAGGTGATAATTTTATTCAATGTTCGTTGTTTGTGAAAGCTCTGCGTTTCTGATTATGTGCATAATATCGACCTTATTGCTAAGTGTTGTTAAGAACAGTTAGGTACTGACTTGTGAGCTTGGAACTGTAATAATAGTTGTTAGATACTACAGTTAGCTGCGATAAAACTGACCTTTAAGTTCAGCAATAATAGTACTAAAGTTTATGGGAATATTATGCATAAGAAAGCTTGGTAGCTTGTGCATATTCATACTGAAGGTGAGATGTGCTTTCACATGCACTAACAACATAGATAGACCTTTCTAGTAGGTACTTTCTTCTCCTTCGTATAATTTTTATGTCTCATGGCCTCATTTATATTGTCGTTACGGGCATTCGGAAGCCTTAGTCTGGTGACCTGTCTTACCAAGGGGTATCGTGATGTCCAGCAACTGGGTTGTGGAGGTCAAACTCAAACTCAAACTCAAATCATTTATTTCAACTAAGCCAATTACAGGCACTTTTGAATTGTCAAAGGGTCGGTCAGTCGGAAAGATGAAGCTAGTTGCCCATTCGAAAGCGTAGGTACCTATGGAGAGACTGGCAGGACATGGAGGTCAGACAGGCAGTCACTCTATGTTATTATTCAGCTGCATCCGATTAGACTGGAACCTAAACTGCACGAAAAGGAGTTTGAGCACTGGTAACCCAGTGGTAACGGTCACGACTTACAAGTTGTAGGTCGTAAGTTTGAACCCAGACAGGCACTTTACTATGTGTAAATTATTTCATCACCACTGCTCTCGAAACGGTGAAGGAAAACAGCGTGAAAAAACCGGCATGTCCTAGAACCAAAAATTCGAAGACATTTGACATCTACCAACCCGCACTGGGCCGGCGTGGTGGATTGCTGTCCATTCCCTCTGTTCCAGCCGAAACCTACCGAGAGGATGCCTGTGTCCCAGCAGTGGGAATATTATAGGCTGATTATGCTACGAAGAGTTAAGGCAAATCTTTACCTAACAAGATTTTCAAGCCTACCTACCTATTGCTTACAAAACCAGGTCAAACCAGTCATGCACAATAACAACCTCGAAATCCTCCAAAATCCTGCATCCACGTTAACTTAAACAATACCAACAAATGATCGTATTCCAAAGCTGCGACTGTTAAGCTTATACAGGTATCCGGAGGTGACGTCAAACTGTTATGACGCAGCTGAAACCCGGTAATGCGAAGTATTAGCTCTAATTGGCGCAAAGGATGGGTTAGTTTTCATGCGATCGCGTCATGGAAACGGTGGAAATGATGGGATGCTGTAACTGTTGGGTGTTTATCATTTAGTGTGGGAAATTATTGGTTTTCGGCTATTTCCGGTGTAGTAAGAAGAAGTACACCTTCACTACTTTTTAGTCAGTCGATAAGGTAGCGGTTCGACTGTCTCGTTGAGCTGGATAAATAGTCTACAAAAATTTGCAGCACTTGAGAAGAGATATTGGAAGCGTTGTCAAAATCTTAATGACTATAATAACAATTGTACTCAAAGAGACAGATGCACTGTTGTACGTATCATTGTCATTTCCTCAATAACGTTCTAAAATCTAGATTTATCAAGGGAACAGTGTTATTTTCGAACTTGCGTACATCTTAGCAGTAGTGAAAACTAATACAAAAAAATAACGAATAGTCCCACCTTCATACGAAGTTTTATTTTAAAACATCAAAGAAAACTAACATCAGAAATTCGGGATATCTCTGTAAGCCGAACCTTTCAACTACTTGGAAGCAATAGATTTCTATTTCGATGCTGTGAAACCTGAATATTTTCACGTTTCCTTCCTAGCTTTCAGTCATTTGAAACGTAGAAATATTGCATCAGACAGCGGTGTCGACACTAAAACTTTGAACATACCCAGTAAGCACTAGAAAATGTCTAAAAATCAACTTAAGATGCGAGAATGGTTCCAGAAATGTTCATCCTGATTCCTGAGAATCAATTAATTTTGTAGCTATTATTTAGCTCGGCAATAATTAGGTTCTTTTTAAATATGCCTGGCTTTCCTGAAGCAAAATTATTTGGTATCCCCGTCCATGGAATACAAGAGCATTGCCGATGCGTGACCAGAGACAAAGTTGCCGGGACTCATGCGGAATTTACTACTGAACACAAACTTCCTTGGTAGATAGGTAGATACTTCACCGATTTGCAGCGAACACAGCGAACAGATGATTTCAGTTTTATTTAGGTATTAAAAACATAATAACAATAAAATAACACTTAACAATCGTTCAATCTCGATAAAATTTTAATAAAACACGAAGCCGCCTGCGGCTAAGCACATTGAATTCTATTGAAGCATTGAATACAATGCAACACCGATTTGTATTCCACTGGGTAAAATGAAAACGCAGCAAGCTGCATTCGATTCTATAAAAAAAGATATACCTTTTTGATATTCCTACTGAAGTTTAGACACGTGCGAATTGTCAAAATTTTGACGTTTGTGGCTTTTTTTCGATTGGAGTTAGATTTTAACACGTTGCCATCCATGGTTGGGCACGCACACCATCATTTTTTGTCAAAAAAATCCTTTTATTAGTTCGAGTAGATGGAGCAACGAATTATTTAAAAAGATATTCAGCTATGTATTCTACAAAGTAAAAATAAAATAAAGACAATATGCTGTCAAAATGTTATCATATTTCAGTGTCAGAAATATGTGACAAAAATTATTTTTACAAGATTTTAGAAAATGCTTCTTAAGTTTTTATACTCACTTTTCCATTTCAATATACTGTGTAAACGTGTAAACTATATAAAACTTACTATTTACACATTCATTGTACGCTTTGCTAACCTAAAGTCTAGGGATTATAAACCAACGCAAAAGACAGGCTTTTTCTTAGAACAATTTACAAAAACATCGGTACTAAATAGTTATGCTAACTGGGAGAAACAAACCTCGGTGGTTTTCTGGGAGAAAGTAATCCTAATTGAAAATGACCATTGGCCGTAAAATCTTTAAATTTTCCACTTCTTCCTTAAAATAATTTCGCCTAATCCGATAGTATTTGCGTCAGCACCTACATTAGAGGTAAAGTGCGACAGATGAAATGTGAGAACTCTAGCTCCCCGTCTATAGAAATAGGAATGGAGGGAAGACTTAGGTGCTCCAAAATTATGTGGTTCTAAGTGGATTCGTACATTTTTGAGTAGTTCTTAGGAATGTTAGAATTGTTAATGAAGAACCATTTTCATAAAGAACTAATTTTTATTATTATTTATTGAGTGCCATGTTATAGATATTAAGAAATCTTAAATATTATATATAATCTCACATTAAAATATTATGTACAAGTATATAAAGGAACAAAAAGAAAAATTACGCTAGCTCTTCCTAGCGTAATTTAAAACGCATTCTCAACTCAGCGACAAACAAATGTCAAAAACTTGTCAAAAATATAGGGAAATTAGAGGTATTGTTTTAAAGATTAAGACCGAGATCAGACTGGACGTGCTTAAAATTACGAGAATTGCCCTTCTGGTCGGATTAAACATATTATTAATGTATATTTAATTTGAGTACTTAGATTTCAAAAGTCGATTAACATCGTTCCCATACGCAGACAAATATGTACGAGTTTCACAATATTATGCAGTATTAAACTCATGTCAATCATGTGTCCCAGCCCTTAGACGGCATTCTTGCTCAACAATGCAGTCGAAGCAGACGTGTGTCAAGTTGTCAAACCTTCGAGACAAGCCCCGCGGCAGCAGAGATTACAGATTACTTTGCCTAACTCCAGAATAGTTGAACATCTAACATTAAGGGCTGATTTCACTAAAGTTAGATATATTTTATCCGTGGAATAAAATTGACGTCTGACAGTTCTAGTAGGTACGGAAAAACTGTCAAAAGTTCCAAATTTATTCTCAGGATACCAACTTATTCTGAAACTGTGGGACAAAATTATAATATTAGAAAAAATTAAGTATTTACATTACCTATATAAGCTAAAATTTAAAATAATGATATGTACATGAAAAAAAATAAGCAAAATAATAGGCTTATTCTGGGAATTTTTTAAGTTTGGTGGAATTCGCCTAAGTAGATTGATTGAATTAACTATTTAGAAGCTTTTTATATTCAAAATGTTCAAATCGCATACAATCCTTGCCCTTGAGTGTTGTAAAAGTTTACTAAGAGATTACATCAAGAAATTTACCAACCAGGGGGACATAGCTGTCAAACGCAAGTATATACAAAAAAAAAATGCTCATAACAACAAACTGCTATCACTTTGCTGATTATGGCAATATTCACGTTTGATTAAGTACTTATGTACTCATCGCGTGCCGTCCCAACGGACTATGAGAGCGAGGGAAGAGAGAGTGCACATGTGTCTGCTCACACACATATGCACTATAATATGTCCCGCGCCGAAGGCTCTTCGTTGAGATTGGCCGCCATCATGGCTGAAACACGGTCTGGAGGACTATTAAGTTCTTTACCTGTAGGTAAGAGGAAGCTTTAAGCGCAAGCCACACCGCGAGCTTGCGGGCGATGCAGCCTGCGCTTTATCAGCAGTCGAAGTCTACATGCCACCAAAATATGCAACATAGCTGAGGTCCACTTCGTCACTTACTTATGAGAAAATGATACGCTCTATCTGTCTTCTTTCAACTTTTGATGTTTCTCAGCTGTTGATGATTAAGAAAAACTGATTTAAGTCTTTTCATTTGACAATAAACCAACAACCAGTTATTTTCAGCTCAAAATCATATCTCACCCTATCTCCCCACAAAGACATAATCAAACAAAAACACAAGTTCAAAAGTGAGAAACATTCAAAGTACTTGAGAGCGTGTCATCTTGTCACAGCACAGACGCAGCCGCAGGCACTCAGATACTAACGACTTTACACACGGCGCAATGTTGTACGGTGACTTGCAAAATAAAGGTAACATTTATGAGGAATACTTAGACGTCATACGCGTAATTAATCGTTCTACAGGTGGGCCATGAGTGTTCACAAATGTTATAAAAGAAACCGGCTGAAAGATTTATAAAAGAGAGCGAGATTATTGACATTAATTTGACTCAAATGTTGGCTCTAAACATACATAACATCACGCCCGCACCCCCCAAAGGGCCAGGCAGATGTGCACTAAGCAATAAGGGACGTGCCTATTGCCATCAACCGGGCACAAATTCAGACTCCGGGCTGCCACTGAGAATTCAAGATGGAAAAACCCAATAACACTTTGTCCGGCCCGGGAATCGAACCCACGACCTCATACTCAGCAGTAGCGTGCGTACCACTAGACCAACAAGGCAATCAGTGCCTCTAAACTGCTGTCTGTCTCTAAACAGTAGCAGGAAAGGGCGCTAACAAATGGATGAAAAAACCCATCAACAATTTGCTTGACCGGGAGATTAAATCCAGGACTTCAAGCTTAATAGTTGCTTACCATCACAAGACTAACGAGACTGTAAGCTAATTAACTATTATTACGTATTTTTTATAAATATAAATGGGGAGATATAGGTGTACCTACTATTGCACCTCTGGGAACCCTTTACCTTTTTTTTTGGGATAGACAAGTGTCATGTCAATGTTGTAGTACATTTTACTACACTTACTACCTAAGTAAAGACAAAACGATACCCTATGTTAGAGACCGCATTCAAACAAACAATAATGACTAAACGGAGCTGAAGTTCAGTGAATGCCAGTAATCTTCAGCATTCAAAGTCCATCAAGTTGACAGACACCCTGCGGCTGTGGAGATAACTGAAACTTCTATTCAAATAGTTCTAACTATAGGGAGGGAGAGAATAATCAAGATCCGTTTTGGGGACGCAAGAACATATTCGACTGAGATAAGTTAGGAACACAGGTAGATGTGTGTATTTTATGTATTAGCAAAAACTGTTTGGTTTATCTACTCGCGATAGGAGATATGGCCGGTACAGATTAAGAAGCTAAAGGCGTGGCGGTACCTATGCATGATTAGCAAACATCGGACACAAACCTGGGGTCCAATGTATAGACTAAAAAGTACTTAACATTAACAAGGCTTTAACTCATGAAGCGGTAAGACACAGGCAAGAAAACCGACCAACATGATACTGTGGTGGCATCTACATCCCCACATGCAAACTACGCATCATACTGACGTCACGCAAAATCCTGCATCGCGCAACCAAAGTTTACCGCGCGACCAGAATATATACAACGTCCCGACATCAATCGTGGGGCAGAAGCCCATCAGACACGACACCCGTCTGGTCGGAGGATCCTCCCTTTTCTATGGAGAATGAGTGAACTGGACGCCCTGTTACTTATACTACTATAAACTAAAAAGTAATTAACATTCAATAGGCATGAAGCGGCAAAACACAGGCAAGAAAACCGACCAACATGATACCTACTTGAATCTTTCAGCAAACAATGCCTTATAAACACGAATACCTAACTCTCAAAAGGTTAAAACTCAATACGAATATCATCGAATATCCCAAAAAGCTTGCCAATACGGAAAAAAATGATATGATATCAAGTTTGGCGCAAACTGGCAACTGCAATAGCATTAACAGCCGCGTCCCCTCCAACACTTAGGAGCGCTCGTGTTGGAATTTTTAATTCAATTATGATAGCGATCATGTTTAATGACCGTCTTCTTATAGCCAAGAACGTTTTTGCCCCTCCATTCGACCGAACGTTTTCTTTTTTTTCTCCCTTTCTAAATGAAAAAATTGTGATTCCACGTTTTAATGTCTTGGAAAGATTGATAAATTTTCATAATTGTTTACGCGGAGATATTCGGTGAGCTCACCTCTCTTGGATCACCCGAAAAGAAAAGAGGAATCGTTTTAAAATTCATTGTTTTGCTACGAATACTGAAAGGCTGTTATTTCTCGGCGAATCTCTCGTCACGTCGGGACAGATTGGATACGGAAGGCGGAGGACAGGGAGTTGTGGCGCAGCCTGGGAGAAGCCTATGTCCAGCAGTGGACTTCGATAAGCTGAGTTGATGGATTGATTGAATCTCTCGTCAACTTGATTTCATTTTGATCTGTACTTAAATCTTTTATAAGCTCACATGATTGGATGTCGTTAAATTGGACATCACAATAGCAATGTGAGATTTGATGGAGCAGCTATTGCACTGAGGATAGACTTGACCAGGCTTCTAGTTTACGATTGCAGATTTAAATAAGTCTGAATGAATTCGAGTTTATTCGAGCACAAGACTTAAATTTTATTCAAGAATCTATCTAAAAAAAAAACAAAAAAAAAACGGACACATTGTAAACTTCTCGCACATTTTACAGCAATAATCATAGTCCCAGCAATCTGGAAACGACCAAATCGAAAAACATAAAACCGCCCAGAATCCCAATAAAATAAAAACGTAATTTCAAAGTTTAAACTTGGTTTTTTACGAGTTGGATGGTCGCAAAAATCCTATGGCGATAAATTTGTCAGACGGGGGCAGAACTTTCATGCTAATTCAATCAAACGCCCAGGCTGGCTCAAATTTGATGAAGGGAAACCATCTTAACGTGATGTTTTTTTTTTTTAATTTCCCCGAAACGACAGGTTTTTCGATCCAATTTAATTGTTGGTGGAATCTTTGGGGACGTAATCGGTTGGTTTCAATTGAAGATTGAAAAGAAGCTTATGAAATTATAAATAGAAATGTTGTTGAGAGAGTTTGGTAGAGAAATATTTCAGTTTCAGGCCCAAATCTAATTTTCCAGTGAAAGCTTACATATAGTGGAAACGCAAACGAGATTCTCGAAATATATTTCAAAGATCTCATTTGTGTTTAAATGTGTGTGTGTGTGTGTGTGTGTAGGTGTACCCATTGAGAGCAGTGCTGGCCCAGTGGCAGCGACCCCGACTTACGAATTGTAGGTCGTGGGATCGAATCCAAATAATTTCATCACCACTGCTCTGAAAACGGTGAAGGAAAACATCGCGAGGAAACCGGCATGTCCTAGAACTAAAAATTAGAGGGCATGTGACATCTACCAACCCGCACTGGGCCCGCGTAGTAGATTATAGCCCACTCCCTCTCGAAGAGAGGAGGCCTGTGTCCCAACAGTAGGAATATTATAGGCCGATTAAGGGAGTATACCAACATTATATGTATAAATATACCTACTTTGTAATAACTGTTGAAATCGCACATAATGAGCAAAAAAGTTAAAATTAAAAACAAGACAATTTTATTCACTTACGTGACTTTTTAAACCGAAATTCTAATTAAACTTTTAATGATTTCGGGACACCTAAGCCTTAGACGACATAATAAAGAAAAATGCTGATTAGCCTCCATTGTGTCTTGCCCACCCTCAAAGTAAACACCATGGAAATATACATTTAAAAAACTCCCATAGACTTTCAATGGTTAATTTGCACATGAAAAGTTAAAAGATTTTTTCTAACAAATGAATGTTTTTGTCAAAGATGGTGGAAGGGAGAGCTCTATGTTCTATGTTTGATGAATCTTTTTGAATAGCATTGTTTTGTTTTACTATTGTTATAGAAAATACAGAAGAATACTTATTTTGAAAGCTAATGTAATGAAAGCAAAAGTATGTAAATGTATACTTACAGGTAGGTTCTCAACTGTCACGTTCGTGCTGAGCATAGGGTCGGGTTTGATTCCCAGTTGGTCAAAGTTATATTGGGATTTTCCACTAGGAATTTCTCTGCAGCTGCCCAATTCTGATTTATTGGATAATGGAGCCTTGTTAAAGCTAGGGAAAATAATTGTATATCAAATTGACTACCTACTTATACCGCAGGTATATTCGAATCACAACTGTCATTATTTATAAATAGCTATAACACAACAGGTTGACGTAGTGTGCCAATTTGATAAACAATTAAATTCTCTGATTTTATTATACTTATACACCTTTGCCTTTGCCTTTACCCTTCGGTGAATACAGACCTGGTATTGTGTTATATAACACTTCCTACTAATATTATAAACGCGAAAGTTTGTATGGATGGATGGATGTTTGTTACTCTTTCACACAAAAACTACTGAACGGATTAGAATGAAATTTGGTACACAAATAGTGAATCTAATAAAGTATCTTTTTTGTTAACCCTATGGATTACCAAAAAATATACTTTATATCCCGATATTCCCACGGGATCGACACTTATGCGAGTGAAACCGCGGGGCGCTACTAGTAACATACATATATAAATGGCCTCAGTGCAACCCATTTCAGGACATGTTCACACATTTGTATCGGAACATGGTTTCAGGAACAAGATCTTGGCACAAGTTGCGAAATTCGATGTGCCGACAAGTATCAGAAATGGAATAAAAATGTTTCTAACACATAAAATATAATGTGCCGGGACTTATGCTCCAGTTCGCACTAGGTTATAAAATCTCGTACTTGAAAATACTATCAACATTATGACCAAAATGCTGAATATTATGGCAATGCTTCAGACATTTTGTACGTTTGGAACTTTGGATGGCTGGTACTCAGTCATACTGCGACAAGTAAACTGACTAATTTCATACTCTGCGATGCAATATACCCTAGAACAGATAGGATGCAAAGACAAGACTCATTCATCATTTATCTTCTACCACCTTAGCTATATGCATATATAGATATAAGGTACTAAGATACTTACCCTACCCTACCTTATATTTGTAGGCATCCCATGCATATTTCCATAGGAGGGTTGGTTTGTATTTGTATCCTATACTAACTGGTGTGTCCCCAGAAATCTGCTTCCACATTCATCATTTAAGTACCTGCTACCGACTTTGGTCTATTCTCAGATTCTTGTATTTTATCACAGATAATGATCTGTTTTAATTAGTCCGAATTTGAAATCTCTTCCTTTTTTATGACATCAAGCTGCCTATAATAATTTCATCAAAATCGGTTCTAACACAAGAAGTATGAACAGAAATACTGTTTTTAATTTTGATCAATTTTATTTGTGAACCGCCTGCAGCAACAAACAATATTCTATTCTAACGTATGAAACTAAAAAAATAGATAACCTTATTATTTGTTAGCATTCATATCAAGAAATTGCGAAATGAAAATTTACCACCTCTGAAACGTACTTCCTTATAAACACAAACAATTCTAATTCCTCCAATAAATAAAGAGAAAGCAATAAAAATAGTTTGAACAACATAATTTAGTCACTCCAATAAATTATAACTTAAATCTAACTATGAAGTTCCACGCGACGTATCACGCTAATGATTTACAGGCGTAGGCAGAGAATATAAGTTAAATAATAATTAGTATTCAGGAGCTCGCTATGGAATATTTAAGGGAACGTCATGTTTGAAATTCGTGCTACCCTAGATGCCTGACACACGGGCTGGAAGATTGCTCAACAAATATTTTAAAGTAAGTCAGTATGGACAAAGAAGGTGGCATTTGATGGAATAATTTAAACGACGATTTTTATTTGAATGAACGGGCTGAAGAATGCACCCAGAGGGATGGGCAAAGATCGTCACTCACTGGACAGGAGGTAGATATCAGCGAAGGTGGTGTGACGATCTGATATCGTTTGCAGAGCCAACATGACCAGAGATCGCACAAGACAGGGAGGTTTAGAAGGAAAAAGGGGAGGCCTTTGCCCAGCAGTGCGACACAATATAACTTAACAAACAATTTTTTTTTTAAATCGAGTGCAACAAGTCAGTTTAGGAAATTAATAAAGTGAAACGTTTTGACTGACAGAATGAATGACTGACTAATTCATCAACGCAGAGCCCAAAACCATAGTACCTAGAAATATCAGTAAAAGGAGCCCATTATCCAAATGGATACCTTTTGCGACGTAGACATCCATTAGGGACTTATGTCATTGAAAAAATGTATATTTTATCGAAAAAACGTCAATATTTTTTCAAGTCTATTTCCGTAATGTATAAAACAACTACACAGCTTTGATGTTCATAGCAATCTAGGGTAACATGTTGTAAGCCCGAAATATTTAGGTAGCGATTACTCAACATGACGTGGACACGACACGAAGACATATTAAATTCAACATTGCTATAATTTATGACAATTTCAGGACTGCTTCCATATATTTTTAGGTTTTACATGGACTTGTACCGTTAATTTCTGAAAATTATTTAGATACATGTTTACACTTATTAACGTAAATCAAATATATACATACATAGGTATACACATAAAGTCATGCCTTCTTTCAATTGGGTTAGGCAGAAACGACAGAATGCCACCTGCTTCGATCTTTACATACTCCTTTTGCTTCGTTTAAGATCATACATCTGGCCAATACATGCACGCCGGTTGCGGGTTCTACGGACCTGACCTTTCTGAAGAACGTCACCAATAAAGTCACTATATGTACGGACGCCAGCACATCAAGTTACTACAATCTGTCAAATTTCTTTAATAGATTTTCAACTTTATCGCCAAAGCATTAAGGTTCAAGGTTGATTGGGAAAATTTGACAGTTTCGGGTAGCTTGACCTGCTGGCGTCTGTACTTCTAGGGCGTCCCCGCCCGGCATTTCCACTCACATGTGCCTTGTAAATACTTTTTGTTAATCGGCTTTCATTCATCCTCGCAACATTACCAACCATCTAAAGTCTATTCAAACTAATGTTTCAAATTGATGTTATTTAAAGTTAAACAAATATCAACTTTATCTTAATGGAATTTTAGTTCATTTCAGAGTGACTAGCACTATTGAAAAAGTTATAAAAATGTCTGAAGTTGTAGCGTGAACTGAACTTTATTTTGTAGGATTTAAAGTTTTTTTTCCATAAACTCATATTGGTTTACATTTTTTCCAAATACATCGCGAATGCAGATTAAGCATACTCTTTTCAAATTTTGTCACTACATCTTCTTGTAAAATAAATAAAAGCCTTTGTAAAAAGCTCCATACACATGTCGATAAATCCGCCAGCAATATTTCACAGCAGTGTGTTCAAAATCATGATCATTACATGATTACGTAACACGACATAACACGACAGCACGACACGACTCCGACACGACACGAGTCCCACCGACCACGACCGACATTAGAACAGTTAAAACTCCTTGTTATTTCACTTTTGCAACATGTTTTTTCGTCCGAGCAGCTGTTGTAAGTGAATTTTTAATAAAGTTTTTATGGTTCGAGTTTAAGCTCCGAATTACTGTTGGAAGCCATTTTGACAATAACACGAGGTAGTTAAGAACTATTTTGGTCTGCGATTCAATGAACCTTTTATGTAATATTCCTATCCATATAGAATCTTTCCACCCACGATTGAAATTGGTTTAGTAAGAATAAAACTTTACCTACTTTTAATTTGTTCAATAGTTATGCTTTCAAAAATACTTTAGCATTATATAAATATGTACACCGATTAATTTATCTCGAATAGATCATTGCGTGATGAATATGTATATGGAGGTATTAGGAACAGGGTGTAAAGTTCACTCATCCTCCATAGAAAAGGGAGGATCCTCCGACCAGACGGGTGTTGTGTCTGGCGGGCAATTGCCCAACGATTGATGTTGGGAAATTATATCTATGCTAATTGCGCGGTAAACTCTGCTTGCGAGATGCAGGATTTGCGTGACGTCAGTATGACGCGTTGTTCGTATGTGGCGTTGTAGATACCGCTACATGTAAAAAAACCTTTCTCAATATGACATCAAATCGACACAAAAAGCCACATTTTTTATGAAGAACCCATTTGTTTGTTATTTTGTTGTGCCTATTTGCTTTACACACTATCAATCTCAATCCGAATCATTTTGAAGGATATTGCTAATCCTTCATATGTTCGAAAAATTTGTCTGGTAAACAATGTATGTTGTTGAACTGTCAAAATGAAAGCTAGTGTTAGTTGTTACGCAATTACCCCGCTGCTATAAATTTAGGTTTTACAAGTCATCAACTACACCCCAAGTTTGACCCTTCTACCTTACCAACACACTTATCACTTGTAGATAAAAAATACCAAACAAAACACATCTAAGTAATAGATCACCAATTCACACGAAAAGCGTCTAAAACCTAGGATTCCGATTGGAACATAATCCCTCCGGACGTAATTGCTTCCCAGTGAATAAGACGCTCGGAGTGAACCGATGACCTACTCGTTCATCTAGTTCATTCCTTGTTTCCTTTGATCAGTTCACTCTTTTAGGTGTATGGGAGTTCATTAATTTGCTTGGTATTGACGGATCGAGTGAGTTTTTTTTATGATGTTAGATGAGGGCTTGGTGCTAAAAGGCTTTATTTAGAAAAGGTGTCCCTTTTGAAGTGTTTTCGTACAATTACCTATAAATTGGCTAACACTCATACAAGGACCACACCACCATAACACCAACATGTATGAGATGACGACTAATAGAGAAGTATGGAAAAAAAAGACATATTTCCCCGACCCCAAATAAATTGGGATAAGGACAGGAGAATGACGATGATACTTTTATATGTGATATAAATAGACCTAAAATTATTCGGTACATTACTTTTCAGCATTTCTTTTAACAGCTATCAGTTTTCGTTATCTCAATTTAATATCTGTTATTTATAACATTCTTTTACACATTCTCAAAAAAAAAAAATTGAAAACTGAAGTGTTAAATAATCAAGTTTTGTTGCTGACTGTACCTGGTTTGTAAAGATACCGGCTTTTCGTAAAGGAAATGCTTATTATATAAGAATTTCTTTCCTCCATAGAACAAAGAAACTATTAAAAAAAATAGAAAGGTCCGCCTTATCTGTGTGTTAACAATATTTTATTTGCAACAACGCTTTGACCGGTCACAGCTTTGTTGCAAATAAAAGATTGCTATCAGAAAAAGGAAGTAGGTAGTTGACTTATACCCGGTCAATTCTCAATATTTCACCATTTCCAACACAGTTACAAAACCTACTGAAACTTTCCACCTGTACACTGTAGGCCACAATAATAGCTCAAATAGAAAATTAACATAATAAAACAATCTAATCGCGGAATGTATAATAACGCGCAGTGTAACGGGCGGATAGTGTAACATTAATTACAAAAATACCACTTACGAGTAAATTAGCTTTATCGGTGACACGTGGCAGTAATTTATTGTGGCCGACAGTGTACGACAAACGGATACACAAATTTTACGTGGTTTTGTTTTTTATTTTATTCGGGGGAAAAGTTTTTTTGATTTATCAAAGGTTAAGCATGAACCTCCATGCTTGCTTTTCCAACGAGTATTTGATAAATTCAAATTCAAATTCATAAATCATTTATTTCAATCCATTTCAGACCATATGTTTTACAACTAATATAAAATTAAAATTTTAATCACAATAAAATACATATATGTACTTAAAAATAGTTACTAAAATAATATAAATTAAATTAAAATTATAAAAATAAATTAAAATCATAAAATAAAATAAAAAATGATTCACGTCATTACATTAATCATATAACAATGGTTAATGTACTGACAATCAAACCTGTTCGCAAATACGCTCAGGATGGTGTTGGAGGTGCTCCGGAGCTTGCGCCTCAGAGATGAGCACCGCTTTCGCATCGTCGTGATAAGATTGCGATCAGCTGTAGATAATTGACGTTTCAAAATGTGTACCAATATTAGAACTATGCAAACTACTCCACCTGAGACTAAAACTAATACTCTTCTAAAACTTGAACAATGCTTGCTTTTTTTAGATTTCTTTACTTATATAAACGAAAAAAAAAATTAATAAAAACAGGAGTATCTTTCGTGGCTCGTGGGTAAGTAATAAAAACCGCACGGGCCAATCGATCAGGTTAAGCTACGCCAGCCGCGGTCGGTCCGTATATGGGTGACCATCTTTACATACCAAAACCCCTCCGTGGCTCGGAAAGCACATTCAGCCGTTGTAACCGACAAATAATTAAAAAAAAAAAATCTTCAGTCAATATAAAAATACTCATCCAAACTCCAAAATTTACACCCCTAATCTTCTTCAGGACAAGATCACATTACCAACACACATTTATTTCCGTATGCCTCCCATCCTCGACCTACCGACCCAAATACTTACCTTAATCACCTCGGAAGACGATCAAAACACTAATAGGTTAAACCCTAACGCAAACCCGAAACACCGGTGTTTCAATTAAACGTTAACTGTAATCGAAAAAGCATTAGGCGTCGTAATTAAGAGAGCATGCGCGCTCAGCGGATAAATTTGCATGCCCTGCGGTCAGACGCCTCTGCGCCTAGTGTAGTGTAAGGTATAAGCGACAAGGAATGAGTGTGTGGGTGTGTGTGATGTCTGAGGGTGTGTGTGTGTTTAGTTATGTTAATGAATGTATTTTCTTTCTTTTCTTTTTATAGGTAAAGTTATTACTTAACTCTCTTTAGATTTTATCGTCCGTGAATGGGTGACCATCCATTACATATCGAGACTCCACCGTGCTTCGGAAAGCACGTTACCGTTGGTTTCGGCTATCATTTGTAGATATTTGACAGTCGTTACGGGTAGTCAAAGCCCGAAATTCTGACAACCAGTCTTTCCAAGGGGAATTGTAATAAAGTCAACACAGTTACTAGGAAATGCCAGTTTCTTCACGATGTTTTCCTTCACCATTTTGAGTCCATTGGTGATGACATTGACACAAAGTATAGTGTCTGCCCGGGTTCGAATTTACGACCTACAACTCGTAAGTCGGGCCGATAACACTAGGGCAAAAATTTGTTACTGACGAAGGTTTTTATAGTATTTATTTTTTACCTCCAAGCAGACGAAGCCGCGGTAAAAGCTAGTACCTTACTCATATTTTAATTAACCAAGGCTCTTTACTAGAACATGGTTGTAATAAATGTCACAGGTCATAGAATTAAAACTTTCCCAGGCAAGGTAAATGCTTACAGACACATGCGGCGGTAAAGGATTGCGCTTAAATAAAATGATTATCCATTGTAATTAACAGAGCCTGCTCAGCGTATAAATTTGCATGCTCTGCGGTCAGTGGAGCAGTCTGCACTCATAACAGTGGTACAAGTTATAAGATATAGCGGAATCATAAAATTTCGAGAGTAAATTTTAAAGCCCCATCAAATCTCAAAGCTGCTTTAAAATCAGTTGTCAGCTGTTGTGATTGAATGCAAATAACTGAACATGAAAGTTGTCTTCAGAATTTCAAATTATTTGATTGTGCTTCTAGAAACTTAGATAGATAAACAAATCATGTATTGCACGCTTTTTCTTTTAGCACAAAACACATTTAATGATTATTAAGTACATGAATAATTAATTAATTAATTTACAACCGATTGCAAGATAAACACAAAAGAAAAAAAAAAAAAAAAAAATTATAAAAATTGATTAGATAAATCTTTGGTCTACCCAAGGATCGTGGAGGAATTTGCAGTTTGTAACAAAATCTTGTTTGAATTGCTTATCTATATTTATTGAGTAACATTAAGGCAGACAGGCGCGACGGGACAGCGCGACGCGATTCTTGTAGAACAATTTCCATGAAGTTTTCATAGAAATTGTTCTAATAAAGTCGAGTCGCGCCTGTTTGTGGGACCCTTATTAAATAAAAAGTTGTAAGAAGACTCTCTACAAATAAACGCCTCTCTGTTATTACTTGGGCCACAGATAGTATTTACTTACTACCATACTTCGAATATTTTATACGTACTAAAAGCACAAGAGAATGTCAGGATTTAACACTAACATATTTTCAGAGGACCTAAAGAGAATCCACTAATTCTTTTTCGTGGTCACCCGTATACCAAAAAGAATTTCTTTTGCCGAGTGAAAACATAGTCGAGTACGTCCTCGACTATGTTTATGTCTATTCTTACGTTATAAAACTTGCAGCTTTTGACATCGGATTGCTCTACAATAATGTGAGGAAATACGAAGAAGATATGACCAATAGAAAACTATTCGTCATATCTTTTTCGTATATAATTTCACGGTACGTTCCTTACGCTGCTGCAGATCTTTTGGTCTAGCTTAATAATAAGCGCAATGATAATTTATGAGCGCAATCCTTGTTATATTCACCCACAAAAGCTACTAGGCATTCAGCCTTTCGGGAGGTCGCCACGCACCAACTAGAAACAGAGGGGCATTCTCGTAATTTTAAGAACGTTCACAGTCTGATCTCAGTCTCAATCTGTCAAAATTACGTCTAATTTCCCTACATTTTGACAAGTTTTTGACATTTGTTTGTCGCCGAGATGAGACTGCGACTAGATTTTGAACGTTTTAAATTACTACAATTGGCCTTCTGATTCTGTTAGTCCATTACAACAGATCTAATATTGTATCTCCTCGACAAATAAAACTATTGATAAAACTGCAACAGCCCCTGAAACTGTTCAATATAAGATGGCGATATAAAAATAAAATGATGCAGTTATTGTCACAGCCATGCGCTGGTAAACGATGCGCGAGTTTGAAGACATGCGGAACGATAAAAGTAAAGTTCTCAAAGTTTTGTTTTATTGCTTTTAATATTGGATGGACTACATATATATATTCGATGGACTATGGACTTTATATAACAAACGGAACCAAAATCCAAATTACATGACATGCTACGCTGACTCACAATACATTGGGATAAGAGTAGGATACAAGGATGATGATGAAACAGGACCAAATGTAAGATTAGAAGAACTCTGGAACTTTGGTATAGAATGCCTAAGGCAGCGTTTCCCATTTGGTAGGTCGCGACCCGGTACTGGGCCATGCAAAATAAAATACCGGGTCACAGCATTACCGCCTTGTTATAAAATAATACTATCGATGGACGCATCTTAAGTGCCGCCGCCGCCGCTGACTGACCGAAAGCGACTTAAAGTGGAACCAGACCTCAGTATAAAACTTTTATAGAGGTATGAGGAACATGGTGTAAAGTTCACTCATCCTCCATAGAAAAGGGAGGATCCTCTGACCAGACGGGTGTTGTGTCTAGTGGGTAACTGCCCCATGATTCATGTCGGGCCGTTGTATATATGCTATGCGCGGTAAGCTCTGCTGGCGAGACGCAGAATTTTGCGTGACGCGTAACTTTTGCCTTTGTAACTTTTTTTGTGTGCGAAAAGTTTAAATAAATAAACTTTATTTTGAGAATTGATGCATGTTCCGATATGTACCATTGCTTGTTTGATTTCAGAGCCACAATACGGAAATAGCAACGCCGAATTATCAGGAAAAAATACATCCAAATTCAAGAGTTACGATGTGATATACCGTCAGGTATCATCCAAAGATATTATCGATTCTTTACATTATCCTGTAAATTCCCCAAAACGAAAATTCCAACCGAGAATTGTCCCTAACATAAAATATGACCGGCGTCTTCGATGCTATAATGGATTAAGTCTCCCCACATTTGAAAGGTGCTAAAACTTTCAGAAGAGAGACAAAATTGTCTTTGTAGGTAGTGTAACAATAATATCGGTCCAGACGTACGTACGAGCGACGTGTCGGCTGCAACACTGTGCGACACCACGTCTGTTGTGTCCATGCGCTTAGGTTTATTGGGATATCTTGGTGGAGTGGTTGAGCGCGATCTGAGTTTAGCGGGAAAAAGTGGTATGTATTGTTGCAACTGTGATGCATATTTTGTCCCGTTTTTGTTGAGTAATTTTAAACAATAATGTATCCCTTATACACTCCATTGCATATATGCGAGTCTACCTTTAAATGCAGGCATTTAAAGACACCATCGCGCTCACACGCGTTTTACCTTTTAAATTGGTCGACTTGGGTAGTCAATCTGATTGGTCTTCAAAAGCCTTAATTACTTTATGACATATATATACCTATGAAATTATGAAGGGTGATTCTCGTTGATATGATAACAAAAATCATCTGTTTTCTTTATGAGTTAAGACGTTAAAATGTAACGACTGGAGCAGGTCTTAGCAACTGACTTCAATAGTAACAATACTGCAATAATTTAAGAGAACTTCAAATCTAAAAAGACATTCCTCAGTAAATGTTACTAGCAATTCATCATAAAAAGTTTAATAAAAAGCTTGTATTTTCTGCATACAGTGTGCAATAAAGACTATTCCCATCCATCCATCCCTTCACGAACAAGACGCTCTAGACCGCTCGTTTGGTCACCTCAGCTCCGTGAAATGCGATTGGTGCGATATCTATTCCATTTGCAGTATCTTCAGTATATTGGTAGAGATTTGATAGCCCTGCCGAGGTGGGTTTTGAGTGAACACCGTAGTGCGGTCCGTGCTATGCATGACTATGACCGTTAGACTACTACGGGTTTATGACGCCCTGGTACTTGCCTTGGAGATATCGGTGGTAAAACAGGTGTGTTTTGAATGGTGGTGGGTGTAGGAAGACTTTGAATGTGAATATGCTTGGTTTTTGATAACATAATTTTCTGTGGATATTGATAAAGTTATGAGCTGAAATGTTTCCTTTACCAACAATCAATTACTTTTTAAACACATCCACGATCATCACTCATGAATCACAATATAGGAGTGTTGGTGCCAGGTTGCCCCACCCACAAAATTCCATTGCGAATAAAATAATCAACACCTTTCGATAAATTCGTTTTTTTTTTCTTTTAAAGTGGCCCCTGCTTCACGTAGTTTTTACGATTTGACAGAACATCGGGATTTCTTTATTATATTATGTAAATTGAATATAAATGAATTAGAGACATTAACGTTGAATGGAAAAAAAAGTCTTTAAATTATAGTGAACACCACAGCAAAAATCCGATGAGCCGATAAAGAAAACAACGTGGTCAGACACGAAAAGCGACTTTAATTCATAATGGATATAGATACCATTATGAATATTTTGTAAAAACTTGAGATTTTTAAACCCATCCGGCAAAACAAAACCTCATCTTTAAAAAATCCCGATATTTTTACTCCACCCTGTTTACCTACACAAAAACCCCTCATCACACATTCCTCATACAGTTCCCAATAAATCAAACAAGACAAGCAATACATAGGGACATGGTCATCGTCTTTTACGTAAAATATCTGTTTTACCCGGCAACAGTTAGTCGATTGATTTATCGGGACCTGAGAGAGACGTGATGAATTACTCTGTGGAGATTTGCACAGAGCAATTTGGGTACAGAGGCGGAGAAAGTTCGTAAATCAAATAAGGTTCGGTATTTTTTTCTTGTGATATTACATAATTTGGGCTTTTAATTTAGATATGCTGCAAATGTAGCCTTTTTAGAACCATATTTTTTATTTTAACGAGATCATGTTTCATACCTGCACGGTCAAAATGTATGACACAGCATTTTTTTTTTTTTTAAATAATCGCCGTAAAATGTCAACGCTGGTGGTACAGACGTACAGAATCGTCCGTCGTCCGACCAGACAGGCCCGAGTTGGCGCCGCAGTGTACCTACCACGCGCGCCACACGAGAGTGGGTGCGACCATTGTGGGAATGGCCGCACGGGGGATGGGAACTGAGGAACAGCGCAGCGGGTCAAGCCGTCTCGTTTGCTAATTATTGAAAATATGACTTGAATTTTCATCTTTGGGGGAAGCTTTAAATATAAGCGGCCGATTATTGTCCCATTGCAGGGCAAAGGCATCTTCACACACAGAAAAGGCACGAGCATTAATCAAGAAGGGTTGGCGATTTTTGACTTAGGTATATAAACTATAAGTCTAGGTTTCCTCACGATGTTTTTCTTTCACTATCAGTTATTTTAAAGATAAACTCGGATAGAACATATGAATTGAAAAACCTAAATTGGTAGTTGCCCGGATTTGAACCCATCACCTCGTGCAAGAGGCGAAGGCCTTAACCACTGCGCCATTACGACAACTTAAAATATGTCAATGCCAAATTCTAAATGACAATTAAAATAAGGGTTGATTTTTCCTACGCCAGATAATTTTATCGGAGGAATCATTTTGAATTTTTAACAATTCTGCCATGCTAAATCTGTCAGACGACCATTTTATTCCACGAATAAAAAATATCTATCGATTTAAAAATAAGCCCTAAGTCTGGTAGAATATCTCATGTCAATTTAGTGTAGGTATTTCTTATTTTGGTCAGCTAATAAATAGCATTTTTTTAGATTAAAAAGTTAGATGACTTATTAAAGACTCAAACTCAGAGCATTTATTTCAAATAAACCAATTACAGGCACATTTGAATTGTCAAGGGGTCGTCAGTCGGAAAGATGAAGCTAGTTGCCCATTCCAAAGTGTAGTAGGTACCTATGGAGAAAAACGGGCAAGAAACTCCACGGACACTCTTTTAAATCATAAAATTGTAAAATGCTTCATTCATGATTCTTTGTTTCTGATGATGTAGGATCTGTCGTTCACTACTCTACGCGATTCGCCGTACGTGCATAGGTGTGCAGCATACGATTTGTTAAACATTGCAGCGCCTCGCGAAATGCCCATAAAAGAAAACTCCTATTTACATAAATAGGTTAGTATTCGGCGTTCTAGCTATATTTTTAGATTTTAAGGAGATACAAGCTTCATCCCAGTAGATACAGTTAACTTTTGTTCCTAAGCACATTTCGAATGGTTATTTTTTATAAACCTTTAGGTAACGGACCGGCTGTAACTTCTTCATAAATGGCAGGCAGTACTCACTTAGCAATTCATTTCATAATCTTTATTCTTAACACTGAAATTCATTCGAGTGCGCCAAAATATTCTATAGAAAACCGCCAACAAAAAAATGCGTTACCCTACAACCTCCCGAAAACTTCACCAAACAATAAAGCAACGTCATACCAAAAACGTACGACGAAACATTTCCTTGCACTAAGTGCCCGCCTCGCGATAAACTATGCACCGTCGAGATGTATGGCAGTTTCTTGCTGCGAACACTCCCGGGATTTGCCGACATTCCCGACAAGTATGCACCGTGTTCCCTGGATCTTACACCGGTATCAGATTTAAAGTGAAGGATAGGTTTTGCTAGGTGAGAACTTATCTTGCGCTGGAGCGTAAGTTCTGTACAAGTTCGGTTGAAATGCTGAAGTTTTAGAGGTGTTTTGGGAGACATCGAGGACGGAATACGTTTGTGTGTAAATAAACGAAATTGTTTGGTTACTTTACATACAAAATTATGAATGAAAGAAAAATATTATAATTTATAGAAAGCTAGCCGAGTCTGGCTAAACGTGTCAAAGCGTTTTCAGAAGGCAAAAATCGCTAACCTATGACATTAGGTTTAATATCTACGTCTTGGAAGATAAGAGATTCGATAAAACACACACTACGGTTGAAAACACCGACTATAAACTTAGCCAAAACGAATGCCTCTTTCAATTTTTTTTTTTTACTTCTGTCTTTCTGCTTAGCAAAGGCCTCCCCCAAATCCTTCCAGGCATCCTTTTCTGGAACCACCTCGATCCAACCTTTACAGTAAGCGCCTAAGTCGTCTAGCCACCACTTCCTAGGCCGGCCTCGGAAAATGTTCTTGGTAATTTAAAATTCCACCTAAAATTATAAATAACATTAAAGATTCAGCCGAGATTTACAATTTCCTCCATCCCACTTTGTACTTACGCAGTCCGATATTTTAAATCGAAAAGCATTTCCTATTACGTCACAGTGGCTCCGGGCGCCATTTTTTCAATGTTGCCACTTCTAAATCGATCACCGTCGACTTAAATCGGTCCCGCGCCGTTCAGTGTTGACAGTCGTTAAAACTTTCACAAATTGGCTGAAACGTCGTTTACTGAAATTCCCTTTACTTAATTAAAACTTTCGAGTCTGAAGTCCATAAGTTTACAAGTCGCCTAACAAATTCGAATTGTTTGATCGTCATTTTATTGCAAATAATTGTTTGTTTTCTTCGGGGGAACTAAATGAAATTGGTTCTTTGCGACATCTGTTACGAAAAATTCGGTAGTCAAGTTTGGAAAGAGTTCTGGAATGCTATTAAAATTATAATTAAATTATTTATGGAATTACTGGAATATTTATAATTTAATTTTCTGCAAAACAAAGGACATTCAAGTGTCGAACATTTTATACCAAAATATTGAAGCCAGAAAAAAAAACAATTTTCTTACGGGAAATGACATCTTAAGCATTTTTTACTATTACCTCGAAAGTCTACAACTAACCCCTCGGCTGCTATTTGAGATTGAAAATGCCAAAAATCAATTTTTTACAACATATTCATAAACAATTTTAAAAGGTTAACATAAACATAAAAACAAAAACGTATTCAAAATATTTCATACAGATTTCATATTTGTCGTGGACACGATGTTAAAACAAAGCAAAAACATTACAAAGCACGTCATATCGGCTCTACGTTACTTTTCGAACAATATTCCGGTAAAAAACTAATTTGCCCGGGAGTTATGACAAAAATCCAGGGTATCGGCGCTTTTTATCCAGGCTTAGTGATTTCATAAATGGCGCAGTATACCAACAATGTAAAGTTACGTTCAGACGTACGACTTTCGATCAACGCGACAACAACACGGTTACGGCAGGGTAATTAAGTAACACACTATCAGTAGCAATAGGTTTCATTTTGACAGTTCAACAACATTCATTGCGTTATTTAAGTTGTTGAGCAGACACATCTTTGAACATATGAAGCAATGGATCAGCAATATCCTTCAAAATGATTCAGGTTGAGGTTGATAGTGTGTTATGCAATTAGGGTGCTGAATAGTGGATAGTGGTGTGACGTCACTGGATAATTCCTTTACCTAGTTTTGAATGGTAAAGTTCTTGCAATGCAAAAGTAATTTTAGATACCCACTTCATTGATATGTGTACACCCTCAACGGCAAGACATAGTGATCTATATTTTAATGTTTTACAATTAAATATATTGATTTTGACTTTGCCCAGTAAAAATATACGGATCTAGAAGAATTCTACATGCTCCTAATTACAAATATCAAGAAATACGGTATTTCCAGTACATTGGTTTTATTTTAACAACAATCCGAACTTGTGAAAAGCACTGTTTGATATCAACTGCATTTAACCACAGTGCAATCACCATCACGTCATGAAGCGTCAACACCGTTTTCAAGAGTGTTGACACAGTGTTGAAATTAGTTTTGACATCACGTGACGTCCCCACAATTTAGTGGAAACCACTATCAAACCTTACCTCAATATTACTGTCATTTTTTTTTTGTAAGAAAGAAAGAAATTACGTTTATTTGCACGTGACGCAGAAAAAGAACAAAAACACAAAAAGAACAAGTTGGAGTTGTTATATTGTTGTTTATTTTTTAAGTTGTGTCTGAACTAGCCTTAAGGAAGTTACACACTGATACATACGGCTATAGACGTCGGTGTAAATCCCCCTTGTTTCACGTCCATATCGGCTCTCATAGCCGACTGATTTTATGGCATTTCATACCAGGGCCAGTGACGTATGAAGGACTGTTTACAAGTCACTGGGCCGGTGTGAGCCTGGCATTACTAGGGGAGTTTCCGTAGGTTGATACGTATGTAGTTCAATGGAAATATTGGTCGTCTGGGAAGGTAAATGGAATGTGACAAAGGGAATTTAGTTAAGGTGAGTTTGAGGCTGTTATATGACAAACAGACATCTGTACGTGCCCTTTTTTTTCGACGAGGGAAATCTATAGTATTCAAAAGTTCGTCAAACTTTTTCCGAAACGAGAGTTTTATTCACTCGAGTGAAGGTTCATTTTTGTTTCATTCTACGATCATACGACACCGACAAAATTATATAGAATCATACTTTCATCTACTCCTTTCATTTCATTTTTCGATCATTCGGTAGGCTAGTGACAGATGCCGAGTGCCGAAATCAAACATACTTGGACCGGTCCCCTAGTGAATTAATTTTCCACTTTTGTTTTTTCGTGTTCAGTCATTTCATTTCGAGTGTAAGTTGCCGAATTATGGGCAAAAAAATGAATAAAACGTGAAGCGTCTAATTTCGGCTTAATCGTGCTTCAACCATTTTGTAATATTTGATTTTTAACAAATTTCAAACCTACTAAATTATGTAGAGGACACTTTCAAAAGAAACTCCAAACGTGCACTTTACTTTCCCATTGGCAACACACATAAAAGACACCCCCTCTACGCATCCCAGTCTAAAAAAAAACATTCGAATCCCGCAAAATATCCAGTGGACCAATGAAAAATGTATCAGCCATCTATCATAAACTCCTCGCTCGGATACTCAGCAGAACAGAAAAACTCAGGGGTTCGTGAGTAACGTCGCACCAAATTAAATCTGTAGGCTATAAAGAACAGATGACGGGCGGCTAACTTCTTTGGGATACTTAGATATATTGTTAGGCTATGGCAGGGTTTTTGTTTTAGTCTGCAGTTGTCTTTTGTTTTAGTTATGCTAAGTAGTTAAGTAGTCGTTACTATCGCATGTTTTCGCAAATAAATGAATCTGAATATATTTCTGTAAATTATAAATGATTGTATTTTGTAAGTAGGTTTGTAAACAGAGAAATGGGCCAAAGTCGTCGCACAGTGGGTGTCTGAAGATGGACGTCGTCACCGAGGCAGGCCTAAAAAACGCTGGCGTGACGATTTGGACTCGTTCCTGACCAGCTGGACGGCAAAAGGCAGAAAGCACAGCACAAGGAAAGGTGGAAGAATGTGGGGGAGGCCTTTGCCCAGCAGTGGGACAATATAGGCTAACGGAAAAAAAAGGTTTATATAAACACTTTTACACGTCAATCATATTTTAAAAACTAGATGAGGTTGGCGTTTCCTTTATGACTACTCTGAGAAGAAAGGCTGAAACAAACTCAGAGTCTCTTTTAAAGTCCAGACATAATCTCGGTCAGATCATTTGAAGACCATGTAGATTGGTGTCTGAAATTGTCTCTACTTAGAATATTCCTAAAGCGTTATATTACGTCTGTAACCTAGAGACAAAATTTTCAAGTGCCAGTAATAGACGAGCTGGACTCCTTTAGTAAAGACTGGTCCTTAGCAGCTCTGGATAGAGAGGGGTGGAAGGAGAGTAAGAGATGGGAGGCTTTTGCCCAGCAGTAGGAAATTAACGGCTCAAAAAAAAAAAGGAATTTTCACTGAAACCTTTCTTTTCCGGAAAAAAACTTGGCTACTTATATACTTAAATACACAATTGCGAAGGTCTTCTAGAAGCATCATGTTCATGATTTTTAAATATTTTTTGTAAGCACGACGCCGTATCATAGGTCAGTAGGCGCATTTGTAGTAGGATCTCAGGGTCTAAAGGGTCTAAAGGGTTGCTTGACACAACAAGCAACCCTATGAGATCCTACTACAAATGCGTCATACACACCACCAAACACCGTCAATACATCCATCTCCAATGTAATCTCTAAGCGGCAAATGTACGTCCACAACCTGCCTATACATCAATACACACATTACCATGTACCCCGTAATTGTGACGCATGGTGACACGAGTCGACGTCACCGCGATGACGTCATCGATATCTCCTTGTTAACTCGATATTAATTACGGGGCGGTAATTATAATATATTGGTCCGTTTCACCAATTTGTAGCGGATAGCAGTGATTTGAGTGGAGAATTGGACTAATTGGCTGCCTTTGTGGTGGTTTAAGGGATCGGGTAGACAATCATTATGATTTGACCATATTACAAAGTACCAAGTATTAAAGTTTGTATTATCAATGTAAATTAATTTGTGTTGTCTTTTGTCCCTGGCGTCAGGGCCAAGCAATCAAGCAATGGACAAAATTGTCAACATGTTATATGCTTGAGGATTTTGACTAGGTTGTATGTGTTTATTTTATATCTTTTTTTAAATTTGTATTTTGCGTTTTCTTTCTGCAGAATTAATAATTTTTCTTTCTTTCTTTTTTTTCTTTCTCACAAAGTTTTTTAGTGTCATCTTTGAAAGCTAGCTCGGTTTTAGTTGATTATTGAGAACAGTTTAAAAATTATGAAGATTACAACTTGCACAAATTGTAATTAATAAATATGTATTTAGCTGCACTGGCAAGTTAATTATAGCTTCAGAAAGACACTATTAACTGCATAGATATCCGTGATAAACTGTCTTCTAAAGTCTGATTGTCAGAGTTAGCTAAAAAACAGGAATAGCAATAAACCCGGTCAATTTCAATTGTAAAAAAGTTTATGTACTAGAATCTACCCCTACCTTATCTCTCAGCATATCCCGGACCCTGGTCGCCTGATGCCTGCTGCGGTGCAGTTCCAGCTGCAGCTCCAAACACCGCTCCTGCCAGTTGATAGACCCCACCTCTGCTTCTGCCAGCTCGTACTCCAGCGGGTCCAGTCGAGACGTATGAGCGATTGGCCTGGAGAATTGAGGGTTAGGTTAGTGAAGGAAAATTAAACGGTTTTTATGGGAAAAATATTTTATGCAACAGGCTAGTTGACAATAAAATATTATTAAGTTTATGCGCAGGGCGCACTGTTAAAAAAAACTCCTAGATTTGACTGAATGCAAGAACTGAAATGACTTGATCCGCCATGACAAAATGCTCCGTTTTGACATTAAAAAATATATTTTTGTCAATGTTGCTTTTTTGCAAGCGCTACTGCTTTAGCATGAGGTCATGGGTGTTACTATATGGTACACCTCTGCCTAACCCTTTGGGAATTACAGGCGTGATTTATGTATCTTTCACAGGCTGACACTATAGTTACTTTATCACCAACATTATAATTGTGCAATACCAAAAACATAAGGCAAAATCCGCATGGGTGCAGCGCACAAACTACATATCCATTAACCACCTAAATACTATTAGGCTATCAGAATTACATTAAGCTTAGATTAAATTCAAATACAAATTACTATTCACAGATACAAAAACAATCTATCAATGTAGAGTTTAAGGCTGTTTACAAATCCCGCCACAAAACATCGTATTCACCGCGATATTATCTGCCTAGCCTTTTCCCAACTATCTTGGGGTCGGTTTCCAGACTAACTGAACGTAACTGAATACTAGTATTTCACAAGGAGCGACTGCCTATCAGAAGGCCAATTCTCGTAATTTAAAACGTTCAAAATCTAGTCGCAGTCTCATCTCAGCGACAAACAAATGTCAAAAACTTGTCAAAATGTAGGGAAATTTGAGGTTTATTTTGACAGATTGAGACTGAGATCAGACTGTGAATGGTCTTGAAATTACGAGAATTGCCCCTCTGATCTGCACAACCCAGTACTGGGTAAGAAAAAGAAAGAAAAAAAAAGAAAAAAAAAGAAAGGAAAGAAAAGAAAAAAAGATGATTGGAAAGATTGGTTGTCAGAATGTTGGGCTTCTGACTACACCCATAACGACTGTCCTTTGACAGCCGTTAAGATGTCATTCGTAGATCTTTATCTACGAATGACATCTGGGACCAACTGCGTACCGTGCTTACGGAGCCCCGGAGGCACACAATTTCGGCCATGGCGACCAATCTCACCGGAGACCAGCCCTCATCATCATCTGCCTAGCCTTTTCCCAACTATGTTGGGGTCGGCTTCCAGTCTAACCGGATGTAGCAGAATACCAGTATTTTACATGGAGCGACTGCCTATCTGACCTCCACAACCCAGTTACTGGGTAATACGATACCCCTAGGTAAGACTGGTTTTCAGATTTTCGGGCTTCTGACGACCCGTAACGAATGTCAAAGATCCACGAATGACAGCCGGGACCAACGGCTTAATGTGCTTTCCGAGGCACGGAGCGGTCTTGGTATGTTAAGATGGTCACCCATCCACGGACCAACCGCGGCATGCATAGCTTAACCTGATCAATCGACCCGTGCGGCTGTTATTACTTAGCCACAAGCCCCTCCGGAGACAACCAGAGACAAGCCTTCGGCGCGGGAAATACAGCGCACAAGTGTGTACGAAGACACAGGTGCACTCTCTCTTCCCTCTCTTCTCATTATCCGATGGGACGGCAATCCGACACGACCGGAGAGAGATCGGGCGCAGGACCAACGGCTTAACGTGCTTCCCGAGGTACGGGGGTATCACACCGCCAACTTCCAAACTACGGGCTGTTACCAAGAAATTCCCAACGGAAAAACCCAATAACATTTTGCCCGACCCGAAAATCAACGCCAAGACCCCACGCTCAGCAGTCATGCTTACGACCACGAGATCAACGGGGCAATCCAACGATACGTCAACACTTTATGCGAACCACATAACCAATCTTCACCCAAAAATTTACAGAACGTATCATAAATATTCCAAGGAGCTCATTAATTTAAATGCACAATATTTCGCCCAACTATAAATACTTGAGCGAGGTTCGGACTCGCTCCATAGGATTAATACTAACAAATGAGATATTATTAATATTGAATGATTAATTAGCAAGGGCTGAACCGAGCCGAATTATCTGATGAGATCAACTGAATTGATGGAATTCACTTAATGGAAATGTTAATCGACTTTCAGTTCAGTTCGTTGTTTTTGAATTGATGCAACTCTTTATGTGGGAACTTTTTGAAAGGCTTTGTATGAAGTGTGGTATTGACTTTTTAGATGGTTGCACGCTCAGACAATTTTTGCGGCGTATTTATTTTAATTTTATTTCACTTAATTTGGGAAACAACAGATGTAATAACAAACTGATGTATTCAAATTAAATAGCTACAATTTCCTCAAATAACTATAAAACTAAATTACATCACAATTATCAGAAGACATTTTAATGCCAAAGCTGGTATATACAGGCCGACTTGTAATATGACGTATTCCTTCCAGGACATGATAGGGTGACCCATTTCCAACAATTTAGCATCCCATTAAGCCTAGACTAAACTGTTATTTACTAACGAATTCTGGGAAATTTTCTAAAATACATAAAAATTGGGTTTTCTCGAACCCCATGAAGTTTCCCCTAGGTTTTATGGGATACCTAATTGTTGCAAGTAGGTCACACTATCACGTCCTGGAAGGAATACGCCAAATTACAAGTCACCCTGTATAAAAATTTCCATAGTGGTAACATTATTTCAAATTGTATGCCAAAATATTCTTTTACGATATGTATACTAATTTATTTTATTATAACAGTGATTGCAATCTAATTATTATAACAGACAGTGATCTGTCTGACCTAAATATGTATTTTTCTGAACAATAAAAGATTATTATTATTATGTCCTTTATTTCATTTAAATACCTACAAATTACATTTTTAAATATTTTTATAAACAAAAAGATAAAAAAAAACATTTAAAAATATAAAAAATAGTAGCCCACCGGTATCGGGAACAGGGTCCAAGCTACCGGCGGTCAGGGCTCCAGAGAGAGGAACCTCCTGACAATGCGAGCCGTGTCCAGAAGTACCGCTTTCTGAATCAAGCCCTTGATCCAGCTGCCCAACGAGAGCCTCCTCAGGTGTTGGTCGAGGCTCTTGGCTATTAAGCCATTGGCTGTCACGACTATCGGCACAATGATTGCTGAGTCCACATGCCACATGTCGACAACCTCGTGAGCCAAGTCAAGATACTTGATTTGTTTATCTTTCTCGGCTTTCACGAGGTTCTCATCATGCGGGACGGTTATGTCAACAATCATTGCACGCCGCTCTGATCGATCCACCACCACTATATCAGGCTTATTGGCAACAATAGTCCTGTCAGTGATGATGGATCGATCCCAGTACAATGTGATATTTCCATTTTCGAGAACTGGGTCGGGCACATACCTGTAGTACGGCACCTCCGATTCCACAAGGTTGTATTTCAGAGCAAGTTGCTGATGTATTATCCTAGCTACAAGGTTGTGTCTATGCAAGTACTCTCCGTTAGCTAGACGAGAACACCCGGAGATAATATGCCTGATTGATTCCCCCGGCCGGTGGCATGCCCGACAGATGTCAACCGTGCCGTCTTTCACAATAAATCTCCGGTAATTGTTCGTCATCATAACTTCGTCCATAATTGCACAGACAAAACCTTCGGTTTCTCCAAAGAGGTCACCGAACCGCAGCCAGGCTACGGACGCTAGTAAATCTACATCGGGTCCATGTAGGGCCCGGTAAAAGCGTCCGTGAAGCTCCTTACTTTGCCATACTTCCATGCGATCATTGGTGTCAAGCACTACTGGCTTGCGCCAGTTCTCTTTAGCCAAGGAGAGCGGGGTGAGGCCCTTGTCCACCGCGACTACATCTCGATGCATCCCCACGTCGGTTTCTAGGAAATATTCCCTGAGACTGCATATCTCGCGATTGTGGAGGGTCTTAGCGTTTAAAAAGCCTCGACCTCCACACTTTCGCGGGATATACAGCCTCATTACCGATGACCGTGGGTGATGCAATCGATTTGCGGTCAACAGCGTCCGGACCCTCCTATCCAGGGCGTCTAGTTCGGTTTGAGTCCATTTGAGTATGCCGAAAGAGTACATCAAAACCGGCATGACCCAACTGTTGAAGGCACGCACCTTGTTTCCGCCTGATAGAAGACTATTAAGTACTTTTTTCAGGCGGCCAAAGAAGCGCTCCTTCAACGATTGCTTCATGTCAGTAACATTGATGCCTAACGCTTCCGACATACCCAAATACTTATAGGTTTCGGATGCGGAGAGGGCTCTAAGGTTTGTGGAATCCGAGAGTTGAGTTCCCACGGATTCCACAATCTCCCCTCGCTTTACATGCATGACCGCACATTTGTCCACACCAAATTCCATCCTGATGGCGCTACTGAAGGTTTCAGTAATTTTCAGTAGCTCCATTAGTTGCAAATTGTTGGGGGCAAAGAGTTTTAAGTCATCCATGTAGAGGAGGTGAGATATAACCTGACCACCTCTCCTCAACCGATAGCCTAGACCTGAATCTTCAAGCAGCGTGCTTAGAGGATTCAAGGCTAAGCAGAACCAAAGCGGACTCAAACTGTCGCCCTGGAATATGCCTCGCTCGATCCTTATCGGCTCGCTATTCCTCTGGATATTTCGACATCCTGGATAGCGAAGGACCGTCCTCCATTGCCCCATACACGTCATTAGGAAGGTGCGCAGAGTTGTATCTACTTTATACAACTCCAGCACCCTCATGAGCCATGTATGTGGCACCGAGTCATAGGCCTTCTTATAATCTATCCAACATGTCGACAGATCCTTTCGGGAACGACGAACCTGTTGGCTAATGGCCATATCAATGAGGAGGAGCTCCTTAGTACCGCGGGACCCGTTCCTACATCCATTTTGAGAGACAGACATGATGGAGTTGCTGTCTATATGTTTATTAATTTTAGCTCTCAAAATGGATGTAAGAACTTTATAGATCGTTGGTAGACAAGTGATCGGTCTATAATTTTTGGGATCCGCGGTACTACCTGATTTATGGAGCAGGTGGGTTATTCCTGTCGTTATAAACTGGGGCAGCAACCCTGACTCTAAGGCTGACTGGAACTGGGCTGCCAAGGGGGCGTGCGACCTTTGGAACCACTTTATCCAAAAGTTGTGCAGCCCGTCCGGTCCTGGAGATTTCCAGTTAGGTAACGGACGGACTGCACGAGCAACATCTTGGGGGCAGATGGTAATAGCCCCCATTTCTGGTATTAGTTCGCACGCTCGCTCGATCTTCCCAGTCCAATCACCTTCGGTGTGACTGACAGGCGCCGACCAGATACTACGCCAAAAGGAACACATGGCATCATCATCCGGTAGGCACGTGTCAGCCACACTTTGGTCCGGTCGCTCCCAACCCCTATAAACCCACCTTTCATCGCTCTGGAAGGTGCGATTCTGAGTGTATCGTTCTACTCGCCGCTTATACCGACGAATACGGTTTGCCCATGCATACACTTTCTGCTTCAGGAAGTCGATACGCTCTGTGACGCGGGACAAATAATCTTGAGAACTAATATCAGTCCCCAAGAACGCCCGTCTCACAAAGCGCATCACTCTAGGGCGAGTATTGCCCTCTCTGAAGCAGATTAGTTTGCCGATGAGCGCTCTGGCCCCGCCAATACGACGCTCAATTCTGCACTGCCAAGCTGGTATGGCTGGTTTCGGTCGTGTAGCTTCAGAGTCACTGGCAAATTTGACGTGAGCTACACGACATGCCGCTACAGCCGCGCAGTACAGAATTGAATGAGTATCGGTGAGGTCTTCGCAGACGTCAAAATGACTTGACAACTGCGCATCCAGAACCGCCACCAGCGCCCTATTTTTGTTATGCATGGGCAAACGAGGTAAGCGTGGTCTAAGTTCGGGCGACATGAACCGATATTCCCGAATCGCACCCTCCAAAGCATTCCTCAATTCCTCATTGCACTGGATACTTACATTTGTAGCCATGTCATTACTCCCCTCGTCAGCATGGCTAGTATTAGACTGCGGTAGTACTGCAGCAGTCTGCGACTGGTGGGCGATGACATGGCTACTCTGCATTTCACTTCGCAGGCGATCAAGTACAGTGTCATCTAACATGTGATTACGCTGGATGACCCGCACCTGATCCGACAGTCGTTGTGCCGTAACGTTGACAGCTGGCTCAAGCACCTGAAAAAGAGAGAGCATCCGAACACGGTACGTGGTCAGATTGTTTCCCCCCTCTGTAGCCCCATAGTATGAGCGCATGACATTTTCATTGATGGATTGTGTCCATCTCATGCGCTGCACACTTCCGCCGGGAGCTGGGACCCTATCAGAGGCCGGTGGGCCTCGAGGTCCTAAGCCGTCCGGCGGCCGGCGTCCTCCCCGTCGACGAACAGGTGGTGGCGTCGTGGGCGGAGAGAAATACTCGTCGCTCGAGCTCGACGCAACTACCGCGGCCGGTGTCGTCACAGCGCTCACAGTGAGGCTGGGTACCGGCGGCGGCGAGGCGGAGCTGAGCGATGAGTCCGGTGGTGGTGGGCGTGCACGGCGAGCTGCTGATCTCGTCAACATCTTTATTCACAATTCATTTTTCACGTTCTAACGGAGGTGACATGACAGATGTCACCTCCGGTTCGGTAGTTTTTGGTACAAGTGAGAAGTACTATGAACGTTCATTTTATTTTTATTAAATTTTATTATTATTATTAATTCAAAGCGATTCAGTATCTTTACACTATACCTTCGGTTACTATAGTAACTTGGCATTGAAGATAAGACTACAACAGTTTGCAAAGTATCTTTTTAGCCAAGCATTTTTTTACTTGAACTGGAGCAGAACCCAGAAGATATAGGTCGACTACAGCTTAAAGATTTTCTTGCACAGGCATTGTGAGAAACCTTGTCGATTTTCAAAGTTAACCGAGAAAATCTAAAGCAGCCTGCACACTTTTGTCGAACAATCGTTGCCATAAAATCGTACTGCAATTCACCGATTTTTATCGATAAGTCCGACTTCGCCATTGTCTCAGACGGTACCGAGAGCTCCTCCGCATACACACACATTCATAGCGTGTTTGTACACTTGGTAACCACAAGTAAAGTGCGTGTCACTTCGAGACGTAAAATACAGTACCAACCTAGTCTAACTTACAAACATAATACAATATCGTCTGTACAAGCAGTAATTACCTATTGCTACTTTAGAATAAATTAATACACAGATCTACCTATCTATCTACAGATCGACCTATCTTAAAACAACAAGACAATTTACAAATGGAATTTTAACATCCAATCATGTTTACAGATCCAGTTTACATAACGCCTACAATTACCTTGAGGGCTTTATATATTTGCAATAACTTCTATAACTTATCTGTTTCCAATATGCTAATCATTTCGTAACTTGCTTTAGACACTAATTAATGGGCCAACAATCGATAAGGACATTATGCCTAGCCTATCATAGATAGTACTTACTAATTCCATGCTTTAGTGTCATTATCGGCGGCCATCTTGGATTAGTTTGCAATTTTATCGATACTTGAATGTAGCCATGTAGTGTTGTAATTGTGACTATACAGTGTGGAACAAGCCTAAGGATTTATCCAATCAGATTAAACTGTGACTTGGTTAAGTTATTAACTTTACATTGTATAATGACTTAACTTGTGTTGCTATTATTAACCTGTTAGCTACAAAATGCATTTAATTAATCATTTGGCATAGTACAAAATAGCAAAATAATGATAAACAAAAAAATTAAAATACAAGATTGCTAAATAAAAGAGACTGCCAGAAACTGAAATGGACTGTAACAATATATGAAAATAGTAAATCTTTTTTCATAGGCGCCTACTTATGAAATAAAACAGCTGTTGGGACAAGTAAAAAAACATGACGGTGTCCCAATTTCTCTTTCTTTACAAGACGTAATCGTGAAAAATTCGCTCGCAATTAAAATTAATTATACATGACACAAAAGGTCACGGAAAAAGTAATCTTAATAGAATATAACAAGGTATGAAATTAAGCAATCTAGTCCAGTAACAAATACATGCACAAAGCCTTTTGTACATCCAATCTGCGCACGAGTGTACGAGACAGAAATAGAGTTTCACGGTGTTACAAACGTAATCAGTTGACAGAAAATAAACATTAGTCATGAAAGCGTCACCGTTAAAAGGATTGCCCCTATTGTATTTAAGTACTCGCTTTTTTTTGGAGATTAAAAGTATTAGTCAAAAAGTGAGTCATGAGACATTTTTAATAAAGTCATTCTAAGACATCGGGTCTTGTTCATCAAGAATTTCCTCGACTTTTGTTTACCAAAGTTGTGGGGAAGAACGTCCAGTTACGTGAAGTTTGAGAAAACAGGTGACGTCGAGCTCACACACATGTTGGGTGTGAGTTAATATAAGACTGTCGTAAACTTTTTATAAAAAAGAAACATAACAATAATAAAAGGTTTTTAGCAATTGTAACTCACCTAGGTGGCGGGGGCGGCGGATCTCGCGACCTCCTCGGCAATAGTCGGGGACTGTTCGGGGTACTGGCCGAGTGGCCAGCCCCACTGAGGTCCGTAAACCGAGCCAGAGGGTCGAAGATCTGCGACAACCGCCGCGACCTCTCCTCAGACATCGTAACACACAAACACAACACAACACTAAAATATATATTATTATATCACATTACGACCCCGCACTGTCGGTTGTCACAGTTAAATCACAAATGACTATTTCGAACGGTTCGAATGATTCAAACTACGAAAGTGGTTATCGCCGGGCGCTACCAGATGGCGCTGCCGGTGACGCGGGATTTGACGCGCAATCGCCGCTGCCATGCTGTCTGTCTGATCTTTTTCACAGTTTAATTTGCCTTTGCGCTGCCGCCGCCGCATTTAGAACGCTGGAAAATAAATAATAAGTATCAGTTGACGTGTCATCGCTAGGTTAGACGGGAATTAGGGAAGCCAATGCAATTAGTGATTGGTTTCGGGCGACATTTTGGAGCCGTGTCAAAGTAACGCCGACAGGTTGTCATTAACTAAACGAGTTGTAGTCGAGATTGTTTTCAACACACAATTAGTTGCGCCTCGAATTACGTGTCTAATTAGAAAATGTTAACAGGGAAAGTGTATTTTTACAACTGTGTTGCCACAAGGAAGATTTACGTTTCGGGATCCAAGTCCTAAAATACAAAATATAACAACCACAACACACGTTTCAGTTGAAAAAATGAGTATCAAGGATGCTGTAACATATACGCCATTAAGTCACCCACCACCACAGCTCAATAAAAAAGAAAGAAAATAAAAACTGTTTTAATCACAGTTGACCGGTTTTAACGATTCCTATAAAACTATTTCAGACTCCATTAACAGCATCGCGTAAAACCGTACAAATGATACCTTTTAATATATTTTTATTTTTAATGTATTCTCGTAAATTATAATTCCTAGCTAACGTTACGTTAAAACGTAAAATTTCTTTGAATAGGACGAGGAAAGGAAAACCTTTGATATTTCGATTTGGTAAATCGCTTTTATGTGAGGAAAGACGGCGTCTAGGAAGTAAAATATTAATATTTAGGTAGGTACTTTTAATTTGTTCTGCATGAGATTATTTACACTTTAGTTGCGAAATGGCACTTAAGAAGAAATCTGTGTCATTCATGTTTCAAACATTCTGCGTTTTAGCTCCAACATTTTGATAAACCAATGACACCAAACCATAAATTCAGGGTTATTATAGACTAGCTGACCCGACAGACGTCCTATCAACATTTTAATATAAATCTCTTGAGTTCATAGATATTTTCACAATGGGAATAATTTATATATCACGGTATTGCATTCTTAGCTATGTGCGATTTCAGTAGTCATTTATTTAGTTTATAAAAAAATACCATAGAAAACAGGCTCTTCAGTTTTTCCCATTTGTTTTTCCATTTTCCCGGGCAACTGACTCGGACTAACATTTAAAATAAAAAATAGCCAAATCGGTCTAGTCATTCTCAAGTGATGCGCTTACCAACGAAAAGCATTTCATTTTTACTTATATAGATTAAAGAAAGAAGTAAAATAAGTTTATTTGACCCTAGTTAAGTAAGGCACACAATATTCACAAAAAAAAATCAGATATCTGGCAGGTTCCTACCTACTTAGATACATAAATCAAATCAACAACACTCACTTATTCATTGCACTTGATCAAACCACAACATGTAAAACAGAACCAAAAAAAAAACAACCATAGCTTTTAATTTACTTTCGAACAAAACTATGAATACTAAACAACTTTTTATTAAATATTCCCAATCATATTTCGCGAAAGTTGTAAACAAAACTGTGAACTTTGCACAAAGTATCCTTCGTGTTATTCATCCCAGATGCGCTGGCAGACTAACCAATGAATAAACAGATGAATAACGCGACAACTCTTTAATATTCAAAATTAGTTCGTCTCACCTTTGGGGGCCAGTGATTCTCAATAATGAACCTAAGAATAATATAACGTATGTATTATTTTAATTTTTTTGAAGTCGGTTAAAAAGTACTTTTAGCCGGCGAGTGGTAACAAAATATGTGTGATAAGTAATAATTGACGAAACAAAATTTTTCATACCCTATTTATTGACTTGAACATAAATCTGGCGAAATGTACAGACGCCAGCAGGTCAAGCTACCCGAAATTGTCAAATTTTCCCAATCAACCTTGAACCTTAATGCTTTAGCGATAAAGTTGAAAGTCTATTAAAGAAATTTGACAGATTGTAGTAGCTTGATGTGCTGGCGTCTGTACTATAGGGTATACCTCTGTCTAACTCTTTGGGGTATACAGGCGTGATGATGAGTGTGTGTGTGTTATTTTTTTTTACTTGTTGGAACTAAGGAACTAACAAGGCTAAATTAAATTAGCCGGTAAAATTTCAAAGCCATGATGGGTATTGAATTTGAAATCTATCTAAACATGATAAAACAAAAAAAAACCTAAATTCCATCACAACATTCATGATTTTGATATCTTCACTTCAACTATACTCAAGACGTCAGTATAGTTTCGCTTAATTTAATTTCTTTCTTCTGCACTTGGCATTCTGCAGTTTCTGTAGATACAGAAACTGCAGAATGCCAAGTGTGAATGCCAACCCAACGTAGATACGTTGGGTTGATAATATCGTCAAGGTCGCGGGAATCACCTGAAGGCCAATTCCCGTAATCAAAAACGTTCAAAATCTAGTCGCAATCTCATCTCAGCGACAATCAATTACAAAAACTTGTCAAAAATGTAAGGAAATCAGAGGTATTTTTGACAGATTGAGACTGAGATCAGACTGTGAACGTTCTTAAAATTACGAGAATTGCCCATTACGGAACTGGGAAGTATGGCAAAAAAAATGGCACTCCTATACCCAGCAGTGGTTGATTCTGGACTGGAATGATGGTGACGATGATGAGTTTCTGTCTAGAGTCAAAGCAAGGACGACAGGCGCGAAAATAATTTGATACGAAAATCCTACAATCCTACTTCCTACTAATATTATAAACGAGAAAGTTTGTATGGATGGATGGATGGTTTGTTACTCTTTCACGCAAAAACTACTAAACGGATTTGGATGAAATTTGGCACACAGATGGTTTATAACCTGGATTAATATATAGGATACTTTTTATCCCGATATTCCTACGGGATCAAAACTTATGCGGGTGAAACCGCGGGGCGCAGCAAGTAATTTGATAAAATTAAAACATCAGTAAACACACACACGGCCGTGAGATAATTGCATCGATTTACCTCACTTTTCCGGATATTTAAATGTTTAATTAATTAAATTCCAACTGAATCAAGCAATCGTGCAAAAAACAGCTCATTTTCGTTAATTACAGTATCCAATGCCTGCTTAATAGGACTGCTTTAACTGGGTGGAATCAGAACTTTACAAGTACAATATCAGCAAAGAGAATGCAAAACTGGAGACTGAAACTGAAAACCGAAAACTGAAGAGAGAATGAAAAGTATAATCAGCCTATAATGTTCCCACTGCTGGAACCCAAGCCTCCTCTCTGTGAGAGGGGGTGGGCCGTAATCCAACACGCGGGCCCAGTGCGCATGCCGGTTTCCTCACGATGTTTTCCTTTACCGTTTTGAGAGCAGTGATGATCATTCAATTACATCATCCTCTGTCTCAATAGGTCCAACTCCAAACACGGCACGCCCTATAATTTTCACAATGTAAAGCGTCTGCCTGGGTTCGAACTCACAACCTACAACTCGTAAGTGATAGCACTGCTCAAATGAATTGAGTATATTTTTTTTATTTTCTTATTGGGATTAATAGACGTCCTAAGGTTTGTCCTGCCGTCACAGCGGGCCCTATCAGAAGACCAGCGCTGCGCTATTTTTGTTTTAAATATCGCAGCATTATGCTGAGGATAGGAGCCCTTTTGTCCTCGCACAGGTCTTTCTTTTTGTTTCGTCAATTCGAAAAAATAATGTCAATTTTGTTAGTTTTAAATGTTATTTTTTGACTGTTTGTATGTCCTGTGCGTATCCCATACAAAATATTTTTCTTTCTTTCTTTTCTTTCATCCTGGTCATCTGATCTTGGTCATTAGTATCACCTTCTTTGCATACACGACAACTCGGCCAATGACGTCTAACCGCCAAGTATGTATATTTTTTTTACTAGTGTCCTGTTTCCCACTCCTAAGCAAAGGCCTCCTGCTAATTAATTTAATGTCAAATAATCCAAAAAACTAAACCTCCAAACCTTTACTAAAAAATGCAACAGTTCCGTAAGGTTCCACATTTCCCTTTCCCAAAACCTACTCAAATAAAACGTAAGCCACTCAAGCACTGCTTAAATTTTACACTCCATTCACTAAAATATACATATTTTATTCTGAAGTGTAAACGCTTTGGGAAACTCTGCACTGCCCGTAGACTTAACTGCTACCGACTCATTTGAATGAAAGAGCATAGGTATACTCACTATACAGAATGTTTCGAATTTTGCACAAGTGATTATCATAACTTTATTTGTTGCTGGTAATGAAATGGTTGTTTATTCTGTAAATAGGATAACGGAATCACTTTTACACGATATATTTAAAAAAAAAAAGCTAGATTGAGTAGACATTTCCTATATGACTACCCCCTGAGAGGAAATGGCGAAACAAACTCAAGGGTCAAAATCTGCGACATGGAAAGAACGACTGTCGCAACCCAGCGCAGGGCACGCCGCGATAGCGGCGATAAGACCCCTCTTTGAGGAGTGACTAGAGAGGCGCCACGGCGCCCTCACCTATCGCCTGACGCAAGTCCTCACCGGATACGGAAGTTTCGGGAGGTTCCTGCACATCATTAGGCGGGAGGAAACGCCCGGGTGTCACCATTACCAGGACCGCCCAGAGGACACGGTGGAGCACACGGTGGAGGTCTGCCCCGCTTGGGCGGAGCACCGCCGTGTCCTCGTAGAGGCGATCGGCAGCGGCGGCGGCCTCTCGCGCCCGGCCCTGGTGCAAGCCATGGTCCGGAGCGAGAGGGAGTGGGAGGCAGTCGCCTCCTTCTGCGAAGCAGTCATGCTAGCGAAGGACGTGGCGGGACGGATGAAGGAGAGAGCCTCCCGTCCCAGCCGCCGCGGGAGACACTCCGGGTGTGCGGGCGGAGAGCAATGGGTAGCTCACCGTCCGATCAGGACCAGGCCCGTGCCGGACGGCGCGTAAGTGTTCCACGCGCGCCTCAAAGAGTTGTCAGCATAATTCGAGGGGCCCCTTAGGGCCGAAGCCTGCCGGGTCAGCGGGATTGTCCGAAAGGGTTACCGCTACCCCGGAACATAAAGGGCGAAGGAAGGAACATGGGTGGGTTTTAGTCAGTAAGAGTCTGACACTCCCTTCCGCTCCACCCAGAGCGGGAGGGGTCAATTGATGATTTCCCACCAGAAAAAAAAAAGGGGTCAAAATCTCAGTCCAAACGTAATCTTGGTGCGTGCGTGCGTGTATCAAAAACGTGTGGTCATATTGAAGGGTACAGACCATCAAACTGAAATACTTTCCCCATGTAATCCACATCGTAATCGCGACAAAAATAATCAGCTGTCCTATACAGAACTTCAATACCTACTCGATCTAATGTATGGAACAACTAATAATGTTTATTTCATCTCATTACGTCAGTTTCGGTCGGGCCGAAGATTCGGTAACCGAAACCGCAACTGCAGCCGGCTGAAACTTGCTGAAAGTGCAAACCTGTTACTAACAATTTATGGGTCTATTAGTGTCAGAAATTAAATTATTTTATTTATTATGATAAAAACGCTTTGTTCTTTTGTAACGTTAAGAAATAAAATTTTATGCAAGGCTACTCTTCATCAACAATAAAAGTAGTGCTATAAAAAAATAAGACTTCATCACAAACCCCCTGTATACATGTAACATGTATAGTCTTGTACAACTACCGAATGTGTATTGAATTCTTACAAAAGAATTTACTTGTGTAACATTACCTATATGTACTTAGTGAATTATTACTGGGGTCCTTTACATCTTATTCTTAGGGGTACTGCTTATGAATGAGTGTTATTGTAATCGAAATTCTTGGATGGCAGTTTGAATTTAAATTGAATCTTGATCTTTCGAATAGGTTGTTTGTCCTTGACATTTTTTAACCATCATCATCTGCCTAGCCTTTTCCCAACTATGTTGGGGTCGGCTTCCAGTCTAACCGGATGCAGCTGAATACCAGCATTTTACATGGAGCGACTGCCTATCTGACCTCCACAACCCAGTTACTGGGTAATACGATACCCCTTGGCAAGACTGGTTGTCAGATTTTCGGGCTTCTGACGATCCGTAACGACTGTCATAGATCCTCGAATGACTGCCGGGACCAACGGCTTAACGTGCTTTCCGAGGCACGGAGGGGTATTGATATGTAAAGATGGTCACCCATCCACGGACCAACCGCGGCAAGCGTAACTTAACCTGATCGATCGACCCGTGCGGCTGTTATTACTTAGCCACAAGCCCATCCATATACTTTAAGAAATAAAATAAGTTAAAGGCACACAGTATTCACACAAAAAAAAACAGGAAAAAAACTTAAACTAGTATTGTGTGGTCTATACATACCTAAAGTCTATTCAAAATGTTTCTAATTGATATTAAATCGGACAAAAAGTATCGTATGTGTTATTCTGGTGTATAAGCTATATTACTGTAAAGTTTCATCAAAATCCGTTCACTAGTTTTTGCGTGAAAGAGTAACAAACATCCATCCATCCACCCATCCATCCTCACAAACTTTCGCGTTTATAATATTAGTAGGAAGTAGGACTTGGTTATTTCATGGAATAGTTTTGGTGCTGTTCTAGTAAAAAAACTCAAGAAAGCCTTTCCTCGCAATCGCACATCTGCACGCAAAACCTCAGGATTGCATTTCAAAATCTTCACAAGCCACGAAAAGATTTATGTCCCACCTGCCCCGAGACCGCAAGAAACTCGATAATGGTTATAACTAACAGCTGACCTGAAAAATTGCCAAGGAAACAGAAATTACGGGGGCACTGACCAGAAAATTGACGGCGGAACCCAACAACTCTACAGTTATGTCCTTTGATTAATGTTATCAAGCCGGTTATCTGGGGACACCCCTTAAATTGGGGTCAACCCTTTTTGGGGCGTTTCGCGGAAATTTTTATCTATAGAGTTATTTTGGGCTAACGATTGTTTTAATTTTAAATCGTTTTTGTTTTTGATTACGTTGTTGCGAAATCTAAAGCTATTTGTAACTGTCTTGAATTACCCCTTTTTTTTGTGTTTATAATGGGATTAAAGACTGACTTACCCAGGGGTGTCGTGTTACACGGTAACTTTGTGGAGGTCAGGTAGGCAGTAAAATACTGGTATTCAGCTGCAACCGGTTACACTAAAAACCGACTCTAAGGGGCGGTTTTTTGTTCCGTAGTTAACTAAACCAATTATTAAAAATAGTAACTACTTAATGGTTATTTTTTTGCAAAATGTATTATTTGATCAATTGTTAGTTTATCTAATGGTTATTTTTTTTAACTAACAGTTAATTATATGACCATTAGCAATGATTTTATATCATTATATAAACTAAAAATTGATAAAAAAAATACATTTTGCAAAAATTTAACCATTAGTTACTATTTTTAACAATTGGTTGAGTTTAACTACGGATCAAAAAACCGGCCCTAAGAAGGTTGGGAAAACGGTGGGCAGATTGAATGGAATTAAATACTGACATTTTTAGGAACTTGATAATTGTATCAGGAGTGATGTTACGAGTATGTTTTCGCAATATGATTTTTGTAGCTGTTGTTGTACCAATAAATAAATATTAATGGATAACAAATTAGTTCTCCTATGACGAGTCATCAAGACTACACCGAACCCTTGACAAAACATGAATAAAAGAACTAAGTTTAATATCGAAAATACCCCTAAAGGCCAATTATTCTCGTAATTTAAAACGATCAAAATCTAGTCGCAGTCTCATCTCGGCGACAAACAAATGTCAAAAAACTGTCAAATTGTACGGAAATTAGACATATTTTTGACAGATTGAGACTGAGATCAGACTGTGAATGTTCTTAAAATTACGAGAATTGCCCCTCTGATTTCCAGTCAAAATCTTAGGAGTTAGGACCAAACCAAATCTTTTTGCGTAGCTCGAGGATCTAAGCTCTAAGAAACACACCTAAGCTCCGAGCCATGGCTGCAGCAAGTGTTTCAGCTTGAGACTAACACCAGTTGAGAATGTTTAGATTAATTTATTAGCTCGACTCTAGGGCTGCTACTTTTCAATTTGATATGAAACTATACTCCATTTGAAATAAGATTAGACATTTAAATAAACCTTTTTTACAGTCCGTTCAACCGATTTTTAATTCAATTGCATTGGTGGCATGGCAGCTGCAGTAAATAGTTGGTATTGTAACCACTTTTTCTGCTTTTAATTCCATCATTATGCCCACGGTATAGAAGTCAAAATCGGTAGAACGGACTATAAAAAAGATTTATTTAAATGTCTAATCTTATTTCAAATGGAGTATAGGTATAACAAAGGATCACTAAAATTTTCCCTATGTGACTTAAGACCAAAATTCAGGGTCAAATAAAATTAAATAGCGAAACTTCGCAGACGTGATGAGTTAGATGGGTATATGGTATGGTTTCGAAAATCCTAAGCAAGGCTTTTTTTTTGTTGTTCGGTTGGTATCCACTCACTTTATTCAAATGGACGCATCAGACAACTCAATTCTCAAATCGAATTAGTCTCTCATTTTGAAGTATGTCAGTCAATCCCCAGGCTGTCAAACTTTTCAGACAAAAACTCTCCAGACTTATGGAATAGATAACAAAGACTTTACTAGGGTTATTACTTTAGTTACAAAACAGATATAAACCGGCATTGAAATTGTTTATAACAATGATAAACACAGCTTTCCAAAAACACAAAAGTAGCGGATGAAATAGGCTTATATCCCTACATATTGTATATGGCACAATATCAGTTACTCTCCTTCACTAATCTATTTAATAAAAATGAAATGCTGTGTAAGCGCATCACTTGAGAACGGCTGGACCGATTTGGCAATGTTTTGTTTTAAAATGTTCGTAATAGTCCCAATGAGGTTTTTACGGAAAGAAAAATTGGAAAAGTTTTCCGGAAAACGCGTCGGCCGGCGGCACGAGTACGGTGCTAAAATACACGAGCGGCATTTTGTCGACCTCTGCCGTTGACGCGTGTCGCACTACAAACGCCTTCTTTATAGGTTATTCTTTAATTTTACCAAGAATTTACTACATCGTATCTTCTTTTTGGAAGTCATCTTCCATTTCCTCCAAAATCCACCAAGACAAGTTTATTTCCCATAGCAAATTCCTCCACATTAATTCTCCTACAAGCCCTATCCGAACTACTTGTCTGGCTAGAGCTGAGACGTTCGATGTACTTTGCCAACAAATGCCAATGCCAACCGGCGTAGCTTATGGCAGCATGGCAGATTACATCGGATTTGTCGTGTAGCCTGCTGCACCGTATTTGACTTCGAAACATGCATTGTGCATATTTGTTATAATTAATTTTGAGTCGGAGGGACGTGGATCATAAGCTTTGAGGGGAAGTGAAATAAACACTTTTGTTGGCACTTTTTGCTTCGTGAGTTCTGAGTTTTTGGTCTGAAATTTCTGTTGTGAAGAGCTAAAATGGTAGGAGAATGAATATTTACGAGACTAATAGCCATTGAAAATGACATGACTGGCAAAAATCAAGTTGAGATATTAAGGAATACTAAATCAAAATTCAGACAGCACCCTAATTGCGTAATACACTATCAATAACAATCGGAATCATTTTAAAGAATATTGCTAATCCATTGCTTCATATGTTAGAAAAATTGGTTTACTTAACAACGTAAATAACGCAATGAATGTTGTTGAACGGTCAAAATGAAATCCATTGCTACTCTTGGGGCGGGTTGTTTCTCGTCCACTTGACGCACGCGTATAAGCCAAAAATGGCACTAACTATCGTCAAATAAAAAAAATCGTCGTTTCAAATTACAATTACAAAATTATGGCCTTGACCTACGTCAAATAATAACGATTACTTAATCGTTATTTTTTGACGTACGAATGTTACGTTAACCAACTGTTTGAAACAACCGGCCCGTATGTGTTACGCCGCAGCTCAGTGATGGTCTGAAGTGGGTGACAGGAGGACTCATAGTATCAAATGTGACGTAACTAAATATATCTAGGAAAACAATGCTTTTGGTAGCTGAAGGTCCCTTTCACATAGAACACTCGCAAACAAAGCACATGAATGAAATAGAATGACCAAATGACAAATGACTGATATAGTGACGTCACCACATAACAATAGTTCACGACCTTTCTTCTATCTCATAATCCCAAAACGTTAACATCTTGGCAGTACAACCGCGAACAAAGCTACATAAAATAGTACAGTCGCGTAATACGATACTAATGTCTAGCTAAATGACTAATGATTTCACTGATAGTGTGACGTCAATCTAACCGGTGTGACGTCAGGAACACAATGCATTACACTAGTCCTTTCTCGAATCTTCAAAAATGTTAACATCTTGGTAGTACATTCGCGAACAAAGGTACATAAAAGAGTACAGTCGCGTACTACGATACTAATGTCTAGCTAAATGACTAATGATTTAACTGATAGTGTGACGTCAGTCTAACCGGCGTGACATCAGGAACACTGTATTACACTAGTCCTTTCTCAAATCTTCAAAAATGTTTACATCTTGGTAGTACAGTCGCGAACAAAGCTACATAAAATAGTACAGTCGCGTACTACGATACTAATGCCTAGCTAAATGACTAATGATTTTACTGATGTTGTGATGTCATTCCAACCAGGAACACAATGCTTTACACTAGTCCTTTCTCTTATATCCCCCCAAAACGTTAACATCTTGGCAGTACAGTCGCGAACAAAGCTACATAAAATAGTACAGTCGCGTACTAAGAAACTAATGTCTAGCTAAATGACTAATGATTTTACTGATGACGGTGTCGGCCTCACTATGAAGACAATGCATTACACTAGTCCACGTCCTTTCTCGTATCCCCCAAAACGTTAACATCTTGGCAGTATAGTCGCGAACAAAGCTACATAAAATAGTACAGTCGCGTGCTACGGTACTAATGAGTGATGGGCGGGCGCCGTCTCATTAGTGACACACTTTATGGCGCTTTGTTGAGGAAAACCGTGGAGGAATGTTTAGTGAAGCTGTGGTACTTGGTGGAATGACTTTTGTTGCGTAGTAAAGATAGCTGGTATGACTTTTAGTGAAAATAAGGAACATTTTCTTGAATAAAATAATGAAAACTAAAACAACTACACCACATGCTCTAGTTGAATAAACCTCTCACGGACAGCTTTCTAAAAAAGTTCGAGAGCTCTAAAGCAAATACATGGACAGCCTTGATATTCTTGTAATTTTCAAACCAGAAGCCAAAATTAGAATTATAAATTGATCAGAAATTTTAGGTTCAGGTTTTCATCGAACAATCGTAAAATGTCATAAGAATCCAGAATTACGCTTCCAAAAGCGCAAATCTGTCTTAAAGTCAACACTTAATTAATTAATAATTTCTGATTGCCGGTACAGACGTCAGCAGGTCACGCTACCCGAAACTGTCAAATTTTCGCAATCAACCTTGAACCTTAACAATTTAGCAATAAAGTTGAAAATCTATTAAAGAAATTTGACAGATTGTAGTAGCTTGATGTGCTGGCGTCTGTACATTTCTTCAAAATCACAGAGAAAAGAGGACAAACCTCCCCGGATCTGCTGTAATACCTGCTAATAACACAAAACTGTGGCGACCATAAAAATGTTAAAAGTAGAAGTGACACGACTGCAAGTATAACCATTGTCACACGGTGGTAGGTCATCAACGTGTCCCTTTCATAAGACAGACGCTAACAGCACTTATTAGTCCGTCTGAACATAGGGCCTTGGATAGTCCTAGATCCATCACACACAACTGTATTGTGTGTCCAACCATAGCAATAAATACAATAGCAAGACTGCTCTAAAAATACAAGAAACAAATACATGACACTTAAAATTAGTCTACTACAACACGAAAACTGGCTCGTAAAAATCCGCTCTAAAAATATAAAGGACAACCACCTGAAAGTCAAAATTACACTACTGCAAGACGAAAACTGGCGAAAAATCTACCCTTAAAACGAGGGTCCCATGATTCCTAGACACAAGAAAAAAAGACAAAACTGTGATAGTAGCTAATAATACAGACGCTTTAAAAGTAGAAGTGACACACAACATGTCTACATCACCATTGTGACGCTGCCAGTTTTTGTCGACGCTAACAGCACTCATTAGTCCGTGTGAATGCTGGTCGTCATTACTGTCTTTGTGTCCGTAATGGCGGACACGGGCGCTTTTTATGCACAAACTGTTACAGATGGATTGTTCAGGTAGCAAGGGGAATTTGCTACGTTTTGTTCGAGAAATTCGCGGCTATTTTTAGGAAATGTGGTTCTTTTTTTAGAGAATGGAGGAAGATTATGTTTAAGTGGTGTGATTTTGGTGTTCAATGTGGAGATGTGCCTTCGTTTTGAGGATATTTTGTTGTTTGGTAATTTTATTTAACATTTTATTGCTGTCTTAAACTCGTTTATTATTTTACTAGCCACCCGCCCCTGCCTTTCTCGGGTGCAATGACTACATGTAAAAACAATGAGATTTTTGTACATTTTCTAAGATAAATATGAATGTATTATACACATAACCATAAAATAACATAAATACAGGATTTTTCTGAAATACATAATCAGCCTATAATGTTTCCACGACTGGGACACAAGCCTCCTCTCTTCGAGAGGGAGTGGGCTAGTAATCTACCACGCAGGCCCAGTGCGGGGCGGTAGATGTTACACCTTTTTCTGGAATAAATTCTCTAAATGATGGTGAAAACCGCATTCAAATTATGTAGTTTAGAAGAACTAAGCGGTTATACAATCAGGCACGTAAAGTAACTTTGTTTCATATTGTGTATAGATTAATGTCTTTGAAAATGGTGCGGCTGTTAGCACACTATTGTATTAAAAAGGACGACTTCTAATAACTGTCTCTTGTCTTATAGGTGGGTATCTTTTATATGTGCTTTTCTAAGTGATCAAAATCTACTCAAACAATGCAAAGACTCAAGTGGACATCAATTCTTGGCATTACGCCAAAATGCGCAATCAGGACGCTTATCAATTCTCAAGATCAGCTCTCATTTCAGCCCATCTATTCATGTCACTTTATTAGTAACCTATAATTAGGTATTTTCGGTCAGACGATATAAAAACTAAAGGTCTACGAAAGCTTTTAGGACTAGTGAAATATTGAATGTGTTCGATATAAAATGCGTTAATTTGAAGATAAAAATTTTTTATTTCCATATTTTTTATAGCTATTAGAACAGTCATAATGGGATAGGTATAATTACAGGTTTTTAGATGATACTGACACACTGACAGATAAAATGTCTTTCTGTTCAAGTCCATATGAATATAATTATACTTATTGTATAATTTTATAGTTACTTCAATGTAGTAACCATAGCTGTGTTGTTATGTTTTATCTCTAGTTTCTTAAACTGGCAACATTATTTGAGACTTCCTGAACACTTTTCACTTAGAACATTTGTCTGGGTCATTGAGCACATTGTGCACTCTGTTAAAATCAATCTGCCTAGCCTTTTCCCAATAATGTTGCGGTCAGCTTCCAGTCTAACCGGATGCAGCTGAATACCAGTGTTTTACATAGAGCGATTGCCTATCTGACGTCCACAACCCAGTAACTGGGTAACATGATACCCCTTGGCAAGAATGGTTGTCAGACTTTCGGGCCCATTACGACTGTCATAGATCCTCGAATGACAGCCGGGACCAACGGCTTAACGTGCTTTCCGAGGCATGGAGGGGTCTCGGTATGTAAAGATAGTCACCCATCCACGATTTGACCGCGGCAAGCTTAGCTTCGGATCGGCCCGTGCTGCTGTTATTTATATTTAGCCACAAGTGCTCTGTTAAAGTATGACAATAACAATTTTTGTTTTTATCTTCAATATTAAGGCGTTTTATTTCGAAAACTCAATATTTTACTAGCCCACACATGACCAAATCTCTTCCTTAATAATAACCTCCAATACTTCTTAAAAGCATCGACCATTTACTTATAAGGTCAATCACGTTATCGTGAACATACTTAAAGGTAAATGAGCCTCAGGGGTGGCAGCAGAGATATGGCAGAATAAATAGGCTAACCGTATCGCGAGATATTTAGGCACCCCTAAAATTAGGGTAATCGATCCTTCGTGGCCAAATGAGGAACAATATTAAGGGGGAGCTGATAGCTTTATCGGGCGTTTTTAAGCCGATTCAAGTCGTCCTAATGGTGGAGCACCTTAGCGTAAGTGCGGAACCAAGGATTTTTTATACAGAAGTAAATGGGGTTAGATATGGTTTTTGGGGAGGTAATAATAATAATTTGTTGTGATTAAGCTTGATCACCTTAATATTATTAAGAGCAGTAGTGGCCCAGCGGTTACGTTACGTAAGCCGGGGCCTTTTTTTTCTTTTTTTTTTTTCTGGGTGGGAAATTATCAGATGACTTCTCCCGCTCTGGGCGGAGCAGGAGGGCGTGTCAGACTTTTACTGACTAAAACCCACCCGTGTTCCTTCAGTTGCCTATGCCAGGGATCACGGTATCTCTTTCGAACAACCCGCGACCCTGGCAGGCATCGGCCTTAACGGACCCCGTCACTTCGTACTGACATCTCTTTGAGGCGCGCGTGGAACACAACCCGCCGGCGACTCGGGCCTGGTCCTTGCCGGCCGGCGAGCTGCCCATTGCTCGCCGCCCGCAAGCCCGCGCCTACGGTGGCCGGGAGTCGGCTGGTGACTCCCGACGTTCAGGGCGTCTCCTGCGGCGACTAGGGGCGTGAGGGCGCAGAGATTGCCTCTCCCTCACGCGCTCCGCCTCCTCCTTTGCGAGCATTACTGCTTCGCAGAAGGAAGTGACGGCTTCCCATGCACTCTCGCTCCGTACCATGGCCTGGACCAGGGCCGGACGCGAGAGATCGCCGCCGCCGATCACCGCCACGAGGACGCGGCGGTGATCAGGCCTTAGGCTTCTTTGCCATCAGAGATGTGCTATGCTACGTTGCTATGGATGCGATTGTTATCCACCAATCATATGCATTGGTCCACATAGCATAGCACTGGTGGAAACGGGTCCAACTAAGCTATGTTTTTTATACGGAAGGATGCGTGCCATGGATGGGAGCTATGGATACACGAGTGGTGCAGCCATGAATGTGCAGCAGAGTACTCCCCGTGCCTTCCCTACTATCGATGCATCGCATAGCTCGAGATGCGTATCTTTCTCACACAACTACCTCGCGGCGGCGCATCTTCATAACACAACTTACTCGCTCCGCAACACGCTCCGCAGCTTAGCATTAGGGGAAACGGTCGCATAGTTTCGTAGCTTAGCTTTCACATCCTTGCAGCATAGCTGCATAGCACATTTCTGGTGGAAAAGCAGCCTTACGAGTTGTTGGTCGTGGGTTCGAAACCAGGCAGGCGCTTTACTTTGTGAAATTTATTTTATCACCACTGCTCTCCAAAACGGTGAAGGAAAACATCGAACTTAATGGGGTTAGATATGGTTTTTGGGGAGGAAATAATAATAATCTGTTGTGATTAAGCTTAATCGCCTTAATATTATTGAGAGCAGTAGTGGCCCAGTGGTAACGGGTACTTACGAGTTGTAAGTCGTAGGTTCGAACCCAGGCAGGGGCTTTACTTTGTGTAATTTATTTCATTACCACTGCTCTCAATAACGGTGAAGGAAAACATCGTGAGGAAACCGGCATGTCTTAGAACCAAAAAATTGGAAGTCATGTGACAACTACTAACATGCAATGGGCCCGCGTGGTGGATTACGGCCCACTCCCTCTAACAGAGAGGAGGCCTATGTTCCAGCAGTGGGAACGTTATAGGCTGATTATGCCTTAAAATTATTTATAGATTTTTTTACAATTCCCGAACTTGAAATCTTTTGAACAGTTTTCACTGGTTTTACCAAAATCATTATTAATATTAGACCATTTAGAATAACATAAAAACACCAATGACGAAAAACAGCACATTTGCCTTTAAACACAACAAAAACAATCACTCAGATAAGAGATAAGAGAAAAACGCCAAATCGTTTAGAAAAAAAGGGGGAAATGAAAATACCGTAACAAGATTGACGAGTTCCCGACGCCTGTAGCCGACGTAAGCAATTTAAACGATTCCGTATCGGAAAACGGCTATCATTCAAACAATAAACACGATAAATCCCGGGCCTTTGTATTCATTGAACGATAACGGGTATGGGCAAAAAAAAAATTTTTTTTGTCATTGCAAATTATTTTATATAATTCATGAGAGCTTTTATACTAAGGGGTAATTTTTTGATCCGTAGTTAAATTCAACCAATTGTTAAAAATAGTAACAAATGGTTAAATTTTTTGCAAATTGTGGTTTTTGATAAATTTTTAGTTTATCTAATGATATAATATCATTGCTAATGGTCGCATAATTAACTTAATTGATCAACCTGCCCTACATTACAGGGCAACTCTAAGGTCGGGTTTCACGTCCACTTGAAGCACGCGCATACGTCAAAAATGGCGCTAACTATCATCAAACCAAAAAAAGCTTTGCTTCAATTTATAATTACAAAATGATGGTCATGACTTACGTCAAATAATAACGATTACGTAATCGTTATTATTTGACGTACGTATGTTACGTTAACCAACCGTTTGAAACAACCGGCCCTAGTTCTCCACAATTGTCAGCTATTACCTAAAAATAGGCTACTGCGATACTACACGATGGCAACATTTTAAAATGAACGAAGAACATTCTTTAAAAAAAAACAACAATGTGTTACAACTATATGACCCGAAAACATTGCTACTTGTCAAGGGTAAACTACCTTTTCTCAATTAACGAAATCCTTTCGGAATTCCATACCTGTTGGAATGTATAAAATGTTACAAATCTGACGGTAGCCTAAAGCAAATAACAGGGGTCAAGCAAGAATCTTTCTATGTTTGACCCTTAATTAAATATTTGTAAGGGTCAGAATGTTAGGTGAATTAAACATAAGTGAATGTGTGGATTTTGAACCCCAAGGAGGGGGTCATGTGGTATGGCATTTGTACGTTATACCTTTTGGTAGTAAATGTTTTCGTTTCCATAATTCAATATTCTTTGAACTGTGTAGTTTTGAGCTATGAATGAGGCTCCAATTTTGTTCCAGGAGACAAGTAAGTTATACGTGACTATCCACACAACCCAACTTGACAATATTTATTTATTTAATATTTTAAGCACCCAAGGCGGGTTTAATGCCATAGGCATTCTCCACCAGTCAATCTCTGGGTGATACAGAGACACCACTGTTTGTCCCTGTATCATCCAATATGCAATTTCGAAAATTGAGGAATATATATTTATTTTAATGTACGTTCAACAATTGCAACAATGGCAAGGGCTGTCAGAGGCCTATAATAGCCTTTTATTAACGTCCCACTAACAAGCGGGTTTCAAATATGAAAGACATGACTAAATAATTTTGGGTCAGCATATTTGATCGAACCCATACAACAACGTAACAATGTAAAACTTTTGTAGCAAACATGTACGGTCAACGATCATGGAGTGATAATGCTATGAAATTTTCAAACAAATTCCTTTTCCACATAGTGGGCACATGTCACCTTTTTGAACTGTAACTTTCATTCAAAATGATGACAACGACGTAGTAGGAAAAATAATAAGGTGCAAGTAAAAATGAACCTTAAGGTGCTTAACATAATTAACCATTCACGATATATCGTGAGCAGAGTCAATAAGTTATAATTTTCCATCAAAATCTTTAATACAGGCAACGAGAAACTAAAGCTTCTGACACTAAAGTCACGAAATTAACACTTTTCGTACGAAGTATAAACAGTAGCTCATAATTTAGCGGTCGTCATCAAAATCTGAACCCAAGCACCGATACACAGTGTAGCGTTAAGCGATCGATTTGGCACAGTGCCCAAGATCCAGCACTTAGGAACACTTCCTTACCGTAATCTTATACCCACTCGACTATGATATGATGAATATTAAGTTTTAGGCTATATTTGGTATGATTAAATATTGGGTTGATTTGGTAAAATATAGGAGGTATTCCAGTCAGAGCACTGATTTCAACCGTCATACACGCATGTCGGTTGTGAGTACTATGCCTATGCACCTGACTTTTCTGAGGCATATCACAAATAAGGACACGTATGTCCTTCTAGGGCATTGGCATTGGTCAATGTTACGACAGCGATTCAACACCATGTAAGTTTATGCACAAAAATAACATGGTTTTCAGCGCAGAAATAAGAGGAAGAAAAAAAAGAAAGAAAAGAAATTGTTTATTCTACACTAACAAAGAAATTGACAAAATACACACACTAATACTTAGCTAATAATTAGCCAAAAGCCTTGTATTCAAAGCCTATAGACCGTATTACTTTATTAGCTTCACAAAGTGATCGTGATTTGAAATAATTTCTGCAATCATTTCATATGATAATTCTGTTCTTTAGGTTCTTCCATTTATTTATTTAGAACTAGCTGCGCCCCGCGGTTTCACCCGCAATAAGTTTCAATTCCGTGGGAATATCGGGATAAAAAGTATCCTATATGTTAATCCTGGTTATAAACCATCTATGAGCCAAATTTCATCCAAATCTGTTCAGTAGTTTTTGCGTGAAAGAGTAACAAACATCCATCCATCCATACAAACTTTCACGTTTATAATATTAAGAAGGATAGTAGGATACTGCCACATCACATACACTTTTTTTTTTTTTTCGGATGGGAAATCGTAATGATCCCTCCCGCTCTGAGTGGAGCGGAAGGGAGTGTCAGACTCTTACTGACTAAAACCCACCCATGTTCCTTCCTTTGCCCTTTATGTTCCGGGATAGCGGTAACCCTTTCGAACAATCCCGCTGAACATCACATACACTTAATAACATATTTTTGTAATAATCGAATGAACCGACAAGACTCAAAGATAACGATGAAGACACGCGCACAATTCGGTAATGCAGGTGGTTAAATGTAATTTGTTATTTCTATTTAATGGCTTAGTATCCAATATTCAACTCCGTGAGATTGTCAGTAACATGGAGGCGTCGCTGGCCTTCGTTGAAAAGCTGGGGTGGATCGAATAACCGATTTTCCACCACCACTTTTGACGTGGAGTTGCGGACGCCAGTCCGTCTTACTATTACCCATCCTGAAAATATTCAACAGTAAAATTGCGTTACCTATATGAGTCTAGAGATTTGCTCCTTGGCAATCTAAGTAATGGATTGTCATGGATAAACCACGTTAAGCCGTTGGTCCCGGCTGTCATTCGTGGATCTTTGACAGACGTTACGGGTCGTCAGAAGCCCGAAAGTCTGACAACCAGTCTTACAAGGAGTATCGTATTACCCAGTAACTGGTTGTAGAGATCAGATAGGCGATCACTCCGTGTAAAATTATGATATTCAGCTGCATCCGGTTAGACTGGAAGCCGAACCAAACATAGTTGAGAAAAGGTTAGGCAGATGGTGATACTCATGGATAAAATCGTGTTATTATAAGTATAAGTCCAGTCCATATCATATAAAAAACAGAAGTTTATACGATATATTAAAAGATACAGATCTACAAATGCATTTTACGTAAACAAGATATTCTTGTTTGCACCTTTGCTTGCATACTTACATAAACCAGGTCGCGTTGCATTCCGATGCATTATAACAGGCAATTAATATTTCAAGGCAACCTTAACCCACTTTCCAGCTATTTATTGCCTCGTCTACAAAATCATGTAATACTGTTGTTCTACTTAAATAATGCATGTTCTTGTGTGGAAAGATTCTGGGGATAATACTGCCCTTTTGAAGTAAGATGAGCTCTGTAGTTTTTTTTTATTGGCCATTAGGTTATTAAAATAATCTTCCCAATGGTAAGTGGCAATTTGAAGATAATAAATAATAATAATAATAATTTTATGTTATGTTACTATTCCACATGACGGGAACCTCGTGAAAGCTGAGAAAGAGAAACAAATTAAATATCTCGACTTAGCACACGAGGTTGTTGACCCTGGACCCTGCTCCCGACATCGGTGGATCACTATTTTTTTATATTTTTAAATATAAAAAAATAGTGATCCACCGACGACATAATACAATTTTATTTTTCTCACCACAATATTTAAAAGTTAACAAGTACTGCTTAGTAATAAGCTAATACATAATAATATATAATTTAAGCTAATACATAATAATACACGTTACAATATTGTGGGAGACTGGTGCCTAAGCTAGGCCGAAACCTGTGTTTCAGGACACCAGGACCCCGAGGAACAATGTCAAAGAACATAATCGTTTTCTTAGAAATATGGTTATTATGTCATTGGCCCATTTTTTTTTTGCCTCACCTTTTTCCAGTTATGTTGTGGTCGACTTATAGTGTCACTGGATGCAGATGAATACCAGTATTTTACATGGAACGTCTGCCTATCTAACCTCCACAACCCAGTTACTGGATAATACGATACTCCTTGGTAAGATTAGTTGTCAGACTTTCGGGCTCCTGACGACGCGTAACAACGGACAAAGATCCAAGAGTGACAGTCGACGCATCTCGGTATGTAAAGATGGTCACCCATCCACCGACCACCGCGGCAAGCGTAACTTAACCTGATTGATCGACCCGTGCGGCTGTTATTACTTAGCCACGAGCTCTCCACGAGTCATTTGCCTAGAACTACTTCTATAAAAAAAATTACACAAAACTTTTTACTTCCACATATTTCAATCCTCCAATTCTAAAACGAATCAAAACTAGCCCAACTACACTCTTTCCCCTACATTACTCACACACTCACATTACATACATACTCATCCAAAATATTAACCCCACCAAAATGAGAATTCCCAAATTACCAGCACATTCTTTATAACAACATGCCACAGTCTACAACTACATCAGTATACCAACCGGCTTCAAAACCCAAAAGGCAGATTTTAATTACGAGAACTGCCTCCGGCTTTTGAAGTCCCATTGTGCCTTTGTGCCGTGTGCGACTGTTTGCGAGTCCCTATCTCCGCACTGTTTGTGGCGAAACAACTGAATTTCGTTTGCAGACTGCCGAATTTGTATTAACTGTGTTTTAGAGACTGTGGTTTCGAAGTCATGCGGGTTCACATGTGATAAAAATTGTAGAACTATTTTGAATTTCTGATCTGTATCATCAAAGTATGTGTTTATTTTAGAACCTTACTAATACATTAATTAGATACACTAATTATGAAAAAAGGGATGAAAGGAGCCGCGACTTAATTGCGAGTTTTGTTAGGTCGTAGGATCGATGAATGGATAGGATGATGAATAGATTACACAAAGTATAGCGCTTGTCCGGGAAGCGCTACACTTTGTGTAAACTATTCATCACCACTGCTCTCAAAACGGTCAAGGAAAACATCGTGAGGAAACCGGCATGTCCTAGAACCAAAAATTCGAAGACATGTGACATCTGTTAACCCGCACTGGGTCTGCGTGGTGGGTTCCGGCCCAAGCCGTCTCAGAGGAGACCTGTGTCCCAGCAGTGGGAACATTATAGGTTGACTACGCTAATTATGAAAAAGCTACTTGCCAAAATCTTGTGGAAATTATGAATCAGAAAGTAGAAAATTGGAGGTACCTACGTATTTCCAAATACAACGCTATCATGTTCTCCTACCGTCCTAGCATGTATTATGAATGGAAATTCTGGTCAAAATGGAGCAACTGAAATTGGATATAAAAAAATCAGTGGGTTATATTCCATGTAAAAATTACAAAAAAATAAAATAGTAAACACTGCTATACATTTTCAGTTTTAGCTGACCTCGCATTGTATTTAAGTTTTTCCTAAAATCAGGTAAGTGTTCTCTATGACACAGTGAACGAAACCGCGCGAATTGCGCGTGATTAGCCGTTTTTTGACAGCTGTCTTAGAACGTACATATTCCAGATTACGTAAAAGTGAACTTTAAAATGCGTAATTAAATAAATATATAAACTGCCTTATCTTATTGAATTATCTTACAGACATTATAATACCGTACGTGTATCAATCAATGTATTGTGTGTTGCTGCAATCACTAGTTCTATCTGTCAAAAAACGGTTTACCTAATGGACACGGTATAAGGAATGGACGTGGTTTCGAAATAAGGAACCATTGGCCATAGTGAATTTGGGCCCAAAAGTTACCTTAAACTAATTATGTATAGCTTGATACACATCGAGCTACGGGTACACACCCGTGCGTACATATCCGCAAAAAATAACACAAATACCAAATACACGAATCATTCCGGAAGTATGTTATTACAATACGTAGTCACTATTGTTTTGTTGTCTTGTCTGACAATGCATGCACAAATAACAGGACTTTTCCCCTCGCAGAACAATGCCAACCAAATGACAGGGACAACAATTATTTGTCACAAGCTTTTATTTGGAACCATTCGCAAAATGCCGATGACGAATAACTACAGGGAACTATGAAGCGAGGAAGTAATTCATGTGGTGGTTGCTTTGACGAGGGGTTTTTGGTGAGATAAATAATTACCAGATTTTTTTTCTTCGTTTTCTTAGCGATGCCTCATTTGATAATTTTGGCGATATCGAAATCCTACAGAACCGATAAGTTCCGTCTTCTTACAAACTGACATGCAAACCGGTAAAGAATAAGCAACCTAAATCATTTTGAAGGATATTCCTAATTCATTGCTTCATATGTTCGAAAAATTAGTCTGCTCCACAACGTAAATAACGCAATGAATGTTGTTGAACTGTCAAAATGAAAGACATTCCTACTGTTAGTGTGTTACGCAATTACCCCGCTGCTCTAATAAACCTAATTAATAACTTCTGAAAATCTTAAAAAATCTTTAAAAATGTACTTAAAACTTATCTTTTTTTTTGGGTTCGTAGCATAGACTGAAAATTATAAACTTCCTTTAGTAAACAGAATATCCTTATTTTTATGGTAGCTCTGCAGGCCTCCTTATAACTGTCCATATATGAAAAAACTTTACCCACAAACACAACTTAGGTACAGACGCCAGCAGGTCAAGCTACCCGAAACTGTCAAATTCTCCCAATCAACCTTGAACCTTAGTGCTTTAGCGATAAAGTTGAAAACCTATTCAATAAATTTGACAGATTGTATTGTAGTAGCTTGATGTGCTCGCGTCTGTACTTTTACCACAATTCCAATCACTCCCTTCTTCCAAACCCACGATAATTATTTACACGCTGACAACAACCGCTCATTATATCCCATACTAATAATAAAGCTACACAAATGCATTTCAATAGTGCATTTGAACAATTATTTCGTACAAAAGCAGGCAAGCAGCAACCACAAAGTACTGACGATCAACACAATTTATATACACGCACTATAATATATCAAGCCACGCATTTCCAGCATAAGCTGACCTCTCCTTTTACGGATACGCCTATTTTTATGAGACAAAACACTTTCAATCACAATCCGGATACGTTTAAAGGATATTGCTTTTTTTGAAAAATGTGTCTGCTCAACAATGCAAATAACGCAATTTTCCTGTCCATTTGATTAACCGTTTTTTGACAGTTTGACACTTTAAAATGCGTAATAAAATAAATATATAAACGGTCTTATCTTATTGAATTATCTTATTTATGGCTTCTTACAGACATTTTAATACTAATCAATGTATTGTGTGTTGCTGCAATCACTAGTTCCATCTGTCAAAAAACGGTTTACCCAGTGGACAGGGCATAATGTTGTTAATTAATGTTGCTGCAATGCAAGGATTGTGAATGAAAGTGTGGTAAGCAATTAGGGTGTAAGTATGGTCCAGTACAAAATAATGATTACAATAACGGGGAGTATCTCTAACACTAAACTTGGTTTCGATACTTTTTGCACCCGTTAGCTCTGAGGTCAGTTTATACTGGATGGTATAGCCTGATGTGCCCAAGCAAATGTGACGTATCAAACATCGGATGCGAGCCAAAACTGTAATTTACTACACACAATGACATGTTACATAATAACAAAATAATGGTTCCAATATTAATGGTGTATTTAATTTGATTGGCTCACTGAATTGGAATGTTTAATTAATATATCAGTTTCAGGTAATTGATTTGTACCGAGTAAATCCTAGAAAATGGTACCATATTTTTACATTTTTTTCCATGTCACTTGGCATGTCAGCCAAATCTCATTCCTACCGTTGTTTCTTTATATTCTTTTTATAAACCAATGTTTGTCTCGTCATCTACTTTTCAAAGTATTCATAAAGGTAGCATTTAAGCACCATAATCAGCCTATAATGTTCCCACTGCTGGGACACAGGCCTCCTCTCGGTGAGAGGGAGTGGGCCATAATCCACCACGCAGGTCCAGAGCGAGTTAGTGGGTGTCACATGTCTGTGAATGTTCGGTTCTAGGACATACCGGTTTCCTCACGATGCTTTCCTTCACCGTATTGAGAGCAGTGGTGATGAAATAATTTACATAAAGGGTTCGCCTGTCTGGGTTCGAACCATCAACTTACAACTCTTAAGTCACGTGGTCACCACTGTTCGTTCTTCACCACTGTTCGTATTTAAGCACCAAATAGGTTTTAATCTCTACAGTACTTAAGGCTTTGTAAAGTACATATAAACATGTAGGAAATAGAACATAGCGTTGTTCTTTCGACTCTTAAAAGACTATCAATACAGGCTCCGTGAATTCCCAATCCCCTAGCATACCAATACACACATACCCAACAAACAAAACACTTTAATACAGCTAGCTGTGTAGCGCTTGTCGCCACAGCGCCCCCTGGCGGCTGCGCGTTTTAATTGCGCTTGTATTTAACTTTCATTTGCCCGGAACAACGCAGACGTTTCTATTTGTCGTGCTTCATGCAAAGCGAGTGTTTGATTTTCACTTATTGATGGGATTTACATGGTTTATATTTATTTACAAAAGGATTACGTCAGTATGTGTTGCGAGTTGAAATGTATCAAAGGAATCCAATTCAATTCGCAACTCTTTGTAATGGAGTTGATGGGTGATTCTGAAAATTACAAGCCTCAGTAACACAATTCTAAACGCATTTATTTCAAATAAACCAATTACAGGCATATTTGAATTGTCAATGGGTCGGTCAGTCAAAACATGAAGCTAATAAAAAAGCCCATTCCAAAGTGGAGTAGTATATGAATACAAATACCTAGTATAAACCTAGATCGGTGAAGAAATGACGAAAACATAGAATTTATTTTGAATCACTTTCATTTGCCGTATTTTGTACCCAGGTCCATGATATACCTACTAATTATCCCTCTAACACTCTAAGGGCGAGTTCCACCAAACTTTTATACCTAGAATAGTCTTATCCTCAGAATAATATTTAAATTTTTGACAGTTTTTGCACACAAAGCCTGTCAGACGTCAAGTTTATTCCACGAATAAAAGATTAAAGCCATAAATAATATAATGTATCTTTAAAATAAACAAAGTAAGCCTCCTACGGGATTTTCTAGAAAACGAGCCGTAATAAGGTCAACCTGTATAAATAATAAAATATTCATTACATCAAGTATTCAAACTAAAGATCGAATTTCCTGCGAAGGATAAGATTTCGTTTTCTTAAAACAATATTTTCTTCTTAAACATAATTTAATGTCAACTCCCACGTCTAATTTATATTCATAAGTATCCAAAAAAAAAATACTTATTTATATTTTTACTGAACCCGATAGAAATTATTAAGACGGGTACACACTTCCTCGAATTCGCTGAGTAAAAGTTAATTTGGTGAGAAGAGGAATTAAGCACCGTTTACAATGTCCGTGGCGCCATGATTTATTACGGAGCGTGACAGTAGGGGGCCATGAAGTCAACGGGGAAAGTGAATGGAGCGAGAGCGATTTTTGTAAAAAGAGTTGACTTTCCAAGAAAACCCATTTTCCATTCGTGATAGTCTAGAGACTAAGGAAAATGTCGTGAGGAAAGTTTTGAGTATGAGTGTCGATGGCTATAAGAGTAGGGGAAGACCAAAGAAACGATGGATGGGCTGTGTGAAACATATGGCTAGAAAGGGGATGACTACCGAGATGACGACTAATAGAGAAGTATGGAAGAAAAAGACATGTCGCGCCGACGTCAAATAAATTGGGATAAGTACAGGAGAATGATGATAGACAGAGACCTAAAGAGCTTATTACACTATGCTAAATATCGGGCCCGATATTTAGTCGTTCCTAACTTCAGGATAGTTTAATCGCATTAAACAAACTATCCTGAATTTAGGAACGACTAAATATCGGGCCCGATATTTAGCATAGGTGTAATAAGCTCTTTACAGACCACTATGCTAGGTTATTTACGTACCTACTCACACACGCACAATTCTTTTACGGGAAAGTGAGTGAATATTACCATATCATCCGATGTTAAACTGTATTAAATCTAATGACCTTTTAATTTCTGACAGAGCTACCTCCTGGTATTCTATCCAAAAATTATGAAGCCTTTATATTTAAGCTAGTATCTTCTAATAAATAGAAGATGTTGAAAGAAGCGTTTAGCTCTCCCCTCATCTCACAGTAAATTAGTTACAAGACCAATTTTTCCAAGCCCGCTGTTTCCACGGCCTCCATCTAAAACGGGCGATAAACGCTCACGTTAAGGTTTACGACATCAACATTTGACAGGCAGTCTGCCAGACGTACGATCATATAAACAAAATTCGCGACGTTTGATTGAATACGTCTTCCAGACGTACTGGTGTTGCCAGACTTTATTGTGACCGGGTTGCGCAATAAATGGGTGTTTTATTAGGGATCCAACTGTGGGTAGTAAAATCGGAGATGATGGTCTTAATTTAGGTTACGCGAAATGAACAGATACAAGAAAGTGTGCAATAACCGTAACTCTTTTGGAATAAGACAAATAAAGTAATGTAAAAGTACAAAATTATTTTATCCTAAAGGTAATAGCTTCTACCCGCGATTACGTCCGCGTGAAATTTCTTGTTCCCCCGACCCACCCCGTCACATCGCAATGCCCGTCCGCGCTATTATTGTGTTCTTTCTGCTTTTTTGTTTTTGCTCGGCTCCTAAGTGCCTTAGCGTGATGTTAAGATCTTAGATTTTTTTTAAATCAAACAAATAAACTCTTCAGCTTTATTATTAGTATAGAATTATAGATATCTTCTGTCTGCGGGGCTCATAATAACTATGTATGAAATGCAAGATAGGAAAATAATGCAAATGTACTACTATACATACAAATAAATAAAATTGTAATGTCAAAATAATTTGTCTGTCTGTTTGTTCCAGCTAATCTCCGAAACGGCTGGACCGATTCTAATGACATTTGGCATGGGGATACTTTGAACCCTGGGGAAGGACATGCTACTTTACTTTTACCGCGGGCTCAGCAATACGCAAACGCATGTACAACAAGCCCCCTCTCCCCCTCCCAAATCCACCCTCACCTGGGTTTTTAATAAGAAATATAAATGATTACCAACTGTGAAAGTGCAATTCGAAGTGGACCAGTAACATTTACTTGCTAAACAAGCTAATTAGAAGTTGAAGAGATCGTGAAATTCAGAGGTAATAATAGAGCTAAATTAGAAATAATAATGCACCAAAATCTAGCTTAATAATCTGAACACAGTTATAACTGTGTTTATTATTGTCTAGTTATTTCGACAGTAGCCTGGTTAGTTGGCCTTATATATTTTATTTAAGGCCGGATACAGATTTGGGTTAGCCGAGTGATGGCGGAAGCAAACGATCTTTTATTGTGACAGATATTATGCATTATGGTTGATTTATGAATAACAATATTAGTCATGTTGATTTGGCATCAAACGGGGCTTTTAAGATTTTCTATTGCTTTCATTTTTTTTTTTGTTAACATCCATGGTCAATGGTCATAGATGATATGTAAAAGTATATGAAAGCACGCATATAAAACGCCAGAGTAAAAAATAGCATTAATTTTATACCCTTCAATCACATTATATGAATCAACTCAAGAAATAAATTAATTAAAATCACTTACCGTTAAACATTATCAGATCAAATAAAACAGAAATTAATCAACTCAGTAACATTCCTTTACCACACAAACACGAACATCACTGAATAAATAAATCTAAAGCGAAACCACAGAAAATAAAACACTGAATAATTCACAACTAAGAACAGTGCTCTCTCTCACACAATACCAAACTAAATACTTTGAATATTTTATGCAAAACTTTTCGTAATATTTTCGTAATATTTCTAACTCGCCGCCAGATATTGGCAATAAAGAGAGTAACAACAAAACTCCATAAATAATAACAATAAACTAAGATAGGTGTTTTCTGAATGCAGACACTTCAGCGAATATCTCATGGGTATAATAAACTTGAAGACGCTATAAAGAACACCATCTCGGGAGAAATTGCGGGTTGTTTTGAAGAACACAATTTATGAGTTGGCTAAGACTAATAATGGTCTTTATGAATAAACTCATAATCGGCTAATAGCGGATCATTTTAAAGGAATAATTGACCAAGTTTATGGTGATGTTTCTTTATGGATTGTCTCCAAGTTAAGCGTTTTTAAAAGGTGGGGAAATAAAACAGACGGTGTCGAAAACATTGAGACTGTCTTCATGTAAAACCAAAATGTTATAGGTACTCGATACGATTAAACACAATATGAAGTTCTACATAACCATCAAGAACATGTTCATATTTTTCTCTTCTTGTTCTCACACACTATTGTCTACATTTCTTTTTCACATCTCCTTTCGAAGGTATCGTATTACCCATTAACTGGGTTGTGGAGGTCAGATAGGCAGTCGCTCCATGTAAAATATTGGTATTCAACTGAATCCGGTTAGACTGGAAGCCGACCCCAACGTAGTTGGGAAAAAGGCTAGGCAGATGATGATGATGATGATGATGATGATCTCCTTTCGAAGGTCTGCTGGATTAAAAAAAAAATAAGCAAAACCTTTGTACTCAAATTATAACAATGTTGTATCCTTATGTAATTAACTGTACATAAATAATAAAACATATAAACATGATTAAATAATGGACTGAAATTAGTTAAAAACAAAAAAAAAACATAGTATCTAATCTGAAAAACCTTGATCCACTAAGATAATTGGATATGTTTTTCGTAGCAGTCAAACAAAGGCGCGATCACTTCGAACTCGTTCCTCCAATTTACATCAACATTTTCATATCGTATAGTAGCATTAAATTAAAAACACAGGACAAGCAGGGACGCCTGTACAAAATTTGTCCATCCAACCACACCATGCCGAGGCTGTGTGAAAAATTAAACGATCTTTCGACGGACCATCGCGTTTCATGTTTATAACGTACGCGTTTTAAATCAATATTTCCATACACCCCTCAGGCATATTTGTGTATTTAATAAACTGGTATATTTTCTTTGTTACAAAAATTCTTTTGTGTTGTATATGTGGTGAACTTTTTTCATTGATTTTTTTTAGGTATTTTGTAAATACGCGGCCAAAAAAAAATGGCGGCGCTTTTATTTGATTAATGTACGTGTGTGGAAAATATTGGTGCTGTGTTTCGTAGCCATGTTTTTCAACGGTGTGAGTTTTAATCCATGATTAATTGGGCTTCTCTACATATTATAAATTAAAATCGCTTTTCGTCTGTGTGATCGCCTTGATCTTCTTAACTACGCCCCGCATTTTGATGCGGTGTTCACCATCATTTAGATAATAGATTCCGGAAGATTTGTGTGTATTATACATTACTATTAAAATTACATATAAAAAAGAAATTTCGATGTTTTGTCATTCCGTAAAACCGTGCGAAGCAGGGGCTGGTCGCTGGTTAACTTATGATTCTTCGCAGTTTGACTTACACAAAGAAAAAACCGGTCAAGTGCGAGTCGGACTCGCGCACCGAGGGTTCCGTAGAAATTTGTAGGTATGTAACTACATGTTTACGGTTTTCGGATTTTTTCCTTTGCCAAATTTCATGATTCTAGGTCAACGGGAAATACCCTATAGGTTTTGATTCCCTTGCGAGTTTCGAAAATTTGCGGAAATTTGCTTCATAAACAGCTGTATCTTTTGATTGCATTGGCTTAGAAGTCTGATTGTTTCACAGCTCCAAGGGACAGTAGACCTGATTATTTGATACAAGGAACAGAATTTGGTCTGGACCTTTTTTAGCGTCCATATATAAATCAAATTTAATTTATTTTCTACGATTTTTCAATTATTCACTCCTTCTCGTAAAAGCCGGAGTTATTTTATGTTTTTAAAAGCTAATCAAATGATGTTCGAATTAGGTACATTCGAAATGTTACCATGAAAATAGTGGTGTGATTACAAATAGTATGCATGCAATTTATCTGTATATCTGTAACCGTCAGTTTTAGTTTTTACGGGGCAAGTGCATTTTTTAAAAAATACGCGCCCAGCTTTCGTAAACATACAATTGAGTACTACTCTACACCGAGGGTTAGAATTTATTTGGGTTTTTCTCATTTTATCCGTAAATACTCTTATCCTCACTTAGACCACACCACATTATCCATTTCTTTATGATTTATTTTCAATCTGCGATGTTTTATAGATAATTGTTGTTTGACGTTCATTCATAACCTAAAAATTCAAACACCGAAATCTTTTTTTTTCCAGCTTTCCCAAATGAAAATAGTCTCATTTATAGATTCTGGAGCTAACGCCAAATGATTTAACATATTTTTCATTACGGGACGCTTCAATTTGATCCCAGAATTCTTAGTATGGAGACCTGCCATTGTTCTTTCAATTTGATACCTCCACGCGTTCCTGAGAAAAAGGGTCTTGACAGACGGACGGACGGACGGACGGATAACAAAGTGATCCTATATGGGTTCCGTATTTTTTTTCCTTTTGAGGTACGGAACCCAAAAAATTGACTCATAAGTTTACATGATGCATGCAGCATAAAAGTGAGTGTTAGCAAAAATCTGAGAATTTGAATTCACTCTATTGCTAAATCCATTAAATGAAATTAGGCACATGATGGCCTGATATCAACATCATTATTTACAGTAGGCTGCTTTTCCACCAGAGACGTGCTCTGCAGCTATGCTGCGAGGATGTGAAAGCTAAGCTACGAAACTGTGCGACCGTTTCCACTAATGCTAAGCTGTGTAGCGGAGCGAGTAAGATGTGCTATGAAGATGCGCCGCCGCGAGGTAGCTGTGCGAGGAAGATGATCAACTAGAGATTTGCGATGCATCGATAGTAGGGAAGACACGGGGAGTACTCTGTTCTGCACATAGGTACACCACTCGCACCACATCCATAGCTCCCATTCATAGTACGCATCCTTCCGTATAAAAACATAACTTAGTTGAACCCGTTTCCACCAGTGCTATACCATATGGACCAATGAATATGATTGGTTGTTATAAAACGCATCCAGAGCAACGTAGCAAAGCACATCTCTGGTGGAAAAGCAGCCTTACTGCTGTCTACCCAACAGTGTACCTTAGTCTAAAGATAAACCATGTTTTGTAACAAAATTATATTCAACACACGATCAATGGTTCCCTCCTAAAAGCAAGAGACATCGCGGCAGGCCCAGACGACGATGACGGGATCAGCTGGACTCCTTCAACAAGCACTAGTCCTTAGCCACTGTGAAAAAAGAGAAGTGGAAAGAGAGTAGCGACGCTTTTGCCCAGTAGTGGGACATCACAGGCTAGTATTAATAAAATAAACAAGATCAATCCACATTATGTAAAGATAATTTAGGTCTTTCACGTGCTTCATCGAATTTAATATTCAGCATGAATAAGAAAAGGTTCCATCAAAATGCATATAGGTCTTAACTAAATAAAAGCACTAAGTAAGTAAGATATAAATAATGTATACCTTAAGTAAAGTTTCAATTTCAAGCGACCAATCGAATGAGTTCGATTGATCGCTTGAAATTGAAAGTTAAACACTTGAAATTCTGTCTGAGCTTGACTTAAAACTTAAGTAACTTTGAGTGAATTCATTAGATTGGATTTTTATTTCGTAGTATTAAATGTTCGCTTTTTGCAGACATTGCTGGCTAATTGCTGGTTTCATTTGCTAATTTGAAAAATTAATCTCTTAGATTTTCAGGGTTCCGTATCCAAACTAAACACAAAGTTAAAATCAAACTTAGAAATTGGTTGCAGAAGTTAACGTATGACGAAACCGAGAATCTTATTACAATTATCTCTTAAATGTACTTACACTGTATTTAAATTAAGGCATTGTTTTTTTTTAATTTATGATGTGTTTCCATAAGTACTTGCACGACACTTAATACCAGAGGGGCAATTCTCGTAAATTTAAGAACGTTCACAGTCTAATCTCAGTCTCAATCTGTCAAAAAATACTTCTAATTTCCCTACATTTTGACAAGTTTTTGACATTTGTTTGTCGCCGAGATGAGACTGCGACTAGATTTTGAACGTTTTAAACTACGAGAATTGGCCTTCTGTTTTATGACATACCTAGAGGAACCTCGGCTCCTAAAACACAGGCTTTTGGTCTAGTTTAGAAGGCATCAGTTCGCCCTTTAATGTGACTATAGTACAATATATCTTTAAACCTTATAAAGGGTGCCAACGGAACTCTATTCCTAAGCCTCCGCTGTCAGCGGGCTGTATCTCATGAACCGTAATAGGAAATCATTTGAAATTCTTACAGAGTGTGTATTTCTATGGCCGCTATAACAACAAATTTTAAAAATAAAATAAAGTTTTTTGTTTGTTTCACTGCTCAACTCACATGGAGCTCGTGAAATCGTTGAATTTCAATTGTCAATTATTTTGAAAATACAAAGTTTCAGTTTTTGTTTTTTTTTTTTTTTCATTATTGCAAAGTGCCTATCACCCACTATCCTAGGGGACGGAGGGGATCGGTGCCTATCTACTAGGTTTATCTGATGATCCTCTTTAGTCTTTGATCTGTAAATCTGCTGTTTAATGACATTTCAACCGCCTGATTGTTTGACTCAAACTGCAATATCGAGTCAACATAAGATTTGAAAACAGATGATTTAATTGAAAAATCAGAAGTATGCACACAGCGGTAGGCTGCTAAAGTCCAACCAAATCGGTTTTCTTTTGGCGAAACTAGATGCCGAAGAGTTAGACAGAGGTGCACCTAAAATAACAACCACATTTCGCCAGATGTTTAAATCCCATGTAATAGGGGCAGAGGCTATTGCCGCCAACCGGGCACAAATCCAGACTCCGGGCAAAGGCTTGCGACCATTAAGCCAACGAGGGATGCCGTATAATGACGATGTTAATGAAAAAAAAAACAGAAATCAACACGACGCAGTGCCTCGATAGCTAGATTTTCATCGAAAGACTGAACAACCGTACAAACTGCACAACTTTTTAGCAAAATCTCTTTGAAAGTGACATAACAGCCACTTGCATCGATTCGTCAATACATTGCACACTGCAGGTACAATGGAGAGCAAACACGTCTGCTAAGTAATTACACTGGCTGACAGTTAAGCCCCACTCAGACAGGATTACCGCGCTGCACCGTTTTAACTGGTACACAATGTTTTATTATCTCATTTTTATTGCTATCTAGCACGTGTGATTAGTGAATACAAAGTTGGGTGGTTTTTTATGTGATTCGTAAACCAAACAGAATCAGCCTGCAATGTTCCCACTGCTGGGACAGAGGCCCCCTCTTTGTGAGAGGGAGTGAGCTATAATCTACCACGCGGGCCCAGTGCGGATTGGTAGATATCACCACGTCTTTGAATTTTTGGTTCTATGATATGCCGGTTTCCTCACGATGTTTTCCTACGGCAATTTGAGAGCAATAGTGATGAAGTTATTTACACAAAGTAAAGCGCCTGCCTGGGTTCGAACCCACGACCTACAGTTTGTAAGTCGGGGCCGTTGCCACTGGGCCTCAACTGCTCATGATTCGCAAATCACATAGGTTTAACTATTTGCTTACAGCTCTAAAGACCAAGGATTCGATTTCTGTGCACGATCGTGGTTTGTAATTAGAAAGAGAAACGTCTGTGGCGAAGCGAAGTGTTGCTTGTACATTTCACAAGTCCGTTCCACTTTCTTAGTCTGATATAATGATATAAACATTTTGTTCATGTGTTATATATGTGTAATAACATTACGAAGAAAGTCATTGTACAGACGCCAGCAGGTCAAGCTACCCGAAACTGTCAAATTTTCCTAATCAACCTTGAACTTTAATGCTTTAGCGATAAAGTTGAAAATCTATTAATGAAATTTGACAGATTATAGTAGCTTGATGTGCTGGCGTCTGTACGTGCATAAAGGACACCATCGCACACGGCTCATATAATTGTGATACGACAATTTAACTACCTGCTTGCTGAAAATGTAACTATAATTTAGGTTTAGGTTTAAATCATTTATTCTCATAAAAGACAAAAAAGCGCCCCTCACATGAGAACAGACAAGATACATTCAGTAAACTTATTTTAGGTAACCGTCACCAAAGTATATGTATAATATTATAATTATATAATTATTCTATACTCATTCAGCAGTTCAACTCTCAACCATTCAAGAACATTGGAGGACTTTAGTCAACGCAGTTTTCAATTATGTGTTTGGATAGCCGAGATCTAAAACTGCTGAGAGAGCTAACATTTTTTATGTAAATGGGTAGATTATTAAATAGTTGTGCTCCTTCAATTTAATTGTGTTACCGTTGGTTTTATTCTTTGGCACCTATCGTGTTTTACCTATTTATTATGATACCATTTTCCGATGAAATCCGATAAAGCCCCCCATAACATAAAGCATAATTTCATACACAAATCATCTTCACCGTTTTTGACAAAAAAAGGAAAAATATACTATTTCTAACAATAGAAATTAGCATGTCTATTTAGGGGTGTTCCGTTTAATTTATTAAGGTGGGGTGGGGTATAAACGGGCCTCGTAAAACGGCTTTTAGGAGATATTGCGCAACTCAGGTTGAGGTTATGCAGGAGCGCGCAATCGCTGATTGTACGTGCGTTCGTCCCATATTTTTATGTCTACTTTGTGTGGTGAGAGTTACGTGTATGTTTTGTTTATTTATTATTTTATTTTTTTGTATCCAAGTATCCTTATTATTATAATAAGAAGAGCGCGTTAGCCCGCCCACACACACAAACAAACGGGACAAATATAATTTAAAACTAGTGTACAGTTTTAAATTTTATTTGTCCAGTTTGTTTTACTGGCTTGTTTTAGTGTACAACAAAGTGTTAAATAAATAATGTTAAGATTAGCTTTTGTTGTATTGGGATCTATTTTCGCTGCAACACTTTAATTAAATCCTGACAACAAGTGACTATTTTTAGTATATATTTATATGTATAATGTTAATTTCGTTTTCATTATTTTTGTGTTCACAAAATACGTAAGAGTATCATTTGTTATGAGTGACATAAATAAAAATACTAAACTACATGACCTACATTATACAAACAAATGTCAAGCTGAGCCTAAAAAACTAGGCTCAAAAAAACTAGCGGCGGCCTCTCGCGCCCGGACCTGGTGCAAGCCATGGTCCGGAGCGAGAGGGAGTGGGAGGCAGTCGCCTCCTTCTGCGAAGCAGTCATGCTAGCGAAGGAGGTGGCGGGACGGATGAGGGAGAGAGCCTCCCGTCCCAGCCGCCGCGGGAGACGCCCCGGGCGTCGGGAGTCGAGCGACGACTACCGGCCACCGTAGGCGCGGGCCTGCGGGCGGAGAGCAATGGGTAGCTCACCGCCCGATCAGGACCAGGCCCGTGCCGGACGGCGCGTAAGTGTTCCACGCGCGCCTCAAAGAGATGTCAGCATAACGAGGGGCCCCTCAGGGCCGAAGCCTGCCGGGGCAGCGGGATTGTCCGAAAGGGTTACCGCTACCCCGGAACATAAAGGGCGAAGGAAGGAACATGGGTGGGTTTTAGTCAGTAAGAGTCTGACACTCCCTTCCGCTCCACCCAGAGCGGGAGGGGTCATTTGATGATTTCCCATCCCAAAAAAAACAAAAAAAAAAAAAAAAAAAAGCCTAAAAAACTAAAAGTAAAAAATTACATAAAAGTCACATTATTCGTAGAAATACAAGTTATATTTGTAAAAACTAAAAGGTCGCAGAGTTATTTAATTCATATTCCACGGCCATTATATTGGTCTAGACGTACTAAATCTTACTCCATATGTTTAGACAGATTTAGTTCAAACACGCAAGTTTAATAGGAAAGGCATCAAGTACTCCATTATAAAGGTGTTTTAAAATTTGTTAATTACTTTTTATTTGTAGATGTTGAAAGAAATCATGCATTATGATTTGTGTTTATTAGTTTGCTCGCCATATTACTGAACTAGCTGCGCCCCGCGGTTTCACCCGCATAAGTTTCTATCCCGTGGGAATATCGGGATAAAAGTATCATATATGTTAATCCTGATTATAAACTATCTGTGTGCCAAATTTTATCCAAATCCGTTCAGTAGTTTTTTGCGTGCAACAGTAACAAACATCCATCCATCCATACAAACTTTCACGTTTATAATATTAGTAGGATTTGATTTGATGTTCTGCATTACATTTTCAGTTTCTTTAAAAAGTTTTTACAAGAAATACTTACCTACTTTAATTTTTAGGAAGATTTGTAGCAATAACAGCGATTATCAATTACACACTACTTGTAGATATTCCTGATAACTAGTTTAACTAAACTAAAATCCTTGTCACAGAGTATAATTATCAAATCAGTAAGAAATCCCGAACTCTTTTACATCCATTAACCGGTTCAATGACGTTATTACAGAATCAATTAAAAAGCCATTATGCCTAGCGTGGATCCACGTTCGTGGATACGAAGGGTTAAACCCAAGCAAAAACCACTACAGTAACTTAACAGTTTACGTTAAAATCCCCCACCCCTTCAACCTTCTTCAAGTTCTTCTCCAATCCATAAAAAAAAAAATACATTGTTTTATTTCGATTTTGGTATTTGTGCATTCTGACATACCACCATCCCATTAATTAGTGTCATCTCACAGCTAACAAGGTGAAGGCCCCTGCGCTGGAGTTATTGTGACTTTTCTTTGACATCCTGACCTACATGAGATGTATTATCACGCTATTTTCCCTTAGGGTAACATCAGGATACGTAATTAGACATAATGAGGAAGTGCCTACATACAGCTGATGTGTTCATTTCATTTGTTTAATGGTAAGAGAAATGAGATGAGAGCAGTGGTGGCCCAGTGGTAAAGGACGCGACTTGTAGGTTGTAGGTTCGAACCTAGACAGGCGCTTTACTTTGTGTTAATTATTTCATCACAACTGCTCTCAAAGGAAAGGTGAAGGAAAACATCGTGAGGAAACCGGCATGTCTTAGAAGCAGAAATTCGAAGACATGTGACATCTAATTCTAGTTTTTTTGGAAATAGAGTTCCTTTCAAAGAGAATTGTTAACTATTCAATTTAGCCACAGATTACATTCTTTGAAAGGAGGACGAATCTCAAAGGTTTTAATCAGGGGAGATAGATTGAAACAACAATGTTGTTAAACCAATTTAATTTGACAAAGCAATTTCCTTAAAATTATGCTTATGATAATGTATTTAATATTATGTAATCGGTTTTAGAAGTTCATACATTACCTACAAAAAGGCCAAACCCTTTAAACAGGCAGTTTATGTCTGTCCATCGAGATTATTATTCTAAACGGCTGCTTACGTGACTAATAACCGTTTTTTCTCAGTTAGTACCTTGAGAAAAACCGGTTATCTATGTGCCAGTCAGACTAAGTATGACCCGAAACTAAATTTTAGGTACTATTTTAAGCCATTCAAAATGCAAATGGGTATTAACTTAAATTTTTAATCGCTTTATAAAACAACATTAAAATATACGCAGCTTATTTCGATAGCTCCAAAAAACAAACCCCAATCTCCGTCCAAAATGGTAATAACTTACAAAATCCATATATACATTTGTTTAGTAAACCATTCGGTTTCCCTTTTAAACGGCTCTAACTATCAGGCGAGCGGTAAAGACGTAATAAATAACTGTTTCACAACCCACTTAACGAATGAACTGAAAAACTTATCTAACTCTTTGGTAGGTAGGTGGTACTGTTTTGTTCGAAAGTGATAACCGAGATTGAGTGTATCTGGCCGGAAATAAAAAAATATTGAAGTGAAGCAAAAATTGAAATTTGAATGTAGACTTGAATTTCGTCCTCGGTGGTGCGCAAATCATCATAATGATAAAGATTCAGTTATAAATAGACCGATATTTTAAAAAATACATACAAGTAACGAACATGAGAAAAACAAAAAAAATGACAGATACATTTGCTACAATAATTTGGTAGCCATGATGTACGACGCCAGCAGGTCAAGCTACCCCAAACTGTCAAATTTTCCCAATCAACCTTGAACCTTAATGATTTAGCAATAAAGTTGAAAATCTATTAAAGAAATTTGACAGATTGTAGTAGCTCGATGTGCTGGCGTCTGTACCTATTCGTATATTTGGTTCGTCTAAAATAATCTGGAAGGACCAATTTAACTAAAATATTTCGCAGCTTAATAAAATACTTGCATAAAGCATGCATAATCAGCCTATAATGTTCCCACTGCTGGGACACAGGCCTCCTCTCGGTGAGAGGGAGTGGCCGTAATCCACCACGCGGGCCCAGTGCGGGTTGGTAGATGTCACATGTCTTCGAATTTTTGGTTCTAGAACATGCCGGTTTCCTCACGATGTTTTCCTTCACATTAAAATACTTACTTTTTCCCATTTTCTTACATTTTAGCAAAAAAAAAATAAAGCATCCACATAATAATTGAAAAAATATCGTCAACACCACTTCGGAACCATTAAAAGAAATAAAATAAACCACTGCTGCGGTCACCAGTACACCGGCCGCATATAAAGAGGCATATCGATGGGGTTAGCTCCCCTAATGTTCACATAAATAATCATGTCTAGATCTTATCAAGTGAAAATACGACGCCAACCTGGAAAATAGTTTCCTTCGACCCCTTCACCCCCTTTCACCCCTCACTAGTTCACCCCCAAGGAGAGGGGGGAACGGGAATTTTAATTAGGAAGCCTTTCATACGAGGAGAAAAATGCACTTCGGTTTTTACGGGCAATTAAAAGAGGGAAGAGCAATATTCAAAACAGATTAAAATGAAGGAGTTTCGAGCAGACTGCTCTTGTGAATGAATTTGCATTTAGAGTGATTGTAAGTTAATTTTTGGGTGGTTTTAGAGAAGAGGGGTGTTAATCTGTTAGGTGCTCATTATTGTGCGTACGTTCTTTGTAGATGTTGCTTTAGGGGGAAGTGTTAAAGTGATGTTTCTAGTAGGGCTTTTACTTATGAACGCACTTATGAAAGGTCGAGACTAAATTGCATGAGGTCTAATGGTTGGTCCATAATAACTTGTAAGACCTTTAAGGTGCTGCACTAATTAATTATTATCGCGGTGGTAATAAGGTGGTGTGGCGATCGAATCATGTTTGCGAAGCCAAAATCGCCAGAGATTGCCCAAAATAGTGGCTTTGGCCTGCATTAGGGCACAGTGTAGGCTAAAAAACCTACAAAATGAACATAATATGCCAAACAGCTAAGTGATGATTTTGTTGATTGGCACAAGGAAAAAGAGTCCTATGCCCAGCAATGTGATATAATGGGGGGCCTGGAGTTCTAAAATACAGGCCTAGGCTTAGTTTACACTCCACATCTCCCACAAATTGCAAAATTTTGTCGAAAAACCTGTCAACTTAATATGTTTAAGAATGTAATTTGTGGAGATAAGTAAACATAATATTATAAATTTTACTTATAAAAAAGCAGTGGGTGAAGTCGGGCCGTGGATGATAATGACGATGAAACAGCTGAGTGCAGTAGGTCCATAATAAGTCCGTAGAACTGCATACAAAATACAGGACCAAAGTAAATAAAGCCAATATTATTTTCATTTATAACAAGATTAAATCACCGTACAAAATATTATGTCAACGGTGCATTAACTTGTAAAATAACGGAATAAACTTTATTGAAACGATCCATGGAAATCGCAAAATGAAAGCAACGTAACCTGTCAACGGTGACGCGGCCAACAATATGAAAAATAATAGCGATAAGAGCGGTCATACATCGCTGGCGCTTATTATGTCCGGCCACATTATGGGGCGGGGACAGAGAATGTGTGACTGACGTGGAATGATGTGTGTCAATCACAAAGTATAGATTTGATTTATTAAAGACTATAGATAGAATAGTCATTATTATTTACACCATATAAATTACAGACATAAATATAGAAATAATACAAAGGGTGAAACAATGGGCGGTCTTATCGCTAAGAGCGATCTTTTAAAGACAACCTTTGGATAGATTAAAAAGGGGAAGGAGAGACAAATACTGTAGACTATAATATTTACATAATATATAAGCTAACAGCAATAACAGCGCCATGAGCAGTCATACATCGCGGACGCTTATTATGACGGCCACGAAGTAGGGCGGCGACAGAGAATGTGCGTGTGTCGAATGATGTGTGTCAATTATAAAATATACATTTGATTTATTAAAGACTATAATATTTACATATAATATAAGCTAGCAGCAATAATAGCGTCATGAGCGGCCATACATCGCAGACGCTTATTATGACGGCCACAGAGTAGGGCAGAGACAGAGAATGTGCGTGCATCGAATGATGTGTGTCAATCATAAAATATACATTTGATTTATTAAAGACTATAATATTTACATAATATATAAGCTAGCAGCAATAATAGCGTCATGAGCGGCCATACATCGCGGATGCTTATTATGACGGCCACGAAGTAGGGCGGCGACAGAGAATGTGCGTGTGTCGAATGATGTGTGTCAATCATAAAATATACATTTGATTTATTAAAGACTATAATATTTACATATAATATAAGCTAGCAGCAATAATAGCGTCATGAGCGGCCATACATCGCGGATGCTTATAACGATCGGCCACAGAGTAGAGCAGCAACAGAGAATTTGAGACGGATGTGGAACGTTGTGTGTCAAACATAATTTTTTTGAATTAATTTTACATTGCTTCATTTTCTTTGGAATCCGATTTTTTTATTTGTTGTGTAAAATAAGTAAGTACCTTTAAGTGGGACGAGTATTTATCCGGATTTGGAAGTAGGAGTTTGTAAATATTGACTTTGATATAGTGTTCGCTTCATGACACAGAAAGTGCAAGATTTTTGTTCAAACTAACTTATTTCATTTCTGTAAAAATGTCACCGTGAAACTAAGGTGAAGTGAAGAAGTGAACACTTTAAGCTCTTACTCTACTTGACCTAAGTTTTACGGTGAGATTTATATAGAATACTAGCTGCGCCCCGCGGTTTCACCCACATAAGTTTCGATCCCGTGGTAATATCGGGATTTAAAGTATCCTATACTTATTTTAATCCTGGTTATAAAACATCTGTGTGCCAAATTTCATCCAAATCCGTTCAGTAGTGTTTGTGTGAAAGAGTAACAAACATCCATCCATCCATCCACCCATCCATACAAACATTCACGTTTATAATATTAGTACGAAACCGGCTGTACTCACCGTTTTATTCCCATTTTAAAATTATGCTGCATTTTAATATCCCTAAAATAAAATTACATCCATGCCCAACCATCCCTAACAAAGCCAGAGATAAATCAAAGGTAAACAAACTCAATTTACAAACATCACAATTTGCATAGGTAAAACAAATATCCGGACCGAGCCACCAATTTCCAAACCCCAACTGAGCTGATAGTATAATTATGCACTAGTCAATCTCTGTACGCAAACTCACCTATATTCTGACACTAGGACGGAGGTGGGGGTCGGCTAGACCAGTGGTCCCGTGGTCCTGTGCAAATGAGCCCGCGTCTGACAAATGAACGACATTTGTTCCGTCCACGTTTGTTAGGCTGCTTTTTCACCAGAGATGTGCTATGCTGCGAGGATGTGAAAGCTAAGCTACGAAACGATGTGACCATTTCCACTAATACTAAGCTGTCTTGCGGAGCGCGTAAGATGTGCTATGAAGAAGCGCCTGCGATGTATCGACAGTAGGGAAGGCGACAAACGCGCGCCTACTGTGAGTACTCTGCTCTGCACATAGCTACACCACTCGCGCATCCATAGCTCCCATCCATAGCACGCATCTTTCAATATAAAAACATAGCTTAGTTAAACCCGTTTCCACCAGTGCTATGCTATGTGGACCAATGAATATGATTGGTGGATATCAACGTAGCATAGCACATCTCTGGTGGAAAAGCAGCCTCAACCCGCCCCCGCTGCCGCCGCCGCGCATGCCATTACCTACATTACGGCTCGCGCGATCAACTCTATTAAATTGGTCATTCCGACCCCCAGTGTGTGGATATTTTTTGTTCAGATAAGCTTTAGGCTTGTTTATAGTGCCAATAAAATTTAATTGTGGAGCCGTAACGAGGTATTTTAATGTATAAATTATGTATATTTCTTTACAGCACGACTTGGGAACTAGAAACTACGTTGAAAAGTTAAAAGAAACCAATCTTGTTTAAATATCGGGGTTCGTCTGATTTCCTTTGGGTAATTGTTTTCACATAATTATGTAGTTTATTTATTTACTTATCTTTTTGTTACATTTTTAAATATTTTTTTAAATATAAAAATTAAGTATAAAAAAAACATTTAAAATTATAAAAAAATAGTGATCCAACAATGTCGGGACCAGGGTCTAAGCTACCGGTGGTTAGGGCTCTAGAGACAGGAACCTCCTCACAATGCGAGCCGTATCGAGGAGTACTATCTTTTGAATCAGGCCCTTAATCCAACCGCCTAACGAGAGCCTCGATAGATGTTGATCGAGGCTTTCGGCCATCAGGCCATTGGCTGATACGACAATCGGCACAATGACAGCCGAGCTCACATTCCACATGTCAACAACCTCGTGTGCCAAGTCGAGATACTTAATTTGTTTCTCTTTCTCAGCTTTCACGAGGTTCCCGTCATGAGAAATGGTAACATCGACAATCATTGTGCGGCGCGCTAATCGATTTATCACCACTATATCAGGCTTATTGACAATAGTCCTGTCAGTAATGATAGACCGATCCCAGCACATTGTGACATGGTCATTTTCAAGAACTGGGTCGGGCACAGACTTGTTATACGGTACCTCAGAATCCACAATTTTATATTTCAAAGCAAGTTGCTGGTGAATAATCCTGCTTACTTGGTTATGCCTGTGCAAGTACTCGCCGTTAGCCAGAGGAGAACAACCAGAAATAATGTCTGATGGGCTCACCCGGACGGTGGTACGAGTATGCCCGACACACGTCAACCGTCCCGTCCTTCGTAGTATCACATAATTTATTATTATCGGAGAAAATAATTTAAATATAAACCATGTAAGTACATTACAAGTAGTTTAAGTATATAAAACGTCTTATATTCGCTACTAGTTTCTGCCCGCGATTTCATCCTCGTATTTCTTGCTCCCCGACCCACCGCGTCGCATCGCATTCCCCACCCGTGCTATTACTTCGTTTTTTTTCTTTTTGCTCGGCTACTAAGTACTACCTTCCTTAAGAATTGGGATATCAAGCGACTGGTAGACGTTCGAATTAGCCTGAGATTAGCACATTTAAACAAACAACCCAAACCCCTCAAACTCAAGCTTTATCGTATTATATATTTCGCCTCGTCGTTTATACCGCGAAAATCGAAGGACTGGAACAATTTGCCTGCAGCGGTTTTCCCGTCCGATTATAATTTAAGTGTCTTCAAGGCTAGAGTGAATAGGCTCATAATAAATTAGTGCGATTGCATCACTGCTTTCCATCAGGCGGGATCGCAGTCAAGCACTAGTTTATATCATTAAAAAAAAAATCAGTATAGATATCCAATTTATATTCTATCTTTTATTGTATTACACAGCCCTCAGATAAAACCAGTAAACCATGTCCAGGTGACGTTTTATAATACCATAAACAATTTAAAAAGAAAATATATTTCTAACACAATTGTTTGTACGCCATGAGCATTACTCGGTGGCAGGTGCAATGTGAATTGCAGGCAATTTCCTAAGAGTCTGCGCGGGAAATGATTAAATATTACCTTAGGGATAAATTTGAAGCACTAAGTACTAAACCAGAAGCAATTTAAAATGGTTTATTTGAAAAACGCACACGTAGCGTTATCGTTTTGTTTTGACAACGTAAGCTATTGTCATAGCGACGGCAGGGTTATTTTGCACGTAAAGGTTAAGAAAGAAAGAAAGAAAGAAAATACGTTTATTTGCGGTAAACACGACGCATAAAAAAGAACATAAACACACAAAAAAAAGTAACAAGTTGGGGGTAAACATGCGTCACATTCACGCAAAACGGCCATCGCTCAGCATAATGCTAAGACTCTATACGAGACAGAGCCCCGGCGCTGGTTTTCAGCGGCAGCCGGCGTTAACGTGATGACGTCAACCAGTGTAGCATGCAATTATACACAAATAAATAAAAACAACAATCAAGACAAGAAATAAAATAAACCATTGCAACATAATAACAACATGATAACAATCAAAACATGAAATCAAATAAAGTAAACATCATTCATTCTCCTGCCCTTATCCCAATTTATTTGGGGTCGGCGCAACATGTATTTTTCTTCCATACTTCTCTATTAGTCGTCATCTCGGTAGTCACCCCCTTTCTAACCATATCATCATTCACACATTCCATCCATCGTTTCTTTGGTCTTCCCCTACTCTTATACCCATCGACATTCATACTCAAAACTCTCCTCACGACATTTTCCTCATTTCTCCGTAACACATGCCCATACCATGACAACCGATTTCCACACAACTTTTCAGTTATCGGTGCCACTTTCAGACTTCCTCTTATGTACTCATTTCTTATTCTATCCATTCGTGTAACACCACACATCCCTCTTAGCATTCTCATCTCAGCTGCATGCAATTGCCTTTCATTCATCCCTTTTGTGGCCCAACATTCTGATCCATACAAGACAGCAAGTCAATCAATCAAATAAAGTAAACATAAATTAAAAAAACATGTACCCAACTCTACTATTAAATGTATGAACATCTTATGTACTTTTTTTAAGTTAACTTAAACTGTCCCTTCTATATCCTTCCAGGCATCGTTTTCTAGAGCCACCTCCATCCAACCCTATTAGAGATCCAAGCTCCTAATAATTTCGAATGACAGTGTTAACAGGTATGGGGAACAGTGTAGTGTCAACAAGTACCAGCCACTTCACAAAATAGAAAATGGTATACTTGTGCATTCGGGTATCAATGAGAAGACAGTATTCTCCAACAAGATTTCCCTCCTCATCCACAAAACAAAGCTACCTAGAACCAATCTAAATAGTGACAGTAGTAATCGCGGTCTGAGACAATCAAGATTGTTGGTATTTATAGTCCACTCGCTATCCACGATCTAAACCTAGCCTAAATTCGTCTAAACAAAAATAAAGGAACCTTATTCAGAAAACTTAAAAAACCCGCCGGCTGTTACAGTAAAATAGGCCATAATTCAAGAGAAGAATGTGCGGTGAATCCAATTTAGGCAATTGAAGAAGAGGAGTGTTTTAAACAACAAAACATCAGAGATTCATTAGAATGGCCGCGGATCTAATCACCAGTCAGACGCAGACAGCGCTTGCTAATAGAATATACTTCCAGTAATGAAGGAATTGATGTGGTAAGTGGGAATTACATAGATACATTAAATATTGTGATATACTACTAATAATATTACAGACGTGAAAGTTTGGATGGATGGATGTATGGATGATTGTTACTCTTTCACGCAAAAACTACTGAACGGATTTGCATGGAATTTGGCATACAGGTGGTTTATAACCAGGATTAACATATAGGATACTTTTTATCTCGATATTCCTACGAGATCGAAACTTACGCGGGTGAAACCGCGGGGCGCAGCCAGTAATCAATAATAACAGTGAGAATGTCGTCTACTGCAGCCGATCTATTCTGTAATATTCTTACGCACCATGAAAACATAGGTGAACTGTGGTTGAAGTGAGCTATCGATAGTGTCAATATCATCGGGTGGACTAATAGCTCACTTCAAACTCACTTCACCTAAGTTTGTACCTGAGCATCATCAGTCTCTTGCCGTTTTCTAAATTTATCTGGAGTCGGTTTCTTCGAAAACCAGCGAGAGGCCATATCTGTCTGGCATTAATGCTGAAATGGACACTTTTAGCGCTGCTGTGAGGCACATACTTTTTGTTGTTAAAACATAATTTGAAGTTCTTTATTTCTATTTTGTGTTTCACGAACTGTGCGTTATCCTTTCTTTCTTCCAACTATACCTAATGACAGCGAAAAATAACAGCCATCTCCACAAACTAAGAACACAACAATCTTCCAACATCCCATCCTTAATTAGCTCCACAATCTCTACCACATCCATCCGCTTCATCCATTTCATCCTCCTTTTAAAAGAAACAAAAGGAGCATTCAACCTCGCTCTAGGGACTCGAACCAATTGAAATATCAACGCACAATACCATTCCATGAGTTTGAGATTTGCGCCGGGAACCGCCACGCCCGAGCAGCACTCGCGTTGAGAGGGTTAGGAGAATTATTTAAATGTGCTAATGTAAAATGTATTAAGTCGAAATGGCGGTGCTTATGATTCTGGGAGTCTTTGTGTGGCTCATATTTTGGTTTGGTTTCGTTTGTTTCAAGAGAAATGGGTTGTAGAAACATTGAAACTGAACAGACAGCTGTGCTGCTGGGGAGTTTATTGCGCCACTTCTTCTTCACAGCGAAAGGACTAGGAAGTGGTGAAGGGCGGGCGTTTTGGGGAAATGTCTTTTGTAATTTTGACGTTCGAAAAGTGGCGATTCTCAGCCTAATTTGAATAAATGGCTTGATTTACATTTTTTTGATTCTGATTAATTTAATTTAAAAAATATCTACGTAGATGACTTTGACGTCAAATTTTGTGAGCTTAAATGGATAGAACAATGAATAATCATGGTATCGAGTTTACGCAAAGGATCAGCACCTACCAAAGGCTACATAAGCTTCAAATGCCCCCTGTCCTTCAAATGTCCGCAAGTCTAAGGCAGTTTTGAACGCCAAAACTTCCAAGAAAATCAAATAGATTCTAGTAGCCCCTTCCAAAAGGTAGTTTCGTATGGAGGAGAATGGGCAAGAAACTCATTAGTTACTCTATTAGAAAGAAACAAATGAAAAAAAGAAAATACGTTTATTTGCGGTAAACATGACGCAAAAAAGAACATAACACACAAAAAAAAAATGGTTGACATGCGTCACATCCATGCAAAACAGCTATCGCTCAGCATTATCCTGCGACCCTATGCAAGACAGAGCCCCAGCGCTGGTATTAAAGTGTTTTGCAATATGTTGTACACATTCATTATATAATTATTACATGTGAAGACGACGTAATGTGTGAAGATGATTTAAGGAAGTAACCCATGGCGACTTTTACATCGATTCAGTAGCGCGTTTCGTCAGAATCAGAATCAGAATTATTTATTTGTGAAACATAGGTGAAGAACATATATACATTAATCATACATGTCAAGGTCTTAAATAGATAAGTGTTGCACTATGCTTTGTCATTGTTGACATACAAATATTAAAGTCAGGTCAACACGCGTCTGCATCACTACGTTTGACCGTTTGTCGCAGTGATACAGTATCGCTTCTGCATCGATGCAAACGCGCGACTGTATCGATTCAGCATCAGTTCTGTACCGTGGGCGACCTCACTAAGTGTGCACTGGCCCTTATTACAAGTGATAATCGTCAGCTTTGAGAATTGTAACCGAAGAGAAGTTCGTCCTTAAAATACGTAGCAAGGGACCAAACGACAACAGCTAATGTTTTATTCCCATATTTTTCAAGTAAACTTTTCACTCCATCTTTCTGTGAGAACCTCTCCGAGTCCCCGAGTATTTGGTCTCATAATAAATCTAAGAAATCTCACGAGAATTGTTAGAGCAAGTAACAGAGAAAATAAATTCTTGAACTATCTCAGTATTATTTATTTTACTGGAACACTGGACTAAATTATTAAAGTTGTTTTAATTTAAGCCTTCGTTATTATAAACGTCACGACTCTTGTCCCCAAGGGGCTAGGCCTAGGCAGAAGGGTACTGTGTCGTGCATTTGCGCAGTTCCATTAAGGGGGAAAGCCTATCGCTATAAATCGCGTAGGTACTATTCTAATGCCTTTAATTTTGACAATTCAACAAACTTCATTGAGTTACAGTACGTTGTCGAATTTCTCAAACATAATGAAACAATGTTTTAGGAATTTCTTTTAAAATCCGTCGGATTGTGATAAGAAGTTAATATTTAGCTTTTTCGCAACTATGTTGGGGTCGGCTTCCAGTCTGACCGGATGCAGCTTAATACCAGTATTTTACATGGAGCGACTATCTATCTGACCTCCACAACCCAGTTTCTGGGTAACACGATACCCCTTGTTAAGACTGGTTGTCAGACTTTCAGGCTTCTGACGACCCGTAACGACTGTCAAAGATCCAAGAATGACAGCCGGGACCAACGGCTTAACGTGCTTTCCAAGGCACGGAGGGGTCGGTATGTGAAGATGGTCACACATCCACGGACCAACCGCGGCAAGCGTAGCTTAACCTGAGGGGCAATTCTCGTAATTTTAAGAACGTTCACAGTCTGATCTCAGTCTCAATCTGTCAAAAAAAACCTCTAATTTCCCCTACATTTTGACAAGTTTTTGACATTTCTTTGTCGCTGAGATGATACTGCGACTAGATTTTGAACGTTTTAAATTACGAGAATTGGCCTTCTGATCGATCGACGCGTGCGGCTATTATTAGCCACGAGCCCCTCGATAAAAAGTATGATACGCAATTGGGGTGCTTGTTGGTACTCTCCATAGTACGTCGCAGTTTAAAAAATTACATCAATTAAGCCCGACAATAACTTATCTTCAACTTTATAAGATTTTGCTGCTTTATCAGACTATTAACTCATTCCTTTGCTCCCTATATTTATAATACATTTTATATGAGAATTTGTAAATAAACCGAACATTATAACATCTAAAACTTTAGTAGCAATAACGTCCCTTTTAATATTCAAAAGAAACCGCCATTTATGGCATTTATTAAAAGCTCGCGATGAATTCTTTTACATAAAACACATCGTAAAAACATAAAAAGTAGTAAAATATCGAAATCGAATAATATACTGAGCATTTGCGGTCATGCCTCCTATAAACACATATCACGTTTACATAGAATAGAACATTTCTACAATTCAAAAATTCATAAAATTGCAGTCCACTTCTGGACAAAGGCCTCTCTCTCCCTGTCCTCCGGCTGACGCATCCAGTCTGTCCCAGCCGCCCTTTTTAATGCCGCCTGTCCATCTAGCTGGGGGCTTCCCAACATTACGCTTGCCGATACGCAGTCTCTGCAATTGGCATTACCCATACATTGGGCAAGGTTGAATTATATTTTGTTTTTTTTTTATATTAATTCAATTCGGAACTTGGCATCATCATTGCAGCCAAAAAACGTCCACTCCTGGACCTTGGCCACCCCCAAACACCGCCACTTTGACCGGTTCTGTGCTTCTCGCATCCAGCGGATTCCTCATCAGGTCAACGGTCCACCTTATGAGGAGCGTTGGAATAACGCTACGTCTACCGGTACGCGGTCGCCACTCCAGAGCCTTCTGTACCTGTTCTGCAAGCAATGTGACCTGCCCGCTGCCACTTAAGTTTGACAATTCTTTGGGCTATGTCAGTGACCTTGGTTCTCCTACGGATCTTTTCATTTGATCGCGTAGGGAAACTCCAAGCATAGCCATCTCCATCGCCCTTGCCATCGCCTTTGCCATTGAACTTGGCATAATTCCTCGAATAAGCGATCACTTCTAAATACCAACAAGCTACTTCGATCTAATTATCCAATCCCATTATCAACAAATAAATGCTTATCAGTTTAATTAATCAATTAATTAAGTCATTATCGTTTAAATCGTCTTTACCAAGTCTTGCGAAAACAGGAAGAATGGGCAATTCCCAATCGAAGTCAGTTCAATTACAACATCAAACTCGTCTTTTAGTCCAAGATATCAAACAACAACCCCAATATCAAAGCAAAGCCCTCAAAAAACTACCTTCCATAAATTCAAGCTCTCCAGACCCTAGCATGTCACAGGGTTATTAGCAGAATAACTATTACAGTAATTTGTGGGCCACATCTAGATATACCCGGGGGTTTTTCGGTGATACCGACGGAACATTGAAATAATTAAACAATTTTTTTTTGGTGTGGCGTGCCCCTAATAGTTTAGGAAACCACTTAATTTTTATTGTTAGACTACTTTTGTAGATAAATAAGGACATTGATAGTGTTCATGGTATTGAATTAGATGGATTATGATGTGTCATTTTTACATATACATATAGGGATAGGAAGAAACTACAGAACGACAAATGCTTCGATCCTTACACACTCCTTTTGCTTGGTTTATGATCAATGTGATCATACATGAATTGCTGCAACGGATAAATTGTTCCAGTCGCTAAAGGATATAAGATGTGCATAGGATTGCAGACAGTACAGTTCATAGCATCACTAATTTTTGCCCACGGTTTCGCCCTCGTTATACTACTGTTGTATACCAGAAGGCCAGTTCTGGTAATTTAAAACGTTCAAAACGTATTCGCAGTTTTATCTCGGCGACAAACAAATGTCAAAAACTTGTCAAAAATGTAGGGAAATTAGAGGTATTTTTGACAGATTGAGACTGAGATCAGACTGTGAACGTTCTTAAAATTACGAGAATTGCCCATCTGGTCATACGCACACTTCGGTTGCGAGTACTACGCACCTGACTATTCTGAAGAACATCACCAATAAGGTCACCTTTATACCTATATACATACCTGTTGCTTAAAATTACATAGTGATTAGCGACTGATTAACCATACATTTTTGACGTTTAAACGTCACTTAACTCTAATCATATTTTATAAATAAACCTCTAAATGCCCTAGGGCGTCACCCTCCCGGCGTCTCCAGTCACATAAGAAGCTATCTTATCAATAAAACATTCTAAAAGCTAGATGAATAGAACTTTCTTATACTTTTAATCAATCTAAAGTAGAGCTACTAAAATTCTAAAAACTTTTGAAACATTCCCAAACTTTTCTTTATTTTCACTTTTCATCACTTTACGAACAAACATAAATTAAAACTCGAAAACTTCTAACAAGATAAGTCTTAGAAAAGACGAACATAAATCTCATTGAAAGCTCAAAATTCTAAGATTTTTCGAATATCGAGTTACTAGCTGCACCCCGCGGTTTCACCCGCATAAGTTTCGATCCCGTGGGAATATCGGGATAAAAAGTATCCTATGTGTTAATCCTGGTTATGAAGTATTTGTGTGACAAATTTCATCCAAATCCGTTCTGTAGTTTTTGCGTGAAAGAGTAACAAGCATCCATCCATCCATCCTCACAAACTTTCACGTTTATAATATTACTAGCAGCAACCCGCGGTTTTGCCCGCATAAGTGTCGATCCTGTGGGAATATCGGGATAAAAAGTATCCTATGTGTTAATCCTGGTTACAAACTACACTTACGCGTTTATAATATTAGTAGGAAGTAGGATAGGATTAGTAGGATTATAATATTACTAGCAGCACCCCGCGGTTTTGCCCGCATAAGTGTCGATCCTGTGGGAATATCGGGATAAAAAGTATCCTATGTGTTAATCCTGGTTACAAACTACACTTACGCGTTTATAATATTAGTAGGAAGTAGGATAGGATTAGTAGGATTATAATATTACTAGCAGCACCCCGCGGTTTTGCCCGCATAAGTGTCGATCCCGTGGGAATATCGGGATAAAAAGTATCCTGTGTTAATTCTGGTTACAAACTACACTTTCGCGTTTATAATATTACTAGGAAGTAGGATAGGATTAGTAGGATTATCTTAAAGTGTGCAGTGGTGACCCAGTAGAAACGGCCGCGACTTATGAGCTGTAGGTTCGGTTCGAACCCACGTAGGCACAGAGAGAAGGCCCTGCGTCCCAGCAGTGGGAACGATATAGACTGATTATGATTATCGAGTGTTAGTAGGTAAATTAACAGACAGCTGTGCTACTGGGGTGTTTGTTGCACCAATTCGTCTTCCCAGCTAAAGCACCAGGAAGTGATGAAGGGCGGGCGTTTTTCAGGAACTGTCTAATGTAATTTTGACGTCCAAAAAGTGCTGATTCTCAGCCTAATTTGAATAAATGACTTTTGATTTTGAGATAGACCACGGGGTGTTATCTCAAAATTAAATTTTTGCTCGAATTTTGCAGTTTGTATGTCAATGCGAGTAGAATGGTCCTGAACGCTGCTTGCACTGTCATTACTGTTAATAAGAGCTCATGCAATTTCTGTTTCGTAGGACGCAGCTGCATATATTATTTTAAGTAAAATGCTTTTGTTGTTTATGAAAATATAACAGATTTTTTTTTTTACAGTTTTGTTTTTCTAAACTTACTCAACAAGCTCAAAACAACCTACTTATAGGTATTGTTTGTTATTTAGAATATTTTCAATAAAATGACTTTCCACACCAATTAAAAAAACACTAATAAATAAAAGGGTATTTTCTTTACAAACGTATCTATCTCTAAAATGTGTTCTATGTTTAGTACATTTAGGGGTGTACTGCCTATGGTAAATCTCGAGAATGCAGCGACGAAGAGTAATTACCTAATTTAAAAAAAAACAGTCTTGTAAATACAGCCATAGCGATCTCGTTTACGGCCAACTAAAGCTAATTCTCGTGCCATCGACACGACGCGAAAGAAATCTTGTGTCATTTTTTTAAAACAACCGATAATGATCAATCTATAACACGTCATTTCATTAACCAGCACTAAAACTGCAATTAAAAGATAAACACGCTTCGCAGAGTCCCGTAGATTACACCCTACACAGTGCAATAAACAGCGGTGTTAAGAGCAGTGCACACGATCTACATTGTCGGTAATCTACGTCTTAACTTGTATGTACATGCACAGCGTGATAAACTTAATAGTTATTTAGAGCGTGTTTGCAGAATAATTGCATGTTGTTAGTGTAACACATACCATAACGTTACGCCTATATTCCGCGAAGGGTTAGGCAGAATTGCACCTATAGTACACCCACATTTCGCTAGTTATATTTATGTCCCATGTTACAGGGGGTGAGCCTGTTGCCATCAACCGGGCACCAATCCAGGCTACAGATGGAAAAACCCAAAAACACTTTGCTGAACCCGGGAATGAAACCCAGAAGTCATGGTCGTGTTCTAAACTGAATAAAGTTCATATTTATTTATGTATTTTTATTTATTTATTTTAACATGAACTTTAGTGTCAATCCAGCATGATAACATATTATCACGCTGGCTATAGCCAAGTGAAATCAACACTGTTGTCTGAAACAATGCACACATCTTAACTTGTGTATACAGACAGCGTGATTAAACTTAAAGTTATTCTGAGCGCGATCGCTAGTGTTTTCATTGCACTTGAGATAACTAGGTAGTAATTTTCGCGTACATGAGACAACAAGAATACAGGATAAGAGATTTTTTGACAAGGATTTATAATGAGGTTTGTATCTCTGACTACGGATGTATATTGTATCTTTCCATGGTTGTTATTTACTTAAAGATTAATTAAAAACCAGGTATTTGGTAGCCAACACTTTCTTGCTGACTAAGGCATAAAACACTTTCTCGGACTTATATTGTATCTTGTTTGAATCACACTATATTAACACGCTGAACATCATCATCAAGGACATTACCTCTTGCAATGAAAACTCATATTTGCCACATTTGAACATCGCCATTGGTGCACTGCATCAACTAATTCCTCGACATGTATATGGACAACGTGTTGTAGAACAGATTGTTATTAATACACAGAGCGTGTATACGGTGCCAAGTATGCGTATCTCTTAATTACGTGATATTATCATTTGACAAAGTTCATAAGCTTTGTAAGTGTCATGAGAACGGCTTCAAAATTATCTTCAGCCATATCTACCTCCAACGTGATAGCACTCCTACAGTACAATATTAACACGCTGCGCATATCCTATCATAGCCTACCAGAGGATTACCCAGAGCAATAAACAGTGATGTTCGCCGCATTGGTGCACTGCATATAATCTCCTTTCTCGTTACAATCTGTGTCTTGGCTGGTGTGGCCAGCCGTAGCGTGAATATCGTAGTGCGGTTATATTATAATTGTGTCTTAAGGGAATATTATCTTAGTTGCACCGTATCTTTAGAGACTACAATTGCTTGTTGCTGGGGACTGGTTGACCTAGTAGCACTAATATGATTTATTAGGTTACGCTTGCAATTAATACTTGAGGGAGTAGATTGTCAACTATAGTAATACTCAGATCTGTTTTATCCAACTTTCTGGAACTTTCCAATGGTTTGCAGGCCATAACATTCCGTACCGCGAGGGAAACAAAGAGAGAGAAGCCTTATGCCCAGCAGTGGGACAGTACAGCCTAAACAAAAAAAAAACACTCCTGATCTGAGCCACGCCATGAAAGGTGAAATTAATAAAAGTAGGCTTTAGTTCAGGAATGTGAAGGTACCTTACCCAATTTTTTTTTAATCATATTCTGTCTGCAGTTGCTTTTCTCCCCTATTTCGTGTTAAATAACAGGCACATGATCTATATATACATCAGTCATAACTTTTCACTCTAAAACTTTAAACTACGCTATTTAATCATACAACATTAAGCCGCATGTTGCAAGGCGGCCCATTCAAAGTGAGTCGCGGCGGCCGCAACTCGGCAAGTCGCAAGACTCGCACGACTTTCATTGTTGGCCGCAAACTCTAGTGGAACTCGAAGACTATAGACTTGTGGAGATGTTAGAACTGCGAACTGCTGTAGACTTTGTGATTTATGCATGTTTGAACTTTGAATGAGACTCTATTGCTTTTGTAATGTGTAAAAAGTTGAAAGTTCTAAGTGGCGGTTAAGCCAAGTTGCGTGCTGCTGGCTTGTTAGATGCGATTCGGTTGCAGCGTTTCGAAGTTTAAATTGTATAAATAAATCGTTTTGGTTTTTAAACTTCGCCCAGACGTCAAACGGTTTAACTTATTCTCAATTTAAGATATACATAAGGGGTAACTAAATGCAATCTTCTGTCTTCAGTGCGTACCTAAATAAATGTATACAGCAAGTGTGAGGAAGTTGTGGTCAAAATTACGGGTGTGGTACAGATCATAAAACTGAAGTGATCATCACATTCAAAAAAATCATCAAGCTTTGAATTTGAATTTGGATTCGTCCCATACATTTGGGTCGAGTAGGTAGTCGGTTGGTTTAAGTTATGTATGGGACGACTAATATTTTTTTCGCGATTACGATGTTGGCCCCATGGAGAACGCTGTTCAGTTGGATAGTCTGTACCACATCCTTAATTTTGACCGCACCTTTCTGATACATCCTGCACCCTAATTGTGTAACAAACTATCGATCTCAATCTGAATCATTTTGAAGAATATTGCTAATCCATCATATATCATGTTCGAAAAATGTGTTTGCTCAACAACCTAAATAACGCAATGAATGTTGTTGAACTGTCAAAATGAAACCCATTGCTACTGATAGTGTGTCACGCAATTACCCAGCTGTAGATATACGAGTACCTAATAACACAAATAGACGATGTACGGACGCCTGCAGAGAAAACGACCCCCCCCCGCCTTACAAAAGTGAGCGTTGAGGGGTCCCGTTTTCTCTGCAGGCGACTGTACCAACTCTTGCCAAGTAACTGGACGCTGAGCGAGCCCGTATTGTCTGAAATGTGGGTATTCTCAAAGCCTAGTCTTAAGCTTTAGTAATAGCGTTGCAGAAGTCTTGGCTGAAACGAATAGTTTAACTATTAGAAGTCAGGCGAACAAGAGGGCAGTTTCGTCCTATTGCATTTCAGACGTAACTGAGCGTTCTAACAACTGGTCGATTGTCGGTATTTCTTTGAATGAAACGAAGCCCTGCAGAAAATTAATACTTATACCCTGTCATTAGGTGAACCGTTTTTTGACAGATGGAACTAGTGATTGCAGCAACACACAATACATTGATTGATACACGTACGGTATTACCTATAATGTCTGTAAGAAGCCATAAGTAAGATAATTCAATAAGATAAGGCAGTTTATGTATTTACTAGCTGTGCCCCTCGGTTTCACCCGCATAAGTTTTGATCCCGTGGGAATATTGGGATAAAAAGTATCCTATGTGTTAATCCTGGTTATAAACTATCTGTGTGCCAAAGTTCATCCAAATCCGTTCAATAGTTTTGGCGTGAAAGAGTAACAAACATCTATCCATCCATCCATTTCGCATTTATAATATTAAGTGGGATAGTAGGATTTTATAGTTAGGTTAGGATTTAATTCCCAAGTCGGGAAAAGTGTTATTGGGTTTTACTACAGGACTTTCTCAGTAGTAGCCCAATGATGGCAATAGGCAAACCCCTTTTGCACGGGCCTTAAACACAACTGGCGAAATGTGGGTGTAATATAGGTGCACCTCTGCCTGACCCTTCAGGGAATTTATGTTAATAACCAAGTTTTAAATAAATTCTAATTTCTAATGAATCTATAACTTAACCTCGATAAGCTTTTAAGTACCTACTACTAATACTGAGTTGAGCTACACGATTACTGACAAATGCGTGCACTGACTGGCCAGGTTCACTCAATCTGTGTGGTTCTTTCCTCAAAAGACCATTTCAGACACCAATCTCTGTCAGATCGGTCTTCACATGATCCGAACAAAATTATGTCTGGACTTAAAAAGACACTGTGACCTCTGAGTTTGAAAAATTGACGTGTAAAAGTGTTTGCACAAAGCAACTTACAGAAATATATCATTTACCTAGCTTGTGCCTTTTAATTCCCTAAACAAAAGCTTTAAATCCACTATTATGTCGAAACTATGCATTATGAAAGCTCACGAACGAAATCTCGCAAAACTTAATCCAACTTTAAGAGTATTATTAACTTAAAACTCACTTTTTCATACTTAGCGCAAAGTTGTAAAGTTTCCTATAAAACGCAGACTTTAATTCAGGATTGCATTTAAATATTTAACAAAAAGGATTATCTAATTGAATAGCAAACGAGTTTCAGTTTCATGCAGATTTTTCTTTCAGTTAGAATTTCATTCTTTTAGCGCGGATACAATTATTTTCAAAGGATAAAACGAAAAAGTTTAGTTTGCAAACAAAGGGTTGGAGCAGTCACCTTTTTTATCTTTTGTAGGAATAATAGATACTGTACTTTTGTGAAGTTTGTGATGACATCAATATTGTTTATGTTTAAAAAGGCCTGTTGCGGGGTAATTGCGTAACACACTAACTGTAGCAATACAACGCAACATTCATTGCGTTATTTACGTTGTTAAACAGAGAAATTTATGAACATATGCAGCAATGGATTGGCAATATCCTTCAAAATTATTCAGATTGTGTTTGATATTGTGGTACGGTATTAGGGTGCTGGACAGTAATCTAATATTCGGTAATTTGGGTAGGATGTGACGTAATTGCACAGGAATCAAAACGTTTGAATGAAGTTAGAATCACACTTGTGGCATCAGTATTTTATTGTGCATGTGCATTTTTATCATTTCCAAATCGTGACAATCTGAATAACTCATTAGGTATAGTGCGTGCAAAAAAATAAGTAGCAAAAAACTTGAATAATATATATTTTTTTACAGTTTGTGGGCGCGCAGTTATATAATAAGTTACCGAAAGACATAAGAGATTCTTCGTCAGTGAATGTAGATGTATATGTAGGTTAAAGTTCTACTTGGCTAACCATCATCATCTGCCTAGCTTTTTCCCAACTATGTTGGGGTCGGCTTCCAGTCTAACCGGATGCAGCTGAATACCAGCATTTTACATGGAGCGACTGCCTATCTGACCTCCACAACCCAGTTACTGGGTAATACGATACCCCTTGGCACACTTGGTTCTACTTGGCTAACCATCAATAATAAATCATTACTGTATGTACCCGATAGATCGAACGGCTATGTTTATTACTTAAGATATTTTGTTAAGTTTCTCATATTTAAGTGAACTACATAAGGTATGTTCTTTTTAAGAAATCAATTTCTTTAAAGCGAAATGCTTAATATGATTCTTTAATGGAATCTAGAATATTTAGAATTACCTGAATTGCGGAAAAGTATAACCAGCATTTAATAATGTTCCCACTGCTGGGACACAGGCCTCCTCACCGAGACGGGTATGCAGTAATCCACCACGCGGACCCAGTGGACTTGGATGTCACATGGCTTCGAATTTCTGAATTAAGGTTCTAGGACATGTCGGTTTCACAGAATATTTCCATAGATGCTTAAAGTTGATAAGACCTTTTCACCGTTTTAATTATTATTTCACCACATAAGCTATTAATTAACCTTTACTCCTATAATCCTAAGTTCAACAATCAACATTATTTGCAACAACTGTAAGAGATTAGACAATTTAATGGGTTTTGCTAAAGTTAGCCAAACTTTTGAGTTGTTTCGGTTCAAGACATGTTTGAGATGCACTTATACCTGAAGCTGGTAATTTGAACTTATATCACGTATGATTGTTTCTTTTAAAGTGAGAACATCTAAGCTGAGTTAATGACAGAGGGTGAAAACTTAGAAATTAAGTGCAACAGTCGTGCAAATCATGCCAGAGTTCAAAGTAAAGAGTTAGTATAATATTCAATTATTTGGCATCCGTGTGTTCCATAACATCACGCCTGTATTCCAGGAAGGGCTAGGCAGAGGTGTACCTACAGTACCCCCTAGTTATATCTAAGTTTCAAGTGATAAAGGGTGAGCCTATTGCCATCAACTGGCCACAAATCCAGACTACGAGCTGCTCCTGTATTCCGTTCCCAATAATCAGGGAATAGCATATTCTTCACCCTTTCTTCTTTTTTTCGGAGAAGCTTTTGAGTACTGCCTGATGCCAAGAATCGTTGTAAGTAATTCCGCGTCAATCCAGGAAGACTGACTTAATAAAGGCCAAAAAATAATATCGTCTATTTATTCAAAATAGATTTATTGAAAATCAATCTGCCCAGCCTTTTCCCAACTATGTTAGGGTTGGCCTCCAGTCTAACCGGATGCAGCTGAATACCAGTATTTTACATGGAGCGACTGCCTATCTGACCTCCACAGCCCAATGACTGGGTAATACGATACCCTTGGTAAAACTGATTGTCAGACTTTCGGGCTTCTGACGACCCGTAACGACTGCCAAAGATCTATAAATGACAGCCGGGACCAACGGCATAACGTGCTTTCCGAGGCACGGAGGTATGTAAAGATAATCACGGACCAACCACGGCAAGCGTAGCTTGACCTGATCGGTCGACCCGTGCGGCTGTTATTACTTAGCCACAAGCCCTTCACAAGACTAGACAAAATATACCCCAACAATGGACCCTGGCAGGTTGTTAGTGCTACAAAAACGAGTCTACCTAACTCACCTACGGTTTAATCTTAACCTAGTCACGCTCAAACATATTAGGGTACAGACACCGTATCTTCGTCACAAAAAATACACAAAAATGTTATCAGAGTGTAATAAAAAAGAAAGGTGAAAGTCCCGTCGTTGTCCGCGATAAGGATTTGGGAGACAAAGATGGATGGTTTGCTACAGACGCGTTATCACGACGATCCCTCGCTATCTAAGGGCTAGTGGAATATTTTGTTTAATTACATTTTTATGGTGGGAACGTGGGACGGTATTTGGGATCTTCACCCTTGTGAAATATTTTGTTGCTCTGTAATAATGTTTCTATCACTTGACCTAGTGGGAACTAGGTCAAATTACATGTGTTACTGTATACGTGTAACACGTGTACAGTACACATGTAATATTGTTGATACTTTGATAAACGGCAAAATGTAGGATGATGATTCTCCTAAAATTCAGTAACCATGAATTCAGCACATGAGTCTAGATGCCCCTAGTGTAGAATTTTTTTCATCGATTTTCAAAAATAAAATCTTGTCTCATAGAAAAGATTTTTTCTTTTTAATAACCCACTAAATATTTCGCAGGATCAGAATCATGTACTGAATCCATGGTAACAATTTGCACGTCGATGTCCCTGCCACCCTGTTTATCTTAGTGCCATAGCAGACACGATATTTTTGCATCGGCAATCCCCGGACATACTAGTTTTCTCACAAAGATGTCCTTCACCGTTTTGAGAGCACTGGTGATGAACTACATTGCACAAAGTTAGGTGCGTACCTGTTTGGGTTCGAACCTACACCACGTAAATCAGGATCATCATGCCACTGGATTTTAATATTAGTGTATAGCAGGGCAACGATGAAAAATGACAAAATACAATGCCCATGTAATCCCCAAAAATTTTAAAAACCACACCATTCCTACCATAAATTCAATGCCAAAATATGCAAATACCAACCAACCCCATAAAATAGCGGACCTATCTAACAAACAAATGTAACGATTATTTTTGGTCGGTGTTATCTTTGCATCCGTTTCCGGTCTTAATGACCCCCATTACGTATGAGTCGGATAAAATAACTCATTGTTAATTTTATTTTGAACGCTTTTGGTCGAATGTTGTCGTTCAGTTTGAATCTGGTCCATTGGCTGTAGTTACATAAAAGTTTAATTTAATGAGAGCTGTTTAATGTGTGTTGTTTAACTTTCAATACGAGAGTGATTTTATGTTTACGAAATTAAGTATTTCAGTTATTAAAAATAAGTCTTTTTAATACCTAGTAATTAAAACAAACTTTTACGTAGAATGATATATTTACGGACTTAATTTACTTTGGCATCTAAATTCTAAGCCACGCAATTTAGTTTAAGTATTTTTTGGAAACGTAACCGCCATCTGAACATTAAAATCTTTCCAGTCTTGAAAAGCCTGCAGCAAAGGAATGCGATATGCTGATCAGCAGCCATACAAAAACACTAAAGAAAACTTCCTGAATTCATCAGGATCCGCCAAACAAAAACAAAACAAAGCTCTCCTTTCTCCATCTTACACTCGTTTATTAATATTCAAATGAAAAAAACATATAAAAAACCCGGAACACAAACGCGGACGGCGAACTTTAAAATATATATATTAAAAAAAAAACAAAACAGACGAAGTTGCGAGCAGACGTATAGTTAAAGTTCTGAAGAAGTTCCAGAGCATGATAAATACTTGGCTGGTGTAAAAACATGTATGGAAAACAGTAGAAGCGTTATAGTTGGCAAGGGAACACTTGCGAGAGGAAGGGAATATGAATAGTGCTGCAATTAAAATTAAACACGCACTTCTGGTATGCATTAATGCAGAATAAAATAGTGCTGTTGTAGATACACTAAAGCATACAGTTGGGTATTAAAGAAATATAGTAAAACTCTCTATAGAGATTTTGTTTTCATACGTGGCCTTTTTTAACAAGTCATGAATTCGAACCGAATCCTTAATTGTCATATTCTCAGTACCCTCATTGCGTAACCCACTTTCGATTACAATCCGAGTGTATTGAAGGAAATTCCTGATCCATTTTTTCATAGGTTTGAAAAATACATCCGCTCAACAAAGTCAAAATGAAAGGAATTGCGATCAATTATCATTTTATGTGTGTTACACAATTACTGCGCAGGATGAAAATGCTGCTTCAATCAACACTACAGCTTTTACCATTTGAGGATTTAGTAATATTTATACAAAAGCCGAGTACCTAAATTAAGTTTTCAAAACCCAGCGAAAGACCAAGCCATAGTAACCCAATAAAATCAAATTCCTTTTAGCAACATCTGAACAAAACTGAAAGTGCAACAATCGTGTAACATTACTAAAGCATCCACTAACATTACCACATCACGTCCCACACCGACTGAGGGTAATAGCCAACTCTATAAATCAGAAAAACTACCACCAACATCCAATGTATGAAAGTTTCGCGCTAAGCAAAACAAGAAAACTAATAATTTTTGCTATTTCGCACCAGTTTCGTTGGCGGTAAATAATGTTCAAGTGTTTAAGAGATTTAGTGCTAGGAGTTCTTTTGTTATTGGATAGGCTTGCCTTCGACCGTCTTGGGTGATAGGTATATGCAGAGATGTGGTCTGAAATGTAGCACACATACTTGCAAAGAAGATAATATAACGATAAAGAAGTTCCAATGGAAAGAACGAGAAAATAAAAAGCCACTACTAACTCAAAAACGATATAACTAATGAACCAAGTATTAAACAACAGCAAAAGAACAAAAAGGCTTTCCGATTTTAACAAACACGAATTCATATTTCCGAATATAAAAATGATTATGCAGACTGACGAATGAAATAAAACAGAATAACAAACCAAGACAGAAACTCCAGAGACTGAAACAAAACTCTTCGATAGAGAACAAAGGAATGTTAGGAGAACCTCTCGAACAAACGGTTCCAACTATTTCCACAGCTATAGGCATTCCGACTCAACGAACACTTCAAAATTCCCCAAATTAAGAAAACGTAAAATGATGTTTAGTAATGCAAATCCTGACTCAATTACAATCCCCCCATTAATTCAGAGGTCTTCAAATTTTACAACCGTCCTTAGCAATTCCGTTTTATTAAAATATACAAGCAGTATATGGTACACAGCGGAGCGTAAAATAAAATTTTAATTCTATCCGTTTTACATTCGGCAACAGGGATTTTTACGATTTTTCATTAAATTGACTATTTTTATCGAATCGCCAATCAGCGCCCGAGTGCTCCGACTGAAATAAACGAAACAGGAGAGTTTATTACTCGTATTTTTCGCCGTAAGCCCTTGTCGCATCTGATAGTTGAAAAATTTAATTAAAACCTGTTTTTAGACAACGTAACGAATCTCAGATTCGGGGGAAAAATATTATGGCCGGCTTTAAAAAGCGTTTCGAATTAAGTTCTCCCTGCGTCCGCTTATCTGTTTTTGCCGGATTTACTTCCTCTTCTATGGACACCGCCGAAACTGTTTTTAATCTGAGATCCCTTTGTACCAAATCTTTGGGTCAGAGTAATTACTTGTTTGCAGTTTTATATCTACGAGATTTACGACCGCTCTAATGACGTACCCTTTACTAAGTAGATCTTTGATACCGAATATTTTGTAGAACCTTTAATTTCGTGCTTTTAATAAAGAGAATTACGATCTGAAGTTTATTCAGACAATAAAGTCTTTACTGTAGTAGACAACGAAATGTTCGGTCGAAATGAACTCGTAAACAATTAAAGTTCTCAACACAACGGATTGTTTTGTCATTAATTAGAATTCACTAAAGCGAGTAATTTAAACAACGTGGGATAATAATGCTGTCATGAATACTATAAGAGTGAATTTTGATAACAAACCTACTTAATATTTGGAGTTCAGTGGGATGTTTTACAGTGATGTTATACGTCTATAAACTGTATCTTCTGTGAATGTTATTCTTGTTTTATGTACAAGCCATTCCACGTGCTGCGACTGACAAATTTCTCTTAATATAAGTAAATCCTCCTACACACTGTCAAGCATGCAAAACCTAATGAATCATTCGTTACGAAGACGCTGACTTCTATCGAAGAACAATTTAATCGGCGCTTGATAGCAACAGGCAAACAAGTAGAGGCAGCTAAAATATGTTAACTATTTAAAAAACATCTCAAATTTTTACTTCCAATTAAACAACTACAATGGATGAGCCAGATGGTACCTATCAACGGATGGATGGATGATTGACACAAATGACAAAATATTAAAGCCTGCCAGACAATGCAATACTATAAAGTCCTCTCACAAACTCCCCAAAATGAAAAACAGCCACCAATTAAGAGAATCCAAAATGTCTAAAACTTGAAACATCCAACACTTCTGATTGAAGTGAGTGAGACAAGAATCCAAGTGTAAATCCCTCAAAAGCCAAGTTAGCTGCATTAATCACCGTGAACAGACGATAACCGCAAGGCGTGCAGAAATGGCCGCACTTAAAATAATTTAAGTCCTACCCGCAAAAGTTGGCCCATAAAGAACCGAGGACAAAGTCCCGGAAACATTTTTCATTACACCGGTTGAAATTTCTCGCCAATTTCTACTGTAAACAATTATAAGATGTGTCCGGTTGTGCTAATTGCTTTCTTGTTGCTTTTGTTTTATTATTTAGTGGTATATCTTTGTTTTTAGTTTCATAAGCGTGCGCAATATGATTCATGATAACTATTTCATTTAGTTTTGAAAACTGGTCATTGCCAAAGTCCTTCTCATCAGCCTATATGTTCCCACTGCTGGGACACATACATCCTCTGGTCGAGAGAGAGTGGGCTGTAATCTAACACGCTTGCTCTTTGCTCTTCATTCATCGAATATCACTAATGAAAATCATAAATCAAACGTTTTCCTTTCCCAATAACGTCAAACTAATCGCCTCACTCCACCATTCAAGCGAAATTACATTTCAATCCGTAGAAATGTAAGTAGTTTTTATCGATTTCAGGGACGCCCGAGACGGGCAACATTTCGAGATACAAACACAACTTTTTCACTTTTCCTAATTATACGTGCAAGAAATAAAAATAAAACTAAACAAAATCCCCAAGGAATAAAAAATCCCTGCAATCCCAATTAGATACAATAAGCACAGACAAAAAAAAAGAAAGAAAATCAGAAAACGCGAACAACGGAACATTTATTAGAAAACATTAAAAACAATGGAAGAATTGAAAAACCGGAGTAGAAACATGGACCACAGACAAAGGTAGGAAATGAGGGTTTAAAATGAAAAGGTTGCTTCATCAAAGGAATTGTAGTGGAAGAAGTTTCTCGTACTTAAAGCAATCTACGAGTATGTATTACTTACAAACAAAGCACCGACTGCATCCATCTGGAAATGAAATAACATAGACGTTAGTTTTCATTTAAGTCTTGTTTACACAGATCAAGGGAATGAACGGGATGAGTTCCAAATAAACATAATAATACTTGAAACTATTGGGCTTTTGCCAGAATTTTCAAAACCATTTGCTAATACAAAGGACACAAAGTGAACAGATGACCTGTAACATAATTGCGAACACACTATTAATCACGACCTGAATCATTTTGAAGGATATTGTTAATACATTGCTTCATATGTTAGAAAAATGTGTCTGCTAAACAACGTAAACAACGCAATGAATGTTGTTGCACTGTCAAAATGAAAGCCTGATTGCTCCTGATAGTATGTTACGCAATTATCCCGCTGGTGAAGTTTTTGGGAATCCGCAGGATGAGAGAAACCCAAGACTGGTTAATTTGGCGATGTTTGGGGGGAGATCTATTTCCAGTAGTGGATGTCTTTCGCCTTATACGAGTATATGATAACGACTGGACTCCCTATCAAGTTTATTTTGACTTCTAAGGTTTTCTCAGTGGCAATTAAAATATAAAAATAACATTTGAAGGTCAAACTAGACTTCTACCAAGCTGAGAGGGTTCTATGCAAGAATAGAACACTTCTATGCTTGCAAGTGTCACATGGGGCACCACTTAAAATATCCAAGTCCAACCCTTGGGCATGTACGGTAATAAAAATAGCATAACTTTATGGAGTCCTTCACAAAACTGTAGGTCGTCATAACAGTTAGTTACACTCATACGACCGGACGGGCTTGTGGCTAAGTACTCGTAATAACAGCCGCACGGGTCGATCGGTCAAGTTAAGCTACCATGGGAATCTTCACCATCTTTACAAACCGAGACCCCTCCGTGCCTCGGAAAGCACGTTAAGCCGTTGGTCCGCTGTCATTCTGGGATCTTTGACAATCTTTGTTACCCAGTAACTAGGTTGTGGAGGTCAGATCAGGCAGTCGCTCCATGTAAAATACTGGTATTCAGCTGCATCCGGTTAGACTGGAAGCTGACCCCAACATAGTTGGGAAAAGGCTAGGCAGATTTAGTTAGTTACACTCGTAATCAAATGTTCTGCTGGGTGTAGGGAATCGGATGAAACGCGAAAATTAACACAAACGAAACAATATCGAAATTAGACCCATTTTACATAACAACTACAGTTTCAGAGAACGAATTATACAAATTAATACAATTCACCTTGGAAAGGACGACTCAATCTGTTACAATTATTTACATGCAAATTAGGCAAGCTTGTCATATTGTCGATGCTGGCCGATGAATAACGAGACCTCTTGTGATCGACAAAGTTCGGAAACGATGTTTTAATTGCTTTATAAATTATGGAAATGGAAATGAACAGTCTGGGATATAAGTTTTCTTTAACTTTGATAATGTAATCAGACTAAAACATTTTGTACTATATTTTGGTTGATTTGATTGATATTGGCGCCGATTCCCTTGTTCACAAACTAAACTAAATTTAAGTTCTGTGCATCTTTTTCTTTCTATTTAATTTAGAAAAGGACAGAAGAAAAATATTAGTTTAGTCCTGTCAAATTAGTCAGCGCCTGACGTAAATTGACTTATTAGGAGCCATGTTTTTAATCACGTCTAATCTGTCTATGGAGTATCTTAATTTGACAGGACTAAACTAATATTTTATCTTCTGTCCTTTTCTTAATGAAATAGAAAGAAAAAGATGCACAGAACTTAAATTTAGTTTAATTTGTGAACAAGGGAATCAGCGCCATTTTCTGATTAAAAGTTCTATATCTTGAACCCATATGGTGTACAAAGCACAATAAGCTTATAAAGTACCCACTGCTGGGACACGGGCCTCCTCTATTCGAGCGGGAGTGGGCTATAATCTACCATGCGGGCGCAGTGCGGGTTGATAGATGTCACATGTCTTCGAGTTTTGGGTTCTAGAACATGCCGGTTTCTTCACGATGTTTTCCTTCACCGTTTTGAGAGCAGTGGAGATGAAATTATTTACAAAAAGTATAGCGCCTGCTTGGATTCGAATCCACAACTCGTAAGTCGAGGCCGTTACCACTGGGTCAACACTACTCACATAACGAACTCTATATCTCTCTCTATTCTAATTTTAAGAGAACATACGTGTACGCTATTATATGGTATACATAATAAAGAGTATGCCTTTCTATTCTCTGTTTCAGAAGCATCAAAGCAAACCACAAACAAAAACTACAGCCTACAATTCAGACTTTACACAGAAAATTCAAATACCTAACAACACACATCAGCATTAAAACACACGTTCAGAAAATAAACACAAGACGTTCAAAATTAAGCCGAAGCTTTGTAGCTTTAGCAGTAAACATGCAATTCACACAACATTCATCAGTAAGCAAAACGCTGAAGCAACACATTTCACTAAGAGTTGCAGCCACATAAGTACCGACAAAGAGTAATTTCTCAAATCTGGGACTGGAGACGAAATCCTTTATCCTGTGGCACCAAATTTTGGCCTAAACCAGGCTTTGGCGAGCGTTCACGAAGTGTCATTAGTTAAAATTACTGAACTCCAGCTATCGCTCCCTGGGAAGTAGTTGACAAAGTTTGCGAAAGGGCACAGGATTACCCTTTCCCTGGAGGTCCAAGGGAATGGAGAGAGCGAGGAAAAATCCTGCAGGGAAGCAGCTTAGCGTGTAATAACATATGTTAAACAGGTCGAAGTATGGATATATCAGAAGGCGAGAAGTTCAAACCCATTCTAAACTCTAGACATTGCTTTAGCTCTGTTCGTTTTACAGCTGATCAATGATATGGTAACGAAAATAATATTCTAGAGAATAATAAAGTGATCGTACAATTTCTTATTTTACTAGAAACAAGCCTCTCGTGAAGTCAATGGTCATAAATTATTATGAAAACAGGAAGCTTTACGTCTTCGAATTAGTTCCTTCAAAATAGGATAACCAAGGATTTTTTTTTGTCGTCTAATTAATTGTCTATGGAAAGTGCGAATTACGACTTAGTTCCCGCTGTGGCTTATAACTTGCAGCACAAAATTATTCAGAGCAAGAAGCCGGTGTTTCCCTTCATATACAAGTACAATATTTTAATTATTCTAGACCAACATTGGTGAAGTTCTGCTGTTACTGTAATTATTAAGTTCTCGTACGCCCTTGCGGATTTACAGTGTTTACATTTATTTCTGGTTTGTAAATGTTAGAACATGTTTCTCATCGTGTTCCAAAAGTTTGGAGACAGACAGAATATTTGAGAATGCTTAAGTAATGGAATTTGAGACGTATAAAAGTCTTCAGAATCAATTGAAACACACAGTAATGACCGTCCATCAGCACCACGCATTCTTTTGATGCCAGAAGGTGGAAAACACCAATCATATTTTAAATGAAAGAGGTATGCATCATTCAAGTTAAATATTGGATGTCTATTTTTTTTTTCCATGTCTAAGAGATGTGGTGGCCCAGAGGTAACGTGATGTATGTCGTGGGTTCGAACCCAGACAGGCGCTTTTATCACCGCTGCTCTCAAATCGGTGAAGGAAAACATCGTTAGGAAACTGGCATGTCTTAGAATCATAAATTCGAAAACATGTGATATCTTCCAACCCGCACTGGGTCGGCGTGGTACATTACAGCCCGCTCCCTCAGGCCTGTGTCCCAGCAGTGGAAATATTATCGGCTGATTATGCTGTTTGATGTATACATATGTAACTATAGTTTACGACTGAAGGAATGCTCCTATTGCTATTTATATTTTTGATATAATAACTTCAGCAAATAAAACCTTGAACCCTATCTATAAGCAATCACAAGAAACAGAGTTCACACAAGGTCCATTGGCAATAGATCAAGCAGGCACATATTTCATAGACGCAGATCAATCAGGAACTAAAACAGATGCTCACATGATTCATTTTTGCATACGCGATTCTTTGGGTGGGCTATCTTTAGTGACTTCATTCAATAATATGAACATTATTCTATGTATCTTATGACATTTCTTAAAGGAAGAGGATTATGTCAAGAAGATGAGCAGAAACATGCTGTTAAGAAAACAGTCTATCTTCAACAAACCAGCCTTTATAATAGTTAAGCTACGCTTGCCGTGGATGGGGGACCATTCATTACATATCAAGACCCCTCTGTGTTTCGAAAAGCACGTGAAGTCATTGGTCCCGGCTGTCATTTGTCGTGTCGTTACGGGTAGTCAAAAGCCGGAAAGTCTTACAACTAGTCTTACCGTGGTCGTTATACCTAGTAACTAGGTTGAGGAGGTCAGGTAGGTAGTCCCTCCATGTAAACTATCCGGTCTAACCGGATAGTTTACATGGAGGGATTAGAGCCGACCCCAACGTAGTTGGGGAAGGCAGATGATGAGTCACTGAACTCTTCAAAAACAATATTGTGTCTGTCATTCTCCAGGATAACAACCAACAACTACACCCCATAACCGCCTCAAAACCCACAAAATAATGTAAGTCGCTCATCAAAACCATATCGCAAAACTTATTTAGGGCCAAAATATCGAGGGCTGTAAAACCTGGGACCTCCCATTCATGAGTTTGGGACACAATTTAAATTGTATATTACGCTCTGTATACGCTTATTCCCATCGAACGATGGACCAAAGGGATACGCGAGAAATAAAAACTTTATATGGGGATCGGATTGCATTCGGAAAAATGGCGTGAGAATCGAAATAGTCGACGTAAATATGGTATATTTATATCTTGGATACAAGGTGGTAAGTTGTTCGATAGTTTGACCTTTTGCGGTTTGTTATGGGAAGACGATTCGCGTTTAGTTTTTGGATCGGAGTTTCTAGAACGTCTGTTGCGTGTTTTGGGGTTTTGAAGAATTCGTTTGGAAGTTTTGGGCCGAGGAGTTATTATGGTAATAGGGGGTTAGTTTCTGATATGTATTTGCAACGATCTTCGCAGGATGACTAGTAGTAGCTGGATGAGAGTTGCTGAAAATCAAGTTGAATGACGTGCAATATTAGAGGCCTAGGTCCAGCAGTGGACTGCTATAGGCTGATGATGATGATGATGTGCACAAATTATGATATCGAAGAATTCCAATTTTTATTTATGACACTGAGAGTCTCATACACTTCAATGTCTTACACCGTTTTATAAACTGTGTAAAAAAACCACTTCTCCGAACATTAAGACACCAAAACCAGTCAATCACCAATAATCATATTTCCACCACTTTTTCATCAAAAACAAATAAATTATTAATGGCAATTTAAGAGAGCGGATATGACGTCATAGTGCCTCCGCCGGAAACACTCCGGGAGGGCCAAAACGCCGAAGGTCCTTAGCACAGCGGGCTCACTAATGCCCTCCAAGGCCATTATAGAGCCTTTTGCTGGGAGTTAATAGCTCTCAGAGAAAGGACAAACGGGTGAAAGAGCCAAAAACTTTCGTAAGAATATAAAATATGTAGAGAATTCATACATAAACATGCTTCATGAGTGGCGAGGCGGAGTAGACCGGTCCTTTGAGAGGGGATTAAAAAAATGGCGTTTATTTTTTGTGTGACTTCCATATTACTTTTGCGACTGTCAATCATGGAATCTTTGGATTGACGCAATTTTTGAATATGAGAGATTTTTCAATACTGGCTGCGCCCCGCAGTTTCACCCTCACAAGTCTCGATCCCGTGAGAATATCGGGATAAAAAGTAAGTATTGTATGTCCTATTCCACGTCATGGTCTACCCATGACCAAAATTTTATCTAAATCCGTTCAGCCGTTTTAGCGTGAAACCGTAACAAACAAACATACAAAAACCCATTTTCTTTCTCTTTGAATATTGGTTTAGATGAACAGTAACTACTGTCTTTTCGCAGCTATTTTCCTTCTGATTTTACATCACAGTGATCTTTATTTTCATTGCCATATGGTTTACATCAGAGGTAAAATTACCCAAAGGTCTATATGTACCTATAAGAGGTGCCTACTGACGAAACACTTGCCGATCAAGAAGAACCTTTATGTCATCTGTAAATTGTTAATACACCTGTACTGTACATTTTATTGATAAAATTATTTTCCTAGGGGTACCCTGTTACTTAGTAACTGGGTTGTCGAGATCAGATAGGGACCGCTTCATGTAAAATACTGGTATTCAGCTGCATACGGGTAGACACGGAACACGGCCCTAAAAAAAATCCTCCAGACTGTATTTCGGCCACGGTAGCCAATATCAACGGAGACTAGCCTTCGGCGTGGGAGATATTATAGTACACAAGTGTGTGCGCAGCCAAAGGTGAACTCACTCTTCCCTCGCTCGCATAGTCCGATGGGACGGCATTCCGACTCGACCGGAGAGAGATCAGGCGCAGGACCAACGGCTTAACGTGCTTTCCGAAGCACGGAGGTATCACACCGCCAACTTCCAAACTCCGGGTTGTTACTAAGAAATTCCTAACGGAAAAACTCAATGACACTTTGCCCGACCCGGGAATCGGACCCAGGACCACACGCTCAGCAGTCGCGCTGGCGACCACGAGACCAACGGGGCAGTTAAACCCAACCCCAGTTGATAAAAGGTTAGGCAAATTGATTTTCCTAGTTGTATTCCTTTCTTTGTCCATTAATTTGTGAGAGGTCTCTACGCTAGAAGACCTCTGCTTAACGTTTTTGAAATAAAAGATACATGATGCTGGTAACATTTCTTCAAAGAATCCAGTTTTAAAAGAAAAAAAATCAGTGAATACGTACAAAATACATGAATAGCTTCAATCAAGCGTATTCATGTCTTGATTGAAGTAAAGACATCTAATTCTCTCGCCTATCATTTTCATCTAAATGATAGCGTCTTTGAAGAGAAGGAAATTGCATTGGCGCCATTCAAATTGCATGGTTTTGATTGCAATTCAGATTATAATGCCATTACGTAATAATCAGTGCATATGTGCCATATATATGCACTGATTTCTACCTAATCCTTTTCCTAACTATGTTGAGGTCGGCTTCCAGCCTAACCGGATGCAGCTGAATATCAGTATTTTACATGGAGCGACATGGCGGAGCCCGAAAGTCTGACAACCAGTCTTACCAAGGGGTATCGTATTATCCAGTAACTGGGTTGTGGAGGTCAGATAGGCAGTCACTCCATGAAAAATACTGGTATTCAGCTGCATCCGGTTAGACTGGAAGCCGACCCCAACATAGTTGGGAAAAGGCTAGGCAGATGATGATGATGACATTTTAAAATAGTTACTATGGAGTTTTTTGCCCATCCCTCTCCACGAGAACCTTTTGGCACCCGGCTACTAGAACCAATTCTATTTTCTTGAATTTTTTTACGTTCAAAAGTGCCTTTTACTGGCTAACCTGAAATAAATAAATGATTTGACTTTTTCAAAACGCTCTAATAATTTTCATAGAATTATTCCTACAGTTTTACAATACGCATTGAGTTGATGTTTACGACATTTAATGTCTCTGATGTTCCCATTATTATGTGTTTTCGATGCAAATGGAAAAATACTACGTAGCTATAATTTGTTTTTGTACTTAAATAGCGCGTAAACTATTTGAGTGCTAAAATTACATGATAGACGAGGAGGTGACTCGTTTAGTTGTTAAATATAAAAATAGAAATAGATTCGCTACATACAAAATTCAATGTATGTCTGTATGTATTTTATGATGAAATAGGACATCTATCTCCAGAGCATTGATTAAATTATCAATACAAGACATAACCTGAAAAAGGCAATTTATTTAAAACTGTCAGACATGCACAAATGTCGCCCGAAAGGCAAATTTGCCATATCACAACAGATCCAAGTTTTATTTATAATATGCCACAATATAGTGCTGCAGCCCTTAGAACACTTTATATACACCTGTAAGATAAAAAGAACAAGACGAGCTACTCAGACCAAAGACGTCTCTTCGCCAAATCATAATTATTCAGCCGAAACATAGATAGATAGATAAACCATTTATTTTCCGCACACAAAAGACAGCACAACACACAAAAGTACATGAATATAATATAAAAACAAGGTGCCGATATAAAAACAAAAAGAAAAACGTACATATCGAAGTAAAAGTGACACTATGACGAATCCTTAAAATCAAGTTAATAACGAAAAATACTCAGTGCAGTATGCGTCTCAAGGTTGCAACAAATGGGAGTCCAGCTCAGCATGTGTCAGGTGTCATACCTGACGCTGATATTCTGCTGGATCCCTGCAGTGACACATGGACGTTGAGCAGACGAGATAAATTAATTGGTGTTATGACAGTGTTATGTGCAGAGTAAAGTTAAGTTTTGTAAGTATACCCGACGCTTTAATTAAGTATTCTACAGTAAAGTTTTGCTATAAAGACGCACAGCTGGGTGTAGACCTCTCCCAGGCATCGCTACAACATAAGGTTTTATGAATCCTACATCCAGAGCATATACCCCACTTCTAAATCAAATACTTAATTTTATAGGTGAAGTCGCGCCTAACAGGTAGTGCTAAATTAAACTGTCCTTGTATAAACATATTATAGCCACTCTTATACAATACAACAATTATTTTGCCATCACAATTTACTAAAAATATCTCACAGTGCTCGAGATATGTATAAAAGCAGGCAACCCTGGTTGTGGGTCAATTCGTAGTAACCCTTCGAACTAAACGGTTAACAGATTTGAAGCCACGAAGTCAAAATGTTCAAGAATTTCTTCATTCTTTTCGTAGTTGTGATGATGGCTGGCAATGTGAGTAGATTCTATATTGTTCATTTATATATATTCATTATGGGAGTTATATGTTCGAGCCGATCCTTTTTTAATAATCGCCGAAATTTTTCGTCGTTTATTAAAAACTCAACTATTTCCTAAAAAAAATGCAACACCTACGCGTTCAAATTGTATAGAACAGCTCATTTTTCGGCGGTACCAAGGTACCTTGTAATATAATACCCCTTGGTAAGACTGGTTGTCAGACTTTTGGGCGTCTGACTACCCGTCGTAACGACTGTCAAAGATCTACGAATGACAGCCGGGACCGAGTATTTAACGTGCTTATATTCGTTTCGTTAGTTCTAATCAACTAAAAGCGCCTGTCCAAATAAGCTTACAGCACTATACAACTTGTAAGAGACAAAGAATTCTTCTGAAAGAGAAATTACAAGTATTGAACAGGAACAATGGTTCTTCGACAGTTTATATTGTTTGAGCCCAGTAGGTGGCCACGTTGATTGCGGCATGAGTGGCATTCATTAAGTCATCCAAGGTGCAGGTGAACGGGCACTTAGGGCACTCCAGCAAGTGGGGCATGGTCTGGTTAGAGGCACCCCACTCGCACTGGGTATTGGATGGGTCAGAAATCCCCCATTTCGGCCAGTTGTGTCCGTAGCGCCCTACTTGGGTACGCAATCGATTGAGAACTTTCCATATAGGCCACTGCAGATCACGGCCGAGAGGCAAATGTTCCTGGGGTTTAACGAATGTGCTCAACTATCTACGTGTCTATCGGCAGTGCTCTAAATACCACCGGTAGGAATTTATCGCCTCATTATGACGGTTTTCAATTTCAATGGACGATGGTCAATAATGAATATATCATTTCAGTACCTAACGAATATTTGTTCTTTTTATTTATAGAGCTTGCAGCAAGGTGCAGGTGCCGACGGCAACGCGGCCGGAGGTATGTATTAAAGACATTTTGAACACTATTACCTATGTGATTAACATTTAAAGGTTTTATCTGACTCTTTATCTTTTCTTCATAGGTTTTGGATTCGGTGCCAGTGCTAACATGGGAGCTGCAGGTATGCAAGGAGTTGTGTCTTTTTTTTTTTGAGGGCATAATAGTATCCATTGAGATCCGCAATAGCCATTATAAAAGCCATTGGTTTCTGCAGTATGCTTGAAAATGGTATCGTACCTACAACATTTTTTTTAAATGCGTTGTTCGGCGTCAATTTTGAAGTCCCTGAAAGTCCCTCAAGTTTACTTTTTATGTGAGTTATTTACACTGTCGAGGTTTGTGGAGCAAACGAATTTTCCAAACATATGAAGCAATGGATTAGGAATTTCCAGCAAAATCCTTCAGATTGTGACTGTAAGTGTATTAAACAACTGAGGGTCCAGATATTTTAAAGCGTATAGAGATCTCTAAGATTCCCATGGGATCCCATAGGTTCAGATTACAAGCCATTTCCTCAATGCCCGATTTCGGTGCATTGAGGCTTCAGCAATACACTTCGAAAAAGGCAATAATAATGACCATGATCCTATTCTATTCAGGAAGTGCTGGAGCAAGCGGAGCCGCCGCAGGGTCCGCAGGCACCAACGGACAGGCCAGCGGGACTCAGGCCAGCGGGAAATGAACTATCACTACTAATTAAACCGACAATGTATACAAATATTAACACTTTGGAACTAACCTTTTGTTTTTACTTTCGGTTTCAAAGCACAAAATGTTCAAACTTTCTTATTTCAGATGTATTGCTGTCAAGCACTATAATTTTTAAAATATTTAAATGTTTTATTAACTTTGTGTTTCAAATAAATATAGGATTACTAACAGCACTATGTTTGTGTTTCTTTAGCATTTTTTACCACTTATCTAGGCTTTAAATCAAGAAAATGTCTAAAATGCCTATTGATGAGCTTCGCCCAAGTAAGCCCAAGCAGTACAACGATTTATGGATACCAGAGGAAAGGGTTCAGGGTCGTTTAACAATGGCTAACCTAAACAAGTCGTGGTCGATATACCGACTGGTCGTATTCAGCGCTTCTCCTTCACATGTATTATGCGTACAGCCAAAGTGTAGAACTCTATGCCAGCGTCTGTGTTCCCTACCTCGTATAACCGTCAACCTTCGAAGCAAGAAGGAACAGGCGTCTTCTGGGCCTGCTTGTTTCATCGTAGATAGCTTTCCACCAGGCGAGATCGAGGTCAAGTGCAGACCCATTTCACAAAAAATAGAATAATTGACAGCCAAGACACGTACGAAGCCCAGAACTTATCATTAGTGGCTATAGACAGTAAACTCCCTTGAACCTTGATCTCGTTACTAGAAAGAACTACGAGATACAATAGGTAGATGAGTCATGGAACTAATGACAACACAGATGAACGACCCAATGACGTCATTGTTGCTAATGTACAAATAAACATTACAACAAACGCAAAAGTAGATAACGATATAGTGACAAAAAAGTGACGCGTCATACCTTTTGAACTCACGGTTTTCGGAGGATGCTACTTGAATGTTAGTTTTCATCACTTATATCTCACTAAACAATACACTCCCTAAACATTATAAAAGTAGGTACGATCTACATACTTCGAAAAACCATTTGAAGTGTCCTAAACAAAACCTGAGGAGTTACATATATTCATTAAAGTCCTCTATGACTCTCATTATTTGTCAAATCTATATCAGAGTCAATAGCATTATTGTATTAGTCACTTGAACCAACATCATCAGGATTATAATAATTATGATGTGATTTTACAATTTTCTTTAGATACGTTTTATGTTTATTATATTAACATTTGTACCTGTACAACACCAGCACCCACACTGTAATCTTTGCATAGATACACAGAAAACCAAAAAAACAGTATACCCAATATTCAACACTCCCAAATCCCGCACTTTCTTTTAAAAATAACCGTTCACTTATTCACTAGAACATTGTCCACTAACGCTCTGAGTATCAAAGTGCACATGTAACACACGGGAGGACATTTCAATAAAAACTTCGCCAATTGTGTTCTACGATCACTGTGATCACGTGCTAGATATGTTTCAATGTGAAAGAGTGTGTGTATACGTATGTATGTTTGTATTAGTGATGCAGATAAATTTAAGGTGCATTATTTTATTTCGGTTAAAGGTATTGTTTACATTTTTAACACACTTGCACGAAAAGTGGCTCTTGAACCGTTTTTAAAATGCAAAACTCTGCGAGCCATTTTTCACAAATATCTGTTACCAAATGTTATGTTTATGAATTTTTTTTGGCATTTGCCAGTGCACACTTGCAAATAAATGTATGTACTATTTTTTGTGCTCTCTTGTCAAGGTCTACTTTACAAGGAACATCAGATGCAGTTAGTGTTTTATTTGGTAACATTTGGGTTACTTTATCCGTCATATTAGGAGTATCTTGAATGACATTGTTATAGTAAAGGGGATAGAGGTCATAAGGGATATTTGCAGTGTTCTCTGTGATGCTAAAAACTCGACTTCAGTACAGATCAAGTTTTAATTTAATATTTGTTTGGCCGCTAGATATATTGTCACTGTTCTGGTCTGGGTGTTTATCTGGTCTGGGTCTGGGTGGATATTATAAGATGTGTCTGCAAATACATCCATACAACATACATTTTAGAGTTACCAAGCATGGTAAGTTAAACAGTTTCAAAGCCTGTGAAATCATTGTCAATCAATGTGCGAAAATGTATACAGGGTGACTTGTAATTTGACGTAGGTATACCTTCCAGGACGTGATAGTGTGACCCATTTGCAACAATTAAGCCCGATAAATCCTAGGCGAAAATTCATCGAATTTTCACAAAATTTTCATATATTTTTGAAAATTTCCCAGAATTAGTCACTAAATATCAATTTTCTCCTAACGCCTAATCGCCACCCTGCACAACTTGTCAATCTGTAGGAGAGAGAGAACCTTTTATCCATTTAGGATGGATGAAAAATTCTCTGCCAACTACTCATCACACGCAAGCGCAAATAGCCAAGTTCCTCCTACTCTAAACTCCGCTTAAGTGTTTTTGAGAGACTAAAGTTAAAGAGCTCCTTATAAAACCTCCCTGCAGTTTGAAACGTTGCTATCTAGCACTACGCTATTTACGACAGTTTTACAGCGAATAAACCAGTAGTTAAATGGATACACTAAAATCTAGATTATCAAAGCTAGCGACATTTTTGTTGGTGTTGTAGAGGAATGAGGGAGTCGTAAATTGACAGCTAGAACTTGAAGACAGTCAGACAAGTAGTAAGTAAGCTGTAGCCCAGTTTGCAAAACTCATCGTATGTACTGGGATCGATGATACGATTATTGTTTTCATATTTTCTCGTTTTATATGGATTAACTCCCATTTAGCCTGCGTCATAAATTAATTTATTTCGGAACCAGTCCATATGCAGACATGTGAAATTATAAATATAAGATACATTAAGAAATAATTAGAATATTACAATTAGATAAACATTACAGAAGTCATCAATAAAAACATTAAATTACAATTTTACAATAATAAAAAAATTAAATACACTATAATGAAATTGATATTGATATTGATATTAAGGCAGTGTGATCTGACGGAGACCGCGCTTACTAGTTTTTTTGAATCCATGGGAAACATAAAAAATAGTATTATAAAAGTCTGAAAAAAGGTTATATCATACTTAAGGATCTGGTGGACATGCAATCGCTTTTAATGTGTCATCTTAGTTTAAAATTAGGTTTGGATCCGGAGTGCTCAAACTGCAGCCTGGTCCTGTACCGCATTATTGGGTAATCTAGATCCAGATCCATCCTCCACGCGAACAGCTGAAGGTAGCTGTTGGAACTTCTATCCTTTGAAGGCTGGTCTGTTCCCCGTCCCTATGCATATGGAAGCCTGTGCCTCGATTTATCACATTGTAGTCTCTTAGAGCGAAGCCACACTGCTCCGTTGCGTTGCGTTACGTGCTCCGACATCGCACCGCATCACCCCACGCCGCTTCCCCTTGTTGCATTGCGCAACGCACACGACGATTCAACGGACAATGTGGCATGTATTGTCATATATAACTAAAATGACGCAGCGACATCGCTCAGGCGACGCAACGCAACGCAACGTGGCTTCCCTCTTATGGACCATGTAGATAGATTTGCGTTATCCATTACTAAAAGGCAAAATACTTTATAGCTATTAGAATATACGTGCAAGTTATACGTGCTTATCAATAGGCATACTAAAGAACATTGTCTTAAAAAAAGTGTTATCTCCGAATTTGAGAACAAATTGGGTTGGACCACAGTAGCATGAGGTACATTAGTCAGTGCAATCGTTTAGATAATCGCGGGCTGCTGTGCAGATAACCTCTCGTCCTACTATTGATTGTGCGTTATTTACCATTCGTGCCTTTGAGTAGTTATAGGACAAGGTATGGAAACATTCTTCATCGTTTCCTCGCATTAACACCAATGCATATAACATGTATTCAACATGCCGTGACTACTATCTTTGATTATTTGTTCATACCTAAAACAAGAACGTCAATACAAGTATGATACACGTTTTTTGCGTAGTATTTTACAAGACTTGTCTAAATGTTGTTCTACTCTAGGATATCTCCTATATCTGGGTGTGTTAACATAGGCAGATCTCGCTTGGACAACCACTGAACTGGTCTATTAGTACTAAGAAAATAATCACTAACACCATGCACGTGCAATATAATGTACCTAGTCAGGTAAACACCAATGCATTTCCCAATGGTTATAAACATGGACTGGCCATTCAATTTAGCGAAATTTTGGAGTTCCATATTTAACAGTGCCAGTTTGCGAGCAGACCTAAGTAGTCTTGCCAAAGATTTTAATTGGCAGAGTAGCTTGTCTTATTGATACTCTCACGTCGTTAAGTATACTCAGTAAATCAAGATACGATGCGTTATTGTTTTCTATTGAATCTCATCAATTAGCTTTGCGCGTGTTATCTTAATGCTTTATGCGGCGGCCGGCCAGGCGGGATTCTGACAAATGAGATTTCTGTTAATGTATTTGTTTCTGATGAGCAATATGTTGTATTAACCTACACAATAGAAAAGCTGCCTCGTTGGTGTAGTGGTCGCAACCGCTACTCTGCTGGCCATGATGTCCTGGGTTCGATTCCCTGGCCGGGCAAAGTGTTATTGGATTTTTTAGTGAAGAATTTCTCTGTCACAGCCCAGAGTCTGGATTTGTGTCCGGTTTATGATAACAAGCTTGTCTCCTATTGAATAGGACTTAATTATAACTGGCGAAACCTACATTTCGCCACTATACGTACACTTCTGCCGAAGCCTTCGCGGAATACAAGCGTGATATTATTTAAAAAAAAGGCAGTCGACTGCCGTCGTCTCCCAAATATCACAAAAAAAACCATAGTGTCCATAGAACATGAGTTATTTTTAAGACTGCTTAAATCATCTTCCCAGCCTTTTCCCAACTATGTATGTTAGGGTTGGCTTCCAGTCTAACCGGATGTAGCTAATTACCAGTATTTTACATGGAGCCACTGCCTATCTGACCTCCACAACCCAGTTACTGAGTAATACGATACCCCTTGGATAGACTGGTTGTAGGACTTTCAGGCTTCTGACTATCCGTAACGACTGTCAAAGATCCACGAATGACAGCCGGGATCAATGTCTTGCTTTCCGAGGCACGGCGGGGTCTCGGTATGTAAAGATGGGCACCTATCACAGACCAACCGCGGCAAGCGTAGCTTAACCTGATCGATCGACCTGTGCGGCTGTTATTATTTAGCCACGATTTCTTTTAAACTGTGAACCCAACATTATAATAATAATAAAATATACAAAAAACTATCACCGAAAAAATCAGGAAATATACAGAACTACAAGAAGAAATTACCAGAGTCTGGAAAATGAATAGAGTAACAATAGTCCCAATAGTGGTATCAACGACTGGTATCGCCCCGAAACAACTATTTATCAGTTTAAATGCAATTAATCTTTCCAAATATACATACCTTACACTACAGAAAGCAGCTATATTAAACACATGTCGCATAGTTCGGAAATTCCTACAATTAGATTTAGACAATAATTTCAATGCAGTACAAAACACCTAATCTGCTCAAACTTAAAATCTCACCTTGGTTTACACCCGTGAGATTTTAACAAATACCAGGTTCTAGGAACCTGAGAAAATAAATTTAAAAAAAACATAATAATAAAATATAGTGGTGATAGATCGATTAGCGCGCCGCTCAATGATTGTCCATGTTACTATTCCACATGACGGGAACCTCGTGAAAGCTGAGAAAGAGAAACAAATTAAATATCTCGACTTCGCACACGAGGTTGTTGACATGTGGAATGTGAGCTCGGCTGTCATTGTGCCGATTTTCGTATCGGCCAATGCCCTGATGGCCGAAAGCCTCGATCAACATCTATCGAGGCTCTCGTTAGGCGGTAGGATCAAGGGCCTGATACAAAAGGCAGCACTCCTCGATACGGCTCGCATTGTGAAGAGGTTCCTGTCTCTGGAGCCAGGAACCTTAGCCCTATTTAAAAATGTAATAAAATAAGATAAGTAAATAATTAAACGAAATAAATAATAAATTTTTATTTTCAGAAAAAACACTTTTAAGGTTCACAGAACAATTACAAACTGAACTGTGACAACTATGTGTTTACGAACGAATCACCACTAATTCTCCCAATCCGAGTCATTCGCCGCCTAATCGACCCATAGATTGTTTGTCGAATTCGAACGACAGTGTATATTTCCTTACATGCCTTATTTGGTAAACAAACTCCAGCATGATACGAATTTCAAGAGTTTTCTCATCAATCACACACTCTAATGTAAGATATGAATATCTTGATGTTTGTATGAATTATTTCATTATCATCCTTATAATATTGCCCTTAAATCCCAACTTGTTTGGGATCGACGCAACATGTCTTTTAATTAAAAATGAATCATTAAAATGAATACATTAATTTTCTTATACGAATCTTCTGGGTGACGGGACGAGCTGGAAAAAAGAAACGACCAGTGGTCCACTTTAGCCTTGCATTGAAAGAGCAGGAAGTCATAGGCTCTCCCCATGACTTCCTGTCTTCGCTTTTTTGTTTTTTTTTCCCCGCAGTGGGTTGATGCAGGCTAACAGTAACAAGGAACCTCGAATCTCAGCGCGCCATATTTGTTTACAAAATAAGACAAGTAAACAAAAACAGACTTTATTTCGAAAGCGATACGACTTGATAATCAAACAACGTCATCTACCAGTAGCCATTACTACCAGCGTGTCGTGAACACACGACAATATGTTGTATTAAGATACACAATAGAAACGCTACCTTGTTGGTTTTGCGGTCGCAAGCGCTTCTGCCGTGCTAAGCATGAGGTACTGGGTTCAATTCCCTGGTTGAGCAGTGTTATTGGGCTTTTCCTTCGAGAATTTCTCAGTAACAGCCTATAGTCTAGATTTGTGCTATTACATGGGACTTAAATATAACTGGCAAGACTCTACCGAACCCTAATCCTACTAATATAAGTTTGTATCGATGGATGGATATGTTATATGTTTGTTACTCTTTCACGCAAAAACTACTGAACGGATTTAGATAAAATTTGGCACACAAATGGTTTATAACCAGGATTAACATATAGGATACTTTTTATCCCGGTATTCCCAGAGAATAAAAACTTATGCGGGTGTGAAACCGCGGGGCGCTGCTAGTAAAATATATTTAAAAAATAAGACAAGTAAACAAAAACGGACTTTATTTCTAAAGCGATACGATTTGATAATCAAACAACGTTATCTACAAGTACCCATTACTACCAGCGTGTCGTGAACACACGACAAGCATTCAAGACGATAATTAATAGCCCCTGGACACACAATCATGCCTCGAGAGAATAAAACTAACTTTCATTGTTACTTACTTTCCTTTATACCTTCACTTTTGTGTCTGGTAACATACCCGCCCGACGACTAAGCGAATGCAAACAGACATATGTCGCGGTAGGTATTTGTAAATTTTTTCGTATGTGAATAGTGAAAAAGTGTGTGATAGGCAATCGCCCCGTGTAAAGTTCTACACTACAACACACTATCAATCTCAATCAGAATCATTTTGAAGGATATTGCTAATCCATTGCTTCATATGTTCGAAAAATGTGTCTGCTCAACAACGTAAATAACGCAATGAATGCTGTCGAACTGTCAAAATGAAACCCATTGCTACTGGTAGTGTGTTACGCAATTACCCCGCAGGTTAGACTGGAAGCCGAATCAACTTAGTTGGGAAAAGGTTAGACAGTTAATAAATAGTGAAAAAGTATGACATGTCTCTTGTCCAGATGTTTTTTTTTCTGTGTTATAGACTAGCAAGTAGGCCAACGATACACCTAAGTAAAATGATGCCGCTAATAACTTAAGAGCAACCAAGGAACAAATGCGTTACCCCCTAGAGAGACAAACCTGTTGAGCATAAGGTTCTGGGTTCGATTCCCAGGTGTCCGGTTGATGGAATTCAAGCGTGATTTTATGTTATGCTGTTTGGCAGAAATGGGTACATAATCAGCCTATAATGTTCCCACTGCTGGGACACAGATCTCCTCTTGGTGAGAGGGAGTTGGCCGTAATCCACCACGTAAGCCCAGTGCGGATTGGTAGATGTCACATGTCATGCTAGGACATGCCGGTTTCCTCACGATGTTTTCCTTCACCGTATTGAGAGCAGTGGTGATGAAATAATTTACACAAAGTAAAGCGCCTGAAACAACTGCGCGCAGAAATGGGTGTTTTGTTTTTACTACATAATTGTAAGTAACTACAGAAGGAAAATTCCCGTAAGTAATTAAAAACGTTCAAAATCTAGTCGCAATCTCATCTCAACGACAATCAATGACAAAAACTTGTCAAAAATGTAGGGAAATCAGAGGTATTTTTGACAGATTGAGACTGAGATAAGACTGTGAAAGTTCTTAAAATTACGAGAATTGCCTCTCAGATTTTACACACCAAAACACTCAAACAAAAATAGTAACAATTTCCTCGCTCTCGAAAGAACAAAATCGCAATTCCCATGCAAAGATTCTGAATACTATTTAAAATGCATCCAAGAAAATAACCTTCTTCTGAATCCTTATTAAAAGGAATAGATTTAAATCTAATAGCAGCAATGAAGAGATTTCATTAACGTAATCTTTTCTTTTAAGCTAACTTTATATTCCGATATTCGCTTTGATAGTTTCTCCTATCCAGTAATGAGAACCAAGTTAAGAAAATTCTTTGGTTTAAAAGTATTTTGTTGCAGCTCATTTTAATCCTGGGAAGGATAAAAAGTAGATAGGAAAGGTTATTAAAAACGCAAGTTAATTGGAACGAATGAATTCCTTCTTACATTTTTGCTACATTAATTTCGAATAGTATTAAACGTTATGATTTTCGTGTTACGTAACGTTGTTTAACCATAAGAGTTTACGATTTTTTTTTTCACAACTGGCAAAATGTGGTCGCCCTATAGGTAGACTTCTGCCTAGCCTTTCAGGGATTACAGGCGTGATGTTAAGTGTATTTTAACAAAACTAAAATGAGTAATAAGCGTTGCTGAATTTAGTTACTTGTACCTTTTTGTCCCAGTTCACAACGCCCTCAGGGTCCGGGAGATCTTATAGCTAGAACGATAGATCCAATTACTGTTTACTTATAAAAACGACGACTAACAAAAGGTATTTACAAGGTTAGTGGGAACTCCGAGAGAGAACGCCCAGGAAAGACATATAGTGAACTTATTGATGATGTGCTTCAGAAAAGTCAGGTGCGTAGTAGGTACTCGCAACCGGCGTGCGTATATGACCTGCACCCTAATTGCGTAACATACTATTACTCTCAATTTGAATAATTTTGAAGCATATTGCTAATCCATTGCTCCATATATTCGAAAAATGTGTCTGCTCAACAACGTAAATAACGCAATGAATGTTGTTGAACTGTCAAAGTGAAACTCATTGCTACTGATAGTGTGTTACGCAATTACCCTTCTGAAGGCCAATTCTCGTAATTTAAAACGTTCAAAATCTAGTCGCAATCTCATCTCAGCGACAAACAAATGTCAAAAACTTGTCAAAATGTAGGGAAATTAGCGGTATTTTTGACAGATTGAGGCTGAGATCAGACTGTGAACGTTCTTAAAATTACGAGAATTGCCCCTCTGATTTATGTACGTAAACGAAGCCACTAAGTATGTAAGGATCGTTGCAGGTGTCGTTCTGTTGTTACTGCCTACCCCTATGGGAAGGAGGCGTGAGTTTATGTATGTTTAGAAGGTATGAGGAACAGGGTGTAAAGTTCACTCATCCTCCATAGAAAAGGGAGGATCCTCCGACCAGACGGGTGTTGTGTCTGGCGGGCAATTGCCCAACGATTGATGTTGGGAAATTGTATCTATGCTAATTGCGCGGTAAACTCTGCTTGCGAGATGCAGGATTTGCGTGACGTCAGTATGACGCGTTGTTCGCATGTGGCGTTGTAGATACCGCTACATACGAGTATGTATGTGTTATAAAAAATTGTTTAGAACAAATACGACACTACGACATTGACGCAAACATTAGATTCCATAAAAAATAAATAAGCAAAATCAAGCCATTCCCTCAACTAACCCAGTACCGATAGAAAACAGTAGAATTTATTAAAACATAAATCTCAATGCAAACAATTTTCATAGCAGACGTAACAATTAATAGCCATACTTAGCCAACTTTACCTAAGCAACTAACTTAGCTAGTTTCCCTTCAAGCTATCGAGAATTAAATCGACTCAGGAGAAAGATACACAAAAGGCAATGAACTTAACCATACTAGTTTGTATTTGTGATTAAAGTTCTTGAAGAACACTGCCTTAGTTTGTTGTTACGATAAAAGGAACTCTATGAATAATGATTTAGTAGTTACAGGTAAAGTTGAATGAGAAAAGGGTGGGCAAACTTGCAGTAAACATGTCAGAGGTGAGGTTGAAAGACGCGTTGCTTAGGAAATGTGCATAGTGCCTTTTACCCTTTGAAAGCGATGAACTGTTAAATTAATAGTTACTGTTACTGTTAGCCTGCAAGCCTGTGCATCGTCCCACTGCTGGGCAAAGGCCTCTCCCCATGACTTCCAGCCCAAAAGTCAAAGTCAAAGTCAAGTCATTTACTTCAAATAGGCACATAAAAGGCACTTTTGAACGTCAAAAATGAATGTTGGCATGCAGCTGAAATGAAAATGCTAAGAGGGATGTGTGGTGTTACACGAATGGATAGAATAAGAAATGAGTATATCAGAGGAAGTCTGAAAGTGGCACCGGTAACTGAAAAGTTGTGTGGAAACCGGTTGTCATGGTATGGGCATGTCTTACGGAGGAATGAGGAAAATGTCGTGAGGAAAGTTTTGAGTATGATTGTCGATGGCTATAAGAGTAGGGGAACACCAAAGAAACGATGGATAGACTGTGTGAATGATGATATGGTTAGAAAGGGGGTGACTGTCGAGATGGCGGCTAATAGAGGAGTATGGAAGAAAAAGACATGTTGCGCCGACCCTAAATAAATTGGGATAAGAGCAGGAGAATGGTGATGAACGTCAAAAATTAAATTAAAATAAAATAGATTTTAGTCGCCCCTTCCAAAAGCAGTTTTCGTATGGAGAAGAATGGGCAAGAACCTCTACCGCCTACCACCTTCACTCCTACCACAAAATAATAGTAATTAAAAAAAAAGGAAAATGGTATAGTTCAAAAATAATATGTAAGGATCACAGCAGGTAGTTTCTGCCTAAACCCACAGGAAAAAGGGGTGAGTATATGAGTAGTTAACAAGAGACTAAAAATGTTTCAACAAAGTAGATACAGACGCCAGCACATCAAACTACCCGAAACTGTAAAATTCCCAATCAACCCTGAACCTAACACTTTAGCGATAAAGTTGAAAACTATTAAAGAAATTTGACAGATTGTAGTAGCTTGATGTGCTGGCGTCTGTACCTAGCTGATATCAGACGCTCCACTCGAGTGGAAACTTCACTCTAATGGATGTTATTTTTGTTTCAGTCCACGATCGCACGACACCGACAAAATTACACTGTAATGAATGAACGTCCATCTGCTTTTCTCCGCCTTTCATTTCATTTTTCGTTCATTCGGTAGACGAATGAAAGATTCCGAGTGCTGAAATCCAACATCGTTGGATCGGTTCACTGATGAATTCAATTTTCACCTTTGATTCATTTTATGTTGTTTTCTTCACTAAGTTTCTACTGTGTTTAAGCTGGGAGTACATTTACAGAGATAAATCTTTGATTCAAAAATACTCGAACCAACATCAATTTCCTATAGCTCACCATACACTTGAGAAAATAATATGACGCACATTGTTATTGCACAGGGTGGCAGGGATATCGACGCGCAAACTTTAACTATGAATTCAGAACATGATTCTAAACTCAATAACAATACCTTCGCGGTCAAAATGTATGAAGCAGCTGTTTTTAGGATTCCGTACATCAAAAGGAAAAACGGAACCCTTATAAGATCACTCCGTTATCCGTCTGTCTGTCCGTCTGTCAAGACCCTTTTACTCAGGAACGCGTAGAGTTATCAAGTTGAAATTAATATCAAATACTCAGGGCTGCAATCTCTTGAAGCAGAGAAAAAATCAAACTTCTAAGTCAATGCAATCAAAAGATACGGGCGTTTATGTTACGTTTACGCCGCATATTTTGACACTCGCGCGGGAATCAAAACCCGGTACTTCCTGTTGAACTAGAATCATGAAATTTGCCAAGAAGCAATGTCATTTAGCACAAGTAAAGGAAGAAATCGGAAAATTGTAAATTTGTAATTACCTACAAATTTGTACGGAACCCTCGGTGCCGAGTCCGACTCGCAATTGAGCGGTTTTTTTTTTCTTTAATAACTGACGAAAAATTTCATCGAAACAGGTAACAGGTAGCGCGTCAATATCCCTTCCACCCAACCACGATGAAAGCTCTCACAAAATAATGACCCTTAACTTCACCCAATTTACGATACAACAAAATCCTCGAAAAAAGTCCCCTAACATATCAACAAAAGACAAAACTGTACCAAACTGACATTATCTTGAACCCGTCTGTCCGAGTCTTATCTGACCTGTCATATCTGCTTACCCTCTGACAGTGAGGCGTTATACAAGACATTTTGTATGACCCACGATGTACAGTAAGGTTTTGATGTGGATAAATAGTGAAGATTTTGTCATAGTATTGTAGGAATCGAAAAGGACTCCCTTTCCAGAGAGGGTTTTCTCATGTACTGTGTATGTACAAGAAAATAAATGAGAATTGATAAAACCTAGATTCTTGCTGCGTAAGGAAGTAGGACATAATCAATACTTCAATAGTATCTAATTATATTTATTACTTTTTTGATGGTTTGCGAAAAACTAATGCGCTGGGAAAGCCTATTTTGAGAGAAAGTTGTCGAGTCCTATTAGTCAGCCTTGCTCACTGTGTGTTGGTTTTTTTAGGCCATAACTGCAGTCTTTTTTCGTTTCCAGAAAGTCAAGAACTACTTAGAAATATGCAATTTAAAACAAAAAAATATTGTGACAAAAATCCATTAATTTCAGCCGAACACACCCCCCCACAAACGCAATAAAGAATGACCTAATTTTAGTAAATCAGCAAGTTCTTTAAAACCCGCTGCAATCACTTTGCGAGGCCACTTTTTTAAAGTCCAAATATAATTAAAATCCCTTCTTTAATACGTGGGGTAACAACCCCCCCACCCCTACCCCCGGATACGGGGCGCGAGTAATTTGAACGGATTTCGCGAAAAGGTACTTAATATATTGTTGGCAAAAAGGGAAAATGTTGACTAACTAAGTCCAGCTTAGCCCTAGTGAGGAATGGCCTTAAAATTCATCGAGGATTTTAAACTTTTGTAATGGCTGATAACATTCACAAAAGATTTCATTCTTGTGATACCCTTAATCATACATGATCCCATGCCTCGCTAGCCTAGTGGTCGTAACCAAGACTGCTGAGCATGAGGTCCTTGGTTGACTCCGAGATCGGGCAGTCTAGGTCTTCGGAAATGTTTAGTAGCAGCACGGAGTTTGGATTCGTTCCCGGTGTTTGATGATAATTGCAAAATACATACTTTAGCCCCGAGACAGCTAGAAGACGTCGCGGCAGACCCCGTACAAGATGGCGAGACGAGCTGGACGAAATAAACGACCAGTGGTCCACATCAGCACTGGAAGTCATGGGGACAGGCAGCCCAGCGGTGGGATAATACAAGCTAACAGTAACAGTATTATAATTTACATAAGTGCTGTAGTATCCAATTGGCTAGCCACTCATGACGACCTTAGTTCCCCCTACCATTATTTTATTGACGCTGTTTGTCAGGGACCCTGATTGCTTCGACGTTGATATGTGACTATGGATTCACATATTTTACAGCGTGTATCAGAAATGTGTTCGTAATTTATAGAGTTTTTTTTTTTGAAGAAGTTTTGTTTTGAACGCTAATTATATTATTACGATGTTAGTCCCGTGAAGAAAGTTGTACAGTTTGAATGGTTCATACCACACTCTTACATATGACCACATCATATCAAATATATCGATATCCTTCCTACTAATATTTTAGACGTGAAAGTTTGTATGGATGGATGGATGTTTTTACTCTTTCACGCAAAAACTACTGAACAGATTTGGATGAAATTTGGCACACAGATGGGTTATAACCAGGATATTAATCCTGATCCTGGTAAAACGTATCCTACATGTTAATATAGGATACTTTTTATCCCGATATTCCCACTGAATCGAAACTTATGCGGGTGAAAAAGCGGGGCGCAGCTAGTACTAATAATAAAGCTGAAAGTTAGTTTGTTTGAAGGCGCTAATCTCTGGAAATGACAATCGGATTTGAAACATTCGAAAGCTATTGAACATCACTCTACGACTGTTAGGAGCCAAGCAAAAAGAAAAAAAAGTCAGAACGAATGCTAAACGATAACGCAGTAATAGCGCTGGCAGGTGATGCGATGCGACAGGGCGGGGGAGCAAGAAACATCACACGGACGAAGTCGCAGGCAGTCTGCTATATGTAAGCAAAAATCCATACCACAACTATCTTCTCCACATTCTTTAACCATACACTTTACGACTTCACTATTCTCAACACAAAATCATAAAACCAAATCCATTCTTCGTCAGAATCTTCGTTGTGACGTGACGAAAAGAACCACTTACAGGGGTTATCTATGTGTCGCGGCACAATACCGGGTTAGATAGGGGTGCCGGGTTTAGGGACGGCGCATCAAAAATAGCGAACGATGATAACATATCATCGAGACGGCCAAACAGCCAAACTAACACTCGTAAAGTTGCTTCTACATGAAGATGCAGCGGCCTTTGTGGGGGAGAGCAGACGGGCGACTGGTTTTTCGAAGCTACTGTGAAAAAGTTACATACACTAGGTTGTGTGTAAGACTTGCAGCAGCAAGTCTAACAATATACAGTCTAGAGATTTTTAGGATAGAGGTCTAACGTTTACGAATATTTTTTTTTATTGCCTGCGCTGTCCCGCTCCTGGGCAAAGGCCTCCTTCCACTCCCTCCATCTTTCGCGAGCCCGCGCGTCCTCCTTCCAGTTTTGTCGGAACCTATCCAGCTCGTCCCGCCATCTCCTAGTGGTCTGCCACGACCCTGTCTCACTGTCTCAGGGCACCAGTTCTGTGCTATCTGGGCCCAAAGTTAGTCTGGCATTTGTATAAGAAAAGGCAGGAAAATCAAAACTGTATCAATCATAAATGCATTAAAATTGTAAACACTGAATTTTTGGTGCACAATTTTCACTTGCTTTTAATGTCCACTTCTTAGTTGGGTTTATGCCAGGAGCTAGTAAAACCTTTAAAAAGCAGCACGCAACGCAACTCATTGTTTACAAAATAAAATCGCGCGTCTACCCAATTTTTTACAACCTTTATCATTACACATTCTGACTCCCACCCATCAAATGGCCGAGACCCCTATAAATAAGCTACGGGGCCTCCAGATTGCCGGGTTATAAATGAAAGGGTGCACGGAAATTAGGGTTTTTTACAACGGAACCCTAAGTCGTGAGCGTGTCGCTGTCGCCGTAAACAATTTTTCATACCGTGAAAAAGTCTACTATGGCTATATTGAGTAAATAGCCTTATTTGGCATGATGGAATATTTTTTACGGTGCCCCATGGTAACTGATTACCCGACGTAAGGCGGGGGATATATTTTTTTCGTAATAAGGAAGACAATCAGACGTAAATCCTGCTGCAGACAGATCGTTTAATAGTTTGGAGGGAGAGAGAAAACTGTTATTTTTTGTGAAACAGGAAAATAGGATAGTAGTGTTGGTTGTAAACTTGGCTTTTTAGAGATGATTTATAATAGGAGATTCTCTCGATGGGTCTGCGGCTGCTGAATGTGAGGTTCTGAGTTTGATCTCCGGGTCTAGCAGTGTTTTAGATTTTTCGTAAGAACATGTTTAATAGCTCGGAGTCTGGATTGGAGTTGGGTCCACGAATTATAAGGTTTATACCTATAATATGGGGCTAATAACTATCTGGCGAAGTGTGCATACGAAACACATACGCCTCTGAATGCCCTCTTAAATGTAATGTCTTGTTACCACATGAGTGCAATCAAATATTTCAGTTTAAATTCAAACTCAAACTAAGGAAAGAGAAAGAAAAACAAATTCACGCCTAAATTCTAACCCAGCACTCGGCGATCAAACACTTCTGACTGACGTCCAGATTGAAGAGGTTCAGCGTGTGGTATCCACATCAGTAACGTGAACAGAGCAGAGTATTATATAACACAGGGTCCAATATAGTTGCGAATTTATTTTTCTTTCTCTTTATACAGATGCTGAACTTATTTCTATGCTGCTTATTCTATGCATAGATCATGCAGACATTTAGCCAAAACTTCAACATTTAGGATTTAGCAGTTGTATGTGGGAGTTGATTTTGTGTTGAATTAATTTGCTAAGACAAACGCTGCGTACATGTTGAGTGTAATTGCGTACGGTAGTGTTTGAGTTAGGAAATTCGGTCTAGACTATTTGGTCTTGTCTTGGTGTTTCAGGCAAATTGCTTCGAGCCTATAGTAACTTACCTACATGTAAATGCGATATGTTTAAGTTTTATACATACATAATCAGCCTATAATGTTCCCACAGCTGGGACACAAGCCTTCTCTTTGTGAGAGGGAGTGGGCTATAATCTACCACATGGGCCCAGTGCGGGTTGGTAGATGTCACATGTATTCGAATTATATATATAATTACTTTTTGAAAGAACAGCAGCAGTTGGCTGTGATAGGCTCCTAGTAACAAAGAGTATAATATTTTAACCAATGTCTCGATCCTCGATGCAGCAAAGCTTGAAAAATTATAGAAGCTTAGCTTTATATGTCAAAAGAAGTCTTAGTTGTCTTCTTATTTGTCTAGTTTACTACCTTCACATCTATCTACTTACCACCTTAGTCCTAATGACATATTTTTGCATTAGTAAATTAATCGATGTGACATGAGTTCCAAATGATGAAGACAATAATATTTTAACCAATGTCTCGATTCTCGATGCAGCGAAGCTTGAAACATGATAGAAGCTTAGCTTTATAAATGATGCAGAAAAAGTCGAAATCTAAGCTCTAAAATATGATTTACTACCTTTTTTTTCCGGATGGGAAATCATCAAATGACCCCTCCCGCTCTGGGTGGAGCGGAAGGGAGTGTCACTCTTACTGACTAAAACCCACCCATGTTCCTTCCTTTGCCCTTTATGTTCCGGGGTAGCGGTAACCCTTTCGGACAATCCCGCTGAATGATTTACTACCTTCACATCTAGATAGATGTACCACCTTCGTCGTAACGATACATTTTGCATTAATACCTACAATAATCAATCTAAGTACTATTAAGTTCCATACTCTTCTCAAACCAACTCCACGATACACAACACACACATAATCACATGCACCGAAAAGCCCAAACACACAAAATACAACACATAGCAGCCGCGAGTACACAACTACACAGCACAGTACACATGTACAGGAGCCTTGAACATATACCGGAGCCCCGGTCCCGAAGGAGGCAAGTTGGCAGCCCCGTCTCGGAACTTGCGAGGCGATGCATTAATTAATTCATTATTAATACAAGCTCAGTAAAGGGTAAATAGAGAGGTTTGAAGTTTTTTATGTGAGCACTCCTTTGTAGGCTGTTGGTTACATTTGCTGTAAGAGTGAAATGTAAACGCATGAGATATTTTTTTTTTAAACGTTGCCCCTCACTAGGAATTTCTCCTGTATCGTGGGTGCGTTTACAAACATTTAAACTCACATACACAAACAGCCAGACCCGGAACAACAACTATGTAGGTAGGTCATACAAATATTTGTTCCGTGCGGGAATCGAACCCGCGACACGCAGCGCAGCAGTCAATCGCTTAACCACTGCGCCAACTGTGCCGTTAAACAATTAACAACAAGTATATGATTGATCGTTTGTTTGTTACGCTTTCTCGCTAAAACGGCTGAACGGATTTGGATGACACATAGGTAGACTATGACCTGAGGAGCAATTCTCATAACTTTAAAAACGTACACAGTCTGATCTCAGTCTCAATCTGCCAAAAATACCTCTAATTTCCCTACATTTTGACAGGTTTTTGACATTTGTTTGTCGCTGAGATGAGACTGCGACTAGATTTTGAACGTTTTAAATTACGAGAATTGGCCTTCTGGATTAGAGTACTTTATATTCTGATATTCTCACGGAATCGAGACTTGCGGTTGAAACCGCGGGGCGCAACCAGTCGAATATAAGAAAGGGAAAAAATTGTTAATACACGTTTTTTCTGCATCACACGTGTGTGATACAGATACTGTATTGTGTCTTCTTCGCCTATGATAATTAGGGACTTCGGCAGTTAGTAAATTATCATGAAGCAAATTATTAAATCAAAACCAAACAATTTCTCCTTTCGCAGAATAAATTGCTTGCAACGAACTCGGTTAAAATATTTAAATACAAGGAGGATAATAAATGAAAACAAGAGGAGGATGTGTCTGTGTGAAAATGACTCTCTAGTCGAACCTTTGCAAGAAAACAACAAAACCTACTAAATACCAATTAGCCTAATCAAAGCACTCTGCCACCCCTCTCAAGGGCCAAAGCGTGATGATATAAATAAAAGCAGCGATTAACACACGTTGTCCATTTCGTGACGTGTTCAAATTAGGTCGGACGATGCAATTTAAACTTGTAGCAGGGTCCGTAGATTAGCCCCAGGGGTCATAGTTCATTATTAGAGGACATTTCACTACCGGGACCTAATTTTGAGAAGGATTTTCTCGAGGTGCTTGACAAAAAACTGCTCTGTCCATCCAAAAACCAACCTTATAACGGAAGAGCTAAAGTTGATTTTGCATTGGAGAGGGCTCCAAATTTACGGGTCCACAGCATTGACCAAGTTCTTCAGGTGCATGTAGTTCCCCTTGTAAAACGTGGCAAGGGACAGAAAGACGGCCGATAAGTTACTTACTTAGCTCTTGTAATGTATGCACGGCTAAATTAAGCTGTGTTAAGTTCTACTTGTCAACGGAACTAGGGAAGTGTTTACGGTTGGGATTGTGTAAGCAGGTTCTTAGGTCGTATAAAGGGTCATAAATGCAGTGGTTTATTTGGAGCAGAATCCTGTATTGAGTGGCATTTGAGTTTGTTAGAAAACTGGGAAGATAAATATAAACAATTGCAGACTGTGCAGAATGTCACCAGTCTGCACTGTCTGCAATGCTCATAGGCATCAAGAACAGACTTTGTGATGAGACGGATTTGCACAAGCATAATCAACCTGTAATGTTCCCACTGCTGGGACACAGGACACAGGCCTACTCTCTGTGAAAGTGGGCTAAAATCTACCACATGAGCCCATTGAGGGTTAGTGGATGTCACGTCTTCGATTTTTTGGTTCTAGGACATGCCGGTTTCCTCACGATGTTTTCCTTCTCCGTTTTGTTTGAGACCGTGATGAAATTATTTACACAAAGTAAAGCGCCTGTCTGTTTTAAGCCACGACCTACAACTTGTAACTTGGGGCAGTTACCACTGGGCCAAACTGCTCCGACGGACACGGATTTGATTTCTATGAAATACCAAAAAATAAGTGGTTTGAACTAAAAAATAAGTAGGATATATAAAAAAAAACACAAATAATTATATATAAAACGCCACTTATTAGTAGGTACTAATCTTGACAAAAAATAGCGAAACAAATAAATCGATCGAACAGAATTCGCATATAAAATCAAAGGTTCTTAAAAACAAGACTTTAGTAAACCTTGAAACATTTTGCAATCCGGGACCCATTGCCGAAGTTGAGCCAGCTCATTTTCCAGTCGATTCCCAAAGACGACTAAAACAAATTAGCATAAACTGCCCTCCGTGACTACGGACAACTTTGATAGCCAAAGATTATTTTCTGGATACCTTCGAATATCATCCAAAAACTCCTTGGACATCTTTACAATTTTTTCTCGGCTACATTTTTCTACTAATCCACCAACTAAAAGAATATCTAGAAAAAACAATACATCAATTATCTTCCAGAATAATGAGATTCCTTACAGAAACGAAGAAAGTAATTTTTCATTGTCTCAATCCAACGATTACAAAAGAGACAATGCTTTAGTCTAAGTATTTCCATAGAAAACCCGATAAGATTAAAAAGCTAAAGAGTCTACAACAGTAATCGTGATATAGTTAAATCCCTAGGGATATTCATAACTGTCTTACTAGGAACACTATGATACGAGCCCGATCTAGTAATATAAATATCTTACTAGACTAATTTAGTGAAATAATTATAAGTTTATAATTTCTTTGATTGCACAATTTATTTAAATTGTTCAATCAAATAACTTTTTTTTTTTTACTCAATCGATACAACTAAAACATCAATGCTAAAAGTAGTAATTCGAATAATTCACATTAATAAAAATAATCTGTTTTTTTTTATATTATGGCATAGGATCAACAAACTACCATAGTAAAAAGTACGTACTTTATCAAAATTCTTTATTAAAAATTGTATGACTACGGTATATAGCTACATATATCCCTAGGGATAACCCTAGGGATATATGTAGCTACATTACGGCTTTAACCATCTTACTGTGCCATAGTCACAGTATCTATCTCTTCTCTAAACCACACCCCAGTGAAACACGTCCAAATAATGGCTTATCTGGAGGACGCAGCACGTTTTATTTAGAACATGTCAACATCAATATCGACGCCCGCGTCAATACTGCTCGGCTCAAACCCAATTTCTCTCACTACATATTACATTACCTGTCAAAACATGTACAAACAACGCGTGCCGGGCTGTAACGTGTTGTGAATTGAACGCAACTATCCTGTTTTGCCACTTTTGCGGTTATAACATTTAAAATAACGTGTGCAGTTTTCATAGAAATATCATATTTCAAATGAATTCTTAGATAATGAAATATAAATGCTTTTCGAGAACCAATTAAGTGAAAACCCATAGTCTTTCAACTATGACTCTGATCTTTATTCAATAAACAGTCCGTAACCAAACGCTTTGAACTCGCCAAAATAAACAGCATTTATTCGCAAAAAAAAACCAAAATAAACAGAAGCGAAGAAGGGACTACATCAATATTCCTCAATTTCCACATCGGAACGTTTGAAATACGCCTCCAAGTATTTCTATCTATCATTCTCATGAACTCCGCGAAACAGGGACCGCGGGACCATCCATTACAGAGTCTGCTGTGCAGTCGAGAGCCAATCGGAAATTCAATTTCCGATATGATACGATCCGCTAAGAGATTGCTGAAATACGATAGCACCGCTTACCGATACACGGCGAACATAAACGATCTCCACTCAGGCTGATAAACAAATCTATGATCCCACAATTTATTAACAAAGAAACGCTTTAATCCAAATGGATAATTTTATTGTATATTCACTTTCAACATAATAAAAAAAATATTGAATGGAAGGGAACAGACTTCAAAACGTTTAGTAAAATACTACCGAATCTGCATCAGACCCGCTCTCGGACGTCCACTGGCGCCTAAATTGGACAACATTCGATAATTTCCCGATATACAATACCGATTTCCTTGGTCTTTTAACCGATCTAGAAGGGCCTGCTTTCATTGGTCTTCCACGTCTTTTCAGCCCTAAAGATCTAAACCCATTTCCTGTATAAGTTAGGGCATTAGACTTCATTTTGAGGTATAAGTTCTGCTGGACTTGACGTTGGACAGTTTTGCGTAGGTCGTGACTATGCGTTTTATTTGCCAGTTCGGGAACTTCAACCGGTTTTGTTTTATCCCCGACGTATACTCGAGGTTGATTAGCTTCTTCCGTAAACGATTGCGGTGGCAAGTTCCCGGTTAAAACTGCCTTCATGGTTTGCCTGAAATTTTAATTAACAATTGTATTGTTTTTTGGCGCTAGAAAAGGATGCATGGAAGGATTTGGGGGAGGCCTTGGCTCAGCAGAGGGACAGTGTAGGCTAAATAGAATAAAATGCTTTTTTCTGCTTTAAGACATGTTTACAGTGTGACTATGAGTGAGAGAAGAGAGAGTAAACCAGTGACGTAGCGTGGGTGTCAGCCGCCCGGGGCGGAAGAAATTTTTGCTGCCCTCTTATTTAGGTATTTCAATTTAAAAAACTATAATATACAGTAATTCTATATAACTTTACAATTTTTACGAAGTTCAATAATTGAACAATCACAACACGTACTTGTGAGCACTAAAATCACAGTTCGGAAAGCGTACACATATAAAAAATACGATTAAGTTAATGTGAATTGGACAACTGACGATCCATCAATCAAACTTTCTTTGAATTGTCAAAGCAGCACTCACGGACTTCCCTGAAGGGACTTAGGGTCAGTTCACACCGAGACGCGACGCGACGCGACGCTGCGCGCACCCTTTAAAACGACCTACTGCACCGCGCAACGTATTCTGAACTCTCACAATGCAATGTGTACCTTTTCGTGTAGAAAATAAAGTATATTTTGAGTCACTCTTTTAAAGTGTGCGCGTAGCGTCGCGTCGCGTCGCGTCTCGGTGTGAACTGACCCTTACTCGTACTATACCTAATTTGCAGGTGGTATTATACAATATTGACTACTATTCTTTATGTGATAGAAGTCATTCTCGTTGAATATTGGTAATAAACAATCCAAGCACAAAATAAAATACGAGGAATTCCTGCAAGTTCCCCGATTTCGTCACAGTATAAGTAATGAAAAATTCCGTGCTCATTTGGATCGGTCCGACTCGACAGTGCGACAAAAATATGAAATGGTTCAAATATTTATAATATATTATTATTATTTATTGTGAAATTTTGCTGCCTCCTAAAGGTGCCGCCCGGGGCGGGTCGCTCCTGCCGCCCCTACTACGCTACGCCACTGTCGCGCACACACTTGTGACTAAAATGTCTCCCGCGCTAGGCTAGTCTCCGTTGTGATTCGCGGTCGCCATGCCTGTAATACGGTCTGTAGGACTATTTGATTACAATGTCACAACAAACTAAGGATTATTTTGCTCTAATTTCTTACCTAACTTCATCAGCAGAGTTAAAATCCAATGATTTAAAATCATTCATGTTGTACGAATTTCGTACGGGACTATTATTTTCTTCCCTTGATGTTGTAGGCTGTTCATCTCTTTGGTTCTCATCTTCATCTCCGCAAACTTGTTTTTCTGAAGGATCGCTATTTGATTTTTCCATTTAGCTATTTTTGCATTTAAATAAAATATAAAAAAAGCTTTAAAAAATGTTACATGTGCATATTATGACATTCAATGTGTTGGAAGAAATTGTCATCGTGGCATTCGTTTTTTTTTTTTGGTTTGTCCCTTGATACAAGGAGTTAACAAATAAGTTTGGTAATCAAACCTCATCAGTCAATGGAACAGTAATTTATATTTTTCCAGTCATCGATTCATCAGTCAATGGAACAGTAATTTTTTTTACTCTGAAGTTATGATGCACTATAAAAATCGCTGTCATGATGATTGGATTGGACATTACAACGATAAGTCTGAATAAAAAGGTATATGGTACAAAATATTGCAAAAGGAACCTCCTCGTATACCGTGGTTTGCTATCCAAACAATTAACCGTAAACTATTGGTTATAGCCTTTAGAAGTCGATCCGGTCACATGCCACTAAAGCATAAGCAACTTGCATATTTAATGAAAAAAGTAGATTCTCCTAATTGTGACACATGCCAAAAAAGATAGGATATGCAACATCTTTTGGTTGAATGCGTCAAAAACCAATCTCAGAGAGACATTATAGTTGATACCTACTCTTAAACTTAATAAGTTAGATGTAGGTATTTTTCCAAGTTTATTGTCGAAACCATCCTCAAGAGAGGCCAAGATGGTTTATAATCTGTTAGTATAATTCGTACTTACTTATGTAATATTATAGCATTAAGGCATGTATTTTAGATTAAGGTATGATGGAACTGGCGTGAACATGTGTTCAAAAGTTCCTTTATTTATTTTACACCAATAAAGAAAAAAAAAAAAACATAACACAAAAAACTTAGAGGTTTCACTCGCCCGAGCTATGCTACACCTTTCAAGAGACGAAATAATTTGCGATTCCTAGAGAATTTAATACAAATAAGATGAAATGAGTCTTATAAGTCCTGTCTAGACGAGCGGACGAAGACAAAGAAAAATGTCGCGTTCAGAATTTAATTAATCAAAATCTCACGCTATACATAGGTACCCAAATACATAATTCAAGTGAAGTCAACGAGAAACTTGGATGAAGTAATGTACCTACAGTGGAGCATTTCATTGCTGCAGGTTACGACACACTGGGGAACGATGGTTAATAAGCTTTATAATTTAACGTAAATTCACCCCGCCTTCGAACAACACGAAGACTTATTAGTGGCAGAAATTCTGCAGTGCGAAATTAGCCGAAGGTTTACGACATTGCCGACGAACCTTGGAGGACACGCTTCAGTGGATTACTTAGTATTGACTTGAAGAATGTTTGTTTTCGGAGAGATGATATCAGAACCGGTCTCTTAGTACGAAATCCGTAGTTTCGGCTGAAGTTACGGCCATACATGCTACTCCATATCACTCACGGACATAAAATTTGTTCTCTGCCCGAAATAAGAATGAATGGCATACAATTTCAACAGAATTTCACAGTTATCCTTACCGATGTATTTTTGCCCGGATAAATTAACTTTTCCAAAGTTAATTTATTGGGAATAGAGTTCATTCCGAAGTGTTGATCTACTTGCGGACGGGCCCGTATTTTCGTTGATGTACTTGGACAGTAGACCCCCTGAAGATATGGAACTATTTTCAATGAAAATTAAAAAAAGCGTTCTTTGAGAATAGTGTTCAAAAATCTGGCAAAGAAAAAGAAAGGAATATTTGATATTGAACGGACAAAAGAACTGGGAACTGAGCGAGCCGCGGGCTAACGGGCGGAGTACCTAGTAGCTCATTGGAGTATTTTCTCGTGAAATAGTCTACGGCCCGCATCTGTGCCGACCATTCTCATAATGGAATGGCCTGTTTATCCGGACTAGAGTTTTCTTGGCGGTTAATAGTTTTGAAATGAAAAACTGAGAGAGTATCTTTTGTCTTTGCATTTGTTCATCCATGGCCGATTATCGATACAATAGACGTTTTGTCAAAGATGTGAATCTGCATGATTAAATTCTAAAATTGTTATTGAATCACTCGTTGATCCCATCGAGTGGGTGTAGTATAGGTACACCTCTGTCTTACCCTTCGGGAAATACATGGCGTGATGTTATGTGTGTTACTGACGCTGATTCCCTTGTTCAAAAACTAAACTAAATTTAAGTTCAGTGCATCTTTTTCTTTCTATTTCATTTGGAATAGGACAGAAGTTAAATATTAGTTTAGTCCTGTCAAATTAAGGTACTCCATAGACAGTTTAGACGTGCCTAAAAACATGGCGACTAAAAATGCGTCAATTTACGTCAGGCGCTGACTAATTTAATAGGACTAAACTAATATTTATCTTCTGTCCTTTTCTAAATGAAATCGAAAGAAAAAGATGCACTGAGCTTAAATTTAAATTAGTTTGTTAACAAGGGAGTCGGCGCCATTGATTGCCAAATATAAATAAGTCTCCTGTCCCTGTATGTATTTGTAAACAGTCTACTATACGAGTACCTCATGCCTAAGTCAACTCAGCCTACCGCAGTCCACTGCTGGACATAGGCCTCTCGCAGGCTGCGCCACAACACCCTGTACTCCGCTTTCCGCATCCAGTCCGTCCCAGCAGCCTTCTTTAGATCGTCCGTCCATCTAGCTGTGGGGCGTCCTACACTTCGCTTGCCGATACGCGGTCTCCGCTCCAAGACTCGTCTGCTCCACCGGCCATCGGTTTTCGACAAAAATGGCCCACGGCTTAATCTCAGCGTTTTGTCAAGGCTTCTAATATGTAGTAGGTACGGTATATTACCTAATGGTCACGCCTAAGTACCATTAGGTAAGTATATAAGGATTGGTAGTTGGTACTAACAAAACCTATAAAAACCATACGCAGCACAGAAACCTACACATTACTTAGGTAAAGTATATACCAAACTAGACTTTATTAACAAACCCGATTATACAATACGTGCAGCTAGAAACTAAAAATCTCCGCTCCAATCCTTTTCTAGATTAATCCAGAATCCAGTATACGTTCCAATTTTTCCCTCCGTACGATGTCACCACTCTAATACGTCACCGGGATTTATCGCACCCTTTACTTCTGTATCGCCCGTAAGTACGGACCGATAAATTTACCAGCTCCAATCACCCGCTGCACTTAGCCAAGACACGGGAATTCACGGGATCTGTAATGTTGCAGGCTTTATTAAAAGCGAGGCAATAAACTGAGATTTAGTATGATGTAATGATGTTACTGGGTGAACATTTATGAGTAGTTGAAGTAGGTAGGTAGCTGTATAGGGCACGCGATATTTATTTGTGTAAATATTTTGCTACGCCATATGCCGAATGAGCTATGGGTCAAAATAACCACCACGTTGAGCACTGACATAGCTAGAAGTCGTCGCGGCAGACCCCGTAAAAGATGGCAGGACGAGCTGGACAAAACAAACGACCACTGGTCCACTTTAGCCGTGGATCGAAAGAGCTGGAAGTCATGGTGAGAGCCCTTTGCCCAGCAGAGGGATGATGCAGGCTAACAATAACCAATAATCAGTAAATATTTTGCTATTGTTTCAGGATAATGAACAAGATGGCGCTCGCGTTTCCGAAAAAGAAAAAGTATCTGGAATTGCTCTATGTTTTAAATGGGAACCGGTGAGTTAATTACCAAGATAACTAACGCTGGGTTGTTTTTAAAGTAAACTGCTTGAAACGTCAGCATGATTTTCTTTTCAGATTTGCGGCCTTGCAAATAAACTAGACCACAAACCTAGTTCTTGTAAAGAAGTTTCTTCAAATGCAGACGCCTCGTCTAAAAAGCTTACTTACCCTTGACCGCTATTCCATATAGCATAGTTTCAAGTTTTCTAGGTCTGACTTAAAAGGGTTCTATTTACATTTTTTGCCTTAGAACTAAATACTTTTGACGTTTTCTGGTAAAAATGTAATTTCATTTTAAGATTTTTTTTATTGATTTTTTTATCAATTTGACTGCTAACTTAAATTGTCCGTATATTCAAATCACAACTGACATTCTTTGGCACTTGTATGAAATGTCTTTAACACGGCTATTTGACGTAGTGTATTAATTTGATAAATTTATTTCCCGGACTTTATTAAAATAAAAGCCCCAGAGGCCATACAAAATTTACCATACTTTTATACATACAAAATTGACCAAGGCCATTTGTGGTGATGGTGGTTTTTTTTTAATACATTTTAGCAAGACTAAGTACAAGAATACACGTAAATTAACATTCTTTTTTTCTTATCTTATGTTTAGAGGAAGTCTGACAATGTAAGAACAAAACACCGTCGCAATAAGCCTTTAACTGTTCTGCGCCAGTTGTAATAGTCCACTTAAAGAAACGGGTGCCATCGACTCCGAAGCGATGAGATAGCTATAAGAAAGTACTGTATTATTGCTTTACAAAGTAGTTGAGTGCCCCTTCCATTCGATTTTCTGTATCTCCTTTTCTTTTACCTGTTTTACATTTGTCATTCAAGACTTTTTTTCTAGCTGAACTTAGCGCGAATGTAATAATCTTCCACGTGAAAACGTCTTAAAAGAACCCTCAAAATTATAAGTAGTACTTGGTAATTAATAGAACGGAGCATCATAATCATATCATAACAGCCGCACGGGTCAATCGATCAGGTTAAGCTATGCTTGCCGCAGTTGGTCTGTGGATGGGTGACCATCTTCATATACCAAAACCCCTCCGTGCCTCGGAAAACACGCTAAGCCGTTGGTCCCGGCTGTTGGGATCTTTGGCAGTCGTTACGGGCCGTCAGTAGCCCGAAAGTCTGACAACCAGTCTTACCAAGGGGTATCGTCGTATCGTGCTAGATTACTGCCCACTCTCTCTTGAAGAGAGGAGGCCTATGTCCCAGCAGTGGGAACATTATAGGCTGATTATGCTATAGGTACTCTATTATATTGACACATCATTGTATAGCAAAGTAACAACAACAAATAAAGTAACAAAAAACAAATGAAAGAACCGATTCCACCAATACACTTCATCACGAGCTTCCAAACTATCCGCTTACTCCTCAAACTCGCAATTTCGAAGAGTGTACTAAAGAACTCTAAAGTGGCTTTGCCACAAGCGAAGCAAATACTTTTTCTTCCTTTATTTTCTCCCAATGCACTGTATTATAAAGGAAATATAAAAGAAAGGCAGCCATAACTGACGTATAAAACCAATAATATAAAAGGAGAACGAAGTTGTCTGTCTGTTCAGGGCTCAGATGTTGGGGAAAATTGACCCGCGCCGGTTGTCTGACCAACAGATTTATAGAGCAAAGATTATACTGTACAGGAGTCTTTTAAGTGTCTGTATGGACGTTTGGTCACATAGAGGATTAGATACAAGAATTTTTGAGTAAAGGAATGAGGGAAATCTTTTGTCCTAAATTGTTAAGAGTTGTCACTAATGTAAAATAACTTTGATGAACTTCCTAATTAAAATAACTTGACTTTATATTATAGTTAGAATTATAATGAGTATAATAAGTATCTTGTTTTATCAATTACTAGCTTCTGCTCGCGACTTCGACCGCGTATAATTTCTTGTACAGACGCCAGCACATCAAGTTACTACAATCTGTCAAATGTATTTAATAGATTTTCAACTTTATCGCTAAAGCATTGAGGTTCAAGGTTAATTGGGAAAATTTGACAGTTTCGGGTAGCTTGACCTGCTGGCGTCTGTACCCCGGACCCACCCTGTCGCATCGCATCACCTGTCCGCGCTATTACTTCGTTTTCGCGTTTTTCCTAACTTGTTTTCTTTTGGCTTCTAAGAGTCCCAGCGTGATGTTAAATAGCCTATAGCCTTCCCCAAGAATTGGGCTATCAAACAAAAAAGATATTTGGAATTCCGACTGGTAGTTCCAGAGATTAGCGCGTTCAAACAAACAAACTCTTCAGCTTTATTATTAGTATAGATATAGATATTTCTTTTTTAAATAATAATAATAATAATAATAATAAATCCCTGGACATTTCACACAGCACCATTTGTCCCAATGGCTGATAAACTACTTATATACAATTTTTTTTTTTTTTTTGTAAATACATACTTATTATAGATAGAAAAACACCCAGACTCGGAACAAATACATGTAGGTCATACAAATATTTGTTCCGTGCGGGAATCGAACCCGCGACACGCAGCGCAGCAGTCAATCGCTTAACCACTGCGCCAACCGTGCCGTCAAATGTATCAATTTTTTTTTTCTGTATAATATAAAAATAATATTATGTAGGTAATATTCAAACATAATGTGATTTGTTTCATGGATGAATAAATAAATGAAATATATCGAAATGTGGAATGAAATGGACAACGAATATCGACGCATACGTACTCAATTCTTTATTACATTTCATAGTAGTGGCAGGCCCAGATAGTGATAAATTATGGACACTGTTAGGCAATATAACAACAGATACAGCACAGTTTAGTCATTTAATGTATGAAAACTATCAATAACAACGTGGGGGGTAATTGTGTAACACACTATCAGTAGCAATGGCTTTCATTTTGACAGTTCAACAACATTCATTGCGTTATTTACGTTGTTGAGCAGACACATTTTTCGTACATATGAAGCAATGGATTAGAAAGAAGAACAGAAAGAAAATACGTTTATTTGCGGTAAACATGACGCAAAAAAGAACATAAAAACAAAAAAAAAAACAATAAGAATTGGTTGACATGCATCACATCCACGCAAAACGCCTATCGCTCAGCATTATGCTGCGGCCCTAAGCAAGACAGAGCCCCAGCGCTGGTTTTCAGCGACAGCCGGCGCCGACGTAATGACGTCGTCCGGATTAGCAATATCCTTCAAAATGATTCAGATTGAGATCGATAGTGTTACGCAATTAGGGTGCTGATTACCTAAGCACTATTGTTACTAACATCAAAATACTAACAAACCGTGGGCCTTAGTCTGAAATAAAAAAAATTAAAAAAAAATATTTACAGGGTCAAATAAAATTATCTAGCGAAACTGCAGACGTGATGAGTATCGATACCTAAATACGATAAAAAACATTTAAAGGGTCTATGACCGCTTGTATTGTTGTTACTTGAAGTATGAGTTGAGAAAATATGTTTCACCGTGTTTAGACATCGATAAGAATCACATCTGTCAAGTGTCCAAAAAAAAAATAGATTTTTTTAAACTGATATTTCAAGTGAAGACACTAACTGCGGTCTATGACCCCACAAAAAAATCGTTAAATTAATTTATTTGTTGTGTTATCATGTTTAATTGTTTAGATATTGACCCATCACGTATGCGGAGTTTCGCTAGCTAATTTAAATTTGTTCTGTAAGGTAAAAGAGAGAAGAGGACATAGAAGTATGAAGTAACGCACGCAAAACGCAAAATACGCGCCTTGGAAGCGGAGTTGCGGATACCAGCCCGACATGCAATACAATCAATTAGCGATTCACGTTTTCAGGGGTGGGGGGATTTTTTTTAAATGAACGCTGTTTCTGTTGTTAAATTCTCAAACACACTACAAAATGCTGTAGTTTTTTATGGTTAAGAAAACGGCATCCAATATAAAAGTGCAATTTAATAGAAGAGCGGTTTTTTTTTTAAAACAAAGAACGTTGCCCCTCACTAGGAATTACTCCTGTATCGTGGGTGCGTTTACAAACATTTAAACTCACATACACAAAAAGCCAGACCCGGAACAACTCCCTGTAGGCAATACAAATATTTGTTCCGTGCGGGAATCGAACCCGCGACACGCAGCGCAGCAGTCGAGCGCATAGCCACTGCGCCAACCGTGTCGTCAAAAAAAATTGTCGGTTTTGTCATGAAAATTTGTCATTTTTACCAGTATTTGACATTAAGGTGTCAAAAAACGCTCTGTATTGGGACGTGCGTTATTGTGTGACCGTTCGCCGCTTTCTTAGCAAACCAAAGCAAACAACGCTCATAGTATGTAAAACACCTTTAAATTTCTGCTCTATTCAACTATACTACGTTCGCGGTTCTGTTTCCAAACATGTAAATAAATATGTGTTTTTGGAAAAACAACTTTAGCACTCACACATAAAGTTCAATTTGCGCTACAACTTCAAATATTATAACGACTTTTTTAAACTAGTCATTCTGAAATCAACTTAAATTAACGCAAAATATAGTTGATATTCGTTTAAGTGGAAATACCATGAATAGGAAACAATGACTTGAATAGACTTTAGTACAGCTGTCAGCACCAACCCTCAGAACGGACACTACCTTACGCGTGTAGTGTCGAATTACTCGCCTTTCTCTAATAATGTATTGCGTTCAAGGGTCAGCCATTATGAAGTAGAACCCTTTGACCAAGAGTACACTTGTACCCTTTCATCTGACTGCCCCTTTTAAGGTATTAGAAACTTGTTTAATACTAAGGAGAGTTCGTTTTTACCGGACTTAGTAGTTTAGTTAAAAGTGTTCATGTTTGTGCTCAAACCGACTATTTAAGACCTCAAGGTCTTGGTTCACAATGTTTGGAGTAATATTGTGGGGACAAGAAATTAAGTTTGAGCGCTCAAAAACTACTGCGTTTATACTTGAAGGGCCCTTGTCAGTGTCCGGGTAAGAACTATCTACATGATAAATTCATTAATGGAACAGAATTTTTATGAAATTATCTGCCAGATAAGTCAACTGAATCTTATCTCGAAATTGTGAACCATATAGCGCTTTAGTACAAAAAATCAAGAAACTCCAACAAAGAATTTTCTTTAAAAAATATTTTTTTTTTTACTGTTATTGTCCCGCTGCTGCTTTTCATCTCTCTCTGTCCAGATCTGCCAAGGACCGATCTTCATCAAAGGAGTCCAGCTCATCAAAACACAATTATAATTATCTAAAACACCATCAGACATTTTGTTGTCTACTAGAGCTCCTCATATCTATTCATTTCAGCTATCTATACATTTGCTACTCAGTCATTAGGCTCAAGGGACCCATTTCTTTCCATCACTCCTACCACACTTTTGTCTTCATAATTAGACAGTTTCGTCTCTAATCGTGAACCAGTAGACGTTTTGTTCGTTCCTAGGGATGTATTAATACTTTACTGTCTTTTTAAATATTTTGTGCCTCAATTGTAATCCTACTTCCTACTAATATTGTAAATGCGAAAGTTTGTCTGTATGGATGGCTGGATAGATGGATGGATGGATGGATGTTTGTTACTTTTTCACGACAAAACTCTGAACGGATTTGGATGAAATTTGGCACACAGATAGTTTATAACCAGGATTAACACATAGGATACTTTTTATCCCGATATTCCCACGGGATCGAAACTTATGCGGGTGAAACAGCGGGGCGCAGCTAGTTTTGTAATAAAAGGTATAAGTAACAATGAGTTCTCTTTTGTAGAGATTTCGTTCTAGATTATGTCTTACTTGTTAATTTATTAATTACTTTACCGTTAATCTGAATCTAGTTAACGTCCATTGCGATAGAATCTTTGGGGCTGACAACATAAGTGAAGATTTAAAAGAAACAGTAAATTATTAATATGCCTCTATAGAAATTAAATTTCATGTACAGTCAAACCAAAGGATATAAGTAACCAGGTCGTCGGATATAGTTGAAAGGGGTTCGAACCTTTGAATTGTGGCATATCCGACCCGCCGAAATTTTGATTTAATTTGGTAGCTTTATTTTGATAAACGAACTGTTTATTTTCTATTTACTGGTTACTGTTAGCCTGCGTCATCCCACTGCTGGGCAAAGGCGAGAGGCCTTTGCCCCCTCGTGACTTCCAGCTCTTTCGATCCAAGGCTAAAGTGGACCACTGGTCGTTTGTTTTTCCAGCTCGTCCCGCCATCTTCTACTATTCTTTTTCTATTTATAAAATTAAATTTTAATTGAAAAAATCCACTGATTTCTTACTAAACTTCAACTACATCCGACGACCCTGGTTACTTGTCTCATTTGGTGACTGTACTTATTCTTTCTCAATTAATAAAACGTCTCCCACATTAGTCGCATTCTTCCAGAATACAAAGAAAAATCAAAGACCGAACAAATGCTCCAATGAAGAGAGTAAGAACAAACCAACTACCCCGACTCGTTAATACAAAATTGATTTTAAAGTAAGAAGTCTAAAGTTTAAAATCCAATAAAAGCTTGTGGTTATCAGATCTTGAGGGGGAACGGGGGATACCGCGGCGTTACCAAGACTCCATTTTCGTATTTACTTTTGAGACGAAAGATAAAAGCGTTCGTCCAAGGGATTTATACAATGGTTTGTTTGAAGCCCGCAAAGATACTCGTCGCATTGGAAATATTAAAATCTGGATCTAGATTTTTCTTAAGTTTTTGTTATGTAAAGCTGGGATGTAAGATAAAGTCTGACAACTCAATGATGCGGAAAACTTTGGCAGTCTTATGTTAAAGAATGACGCTGCTTTAAATCCGTGTTGTATTTATGTTTGTAATTAAGATCAAAGTATATTTACTGAAGTCAAATCAAATTGGATCTTGTTCAATTTTCATTGCAGTAAAGCTGTATCTTCAAAGATCATAGAAAACATTACATATGTTGCTGTATATGTTGTTGCTGTTGTTCATATGTTGCTGCGTATGTACAGACGCCAGCAGGTCAAGCTACCCTAAACTGTCAAATTTTCCCAATCAACCTTGAACCTTAATACTTTAATGATAAAGTTGAAAATCTATTAAAGAAATTTGACAGATTGTAGTAACTTGATGTGCTGGCGTCCGTACTATATTTATTATTTAATGTAAAATAATAATAATATTTCATGTAAATCACTGTCCATTCCAAGGTTGCCTGTCTGGACTTTAAAAGAGACTGTGACCTCTGAGTTTGTATCGGCCTTTCTTCTCAGAGTAGTCAGATAGGAAACGCCGACCTCATTTAGTTTTTTTATATGATTGACGCGTAAAAGTTTGTACAAACCTACTTACAGAAATAAAATCATTTTCATCAGTGGAGACTTGTAAATGGCCTTCAAATGCATATTGTTTAGGAACACTGTTTATATTAGCTGGAAGTTTGCCGAATAGAATAAAGTAAAATATAATTATGTGGTGTACAATAAAGTATATATAAATAAATAAGAACAGATAGAACAAATAAATCAGGGACTGTGAACAGCATTATATCTACGGAGTCAGTCACCCACACCCGTAAACCGATGTAATTAGCCGTACCTACCACTAAACTTCCCGAATAACGTCTGACCAAGTTCCGACGTAAAAACTTCACCATTGTTAACTGTGAGCTAATTGAGACTCCGTGTCCACGACTTGATCAAATTATAGCTACCCCAGGTGTCACAGTAGCTTTAACAATTAATATCGATGCTACTAACCGTTTTATGGGACTGGGAGATAGTTAAATTAGTGCCATTGAAGCTGCTCTTTACAAGGTAGATTCGTTAAGTTTATTAACGGTAATAACTATTGAAGACAATGGGACTTTCTAATTCAAACTACGTATTCTGCCAATGGAAGGTAGGAGGTCGTTCCGAGCATGTTTGTAGGTGTACTCTTCCCACAGCTATCAATATGCTTAATTATATATCTGAAAGAAAGAAAGAAAGAAAGAAAAGTAAGAAAATACGTTTCGTTTCGTTCGTTCGTTTCGTTTCGTTTCGTCGTGTTTCGTCGTTTCGTATCTGCCATTTTATTAACAACTTCCACATTATTAATTCTTACATTAATATCTATTTCAGTGTTTTGCATGATCATTAAGGGGTTTATTTATAAAAGATTATTAAAGTTAAGTGTAGTAGTTAAGTAAACGTCAAAATGTATGGTTAAACAGTCTCTAATCACTACTTAACTTTTAGCAACATTTATGAATAAAGGGGCTATCGTTTTTTTTTTCCTTTTCGCTTCTTTGACACCTTCAGATTTTATACAGAGAGCCTTAGCCTACCTACTTACCTACCGGTTTTGTTGTTTTAACTACATCAAAATAACCTTTATAACATATAGGATCAAAAAAGTCTTCACCCTTCACCACAAAAACACACAACATTGCATTTCAATTTAAAATTCATCCCATGGATATAAAATCGTTCAAAAAATCCATTCAAAACGCAGTCTTTAACATATAGACGCCACAATGGATGTGGCCTCAAATCCATTGACAAGTTTCTATGGAAGTCGTTTAAATCATATCGCACAATAGATTGGGGAATGCATTGAAACGCCAACAGGAGTCAGAATGCGGTATGGAATAAATGGCATTTTGGTATCTATTGAGCTGGCGCGTTTATCAATATTGGATTATAATTTAGTCTCATTGTGATGCTGTCGATTTGGTTTGTAGAGGTGCCACGCTCAATGTAGGTCTTGTTGTGCAGTAGTTTTATTGACAGTTCTAAGATTGCGTAACTTGAATCTTGCATAGCGGTACAAAGGAACAGTGGTGGCCACCACTGCTCCTTTGTACCGCTTTGTACCGCAATGGTAAAGACGAGTTGTAAGTCGTGGGTCACCCAAGCAGGCACTTTACTTTGTGTAAATTATTTCAATACTACTGCTCTCATGGAAAACATCGTGAGGAAACCGGCATGTCCTAGAACCAAATATTCGAAGAAAACCGCACTGGGTACGCGTGGTGGATTATGACCCACTCCCTCTCACAGAGAGAAGGCATGTGTACCAGTAGTGGGAACATAATAGGCTGATTATGGGAAAAAAGGACAAACTACATAAAGTACAGGTTTTAAAAACAAGATACAAACACTCAATGAATTCTTATTTCATGATGAGGTAATTACTTTACAGAATTGGTAAACACATCCAATTTCCAAACAAAACTTTTGAATAAACTCATAATTTATACACACACGAAAACCTGAAGAAAGCATTCGACCTCTCAAGCTAAAGTGGGGCAAGATGAATAGGATCTCAAGTTTAGTACAGCGTCGGTACTCAGAAATGATGTGATTTCGGCTGGCGTGAAGTAGAAGCAGTTTATATTGATAGGTATGTGTACCTGAGAGCTCTTGAAAGAAGAAATTGATGCAAAGAGAGGTCGGGATGATGGACCATTTCTGTATTGTGAAGGAAATATGTTGTTAAAAGTTTTAGAATGTTGAATTTGAAAGGTTGCTGTCATTAATAATCTTGGACTGTTCAAAGGAACTGACCCAAATCAAGCTTTTTTCGTAAGACCGTAGTTGACTTTATTTTTCCAATTGAACCAAAAAGGGATCGGTAGGTGAAGAGGAAAAGTAGCAGGTGAATTTATTTAGTCTGTCAACAAACGTAACAATTCGCCGGACTAAAACAAAACATTTCAAGAAATAAAACTTTCACAACCCCAAATGGACATCATGAATAACACAAAAACAATTCACGTTGTTTAGCTTCAAGAACTTCCCATTTACCGTCCTTACGGAAAAAATTAAGTCAAATGCAAGCAAACGTTCTACAAATAAACAATAAGAAACTATATAGTTAATAGGAATACAACCTTAAGGGAGTGTCCAGTTCAAAGCAACTAAATGGTTTTGTGCAGAAACAATTCAGTGGCCACCTGGGTCCCGGAGGATACAAAAGGGACAACTAATACAGTTAGAATAGAATTACATAGACGATCTGTTATATGACGGATAAAGTATTGTAGTAATGGAAACCGTTTGTAGGATACGGGGACGTTTCACGAAATTGCAGAGGAATCAAGAACCCCTTGAGACTGCGAACTTATGCAAGAGATTATAATGTAGGCTAAAAAGTAACTACAGTATTTTTATCTCACGAAGCGATGCGTTCTTTACTTGTGGTTACCAAGTTTATAGACTTGTTGTGAATGTGTGTGTAAGCGCACGAGCTCTCGGTACCGTCCGAGACAATAGCGAAGTCCGAAGTGTGTATGTTTGCGTGTGTGTGTGTTATTTGTTGACGCTACTCGACTACATGCACACATTTACAGCGTGTTTGTACACTTGGTTACGACAAGTAAAGCGCGCATCGTTTCGTTGTATACAGAAAATTTATCAATTCTGCATAAAAGTAATACTAATATTTGATCTCGTACATAATGAACCATTAATTTCCCGACATCGAGTCTGCTAGAGACATGGGCATTTAATTAATATCGACAAAGCCCCAGGAAATTACTATCAATCAATTTGTTTGCTCGCTAATACTCTATGAACTTATTAAATATTTTCTTGCGTCTTTGTCGAGGGGATTTCAATATTTTTTTTTCCTAGAGTTACCACTATTTGTTTTGTTTAGCATAATATGCTAATATCCTGTACAATTCCGTCTCATTAAAGAAAGTTACAGCCATGCTTATCATATGCAAGGATAATCGCAGAGTCATTTCCATCGATGAGAATGTTTATATATGTATATACTAGTAAATCCGATTTTGCTTGTACTTTTATTTGTGGAATACAGGCCGCCAGGAAATGCTAAGATGCTAGTTCATACATTATTCTTTACACTAGTATCGTTGTGGAATATTTTCCGACTGTGCTTTGATGGATCAATAACATCTTTATTTAGGTGTCTACGACTTCAAACGCGTGCCACGATATTTATTTTTTATAATTAATATTATAAATGCGAAAGTTTGTAAGGATGGATGGATGGATACTTGGATGTTTGTTACTCTTTCACGCAAAAAGTACTGAACGGATTAGGATGAAATTTGGCACACAGATAGTTTAAACCACAGAACAGATATGGTTTAAACCCAGGAATAACACATATGATACTTTCTATCCCGACATTCCCACGGGATCGAAACATATGCGGGTAAAACCGCGGGGCGCAGCTAGTACCTAATACGTTATGTTTATTTTTTCCGGGATTACCTTTGGTCCTACTTTGAGCGCTTCGCTTCGCTAGGATTATCAAGTATATTGGGTAAATTGTCCTATTCTTTCCCCCAACCTACGCCCATTTTTGCCAACCTATCAAATTAATTCTCACAGTACTTTTGAAACGGAAAAGCATTCGTCTCCTATATTCGTTTGACTAGCTTCTGGTCGCGACTTCTTCCGCGTGAAGCTTTTTGTTCCCCCGATCCAACCCGTCGCATCGCCTGCCTGCGCTATTTTTCTTCTGATCTTATCTATATATTTTTTCTGGCTTTTCTCTGTTTGCTCGACCCCTAATGATGTGATGTTACATAGCCTATTTTGTCTTCCTCAAAAATTGGGCTTTCAAGAAATTTTCAAGTCCGACTGGTAGTTCAAGAGATTAGCGCGTTCAAACAAACAAACTCTTCAGCTTTATTATTAGTATATACTAGCTTCTGCCCGCGACTTCGTCCGCGTGAAGCAACTTTCTTATTTTTTTTTTCCGTAAGAACCTTCTACAAATTATTAGGAAACTTAAAAAAAAAGATGTACGCTTGCCGCGGTTGGTCCGTGGATGGGTGACCATCTTCACATACCAAGACCCCTCCGTGCTTCGGAAAGCACGTTAAGCCGTTGGTCCCGGCTATCTTTCGTGGATCTTTGACAGTCGTTAAGGGTCGTCACTAGCCCGAAAGTCTGACAACCGGTCTTACCAAGGGGTATCGTATTACCCAGTAACTGGGGGTCTACTCCGAAGTGGTATCGGCCGAATGTTCGGCCGTTTCCTGCTACGAAGTTACTATTTCGTTCAGAAGGTCCCGATCCTACACTCCTACACTCTTTCGAATATTGAGTATGGTCCCGATTCAACTGAGCCGATCCGAACTTTTTTAACATTTTTCAGTAATATTCGGTTCGGCCATGTGTCGGTCTGATCCGAACATTCGCACTTTGCACTTCGTAGTAGACCCCCTGGGTTGTGGAGGTCAGATAGACAGTCGCTCCATGTAAAATACTGGTATTCAGCTGCATCCGGTTAGACTGGAAGCCGACCCCAACATAGTTGGGAAAAGGCTAGGCAGACGATAATGATATATGTGTAGATTACGCACTTCCATACCTCCAGTTATACCTACTTACTACTTTGACAAACTTCCGACCTCAAATTTATCAAACACCCTCGTACGAGGTCCCTCAACAAACACACAATCAGAACAAAAGGGGCGTTAGTTAGCGAAACAGGTTGCCCATCTGAACGGAGTGGGCAACAATAATTCATATCTGGGCACAAAGCAACCGGCTGGATTAATCTCAGAGATCCCCAGGGCAGTAGACGTGGTGATTCAATTTGAATAGGAAAAAACCGACGACCATAATAGAGAGTAGGTAACATAGATCAAGTTTGGATTGCAACTTATCCTATTTTTTATTGTTAACGAATCTTTTGTGTTTTAGTTGGAAATCTCTAGGGTTTTGTTCGAGGAGAGAAAAACTTGATGAGATGTTTTGTTAACCTGGAATGGGTGGCTTTATAGTGGTAGACAGTCAACGCAGACGGATAGTTTTTTTCATTGTTTCCTTACAAATTACTTGAGAGACAAGCCGCTTCATGTGTAGAATTGACTTGAAAAGGAAAGGAAACGGAGTATTTGTCCTACTAATACTCGTATTATAAAGAAAGAAAGAAAGAAAAAGTATTTATTGCGACTCGTACAGGACGCAAATAAACGCAAAAGTTTGTGAGGATGGATGGATGGATGTTTGTTACTCTTTCACGCAAAAACGACTGAACGGATTTAGATGAAATTTGGCACACAGATAGTTTATAACCTGAATTAACACATAGGATACTTTTTATCCGGATATTCACACAGAATCGAAACTTATGCAGGTGAAACCGCGGGGCGCAACTAGTTCTAAATGTGTTCTTTTTTTTTGTATGGAAAAAGGCCAAGGTTAAATTCTCATGTTTTATATGTTGTTTTTAACGACCTTTAATGTCACCTGTAGTTGCTAAATGTCGTGTTAGAAAACATAAAAAGCTATTGACCCTAATTACTGTATGTCATTATAAAAACGTATATGGTAGGTCAGGGCTCAATAGAAAACTCTTCAAGACTGACTGCTTTATAAGAAAAGTTGAGAAAATCTGAAAATATTATTTAAAAAAAAAATGTTGTTTTTTTTAACAAATCTAGAAAGAAAATAATGCGAGTGTCTCACTTGACGATGTTTTTAACTTATTGTTATTCTATTTCTCATGGACTATGAAATGTAAGAAACTGGTTCGAACAACTGTTCAACAATTCTTATTTTGGACGTATAATTTGTTATTACTGTGGGAACCACGTAAGTTTGCGTAACATTTTTGTAACTCACAAATATAACTTGAAAGTATGAATAACGAAACGCGACCAAGATGGCAGTAGCACAGACAGAACTGCGTAACTGTTTTTTCAGTTATTTTTCCTCTGAACAACCCAACAGCAACCTTATTATAACGTTCATAAAGATGACTGTGATTTTGACAGTGATGCAAAATCAGAGGTAAAATTACTGTTAAAGGACTTGTAGCTTAACGTGATCCTTGTTTTCTGTATAAAATAGAAAATGAACTACAAATCTACAGCCTACAACGTTCTGACATTCACAAAATATAAAAGAATCTATCAGAAAGATAAATATTAAAACCAAATGATTTCCATTACAAACACAAATAAAGAGTTGAGAATTTGAATTGTTGGTATATAATGTATCATAATGTCATCACACAATAGTGGTTGTTGTTGTTTGGCCATTATTTTTCGAATGGAGTATAGAACATACATATTCTCAGCAGTTAAAACCACTATTTACTTAATATCGTTACCAGACGGGGTGGCAAAGCAAAATAAAATCTCTACGTTACACCCGTAACAGGGAAAACCCCATGGGGTGCTCTTAATTAAATACGGCCACGATTGAAACCTCGCGCCCTGAGAAATCCAATATTTCTTCAGCTTTTTTCCTCTCTAGTGCAACGTGAGTGAGTGAGTGAGTGAGTGAATGAGAGAGTAAGTGAACGGCGAATGAATTAGTAAGTCAACATAATTATGGAGCTTCTGAATTACGGAGGAAGATATCAATTGAGATCGCAGTTGTAGATTATTCACGAAGATATTTAGTGGCTAGCTACATGCAGCTCTGTTGTTCTTGTTTGATATATAGAGGACAGCACATCAAGTTACTACAATCTGTCAAATTTCTTTAATAGATTTTCAACTTGATCGCTAAAGCATTAAAGTTCAAGGTTAATTTGGAAATTGTCGGGTAGCTTGATGTGCTGGCGTCTGTACATATTGTTGTAACTCAAGTTTTCTTTGCATTTTCTTATGAATAAAAATTTACCTAAAATAAAGGGTATACAGATTCATTAGCCTTTTCACTCCTAAACGTCTCTTTACTAGAATGTCGTTAAAGTGTCTAAATTGCCATCTCACTGACACTATTAACAAGAAAATGGCGGGGTTAGATAATATTAATAAAGCTTTTAAAATGTCTCATTTTTTATTATAAACGGTGACTCTGTACGTCAGCAAGATTCACCTTAACTATCCCTTGATCTTACCACGAACTAACCGAAACAAACTTACCATATTTTATATCGAAAAAATGTAAAGTAACATCATCACCACGCTATTACCTTCACTTCACCAGGGAAACTCGTTAGGGGTATATTTGACGAACAATTTTGGCGTATAAAAACCCGTGTTGACTTTGCTCTTATTAAAAATTCAAATACCAAGATAAAGTGGGCTTCCAAGATGGGCCCGGTAACTCCGGTAAGTGATCTCCAGGATCATGATTGAACATTTTATATTCACTACAGGGTTCTAGGAACGGCTGAATATTATACCGACGACGTAATTATGGAGAGTTTTATCTAATGAGTTAGGAGGTTTAGTCTTATGGGTTGTTAAATGGTGTGAATTAGTCTGTGAAGAGAAAGTGTGGGTAGTTGTGAGATGGTAAATAGAAAGCAGGTGCCTAAGGAGAATGTTAAAACATTGGACATTAAAATAAATGATACGATAGTGGAAATCGCGAAGACTGCCCCGTGAAATCCCACTAATATTATAAATGCGAAAGTTAGTGAGGCTGGATGAATGGATGTTTGTTATTCTTTCACGCAAAAACTACTGAACGGATTTTGATTAAACTTTACAGTAATATAGCTTATAGATCAGAATAACAGATAGGACACTTTTATCCCGATATTCCTAAAGTATCGACACTTATGCGAGTGAAAACGCGGGGCGCTGCTAGTATGTATTTAATAAAGTTAGTGAGATATTAGTAAAATATTTAAATCAAATCATAAAGCAACGAAAATTAACGTGAAGATGTGAAAAAGAGAATTTTTCAGAAATTATAAATCTTTGATAATTAAAGATTCGTCTGAGAAAGAAATTGCCCGAAATTAATGGGGGAAGCGGTCTTTGAAACATTTTATTTAATAAGACTTTGTGCAGCCCTTCGTACATAATTGTAAATTAATTGCTTTCTCAGGAAAAAGGGACCTTCTAATGGCTAATTAGGTAAACGATAAATACATTTTGAACGGGGAGGCTCTCAGTATCTTCACAGTGTGCCTTTTGAGTTATATTATCGTCTTATTAATATACATCATACGTAATTAGGGGTGCTGAACACCCATAGCATCTTTATAATTAATAAATTTAGACCTTAAAAGACTTATTGCCTAATATTACCCAATGGACATGACCCATTTCTTAACCTAAAATCCTTCGTACTTACAGAAATGAAGATGTTATTCAGAGCTAAAAAACCTACTAGACTTTTTATGTGAAGTACCGTAAAAAGTCTTCGCGGAAAAGCATTCAGTATCGACACAAACAAAAGACATTGCATTTAATGAAACAGAACCAACACTTGTGTAAACCTTTGTATTCAATGCACCGCGTAAACAACAATTAATGAAAGAATGGTGGAGAGTTAAGCCACAAGTCGAGCAGGCGAGTCTATTCCACCAAAGTCTACTGTAAAACTTTAATCACCGCTTAATTAAAGTCGAGTAACTCGTACGTGACCGGTATTCAGCACTCCACATGCCCCAGATACTGTCTCAGCAAGAGATTCAAGATTGCACAACAGAAAAGTGGGCGATTTTGTTGTACTACCCTCATAAAACATAATATGAAACATGTTTAATTTATGAAGGTTCCTTCAGGTATATTTAAAGGCTTTGTTATAAACAGTTTCGCACAAAAAATTGTTAAAAATTAAAATGTAACGGGTAATAAAGTGGCCCCACGTTGGGCGCCAGTAGGGCGCGGCCCGCGAATGAATTCCGCTAAGTCCGGTGCAGAACTTTAATCACCGCTTAATTAAACTAGAATGCTGAACGTGACCGCCCTTCAGTACTGTGCATGTTTAAGATACTGTCTCAGCAGAAGGTTCAAGAATGCACTATAGCACTTTTACAAGTGGGAAGTGAAGTTGGTACACTTTACGACTGTATTTACATAGTAAGGAAACTTAAATTACTTTGTATACTTTGAAAACTTAAGCACTAAGTCTTTACGATAAGATATTGTATGAACATGTGGAATAATAAAAGGAGTAAAGTATTAAATTCCCGCGCGTTATAAAAGCAGACTTATAAATTCAATTTCAAAACCTAACAAGTTTTACAAAAGTACAAATTCGAGAAGAATAATAAATCCAACAGCTTATTCCATTTAAAATAAAACGGCATTTGCCGTAACGACCTCACGCTAAAAATATATGTGCATCCCAAAAGTGATTTATACACGCCTAAATAAATAAACGTATATCAGAAGAGAACGTTATACGCGAAACATATGAAGATAGTTGAAGACAGTAATTTTACGCATTATATAACCCGTCCCAGGGCAAAGATGTGGACATTCGTCATCCGACTTCCGAGCGAAGCGGACCTGCGCCATGTACCCTTATTTTGAAAGGACGGATAAACTTGTATCCGCTTACAGATTTATTTTCCGCACATAAATTATACCGGAGGCCTCGATTTATCTGTTTTTGTCAAGTTATAAATTCTATGTATTTTGTATAACATCTGCTGACTGGAATATGTGACACGCATTTTACATATTACATGTTACGTATTCAAAAGTAATATGTCTTTAAAATGTTGAATAATATTTCCGTGCCCCACGTTGGGCGCCATTTGCAAGTAATACGTGAAAGCAATAAAGTCGACCAAGTCACATGTGAAAATGTGACTTGCATAATGTTACGTTCACTGCCTATAAATTCTATTTAATTAAAAACGTGACTGTACAAAAAAGACCTACTAATCTACATTTATTTTAATGCCACCGTTGTTTGCATTATCCAACGTTTCATTTTGGCACATACATATATGGCAACAAAGAAGTAACATTTACGGTAAGAAAAAATATATATTCGACACGATTCTGATTGTTATAACTCAAAGTCATGTGTGTCAAATATAAGATATATTATTTCAAAACAACGCGTAACGATACGTCGACACGTAACATAAAAGGCGAACATTTCTTTGAGGGTACAAAGCCAAGTCTCAAGCCCTTTGCTCTAACTCCAAACTATTTGAATTCCCTCCCCATTCCTCTGTATCGAAAATTCGAAACGCCGCCATGACACGGGACAGCGATACATATTTATCTAATAATATTTATTGCTGCCATGAAAAACTGCCGCGATTTTCTCGTCTCTCTTCCTATTTAAAGTTTGGATGTTTTATGGCTAACCGGATTGTGGTCGGTGAATATACACTAGCGTACCATATTGTTATGGAAAATAAATCGGTTGACGCGGCGTAAGTTAAAGCTTTAGGAAGCAATGCGAAGGAAACTTTATTTTTTGAGGCAAGGAAAAATATTGTCTTTCAGAATGATGTCTTAAAACACTGAATGGTAAAAGATATATCACAAATGCATGGCTTTCGTATCAACTGTACTTATTTAGAATCGCCTGTCCAAAACCATATCCGTTTTGTAGCTTTAGGAGAGCATCCAAGTCTTCGCTTTATCGTTCGTCTACCATACGTCTATCCTATCCAAGCAAGGATTTATCGTGTAAAGGGGCCAGTTAGGCCTACATCACATACAAATTTGTCTTGTGACGAGATATTATCAAAAAAGAACCCGGACCGAGGTTCGATCAAGCGTCTCGTTTATCAAAAATGGGGAAGGGCAGTCTCCGGATAAAATTGGTCGGCCTTTTAAAGGCAGATCCTACGATGAATTTATTATGCTACCTAAAAGTGTCAGCTACACTTTACTCGAGCGAGATGATACAAACGTAATATGCATACAGTGGATGATGTGGATATGAGTACAAAGGGAAATATAGGACAGGGTAAATTAGGATTCAAAACAAAGCTCTTTGACAATCATATATGAAATTCCCTAAATTCATAGTAACTTTATTAACTACTATGCATGTAAATAAAAACATTTAAAAAAGAGAGGACACAATTTATTTTAAATAATAATATACACATTATTTGAAAATCACAGACCTAGTCATGAGGCGCAAAACATTGTCTGTAAAAGACTCGAAACAATACATATTCATACACAGCCATATTCCGTTGTGTATAGATAGATAGAATAAATAATAATATAGAATAAATAATAATATAAAATAAATAATAATATAAAATAAATAATAATATAAAATAAATAAAATAACTTTATTGAAACAGATAACCTTTACAAAAAATACTTAAAGATTAAGTTACAAGTTTAGATGGTAAAGGTACCTTAAATAATGGAAACCCTGCCTCCTAAACTAGGAAAAACCTGTAACTTAAGAGTCAGTGTTCTACTATTACCTGGAAAGTTCTAAAAAAAAAACCTTTCTGTGCGTGTTATGTTAGAGAACCTAATTAAATAATTGCATAAAAGAATATTCTTTATTATCGCCATAAAAATTACAGGTATAACTGTACATTGTATAGAGTATTAAGTGATCCCACATAAAATACTTATCCTGCAAAAATTGTAGCCAATCCCGTTATCATAGCAAATTGAAAGAAACACATCAAACAATGGTCCATCCCATAAAGCAAGGTACGGCGGGAAGCAGGTGGACTTAGGGTCGATGAATTACTCGAGGACAGCTGTTGAGTGTCGCCGGCTTTTTAACTACCCACACAACTTTTATACGTCATCCGAGAGGATCTAGTGAAGTGCTTGTTTATTGCAAAGGATGGATGTAGTTGAGAATAGTCGAGGAAAATATGAGTAAATATGTCTATCGATTTTGTTAAAGAATAGTCTTGTCTCGCTCTCTAAATAAGGATCGTACTTTATATGAGCAGTGGCGACGGCCGCAACTTAAAAGTTGTAGGCCGCGGTCGAACCCAGTCGGGCGCTTTACTTTGTGTAAATTATTTCATCATCACTGCTCTCAAAAAGGTGAAAGAAAACGGCGTGAGAAAACCGGTAGGTTTTAGAACCTAAAATTCGAAGACATGTGACATCTACCAATCGGCGTGGGGCCGCGAGAGGATGCTTGTGTCCCAGCAGTGTGAACATTATAGGCTGATAATGCTTATGTATATAAGGAACGGGGTGTCGTGTCAAGAGTCGAAGCTTTCCCATATATGGCACAAAATAGCGTGTCGTGTCAAAGCGTTTCACCTATATTTAGCACAAAATGGTAACGCCGTCAACAGGATGGCTATAAAAACCTAAACTTTCACACGCTCCATTAGTATAATAGTTTTCGTCAAGGAAAATAAAAAGGTCTATTTGTATTTTAATACTATCATCATCATCAACACGTGAACGACGTCCCCAGGAGGAATTATGTAGTCTAGCCTATACTTACCTCATAAAAAAACATAGCTTGAAAATCAGTCACCAATTACTTATACAAACACTGCCGGAAGGCCTTCAGTAACAACCATTATTGTTAAATTAGTATGGCCATTAAATGCAAAGGTGTCACTACGGGGACATTAACTTGACGTACTCGTAATTGGATGTTTAAACAACACTCCTTATAGATGTGCAATATAAATAAAGTGAGGGAATTACGGATCATCGATTTTAAATTGTTCTGAATGAGGATGGTTGATTTTTTGGTTTCTTCTATAATACTGCGGAAACTTCTATATTGTGTCTCGTTCAGTGTCCTTCAATGTGTTAATACGCTGTCAGAATGTAGATTTTACTTACTGGTCGTCAAAAGATTGAAGATAAGGAAATAATCAACACAGGAATTGAAGACTATCTACTAAAAAAAATTCTACCCCAAAATTAAATCGCTGCAGTCGCATTTCTCAAAGATTGTTTCTCAGACTTGACTCAGTCAGTTGAAGTCTCAGTAATCCAAAACAGACGCATAACGAATGGCTCATTTGCATCAAAGGCAATCATTAATAACACTTCTTCATCATAATAATTTATGAGAATGTCACCACTAAATCAGGACATCCACTCAGTGGCGAGATGGCGCCCTGAATCACCATTTCAACTGCATATTATTATTGCGTGAGTCCTAAATCTAAAGATAACGCGATTCAACGACGTGGGAGGGCCATCAAAATCCCTTTCTATGTTTAAAATAAAAATTTAACCCTAAAAGCAGTTTCATTTTATGAAGGTTCTTTATGCCCTGCGGCATCGTAGATGCATTTATTTGTTCTTATAAAATTGTTATTACCTCGTTCCACAATTTCGTACTTTCGTTTCACCGGCGGTTTATATTAAGTCGGCGGGATGTTCGGTATTAAACTTTGCGGGTTCCTTTTAATACTGTACGAGTTCTTACATTTTTAAAATATACGTCGCTGAATTTGCCGTGCTTTGTCTTGCGTTGATTTTATTTTTTCTTCAGCAAATTGGTCGGCCATTCACTATGTTAATGGTAGCGGTGGTGTCGTAAATTATTTTAACACTATTACGGTTCTTTTAGTTTCGTTTCTCGCCTTTGTTGCTTGGAATGGAACACATGCAAAAACTGAGCAAAGAGTTAACTACTTTAATTGCGGGACAGAAGTGTCTAACATTTTTCCTATTACAAATTGGCTGCGGCGAAGGTGGAGTGACGATCAGCCGATCGATTCTGTAAAATCTCACAGTGAAAAGTTAAGTGAAGTGAGCTTAGAGTGAGCAGCCGATCGATTCTGTAAAAATCTCACCGTGAAAAGTTAGGTGAAGTGAGCTTAGAGTGAGCTGTCAATAGTGTCAATCCCTAGTATTAGTTTTCACGGTGAGATAGTTACAGAATCGCACTGCTGCAGTGCGAATCTGTAACCATTTCACTGTGAAAACTTAGATGAAGTGAGCGTGGTGTGAGCTGTCATTCCAACTAATGCTATTGACAGCTCACTCACTCTAAGCTCACTTCACCTAATTTTTCACGGCGAGATTTTTACAGCTGTCAATAGTGTCAATCCCTAGCATTAGTTGGAATGACAGCTCACTCCACGCTCACTTCACCTAAGTTTTCACTGTGAGATGGTTACAGAATCGAACTGCTGGTCTGCTGGTAACGTTTGCAGGGCCAACATGGCCAGAGATCGCACAAGACAGGGGGTTTGGAAGGGAAAAGGGGAGGCCTTTACCCAGCAGTGGGACACAATGTAGGCTAACAAAACAAAAATTGTAGGAAACGACCTTTATTTTTAAAGTTAGCCAAAAAAAAAATTGCTGCATTGACTACTTTTTGTTCTAGCACGTTGTAGGTAGCACGTTCCCGAGGAATAATTTCTGACATCCACGCGGGTGAAGCCGCGGGCAGAAGCTAGTATTGAATAAATGGTACCAGTGAAAACTGTAACATCAAAAAATCTCCAATGAGTCTAATACAAAGCAAAAAACAGCAACCTTTTAAAAGACCATTATTCAACTCCATTCAAAATATAAGTCTCCTACAGAAATATTCTCCTAAATTCGTATATCATTGAAACAGTGCATCATATTACAAACAGACACGGCGACACTCGACATTTGTTCCGGACACTTGTGACGACACTCCAAATGTAATATGTCGCTCTCGGGACCTGCTTGAAGAAACGCTTTCAACAATTGCACATATTTTTGTGTTTACTCTCTCGACATTTTTATTTTTGTGTACTTTTGGGGAAATGCCAGGTAGGTAAGTAATTATCGTAGGATTGTTGAAGAGTTTTTTGTTTGTGACCATCTCAGTTAAGAACAAAGAGATTTTCTTATGCTGGAAAGTAACGAGCGTCACACTGACTTGCATCTTGGAAAGGATATTGGGCGTTTTGGTGCCCTCACCCCAACAACAATAATTGTATTGTCGATGAAAAGTTATTTTTAATAGGGACAATATTTACTATGACCACTTTTACCAATTAGATACCCGTTCAGAGTTATCCCGGTACGAATATGACTTATATTGCAGAAATAAAAATTAGGTATATTTTGTTTTCTTCGGTCCATTTTTATTAGCCCAACTAAGGAAACGACGACGACCACACGACAATGTTATTTATTGTTATAAAATGTGTTTTCTTTATATTATAATAAATAGTATGACTCAGATGATGGTGGTGGCGATAATGATGTCCATCAACACTCGATAGTTCATGGTGATAATCCCTCGCAAAACCGTTAATTCGGCATTAGTGGACATTTAATAGAAAATAATCAATAAAAAATAGGATTCAAAATAACTCGAAACGACGACAACAGAACAAAATAAGCGCTAAAGTATATATTATTATACATAAAAATACCTTTCTAGTCATATAAAAATTATTGCTGTTAGAGCGGGTACCAGGTTCCATACATTTTTGCCCGTCATCCTTTCAGTCAATAAAAGTTAGATTCGTTTTTCTACAATAAGCAGCCTTTGCAAATATAGTCACAGGGAACATATTGCTATAAGTATACAACCATTGTTTACAAAAAGAATACTGACGGATGCAATAAAACCTTCTAAAGACACCATATCCATCTCCCCCAAAATTCCAATGTAGGTACAAATAAAAGATATTCCAAGTTAAAATTCCTTCTTGTTCCCCAAACTCGATTCTCCATAGCTGTACAACATTTCATAAATATTGAGAACAAAGGACGCTTTTAAGATCTTTTCTTAACGGTTCGTTTCGCTCAAGTCCTAGCTCAAACGAAATAGACTATGTTTATGTGAAAGTACGAAGATGCGAAGACGTACGAAGGTCTTCGATATCGGAAATCGTATGATGGAACTCAAATGAAGTTGGGCAGGACACCTGGCAAGGCGCAGTGATGACAGGTGGAGTAAGGCTGTGACAGAGTGGCGTCCAAGGACTGGAAGACTATATAAAAATGTACTCCTCTGTCCCAACTAACTTTCCATCCCTACTAACACATTCCTCCCCAAAGCTCTTCGGGGCTTTGATGTATTTTATCCGTGTCAATGACATCAATTTATGATGATTTTTGTGTGATCGTTTAAGTACATATTTGATAATATAATTAACCATATTTTTAATCTATTTGTTTCAGTGTACCTACTAACACCCGTCAAAAAGTTTCACATTAAATTCAAAGTGTTATCTATGAACTAGTATTGGATTTAGAATGCGCGGAGAAATAGCGGATTTAGAATGTGCGAAAAATAGCGGATTTAGAATGTGCGGAGAAAACATAAAAAAAAAAAACTTAAAGTTTTTTTTTTTTATGTTTTCTCCGCACGTTTCTCATATCACATCTGACATTGGCAGAATTGTCGACATCGGCACAATTGCCATAGAGAAAAATAGAATAGAAAAATGTACTCTGTGACGAGATGTCTGAATATCTATATTGTCAATGTCAATTAATGTGAGTTGTCATTGGTCCCTATTTTAGCCCCGACATCAAGCAATAGACAAAAGTGCTAACATTTTTATGCTTGAGTACGAGACTTTTGACTATGCGTATCTTATGTCTTTTTTTATTTTTTTTTTATTTACGAATAAAAAAAAATTAATTAATTATTATGATTCGAGGGGCCCCTTAGGGCCGAAGCCTGCCGGGTCAGCGGGATTGTCCGAAAGGGTTACCGCTACCCCGGAACATAAAGGGCGAAGGAAGGAACCCACCCAGGGTTTTAGTCAGTAAGAGTCTGACACTCCCTTCCGCTCCACCCAGAGCGGGAGGGGTCATTTGATGATTTCCCACCAGAAAAAAAAAAAAAAAGGCTAAGCTGTTGGCTGTCAGAGTAAAGGCAATATATTATGTAGGCACATTACTCTTGGTCATGCTGTGCTGGCATTACTAGGTACTATAGAATTTACAGGCTTACGCGTATAATTACAGCTTTACTTGATTTTATGACCTCGTTGCCCTTAGTTCGTTAGCGTATTAGCAAAACTAAGAAAAGATATTAAAATACCATGGAAATCTTCGACGGAAGTCATTATTTCCTCCTTATGAATATGAGATATCATAAGAACACGGAGATAAGATAGATCACACAACTATTACGCCAATTACGCAACGGTCAGGCTTCCCTTAATCCGTATGCTCGGTCCCAAGTTAGAAAAAGGGCTCAGAAGCGACCCAACTTATACTCAGCCTCCATGATTCAAATTGATTTATGCCCACCGATAAGCAGATCGAAAACTTTCCCAACTAACCATTTTCAGAAGCTCACACGGAGTGGGAAAAACTATTGTTTCACTCTTCAGTTGCGTAACGCCGAGTGCTATTGTAATAAGTTATTGGCGGAAGGATTTGTGGCTATAAGTTAGCTCGCGCACGGTGCCCTGATTCCGCTGATATTGATCTTTGTAAGTCGGACGCGCTCCGTCGAGGGAAGAAAAACGATCACAGTTTAACGAAAGGGAACACCAGAATCTAATTAAGCTTTCCTTCTTTACTTTTCAACGTCCTTCGTAAACAATTTAGCTCAACATATTAATTAATAGATCAATTAATTAATTCACCCATCAGCTGTTACAGCATCAACGTGTAAAATAACACAACAAAGCATGGGTTTTGATTGAATTTATTTCTGTAATAACAAGGCTATTGCATGGGTAAAAAGAAATGAATATCCGTCAAAATGTAGTAGCCATTTCGCCACAAATGCGCCCTCATCCATCATAGGTAATCGGAAACGATCATTGCAAAAATGGGTATAATTTACTGTGAGCTTCGCATTTTACAGTCGACCCAAATTGCTGCCATTACATGCTACATGACACTGCGGTACAACATAACGACTGTCCATTTTGTTCAAAAATGTTTTTATCCTGAAACTATAATTCTGTCTGCTATGTGACTTTTCTGGTCTTCTTAAAAGGAGGACCATTTAACATTTTCTCTTCCCGTCGACGCTTTTTGATCGGGGGAACGACACATTTCATGGAACTCCCGATAACAATCCGCTCCATCACACGGTACTGTTTATCGGAAAGGGGTCTCAGGACGGCAAAACTTACGCCCAACGCTTTGCCTTTCAGAAGATCTTCGCGCAGTAGGGTGTTGTCACATAAGCGAGTCTTGATATACTTCAGAAGGTGTTCCAAGTCTAAATTGGTAAGCTTAACTAAAGCAGCGATAGCGATTTTGTCATGATCTTCGGAGTCTTTTAGTTCAACTTCTAGGTTAATGTCGCTGCCCCCCAAGGGGTAAATAGTTTCTTGGAGTTGGAAGCGATTTGGGCCGGCTCCGACCATTAATGCACATCTGAAGTTGCTCTGCCTACCTACGATGGTGTTCAGCCAGGCCGAGTTTCTATCTAATGCTCCTAGTAGGAAATTTATGAAATCGGCTACTTCTTTTTGTTTCCTATATGATGCGATAGCAGCTAGAGCCACCTCTGGCAGGTCTACGACCTTCTCGCTTATTTCACGTGGCTTCTTGCAAGGAGGTCTTTTAGTTGCCATCGTCACTGCCAGTCTCTTGAACAACCTCTTAACACCTTTAAAGATATTTCGAACACGTTGAGTCTCGGAACGTAAAATTTTGCCGTTTTTAGAAAAATTGAGGACGAAATATATTTTTGGTTACTTTTTTCCTGATTTGAATTTTGTTTGATGTCACTATTTGAAGTTTCATCCAGTTAATGTTTTTATTCTTTTTTTTTCAGGACTTTTTTTTGGTGTAGGACGGAAAAGAGGCCGTAGTCGAGTTATGTAATGTATAACAAAAATACGGGGCTTTTAATTGGATTTTGGCTGTTAAGGTATTATAAATCATAAACTCTTACAAGCAATAATTTCGCCTACACTGGCCGCCTACTAGTCTTCCCACCAAGCTATAAAGTGCGTAGGTCGAAAGTAAACCTACATAATTTAGATAATTACTTTATTCCAGCGGTGCGCGGTGCAGTAAAAACTCCGAACTAACTGGAAATAAATGACGGCATCGAAGTTATTTAAAACAGTTAATAGTGATCGTAAATGCAAAGCGTTGGTTGGAATTCCAATAAACTAGTTTCGTTGAATGCAAGTTGCAACCAAAATCATGGTTTTCCATGCGATTGGGAGTGACCAATTTGAACAGCCATGATATTTATTGCCTTTTCAATGTGTAAAATTTAACAGTAGCGGGGTATGTGGGTGTCATGGATCATATAATTGGAGGTTTTGCATTTAAAATCACGTCATTAAGCTTTAATAGTAACTTTTTGAGACCAATTTTAATGTCGATGAACTAATGATTTTATGAAATCTGTCAATATCAATCAGCTTCTTCTTTTCGTTTTGACGGTACATTTATGTTACTTATTACTTGCCGCAATAAACGTGGCCACTTACTGTTTGGGCCCAGTAGGTGGCCACGTTTATTGCGGCGTCAGAGGCGTTGTTCAGCGGGGTAATTGAGTAACACACTATCACTAGCAATGAGTTTCACTTTGACAGTTCAACAACATTCATTGCGTTATTTACGTTGTTGAGCAGACAAATTTTTAGAACATATGAAGCAATGGATTAGCAATATCCTTCAAAATGATTCAGATTAAGATTGATAGTGTGCTACGCAATTAGGGTGCTGATCGTCAAGGGTGCAGGTGAATAGGTATTTGGGACACTAGCAGGTGAGACACAGTCTTATTTTTTTTTTATGATATAAACTAGTGCTTGACTGCGATCCCGCTTGATGGAAAGCAGTGTCTGTAATCATCTAAATATTTCTATATCAGCCTGTGATTATATTACCCATTTCCAAGCGTATTATTAACAAGCTGCGCCCCGCGGTTTCACCCGCATAAGTTTCGATCCCGTAGGAATATCGGTATAAAAAGTATCCTACATGTTAATCCTGGTTATAAACCATCTGTGTGCCAAATTTCATCCAAATTCGTTCAGAAGTTTTTGCGTGAAGGAGTAACAAACATCCACCCATCCATCCATCCATACAAACTTTCACGTTTATAATATTATATAGTAGGATAGACAATTAAATTATGACCTTACAGTAGCTAACATGAGAACAGTTGGTCTAAGAGCGTCGACCTCTAGCCTCATACATATTTACAATTTGAACGCAGTAAGTTATGCCTAGCATTCGTTTGGTGATGGAAAAATAGAGGAGACGTGGCTTTGTTATACTTGCATAGCTGCATTAATTATTTCTTTGTTACTGGGTTAGCAGAGCTGTGTCCTCTTTGGTGAAGAGGAAGCCCAAATCTCTTTTTTTGTGATTGTTAGAATCCATCATTGACATAGTCAAATCATATTAAAGTTTAGCTGTTGCCCGCGACTTTGTCTACGATCGAGGATGAAAAGTAGCCTATGTTCTTCTCCAAGTCATTGTCTACTCGTGTGTCAAACTTCATCCAAATCCGTTCAGCCGTTTTAGCGTTAAAGCGTAACAAACAAACATACAAAAAATCAAATCTTTTCTCTTTATAATTTTGTTTAGACGATAATATTTTGTAGACAGAAGAGTCAGACACATGGCCGATAGTTATGGAAGGAAGACGAGGACTTTTAACATATTATAATAGTATTCAACACTAGAACATGAAGGCTAAAATAACTAGCTAGAATAGATACAACGTAGATACAAATTGTAGGGAACCAAGTTAAACTGAATGTAAATTACAGATTTGTAGGTGCCACTCACATTATGTGCGATGGGTTTAACTCAGCATCTGCCATTACTAAATTGACGGTATTGCAACAGGTGATTCTAGTACCAATTATAGGAATGGCTACTTATTCTAATGTTAGTTTATTTAACTAGGTAGGGTCAACCACAATTTCAAGAGTACAGTTTTACTCCATCATTTTAGAATCGTTCCTCAATGTTAATTTTAAACTGAAGGATTTGAATACTTAACTGGCTGGGATCTTGTTTTGGGAGGGCCTAAATGTTAGAAAAATTAAGGGTTTTATCGTCAGTTATTAAAGAGAGACCAGTGGTGGCCCAGTGCTAACGGCTTACGAGTTGTAGGTCGTGGGTTCGTACCCAGGCAGGCGCTTTACTCTGTGTAAATAATTTCATCACCACTGCTCTCAAAACGGTGAAGGAAAACATCGTGAGAAAATCGGCATGTCCTAGACCCAAAAATTTGAGATGTGACATCTACCAACTTGCACTGGGCCCGCGTGGTGGATTACAGCCCACTCCCTCTCACAGAGAGGAGGCCTGTGTCCCAGCAGTGGGAACATTATGTTATTAAAGAGATCGAGAATTATTATTGAGAATCGGGGTTAGGTAAAGTTAGATCTTTTTTGCTCATAGTACTGTTGGGTTTAGCCTTCTTTAGTGTAGACTAGGATATTGAAAAAGTATTCGGATACGGTCATTTGTTTATTTTTGGCAGTCGTTACAGGTATTCAGAAGCTGACAAGTCTTGCCAAAAGGGGATCGTGTTACCCAGTAACTGGGAAATAGAGATCAAACAGGCATTCGTTCCGTGTAAAATAATGAAAGAAAGAAAGAAAGAAAAATATTTTATTCTGCACAAACAAAACTCACAATTACAAGTAATGGTATTCAGCTGATTCCGGTTAGACTGAAAGCTGACCCAAATGCAGCTTGGAAAAGGCTAGACAGATGATGATGATGATGTCCGATAATATTGTGTACTAGCTGCGCCCCGCGGTTTCGATCCCATGGGAATATCGGGATAAAAAGTATCCTATGTGTTAATCCTGGTTATAAACCATCTGTGTGCCAAATTTCATCCAAATTCGTTTAGTAGTTTTTGCGTGAAAGAGTAACAAACATTCATCCATCCATCCATGATCGATCCATACAAACTTTCACGTTTATAATATTAATAATATAATAATAATAATAGTAAGATAATAATGTTCCTACTGCTGGGACACACACACAGGCCTCCTCTCTGTGGGAGTGGGCCATAATTAACCACGCGAGCCCAGTGCGATTTGGTAAAAACTAGTTAAATAATTGTAGGACATAGGTATATTGCAGTAGAGTAGCCGTCAGCAGCCTCTAGTAAGATATGATCCCAAGCTAGGATGAAAGAAGGACATTAATTCACAATAGTGAGACAAAAAAATACTTTATACGGACGCAAATCAAACTGGTTAGATTCTTTGTAGTGAGATATGATCAAATATTTAGTAATGCCATCATCAAAATATCGTCGTGCATCAAGAACCTGTTTGAACTTTTTGCTTATTATAACTACTGTACATACGCCAGCAGGTCAAGCTACCCGAAACTGTCAAATTTTCCCAATCAGCCTTGAACCTTAATGCAGTAGCGATAAAGTTGAAAATCTATTAAAGAAATTTGACAGATTGTAGTAACTTGATGTGCTGGCGTCCGTACATCATTTAGGAACGTTGCGTCGCATAAGTTGATTGAAACATCGATGTTACTTGGGTTAATTTATCTTGTAAGTACCTACCTCTCACTATTTATTAATGCGCCTGTGTATGCGCATGTTTTACAAGGCTAGATTGATGAATAATTCTGTCTTGAGTAGGCACTCAATTAGTATCTGATAGAAGCTTAATTGATAGCAATATGCTACTTCGTACGAGTATAGAATGCAGTCAATCTAAAACAAAAATAGAAATAAATAATAGATAGGTGTCATTTCGATTTAAATCAGTTCATGCCTTCATGGCTATGTAGATCGTCTGATAGTTGGTCACGTCTGTGAATTTATGGGTTCCATGACCCGTACTTACTGTTAATTTCTTTTCGTGTAGGTTTGATATATAATTTCTATCGCTTGCATAGTTTTACGTCGATCTATTTCAATACAAATCACGTCGATCTGCATTTTAACTGTATTTCAAAGCACCCGCGTACCTATCTAATAAATGTTAATTTGGAACTAATTAGTCGGACTCGGTTATAATTGTTCAATGGTTGCTCTTAATTAAGTAGGTAGTTACAACGTGCAAGTGTCGACGCACCGACTACTTACCGGGTTCGACAGACCGGCAAGTGTAGGGAATATCAATTTTCAACATGTGGGGGTCGATTCGATACAGCCAACTGCACACGGCTAAAACTTTATACCTAATGCAGCGCAGGAAACAACTAATTTTTAAAATATTTACCTGACAATTAACAAATTAGACAGCTTTCTAAATCTAAAAATTAATCGCCCGCAACAAATAAAATCAGCTGTCGATAATAAAACCAATAAACAACCTTATTCCTCACAACTTAGAGGTGATAAGACCCTCAGATTTATACTTCCTACCTACCACTTATTTTTTATTTTACATCGTTACAGCCTTAACTATAAATTAGCTAATCAAACAGAACATTCGTGCGGAAACATCGCGGTCGGTGCAGAAAAAATTACTAACGCGAGAAATTGCCTTTCAAAGGGAAATAGCGAACGAGATCGCGCCGCGTATCGAGGTCAAACAATATATACGAACTTATATAGAGCGCTCCAACGCAGGCATGAGCCAAATAGGTTAGGTCTAACATCGTCAAAACAATATAACTTACCGAAAACAGCATTCACATCCAATAGGTACCTATGCCGTTACAAGATTCGCTTCAACGGTCGTCGGCAATGCTGTCACTCACGCACACACACACAAATACACCGTAGTAAACGTCATAACCAACGTTTACATCGTTAATTACACTATTTGGCGATGTTTTTCGACGTTGCAAACAATATATCACATGTAGAACAACTTTAACTTGCACATATAGCGGTCACCAGTCACAAAATGTTAATGAATCATAGAAAAAACGTAATTTTTAGGCAAAGACAGACCTAATCACCACTCCTTTTCTCTCACGGATTTCTGTGATAGCGAACAGCTGCGGCGTGTGTTGTACCAAAACAAATACCCGTAACGCCATCTGTTGGAACATTTTGCGTAATATAGACATGTGGGGCTTGGTGTCAATGGACTCTGGTGAACTTTTGTAAACTACCTATTGGGTAACGAAACCTAGATGGCGCTGTATTCAGGATTTCATGTCAACTAATAAGTTTAAACAATTCGAAAGTTAAATTACAAGTCAAATGATCTATTAATTTATTTCTAAAATTTTATAAAAATATAGTAAATGTTTTTTTTTGTAAATAACCATTGTAAGGAAATACAAAAATTGGTATTTTATTTTAAATTATGAATGGAGCTGTTGTTGTAATTATTTAAAAACCTATAAAAATATTCACAATCTATTCCTTTATCAGCTAATCAATGCTAAAAACCAAAAATATAGCTCCGCCGTAACAGTGTATGACACTGCCGTGACCAGGATTCGAACCTGGGTTACTACGGCCACAACGTAGGGTCCTAACCACTAGACGATCACGGCTATCGGAGCAGTTACAAGTACACTCGAAATTTTGGATCCCTATCAAAACATGTTATGTATTTACCTACAGACATATTATTGGTTGGTTTTTCGTTTTTGGTATTCCTTTCCACGATAGGAAATCTTGTCTCGAATTCGTTCTATATACAACCACCAATTATCTATGCCTGCAAAGTAATAAATTATCTGTTTTTTTATTGTACAGTTAGCATTAATTTCATCATCGACTTGGTACTGCAACATTTCTAGTAGGTACCTATGTTGACTGTGGCAATTATTGTTGCCTATTCTTAATTATGTTTATTTCATGAATTCGGTTTATTAAAAGGTCTTCTTAAATAATCTGATAAAATAATTTTTATAAAAGATTATTTAATGTTTCTAAAATAGGGTTCCTTAGTTTTTCAGGGCTTTAGAACTATCATAGCAATGAACGCAAAGTAGCCAGAGGAAGTGCTTCAAAATTGTACAATTCGCGTTCGTATCAGGAAACGTCAATTTACAACAATGTTTGTTTGGGTTTCTGGGATCCAATGTGCAGACCATGCTAGCAGCTAGCGACAAATTAAGTATTGAATGAAACAAAATGATCAGCTTAAATTCTATTTATTTTCTTATAAATAACACTTTAAAACAATTTTACATACATAAGTTCATAACTGTGCCTGTTTTCTTTTTAAATACCCTTTTAATGAACAACATTTAATTAAATATTTATATAATTATTCAAACCAAAAAGTTAACAGTCTAAGCTTACAAAGTAAATAAATATTTTATAACACTTCGAGAAAAGGAAGAGCAGGAAAATCAAATTGATGGTTCAACTATGAGAACAACAACAAACATACAGCCCTATATAAAATGTATGTGCATATAGTGCCCTGCAGTGCCTTCCGAAAGTTACACGAAATTATTCCACTTCAGCTGTAATGTCACAAATTCTATTTTCAAATAATTGAACTGTACACTATAAGGTTGTTATTGATCAACCGTCTGTGATAAAAAGGGATTACTTATCTGATTATTATTTTTAATATTGTTTGGTAACCAGCTTGTAATGGTCACATACTTGAATTCCTGCTGGCAAGTCAGTTGGAGATTATAATTTTTGTGAATTTACAATATTTGCAGGGTTGTAATATTATTTAATAAACATTTTATTTGTTCTAATAATGTCAGATGAAAATTATTCAACTGACATCATTAGTCTCTACTACTACTAGCTCAGTCAGTTTCCAAAAAAAAAAGAATTCTAACTCTTCAAATATTGTAATGACCACTCATTACATTATTTGAGAAAATTTAATTTTTTCATCTATGTTCTATGGTGTGGGTTAGGTTTCCGTACTTAGTCCTGCAAGTGGACCATTGTGCGTGCGCCATGGCAGCCGTCAGTGGTTATTCCAACCAGCCCACCTCCCATCAGAAGTTGATTAGGTCTCCTGGTCTGTTGAGAACATCTGTGTAAGATCTGGGTGTCCCAAGGGTTTCTGACCTAATCCTGTCCAGGCGTAGTAAACGTCTAGTTAGCTTGCCATCTGATGATGGCATGGCTTCCTTGGACTGCCTGCAGCCCGGTGATGAGGTCCACCAGCTCTCTGCTTATGTGTGGGTGTGCTTCTGTAGCCACCTGTGTAGTTGGTTGAAGGGAATGGGTACGATAGGTTCCGGTCCACAGACTGACGTGCTGGATGCCCTTCTGGCCAGTTCGTCAGCTACGGCGTTACCTAGCGATTTCTTTGTCTAATTTTTTCATCATTCTGTTTCATTCTAGCCATCTCTCTTCCATGCGCCAACTTTTCTGTCTCATTCAAATTCTGGGTATTTTCCAGCAATATCTGTTATGTTATCTTTGAAACTTCTCTTTTCCCAAGCGTTGGGATGGGGAGGTGATGACTTTCTGTGATCTGCCAGTTCGTATTGGTCATCGCGAATGTAGCACTGAGGTCATGACATTGATGACAGTGGCATCTCACATGGGTCTTCTGCTTGCACTCTTTCCAGCCTGAAAATTAATACAAATATGTATGTTTATTGGTATAAAAATAATTTTATGGAATTAGTGAGGTTGACCTTCAGAATGCCACTGATGCCGCAATCAACGTGGCTACCTACTGGGCTCAAACAATATAATAATAACGAATGAGAGTACCTATACAAAAAAGAAGAAGTGAGGATCTGACTCCTTCAAATACTTTGGTTACGAAAGTGAAAAATTAGTTGCACGGGAAATTGAGGCATTACTAGTGGATTTAACTTAACATAGTGCTGACCTTCCATATAAAGGCGAACTTCTTTTTTTCGTGTGTTACACGTTGGTACACACTATAAAAGACAATTTGCATATTCTTATAGTAGATAATAGACAGCAGGTCAGTAACACAAGTAACTGCTAAAGATGCGAATCCTTGGCTAATCAATATAAACACAAAACTTCTAAGGTTCTAGATGTGTGTGCCCAGGATTGGTTCACAACATTACAAATTATAGCTTTTCGCTATAAGACCACCCATTGTGTCACCCCCTATTTGTTCTATTTTTTTATTTTTAACTGTGTTTAGTTAAGTTTATAATCCTGTATGAGTCGCAATAAATACTTTTTCTTTCTTTCTTTCTTTTCCTGTATAAAATGTCTACATTTATATGTGTAATTTTTATGGTGTACTATCACCAAAACCTATATCTGACCGTTTTGAAAACAAAATTTATGCACATGATGACCACAGCTGCGTACGTAAGTTAATCAAAAGAGGTTCCTTTTTAGGTCGACTACTAATATGGGAACAGGAGTAGTCCTTATGGTGGTCAGATATAAATTTTGGCGATAGTACATAATCAAGAATATGCTGTATCTATATATCTGCTATTAATTATACTTTTTAGATCAATTTTACCTTAAATATGACTGTTTTCGTTATCTAATTCGATTGTCTTTGACTTTGAGATCTTTTAGTTCGCTATCAGTTTCAGTAACCTCTTGTGAAGGCTCCACTTTGAGAAACCTACTTATCTATTTTTTCTTTTTATTCTTAGCTGTTTTCTTTTTGTGTTGTTCTTGAAGTCACTCCAGCACTGAAAATTATAAAAGTTAATGAGATGAGTTACATATTTTTTTGTGAAATATATGTAGTAGTTTGTTACACAGTTTTAATACTTGGAATTCCTTCATTTTATTCAATAATAGTCATGCTTGCCTTGTTGCAGGACACACCTGGCCAGAAATCATAAATGACACAAGCAGTTTGGAAAAAGCGGAGGCTTTTTGTGTTTCTCGGACACAATTAAGGCTAACAGAACAGTCCTTCTGATAGAATTCAAAGACATATTTAGATTAAATAATTTTTTAATTAATTAGGTAATTTTATGTTATACAAACCTTTTTCCATTTACCCAAAGGCTTGGGTTCTCCAAGTGCCTTGTTATTCAATAAATCTGTCTTTCTCTCCAAGAGGTATTGAATATCGCCATGTCTGAAATTTTTTGTTAAACAAGCTATTTATTTATGTCTGCTGAGGAAACTGTATTAACTAGGCTACCTTAGGGCATCCACAAAGTGCACCAAAAGCCTAGTGTACCTGCTTCTGTGTTTTACCCATGTAGGTGTATGCTTTTTTATTTAACTGAATAGTAACGCTCCACAAAATAGCATAGGTATAGAAAGCAGTTTATTGTCCACATAACACTGTAACCAGGTTTACAGATTAACATCAAGTTGAGACAACATGAGTACTACTCAGTAGCTTAAAAGCTTCCAACGTTATTGGTTCGCATTCGAAAGCTTTGTTTCACAAAAAACTATATGGAAACTAGTAAGCAGTACCACTAGAGCGTATTTTGGAATATACAAATTGGAAGCACAATCATTTTTCTAAGCTTTATAATTGTCATGGAAGCGGAAGGAAATGTTGCTAAAGTAAACAGTTTTACGATTACTTTACTTAAAGTTAAATTAGATTTCAATTCGCGGAATAGTCTACTAAAAGATTGCATTCAAGACGACAAAATCAAAAACATACCGCTTCATGTATACCAACTGAGCTTGTCTAGCCCTTTCATTATTTCCCATTATTTTTTATGTTGGCTAGGCACGATAAATAGGAGAAACCTACTTTTATTTCACAATTTACAGATACAAATATGAAACAAGAGATTTTGAGTCTCAAAAAAACCAATATTGTGACAGTGTCAAATTGTCATTCATTGAGTGACACTGACAGCTGGATTATTATTGTTTAAAATGTAGCCTGTTATAAAAATAAAACCTATTCATTCACTCACCAAGTCAACATTGGAATGGACGTTCGTGAAACCTGTGATGCATGCGAACTTGGCCATATCTCAATGTTATCATCTGTCTTCCGCCTTTTAATGTAATAACCACCAAAAGGAAGCACTCCATCAGGATTAGGTACTGCATCGACTGTAGATCCCTTGGATCAACTGCACATACTCCCAAGACACCTACGAAGACCTTTCTTCTTACTTCGTATTTCTCGCAAAGCTGGTGTATAGCGTCAATATCGTGTGTTGTTCCCCGACAACGCATAAACCGAATTTGTTTTATGAAACACTCCTTTCAGTCGCCTTTCACTCAAGCTTTCTACGACGCAGTCGCACTCCAGCACCTTTGTTTTTTAAAATGAGTACTAGCGATCTGTTACACCCAGTTCCACCAATCGTGAGGTACCTATGGCTTCTTCCAGCAACAGTTTATTGAAGAACTAGCTGATGCCCGCGACTTCGTCTTTGTGGATTTTTTTGAATACATTATACTGACTATATTATGTATCCTACTAATATTATAAACGTGAAAGTTTGTATGGATCGATGGATGGATGGATGGATGGATGTTTGTTACTCTTTCACGCAAAAACTACTGAACGGATATGGATGAAATTTGGCAAACAGATGGCTTATAACCAGGATTAACATATAGAATACTTTTTATCCCGATATTCCCACGGGATCAAAACTTATGCGGGTAAAACCGCGAGGCGCAGCTAGTTCAAGATAAAATGAAAAGTAGCCTCCAGAATCCAGGAGGTCTACTCCGAATTGGTAAATGTATCGTATCGGCCGAATGTTCGGCCGTTTCCTGCTACGAAGTTACGAAGTTCGGTCCGGTCGGTCCCGATCCAACACTCCTATACTCTTTCGAATATTGACTATGGTCGCAACCCAACTGAGCCGATCCGAACTTTTTTCGCATTTTTCATTAGTATTCGGTTCGGGCATGTGTCGGTCCGATCCGAACATTCGGCCGATACGATACATTTACCACTACGGAATAGACCCCCAGGCTTTATCTGGTAAATTTCATAACGATCAGTTCGGTGGTTTAGACGTAGAAAGATGACAGACAGAGTTACATACTGTAACTCTTGCAAAGAAGATTAGGCAGATATTTTAGAAGATGACAAGAGGCAAATCCCCTGGGCATGGTGGACTCAGCATTGAGCATCTGCAGCATGCTGGTTCTCGCTTACCTCGGCTAGCAATTTTATTTAGTCTGTGTCTGTGTCATTAATATCTTCCACCTGATCTAGTGCAAACTCTGGTGGTGCCGGTAGTCAAAAGCAAGACAGACACTCGCCACCGTCATTGCCAAAGTCCTTGACAGCGTGTGCTGAAGTCACAAGGTCGCATTTATTTATGCGTGTGCAGGCCTGTGGGGAACGGAGACTGCTATTTTCAGCACGTTGTTAGGTATTAAACGGATAGAAATTCACCTGTTTGTGCCGTTTTCCTTGACTTGTACAGGGCTTTTGACCTCTTCCCATACGAAAGCAAAAGCTGAAAGAGACAGCGCTGCCGCCAGAGTTCGTATTACTCCTCAAGCACCAAGAGACTCAGGTGCGGTGAGCAGGAGAGCTGTCGGAGCCATGCCTGAGTGCGGGGTGAGACCTTCGCTCTTCGGTCTGTATGTTAATGTACTGATTGAGCGCCTCAACAGCACACTATTGTCGGTTGCTATGTGGATGGAGTTTGTTTTAACAACATTAGCTACGAAGACGACATGGTGCTGCTGGCTTCATCGATCGGTGCTCTGCGAAAGTTACTCAGTGTACGAGTCTTACGCTGCGACTCACGACATAACTTATAGTAGCCGTAAGCCGTAAATAATAGAGAAAAACATAAGTATCATAAGAAATTTAAACGATACAGTAACTTATCTGATTATCACTCGTTTTCATGACTGCGTACCAGAGTTTTTGAGCTGGGAAAAACCTGTTATGACAATTATATGACAAACATTGAGGCTTCTATTGTAAAAAATCCTAAGTCTTTCTGGACGTTCGTAAAAAGTAAGCGGAGGACTGGCTCGTTTCCTAATGAGATGTTCTACCGTGAGACCTCTGTGAATACGGGACAAGATATTAGCAACCTCTTTGCTACCTATTTCCAGTCCACCTTTTCAGAACCTGAATCAACGGCTGATGGTGAACGTACTTCCAGTGAGCAATGTAGTAATACTGCAATGTCCGTCAGCACAGTTGAAATAAACCACTCACGTATATTGAAGCTACTGAAATCTTTAGACCTCAGTAAATCAGGTGGGCCTAACCTAATACCTCCTATGTTCATAGTCACTTGTGCTGATAGTCTTGTGGAACCCATTTCTATCTTGTTCAAGCGCTCTCTTTCCGAGGGCAAAGTTCCGAAGATTTGGAAGTCTGCTTTCGTCACTCCCGTCTTAAAAAGGGCGACAATGCTAACATTGAAAACTATCGCCGCATATCTAAAATTTGCCTTTTTTCTAAAATTCTTGAACGTACAGTTTATACCGATGTCTATGCGGCTTTCAAGTCAACTCTCGGCGAGGAACAGCACGGTTTTGTTAGGAACCGCTCGACTACGTCTAATTTACTTCTGTCACATGAGTTTATTACAAACGGCATGGCGCAGCGATAAGTTGACGTGGTTTATACCGACTATAGTAAGTGTTTCGACCGTATTGATCATTGTATGCTGCTGAAGAAGCTGTTTCTCGCCGGAATACACGGTGACCTGTACCGATGGTTCTCCTCCTACATAGAGAACAGAACGCAGGCTGTCGCGCTTCAGGGCTACCTACACCTTTGGTTGGAGTTCTGTCCCATCAGGCGTACCTCAAGGCTCCATTTTGGGTCCTCTGTTATTTATATTGTTCATTGCAGATATCAACCAATGCTTTCGTCATTCGTATATTTTACTTTATGCTGATGACATGAGAATTCATAAAGTTGTGCGAGACATAACTGATGCATGTCAGTTGCAAGATGGCCTGTATAGGTTTGAAATATATTGCATCCGTAACAAACTCCAATTAAATGTATCTAAATGCTTCCTCCTAACGTTCTCGCGTTGTACATCTTTGATACGTTGTAGTTACACCATGAACGATCAGATCATTAGCAGGCTAAATAGCATAAGAGATTTAGGGGTAATCGTAGACAGCAAGCTTCTGTTTGATCATCTTGTAAATAGCATAGTTAAAAAGGCATCCAAAGCTTTGGGATTTATACTACGCACCACGGCCTGTTTCCGATCTCTTAAACCAGTTAAAATCTTGTATTGTTCTTTCGTGCGCAGCCATTTAGAATACACGTCTCAGGTTTGGAACCCGCAGTATCAAACTTATAAATCCCGTATTGAAGGCGTCCAAAGAAAATTTCTACGTTGTTTAGATTATAGGGCTCAGCAGTACTCAGTTAACTACGAGCACCGCTGCAGATGGTACCACTTCCTTCCTCTGGAGATAAGGCGTTATATTGGAGACATGAGTTTACTATTGGGTATTGCAAATGGCCGCATTGACTGTGCTGAACTCGTTGCAAATCTGTCATTAAGCACGAATCTGATAGGATTACGTCAACGGCCAATATTAAATGTACCTTTAGCAATGACTAATTATAGACGGAATGTCTTCTCAATAAGTAGTGCACTTAGTTTCAATAGGCTTCCTTGGGACCTTAATGTCGACTTGTTTTGCACCAGTGTATCGACCTTAAGACGGTTTTTGGCACAGTCTTTTTTCTTGGATAGTTAACTCTTAACTAATTATATTACTAGTATGTCTTTCTTTTTATCGACATTTTTTCCTTTACTATGACTGGAGGCTTGTTATTAGCAATTTTTTTTTTTAATATTAAATTCTTTGTCATTAGTTTGTTAGTATGTAAGCCTTCTTTAAAATATAATAAATAAATAAATAAGACAGAATTCATGATCCCATGGTTCCCTCCTCCCCTAATGAATTAGTATACAGTTAGTATAAGCCTAGTCTAAGATAGTTTTAACTAATGTCATTTAATGCCCATATTTACTGTGCCATGTATTTTCAGTTACTATCACATATAAAAAAAATGGTTTCTGGTCCTTTTTTTTTACTTTTAAAGTTGTTCTTTTTATATATTGCATGTGGTGTTTACCCAGGGCTGTAGCTAGAGTCGAATTTGAGGTAGGGCAGCATTGGTTACAGGTAGGGCGGAAGTAAAAAAAATATCATAATTGATCTGCCCTCGAAGCACGGGCTCCTAAATCAATCACCATGTATATCATTGACCTCTAGGTCAGTGATGTACATTCAATAGCTATTCGTAGACAAATAATTTATGTGACAGAGCATGAGCATGGATATAAGAACTATTAAATCCTCAATGATGAAGAACAAGCGAACAAGATGGTTGAACTTCCAGATTTAGATGTAGGGATCCACGTCTGAGTGAGAGTGAGGTAATAATTAATTGTTGGGTGATACGAGTAAATAGATACGACCAAAAATACAATTTAGATCATATTGTTTCTGTAAACTTACATATTATAATAATTTGCCTCTCAAAATGGATGTAAGATGTCTGCCTCTCAAAATGGATGTAAGAATGGGTCCCGTGGTACTAAGGAGCTACTCCTCATTGATGTGGCCATTAGAAAACAGGTTCGTCGTTCCCGAAAGGATCTGTCGACATGTTGGATAGATTATAAGAAGGCCTATGACTCGGTGCCACATACATGGCTCATGAGGGTACTGGATTTGTATAAAGTAGATGCAACTCTGCGTACCTTCCTGATGTCATGTATGCGGCAATGGAGCACGGTCCTTCGCTATCCAGGATGTCGAAATATTCAGAGGAATAGCGAACTGATAAGGATCGAACGAGGCATCTTTCAGGGCGACATTTTGAGTCCGCTTTGGTTCTGCTTAGCCTTGAATCCTCTAAGCACACTTCTGGAGGATTCAGGTCTAGGCTATCGGCTGAGGTGAGGTGGTCAGGTTATATCGCACCTCCTCTACATGGATGACCTAAAACTCTTTGCTCCCAACAATTTGCAACTTATGGAGCTACTGAAAGTAACTGAACCTTTCAGTAGCGCCATCAAGATGGAATTTGGTGTGGACAAATGTGCGGTCATGCATGAAAAAGAGGGGAGATTGTGGAATCCGTGGGAACCCAACTCTCGGATTCCACAAACCTTAGAGCCCTCTCCGCATCCGAAACCTATAAGTATTTGGGTATATCAGAAGCGTTAGGCATCAATGTTACTGACATGAAGCAATCGTTGAAGGAGCGGTTCTTTGGCCGCCTGAAAAAAGTACTTAATAGTCTTCTATCAGGCGGAAACAAGGTGCGTGCCTTCAACAGTTGGGTCATGCCGGTTTTGATGTACTCTTTCGGCATAATCAAATGGACTCAAACCGAACCAGACGCCCTTGATAGGAGGGTCCGGACGCTGTTGACTGCAAATAGAATGCATCACCCACTGTCATCGGTAATGACTGCTGTATATCCCGCGAAAGTGTGGAGGTCGAGGCTTTTTAAACGCTAAGACCCTCCACAATCGCGAGATATGCAGTCTCAGGGAATATTTCATAGAAACCGACGTGGGGATGCATCGAGATGTAGTCGCGGTGGACAAGGGCCTCACCCCGCTCTCCTTGGCTAAAGAGAACAGGCGCAAGCTAGTAGTTCTTGACACCAATGATCGCATGGAAGTATGGCAAAGTAAGGAGCTTCACGGACGCTTTTACCGGGCCCTACATGGACCCGATGTAGACCTACTAGCGTCCGTAGCCTGGCTGCGTTTCGGTGACCTCTTTGGAGAAACCGAAGGTTTTGTCTGTGCAATTATGGACGAAGTTATGATGACGAACAATTACCGGAGATTTATTGTGAAAGACGGCACGGTTGACATCTGTCGGGCATGCCACCGGCCGGGGGAATCAATCAGGCATATTATCTCCGGGTGTTCTCGTCTAGCTAACGGAGAGTATTTGCATAGACACAACCTTGTAGCCAGGATAATCCATCAGCAACTTGCTCTGAAATACAGCCTTGTGGAATCTGAGATGCCGTACTACAGGTATGTGCCCGACCCAGTTCTCGAAAATGGAAATATCACGTTGTACTGGGATCGATCCATCATCACTGACAGGACTATTGTTGCCAATAAGCCTGATATAGTGGTGGTGGATCGATCAGAGCGGCGCGCAATGATTGTTGACATAACTGTCCCGCATGATGAGAACATCGTGAAAGCCGAGAAAGATAAACAAATCAAGTATCTTGACTTGGCTCGCGAGGTTGTCGACATGTGGGATGTGGACTCAGCGATCATTGTGCCGATAGTCGTGACAGCCAATGGCTTAATAGCCAAGAGCCTCGACCAACACCTGAGGAGGCTCTCGTTGGGCAGCTGGATCAAGGGCTAGATTCAGAAAGCGGTACTTCTGGACACGGCTCGCATTGTCAGGAGGTTCCTCTCTCTGGAGCCCTGACCGCCGCTAGCCGCCTAGCTTGGACTGTGTTCCCGATACCGGTGGGCTACTATTTTTTATATTTTTAAATGTTTTTTTTATCTTTTTTTGTTTATAAAAATATTTAAAAATATAATCCGTAAGTATGTAAATGAAATAAAGGAAAATAATAAAAAAATATCTAAAACAGCTGAATTCTATGATTCGCCATGTTATTAAAAATGCGAAGAAATTCGATCAACTGATTTTGTTCTTTTTTTTTTTTTTCAAAGGACAGAAATACCATACCAGCCATTCTCTCGTGACCCGTTGACAGTCTTTGAGGCCATCGATCACTAGTAGATCGTAGGCTAGTGATCGATGTTTGAGGCCTTGATTGCAGTTAAGGTAGGGCATTGTGATTTCAAGGTAGGGCATTGCCCCACGATGCCCCCCCCTAGCTACGGCCCTGTGTTTACCTCTTAATATTGTACATCTAGTATGAATTTTTTGTGCTCTTTTTATTATGTATTGATGTAACAATTGTTGGTGAACCAATAAAATAAATTTATAAATAAATGAAAGGTCACTAGATAAACAGAGTATATAAAAGTAAATACCTGGGCCATATGGTTACTGTTGAGCTGAAAGATGATAGATAATGGATCTAGAGACGGAGCGCAGACCATTGTCAGTTAGGCCGAATATGTTCGCAGATTTCCTCGATGTACAGACGCAATTAAAATAACACCACACCAATGTACTCGGAAGCCCTGTGGCTCACATTTACTCTTCTCGTCGTTTTCGTCTGTATATCCAATACAATAACGCAGTCAGGGTTATATAGTTGCGATGGCCGCGCTTCTGTAGTGTCTCAATGTTTGCTGAAGCACGCACGACGGCTTTGATGCACTGTGATGTAAGAAATATGCCTCATTACTCCGCAAGCTTTGCGGTGGTCCCAACACTATCCTGCAATCGATAGCCGCACGGGCAGACAGCCCGCTAGTGTGGGCGCTTGCAAACCGCACCCGATCTGTTACTTGTCTTGTCTGATTACCAAGTACTAACTTAGGCTAAGCTATTTTGTTACTAACACTAGACTGCATTGTAGTCTGAATAAAAGATGATTAATAATAATAACTCAACCGCCGTCTTTCTACCTTGACGTCGTAGTGGGGCTTTCACCCTCCGATATTTAGGTCCGTAATCGGTAGAGATTTTACATTGCCAGAACAGAAGGCCAATTCTCGTAATTTAAACGTTCGAAATCTAGTCGCAGCCTCATCTCGGCTACAAGCAAATGACAAAAACTTGTTAAAAATGTAGGGAAATTAGAGATATTATTGACAGATTGAGACTGAGATCAGACTGTGAACGTTCTTAAAATTAGGAGAATGGCCCGTCAGGTCTGGTGAGGATCCAGACCAAGAGAGATCCAGAAACCCGCAGGCCAGCATGTGGCGAACTGTTGGGCAGTAGCGACCCAACGGACCTTATCTCCCGGGAGAAGTCTTGTTCCTCATCTCTGGCTTGCCTTTATTGACCGGCAACTGTGAACACTAACGAGGACTTCTTACTGGCCGGCTTGAGTGTACATTCGCAAGAGCAAACGTGCTCGGCGAAAGGTAGTTTTCCAGTAAGTGCTGGTAAAGAGGTATCTTAACCATCTTCCGAGCTCTGGGATTATCCTTGGTCCTTCCATAGTTCTAGGTAACCAGTCCACATTAGACATCTAACACATATTCCAATATCTTTGTTTCCATATCCTGCAATAATCCTACCCCAACCAGGGGTTGTCCTTGGGTGCACTTGCATAATGCGAGCAAGGATAATCGACGGTTGGTGCCTCATTTCATTAAAAGCGTCTTACGGGCCTCATCGGCTGGCTTCGGCCCTCGTAAGCCTTCCAAAGGGGAGGGATCACAGAGTCCCGATATATTATGTCATACACATAATAAACTCACTTAGAATCCATACTCACGCCTTTTTTTCCATAGGGGTAGGCCGATAGTGCAGGAATTGCGGTAGCTACAGAACGGCACCTGCTACGATCCTTGCATACTCCTTTTACATTCATACATCTGCTCATACAAGCACACCGGTTGCGAGAATAATCCTTTGAAGAATATCGCCAAGTACGCATAAAACTAACCACATCGTATCTTGAATCATGGTTTTCCGTCCATTTACAGCTATTCTCACTTCTTCATCCATACTAACATTTCCCACTAGCCCCTCAATTCCCAATTTATTTCCCAATTTACATTCAATGGTTTAGTAGAGTCAATGCACATCTAGCGAGGCTCAGGTCAGCACAGAGCATGTCCACCATAGATGCCCACGAAGGTTTCTGCGGGGACGTTCGCACGGTAGCGCGCGGTAACGCGAATGATTTTGGCAGTCAAAATGCTCGGTGCTATCTTTCCTCATTATCCGAAAATCCCTTCCCTTATACATCATACACACCTCGCTCTTCTCTCTAGCTTTAGCAAGAAAAAGCTTGCTAGAAACCGGTATTTTCTCTCTAGCAAGCCAAAAACCTCATTAAGCACGAGACTATCGAAAAAGCGCATTCGTTTTTATCCCATCAGCTTTATGTATGAAATATTGAATCATTACATTCATCAGAGACTTTTACATGTCACAGGCGAATGGCGTAGGCTCTTCTCACACGTTCAAGCTGTCGTCTAGCCGAAAGAAAATATTCGGGCACTCCTTGCCCAATATTGTAAGCATTCTTACCTAGAACTCCTTTCCATTTCAAGAACAAATTAAGGAAAATAAAAGTAATTCAGTCAATTGCTATCGTTTATTGATTTAAAATACAAAACTTAGTGACATAAAGCTCTATCCTTTTATTGTTACAGTGCCTGCGAACTGACAATCCGATAGGAAATAAACATTTTAGCTCATCGCTTCGCGCACCACCATATGCCAACTCACACATTCCATATAATACCATACTGTCACAGTACAAATAAATAGTATAGTATATTACATACTCAAGCGCAAACATCTAGGGCCATTCTTGAGTAATGGATTTAGTTAGAACTATATCAAAGGTTGGTGTTTTACGTGTTCTTTATCACTTAACATCCCGACTAGTTATAAACATTGTCACGGCAGATTTCCTGAACTTGGTACCATAACAAGGTAGGTATGTCACAAAATTAAATTAACATTGTCTTAAGTTATACACAAGTGTTACAGTGAGTAAACCATATAACTGTATATTATACGGTGGATACAGCATCTATTTTAGCATAGTTATCAAGTTAAAAGGAACTAAAATATTAAAACAATTATAATAATGTATATTACAATTAGGTACACTTGATGAACACAATTTAATCATTTTTACATACATTTGGAAACCTGCCCGTCGATTACTTCGTTATTGCTCTATCATTATCAAATAAAACGTGTATCCCATACCTATTCCTTATACTCTTTCTAACAACCCTATATCTCATGAAGCAGAAAAGTATTACAGTGAATATTATACAGATATTTGAAAAATTTATAATACAGAACAGCGAGATTAGAAATAGATTCAAATCTACAATGAAACGAAAGTTATAGCACGTATTATTAGATAAATTAAAGATAGAAAAATACTTTAATGCTTCATGTTAACGAATAGCTGTACCATACATGTGTTTTGTTTAAAAATAAATCCGTTTTAGGAAGGTTTTTTATAAAAACTCGCAACAATACTTTGCGATTAGAAATAATTTGCTATCAGTTGCAATTCGTCATATATAGCTGCTTTATTCTGAACAATGGTCATTTCAGTCAATTTTTAACTAAAAATAATTCAACATAAAAATTTTACTATATCACGACTTGCTCAGAATAAAGAAGCTATGCCCCAGGACCGCTACTAACAAGATCTTTCTCGTCAATGGACAACTGTACACATACTCAGTAGTATCTACAATTTGAGATAACATCATCACCCATTCCTCATATTATACATCATATTTGCTAACCTTTATCTAGAATGTGTGCATCCACATTCTCGCCAATCTTAAATGCAATTTAAGATCATCCACAAATAAAAGTCAACAAAATCAATAACCAAACATTGACAATAATTTGATTATTTAATATCGAGCGACCAAAAAGTCGTTAATTAGTAGCGGGCCTTACACATAAAAAGTTCCGGCACAATAAGGCAGTGATTCAGTGTATGCTATACAAAATATCTCCGTTTAGAAAGTTTCAACCAGTCTGTTGCATTGAGGTTAGTCTATTGTAGATTCAAATCCAAAAAGGTTGAACAAGTCAGTTTAATTCAATTTATTAACTCTTATCTGAAATACCCAAATTTTTTATATATGTTTCAACATTTCTCATAACCTACAAGTCAAGTACATTTTGTGTTTTATAGAATTACCTATACACTGTTTTTACACATCGTCTGAATATTCCAATGGGTCGAAGTTACCTATACGCGTTAAATGAAACACTTGAGACTTCAATCACAAGTAACATTGGAACAAAAACATTTTAACATTATACAACAACTCTGAAATGCGAGGGCATAGTTTTAATAAAATAATTTAAGTGTGTATGTGTAATTGTGTCGAGTCGAATCAATTTGTGCATTAACAAAAATACTTAAATATTACTATGTCTTCGTTTGTATAAACAAATTCTCATTGGCCCTTTGAATTTCAGTCATCAGTTGCCGACACTTTAAGAATATAAAGCTTGCGATAATAAAAACCGAACGAAAGCCTAACTAGCATAGATCGTAACTAAACTATAGATTATCCAGTTTATGTCGCAGTCTGTATCGATTAGTCGGTTTCCTAAATTTTATATACAATATTTATTTTCTACCATATTGCGTCCTTGATATGCATCGCGTAACAATAAAAAAACCTAGCTCTGATGCCCTCGATGCGTCCGGATGCGTTGAACGGGATCGTCAGCGATCGCACGGAACGTTTACTAAGTACTGTCGGTGAAGCGATCAAGAAACAAATAATACAAATACACGGTACAACGTAACAAATCGTCACCATAATATTTCTTTACAGTCAGACTTATCGTATTAAATAAAAATATAGAATCATAAATATCGGATTCAGTCCAGGAGTGGGGCCACACGGGCCACTCGGCCACTCGGCCGCTCGCGCCCGCCAGCCGGCCGCGCGGCTAGTGGATGGCCACGGGGCTGTGCGCCAGCGGACACACGGGCGCCAGCAGCTCGGCCGAGCGCCGCGCCTCCACGTCCATGCGCTCGGCCGCGCCCGCCGCGCCCACGCCCCACACGCGCGCGCCCACTGTGCAACACACAAACGTTACTTACGGCACTTCTCACACTGCACCGTAGGCTACCTACTGTACAGATGCTTGCTCATGACTCGTGACACTAGCTAACATTCAGACGTCTTCCAGCTTTCATTACAAGGCTATAAGGTTTCATATGGTGCGTGGCCAAAATCGGAACTAACACCGCCATTTTGTTTTACCAACCACTGTCAATGCCATTCAGGCGCCAAAAGATCCTTGTAGCATTGTTATAAGGAATATAAACAATAGATATTGACAAGTATCTGTATAGTATATAGCCTGCATTGTAATCATACTACAAATCACCTAAAACATTTCATTCGGTTATATGGCTTAGTTGGTGAAATAAAAATCTATTGCGCCGGCGCACCGCTAGAGTGCACTCGACGAGTGTTGACACATGAAAAAGAACATTCAAAATTTTATGGAAGTGAAAATAGGGTGTTGCTATAAAACTAGAAAATAATAGAGATAATACGATGGACGGTTATATTATTTGTTACTTATAAATAGATAAAAAGGAACACATGGAAAACATAAAAAACAAACAAGTCTTGATCTGCGGCCAACCTTCGTTGACGTCACTTTATTTAAGCCTGGTTAACACGGTGTGATTTAATTACCTATGGTATAGCATAAGCTGAAGCAATAATAAAAGTTCCACCGTCTCCAGTGTTTAGTTAGAGGATTGCAACTCATTGGTTGCTTCAATTTTATAGTATGCCACGAGCAAGAAACTTGTATCGGGTAAACTAGACTTTACTTTTTTTTGAGGCAATGTAAGTTTTCACCTTATGCCAGCTACGTTAAAATCTGTTTCTGACTAGTCGAAGTATCAGTCTTTTTAAAGTCAATCGTAAACGGAGGCCGCAGATCGCAAGTACACATAAGCCATGCGTGAATCACATGCTCGCATGCTACGGAGGGGGCGCATAACATTCCGATAGTGAGTAGAGTGAGGGCAGACCTGGCACGATATCGTTAGGCACTAGTGTGGCGGCGCTAGTGTCGCGGGCCGGGGCCGCCGGACCGCTCTAGTCATCGCGGGTCCGACGGGCCATCTGCCGCCACAACATAGCCAATGTTAACAATGTACACACACGATGGAAGTTACTGGACCATTGGTACACACACGATGGAAGTTACTGGGCCAGTTTGTATGGGGGGGACTTGTGCTTTTGCTACAGCTAAAATTCTTGATTCACATTTAAGAATTCTGTCTCTCATGTTACAAAAAAAATTGAATAACAAATTAATCAGTATGTAAAAGCTCAACATGCACGAAAATTTTTGAAGTGAAACTTCTTAACGCACGCTTGACTTGGGGAGTAAGCTGACGAACGCGTGACGTAAGCGTTACGAAAAGTGTGATCGGGCGAGGCGAACGGGAGTCGAGTGGGGGATATAAGCAAGAGAAAGCAGTGCGCGCGCACATTTTCTTTCTCTCTTCCTCTCATAGCCAAATACGTTCCGTATATCTAAGCACAGTGCAGGCCTATTGTCTGTATCACAGTGTAGGAGCAAGAAGGAGCAGTGCGCGCGCACATTTTCTTTCTCTTTCTCTTATAGCTAGTAAGTGAAATATGTATATATCTCAGTCACTAGTTCGTTTGCGAGTTTACTAGCGTTACGCGAACGGTGATTCTTTGGTTATTTTTCGTAATTCTATTTCGTTTTGAACAATTTAATGAATTAATACTTTGAGAAAGAAGTTTCACTTCAGTCGTGTGGTCATAAGCACACTCGGTTTTTTTTTTGCATTATGAAGTTAGGGGCAGATGACCACGATTTATTGGATCTAGGGACATGCCGGTTTCCTTATGACGTTTTCCTTCACCGTTTTAAGTTTTTTTTTTTTCCTGGGCCCGCGTGGTGGATTGCGGCCAGTCCCTCTCACCGAGAGGAGGCCTGTGTCCCAGCAGTGGGAACATTATAGGCTGATTATGATTATATGATTACGAAGAGAGGCAGATAAAGCCGGTCAGGTGAGGCTTTATCTTTTTTAGCATAGCATACTGATTAATTTGTTAGAGGGGCTTGTGGCTAAGTAATACCAGCCGCACAGGTCGATTGATCAGGTTAAGCTACGCTTGCCGCGGTTGGTCCGTGATTGGGTGACCATCGTTACATACCAAGACCCCTCCGTGCCTCGGAAAGCACGTTAAGCCGATGGTCCCGGCTGTCATTTATGGATCTTTGACAGTCGTTACGGGTCGTCAAAGCCCGAAAATCTGACAACCAGTCTTACCAATTGCTATCGTATTACCCAGTAACTAGATTGTGGAGGTCAGATAGGCAGTCGCTCCATAAAAATAAAAAAAAATACAATAAAAAAAAATACTGGTATTTAGCTGCATCCGGTTAGACTGGAAGCCGACCCCAAAATAGTTGGGAAAAGGCTCGGCAGATGATGATGATGATGATGACTGATTAAGTTGTTATTCCAATTTTTCTATAGCCTAAGAGACAGAATTATGTGAATCAAGAATTTTAGCTGTGGCAATACTTCTCGCCATAATACTGTTGCCAACTTTTCTAGCCTGTTTATAAAAAATAACTATAAAGATCAAATTAGTTTGACAACAGGGTAAATTTTGTATTATATTATTATTTCATACACAGGACATCCTTGAGACTTGCATTAATCACTTAAAATGAAATGGTGAAGCGTTTTATGTTAGCAAAGAACACGACAGAAGCTGAAATGATCATTTTAGACTTATACTACTATGACGTTGTTAGAAATATAATATGATCGTGATAATTGAGTTAATTATAAGCACCATTAATAAAATTGCAAGAGATTTACCAACTTTAAACTTAGTGAATTAATATTTCCCTCGCATTGCACATTTTTAAATATTACTTGTGCGCTTTATCTTTTATCCAGTTAAAGATTTTCTATGGATCCAAATTCATCAGATATCTAATGAAGCATGGGATATTCGGTCATGATTTTATAGAATCTGATTAAGAAATACATTTTAAAAAAATCCAAACATCAGAATTGAGAACTCTTTTTTTAGAAGTCGGTTAAAAAAAAGATCATTAGAGATTCATTAGTAACTTTTAGGCAAGAGTAAGCAAGGCTATGCTTAGATAATGTTATTTATAGTTTTGTTACTAACAAAGTTAGAACCTTTGACTGCACTTTGTGACTGCAGATAGACTTTGTGTATGAGAATATTCAAAAACCGTTAGTTTTCAAGAAGTTTGAAAATAATAAAGTGGAACTAACCGTGTTGGTGATGCGACTGTGCTTGCTGTGTGTTGGTGGACTCGTCCGCGGTCCGCTTAAAGAAATTATGTTGTAGCGCGTAGTACGGCGTTACGCGCTGTTTGGGGTCGTACTCCAGCATGCGGAGGATTAGGTCCTGGAAATAGTTAGGAATAATGTTAGAATTCGTTATACAAGAGGTAAGGGATTTCATGAGAGGCTAAATCACGAAGCTTCTATTGCGAAGCTCTCCATAACATCCATACTCCATACTAATATTATAAATTCGATAGTAACTCGTACCTGTATGTTTTCAAGCCTAATCCACTGAACGGATTTCAATAAATTGTCAAGGATATAGATGACATCCTGGGGAAGGAAATAGGCTACTTTTTGACCCAGTGGCTCGTTTCCATGGGATAATTTCCGACATACACGCGGGCAAAGCCGCGGGCATAAGCTAGTCCTATACAATGTATGCGATGGTTGCTACAAGTTGAAGCAGCTGATATGACTAATTGGAGGCAGAAAACCCTTCAATTGTATGTGGGACACTAGTGCGAGATACATTCAAATCCACTGTATGTATAGCAATCATGTCTTTTAGGAACTGATGCCCCTATGGTGAACTATGGTTAGGAAAAACAGCTGAGTGATTTGTTGGTCTAGCTAGTGGTTTTTGTTCTAAGTTCAATCCTCGGGTAGGTAATATGTTATTAAGTTTTTCCTTAAGGAAATCTCAGTAGCAGCCTAAAGTCAACTTGCGCCCAGCGAATGGCAAAAGGCTTGCCCCCAATTCCAAGGAACTTATACAATCTCTTGCCAAAATTGTAGACCTCCGTCTACCCTTTTTGGAGTTCAGACTTAATTTATGTAATGAACAACAACCGCAATAACAAGTTCGTAATATTGTAAAGACTTAAAAAGACAACAAAATAGTGGCATGCAGCTCACCTTAAACTTGAGATAGTCGGACACGGAGTGGCCGGGCTCGCCGCGGCGGCGTGCGGCCGGCCCGCCGCCCTCCACGCCGAGGATGTCGTGCAGCCGCCGCGTGCCCGGCAGCCGGTACTTCCTGTAACCGCTGCGCACATGAACACACATGAGCACACGTGCTCGCATAACCTTTGTACTTAAAACTATAGGGCTACTTCTTCATTCGTCGTGCAGAGCCTTCACTTTAGTAATGATGATCCAAAACCGATTGTTTGTAAGTCAAAGTCACTGAGCCTACTTTTTACAACAGCATGCAGAACTCAATACAATAAAATAGATAAAGAACCATGACAGTTTTTGGTCGAATTTGAGAGTTGTGATACTGCCAATCCTGGGGGTCTACTCCGATGTGGTATCGGCCGAATGTTCGGTCGTTTCCTGCTACGAAGTTACTGTCTATTTGGTTCGGTCGGTCCCGATCCTACACTCCTACACTCTTTCGAATATTGACTATGGTCCCGACCCAACTGATTCGATTAAAACTTTTTTTCCAATTTTTCAATAATAGTCGGATAAGCTATGTGTCGGTCCGATCCAATCATTCGCACTAAGCACTTCGTAGTAGACCCTCAGGTGTTCTTCTGTGTTTTCAGACATAGTCAAACTTCGTTTTCAAACGATTGTATTGCATGTCAAAATATGTACAAAATAATGCCACAATTTATTAAGACTCACCTTCCATCCTTTCCATTTACTTTCTTTAAAACATAACCACCGCCTTCTGACGCTGGTAATTTGTCGAAGAATTTTCTTGTTTTGTGTGCCTGTGAACATAAAAATATTTTGATAAAGCATACTATTGACGTTACCACGTATACTAGATACTAAGGTCCCTGATAGATATCGAGGTACCTTAAAAGTTTTAAGCTTTTTCACATGCTTGAAGTAGCGAAAACGCAAATGACACCTTAACTCTAGCAGGCTATACCTCTTTAGCATAAATAGTATCTTAAAGGTTGCTGAGGTCGTTCACAGCAACCCTTTCTCTTTCCACCACACCAAAAGTTCATGTCAGATTCATTTTGCAGGAGTTTCAAAACCGTTGAATCATTTTACAGAAACTCTCTGAACTTCATTGTCGCTTTTCTAGTAGATCAACCACTGTAGATTCTGGCTTACAGCAGCAGCAAAAAAGAAGGTACAAAAGTCTCACCTGGTCTAACAAATGATCAGGCGGCATGCCGAGAACCTCGACGATTTTGTTCATCTGATCGACCTCGTTGGCGCCACTGAACAATGGCTCGCCGGTATGCATCTCTACGAGTATGCAGCCCAGCGACCACATGTCTATCGCGAGGTCGTACGGAACACCGAGTAGTACTTCCGGCGACCGGTAAAACCTCGACTGAATGTATTGGTATATCTGGAACATTAGAACATAGCAATAAGGTAACAAGATTTTAAGTTATTATAGTGTCCATGTAGTCTCTTGCCCGATCTTCTCCACCAGGAACCTATTACGCTTTGGAATGATCTACCAGCTTCATATTTCTGACTGACCGACTCCGACAGTTAAAAGTGCCTGTAATTAGTTTAATTGAAATAAATGCGTCACAACATCACCCTATTTGCCGGTAGCATGTTATGATTTCCCTAGCTAAAGATTTAGAAGTAACGTTTGGTAGCTTTCGACATTTTTAGTATATTGAAAGGGTGCCATTCGTCACTAAAGCAGAAATCTCATAAACAAAACTGTTAGTACAGTCCTAAAGTGATTAAAACCAACGTTTTAACTTATCGGAGTTCAAAGTTTATCTCAAGCATAAAGTCGTGATTTAATACGTAATACGTTCGGAAAGGTGTAAAAAGCATCATTGCTATCGCTTTGGTAAGTTATAAGCAGGGGCATTCGCAGGTCAAACATATTGCACTCCATTTTAGATACATGCAAAATTCCATATATTTTCCAGCTCAGCCATAATTAAGATCATGTTACAATTAAATTACTTCAGAAATCTCAGTAAAATTACATTATAACTAAGTACCAATTAAGTTCCACTTCCAGAATTAGAACAAACTGAAGAAAGATAACAAGGGTCAAGTTCATACCATGGCCTTAATTAGCGCGTCTACTGAAGTGATAACGAAATAAATAAAAGGAGACGATTATATTGAACCAAATCATTGTGTCAAGTGGCTAAAAATACTTCCATTCATGCGTCTAAGCGCGATTGGATTATGAAACGCTATTTATAAAGTATCAATAATTATTAGAAATTAATTATTGTGGATTTTGCCTCTTTGGTCTAGTCGTCGTCAGTGCGAGTGCTGGACATGCAGCCCAGGGATCGATTCCCAGCTCATGCCAAATGATATTATGTTATATCAATAGGACTTTTTCAAAGCCTGGGCTTTGAAAAAGTCCGATACACACCCAGGTTTGTATCGGTAAAATACGGGTAACTACACCTCTGCCTAACTATTTTGTGAATAGTGAAAGTTTTGTTATTTATAAATTAAATTAACCCACATCGTTCGTACATGAATGGGTTTTATCGTAAACGTTGTCGGAGGTAGTATTACGTTTTAAGTATATGTGAGAGTTGGCGATAACCTGGCCTCCTCTACCACTGAATCACACGACCCCGATGTGATTTATCTCAGCAATTAGCGTGTACGGGAATCGAGTCTATAAATTGGTGGAGCCGCGTTAGGTGCACTCCAATAATTTAGTGTGTTCTATTGAATTTCTTGGTACTTGCAAATTAATAATTTAAGACTAGATAAAAGTGAATAATTTAGTAAGACATTCAAATAAAGTAAGTTCACATAACATAACATCACATAACTCCAGCTCTTAGCTAAATTTGAGTGTTTTCGGTATAACGCGTGGGTTTTAAACCCACGCATAATATCCACGTTATATCTGTATCAAGAAAAATAACAACAAATGTTCCGAAATAAATCTAAACTTTCCAGTGTTTCTATGGAGATTATTTAAAAATAATCTCCATAGAAACGTACATTTTGTGAAGACAGTTAAGTAAACAATTTGCAAAATCAGCCCCAGGCTTAACTCGGGCTAAAACTGTCAGCTACATCTAAATTGAATTTGAAATACTGACATACAGACTACAAAGGCAATTTTTTAGACAAAAAGTTTAGTAACAACATGTCTATCTAGAAGCTAAGTCTAGACTAAAGTACAGTAGTGTTAGACTATAAAGTACAAGAAGACTTACCCTTTGACCTAGTTGACACGAACTCCCGAAATCCACAATTTTAATTGCTGACCTTTTTGGGTTGCATAGTAGAATATTCTCGGGTTTAAGATCACAGTGAATTATATTTAGTTCTGGAATACAAAAGAGAGAGGTATTAGTATTGTAGATAAGAGCTATCTTATCGAGATTTGCTCGACAAAGGAATTTTGGGACATCCTTGTTGAAGGAGCTTCTGTCAGCTCCGTACTGAGTTTTGGAATGATGTTAAATGTAGGTTATACAGGTTTCTAGACATTGTTTAACGTCTAATACTAGATCAATATTCATAGCTTCTGTATTAAAAACACAGCCAATATTGCGTTGCGGTACAAATGGTTTTGGGATTCCAAGGAACAGCTGTCTCGTAAAGAGCTGTGCTTCTACTAGGTGCATACAGGTAAACCAGAAAAGTTATGCGCTTCGGTAATCTTCGGGTTTTCGAATTAATACGAATGTCGCGCCACAGAATAATCCCCCAAAGAGGCAAAGCTTCTTAGTTTTGTACTGCCGTGCTTTGTAATAGTGTACCTATCGTTGCGCCTTTTTATTGTTACTTACACCGGTCTCATATCGTTATTGGTTACCCAAAAGTTTTGAAAAGATTGGAATTACATACTTAGTTGTTCATCTATAATTTTGTAATCTGATATATATAGAAAACCATATAAATACTTGCCTATTTTGTATTACCAGTACAAAATAGGCAAGTATTTATATGGTTGTCTATATTAGATTTCATCCTCGCGTATTCGATTTCCGAAGATACACGATGATTCCCGAAGCGCATACTTTTCTTGGGATAACTTTGTATATGTTGGAAGTCTTACCAGGTTGACTAAGGAACAGTAGCGCCGTACACAACTGTTGCGCGAATTTGCGCGTTAGGTTGAGCGATACGCCCCTGAAGTTGGTGTTACGTAGCAGGTCATACAAGTTGTACGACAACAGCTCGAACACTAGGCACAGGTGGTTCCGCCACATAAAGTGACATTTCAGTTTCACTGGAACATAAGAATAAACATATTAATAAAAGTATGTAACAATAAATATACCTTAAATGCTCCTAGTTTTAGGAATCTCTACTCAGGCCTCTCTATCCGTAACCGTGGTTACCAGTCCTTGGCCGGTATGGTGGAATCATGTTCCACCAAACCGGCCAAAGACTGGTTGTTAAAAAAATCATACTATACATATATTTATTTAAACAATATTATTAATGTCAAAGTAACTCTGTCTGTCTGTAAACTTTTCACGATTTCGCGGTTCAATAGATTTTGATCAAATTTAGCACACGGATAGACCATGACCTGCTTTAGGACATAGGATACTTTTTATCTCGGTAGTATGATCCCGTGGGATAATTTCCGACAGATGGTTAGGTCTTCTATCTCAAAACAATGAAGGAAATCATCGTGAGGAATCCGGCATGTACTAGAACCAAAAATTAGAAGAGATGTGACATCTACCAACCCGCTCTGGGCCCGCGTAGTGGATTACGGAACACTCCCTTTCACCGAGATGAGGTCTATGTCCCAGCAGTTGGAACATTATAGGCTTGTTTTGTTATGCAGGCTTAGGTCTTGTAAGGACGGTCAAGTCGCCAGAACCACTGAAGTCAACCAATGTCTCTGAATACATGACTGCTGAAGACAGCGACATCTAAGCTTATGGCCGGCAGACTCAAACATTGCTTATTATACGTGGCCAAGACCTCGATTTCCTAGTCCTACTCATCCTTTAATGAACGACGCAGATATGGACGGAACATAACTAATACAGGCAGATCATTGTAAAACTGTACTGAGTTTTGTTAGTATATTTGATAAGTTAACGTGACTGTGTTAGAGGAAACTAAAATAATATTTATATTATATTATTTAGTTTCCTCTAACACAGTCACGTGTTTTGCATTGACATTGCAGCTGAAAAAGTAAACATTAAAGTGAATCATGGTCTGTTTACTTTTCGTATCCACAGTCAAACATGTCATATTGTTTACGGGTTCGTAAATTATAACATTAAATACATTACATTATCAAGCATTAAAACTGTGGTATTGTATTTTAATTAAAATCAAAATGTGCAGTCTTCGGGAGATTTACAAGTGTTACATTGCCTAAATTTCCGTCACAGTTTCGAACTATTACCATAATGCTAGCAGTGGATAATTTGTTTAGATCTTTACTGAAGACTCTTTCATCACAAATCGCAGCCAGTGTAATTTAGTCCCATAATTTAATAGCATTCCCTAAAGAATCTCCAAAATTTGTTGATTCCTTTGCCATTGTAGAATTTGTCAAAAAGTCGATTAAGCGATCTTTTTTACAAGACCGATAACATTATATTTCAAGTTTTAACTTACCTATATAATACTTATTTTCAGGATCCGCTCTGTTCATCATTTTTAGTAACTTGACTTCTATTTGTGCCTGGTTTAGGAAGGGTTTCTTATTCTTAATTATTTTTATCGCTACTTGACACTGCTCCTCGTGGTCATACGCTTTCACAACCTGTAACATTGAGAAACATAATCATTAGTGACTATCGTAGAAAGAGGTCGGCAACCTTCTCATATGGAAGAAGGGCTAATAAAGAATCCCTATACTCTATGGCAAGGGAGAGTGGCAGCAGTGTGCACCACATCGCATACCGTACACTCCGACCAATCATTGCACAGATTCTGGCTTTCAGGGGTTGCAGGTAGGGTATAATGTGGAGGTCTTAACCTACAATGATTTGGCATTTCAGGCTACCTACAGTCATCCAATTACTGACAGCATAATTTGACATTTTTAAGAACGACACTCATGAGATATGAGCTCTGTGATCCCGCTTGACGTGGTAGTACTGGTAGTATTCGCATTTTGGCAGAAACTGTCAATCCAGTGAACTGTGGTGCGATGTTACTCGAATGTGACGTGTAAATCTATTGAGAGAAGCTCTAATACCAAATATATAAATAATTCTCAACCCGAGAGCTCTGTCAAGTTTTGAGTGGCGTTTCAGGTGAAATACTATTTCCTAGTAACCCCAACTCCAACTACCGTCATTTATTGAACACTTTTTCTGCGTAAACACAGTACGATATCCTATTGGTAACCCAGAGTTTTCAGAAGGGCTCCTAATCTGTGTTTACTACTTACTAGGGCAATGAGGAGAAACTCATTATGTTCAGTAATCTAACTGTAAGTAGCTTAGTACTGGCCTGATAAAAGGATAACTAATACAATGTGTTGCATGAATCACGTACTTGACCGCTAAGTGCAACGGTTACTCATATATTTATTCTTCTCAGAACGTATTAAACACCCCTGATAAGTCATACATTCTATTACTTCGTGGTGCACCTTTGCCCCGTTTAATTTATTATCGGAAATGAGTATACAAGTTAACTACAGGTGCTTCTAGTTTTACTCACTTTTAGTTGAATAACACCGTTGAGTAACATTTTAGCAGTATTCGGAAGTATATGCTTATTTTCTGTAAGTGTTCAGCTAATTCTTCGGATACGTCGTTCGAAGCTAGAGTTCCAAATCTGAGATCGGGTTTCCATTTATGATCAATGTATAACTTCTTTTTGACTTGGATAGGTTAAAATGATAGTTTGATAGAAAAGGAGTAGATGCTCACCTGTCCAAAAGATCCCTTCCCAATCGGCGAGGAGATCTCATACCGGTCGAGGAACTTCTCGCCCTGTTTGATGATGTAATCATGGTTATCATCATCATACCCGTCGTTATATAACTTCCGCTCTTTTTTGTGCGAGCCGTCCTCGCCCAGGTACTGTTGCGCTCTCCGCTTTTTCTTCGCGTAATATACCTGAGGACAAAATAGGTGGAGATGAGTTTTTATATTCGTCTTTTGGAACTGATATTCAAAATCTGTTTGCGGTCTTTGATCGTCCTAGTAGAGGACCAATTTTATTAGCAGTTGCCGTGTAAGTATTTAAAAAAGACAACTTCATTACCAGCCCAATGAAATGGTAAACCAAGATGGGAAAAATAGAATACATCAGGCATAATTAGATTCGAAGATCACCTCATTTTTCACTTTCAACGAAGATATATTTCCCAGTTTTGTTTTTTGGCGTCTGTTTTGTTTGTTTGTGTGTGTGTGTGTGTGTGTGTCTGTGTTATTGTATTACTAAATCATTGGATGGATTTGTTATTTTTTTTACATTTTTCTTATTTACCCATGTTTTGGAAACTTGCACCGTCGATGACTGACAGTTATGACAGCGTAGCTTTTTTTCAACGTTATTTTGACAGTTTACTAATATATTAAAGAGAATGAAGGTTCAATCAATTTTCAATAAATGCACTTGTAAATGCAAAAAAATACAAATTAGAAGAGCTCTGTAAAGAAAGGTGTATGTTCATATCCATATATTCCTAAATACTGAACATTGCACAATTGTGAACGTATACGTTATAGGAAATGAAGAGTAGACGAACGCGGGAATTCTCGGTTGACGGACGTTGACCCAAATATGCGGTTGACATTGATCGACGACGGGTCGCGATATGCTTATATAAAACATTTCTACCGACTGCCGACCGACGAGGTAGGTACCAACGCATGGATTTGGGACTAGGAAGTTCATTGCTACCGATTTTTATTAGGTACCGCGAGACTCGCCCCGAATATGACTCATTGTTTTGAGACTTAACGAGTAACTTCGTAACTTCGGGGACTTGTCAGAAATATACATATTTTTTAAGTTGGAAAGTTTTGGACGTCCGATGGATGGTTGTCAAATTGTCAGCAACAGAGACTGATGCTGTGCTGTAGCGCTAAAGCGTAATGTGACTGACGCGTCAGACTGCGTCACATGACCAATAACATCTGGCATTCAGAAGCTGGTATTACGTAACACGGAAGCGTGACATAGCAATAATATCGGCAAGTGCATAGCATTCGCATCGCGGTGGTACGGAAGTGTCGCATATCGACGCGGCCAAACGATAACCCAAATTTCTGACAGCGACCTACATATTACATTGTATGTTTTACAGGCGACCGAGCGCCCCCAACAACTGGCAAGGCTTCGTGCAACCGCACACTTATCTGTTCCACTAAACTGTTTGTTTGTTGACCGATGTCAAGCTATTTGCTTTGATTTGTGCCGGTCATCAGAATAACACGTGCGCTGAAAGAATCATCAGTGATTTTTTGGTCATTGATTAGGTCGGATTAGGAATGATACATCTATCTAAGCTACATTTTTTAATGCGGGTTTTTGATTGGTCGAGGGGTAATGACAAGGATGCACGGAGACAAATGATGGTGGCTATGGGAGAGGATGGTGTGGTGAGTCAGGCCAGTGACCGCGGCACGTGGCCGCGAGATGAGCGCGTCGGGCAGGGGAGAGACGGCGCGCGGCGGCTGTCATTGATTTTCCCCGTTTCCCCCCAACCCCGAGGCTGGCTCCCTCCCCACCGCGTCTCACCCACTTCCAGCGCCCGATAACGAGGTTAACGGGCGACGTGAGCGTCTCCTAAACTTTAATTATACCCGTACACCCGTCGTGCATGTTTAACCCGGCCTCTATTGAGCGTTTTGTTTGCAGCGCACCTGATAGCGAGATGTGATCCACTATTCGGTCGACGGTTAACTATCTAATGAACATGGCCGGAGATGGAAACGTGAACAGCACAACTTGCACAACCTGTAAGTAGGAAGTTGACGGTGCAAACCGAGCCCGATACAAATCTGTTAACTACGTCTTAACTCATAAGCGAGGCGCGAAGCAAACTGTTTAAACAATACGGAAACTCATCTGCTGTTTGTCTCAATGGGTAGCGAAAATAATATGTCAGCTACTGGGAAATATGACAGGTTATGCGAGATAATATTCTGTTAATCCTGAGGCGAATAATTCAGAAACGTGTCTACTGCCTTTGACAATGTTTGTGTTGTAATGTTGACAAAATTTGTATTGCTTCGTGTGAAATATTGAAGAATTGTTCTTGCCAAACCTGATTTATGAGACCCAGAGTTTTGTTTGTCTTTTCATTCATACCTCTCACATCATATATAAAAGGTTGAAATAATATATTCGCCGCCGAGTTCAAAGTCAAAAGTTCAGTGGCATTGAAAAAATGGATTTAATTTTCAACGAGAAGAATATTTTAACTTATGATAGATAATACGAAAAATACAATATACATATAAGTCATTACAATCTCAATTTTATTAATTCAAGCATTTAAAATATTCCTAATACGTTAGTCTTGCGTAGTATGAAGACATGGCGGCGTAGCCCGAAAAAACGCGTAGCACTTCGTAGCGCTTCGTAGAGCATAGATGTCGTAGGTAACGTAGACCATAGCCTGTAAATAATGTTGCTAATAATACAATCTATTGTATTATTAGCAACATTATTTACAGGCTATGGTCTTTTTTTTAATTCCTAATAATTTTATTAATTTGCTATATTAATTAAACCGACACAAGGGTTCCGCCTCCGGTGCAACATCATTGGTGAGACGAGGGCGCGAAACCATTTACAGTGATGTAGTCAAACTAGAAACGCCTTGCATTGGTTTACTGCGCGGTTATGAACATTATTTACTGTTTGAGTTTTCATAAATTTTTCGTTTATTTTTTTTTTTGTGTTTTTATTTGTATGGTGTACAATAAAGAGTATTCTATTCTATTCTAAGGAATTCTAAAACCAAAATACTACACAATAAACACATACCTACCCGAAAGATTTTTTTTTTAAACGTTGCCCCACACTAGGAATTTCTCCTGTATCGTGGGTGCGTTTACAAATATTTTAAACTCACATACACAAACAGCCAGACCCGGAACAACTACTTGTAGGTCATACAAATATTTGTTCCGTGCGGGAATCGAACCCGCGACACGCAGCGCAGCAGTCAATCGCTTAACCACTGCGCCAACCGTGCCTTCAAAGTTATAAAGTTATTATAATTATTTGTTGAGATTTAAGAAAATAGGTGAAAACAAACCAACTATTATTTCTTTCGCAATTGGTTTTGTTGTACAATTAACTAGAAGAAGAGCATCTGTATTAATTGCTAATCAACTTACAAGATGTAAAAACTTTGGAGAAAATGGGTGGATGGACTCACTGTGCTTGTTAGAAAGTAATTAATAAAAAAATATAAATTTTATGGAAGAAAAACTCGATGACCTTCCTTACTGAAAATTCTAAATAAAACGTAAACAGTGAAGTCCATATAGGTCCAATTTTGGCGTTCAAATTGAATTTTTCAGTTTTGTCGACAGTCGATGCTTTTTAATTGTATTAAAAACTAGCTGTGCCCGTGACTTCATTCGCGTGGATGTCGGAAAGCAATAATGTGTCTGTATACCAATTCTTTTTCTAAAATAAAAGTAGGTTACTTATAATATTGGCTATCTGTCAGTGAAAGTCTTTCCAAATGGTCCAGCCGTTTCGGAGATTAGTCGGAACCAACAGACAGACAAAATTATTTATACGACTATAAATAATTCTAATTAGCAGGAAGAACCATCAAAACAAAATAAACAACATCTTTTAAGAGATACAAAAAAAAAAAGACGTCCGATCCAAAACTTCTGTCATTTCCAGCCGCTCTAAATCTCTGTATATCGTCAGTAATTCAATTAGGGGTGGACCAATGAGAAGTGAGCGGTGTACCGCTGCGTATCCTAATTATTCACCAGCACCATGCTTGCTGCCATGCACTTCCTGGAGACCACGCGTACCGAGGGTCGCGTTGATTTAAGCCAATAAAACTTTTATGGCATGTCGATACTAAAAGTAATGGGGTTTGTTCGTGGTGGTGATTCGTTTATTGAGTTTTTATAGGGGATTAAGTTTGTTGGGTGTATTGTTATGTTTTGTTATTCAATAACTGTTTTAATGTTGTAGAAATATGAGTGGTAACTTTAAGGGTGTAAGTAAGTGCATTTTAGATTTTTTGGTCCTTCGAACCGAATACATCGAAATCATCACAAGTACTGCTTAGTAACTTTTAAGGGTGTAGTGTATTCTAGATTTTTTGGTCCTTCAAACCGAATACATCGAAATAATCAAAATTACTGCTTGGTAACTTTTATGGGTGTAGTGTATTCTAGATTTTTTGGTGCTTCGAGCCGAATACATGGAAATCATCTCAATTACTGCTAGATTTGTTATTGCACAACTAACATTAACTTGACTCTATTCCTTAAATTAAACAGCAAACAATCAGTTAATTTTAAGACACGCTTTTCCGTTTTTTTCCAAATCGCCAAAGAGAAAATAAAGCGATATCTATTTAATTGAGATATTAATGGGTAACAATATTGTTCCACTTCACAATACTTATTGCAATTCAAATTAAACATCAATTACAACTTTGTTATTTTGCACTTGCAATTAGTAGTTCTTGGAACTTTAGTCTCAAGGAGCAGATACCCAGTTCTCTGAACAAGAAACGTTGCCAGTTTTTATTTAAAACTTACAAACTTTACACCTGTTACATTAAACTAAAAACCTTTTAATAATTATTTGGTTGACTTCCGAAAATGCTGTTCGGACTTAAATTCAGGCGCCAATTTTTATACGTGTTGGCATGTGGAAAAGTTGGGCGAAAATGTTAATGAAAGTCCCTTCGTAATTTAACGCACCTTTTGTATAAATGTATACTGTTCGGCTTTTTATTATTACAACATCCTTTTACAGTTAGCCTGCATCATCCCACTGCTGGGCAAAGGCCTCTCCCTATGACTTCCAGCTCTTTCGATCAAGGGCTAAAGTGGACCACTGGTCGTTTGTTTTCTCCAGCTCGTCCCACCATCTTCTACGGGGTCTGCCGCGACGCCTTCTGGCCACGTGCTGGATATTTTGACCCACAGCTCATCGGGCATACGGCAGACGTGGCCAGCCCAGTCCCAGTTCAGCTTAGCGGCTTTTTGATCAACGTCAGTAATCTGTGTTTAGGACATCAACGACAACATCCTTTGCTTTCAGAAAATCTTCTCATCTTCTGTAACATATGTCACAGATATAGTCGATTTCCAAAACCCAAAACACAGTATATTTGAATATAATACACAATTTTTCCCTTCTTCCTGAATGCTGCATAAATAACAGTGACAATATTTCCCTCTCAGTCCCAGATCTCCATACAAACATAAAATAAGCAATGTATCACACAATTGAATAGGTCAAGATGTTTAAAAGACCGCGCTGTGCGGCAATCATGCCAAAACGGGCGCGTTTATGATGGCATTGCAATTCTATGCGATTTTTATTGCATGTATTTATTGTGTGTATGGAGGGATGTTGGCATCACACGGACGCGTTAAATTTTTATTTATACGCATTGCGCCGTGACGTCACCGTGATATCATACGAATGCATTCGATGATGTAATGCTTGGATCATCGGTATTAACGATTGCGCTATCAAGTTATTCTCGTTCGATAACAAAATACACAGCTGTCTACATTTTTCTTTCTCGTGTACATACTTACTTATAATAGATCGTCGGGAGCTTTTTCTTCTGATTGTACCAGAGTTATGTAAACTCGTGCCAAGACGCCGATTGCTTTTGATCTTGGCTAAATAAAAACTAATGAATGCTGAATAAAAGATTTCAATCGAACGAATTCATCGAAGGAAACACTGGCGGAAATAAAAAAGGCAGAATCAACTTTGTGAAGTAAAGAGATGCCTAGAACTAATTTGTTTTTTTGCCTACATTTTACGTTTTCGCTGGCTCGTATGAAGAGTAAAAGGACATAAAGAGCGTTAATGAAACTTTTTCTTCAAAAAAAAAATTAAACTGGATCCATCGTAGCGGAAAGCTAAAGATCGCAAAGCAATCCCGAAAAAGAGAATTCGCCGTATGCTAATTAATTTTTCATAGTCCCGCCGACGACACCGCGGTGATATGCAAATGAGAATTCGTCGCGCATTAGGTACTCTGGTTTACAACTTATCACGTCGTCGAGTATCAATTAAAGCGGCGGAACTGCGCAAGTTTACATCATTAACACCATAAAAAGACAGTTATTGCGAGAAAATTTGTGCAATCAATTAGGAGTTTTAAGAGGGGTCGGGGGTGTATGCGTGCAGAGTGCAGCGCCGACGACCGGGCGGGAGGGGGTGTGCGGGGCCGGCGCGCGCATCTGTGTGCATTCGGCATATTTACCCCGATAGTGGGCGGGCAGGTTCACTGACCCGACCCAATGCAAGGCCCGCGTACGTAGGCCGCACGACGCACGCCGCCGGGGCCCGTTTCATTAGTGCCACCGCACACCGCACACATACGCAAAAAAGCTAACACTGTGCGTCAAGTGGGCACGCACGCTTTTTTAATCATCTGTTGGATTACCCGGACCGGCGAAAAAAATCCAACAGGTACTCGCCTAAGTTTTTAAGATGTAGTAAACCTTGACTGTGCTCCTAGTCTGGTCCTAATACGTTTCAGGTGTGATCCAAAAACGTCGAGGGGCCCAGGGAAGTTTCAGTCGTCGCCGGAGCCATATCGATCTCTGTTTATTTCCAACTCGGTACCAGTCTAGATAACTGATTTAAAATTTATAACAAACTAAAATGGCCGTGAGATAGATAATTGAAAACAATGTCGTACAAATCATTGTGTTCCGAGTCGGAGGCAAAGTACAGGCATAGGTATAAATCAGGTAAAATGTTTAGAGCATGTATATCAAAAGTTTGCATAGCAATCGGAACAGCGTAAACACACACACGCACACTCGTACGAAACGTCATAATTGCACCGCAGCATTCATAAATCCAGCGGTTAGACAGACACATTCAGGGCTGTAAACTATAAGCCGAGGTATACTTATGCAAAACCACCCTTGCAGTCGGCGGATCGGCGAGTGCAATACCATAACCTACCCCAAGCGTTCCCCTCGTTGAGGCAGGTCCGGGCAGACGCCTTTGATGGGGCATTACCATAATAACCAAGCTAACAGATACTATTAATTTATAAATAAGATGCATCGAACACATTATGTTTACATAGTTGATAAACAAATTCACAGTCGGAATTTTATGAGATACGTTTATGACCGTTTAATTTAATAACATACTTTCTGAATGATAATGTGGCATTTATATTTTGATAAGGAATAATGAAGATGTAGCCTGTTTGTGTAAATAAATACTCAAGCATTTCGATAACGACATCAAAAGCTCTTAAGTACGTCTAGATGTAGGAGCTCTCGGCGGACTCATAAATCATAATGCAAGTTTATTATTACAAACATTTGGATGTTCTCTAGACAAAACTGCTTTGGAGTTTAGATATATATTTTTTGTAAGATGAGTTTATATTTTTTATTAAATGATTTTTGGAAAAAAAAATTAGACAGGATTTGCAAAAGGTTTTATTGGGCTGTTTGTTTTTCTTGAGCATAGAAGCTATTACAATAAACTTGAACAGCAACCCTTTTTAGAGCACTGTTGGTCTCTTGTCTTTTAAAATAAAAAGAATATCCTCTTAGTCGCCATGTTAATGATGCGGCTAAAGTCCAGCTTAAGGTATATGACGGTTTAGCAAATTGTCTGATGGTCTACCCGAAACTACCTCCTTGGTATTTCAACACGGAGACACGGTGAGTTACACGAAGGCGAAATTTATTTGCATATTTCTCTAATATGTATATTCTTCTGCCCAAATGTGGGCAAGTCATTTAGTTGCCAGCTGATGATAACTCTCCTTTTCCAGTGTAACCACCGCCAGTTTTAAAGACACAAAACAGCGATGTACCCTCCAAATATCTCTGAAAACCTTCTTAGTTTGCCGCTTAAGGTTCCTGTTGCCTCTCGAGGGATGTAAGCGTCGGTGTAAGCACATAATGATTAAAGAAAATAGCAAGCAATTACGTATACCTTAACACGATTGTTGTTAAGCAAATTATTTGTGTAATTTTCAACTCTATTCTTTCAGGTTCATGTCCTTTAAAAATATTTTTTGTTTACATGTTTGTTGAAGTTTTTAACTCTGCCCACCTGAGCCCACACAAAAATTGGCTTACTCGTATCGCGAAGAAAAAAACGTTTGGTTTATCTTTGCCACAGTACATGTCATTTCCAGATGTAGTCTTAAAGAATAGAATAGAACAGAATAGAATACTCTTTATTGTACACCATACAAATTATAGAACATAAATATATAAAATTTTACAAAGGTGACACAATGGGCGGTCTTATCGTTAAGAGCGATCTTTTAAAGACAACCTTTGGATGGATTAAAATTAAAGAGAGACAAATATAGTAGGTAGTCTGTGGTATACCATTTACATTATACAATTAATATATACATAAAGTATATTTTACTCGTCTAAATAAATATATACATACAATAATAAACATGAAACAAGAGCAAAAAAAACAAAAAAGAATTATTACCCCACCGCCGTATCTCTACGTTGACGTCGTGGTGGGGCTTGCGCGCTCCGAACTTGTTGTGGTTTGTGCCGGAAGAGTTTACTTTGCCGGAACCGGTCTAGGGTGAGGAGCCAGACCAAGAGAGATACAAAAACCCGCAGGGCAGCATGTGGCGAGCTGTTGGGCAGTAGCGACCCCACGGACCCTATCTCCCGGGAGAAGTCTTGTTCCTCACCTCTGGCTTGCCTTTATCGACCGGCTGGAGTGAACAAGCACGAGGAACAGAGCTCCCACCTCTTTCTTGCCTTTATTGGCCGGCTTGAGTGGAGATTCGCAAGAGCAAACGTGCTTGGAGGAAGGAAGTATTCCAGTAAGATGCTGGTAGGGATCTTGACCGTACTTCCGGGATTGTCCTGATAGCCGTAGAATACCTCTCCACTCCCCATAAGCACCTCAGGACATGTTGCCCTCTTGTCGCTACGACACTATGTGCTAGCGACCGTTTTCGGGGGACCATTATTGAGTGTGCGAGTCACCCCCTACCATTATATCTGTGTAATTTATATAGAACATTGGTCGGGCAGGGGCTATAGTTTTTCCCTAGTCCTAGATAACCAGTTCACTTTAGCCACCCAAACTCATAACCACATATCTATTCTATCTATCCCAATATATATCTTTCTATCCATATCTTGCAATAGTCCTACACCAACCGGGGGTTGTCCTTGGATGCACTTGCATAGTTCAAACAAGGATAATCGTCGGTTGGTGCCTCATTTCATTGAAAACGTCTAACGGGCCCCTGCGAGTTGGCTTCGGCCCCTCGTACGCATTCCAAAGGTCCGGGACCCCAGGATCCTGAGATATGTCAAAGACGAAAAAAAATAAATATAATAAATAATAATAATGATGAAGTTTAAGGAGAGAGGAAGTGCTTTTATCATAATTTTGAAAGTGGACAAAGATAGAGCACGCCTTACCGACACAGGCAAGTCATTCCATAACCGTACTGCTTGAACAGTAAAAGATTTGTCAAAGAAACTGGTGGAATACATCGGCATCTCTAGTCTCAGGTTTTCCGATGACCTCAGATATCTATTAAGTTTGTCATGAAGGAACTTGAAACGTTCTTTAAGATAAGAGGGGGTTTTAGGATTAAACAAGATACTGTAGAGCTGAAATAAGATATGAGAATTCCGGCGAAGACGAAGAAAGAAGTGCATCTGTTTCTGAGGTGACGTCATTTTTTGTAGGCGCCGAAAGCGGCGTCTGACAAGATGCATTATGCTAGATTTATCTGCGGCTTCGCGCTTTGGAAATCTGTTTTTGTACAGGCTCGAGGTACTGTTTGATCTCCCGCGATGAAAGTAATCTTGTGTATCCGTTACGGGCTATATTTTTTGCAATGTTTTAAGGCGGTCGTTTTCCTGGATCCGATTGGGAAATTTGCGTTACTTTTTACGTAAACTCGTGGCCATTATTATATCGTCTTATCAGGTGACGCGCCTAACATGCAGCACATTTTTAATCAAAAGGACCACTACGTGCCTGTTGTCAAGTCAACTTGTCACGTATGCATCTCAAAGGACCAGACTTCTTGGTTATTGTGAAAATTGAAGTGCATTTCCATTCTTGTCAACACATTCATTGTCAACAAATAACTTTGTTTAATACACAAACTTAATCGAGCTTTTCATTCCTTGTGAAGAGACGGATTGCAGCTCCTGAACCGGAAAGCGAATTCAAAATTATCGGCCAAATCTCATGTCAACTAAATATGATCGATTGTTGTAATTTTGGTAAAACAAGTCTTAATTGAGTTAGTCTGGAAGTATCTGAGCAGTAAATCTGTTATCAGCTCTTTCTGAAATCGGGTGTGATTCTGATGCAATTTGTGTATATATATCGAACCACGTGTGCCGTACACGTGAAAATGTTTTGATAAATACGAGGATAACCAAAAAGCAAAAAAGGAACACACATTGTGCATGTGCTGACGTTTCGCTAACTGATATGCCATTATATAATAACAACTAAGAAGAACCCAAAAACAACATAATAATGAACGATAATATTATGGAAATTGTTTCAACAAAAACATGTACGGCACTCTTAATAAATAATTTCTTAACCAAAGTCATTTAGCCTGACAATTTAGTGCCATTAAATTTTCAACGATCAGATGCACCTTTGCGTTTAAAAAGCTGCTGTGAGCAATTTATATTAACGTTCAGTATAATGTCAATATTAAACGGTAATTAGCAATGGAAACGATGCATAATCTCGGAGACCTACCGCAACAAGACTACTGTTATCTCTCATAGATCAGGGATCGGTGAACGAAATAGTAGAATTGTTGTTTTTTATCTGCAGCAATGTTTTGTTGGCGGATACTTTACATGTGGGCGGTCTACGCGATAAAGGTTGTAACGTTAATAGTTAGGACTAGAATAGAATGCATTTTTCTAGATAATTTTTCCTAGTATTCTAGTGACATTGGGGAATGTAGAATTTTCTTTTGTGCTCGTTAGTGGCAATGTCGCCAGTAATATAGCTAAGGCAATATGTTATTAAAAGTTATCCAGTATATGTAACTGAAATTGTTATTGCATAAAAAACAGGTGATAGTTTTTGTTTTCATATAGGTCATATGTTAATTAACACAGTTTAATTACATTCTATGTAAACGTCATTGCGCTGACATAATAACCGTCATGGAAATAAACGAACATATCTCAATGCCTTAAGTTAATTAGTGAAAGTTATATAGCTATATAGAACTAGGAATTCAAGTGAGTACGAAGAAAACCCAAGTTTTACTTTCAAAAATGCGTTCTTGGAGTAGGATTTGGTTGGATGTGGAGCCTAAAACATTCGCGAGAGACATCGAGTTCAAACTGTGCAGTGAAGAGTAACAAACAGTTGCGGAGTAGATAAATCCTTCAAGTCTCGCTATCGAGGTATTCAAACTAATAATTTAAACATACGATGTCGCATTGACTTGCGCATTCCACATTCGAGACATTTTCGCGACAGTCCGTCATACAACTATGCAAGAACAAGAGCGCCCATTAAAAATCATACGCGTTTAAAAAGCCCGCCCTCAGCGCGCGCCGCCACTTCAAAGTTTGACCTCGCAATTACTAAAATTGGTTTGATTTACCATTTTAATTGTAACAAAAAGCTTATTTTTTCCAACGGCGTGGACGGCGGAGGCGTCGTTGTAATCTCGACCGAGTGACTTTCGGCCGGAGGGTCCATTAGGGATCGGCGGGAGGACGTCAGGCTGGCGTCGGGGATCGGAATTTTGAGCTGTGGCGTCATGTCGTTAAGGCGTAGTTTCTGTCGGAGGTGTTCGGTAGGCGCGAGAGGAGAGCACTCGAGGTCGGATGCTGAGTGCGGGGGTGTGTGCCGGGCGCGGGGAGAGAGTGGGACAAAATCGATATCGTCGGGCGGCGCGCGACGTCTTGCGCCCCGGCCCTCCCGCCCCTCTAATGAATGAGAGCGAGCATAGTCATCTCTGCGGATGGCGGCTCCGGCGATACGGCACGCCGCCGCCGACGTCGACTAGACTCCGCTGCGCTCCCGATCCAATGTATTGCTGCCCGCCACGATAACGAACCGAACACTGATCAACCCCGCACACACACTGCAGCTGCAATTTTATACAGCTTTAAGCTATTTTGTACGCTCTTTTTTGTATAGGAGAAACGAGTTCGGTTTCTTACATTGCTCACACACATATCCAAATAGATGCTGCAAATAGGTTTTAATTCCGAGTAACGGTCTTTTGGTACAACACAAACAGTTTTTCAGGAATTGTGGACCCGGAACAAGACAGATTTCGACCTTCGAATTACATAACAAGAAAGTCAGAATTATGAACTGTACAGCGGAGAATCTCGGAAGTTGTAAATGAAGTTTCGAAACAAATTTAAAAGCGAAAATTTTATCAGAAAGAGAGCGAAGATCAAATAAAGTTGTTTGGAAGTTTACAGCATTCCTAACGTGTATTACGGGAACGCTAGATTTATCGCGATAAATTATTGCAAACATATTCTGCAGAAATAAAATAAATATTTCTGGATTAAAGATTAAGTTGGAAATTGGTTAATATATCAGCAGTGGCTACCTTAATAATTTCCCGCCCACAGTTTGATATTAAAATGGTGGGTGTTCCCGAGAACCACGTAAAATATTCATCAAATGCCACCTACCACTTTATATTTTTACGTAGGTTTAATAAAGAGTCTGAATAACAACAAATTGCTAGAGGGAGTATGAGGTAACGGTTCACAAATTGCCAGCCCACAAGCGACCAGGTACGATACCCGTACAGGATCATTTAAAGCATACTTTACGACACATGCATGCCGGACGGATGCAACATAATGAATATATCAGGCATTTTATCTTTTTTTAACAAAGCGAAGTTGCAAAGGTAGCGCTGATGCGTTTTGTCACTCTTTAATAATGCTCAGTGTTTCAACCACTTAAGTGATGTCGTGAAGTTAGTTCTTCTCGTGGATTAGTAAACGCATTTAGTAGTCGCCTACTAGCCTTGATGTGTCAAAATAGTGATACCATCCAGCTAAAAGATTAAGTAAAAAAATCTGAATTCGACATACAACTCTTAGTTCCTTCCACAAACAAGACCACACAAGCTGGTACAACAGTTTCAGATGTTAAACAACTGAAATAACAATACAGCAAGCCATGCAACTCTTAAAAACCAGTCTCAAAACCCTACAGTTTAACCAGACACTAGACAGGAGTCTCTTGGTATGTGACGGTCCTAACAGCTTTATTAATAGCACCCAGACGCCGCCACAACAGCTGAGTCCCATCGCCCGAAGAGAATGCCGACTAATGGTGATGATCATAATGCAAAGCATACTCACAGACTGAGTGTGTCAAATCGTACTAGACGTACGTGACACGTAGCTAATGTTAAAGGTTAAAAAAAATAAACCAATGTCAGAGGTTTTTCTTCACACATGTGTCAGTGTTATGAGTTATCACTTAAAGACAAAGGCTGCAGACTTCACCTTATTATTCGATTAGTCTTAATGATATTCCAGATGGTTAGAATCCTTTATAAACAAGTCACCGTGTAGGAAGTGTTGAACCATTGCAGCGATGTTGATGCAATGAATCTGACACGTTTCTATGACTAATAAGCCTGTGTTACAAATACGTCGCATGAATGTTCTATAACTTCAATAATGTAATGTGTTTTTCATAATATTAGTCGTCCTAGATCACAAATCCATTGATTTTAACAAACAGTACTCCCAGTCCACGCTGCCAATTTTTTTTTTCTAAATTATGGGAGAAAACTAGAAATGCTGTGAAATAACGGATAATAAAGATGTATCGATGAAGAAAACATGCTGCGCCGACCACAAATACATTGGGCTAAGGGCAGGAGTAAAATTAAAAACTATAGCAGTAAGTGGCAGTAAAAAAATGTTATTAATACTTGTCACAATATTATGGTACGGGTATCGTTAGTTTGCAAAAGTAATTTTATACCGGCTGAAAATCATCCCAATAATAGTTTTCCCTTAATGCGTAAGAGATATGACCATCAGCTGTTCCAGTAGTGGGGGGGGGGGGTCTAAGGACACACATTATATTAATTTTCCTTCAAAATTGAGACCATGGTTCCTTTAACCACTTTGACTTATCATCCATAGTTTTGAATTTAGCCTGATGTGCCATCGCAAAAATTTTGTTCGTTTACGCTACTAACATAAGATTCCCCCCACTTACATGCTGCTGATTTGGGTTGAAGATGATCCTAAATATCATCCCATAAGATTATTGCATTTTGTGAAATATTTTTTTTATAAGTTTATTTACAACTTTGACATGCTGTAACTTTGGATTTCCCTTTCGGTGCGGCGACAGACTCATTCCCTGTCATGATTATTGAATGTTAAAAACTACTAGATTTTTTTTTATTCGGTATATAAAATTAGTCGCATAATTCGAGCAGTACCTCCCCTATTACTAGCAGTACCTCCAATCTGGATAAAGCAGTAGTAGGCACACAAAGATGCACGCCAAATTTGGTGCACAAATGGACGGAAGAAGATGGTTCAACGATCCAACTAACGTGACGGAAATGGTTTGGATGTGGAAAGGCCAACCGGTTGAAGAAGAAGAAGACTCCTTGGAACCCTAACCCAAGGCTTACCATAAGCAAAGTGTAGACTACACAGACCAATGATAAACTGAAACCTCTGGATCCACCAGAGATGATGAGAAGAGACAACAGTAGCCATTGCGCAATCACAGATGAACGAATATTGCAATAGTCCATATTCGAGAGGTTAAAATTATGAGCAAAAAGTTTGTTTTAACTCAAAACTTTAGCAAAATCTATTTTGGGACTGTAGGAAAACAGGTGTTACTAAAAAGGTGGTGTTGCTGGGGTTATCCCTGTTTATAAAATTTCCACTTTTAGCCACTTGAACTAAAATCACTAGATTCTAATCTAGTGGTTCAAAGTTACGAAAACACTTCATAATCAAAATTCGGGTCTTTGGAAACCTTTTGTATTCGTTTCCACAAGTCTACCAGCACAAACTTTAGCTAGGTATCACCTTCTTAGAACGGTCAACGGGACAACTTTTAAGGTGATATTCATTCCTTGTATTTCGATTTTTGTTCTGCTATTTGAGCAGGTTTTGAATAATTTAAAGTATGTTAGCGAACATTTTGAAAAGGACTTAATATTTTGCTGTACGATCTTTTTCTCCATATGCTTGGCAAGAGTGGTGCAATGCAATAGCAACATTGTCTGCAACTTGTTCAAACTTCTAAGACAAAATTACGCCGTTCAAACTATTACTAGTTTGCACAGAATTTAACAAGGAAAGAAGCAAAGTTCCCTCTAGACTGGTCCCGACTGCATCTAGTAGAATAGATAAGAAATGGCGGGCTTTAACTGGGTCAGAGCAAGGCCCGGGCCGAATGTCTACGCTGCACCTGTATCTATGTACTCTCGTATTACGTATACACATGTATGTAAACAAAATGCGACACCCGTTCGCTCACCGTTCTAGGTTACATATGCATCGCACTCGACGTTTATTTGACCTAATTTATCGGTTCAATGGTTTGTGTATCAACTTTTTGTGAATGTGTCCGAGTGCCAAATCTTTTGTTTGTTGATAGTCCATGTTTATTGACATTTGGGTATTGCTTTCGTTGAAATTTCCCACATTCCCACGTTTTTTTAAAGATTTAAAACATTTTTTGTGTAGATAAACAAAGTAATTAACTGGGGGATTCAATTTGACAGTGAGTACATTACGGGCCAGGCGTTCGTAATGAAGAGTACATCTAAGGTAACGGAATTGATATGGCACGGTGTCACTGCGCTTGTTTACGCAACGTGATCTCCGCCCTTGAGGTCAGAGATTGCGATAGATTCCGATAAACGCACGTGAACTGTCCGAGACGGTCATACGGACGCATCGTGAGCACATGTCAAAACATTGAGTGCCACACGTCTATCGATATACCCAGAATACAAGTTATCGTTTATCTGATAATAAATCGAATTTCCTCCAAGTTTTACACAATACAGTGACGTCAATAAACCAACAAGTAAGCATAAACAGCGATAACGAGTAACTACAAACAGTTGTACACACCTGTGTGTATTGTAAATAATAGACTTATACCAGTAGAAACCGCCACACGGTAATGCTTATAATTAACATTTTTAAATGTCCTTCTACATAAATAATTCAACAAAAGTGCATTAATGTTATTGGTTAAATAGCGGTATGCGTTGAAGCGTGTTGCAGTGTTGCTTACCGAACGCACCAAAGTGACGGCGCGGAGAGATTGCCAGCGGAGCGTGTCGGCCAGAGTCCTGAGCAGGGTGGCGGTGGACCTCTCCCCTTTGCGCACCATCGTCCCGTCTTCACGCACGGCTGATGGGTCACTGCACCACTGCTTACGAGTTTACAAGCTAAACAGTTTACAAGCCACACGTTGCACTCCCTCCACGCTCGCCTTGACAGTTTTAAACGCAAGGCTAGACGCAGATATCCAACCGACACCTGACTCCACAGAGCGCGCGACGAGGCTCTTGTTAATGCGAATTATATTTTCAGCGGTTAAAATGTACGAGAACAAATATATTGATGTAGCAACCGCAATAATCGGCTGCGAGGACACGACTGGCTCGTTATCGCTGCGATACCTATTCTCCAGCTCAAGTAGACGATTCCGCATACGTGAATAAAGACCGACCTCGTTGTTTTGGTCAGTTGACGCGCGTCCCACATGCTTTGGGACTCCACGCGTATCACTCACGTCAACAGCAACACACTTCTAAGAGCAAAATATTTCGGTAGTATAGAAATAGTCTTTAAGCCTGTTGAACACAAAGCTGCGTTTCTCTTTATCTCTGTCTCTTCGGATGACGGGAGCATTCAGTTTTTAAATTAAGGACAGATGTTTCGGATGTGATAATAATTCTGTTACAAAAATAAGAACATCAAAGCATAATATTTACACAGTGACAGGAATGTATGAGTTATCGACCTCAACGGCCTTAACATGTCAATGTATTGGAATTGTAGCAATTAGCGCGTCATACGCGATATAGAATAGCTTCCAACAGCTCATTAATTGTGTGATGCTCGCGTTAGTGTAAGCAATTTTATTCCTTGGTAGTATTAGCATGGAATTGTTTATTCTATGAGCGAGTGTTTATAATTAGCTGGGGCGCCGGGATCGTGGCAGGAGTCCAGGTCGATCACTCGGCTAATATAACGGGTCCGGACTATATCGGGTGGTCGGTCGTTGACAGGGGCATTTTTCCGGAATCGCAAACGATCCGCATTCCTCTGTGGTGGAGTTGGCGGAAAAAATAAAGATTAACGAGATAAATCGCACAAAATTGCAACAACTCCACTTCGATACACATCTTGATCGTTATTTCAAGTCTTACCATTGGTGCTTTATTTTTATTATTGTTGTTGTAATGTTTTCGTCTAATAACATTCAAAAGGAAGTACGTATGTTTACCTCAGTGCTATGATAGTTATATCACTAGATGCTATAATAAATGTTACTTAATTATACGGGAAAACCTCAGCAGGATAGGTCGACGATATTCTAAGAATATGAGTGTACAGAAACCTGTGTTTAATGAGACTTGGAGGGGTTAAAACATATTTTCAACTATGAATGTCTGTCTCACGTTCAGTAGGCATAAACGATGAATAATATTCTGGTGGAGCGCCTACTGTTCGCTGATAGGGAATTGAATTCCGGGAATTCCTGGCGTCATTTAATAGCTGTAGCGCCAACCGTCTTCTGTTGTAAATCTTCAAAGAATATTTTGCTCAACTGTTTGTGCGATATACTAATATCTTGCTGCAGCCTCTTATCTAGTAACTTGTTTTGGAACTGCTAATTATGTGGTTTAAATTTAGGCCCGTATTACAGAACCTCACTCAAAACTCAAGCATTACTTAAACCTCGTTTAAAGCCATTGGTTGAAACTAGTTTTAAGTAACGAGTCTTGAGTCATCATCATCCTATAGCAGTCCACTGCTGGACATAGGCCTCTCCTATTGCACGCCATTCAACTCGATTTTCGGCAACTCTCATCCTGCTGCTAACAGCCAACCTGCTAAGATCGTCGCTCCACCTAGCCTGAGGCTGTCCCATCTTAGGTTTACCAATTCGCGGTCTCCACTCAAGACCACGTCTTGAGTAAGTTCTGTAATACGGCCCTTAGAATCTATTCATTTGTCCAACATATTTTATTAGAAATACAGTGCAATCTGTGCAATGTTTACATGTTGTATTTATTTTTTATCGTTATCATTGTAAAAGATAACAATAACACAAAATCTCGGATTTATTTTATCAAAAAAGAGGCGATAGGCATAACTGCATAAGAGATCTACTTCATTCGGTCAATCGGCACGTGCAAGCGCCATTTCTTAGCAGTCAAAAATTCTTGCGGTAACTTGACTTTAAAAATGTCTACATCACTGTGAATTCAGTTCGAAAACATTTGTGAATTTATGGCGCATTCCCAAACCACACAATGGACATAGCATTGCATTTAAACTGAAAAATCACAACAGATTCAAACAGCGTCCATATGCACTAATCTCGTGCGGTTTTCTTTGTCCAATGGTGTACATATACAAACGTTAGATACGTATCATACGTATGTATGAACAAGCACACGTACATAAATAAAGAAAATGCATAAGAGAGAGGCGTCGCGACGTCGCAACTGAGCATCCCGGCCATTCCTAGATAGAGCACGCTGTTTAGAGAATTTCATTTCATGCACTTCAGATTAAACGGAATTCAATTTTCATTGTACGGCACCGATTACATGCACGTACCTTTGTGTCTTTATGATAATTATAATTGTGTTTACTGATTTTAGGAAGTAAATCGTTTCAGTGTATTTTATTTAATAATGCCTTGGCAGTTGTTTTATTTAGACCAAAATAAGCCCCTTCGGTTTAAAAGGGAGCGTTGGTTCAACATTCAGACTTGGAGGGGTGGGTGTTAAATATTTAATAACAATATATTTGGTGGTGTATCAAAAATTGTGTGACATTGCGTGAAGGTATCGGCGTGTAAAAATAAGGAAACACAATAAACGTGGTTGGTTGGTCAGAGGGCGAAGTGTGACGCGGCGTGCGTGCACCGTAATTAACGTCAAAACGCTCGGCAAGAAATTTTGCTACGTTAGTGTGGCGCCAGCTGACACTCACACCGTAGTGTAACGACAAAAAAGGAACATTTGTAAACCGCTTTCGGAATCACATATCTCAACCTGAACAAAATGTTTGAAATGGATTTAGATTTGAATGCCAAATAAAAGTTATCAGTAAACTTTATTGTTTGGAAACGTCTACAGCTGAAATTAGCATTAAACACCTAAGTTGTATAAAGGATAAATTAGGACGCAGTTACTGAAAACTTAAGCGCCTAACATGGGACGGTCGAAAACTGAAAGTAAAATATTTTTTACAGGTAAGATTGTGAATAAATTAAAATGATTACTATGGTCATAAATAATGCTAGCAAAAACTCGCCACGACATAGTGAAAGCAATTCCAATATCGATCCAAGGTATTTCAAATCAGACGACATCATGCAATTTGCAAGCATTCCTTTAGGGCGTTGGGTGATTTATTTACTAAAGATAACCAAGAGATAATGATCTCATCAACCAACCGGTAATCGTCAGTATCTACACGGAAAATGACGATATAAATACTATAATAGTTTATACGTGTGGTGGTACTAGAACGATTATTGTTTTAAATATACTTAAAAACAAATACTTACGTTATGGCTAGCTATTACTCAATGTTAGTGTATTGTTATGAGTGTTACACAATATGTTACGCAAGAATTGCGCAACGGTGTGACTGAAGACTACAGAATAATAGCCTAATCAATTTCACTTTTCGTCCAAAGTCCAAAATTATTCAATATTTTGTTTTTGTGCCCTTATTAACTTACGTGATGTGTTGGTGACAAGTAGGGCGTTAATTTCAATGGGGCCATAAGAATGTCCGACCTTATTTCAGGTTCCAAATGGAGAGGAAAACCCTTTTCAGTCAATCAGAACTAACTAGGTAGAAATAGAACAATTTGTCTATTCGAAATAAAATCTAAAAAAACAGTCAGTCTTTTCTGTCTGATTGATTGTAATGGAATCTTGGAAAAGAGCCTGACATTTCCGCGTATCCGAGTCCTTAGTCCCCCAATACATCCCAAAAACGTTTAAAAAGCTTTTATTTGACGTAACAACGATCAGCTTCTCGCAAACATCCCACAAGCACACGGACAATGCACAGAGAGTCTGTTAGTACGCAAACAGACCTCACATGGAGTGGTTACCGAACCCGGGAGGGTCCAATCATTACCGGGCCATTTATTCGGCAAATTGCCTCCATCGATAACCGTTCGCGGGTCGCGACGCGGCGAATAATTTCCATTATTTCCTTTATTCGCCGCCCGACGCCCGCCGGCTGTGTTGACGAAGACAACCGAGAGTTGTTGTCAAGTAAACATATTGGGATTTGTTGCTATTGCTATGATTAATGTGCCTTTGTACGAGAAAAATGTAGACTCTTGACGAGTACTTGTAAGAAATTGGGTTTTGAATATGTGTTTGACAATGTATTATAACGTGTCTATGTACTTATGATCCTGGATAGTACAGAAACGTTTACAAAGGGGACAGAGTCTAAAGTCATAAATACTTAACAGGAACATAAACAACAATAAATGTCACATCTCACAATATCTTTAATAGCTGTTGCACGTGGGAAACTCTGGAAACACACCAGTTATTGTTTACGTTTCTCATATCTAGACGCTATTATATTTGCTTTGGTATTAGAGATATGAGTGCTAATATGTTCGCACTAGCAATGGCAATGGAGACTGAATGCCATGAGCACACAGAATCGTGCAACGATTCGTATAGGCCGCAGGCGATCGGATCACGTGACAGCATTCAGATACCATCTCGGGTTTAATAGAGTTCTTTGCTGCACTCAATCATTGCCTCTGTTAGTTCGCAATTGAGGCGCAGACAGCTGCGATTTACGACGCAAGATCGAACCACGCTTTCGTCAAGCCTCGAGGAAGAACTAATGATATAATTCGAAAAAAGGTAGCTTACTATTTTTCGTCAAAAGGTAGTAAGGAAGAAACTACCAAGTTGGGACGGGGTTTTCGTATTAGATTATCGAAACATAACCAACCAAGTAAGTAGGTTGCAGATATCCTCGAGTTCGACAACAGGCAGTCGAATCAATTATTGGTACATAACAAGATTCGGACATCCAAGTCTTGTATTCTCGAATGGGGTCGTCCACCCTTCGGCGTGTAATCGAGCGAGGGCTATATCGGTCAATAAATCCATTGCTTCACAGTGCAACGTACAATTCGAGCTATTAGTCGACAGATTGGCTGCAGGCAAGACGATGGTGAATTCCGCAGTCACGGATGCCACAGTGCAACCGGCCTTCAAGTCGTGCACTAAAATAGAAATGCAAATATACAACCGTTGCTAACTAGACATGTATAATGTTATCACATTATTATGCAATGTGCTCGATGTAAATCAAATGACGATACATTCTTCGTCTGACGTCTGTGCGTCTAAGCTGAACTTATTATGCTTAGACGTCGTCTGTGATGATGGAAGTCAGATACGGGATAGACGCCAAATTGCGTACTTAATCATTTTTGATTCTACGAAAGAGAAGAATACAAACGATAAAGGACAATATTTAAAAATAATCCTGGCTATTAGGAATTCGATTGTTTTGATCAGGAGCGATAGTAGGGACGTGTTGTGTGATTTATAGATGATTGTGGGGGGGTTTGTATCGGCAGCAGTCGGCAACCTGGCCGCTAATAAACATAGGCGCGCCGTGAACTCGCCTGTTCTGATAAAGGCGTCTGAATGTCAACGCACCCGCCGGTCACCTTGAGCCAACGAACCACTCAAGTGAACGAGAGAATTTTGGCCAATGTCATACTATCTTATAGTAATTTAGCTACGTTGATGAGTTAAACTGGGAAACCTGAGAACGATGAATGATCAAGTGCATTAAGGTAATGAGGTATTGTGCCTAATGGACATGTTTGAGCAATCTACCTCAGAACTGCAACTAACGTAGATTTTTTTTGATTACCTACTTGTTAAGTTATTATTGGTAAAAATGTTTTTTTTTATTTCTTTCGAGTATTATTACTAATAAAACTGATTTAATCTAACATAACAGATAATAGGACACAAAACAGTAAACGATGGAAATGTATGCTGGTTTCAGATACCTACAGTAATGAATAACACCTTACGGTTTGTTTAATTACGTGTTTAAACACAGACGTATATTAGGTTAGCAACAAAACGTTTTATCGTACGTAACAGCACTACAGGCTCGATCATGTGTAGTCGAGCAAACGTCATGACTACCGTCCCCAGTCGCGACCAGACTGTTGACGTACGTAATAGTATAATTAAATGTCACCGCGACATTCTGTTACCGGGTTCATACTACGATCGTGCCAAAAATAAGCGAGTATCCCATTGTCGCCGAGCACAGAAGTTTCACGCCAATTACATCGTAAGAAAACACCGCAAAAACATGCAAAATTGAAACTTAAACCGCTACTCCCTAGAGGCTGTAGACAAAACTTAATGCTGTGTCGTCTGAAAGTTGTGCCTTTGACACTTGGCAATGAATTTGCACCTCAAAAATACATTCTAGTGAAAGATAAATTTAGATAAGGGCGGTCAGGCATTGGCATCAGCAGGATTCACGTGGTTGAAAGACGTCGATCTCGCAATCGTTGATGTATGTAGCTTGATGCACCTCAGGTGCCAATGAAGCTGCTCCAGTTAGCTGGCTTGGATCTATGTCGACGCGCCGAAATAGCTCTCGCGGCCGCTCAGAATACACCCACCCGCAAGGTCGCTAGCCGACCTGTGCCCTCTTTATGACCCGTCGCGTATCTTAAATCGCGCCTTTGAAATCGGCGCGCACCTTTGTCTAATTATAAATTATTCGAAGATGATGAGGGTTTTTGAAGATCGATTCCGAAAACTGAGATTCAGCGAACTGCCTTTATTCATTAAGTATTTATAAAGTCGGCGAGTGTTTGAAGTGTACCGTTAATTATTGCATATTCGCGTTTGTTATACCGCAACTTATGAAGCCGTAATGTACAAATGACATCATTTAAAATGCACTCGTTGTCACGTCCACATGCAATTCGACAGCGGAAGGGGTACGTGAAAGTTTCCATTGGTGGCATTTCAAGACCAAAAAAGTGCATAAGGGGGCCGGAACTTGGCCGACGAATCGTGTCAACTGTTTGCGAACTCGACTAACAAGTGGGAACTTGCCAGATTGTAAACTCTCGCGTTAACCACTCATTTAATTGTGGGATGCCTTGCTTCATGGCTGAGAAAAGATTCAGAAGTATTTTCAAACAGATAGAGACATTTTGACAGGCTCATTTTTTTTCCCAGTTTCCAGTCCATTAAACTGTAACGCGGTCAGCGAGAAACAAAAATATATTGTTACGAAAAATGAGAGACGTAAACACATGGTGAGAGTTAATTTGTTTCTGTATTATTAGCGTCGTGTTTATTATTTGTCTGTGCCGGTTTGAGAATGTCCGTCAGGTGGTCCATCCGGCTGCGAAGGGTCAACTGAGGAAATTGTCGACGGAATATAACGGTACGAATATAGAGATATTAAATCGACCGATACTGAATGCTGATGCACTTTAACTCAATATGTTTTTAATCTTCTAGTGGAATGAACGTTAAGATAAGATAAAAAAATATTATTTTATTTGATGAATGCTAATAGTGCTTACATGACGATTGCAACATAACGTGCAACGCATCCAGACGACAGTAAGATAATTTCAGAATCTGTTAGTTTTTTACAATACATAATGTTATTTACTTCAAAAACAGCAATTTTTTTTAGCACATTAGCCAAGTAATTAGTAGGCAACGTAAATGAAGCTGAAGGGCGGATTCCATAGATGTACATAAATTCTCTTACATTTTTTAGGTAGGTCATCATGGCAGTAACTCACTGTCTAATCGCAGTAACGATAATTAGCAGCGAAAACAAATAGTTACCATCATCGGGCACACGACATGAGTGAAGCAAACGTTAAACTGATAATTCTTTATTTAGATTAGCGAGTGGAGCGCTCAGAGAGGTCTTCTATTTTAAACTAATTTGGGCCGTATTTTTAGAGTAAAATTATGACTCACGGTAGATGCTGGCGATCGCCGAAGAATTATTTGACAACAAAACTATTGCGAAAACAGATTGTATTTTAAACAAGAATGACTTAACTTTCCGAGAATGTGTTCTTCTGACTAGTTTTAAAATTGAAATGGAAAAGCTTGAAACAAATGCTCAACATCTGCAAGCACGTGACTCAGGTGTGGTCTTAAATAACCGACGGTGTCTAACGAATACATTTTTCCAATGAATAGCTAGTCTAAACTCTTTCAATTTGTAATTCTAAGAAATTGCACGTCTGTATGCAAGACACAGACAGTCAGTCATAACATAACAACTACTTCGTAATAATGTGTCTGGCTTAGCATGCAAAAAGCTTGTGGTAACCCCTGTATAATCATGTATCTGGTCTGCTAGCTGGATGGCCAGACGCGGCAACTGGAGCGTTGCGGCGCCAGCGGCTCGAGCAGGCGCGCGCGCACTTATATTGTTCCACGTCCACCGTTCCACCTTTACCGTTACCTTCATTATGACGTTTTGAAATTCAAAATTGCAAATATACATTTTTACAATGTGTAACGTACACTAGTCTGAACAGAGATAAGTAGTTGTAACTGATTGTAGTATTAATCATGCGCACTTCCTATCTACTTTACATGGAAATTATGCTAAGAGAATCGATAAACTTACTTCATCGATTCATGAATCAGCAAAAGTTAACTGTCAGTGCAACAAATAGTCATTCGAATACTATTGGAATAGGACACAACAAAACGGGTTTAGAAAACATTTCGGGAATTCCCAATTACTCAAAACACTAAAGTTAGATCACATAACATGATTAGCGTCCAATGCATAGGGGGTTTTATTCCTCACCACGCTACCGAGTCCATCAAATAGATCGTGGTTCCGATACGGTCTCAAAATAGTCGTTCGGTAGTGTACGCCCGTGTTTCGCATTACGATATTGGCCTTCCCATCAATTTTATTCGAATAGAGAGGCGAATTTGTCGTAACACCACCGGTGCATTTTTATTTTAACTGATTGATGACGTCACATTTCGAGATTTCTAAGAATATCTCTGATTATAAATTTATCTGCTTCAATGCAAATTGGTTCTAGTATTGTCTTAAAGTACAATGCTCTACTGTGACCACAATGAACATCCTAGCAAAGTATTAAAGCGACTAAAGATATTGAAGAAAAAAAAAAACAATGTCTGCAAATTGATATCAGCCATTTATCTTTAAATAATGGTATAATGAAACGGAACAACAAAATATCACGCGAGGAAATACCCAGACAGAACCAGTTCCTTTTTAATACCAATACGAATCAAATTGTCAATATCAGGACATAAACAAATACCAAACACCACGAAGAGGGCAATGGCTAGAAAATTAGTACGTAAATCAAAACTGATTAGACAAACATAATTGATCGTCTGATATCAGAGCAATCGAATCGTGCAAATAAAACTATAAAATCTAGATTAAATTAGTTTGTTTTACTGCTATCTATAAATAGTCAACAACGGAAATAGCAGGAGAGAAGTAAAAACATATTTTGTTGACATACATTACGCGTTCCGTATTGCGTTTTATTAGGCTCCTGTATATATGTAAAGCGTTGTATGTATGCGTATCGGAGTCCATCGCGATATTGGGTCATCAATCTCCGGGCCAAGATAATGGTGCCGCGGTGGCGATGTAATAGTTCCTTGACCGGCTGATTGAAATATCTAGCAGCGGTGCCCCATGTGACAGCCGCGGCCAAAATAATCTCACATGACGAGGCAAATCGATGCAATCCTAGTTATTCTCAAGGGGTAGGATTAAAAATATTTGGGGATGTTGTTAAGTACATAGGTACATAGCCTGCAGTAACAGCTTTTACGTTTCTTTTTAAAGAGATCAAAGAAAAAGTCTGAAATTAGTTATGTAAATGCTCTGCAAATAGTATTTGATTTAACCAGTTACATGCTATTTTTGGATCGTATTACCCAATTGAATTACGAAGTTCAGAAACGTGTTACCAAGAAGTTTATGAAAGTTATTGGTTGGCAACAAACTTCGGCCTAATTATAAATTTGGGATCGATATCGGTCAAATAGAGGGCTATGACGTATTCGTGAGGTTCATTACTGATTTATGATAATTGGATTTAATAAAATCGAGTGGCTTCTGTTGCCCTTTTTTGGGGGATACTGCTGTCTTTAATAATCCACGACCATTTCTGCTATACTACTTACATACGAATCAAAATCTTTGAAATGTGAAGTCTACTTTTTACACTTCAAATAATGACGACTTTTCATATAATGTGACATATGTCAGCGTCACATAAAGGGTATCGGTTGCGTGTCTTACCTGAAACAAACAAAAATATTTTATGAATACACAGGTTTTTATTTTGACGTATAAAACTGTGAAGTGAGTTGGCGGGCGAAGGGGGATCGATATGAGATGGCCGGGCGAATCATGCAAGTCATTCGGGTCGTCAACATCGGCGTGTTTTGACGTACCGAAACACCATAATGACGTCTACTGTCTATATGTATAGCTGCTATTATTTCGGGTCATCTTTGCTGTGAAAGAATTTTTTTCACAATAAATTTATGTTTTGTTACGTTGTGCGTCGTGAATCATCCGAACGCGATGTGATGTCACTATTGTTTATTTCTAGGTTCGTGGTTGTTTTTGTCTCGGTATAAAATTCCCTGTGGTATAGGAATGTTGTGAATACGCTTACTTTTAGATGAGGTTAGATAATTTTAGAATTGTTCTACTCAGAAGCTTTTTTTTTTCGGGCGGTGTAGTCGTGTCACTTCAAGTTTTATGCCGTTGTTGTCGTTATCAAGTTTGAAACAATAGTCTTTAAACTAAACTTGCACAACCCGAGTATGGTCGATAGAGAGATTGTTGACTCTCGCTCGGACTTTGAAAACAAGTGCTTCGATGGCTTCCCCGCAATTGTGATTGGTGAAAAGTATTTCAAACAGAGACATTCTGAGAGTGCGCACATTGTATGGGTTCAAAGTGGCGTCTGGCGTCGAGTACAAAATTTTAAACGATGGGAACTTTTGATGTGAACGTCTGATAAAAGTCTGGTCTGGTTTCTCATAATTCAAACACATACTTGAAGAGATGATATACAGCATGTTTAACATAATAAAATAATAAATCACGTCACACTTGATGACGTCGGGCTGAAGACGCAACAAGACAGGCATTAGTGACGAAAGTACGTATCGCAACAACAATAAAATAGAAAAGCGTTCAAACATCAATTCATCACCGTCAACCTTTTGTAAACGTTACAGCTCGTAAAGTTTATACAACAAAACGTTGACCGGTAACATAAAAGCGCGTACACACACGTGGGACGATAAATACTATGCCAAATTGCATGAGTCCCGTCGATTATCCCAACGGCCTCTCTGCATGTGGCCCCTAGGGAGGCGCGTGCACCCTATCTTATGGAATTGTCTAATTTATCACTAGAGATTTATGTAGGCAGCGACGCGCCCGCATACAGTGTGTACACAGCTTATATTGGTTCCATTATAATATAAACTTATGCGAGGGATAGTCCTGGTCGGTCAGCGACAATGAGAAAGTTATTACTGGAATTGTCATGTGGACACGCTTTGTCGCGCTCACTCCATGAGCTATTTAATTATGCTAATGTATTGAATATTACTTCAGGCATTGCTCCTAATGTTTTTACCCGCGTGCACTTTATTAAATTCTGTCAAAGGTCAGATATCGAGTGCACGTCGTTTCTTTTGCATGTTCTAGCATGCATGGATGGTTTATTCATCAGTTTGAATATTAGCTCTTTTTATGCGATGCCAGCGATACGGTATTGAATTTGAATTTCGTATGGATTAGCGGTCGTGATCATATGCGCTAGATAACTTATAATCATGTGCATTATTATTATCATGGCTGCGTCATACAGAAAACAAAAAGGAAGTAGCAACCGACAATCCAAATAGGAATGAGTTACTATTACCACGAGTATTATTAATTTAATTTTCCTCATTCAAATTATTTATTTGCTAAGATTTATTATGACTGACTACTGGTGTCTAGTGTGTCTACTAGTCTTTAGTTAAAGCATACATTCAATGTAACAATAAGTCCTTACAGTTCTCAGTACCACATCAGTTTGATACCCCTGACACAAGTAAGATCAGACATGTCAATTTCGTCGCAGCTTACCGAGAGAGCCTTATTTTCTCAAAAAAATATGTCCACATAATCAGGTTTAATATGTGGTCGTGCAGTCAATCAAGTTGGGCTCATCAAATTGGAATGAGTAGTGGTCTTCGGTAGGGTAACGGCATTCGGTCACGCGTCCTAGCAACTGATCAGACGCCAGTCCGCTAATTAGCCGGACATATATAACGAGACAATAGCTATATAACACGCTTGATAGATATTAAATTGTGAGATACTAGCGAACATATGAAATATTGCTTATTTGTTATAATGATCACGACGTTTTATGAAAGAGAATTGGGGTTTATTTAATGTTTTACTGTGAAGATTTATAGAAAAAAATCTGGCACATTTTCTGTTTCAAAAGTGGACGTTAGATGTTGTGTGTACTTAAGCGTGATTTATTTCAAACAAATGACTTCCTTGTAGATTCACTGAAATGATTTATACATCCGACACAATATAATCTTTATTAACGAATTTAGTAACACCAATTATCAGATTTGAGATTTAATTCATTGATTGTATTTGTGATAGACATTTCAAGGAAATATAAAATGCATTCAATGGTTGGACAAATAATTCGACAGCTAAGAACAGTAAGACAACTTTTATTTCTAACTACGCATCAGAGCTTGAAGGCCTAATGGAATTTCTTTTTGGAAAATTAATATCGATAAACATTTATTACGAGCCCGTCCTTGTTGTGGACCTAAGGGCGCCCTCTTCCGCTCCGGTGGTACGCAAACACATTTTAAATTATCACAAGCAAAGATTGTGGGAAAGAAAACGTTATTGCGGGAAACGCGCCCTGGGCGACCCGGCGCGAACTTCGCACCGACACAATATCGCTAACTGGGAAAACTTGGAAAACTACTAAATATCCGCTGTTTGGGTTAACTATCGACAGCCGCAGGCCTCACCGACTATTCCAATTATAAAAATCCATTTAAATCTCTTTCAGATTCCATTTTACCTCAACGTAAAGCGATCCGTTAAATAGCCACTTTGGAAATACAAACAATCAAACATTTTGTAACAACGACCAAGATTTATATTGAAATTCTTTTTGTACAACGAAAGTGTCCAAATTGGAATGTTCCGATTAAAGATACTTTTATTTAGCGGCGATAAAATGATAAACAATTCTTCTATGCGGTTGAAGTTTTATTGTAAGTAAAATACAAGAGGCACCCCGGTTATAAAACACAATAAAAAAAAAACTAATTTAAACAAGATATACGACGTGTTATAAATATTACTTTTTAGACTATTAGTTTTAGTTCTTTATATTATATGTAAATTATAAATAATAAGTTAGTATAGATTTGTGAAATTTGTAAAATGACCGCACTGTCGCATTGGGTACATACACCTGTAATGATAGTAATAGAGATAGTAAGGGAGATTTTAATAAATAAATAAATAAAGGGCAATTCAAGATAAAAATTCAACCAGAAATATCACTGGACAGTCAAGTTGTAGTAGCGAGTAAGTTTAGCTACTACGAAGGCGATGCTTCTCGTCTATTTATAAACTTAGCATCGAATTAAAATAGCTAAACACTAGGATTGGCCCACAATCGCAGTAGACCGGGAATAGTGGAAGGAGGGAAGGTAGGCTTTTACCCTGCAGTGGGACAACACAGGCTCATAATAACACTAAAGCCATCCAGGTAGCTTGGCGTGAGACCTATGAGCCGTAACGGTGGCCTTTAAACACAATATTGTAATTTTTACCTCCATTACCATACAGGAACTAATTATGGATATCGATTTATTATGAAAAAAATAAGTGCGGATTGGATTATAATGTCGAACTCGCTGAGATAAATAACACAAAAGAATTAGTAAGCAATGAAACGAAATAAAATTTCAATGAATATTTGATTGATTAGTGGTAAAAATTGGTTGTAATTCATGAATTACAACCAATTTTTTGGTTTTGTTGGTTTGGTTGGAATTAATGTTGTGATTATAAATCTGAATTAGATTGTGCTTCTCGGCGAGTGGTTATTGGTGTTGTTTGTTGTTGGCACACGTACGCCCACGGATCGGTTTGCCCGACAAGCAGACGACACCGGTGACTGCATTCTGGGCCGATTGGGCAACGCCTGACGAAACGTTTCGATTGAGCAGTAGCTGCTCGATCGAAGTTCACATTCATAATATATTCTTATTCACTACTGTATCAAGCTTTATCTTTTAAAGTTGCAGAGCTTGTTAGGTATTTTGATAATGTGATATCATCATTATCATCAAGAATTAAACTCGTACCTATAACAAGAAGTCGAATGTTATCACCATTTGATGCAGGCGCCACCGATTAGATCAACATAAAATACGTGACTTTTTCCAAATACCTATACATATGACTAAGCAACGATAAAAGCATTTAAAACGAAACAATGTGCCAGGAATTTAAAGGAAGAAATGCAGTCGGCTGCGAGACAACGTCGTTAAAACCAGATCGTGTCTGGAGCGAAAGTTGCATCGGCTCAAATCAGATGCAGACAAGAGAAATCCACGGCAAAGTACACTCGATACAGGTCTGTTCCCGTAACAACCGCAACCGTCGAGCGACAATTAGCACTCGTTGTAAATGTCACGAAAACGTCTCCGAGAAAGTCTTCAGAACACTTCTAATAGTTCCAGAGACGGCCTTTAAAATGCACTTTTATATCCATTCAGAAATAGGTCACGGCGAAGTATTAGACGAAGTACAAAACAGCGCGCACTGCGCTGCGATTGTTTTTTGCATATTTATGGATTACTGCTTCAATTGCTTGAATATGAATTTGACAACAGTTCGCAGAATTTATGACTGTGCATGGCTGTGCAGCACGTAGAAAATGCATAGAGCGGTTATGAAAACCTATACTGTGTCACTAATCGAAGTCAATAGAAACTCTGATCATGAAGAAGCTACGATAACAATACTTTTTAAAAAGATATTTAAAGCACAGTCTAGTTTGAAACTTATAATTTGATTAAAACTACGCAATTTTTCTCTCTTAGCAAAACTTTGCGCCAGTTAGCCTAGCTAGCGGTGAGACGAGGTCCAACATTTTCTGAAACTTCGTGCATCTATTACGATTACAACTATAAAATCGCCGCGGTAATTTTGGTTGTAGTCTGACATCGCATGTTGAAATAGCGCAGAGTAACGGTACAGGCTCACTGGAGCTGGTTTAAGGTCGAATTGTCGTGACAAGTAAGGAGCTATTTCAGTCGGTCTGCATCCCGTTTCGGAGCATTAGCATACACCGAACCGGGTATAAATAAAGGCACTAAATATAAATAAAGGTACGGAGCGCGCGACGTTTAGCACTTCTCATCTGTTTTTAGGGTTCAATAACATAAATCGTGAAAAAACAGTCCGTGTTAAAAGGCCTGGAATGGCTGTTTAATGATGTTGTTAATTTAACTACGGATAAAGAAATAAATACATTTTGATCAGCTTTTTTTAATGGCTTGGAAATGATATAGTCGATTGTAGCTTCCCGCAGAACACGTTTCAAAAGGTAGGGCTGTATAAAGTCATGTAGCATAGGAACCTTTATTGCGAATGTTGCCATTTCGTGCTTGATCTGTTTTTTATTTATGTTCATTTCAGGGAGAACACACCTGTTGGTTAATTTATGTCGAGACGTGTATTGAATACTTATCGAGCGCACACGTTGCTGGTTTACACACATCACACGACGAATAAAGCCTTCACACATTGTTTAGGCCCGTTAAACGAGCACCGACATAAGTATTCATGGGAAATGACAAAATTGTTGAGGAAGATATCAGAAGATGTGATGCATTGTGATAAGACACTTACAGATCGGACTTTATGAATCGTTTAATATCCTGTATTCTGTATAGCAACAAGAAGTAACATCGCAAATGCAGTAGATAAAGAGAGACAACACAAAATTTTCGTTCCGAAAAAGTAGAATAAATGTAATAACTATTTTCAGTCTGTAGCGGTATCTACAACGCCACATGCGAACAACGCGCCATACTGACGTCAGGCAAATCCTGCATCGCGCAAACAGAGTTTACCGCGCAATTAGCATAGATACAATTTCCCAACATCAGTCGTTGGGCAATTGCCCGCCAGACACAACACCCGTCTGGTCAGAGGATCCTCCCTTTTCTATGGAGGATTAGTGAACTTTACATCCTGTTCCTCATACCTCTAAAAGTCCAACATTGGAAACCCTCTCCAATTCTGTAGCGGTATCTACAACGCCACATGCGAACAACGCGTCATACTGACGTCACGCAAATCCTGCATCTCGCAAGCAGAGTTTACCGCGCAATTAGCATTCATACAAACTTCCCGACATCAGTCGTTGGGCAATTGCCCGCCAGACACAACACCCGTCTGGTCGGAGAATCCTCCCTTTTCTATGGAGGATGAGTGAACTTTACACCCTGTTCCTCATACTTTTATACAACCAAAAACACGAATAAAAAATATGATCCAATCAAACTTTACACACGAAACGAGAGTATCCGAACATAATCTGCAACCATATTACATCCAGACTAACTTCCGAAAACATACACGTACTAAACAACATCCACAAGTGAAGCATGTACCAACAAGACTCCTTTGAGCCGCGCACTCCTTTAACGGGGTAATTTTATAAACCGGGAACAATGTCGTGCCCGGGGCGAGCACGGGTCACTCCCAAGACTTTATTGAAGACATGTTTACGAGGGCCCTCTGATATCGCCTCATTTATTCTATGGAAAATAAATTGCTTTGAGATATGCACTTGTTTGATGCTTCATTGACATGAAAGACAGAACGTGTTCTCTTATTTTTTAAGGAACATCCTCCAGTCATTGCTCACCACTAGGCTTCAAACTCGGCACCAAAGGCTTCTTCCGAAATAAAGATAGTTATTGTGTCCAAGGACTGGAAGACGAAGTGTCGGTCGTCCGGTGGCGAGAGGGCTGAAGATATTGTTGCCATCGCGGTTAAAACCTGGTTGAGGTTGGCACAGGGGCGCGGCACCCTTGCCTGTATTGCACAGGCCTCCACCAGTGTCGGACGGGAATGGCCAGGTGTTCCCGGCCATTCCCGTAGCCCCCCAGCCAGGGGGGCACGCGGGGCCCGCCAGCTAGGCGGGCATGTGCCGGGAGGGTTGTGGAAGTAAAGGCTGAGCCGGTTTCCCAAGGCCCTCCGATCACAGCGATGCGGGAACACCGCTGAGTTTTAGTGGGTATACTGTCGGTGCGGTTTCGACAGGAGTCCCACATACCCCGTATCTCGTCCCCCGCGAGCGGGGATACATAAAGCATTTGTCAGCGACAAAAAAAAAAAAAGGGGCGCGGAGATTGGCATATGCTCAGCTGTGAGTGAAGTCGGGCTGTGGATGATGACGATGATTGCGTTATTCTGGGTTATGCAGAATCAAAAGCAATCTAATAAAACCCCTAACAATTTCAGCTTACAATATAATATTTCCCAATACTAACAATTTGTTTGTAGATCGCACACAGAACGAGGGTGACACTGAAAGTTCTTAGAAAATAAAAAAACTGAACAAACTAGCAAGTTATTCGTTTTATTATATCTTTTCAAAATAGTGTCCATTTACATCAATACATCGCTGCATCCGATGGAACCACTGAGAAAAGCATTTTGCCCACTCGTCCTGGGTCTCTTCGACGGCATTTTGAAACGCAGCCACTGCTTCCTCGGCGTCCATAAAACGTTTTCCTCGAAGTTTTTCTTTTATTTTCGGAAATAAATAAAAATCGCAAGGTGCGAGGTCGGGGCTATAGGGCGGGTGACCCAGTAATTCCACATCTGACGTCGCCAAGTAGTCGATTTGCTTGGCGGTGTGCGACGACGCGTTGTCGTGGTGAAGGAGGATCCTATAGCGAGGTCGTTTCTCCCGAACTTTTTCCAAGACAAGTGGCAAACAATTGTTAGTGAACCACTCTGCAGTAAATGTTTTTCGACCCTCTGAAACAATTGTTGCGTAATGACCTGTCCTTCCGAAGAACGAGACCACCATCTTTTTTCCCACGCTTCGACTTCTTTTCACTTTAGTTGGCAACTTCTTGGAAGGAAACACCCAGACAGCAGACTGTCTCTTAGTTTCAGGATCATAACAATAAATCCAGCTTTCGTCACCCGTAAGTATGTCGAACACAGCATTTGAGTCACCTCCGTATCCACCGGGCACAAAGCTTCCTGACCGCTAAATGTTCATGGAGGATTTTGTGCATTTGACTCATATTACCGATGCCTAAGCTTGTCCGCATCTGCTAAAAAGTTACTCTTTTGTCAGCCTCTATCGTACGCCGCACAAAACTTATATTATCTTCAGTTGTCGCCGTAGAAGGCCTTCCCTCACGCAGATCATCGGTGAGATTAGTGCGACCACGTTTAAACTCATTAAACCAGTTGTAAACAGTGGAACGAGATGGGGCTTCATCGTGAAAAGCCAATCGAAATCTATCATAACTTTCTTGTTGACTTAAATGACATCGAAAGTCATAAAAAATCATTGTACGAAAACTTTCTCGCGTTGACATCATGCTGACGTGACGCAGACAATTTTCAATTTGCCGCCAAATCGTAAACAAATGACAAATGAATAAAATACATACACAATAATATTGGCAAAGAGTTCCATTTTCAAAATTTGAACTTATTTTTTATTATATCGTTTACAAGGCCAGTTCTAAAAACTTTCAGTGTCGCCCTCGTATGACACAATCGCGAAGAACAAAAACTTCACACCCTGTGTTCAAAGGGAAGGGAACGAAACAAGTTGGCAAACTGTGAAAGAACTATCGAAAACAATTGAGCAGTTATCGAGATTACCTCAACAAACAAAAAAACTTTCCCTCTTTATAATATCGGTAAAATTCGTATTTCGTGTTTTCTGAAAAGGGTCCGTGCACGTACAATTCTTTCCTATACTTATGTGCGATGGTATATTTCCTTTGGACTTCTGCACTAATCTGGGTGTAAATAATTTAATTTACTTCTCCAAATCTGCTGTTACTGGCTGACCAAAATGACAAATGAGAACAATCTGACTTGAGATCCCATTGAACAGGCAAACCGAAATTATTTGAAAGATACAAAAGTCAATGAGAATAGTTTACTTGCCATCATAGTGCATCAGCCTGGGTTTTCCTTTGCCAATAACCGATTTACGATACGACATACGATATGACCAATTTCGTATCAAGGTTCCCCAGTTTTGCGCGTATCGCGTTAGTCACTATTCCAAGTCTAATCTTTACTGTATAAGTGAAACCTTTTGAATGGTCAGTTGGAATGTGTCCACGGGCGCCCGCGCAGTACTGAGTACATACATCGATGGTGGCCACGAGTATGCGTTTATTGCTCGCTTTATTGGAAAACATGCTTCCGCGTTCCTTGGCACGACCAGTACCGTTACGTATTTGCATAATGCTCGACAAATGTATTGGTTGTGCTCATCATTATTTAAGGTAAACAAAGGTGATGTGACTTGGGTACCTAATGAATGAGATAGTTTTTGGGAACTGGACCTTTCTCGAAACACAATTGAGTGAAGGCAATGTTGATAGATGCTTTCGGTCATTCATTATCTAATCTAATCCCTTGTTCTTCCATAAACCGAAATCGAGAAATTGTTGAGCATGTAGTTTTCGAACAATGAAACCTGTCCAAGTGTCTCGTGTAAGCAGTTCCTCCATCCATAATTATCTATGTGACCAGAGTTTCCAATTGCATTTTAACTATAATTAATTATTATAGGCAAGCTGCAAATCATTGCTTCATTCATGTGTCTTAAACTTGTCTTAATGTTGTCTAAAGGCAAACAAGTTAATTGTTCTAACTGAAAGTTCCGGGTATTTCAACTTTGTGGTAGAGAGTTGCCTATTACTAAGCTGAAGCTATAATGTAATTTAAATTTAGTGGAAATAGAAGAGTTTTAACGCGGAAGGTATCAGAATAAACAATAACTTTTGTTATTTAGTATATAATTAACTATAATACATAGTAAATTCTCGTTGGTGCTAACCGCTGGCTTGCTTTCGATTGCAAAAAAACCGTCGAACTTTGCTCATGACATTTGACATTAAACACTCGGCGCAGCCGCCCCTCATTAAAACTTGATTTACAATCGATCCGAGAGACCTAGCGTAATTTTGTTTATTGTTTTGTGTAGACAAAAAGATAAGGAAAAAAGTAACGTTTATTATTTTGACAAAACTTGTGTGTACAATATTTTATAAGAGGCTAAAGTTAAGGTCGAGCATATTTTGCCGGTTTCAGTCGAATAACGTGAAATTGTGAAAAAAATTGCGCGATAGGTATATAGTTTTTCATCATTTTTATAAACTAGACTAGTTATTTGTACTATTGAACAAGAAACAATAACGATTGTGGTAAAAAATCTTCATTAAAAAAATAAAATAATCCACACGCCGTTGCAGAATTCACCACTAAAACTAGACGGACAATCATAGCCGATTTACACAAAAACTATAAAACCTAGAACAAAAATATACATACGTTAAGAAAGGCCAGTTTATTAGCTTTAACAACAATATGAAAAGTCCTCCATAAGTCTATAAACTCCAGAGGTATGTGACAAACATTCCAAAGTTAGATTTATTTTTAAAGAAAAAGATAGCAATTTCAAACTTAAATTACGACGACACTATGCTCTCTTTTAACTAGTTGCAATCATGTAATGGATAGATATAATCCTATAGTTTAGTTTTGTGGTATAAAACGACAAAATATTGTTAGATATAAAATAAATTAAAAACTAATACTTACGACGACTTTCAGTTAAAAAACTCGCAACGACCTTGAACGAGTCCCATAAATCGCAAGATGGCGGTTGTAGAAGCTAGGGTTGCGCTTGACTAAATAATTTATTTTACATACCGGGTTAGAATAAAACTCCGAAAAATGTAAAAAAGAAATATATTTAATAATATTACGGAAGTTTAATAACAAAAAAATGTAATAAAGGAAATACCTATATATTTATTGAAAAAAAAACGAATTAAAAATTTTTTTCTTGTTGTGGAGCTCAGCAGCCAATATTGGAATTTTTTAAAATAATTATTTAATAAAAACAGAATATATTTTTTTTATTAAAAAAAAAAAAAAAATACTAAAAATTGTTCTCAATATTGGCAGCCGAGGTCCACAACAATTAGGCCTGCTGTAGGACTTATAATGGCGCAGTGAGGTATTCCTCAAAGCATATTTCTAAGCAGAGCCACCGCACTGCTTACAAATATAGCTTGTGCGGCTTTTCAGGCACCACTCACACCGTGCCAACTTACAGGGGCCCTCTAATTCGCCTTCGTTTCTTGCAACTCCTTGTCCTCTTCCACTTTCCCCTCTTCCCCTTCCTCCTCGTCCAGTTCCCCTCCCCCCTCTTACTCTTGGACCACTCCCTCTTCAAACCCCACCACCACCACCACTTCCACCAAAAACTTCTAGTTCACTCCTATAAATAAAAAAAAAAACAGATACAAAAACCACCATTATGATAAATTAAATATATCAAAAAATTTAAATCATATTGTTACTTCTTTTAAAAAATCAAATATCAATAAAAAATTACAAAATATATAAATAAATAAATAATTATATTATTAAATATGAAATGTAAACAAATAAAAGAATATTAATAAAATAAAAGAACGTAAAAAAGCCCAAGCTATTTGTACCAACCCTACACGGTGAACCTTACTTTGCTTTCTGGAAACGATTGTTTCCAGAGCAATATTTCGTAACAACTTAGGTACTTGTCGTCAATATTCATGTAATCTAGCACATCTACAAGATATTATATGTCTATTTTACCTTAAATGATTAAAATTATGTCTAAACTTTATTATTTCACACATAGTTACCCGCAGTTTTAAGGAATTACGGTGAATTACCACTTTAAAATACGTAAACAAACAACGTCGATGAAGACGCGTTCGACTCTTTCGATTTTAGCACATTTCACTCAAACTATCATTGACTAAAATATTGAAATATTATGGAACATGTTTTCTTGCTTAATTTGGTACCTTAATTTTTGTAAAAAACAATATATTAAAATACTTACGGCATTTTTCTTGAAGCACAACAGAGCACACAATGACACAGAGCACAAAGAAACACAAAATGTCGGCCTCAAACTTCACTTATTAATTGTCAAAAAAAATTCGTCGGCCGATGTTGCAAACTTGCGTCTAAATGTTAAACAATCTATTATTCTATGGTTTAAAGGCGTTTTGAAAGGACTTTACAGTCTTTAAAATAGAGTTTAGAGTCATTTGATAAAAAATATTTTTTGGCAACGATCGTTGCCAAGAGCAAAGTTCGAGTTTTGGTTTTGGAAACGAGCATTGCCAGAAGCAAGTTAGCGGCTAAGTACATGAGCCCCATGAATAAATGAATAATGGCGGTCGAACGGAACATGCCCGCGGCATACCAATTCGTCCCCGGGATGCTAATAACGGTCTCGCATTTTTCACCAGCGCGCACCTCCTGACAAAGATCCTTCTTCATCGGGCGACGAACGCCACCACAAGTCTTCGAAAATTAATAGAGTAAATATTAAGGAAATGTTAGCAAGGAGCCCGGTGAGGCGATTCGGGAAAAACCTTGTTAATTTCCTTGAAAACAAATCGCATCAGTCGAAAGAAATCGGAGCAAGCGTGAACGCATCTAAAGAGCTCTTTATAATCCAATAAACGGAAATGGTGCGACGGCCGGCACGCGGCCCCCTAGATTCCTATTCCATTAGGTGTCGCCGCGGCGCGCAATTTGCAAATGAAAACAACTTATTGAAATTCTTTCCCGGCCCGCGTGTCGGGCGCACACAGCTAGAAGCATCTCCGATATTCGAGATGGCATCGGGTTCGCACTAAAATTCTTGAGCTTTGCGGGTTTATTCACAACTAATTTATTCCTCGCAATAAAAAACGATTGGATTTCAGCATAACAAAGGAAGCTTCCTCTGCCAAATGATTATTTCAATTACCTGTTTCCTGTCCAAGTCTGGAATGTTTAAAAACCAAAATGTACGAATCGAACAAGGAAGGAAAATGATATCACAACAAGGTCTGTCTTGTCTGGCTGCAAGAGCGGTAAATTGAAGAAATATCCCATACCGACATCGATCGAAAAATTGCCCAAGCAACCACATAATTCGTCAGGTCGGCACATATTACAACCAAACTATAAACGAGGAGGCTTAAAAAGGTAAAAAGGGGTCCGCCGCCGTCCAATCATGTGCGGTATTTTGCATAAATTACTGTGCTGCAGTGAACGGGTTGGATTTCTGAAAAATAAACGGGCGTAAAATAAGCCTCAGTGGCCGAATGCAAATAACACCATTATATGCTAATGCGATGTGCGTAATCCCTACCGTTTGTTTCGTGCATGTAACAGGCCTTCCCGAATACGCATTCCAGGAATAGCAGCCTGACTTCCTTAACCTGTACATAGTATTAGGAATATAATTCAATGGACGAAATGGGTGTCTTTCGGTTAGTGATAGGATTGTGTGAAAGATGATGTGGACATAAAAGTGATGGCTACTGTGATGACAGCAAAATGGAAAGTATGAAAGAAGACATGCTGCACCGATGAAAAACAGTTCAAAAAAGGGACAACTAGAGAAAATTCATTTATAGATATTTTTTTTTTAATTTCAAGTAAAAGCACAATTCGATAACTTTACAGAAACAAAACATTTATCGACCGTTTTAACTAAATATCGGCAGGAGGTTGAGTCAAAATTAGTAGACGTCCTAGACGAGGGCGACCTGACCGCGGTCCGACCTAATGTTTCAGCAATCACTTTGATATAGTGCGCGAACGGTCAAACAAGTACCACTGTCGGCCTGTAACAGCCATTATAGCCCGATCTATTCGCGATAAATAGAGGTAGACGTTTACACGCCCACAAATCGCCGACAAAGGGTTAGAAATTCGAAACTACCATTTCAAATAAACTGAATTATTGTCGTCAGGCAGCCAAGTGCGATCAAAAGCCACTGATTTCAGGTTTGTTTTTATTCCACGAAATCAGTGGCATTTAAGTGGTTTTGGTCGCAGAAGAATGTATTGCAACATGTTGAAGTGGCGGCATTAAATTAGTCGAAGCATTTCGGAGGGTAGGAGCACCGCGGCTGGGAGCAATTACCCCGAATATAACCCCTATAAAACGAGAGCGATTATACTGTTACACGTTTAGCATCGAGACATTGGTGTACTCGAAAACCCTCTGTGGAAATATACGTGCATGCGCCGAGGATACCTAGTCGGCAGTCGTAAAACAGTTATAATAGGCGCAGTGCGGAAACACAGCTTTATGGGGTCCCTGAAACACGTAACATGCGCACTGAATCGATTATCGTATGGTTATTCTGGTATTTGAGACGGGTCACGGAACAAAAAAATATTTATGAACCATAAAACGAGGTACATACCAACGTTACAAGCATTGATCAAATACATTGGCGTCGAATGCGACGTTCAAAAGGGGGTCGTGAAACTCATTGGCTTCACCCGAAGACAATCAAACTGAGAACCGTCAAAGTTATGATCTTACCAAAAATAATAAAACACGAGTTGCGTGAGACTAACAACAATTAAGTACCGACAGTTTTATTTCTATTGTTCGACACCTAGCTGCTTACACCAAGTTTGGCGACTCATAAAGTTATCTGAAATGATCAACAGAAAGTTCTACTCGCACACTTTTATGGTGTTTGACTTGGTACAATTTACTGAAGTGGAAATACACTCACAGGCACAATTAACCGCCCACCTATATCATTCGTCGCCCTGTTTGTTTACGTTGACTATGGCTTATCAGCTGTTTTATTTTTTGTCAAGTGGGTACTCTAGCAATAAATGAAACACTTATACCCTTATTTCGTTTCCTGAATTTGTGTCACCGCCGGGTTTTTGGAATTTAGTCGTTGTTTGACATTGTTGTCGTTGCGTTACCGTGTTAACATTTCCTGTTCTTTTCTGCCATATTGTGTGAATATTGTTAAATTTGAGTTTGTAGTGTTCGCTTATTGATAGTGACTGTAAAAAATGCCACTGGATGCAACAGGTGCAGTTAGGGCAGTGGCTTTAGCTGACGCTGGGTACAGCCAACGTCGCATCGCTCGTACACTCGGTGTACCTCGAACCACGGTACGGGATGCCATCAGACGATTTCGGGAGACAGGCTCATACACCCGCAGGCCAGGTCAAGGGCGACATCGATGCACTTCAACTCGAGATGACCGTTTCGTTGTCAGCAACGTGTTGAGAAATCGCTTTTGCACCGCTACTGAAGCTCGTACGCGTCTCTTTGAGGTGAGAAATGTCAGTGTGAGTGAACGTACCATTCGAAGAAGACTGGCAGAAAGAAATCTGAGGGTTTTTCGTCCAGCTCGCGCCCCACAACTGCTCCCACAACACCGTAGAGCCAGACTTACTTTTGCGCGAGAATATGCTGACTGGACTATGGCGGAATGGAAGGACGTACTTTTCTCAGATGAGAGCAGAATAGCCTTAAGAGGCCCAGATGGACGTCAGCGTGTCTACAGAAGACGAAATGAAAGGTTTGCTCCATGCGCTATAACCGAAACAGTGGGTTACCAGGGAGGGTCCATAATGGTTTGGGGAGGTATCTCTTACGAGGCTCGTACTGATCTTGTTGTGTTCGATAGAGGCAGCGTGAACGCTCAAAGATACGTGGAGGAAGTTCTTCAAGACCATGTCATATCTTTCGCACCATTTATTGGTGACAACTTTAGATTAATGCATGACAATGCACGTTGCCATACCGCAAGATCCGTAACTGAGTACCTTAATGAGGTTGGTATTCAAGTTTTACCATGGCCGGCACGCAGTCCCGATCTTAACCCAATTGAGCACATTTGGGACAATCTTAAAAGACGTGTTCGAGCAAGATTACCAGCCCCTGCGACTCTAGGAGAGCTCAAGACGGCTGTGGTAGAGGAGTGGCACAATATCCCCCAATCGGATATCCAAGATATCATGGATGGACTGCCAAACCGGCTTCAAGAAGTCATACGGGCCCGAGGCGGCAACACGCACTATTAATTTCTTTTTTTTTTTTCAAGCGGACCATTTTTTTTTTAAATTAAATTTGTTAGATTTTCATCGAAAATTTTCACAAAATCGAATTTTGCTATGCATCTTTTAATAATCGACTTTTGTTTTCAAGGCTTTTGTTTTTTTTTTTTTACCTTAAAGGTAGCTTTCAACGTACCACTCATAAAATGTGGTCTAAATTTGAAGATTTCTGCAAATTGAAAGAAATACAAGGTGGGCGGTTAATTGTGCCTTTGAGTGTAGTATGTTGAACGTTTAATATTTCTTGGGTTTTGGATGTGTGTAACTAAAGAGCACAAGAAAAATTCTTGGAAATAGGTGGTAAATACTTCGAAAGCTTTTGTTCCATGTCGTAAACATAAAAAAGTAAGTAAGCGTTAAAACTACGGTAATTTTATTGCTTTTAATTCAATATGAAATCGCTGACCGATCAGAGTTCGTTATAAAGATGTGGGTTAGACGTTGTATGAAAAAACTGTAGGTACGGAGGATGACTGAGCAACTTTTGATTCACGAAGCATCGAAGTAGATGAGGCCAGACGTTGGGAAATTGCATCGGGCAATCGGAGTGTCGCAAAAAAATATCAATTTGCGTTGGGAAGATTCAATTGTCCGCAGGCGGAGGAAACGCGTGAAACATAAGAAGCTAATTTCCTCTGGGATGAGGTTCGCTTCGGGAAATCCTCGTCTATGGACGTGAACGTCAATGAACATGGACATTAGCGGCGACTGTTGTTTGTTTACGTGTATGTCCTCAGCGGGTTTGATGTTGCCGGTATGAAAGTTTTGGTGGGTAATGTATTTTTGTCAAAGACATTTATTCTCAGACTTTTTGGATTAAAAAGCTATTATATAAATGGAATTTGAATAATTGATGGTCAGTTGAAGCCAGTTCGAACTCAAAATTATGCAGATTAATGATATTAGATCAAATTTATAGGTTTAAATTAAAATCGGATTAAAATATTATTGCTGACATTCAAGCACGTACTTATTATTCCAGTTTCTTTGCGCCACAGATCAAAGCTACATTCAACAGCTCAACTTTGACTCGTTCTTATTGTCGAACGCATCAAAAGCGCGGTAAAAAAAATCGCTGGGTGTATTCGTTGAATAGCCCTCCGGTCGCCGCGTGTGTGACGCGTGTCTACGGCGCCAAAGCACGTCTTGAACGATCAGAAGGGAGCGAAGGCAGTCGCGTGTGCATAATGTAGGGCCGTCCCCCGCAGCGCCGGTGTCAACGACCGGGCCGAGTCAAGGACGCGTACCTACCGCCCGCCCAGTGACAGAGCGCGGACGAAACGCCGATAAAACCGCTGTTATCCAAACGTAATAGGTTGCTAGCGTGTGATAAATTTAATAGGTACTCCTATAAAAATATGCGAATTATAGAAACGTGAATAATGTAACGGTTTGTGTTTGTCGTTAAAATATTTTTGTGATTAGTTATCTTATTACTAATAAAAATGTTTGTTTTCTTGTTATTACGAAGTTTAGTTTTTAATTTTATCGTGAAGTAGCCATAATTTATTAATGCCAAATTAAAGTTGCAACTTCAAAACAGAGGTAGGTATTAAAATTTATCAAATTGACAAAATTCATAGGAAAATGCTAAAAATCAATAATTAGATAAGCTTAATTATAAGTTACGTACATTGTATTTATTGCTATAGATGTGTTTTTTACTCTAACAGGTTTCATCAAACTATGAATAATTTAAGTAATAGGTGATTACGATGCTGAAAATGAATTGATCTGGCACCTGTGTGTCCTGATGTCAACGTACTGTTAATATCCTGTTTGTCTATAAATATACCGATAAGCGAATTCGTTGGGGCCTCGCGTAGGTGTCGCATGACTTTCGCATCCACTCGATTTTTTTGCAAGCATGCACTTTATGATCAAAACATTATACGATCTATGTACAAAGGAATGACGACTTCGTTTTTCCAAACCTGCCACATTTCGCATAGGATTATTCAGTCTGTATCTGACACTTGAATAATAATGAACTGTTTACCTAAATCATACTGAAAACAAACAAAATCATTGACTCGCAAATTCCGGGAAATCCACATTCCTCTCTACAAATATGTATTGAAGAAGGATTTTCCAAGGTAAATGATATAACCGAACCGTATTGTGCATCATATTATGTTCGGTTTGTCCTATTTATTTCATTCACTGCATCTATTCTCGACGGTACACTTGGCAAAGATATCAAAAGGCCTAGAAACAGACGATCCGTATTGAATTAACGTATAAACACGTAAAACGTTTTAGAATCTTATCTGGTTTCTGGGCTGGATAGTTTAGGAGGCTGAGTAACGGATAAGGTTTATCCAGTTTAAATCTTATAAAAGATCTGGAGGCTGAGTTTGAGAAGGATCTTGAGTTGCTAGAGAAGGATTTTAAAGGGGAGAGCCAGTGTTTTTGAACACCCGTATACCCGTAGCAAAGCTTGTCAACAGTGATTGCCAACACAATGTATGTACTCAAGAAGACAACATACAAACAATATAAAAAAACTAGTGCAAAAAAATACAGAATAAAAACCACCTCACAATAATAAACGTTCAAGCTAACACCGGCAACACACACGTTTCGATTGCGATACATTAAGCGGCCTACTTAGTAGCTAATTGTGCCAATAAGGGCGAGTAATACAGATTTATTTTTTTGCTAGTCACGCGAGAAGTGTGAATACGGTTGTGAAGTGCGACAAGTGAGGGCCAATTTGGGTCGGGGGCGAGTGTTTGCCCACTGGACTGGGCACACTTAGCCGCGTACACTTATTCGAGAAACAGGCGTCAAAGTTTGTTGTTGCTCTGTGGCAGATTGAGAAAAGACGTCGATACAAAATTAAAGCACGTAATTACAAAGGTGATTGATTATCATGCTACGTTTAGGCTTATTAGTCGATTCGCACGAATTCGCTTAAAGAAAAAATACTATTATTTAAAAGTGATAATTCGCCCGTTTCTGGCGAGTCAATTCGTGCGAATCTACTAATAAGTCTACGTTTATAGCCACAGATCGTTCCTCCAAAGATTCAGGTGTTGGAATGGAAGACTAGTTTGCAGTTACAAATAAAGCAGCACACTCATTTCGATTAAATATTTTGCTATACTTATTCCGAATTCATCACAATGCGCGCGGTAACGGATACCAATTCGTGTGAGTCGCCTATTTAAAAAATAATATTATTTAAAAGTGACGATTCGCTCGTTTCTGGCGAGTCAATTCTTGCGAATCTACTAATAAGCCTACGTTTATAGCCAAAGATTGTTTCTCCAACGATTCAGGTGCTGGAATGGAAGACTAGTTTGCAGTTACAAATAAAGCAGCACACTCATTTCGATTAAATATTATGCTATACTTATTCCGAACTCATCACAATGCGCGCGGTTACGAATAGACATGCGATCATTTTATCGTGTTCTCGTCATTATTGGGTTGAAAAAACTGCATCGCAATACCAGTCGGCATTGCATTTTGTTTTTGTTTACATTTTATACTTTACCGGCCATACTTGTTTGGTATCTGATACTTGTTTTAGCTCCCAAATTGGGTAATGAAAAAAGTAATACATTATTATACAAACTGACGCCCCTGTTGGATTACACAAAGAAAATAGAGAAGAAGCCCCGATATGCATGGATATCGAATGACAGTATTGTGACATGTTACCCTATTTCGGTGAAGCTAAACGATACTAGCATAGTTTACGCTAGTATTAAGTCTTCACGCCGGAGGTTACTTATCAAACGATAATGTATAAGTATTGTATTCATGTAAATCTTAGACTGATGTAACACTAAATCAGTATTTCACTGTGTATGTTTCTCTTTTTATTCCTTTGTTCATATTTTTAATCGCCCCCTCAATCAGTAACTTATCACGGTTTTTATTTTTAGTCAGTTACTAACGTACATATTATTAAAATTGCCGATTTGATACCGTAATTAGCTGAAATTAAAGATCACCCGTTGGATGCGAGAAGCACGGAACCGGTCGAAGTGGTGCTTGGGGAGGCCTATGTCCAGCAGTGGACGTCTTTCGGCTGAAATGATGATGATGATGATGATGATGAAAGGTCAGAATCAAAAACACAAAAGCCACTTGATCAGCGTAACTTCAAATCAACATGTCAAAACAGTACAATCACAGCCAGATTTAAAACTCGTAAAGTCAAGATTGAGGCCCTAAACTACAATAGGTAAGGCGCACCGAGTCAATTGTGGTTCATAACAATAATAAAATACATCGTCCAGCAACAAGACAGCAACGAGTCGTGTCCAGATTGTCTTGGTGCAATCACTTCCCACCGTAATTGTTGCTTCTAGTCAGTGTTGCCAACCCTAACAAACTAACAAACAGCAAATCAACCATTAAAAAAAACAATAGAAAACGGAAAAAGTAAATGGTAATTTAAGAACAGTAATTCTACTTTCTAGTATAAGATACAGAATAAAAAACTTTGAAAAGCCGAAAATGCATACCATCAGCACTTACCTACTTTTTCTTGTATTTCTAAAATATTATAACTAGTTGAATAAATTAAAAATAATTGAAGGAAGAATGTTCGGTTAAAGTAAGTACTGTAAGTAGCCATAGAGAAGAAACACCAGAATCAGTAAACGGTAAACCTTAGACCTTGGCATTTAGGATTTTTCCTCAGATGGCGCTTATAGAACAAAAAACAATAGAAATATGGACTAAAACAGAAAACAGGGGTGCCATTGAAAAAAAAAAAACAGTAGATCTACAGTTAAAACAGAAGGGTTGGCAACACCGCTTCTAGCTATGATTTTGATTAAATTACTAGTTCCCTCCGTTCAGGCCGTCGCACGTCGACAAATAATACATAAACAGTTGTTATGTCGCTTGAGCAATTGTTGACGACGATTTCTGTATTGTTGGTAACATATGCAACTGGTACAGTCGCACGGTTATGTATTGTCGTCGTCAGTCGCATTTATAAAAGCTAGTGCCCTTAATTGTGTTGAACGTTTATTTACGTGACGCGTCTATTTTAATATAAACATGTTGCGTATAAGGCGTACGATTATTTATAGAACCTTTGTCGTTGATGTATCGATGTTTTATTGCTATTTTTAAACTAATGTTGGTGTCACAATATTTCCCTTTACGATTTTGTAACGTTTTTCATGTGATTTACCTCCATCATGTTTCTCCATATGTTGTTAGTAAACAAATCATTTAGCTGTCGAAGGTCTCATGTGTTTAGGTTACCGGCATTGCCAACATTTTTAGCTCCGCGTTTTATTTTTAGAACTGTTGGAACTTTGGAAATATACCTACAAAAATAACAGTCATTCATTACGGAACATTCGATTTTAATTAGTAATTACAGGGACACTGCGAACTACACCGGCGGCAAAACTCAATCAAAGCTAAATAAGACAATTTCCACGGAAAGGCATTAATGTAAATATTTAATAAGGGGAATAGTGGCACAATTACAGTCGTCGGCACGTACTGGGCCTAACAACACGCAGATTATAGCACGAGACCTTTGTAACAATTACATGCGATATCGTTATGTGCGGTGAAAAACATTGCAATTCCTTGATTATTAACAAATTATTGTGGGAATTATCGCGAAACGATTCGTTTCCATTATGTAGTTAAACTTTGTTTTTATTGCATTATCAGCCTATAACGTTCCCACTACTGGGACACAGGCCTCTTCTCTTCGAGAGATAGTGGGCCGTAATCTATCACGTGGGCCAAGTGCGGGTTGGTAGATGTCACATGTCTTCGATTTTTTGGTTCTAGGGCATGCTGGTTTCCCTCACGTTTTCCATCACCGTTTTGAGAGCAGTGGTGATGAAATAATTTACACAAAGTAAAGCGGCTGTCTGGGTTCAAACCTACGACGTTTAACTTGTAAGTCGCGGCCGTTACTACTGGGCCACCACTGCTCTATTATACATTATTCTTATTAACTTCAACAGTATTTATTTAATTGGATATTAGATAATTTTAATTATTAACAAGGCGAATGACTGTTTTGACGTCAGTCACTCGTGATATCAGATAATACTTTAACAGGTTAATTATTTTTATAAATACAACGAGATTACGTACAGACGCCAGCAGGTCAAGCTACCCAAAACTGTCAAATTTTCCCAATCAACCTTGAACCTTAATGCTTTAGCGATAAAGTTGACAATCTATTAATTAAATTTGACAGATTGTAGCGTACAGACGCCAGCACATCAAGCTACTACAATCTGTAGTAATCTGTAGTATTTGTACAGACAAATACTTAAGCCGCAATAATAAAAAGTTATCAATCCATAATAAAATTGCAGGTATTAAAAACCAAGCAGACTTATCTTTCCTACATCTGATTCTGCATACAGAACAGTAAATTCAGCAAGATCGAGGTTTTCAACTTTGACCGAATTTTTCAGGGTTAGCTCAGCAAGAGTTACATAAATCAGCACAGAATGACACCAGCGTAATATTGAAGCAGCTTTAAAATCTTTACTGGCATAGTCGTAAAACTACGCGAGATATTTTTATACATCCTGTATAATTTCATTTTCATACTAATTATACAGAGTGCAAAACATCGCGAGGAAACCTAACGGCATGATGTAGAACCAAAAAATTGAAGACACGTGACATCTATCAACCTGCACTGGGCCCACGTGGGGGATTACACCCCTCTCATCCTGTAAGAGTCGCAATACTTTTTCTTTCTTTCTTTCTTTCTTTCTTTCTTTCTCTCACAGAGAGGAGTCCGGTGTCCCAGCAGTGGGAACGTTATAGGCTGATTATGCTATACAATACAGGTTATATAAAAAAACTCGCAGCTAAGTAGTTTAAAATTCACAAATAACAATAGCGGAACGCATTTCGTAAACTATGGCAATTAGCCGCGATCAAACAGAGTACTTAATATTTATTTAAATTTTACAGCCGAAACCATAAGTTTCGTGTACGGCAATGGAATAAGTCCGATCACGCCATGGCTCGGCGCCGTGCCGGGGGATTCCCGACAATAGGTATTTCACTTTGTGCACGTGCAATTTACTGTGAGTATGACTGTATAAAAATATTTACAACGCGGTACATTTACAACGGCTGTTGGCTTCACAATGGGATATAAATGCAAACACGTATTGGTTAAATTATTTACGGGAATGTACTGTTTTTGCATGTGCACTTAAAGAGTTAGGTCGGTTAAAATTGCGAGATGACATTTTATTTTCATAATGAAATTGTCCTAATTTTGTCGTTAGCCAAAGAAGGTCTGTTATTTTTTTTAATTTCAACATAACAGCCCGAGTATTCTTTCAATTTGCCTTACCATTTACTAAGCGAACTTAATCTATGGTTTATTTATACAACAACATTATACTGATTATGGTACACGTGTAGCAACTATCAATACATACAATATCAGTAAAGCCCACATACCTATGTATTTCTATTTAGTTGGTTACATCAAAACTAAAGTATATAGAAAGCAATACAACTGCTAATCTTGGTCCGTCTTGGTGCAGGACCACTGAGCCCCAATTCGTCAGGTCCTCGCGTCTCAGGGGACGATTGATAATGATCGAGCGAGGACACAAAGTAACGCCTGGCTCTATATCCTGGCATTGACGATGTGGGAAAACGTTGCTGGATATATTTGTTACGTTCTGTCTTATTTGTTGTTTATTTTTGCAAGTCAGGTGAGGAAGATTTAAGCACATTGCTTCTCTACAGGCGTTTGTGGGTCAGAATACAATAAAACTATACATAATAGCTCAATTATCTGCAACAACGAATTATCCTAAGCCTAAAATGCTGATTATACTTCATTCTCACAAAAACCAGTTTTGGTACATATGAGAAGATTCATCACTTCCATTCACACGGTTTGGACGCGAGCGGTGCGGCGGCGGCGCACTAAACCTGTTTCATAGAGACAGGTGTCCCTCCACCAGGCCTATCGGAGTGTGTTTTTTGTTTATTTTCCTTTAAAAATGCGGCCTTAAGCGTGCCGTCCGCGGCATCTCAGCTCATCAAGTACACAGACAGCCAGTGACATGTTTAATTACCAGAAATCGACTGTTTCACGCTAAGTATCGGTTTTCATTTCACTGTCGACTCAGGTATTTGAGAAATGCTAGCTACCGTTAGTGAGTTTTTTTTTGTAATTTAATAGTGAACGGTAAAATATATTACGGAAGTAGTCGAGTAAAAAATTTGTTTTTCATGTTAATTAGCCGTGCCGTGAAACTGCCATCAAACAAAAAACCATGTACTTCTGTAAAGAATTGTGAACATGTACCGTACACAGACGTTTTCAAATCGTTCATTGTTTTACAATAATATACGAAATTAATTACATTTTCTAGCAGCACACCGCGTAGGAATCGCTAGGTGGCACGTAATTTCCCCGGGGCGATTTGACGAACGGCGGATAACCGTTCAAGCGAAGAGCGGGTAGCGAATAACTTAACATGGAGGCACTCCACTAAATTTCAATACAAACAATTCTGTAGATAACCCGGCTCGTATCGATATATCGACATGCGAGTTTCTCACAGTTTCTAAGAAGTAACCGTTTTCGCTACAACTTGTTACTTATGGTAACGTCATCAGAGACGTGGGAAATTCAACGTGTAACGTCGGGACGCGGGACGTATTCAAAGTGTTTACATTGTTTTGAAGACGGGATCGGAAGCGTCGATATTATCGTGTCAAGCAGGAATGCGAATACTCTACGTATGCTTCGGGAATATCAGCTCTTGTATCATCCTCCGAGTATGGAACTTAAGAATGTCTGCACCGACAGACACAACATCTGTATGGGAATATTTTTAACAATTTGTACAAACCTGTCAATGGCTTCCGGACATGGCACTTGCGCAAGATTATACCGATTAACAGTGAATGAATACCAGTTTTTTTTATCCAAGGTTGACTTGTTCGTCCTCTCTAATTTGAAGATAATTCTTAAATTGGATGCATCTCTAGGTCGACATGATATGAAGCTACTCAGCGACTTGGATGCGGCTTTATAAAATGACTAACTGCGCCCCGCGGTTTCACCGTAATAAAAATATACCATATCGGGATAAAAAATATCCTATATGTTAATCCTGGTTATAAACCATCTGTCTGCTAAATTTCATCAAAATCCGTTTCGTAGTTTTTTCGTGAAAGAGTAACAAACATCCATCCATCCATACAAACTTTCACGTTTATAATATTAGTAGGATTGCAATCGTCTGATAAATAAATATATTGCAGCGCGCTATGCCGCAAACTTTGTTTACTTGATAATCGGACGATTAAAGTAAACACATTTGTTATCTTCAACCTGTTACCTGGTAAGGTTCGCTTTGACGTCTGCAGGTTGATATGTACTGAACTAGTTTCCATGAATGATAAGATTAATTTTGGCGCCTAACAGTAATTTGGCTGAATCATTCTGCGTAAGTAAATATATGTGTCATGCGATGTTCGTTTTTAATTTACTAACAAGTTGGTACCAATTTTTTTTTTAATTTTCTTTTTCATTAACAACCCTGTATAAAATATTTTATCAAAAATGTATTTTATAACATTTGATATACAGATGGAACATTATAATTATCGTTAATCAAAGTTAAAAAAATCTGGTGACATCTTAATAATACGCATAATTCTCCCGCTAGTTGGCAAGTGGCTGTATCTCGCGAATGTTACCATTTGTCAAATGGGTTTCTGTACAATAAATCTATTTGCAGCAACACTTTTTTTAACATCAACGCTCATAAAAAAATATTTAACAGGGTCATTTAAAATATTTTTTTAAAGTAAAGGTGATTAACTGTTGTCGGTTTGATATATCAACGCCTATAATATGCAAGAATCTCGAAATTTCGGGAATATAGCAAGAAGATTTTTGATGCCCAATGATTCTTTCCTCTCACTTTTTTATACATGTACTTGTACATATTTTTATTTTAAATGAGATAAATATTATACTATAACAATAAAGGACAATGCTCATGGATGTATGGAACCCCGTAGGTACCATGCTGCATCAAAGTTAAACTTTGTTATTTAGATAGACTACTCTTACAATATTAACTCCACATATTAACTCGTTTTTTGTAAAAACAAACCGGGTTTCACAGATTAAAAAAAAAAAAAAAATAATCTGAAAAGTAGGTACTTTATTTTGTTTGACATGTCATACACGAACGGCCATTAATGCTCTAAAAAAGTGATAATCGTTTAAATAAAAATTCCATTCTATTTTATTCTACTTAGTTATTTTGAATTAATGTAGAATCGGCAAAGTATAATTTTTTACCAGTTTTTTGAAAGACGTGGCAAAATTCAAGGTTATATTAGATAATCATATCATTTGAAACGGAACGCCATGTAAAGGGAATACAACAAAATCAACACTTTTTTACTTTAAATTAAAAAAAATATGAAAATAATTACTATAATATATTGATCTTGATGCACGAGACTTTTTGGTACCACTTTTGGCCATTGTCTTTTAGTAATTAAAAAAGTAAGAATTAAATATTTAACTTAAGTTGTAACTTTGTCAAGAAGAATATTTGAAAATTCTATTCTTTATACTAGAGAGGGGAGAAAGGACCCAATAGGACATAGGACATTTTGTAAGCCGGAATTGGCAACCGAGACCTAGTGTCAAAAATATTTTTGGCGTAGCCATTACTGGGTCACAGTGTAAAACATACATTGAGTACAGTAAACAAAACTAAAAATAGTAGCACGAGTGCACGTGTACCGAGCACGCTATTAACTCGTGATGCAATAAACTTAGCTATCAGTTAGATACAGTGAGTAATCGGGAAAACATTTGTTATTTTTTATATTTATTTGTTTTATCAAGTCTATACACATTATTGTTTATTTAAACTTTGATGTCATCCGGAAAACCCGTTGTGACCACAAGTGAAGTTATTTATATTTGAAACTTTTAAAGGCTCCCGCAGACAGGCGCGACGGGACGGTGTGCCGCGATCGTGTCGCGCTTGTCTGCGGAAGTCGTAAATAAATTAAATTGTCGCTGTCATCGTTGGATTTAGAGAATTTGGGACATATTGTGTGAGGGGCCCGTGGCTAAATAATAACAGCCGCACAGGTCGATCGATCAGGTTAAGCTACGCTTGCCGCAGTTGGTCTATGGATGGGTGACCATCTTTACATACCGAGACCCCTCCGTGCCTCGGAAAGCACGTTAAGCCGTTGGTCCCGGCTGTTATTCGTAGATCTTTGACAGTCGTTACGGGTAGTCAGAAGCCTGAAAGTCTGACAACCAGTCTTACCAAGGGGTATCGTATTACCCAGTAACTGGGTTGTGGAGGTCAGATAGGCAGTCGCTCCATGTAAAATACTGGTATTCAGCTGAATCCGGTTAGACTGGAAGCCGACCCCAACATAGTTGGGAAAAGGCTAGGCAGATGATGGGACATATTGTGTTTTATAAGTGTAGGTAAAGAAAGCACCTAGTCACTACTTAGACTAATTTTGTTTTAGACAAAGCCTTTGTAATTTCAGAGGATTTTCATAGTGGCATTTATAACTAAGCTTAACGAGTTTGTTCTCGATGATACGTTAAGTATGGCTCAAAGTACTTAGAGGGCTTTAAGTTTAGGCCAGTCTCAATACTTATTAAAAAAAGAATTAAAACTACTTAATTAATTCTGAACCTAAAATTCAGAAATCTTGGACAGATAATATTAATTTAAATTATTTAATGACTAAAATACTTTAACTTGTCCGATTTACGCAATAGGAGATAGGACGTTTTCTTTTACAACATATGTTAAATGGATTTTAACAAAAAATAACCCTGTATACGTGTGTGTAAACTCAGCAAGTTAATCAATTAATAAAATGCACAGCCATATATTCCGTCAGTACATTTACGTAAACAACAGTGGAAATAGTAAAATAAAAGCTGAGTAAAATAAAAAGTCCGTACACAGTTGTGCACAAACACAGACGGGCGCCGGTAATCCACTTAGTGATTATTTTATAATGTCTACTTCTGTAATCAACAAGATTAAACTTCAATGCTAGCGGAGTCCGGTGCAAAGTATACCTGAGGAAACAAGGAGTGGCGCTCGTCGATAGTCGATAAAAATTGGTGACTCACGGTCTTCCAATGATGGACTATTGTAACTAGCTTTTTCTCGCAGCATCGCCCGCGTAGAGGTCGGAAATTATCCCATGGTAATGGAATACCGGGATAAAGAGTATCCTATGTGATAATCCAGGTTGTAAACTATATGTGTGCTAAATTTCATCCAAATCCGTTCAGCCGTTTTTGCGTGATAGAGTAACAAACGTCCAAACATGCAAACATACAAAACTTTCACATTTATAATATTAGTCTGATAGTAGGACTGAAGCGGCGTCGAGATAAAACGACGTTTATTATCCTTAAAGGAATTTCGATATCAACGCTACTGCTGATAAAGCGCTATGGCAACAGGTTGTTGTCAATTGCTATTTTGTTTGGTGATAAATTTTATCAACATACGGCTTGTTGTTCCAAAGAAATTCTTCTGTTCGCATGCACGCGTTTTTGACCGTTTTGATTATAAATTTTCGTACACCCTTCCGTGGGAAGTGAAGCTTTAATATTTATACAGGTAGATGCGGAACAGTTTTAGAGCTTTCCTTGTTGGTTTATGTATTTATGACTAAGACCTTTAACTACCTACATGGCGTCTCGAAACGCCCAGTGAAGGTTGTATAATAATCTACTTATTATATTTGCACTTACGTCAACCCAATGACGAATCGAACTCATCAGAATAGGTACATACCTGAAACGAAAAATAAAATGGTTAGGTATACAATAATACAAAACATATTGAAGTGATTCTTCGAAATAACAAATGTAATCGACATTCGTAACAAGTTTTTTTAGTATAATTTCCAAATAAAACGTATTTAATAACAAAATGGTAGACACTCCCCCACGTGCCTTTTTATTACCTTGAATATTAAATAAGAATAGATATAAGATATATAAGTTCATAGAGTAAATTTTAGCGGGATTTCATTTTTCCTTTCATAGTTTAGAGGCAATAGAGGGGTATGTGAAATATTAACGCGTTGCCCTGCGCTGTGATCCCGTGTGGAATTTACAAACCGCCATAACGGAACTGAGGGTATTATAAAATATCAAGTAACCATGTCAGGCATGGGTAAATCAAGTGATTAATGAGTGTGATTAGATAATGCGGGCTTCTTTGTAATATTAATAGCTGCGGAAAAGCTTTTAGGTACTATTCTGGGGGACAGAAAGTCACATGATATCATCCGGATTTTTTAGACGACGATTTGCAGACTCATGTTTATGGTCTCGACTCTCAATTCTCCGAAAGGATATGAATCACTTCTCTGTATCCTTATGGCGCTAATTCTGATATCTGATGCAAGCTTCCTTATTACTTTGAAATGCAACGAACAAATAAAAACCCTAATGGTTGTTTGTTCCGGCTGGTCTTCTGTGAATTTAATCAAAGATAACAATACTGTCGCCAATGATAATCAGTTTGTTGTGACTTTAAGTCGTGTAAAAAATATCAGAGATATCCTCATCCGTTGCAAAATGAACAGAACTGTATATGTTAGTATTATAAAAATACATTAATAATGTATCGTTTGAGGTTAACCGTCGAAAGGTCATGTTTGGGCCAGACAAATCTCCATTAAAAGCGTCCCAGGGAAAGGTCACGCTTTTGGCTTTCATCGCACATAATTACGACTTGATCCTATGTCCTCGAATGTTGTGAAATACATCTGTACCATGAAGATTTCTCTAATATTATGTACTTCAGATTCAGATGAGGATTTGAGACTTAGTCTTTCAAGAAGTGATAACATTAGGCTTTATGATCTAATCGACACAAAGGGTTATTTTTAAAGCTCTAGCGAGGGTTAATTTTATATAAAAGTAAAGTAAAGCGTCTAGTATAGCAGTTTATACAATTGAATTATCTTGGTGAAGAGGGTTTAGTAAAAGAGTAATAGGCTGTTCAGATTATTCAAATTGCGATGTGTCAAAAATTAAACGAGCAGTAGTGGCCCAGTGGTAACTGCTGCGACTTACCAAGTTGCAAGTCGTAGGTTCGAACCCAGTCAGGCGCATTATTTTGTGTAAACTATTTTATAACTACTGCTCTCAAAATGGGAAAGGAAAACATCGTGAGGAAACACAAACATGTACTAGAACCAAAAATTCGAAGATTTGTGACATCTACCAACCCACACTGGGCCCGCGTGGTAGATCGCAGCCCACTCACCGCGAGGAGGCCTGTGTCCCAGCAATGGGAATATTTTAGTAGATTATAAAAAATTAAAGCTTTTTATTGTAACAGATGCGAGCAGATGGATTATGTTAATACAGCGGACAAAATCAGTGATTTAATAAATTTATAGGTAAAAGTTAACACCTGTTATCTTGACCTAACTGGCGGTCTTCTTTGAAGCAGACGTGTACAATATTTACAACAGTGCGCTTACACAGGTCATTTGCATATCTTAGCTATTGACTCGTCTAGACTTTGTTTGAATTAGTGTTCAACGAACTGAGACAGCTTGATTTACGAGACTTTTAAATTGCTACAAAGATGCATTGCGAATTTGTGGAAAAAGTATGCTCAACTGACAATGTATTGTGTACTGAAGGCCTATGGCCATTTGTGCGCTACATGGAATTTTGATGTCCGGATGTGAAGGCTGGACTTAGTGCTCGACCCACGGTCAGCGCTGACATCGGTCGCGTACCGATTTATATGGATTCCCGCTGGCTGACCGTCGATGCTACACTATACACGTCCATTTATCGTCAGCGTCTTGGTACGCGTGACTGACGGTACGCGACCGACGGCAGCGTAACGCTAAATCCAGCCTACATCTCCATACATTTGCTGGTGCAAGTGACATTCAACCTTAAGGTGGTAAAGCAAATACGAGGCCGACTATCGGGTCCTGTCACAGTTATTTTCCTTTGATTCCTTCTGGTTTTGAAAGAAAATGCGTTGTACCACAGTGATCTCTATTCTCGTTGCGATAAGGATGCTATTAGAGATGAAACAACTACGCACTGCGTTTTCATTAGGGCACTCAGTCTGGACAAAATCGATAGAGTGTTTCTCGGAAGCAGGAATATCAATGTAAACAACATACACGTGATAACAATACCAGGTATTTTTAGATTCGCTACCTAGTTTTAAAGGTTAGAGTGTGAGTCATGCCATAAATAGAGGTTACTGGGAATCTGCTTAATTTATCTGCATTTTCATGATATTATCGCTTGGGAAAATTTTCATTTTTTAGGCCGCGTTTCCACTGACGCGGAGCTGGGCGGAGAGGAGCGGAGAAGAGCGGTGAAAAGTGGTCAGTGTTTCCACTGAAGCGGAGCTGGGCGGAGAAGAGCGGAGCTAGGCGGAGAGGAGCATACTTTTGGAATCGCGCATTTTTGCACTTAGTTACACTCAATCTCTCGGAAAGACCATACGTCATGTTGTCGCTTAAAAAGAAAAAAGCAATCATTTTATATCTTTCTCTACTTGAAGACGAAGATAACGAATCAGATGAAGTAGCATTGACTGTTGCGACTTTTTTGGATTGCGTATGCACCTAGTGACGTAACGAAGACAACTGACACACTGCACGCGAGTCACGCACCGCCCCGCTCCGCACCGCTCCGTACCGCCCCGCTGTCCTCCGCTCTGCACCCCAATGCTCGCTGTCCTCCGCACTGCACCGCCTCGATGTATGAATATCCGCTCCGCTCTGCTCCACCCCGCTCGTACAGATTCCATTGAAGCGGAGCGGAGATTTCAAGCATAGTCATTGGTCAATTTGTGCACCGCTAAGCTCCTCTCCGCCCAGCTCCGCGTCAGTGGAAACGCGGCCTTATAATGCACACAGCACATGTCTACTAAAATTCTAGAGGACAGCAGTATTAGTAAATAGCCAAAAATTGCTTGTGAAATAAAAACACTCAATTCTCCAGTCCAGTCAAACGATGGGATATCAGAGTTAATTAAGGCTCCAAATTAATCGTATATTTTTGTATTTCCGATTTCGATGTCGGAAGCGTAAAAACCCGAAGCAGTATTGCGGATAAGCCGAAAAAATAAGGATTCTTGGTTTTCCCGTTATTCTCTGATCATGAAAACATTTATAGAACTAGAATCGATCGTGTGTGGAGTACTGCAGCCACATATGGGCTGGTGCTGCAATATGCCATCTAGCAGCTTTGGACTCAGTGGAGAGGCGTGCGAAGAGGCTAATTGGTGATCCAGATTTGGTTAAGAGCAATCTACAAAGCCTGGAGCACAGGCGTAGGGTAGCCAGCCTTTCGGTATTTTACAGGATGTATTTTGGAGAGTGTGCGCGGGAATTACATGACTTAATTCCGCCATCACCGTTCCATCATCGGACAACCCGTCGTGCGGCGAATTTCCACCCTTACGTTGTTGACACTGCTACGATCCGGACGAAGCGTTTCGCCTCGTCGTATATACCGCGTACACCGAAGGACTGGAACAATTTGCCTGCAGCGGTCTTCCCGTCCGATTATAATTTAAGTGTCTTCAAGGCTAGAGTGAATAGGCTCATAATAAATTAGTGCGCTTCACCATTTACGATTGCATCACTGCTTTCAATCAGGCGAGATCGCAGTCAAGCACTAGTTTATAACATTAAAAAAAGAACTATCTTTTTTATGACAAGAGCACTTTTTAATCGGCTGTCACAATTGGTGGAAATAAAATGACTAACCTATTTTTAATCCGAAAAAATTTGGTTCAATAAGTTCAATCACAGGAAAAACGACAAAAACAAAAGAACTGCTAATTCGGGAAATACGTCTGGATAAGAGCAACATGTAGGTAGGTATTAACAAACGTCGTAGGTATTGTGTCGTGAATGTCAATAAACATGTGTTTTATGTATCGACAGACTCATTTCTCTAGTGGAACGAAAACAGGAAAAAGTGGGCGTTTATTATTTAATTTAATACTCCTTTTAAGGACAGTAGTGAGTCTTGATCTTAAATTGAGGTTAAGTTAGACAAACGTGATTTATTAAACTGCCGATATTTCATAAGGTTCGACTGCCCACACCAGCGAAAATATCTGAGAAATACACATAAAATAGTATTATCAAACAACCTCCATAAAACATGTTACTATGGGAAATTCCAGGGTATAATAATACCCGGCCGAGTGAAGCCGCTTGTAAACAAAGAGAAAGGGTCAAAAAAGCAATAAAGATTCACTTTTATAGTGAATCACACTGTATAATGTCAACAGTAATCGGAACTCTGAACTGATAAGTCATTGTCACAAAATAGATGGGTACAGAAGGTTGGCTCCATTCAACGAACGAAAACGCATGCACACAAACACGCGTCTACGTACAGCAAATGCAAGCGCGACTGGGGTTCGTTTGACTAAAGACACCTGGGGGATACACCAGTCTAACGAATCTGTTTAGGACTATGTCAAATCACAACGAGTTTCGATTGGTTAACACTGCGTCAGAAGGCGTCACACAGCAATCTGAATCCGGTTTTAGCCCTCGTAGCCACGAGTGATTATTTTTATAGCGCACAGGATTTTCAACGCACTTTTCAACACCGAGGGTTGAAAATCCAACAGCGTATTTTTTGACGCAATGGGATGCACTCTGTTAGATTGTCAATGCTCGGCTCAACATCAAGAGTTGAAAATCCAGTGCGCGATAAGAAAATGCCCGTGTAACCTGGGCATATTTTAAGACCGCAAGCATCTGTGTGGTTGCGCCTATTTTCGCTCGTTATATTGAGTGAGCCTTCTGTACTGTCTATTTCGTGTCGTAGTCGGCAGTCGAGCACTCAATAAACACCCCTCCACAGTTCTTGGTAATCAAACCGCAGTATTATCAGACCCTGTGGGTTTTTTTTTAATTCCCCGAAACCATTAATGGCTGCAAACCCTAGGTTGGGTTAGTTTTCCGCAAACATGTAATTGTGAACGGAAATAAAATTATCGATGAACTGACGATTGATCGTTTGAACCCGACAACGTTTGTAAACATACGAATGTTGTTTTAATGTTTGGTTGGTTATTGAAAGTCTCTTTATAAAAGTTTATTACGAGTGCGGAGTGATAAGTCTGTTAAAAAATAAACAAGGAGTCAATTTTATTTAATTACACTGGTTAACAAATTTTAAGGTTTTGTTAATCCATGAAATGAGTTGTGCTAATTGCGAAAGAATACCTCTAAACATACATTTTGATGTAAGTTTTAAGGTCGAGTTAGCTCGCGTTTTTTGTGGAATCAAATAAAAATCTTTTGACTTAAGATAACATTATATTCATAAATCACATATTATAAAATTTAAAAATGAGTTAATATATCTATTGCTTTTCCGTTTATAAATAATATCTACAGCCTCTCTCTTCAACGTCCAGCAGTAGTCTGCTAACATAGCAGGACTCCATTTGCCCTGGTATCGCTGTTCCATGCCTGAAATATCCTGGTGAAAACGTTCACCATGTTCGTCGCTAACATCTCCCATATTTTCAGGACAAAAATCCAAATGTGAGTCGAGGATATGTATTTTGAGGGACATTTTGCAACCGAGAGCGTACAATGCTTGGATCATATTCTTAACCAGGTTTTCATAGTCTTCAGATTTTTTTTTACCCAAGAAATTTTGAAAAACTTTTATCATGGATGTCCAGGCCTGTTTTTCCTTGCTATTCAATGTGCTTTCAAAAGTCTTGTCATTAATTAATTCTTTTATATGAGGTCCTATGAAAATTCCTTCTTTTAACTTGGCATCTGTCATTTTTGTAAACTTTTTTTTTAAATATTGAAAAGCTTGACCTTCGCGATTCAGTGCTTTTACGAAGTTTTTCATCAATCCTAATTTTATATGCAGAGGTGGTATAAACATGATCGGCGGCCGGATAGCCAATCTCGCAAGTATTTACCACAACTCGAGCATATTACATGCGGAACCCAGGGCTTGTCTTGATTTTTCACTGGTATTCCGAAATAAAGTTCGTAAGCACGACAGATTCTGGGACTGAAGTTTTCGCTCGTATTTTTTGTAGTGAATTTACCACACACGTAACAAAAATTGTTAGGATTGCTTTCACAGGAACGAGGCATATCAAAAATATAAATTCACAAAGTTTTAGTTCAAACTTCACAATAAAAACTAAAAACAAAATTTGTTTGAAACACTTAAGACGTTGCTGTATGTTACAGTGCTATTACCACGTCATACACTAATTGTATTTTCACGGTGTTTGATAGCGAATGCCAGCGCAATCTTAACGTTCTTTATGATGTATTAAATCTAGTAAAGTAAAGCCGTGCTATAATAACGAACAAGTCGAAACTTGCGAGAGTGCGGCGAACGCAATACAAGATTAAACTTGCATAGCTCGATAACTCGAGCTAAGACACTTGTAATATTATAATTGATGATTAGTATTTACCAAGTACTGCCTATTTTTGTATTTCATCATTCATGGGCAAAACCATTGTTAACCAGTGTTATAATAATTTATTTTTCAACGTAGTTTCCTTGTAACTTCATCCAGCGTTTCTCTAGTTTTTCGATCCCTTCCATAAAGTACGACTTAGGTAACCCTTCGAAATAGGCATTGGGTTCGTGTATGATCTCTTCGTTGGAGCCAAATCTTTTCCCACCAAGCCATGTTTTTAAATTCGGAAACAGAAAATAGTCGCAAGGAGCTAAATCTGGCAAATACGGTGGGTGAGAAAGCAACTCACAGCGCAACTCATGAAGTTTGGCCATGGCAATCGCGCAGGTGTGTACTCGTGCGTTGTCTTGGTGGAAGAGGATTTTCTTCTTAGCCAAATGCGGTCGTTTTTCACGTAAAATTTTATCAAATTGGTCCAATAAATTGGCATAATATGCGCCATTAATCGTTTTACCCTTCTCTAGGTAGTCAATATGGATTACCCCACGTGCATCCCAAAAAACTGTAGCCATCACTTTATTGGCCGATAAAACTGCTTTGGCGTTCTTTGGAGATTGTTCGCCGGTAGCAATCCAGTTTCGATTGTTGCTTGGTTTCTGGGGTATGGTGGTGGATCCATGTTTCATCTACTGTTATAAAACGACGCAAACAATCGGTTCTATCCCGTTGAAACAACGCCAAACCTGCCTCCGAAGTGGTCACACGCACGCGTTTTTGAACAACAGTCAGTAAATGCGGCACCCATCGCGCGGATCGCTACTTCATATCTAAATGTTGGTGTAAGATATTGCGAACACGTTCGTCTGCGATGCCTACTATCTCGACTCACTTTTACTCCTCGGTCGTTCAACACTATATCGTGGATTTTAGCGATCATCTCTGGAGTAGTGACCTCAACTGGGCGTCCTGGACGCACAGCACGCACACATCACTTGTGCTTGTACGACCACACCGAAAATCTTGTCGTTGAACGATTTTAATCGACGGAGCAGAGTCCCCATAATGTTTATCAAGTTTTTGTTTCGTTTCCGTTATAGATTATTTACGCAAAAAATAATGTTTAATCAGGACACAAAATTCACTTTTCTCCATCTTTGCAAAAACGTGTTCAGTTGTTTTTCTTTAATGGCTGTCAAAAAAAAAAACTAACCGGTAGTACTGGCTGAAAATAATGTAGTCTTTCAAAAGAGTTGTGAACAAGGAGGTTCCATGCAATTTGCGATCATTTTATTCCAAAATAGATTTTTACAAGACTTATCACTCCGCCCTCGTATGATTATTTTACGAAGCGAATCAACGACATATAGTGACCTTATTGGTGATGTTCTTCAGAAAGGTTAGGTGCGTAGTACTCGCAACCAGCGTGCGTGTATGACCAGAAGGCCAATTCTCGAAATTTAAAACGTTCAAAATCTAGTCGCAGTCTCACCTCGGCGCCAAACAAATGACAAAAACTTGTCAAAATGTAGTAACCCAAGAGCCCACGACGGCCAGACCTTCGTTATTTTATAAAAGCTGAAAGTTCTTTTATGCATGTCCCCTATACAGGTAAGAACGACCAGCGACTATAGTTTGGATTGTGGTTACTTGGGCAGGTAACAGGTAGTAAAGGTGTACAAGATAGTACCTTAAATTCGTTAAAGTATAAAGCTCAATTTTTTTACATTTTCTTCGGGATAACTTCAGAAATCTCGTCATCCATTGCCGGACACTTATGACAGTTGCTACCCCCTGCCAGACACCCCTAAACTTTAATTAATTATAATTATATTTTCGTTATAGTATAAAAGCTAAATTTTATATGTGATACTTGGGGTCCTATAAAAAAAATGTTACCTCAATAGCCGGACAGTTTTAATGGTTTTTACATCTTGCCAGACACATTGAAAGTCCGCTGTAGGTGCGAGCGCGAGGTAACAACTGTTCAAACGGGTGCGAGTGAGATAGGCCGCTTAGTCGACTGCGATCTTTTACCACGGTAATATTATCTATACAGTATTGTAACTCGGCCGTATATTTGAAATAAATGCCTACAGCCGCGCGGTACGTAAACATGCGATAGGGCCGCCTCCAGCATTTTAATTACATTTGCCTAGTTTGTGTTCCATTTAGTTTTGTGATTGTAAATATTATACTTTTTTTATATGAACAAATAAAATACTTTGTGAATTGAATAGGAAGTGTTCAATAAAAATGCATGTTGTTTTTTGATTGGTAGATTTAATTTAAAAAACCATGTTTATGTTTGAATAACAAATCGGTCTTATAAATTTGCGACCGAAAAATATTTGCGCCTCGACTGAGACGTAGGAAATGCTTTATTATTAAATTTTGAAGTATAAAAATTCCGCATTCTAATATAAAGCTTAATTAAAAATTGTTTGACGAATTCATACAACCAACAATAGCGCAATATATCCTATTCGTCATATTAAATATGTACTTGAACTTATTTTTAGTGAGAAAATCGCGCGGTTACTGTTAAAAAACAACACACCTTCCGTTCGTCACTGCAGCACAGTCGCGACTGTCTGCATGTCGAGCGCATGTCGAGATCGAGGCGCGTAGGCATAACTCGCGCTTCGTCCGTTTGTATGAAGTTGGAATACTGTATAGATAATATTACCGTGCTTTTACAGCATTTACAGGACTTATGAAAAAATACTTAACTTCTGAACCTGAAAATTCGACAAAAAAAACAGTGAAAAACAAAAATCAGCCAGTGTACCTACAGACTCAACAACAACAACAGCTCAACAACCTCGTCGTTGATACTTAAGTTGACCACAGAACCACCTCATTTACAGTCTTCCTCTACAGAATCTTCAATAACAATTCAGAAACTGACGAAGAAGGCGATATTGATGACGATCATGACATCGACTGGAGGAGTAATGATGAAGAAAATGAAAATATCGACGACAATGATGAAATTTATAAAAACGATTAAATATTTTTTTTACATGTAATAATACTTTTTTTTTTGATTTTACGATATTAAAATAACATTTTTTACTTTATTGTATAACATGGCTATGAACGTAATGAAATTATTTTTTTATTGGATATCTTAAAAGATCGCGATCGACTAAGCACTCGCGCTCGCACCTACAGCGGACTTTCAATGTGTCTGGCAAGATGTAAAAACCATTAAAACTGTCCGGCTATTGAGGTAACATTTTTTTTATAGGACCCCAAGTAACATATATAAAATTTAGCTTTTATACTATAACGAAAGTATAATTATAATTAATTAAAGTTTAGGGGTGTCTGGCAGGGGGTAGCAACTGTCATAAGTGTCCGGCAATGGATGAAGAGATTTCTAAAGTTATCCCGAAGAAAATGTAAAAAAATTGAGCTTTATACTTTAACGAATTTAAGGTACTATCTTGTACACCTTTACTACCTGTTACCTGCCCAAGTAACCACAATCCAAACTCTATAGTCGCTGGTCGTTCTTACCTGTATAGGGGACATGCACAAAAGAACTTTCAGCTTTTATAAAATAACGAAGGTCTGGCCGTCGTGGGCTCTTGCTCTATAGGGAATTAGAATTAAAGGTATTTCTGACAGATTGAGACTGAGATCAGACTGTGAACATTCTTAAAATTACGGGAATTGCCCCTCTGGTGTATGAACGTTAATGGCAAAAGGAATCGTAGCAGATGGCGTTCTGTAGCTTCTGCCTACGCCCATGGGAAGAAGGCGTGAGTTTATGTATGTATGAATCAAAGACATGCGACCTTCAAAACGGTTGGCTTTAGATATGAAGATTACATAAATCATCTAACATTTCTTCTATGATACATAATAATGTACCTAGTCGTAGTACAAACAAATAGTATATTCAAATAAAATCCTTTGTTTGCACGTGGACATATTAATAAACACTTCGCTGGTATCATTAAAGGCGGCGACCGTGGCATTATATGCGTTGCGTTATAAATAGCTCGGAGTGAATAAATTTAGTTGAGGAAAAAAATCCAATGAACGCGCCTGCATATGCAATTTACATCTGGTTATTCCCCACTCGAAGAAAAGCGCATGACTTTTGCAATGTAACTAATGTAAATATCGCAAACCTGGCGCCACAGGGAATTGCATCACCCAACACAACAACAAAAAAGTTACTTACAAAAAACCATAACGTTACTCAAAGCAACATAACCATTCAAACATCTTTTATCTCAAAACTAAAAATAGAAAAGGCGGAATAATGACGTTATTACACAAATTACAAGCTGCCAATGAGGAGACATAACTGTAATTAATCTTGTGCGCCTAGGCACAACGTATAGTTATTTCGTACGAAACGCTTCAACGTCGCCGGTAAGATCGTATAATTTGAGCAAACTATCAATTACTGGAAGGCGCCTATGTAAATGAGGAAATATATGAAAGAAATATAAGTATACAAGGCGAAGTAAATGATTAGGAAGCTCTGTTATTATTACATAGGGCTACAGCTTGTTCATGTTTATTAGAATTCAACCGGCGTCGTCCGAATCGAAGGATATGGAGCACATACAGATGGATACTTTACTACTGTTGCATGTTAACATTTACTCGGTTCAAGGAAATCGTGTAAAATCGCTATTCTGTTCTAGCTTGTTTCATCCCACTACTGGACAGTGTCACTATACACTCCTTTATTTCCAAAAATGCTAGTTATAGCGGTAATCAAGTCTAGGCGATAAGAAATCTAGCCAGCTCACGCGCCCTCGCATAAAAACAAAATCTCTATGAATCATTCAGTCTCCAACCACGCACTATGGAAAATCCAAAAAGGCCTAATCAACCCAAAAAAGAACACGTCACTAAACAATAAAAGCCCCGTGACGTTTATCTTGTTCAAAATACAGGCATACGGTGTAACTGAAGTGTGGTACATAATGAGCTGTCGACGTCACAGCTTCGAGTGCATGACGCACAGTTAGCGGAATCGGAAGCTAAGCCCACATTCGCTACCCACGCGCGCCAGCCAACACGTGAAACGAGAAATAGGATTAGGTGACGATCAATGGTGACCCCAATTTCATCCCTAAATTCGGGCTATATGACATATGGTAGTAAATCTTCTCGTAGCTCACTGTTCGTCTCATATGTACTGCTGTACATAGTTCCAGGAAAATGTAACCTGGATAGGATAGTTGCATAGATACAATATGTATGTCCATAAAATATTTGTGAGATCTTGAAGCAAAAACATTCTTTATCGCTGCCGTTAATATAACAGTTAATTATATGTAAATATCAATTAACAATTAATGATAAAAACTTCCGGTTTACGGTATTATCAAAGCATATCAGCTCAAAGACCCAAACAAATGAATCAATCCAAAGGTCGGACATATGCTACTAGCTGTGCCCGCGACTTTGTTCGCGTGGATGTCGGAAAACAATAATGTGTCTCTTTTCTTATTATTTTTCTAAAATAAAAGTAGCCTTCGTTACTCTTTATAAAATCAGCTATCTGCCATTGAAAGTCCCGTCAAAATCGGTCCAGCGGTTTCTGAGATTAGTCGGAACAAACAAACAGACCGACAGACAAGCACCTACCTTCATATGCATTTTAGTAAGAAGCTGTTATTTTGACATTACAAACACTTCAATTTTATTTATTTGCATAGTTATTATTCTCGTGTATGTGATTGGATTGTGCTATAACCACCGCGCTTGCTCGGAACCTGATTCATGATAGCAGTATAACGTTATTAGCAGAAATGAGGACGTTGCTACCCACCAGTCTGACCTTTTAAACTTCAGGAAAAACATTTTCCTCATCGATTTGACCTAAAATCCCTCTTTTATTTTCAGTTTTCACACAGCGAGTGGGAGGTTCTAATATAACGGTACTGGTACTAAATTACACAATCACTATTTTCTATTACTGACATCATAAATCATATATTTTCGCTCTATTTATCGTTTATAAATAGGTTAATACCTTAGAATGGCAACGCCTACGCATCTCGTGGATCGCGTGTCCCGATTGAAATAGGTACAGACAAGGTAAGGTATTTTTAGCTCGGAATGCAATCCGATATCTATTTGTATCATGAGTTCATGACGTTCTTGGAAAGTTAAGGGAATTTGGTGTTTCGTCATTCATGTTATGTGCGCAAAGCTAAATAAAAGAAAGTATAAATTATCAGTCTTGTGGCTAAGTAATGACAGCAACACAGGCCGATGGCCAAGCGTTGGTCTTGGCTGTCATTTGTGGATCTTTGTCAGTCGTTACAGGTCGTCAGAAGCCCGAAAGTCTAACAACCAGTCTTACTAAGGGTTATCGACGACCTCCTCAACCCAGTTGCTGGGTCATGCACAGCAGCTGGGTTGTGGAGGTCAGATAGGCGGTCGCTCCATGTAAAATACTGTTATCCCGCTGCATCCGGTTAGAATGGAAGCCGACTCCAACATAGTTGGAATAATCTTGGAAAATGGCTAGGCAGATGATGAAATGTATCATATTACTAAGTATAATTCACAAAACTTTGTTTATTATCACAGCTATGTTTGGATTCGTCTAAATATAGACGAGGTAAAGTATTTTTAACTTGAATGTTATCCATTTCTATCTGGACGGCCTTGGGAAGTTAAGGGTGGGCGTTTGTTATTTAGACGAAGTTTAACGCGTAAAGTCTGCCTAATAAGACGTTTTCAACGATTTCTTAATAATCCATACTAATACTATAAATTCGAAAGTAACTCTGTCTGTATGTTACCTTTTCACGCCTAAACAACTGAACTGATTTCGATAAAATTTGGAGATAGACGGCATTCTGGGAAAGAACATAGGCTACTTTGTGTCCCGATAGCACGTTCCCGTGGGATAATTTCCGACATCCACGCGGGCGAAGCCGAAGCTAGTATTTTATAATGTTTTGAGATTTACACTGTAGATTTTTGGGTAAAGGTCACAGTGACCCAGTCTCAAGAGGCTAATAAGGTCTTTTATAGGTATAAACACCTGGCTAAGTTAATTGTAGAGTCTACCAAATAAACATGAGTACAACAAACGTTTCTACCAAACCCACGGGTTTGTTTTCGCCGTTAGTGATGCAATGACATTTGGGGAAACGTAATACATCTTTAACATTGTTGTCGGCATTACCATTATATTTTCAGATGAGAAAATCACAATGTTGTTACATTGTAAGCATTCATATTTAACAACTGTACCTTTCAACGAAACCTACACGTTTGAGAGAACGGGAAAAAATTTCCTCCACAACCCAGTTACTGGGTAACGCGTAATACCCCTTGGTAACACAGGTTGTCAGACATTTGGGCTTATGACAGCCGGAACTAACTGCTTAGTGTGCTTTCGGAGGCATGGAGGGGTCTCTATATGTAATGGATGCTTACCCATCCACGAACCGACCGAAGCAAGCACAGCTTAACCCACGATCGACCAGTGCCGCTGTTATTATTTAGCTACGAGCCTCTCGTCGTCATAGTAACATGCTATGTAAATAGTCCTGACTATTATTTATCTATTAACATGATTAACTTCCAGGAAAGAGCTGTTGAAGAAATGTAATTAAATCACGGAATTAAATAAAAAAGCTAAAGCGCTGAAGCCGACAAACGATTGAACAACTGACCGCTAATTTATAGACGACCCGACTGAACGTCGATCCAGGTCATAACTGTTGCTGTAAACGCATTTAATTATACATATCTCAAGTTATAAACCACGTCACAATTACAACAAAACATTAGAATAATTTAACCTAGTATAAAGATAAAGAAAAAACCAGCTGTCCCACAAGTTGAAAGCAGCCAAATCGAATTTAAATGATTCATTCCTCTATTTTAATTTGCAATATAGACTGGCCGACGTAGTTAATCGGTGCACGAGAGAAGTAAAAATATTCCAAGTTTTAAAAGTTTAAAAGCAATCTCGGATGACTGCACCGGGTGTTTTCAACGACGATGAACAGGTAAGAAGTGGCGAATCGAGAACAATCCTACGTCGACCGGCCGACCACCCAGCACGGACAATCTAGGACGCGCTGCATTACTCACGTACAGACGATGACAGAACTGCTATAGCTATTCGCGCGCATATTTAATTACACCGTGTGCATACAGATTCCGTATGGTTATAAAATCAGATGTTCATTTGGTTTTTTTATTAATTAATTGCTTCCGTTAGAAGCGCCTACTTCAGTGTTAACTATGAGTACGTCAAATTAATTGAAGACAATGTTCAAGCATTGAATTCAGAATAATAAGCTCATAAAAGCGAAACTATTATTTTATGTAGTCGCTTTTCAGTACCTAAGGTAACTGTCTTGCTGTGCACTGATTAAGTCTCATAATGAAGTTCGCTTGCGATGCCGTTTTAATTACACTGAGCTGTAAGAACAGCAATGGCTTCGTTTTAATACGAAAGATATACAAAAATACGCCGCTATCGCTACATCAAAGTATCGCGATCTCTTAAAATAATACTTCTCGCATTATCGAGAAACAGTAAAGAAAATACGTAGTATAAACTGTATAACAGATCATTATTGACCACTTAGGTCAGCGGCAAACATTCTCAACAGGCCAACGCCCCACCGTGCGTCTCGTCGCCGGCAGCCGAATATCGGCCCAACACAAAGCGGCGCAAGTCACAATACCGCGTGGCGGCTCACCAGATAGTTGGATCGCCCATCCTATACACTGCGCTTCAATGCAGTTCCCGGAATGCATCGGTCTCCTTTGCAATATTTTTGTGTTATGGCGAGCCAATTTGGTGCAGAATTTTTCCTGGTAGTTACGTCGTATATCAAACAAAGTGACGTTTGAATATAATAGCTAAGGGTTGTTGAATAGATGTTTGGTATTCAAGGTTCTTTTTTTGTGTCAGGTAATCTTTTGAGGAGCGCTGATTTGTCGCTGTTTCTCGCAAGATGTTTATGATTTGTTACCTGGCCCCCGAAAACGGCAACGACCATGAGGTTATTAAACTTGTTTTTGTTACGACTTCACAGACACAATATTAAACATTTGCGCTATGCGAATAGTCGAATACGATAACGCGAAGATTATATTTTATCCTCATCTGTTGATGGATAAAAAACTGAGTGTTAGCTTCTCTATTTAGCTTCCCACGCTAATAAGTAGTGTCAACCGAGTGTAATAACTAGTAATAAGCTACGTTACTTAATGAGGCTTTCCACCTTTAAACTCCAAAGTACAGTAAATCCGTGATCAATACACATAGATGGAGGAGCAACTTTTGGGCGTATCTGTACCACAAACACAAGAAACTCGATATTCCTATTTTTGAATTAAAATAAAAACTCTACATCTGCCATTATAAACAAAACTTGACAAATATGTTTTGTTGCTTATTGCAACTTACCGAAAGTAAGCGAAGACGCTCGCCTGTTCAACATATAGTTTGTTGAAGCGTGAAACTGTCAGAGGAACACAAGTTGACGTGACGAGGACACGTAAAGCAACGGCTTAACTAACTTTCTCGCTACTGACAATGTGTAGCAAATCTTTCGTCAACCTTTTACGCACTTCCAAACTTACTTCTTCATTGACGTTTGGAGAATTGAAAACAAGTACAAGAATAGGTAGGGAACAAAGCCTGATAAAAGGGAAAACTCTGAAAGTTTTCAGTAGCGCTGTAAACCTCGAATTATTTCACAGGTCAATTAATAATCAATTAAACTTTAAATGGTTCTACCATTTAAAGAACCAGCCTGTAACGAAAGCGATAAAGTTGATCTAATTAGGACACCTGGCATTGGGTGTTAAAGAGTATCGACGCAACAATTGGCCGAAAGCCGAGGGGCCGCGGGTCGAATGCCGAAACCCTTGGTGTGTATCGCGACACGCCGCGCTATCCGTCATAAAAGCGTGGTGGCTAATGAGCAACGTTTCTACAGCCCGCTTGTGTCGCATGCGGCGACGACGCTGTACTCTGAACCAAACGTCCACTAGCTTATTGCAGGATTCTCGTAACACATTGTAAAACAACTTAAATAGAACTACTCAGTCCAGCGCTAATTATCATACAAATCAGATTAACATTCCAACTATGATAATTAAATGACATTATGTCTGTCTAAAAGTAATTAATTAAAAATAACAAGACATTATTTCTAAATCTTGGATGTTTTCAACATGCCGAAGCTATTAAAGAAAGTTGTTTTGGAATACCGAATGATACGGAGATCATGTGGGCGTATAGTTAAACGACATCAATGTTAACACTAGTATACACGTGCTACGATACTTCGCTATTTCCATAAAGCACGTGTTTTAAATGTTTAGAAACAATGAATCACGAGTCTCAAATATTTTTTTTTCACGCAGCCGAAAGCTTCGTTTGTAACAACAATTGAAGTTGAAATGACTAATAAAAATTCCTGAACCAGTGAAAGCTGTGGAAACTCTACATTCTCTTCATGATGCGGAGAGCTTTCCAGTTCCCATGTCGTGCAATTTCGTCGTCCAGTAGTCGGAAGGCATGTAGGAAGAAACCTTTACTTAGCCTTTGATACCTGGAAACGCCACGCAGCTTACGAAGAGAATACGTTAAAAATCTTAACAAGGACTTATAATAATCAGTGTACTTCCTTTCAGTATTGTACTTTGTACCACTAACCTAGCATAAAATCAGATAAAGGTTTTCAAACAATGAAACCAAGGAAAAAAAGGAAATCAGGTGACCTTAAACGACAACGAATTCACGCTGAAACAATTACACGCACATCTAGGGAGCGAAACCGTAAGCGCATGCCATGGCCAGCCGACACGAATATTTCACTTATTTTGCATACTAACAAGCAACGGTCCCGCGCAGGCGCGACAGGTTGCGTCACCGGCCGTTGCGCAATCCACTCACGCGCATGGAGACTGCCATTCATCCGGCCGCCTCGCTTGGTAACAGACTAGATTCGCAAGATCTAGAACCGCGCTTCCGACAATGTCATTAATCTATTGTGTGACGCAGACATTTTATTGGCTCTGTTAAATGGCATGTCGGAACCGAGGTGCTTGGCAACAAAGGATTTGCCAACAACAATAAATGCCAGTTGTTATGATAAATAATATCGATTTGTGTGACTGATAATCTGATGCCAGTACTGTATTATATGCGTCCATGATAAATATTTGTTAATTATTACAGCAGCAATAAAGAGATGAGTAAAAGATGCTGCGAATTAACAAAAAAGCGATGATAATACTTGCTCCTTACCTAATGTATTTTCGGTTCACTACTTAGCACTTTTAGATAATTTTATCATACGCGGTTATTGAATGAAATTCGAGTTCGTCGCTATTGAATGTCATTCTCGTTATCACTACTTTTTTGACTGATACCGAGGTGCGAAAATTTACGATAAAAGGAGGGACGCAACTAAAAAATAGCAACGGTACAGCTAGAGGAAACGCGGGCACAAATAAAAAAGTAACCATGTCCATTCATAAAGATTAGTGCGTGCCGCGTTTCTATCGAACTTTCGCGCGATAACACACCGGATGTTTGGCCATGTGTGGCATTGTTCACACAAGCCCATTCGCTATACTAAGATTAAAAACACAATAAGTATTAGTTCAATCGACTATAGAGCTATGGTCTGTACCCAATTTGGATTGATGATTTCCTTAATGTTACTCCTTCCGTTTGTCCCTCGCTAGCAACGAATCCTTAGCACTGTTTTTAGTGAACCTAAACAAGGAAGTGACACGGGTTATACCGGAGTTGACCAAGGGCAAAATAATTATAGTAATGAATGTAATGATACGAAAGAAGTAATTGTTAACAGAAGTGAGCAGTAGTACTATCTCTGTTTACTTACCAAATGGATAGGGCGCTCCAACAATACGCCCTTTGGGTTTAAATGTCAAACGGTAATTGAGTTGAGCTAGTGCCGTCCGGGTAATAATGACACCTACCGGATGTCAGGCTGCACGTAAACTGTTTTGTGTTGCCAACTAAATAATTTGATAATATTATATGTATGTTTAAGCCGGATGCAGACATTGCCGGCTCAGAATGCTAATTGTCAGTTATCGAAATTGGTAAAAACCAGTTCCCCAACAACAAACGTAATTATGAGGATAAGTTCAATGATTCGTTTTGTGTACATATTGACGTCGCCGCGTCGTCAAGAGGAAGCATTAGATGGTTGGATTTTTCCTTTATGTATGTTTTTCCTACTCAATTTGAGAAGCCTCTGTTACCTTTACTTAACTTCAATGTTGAGGTCGCGAGACATTATTTGTTTCCTTAACTTTGAAGGATTTTCGCAGTACTCCATTTTGAGTACTCCTAATGTTGGATGTATGCAACATTTATTTATTTATTTAAATCTACCTACATACATACAACAACATGTGTGTTTTAACATACTTATAAGATGTAGCCAATACAGAGATTATCGGGCATCGCTCTGACCGCTAACTATAGCAAAGGTGATCTCTACATATCGCATCGAACGGATGTTTATACAAGCAGATAGGTGAATTTTCCCCAGTTAGTTTAACCACTTGACTTTAATCAGACAATCAATAAAAAAAAAAAGATGAGCAAAAAATATGGTTAAATACTTATATTCATTTCTAGATATAAAGTATGCAACTTCTAACATGGTCATTTAAGAGGTTCTGATAATTGTTAAGCAAGGTTCATTTAATAAGAATCGTCACACGTAGGACGTAGGTGCAACAGGTGAAATGTCCGCTGAACCGTCCGCCTAAGCTCCATGGCTCTAATCTAGTTAAAGTGTACAAAACGCGAATCGTCAACTTATCACGAGCGACGTCAGCGCGAAATCGAGAGTGGGTGGTTATCGCAGCGGCGCCCGCGACTCTCAACGTCACTCACGCTGCGTCCGTCAATTACGTCAAACTTGCGTAAGCCTACATTTCATAGAACCGATTGTTTATCGAAACAATTCTTCATCATTACGTCATTTACAATCTTGATGACTATGGGTGCTTTGTCCGTAGTTAACGTGAACAAATCAGCGACTTCCTGTCTACTGTCACCTTTAACTTTAAATAATTACAAGATTTTTCAGACACAGTTTAAAACTAATTGGTGACACGCAACTTAGGGAATTAACGAGGCAACCATTCGGCTCCGGCCATATAATCGCTTCAAGTACGTCGCTAATGACAAGGACGCTACAAAATCTGCAGACGCATTCGCCTGTTGCGGACGGTCATATCCGAAATTGAGAAACTAGAAAATGGATGTGCCAAACTGTGATTTTTCAGGAAATTGTTACCTGAGGGGAAATTCTCGTAATTTTTAGATTTCTCGTAGTTCACAGTCCCAATCTGTCCAAAATACCTCTAATTCCAATCTGTAAAAAACGGCGACAATCAATGTCAAAAATGTTGAGACATCTTTGACATTGAGTGTCGCTGAGATGAGATTGCGACTAGATTTTGAACGTTTTTAATTGCGGAAATTGGCCTTCTGGTTTCGGAACGAATAAAAGTTATTTAACATTGAATAATTTTATTAGCCAATATTCATCACATAAAAACCGAATATGATGCTGTATGAAGAAACGTTTCTTCATAATCGTTGCAGAGACTTTTCGTTGAACTAGTCAATCAAGTCATATTTAAGCAGTCTTTATAAGGTGCAACTAAAAGAGTTTCGTCATGTTCAGCTTTCACTGCGCAGATGACAGCTGGTTCTGTCACCATGCCGTATCCAACGAGTACATTCGTATCTGTTTGAGATCAGCAATGACTCACTGGAGGCCATTGCTACATCAGCTGACTCATTGAGCGCCGACTGCGAATGGGAAATCCATTGTTTTAGTGTCCTTAAATCTAGACGCGTGTTATGCCTCGATAGGACTTAACAACCCCTTCGTTAACGACTAAACGTTCTAGCCTTCTAAGTATAACTGCTTTATATTAAGTCAGACAGGCGTCATTTGAAGCGATTTATTTAACGCCATGCATTTTACTGTCATCATTACTATGGTAACAGCATTGGTGGATTACATCCAGTTTTTTCCGGTTGGGTAAACCCGTGTGACACATCCGCAATCCCACGCGATTACAACAGCTAGGTCAAACCTATTTTCGTATTTAACACTGGACGGAACTGGACTGTATTGCGATATTTGTTGTGACCATTTACAACGCCATAATCGTTTGTTTGCTCTCTGAATTTATGAACATATTCTACTAGAATAATGTATGTTTTTGATAAATATGTTTTTATAACAAAGGGTTTTATTTAATTCAAAGCAACGTTTCTAAATCCAGTTTCTACAAAATCTACAGAATTGTTAAGCAATTCGCTTCGTTGACCGCAACGCCATTTGTGGACTAGACAAAGTATGAACTGTCTAGACAAGAAACACGTTGAAGAAGTCGAAAAAGGAGTTACGAGTTGAAAATCCCAATTGAAAATGTCTAAGATATTAGTAGAGGTACATCAAAGTCATCTGTTAGACAATGCAAGGTGCGGTGCGGCAGCGAAGCAGTGAATCAGTGACTGGCATCAGCTGATTCATTCGTCGGGTAAGCGGCCTTGCATGCACCGACTGTGAGAATGAATACACAAGTAACGTTAATCACCTACTTGACTGAAGGATATTTCGAGGTAAATATGAAGTAATAACACTCTTATATACATAGAAATAATTAGTAGTTTTGCATGTAACATGCGTCAAGGTAGGAAATTAAGTTGTTTTTTGTTTCTGGAAAACACGAGCAATGTATCTCTGTGCTGTTACCCAACTGAGCAACGATTTCTCTCGGTGATATTATTCACGCGGTAAAGTTGAGAATGAAATGAAACGCAGAAAGAACAATGATAAATGAAAGTCAGTAAGTTTGTGTGTGCGATAACTGTTGCCAATCAAGTTTCCGAAACAAGGTGACATCAATGACCTGGAGTCGAAGGTGACCCGCACTCGGTTATATACAATAGTTTGTCGAACCCGCGATTATTTATATTAGTTTTCCAAAAAAGGTATTATTTTTAAACGTACTGAAAATCTAAACATGGTTACGAGTGAAGTGGGTGGTCAAAATGTGGGGATGCAAAAATATTTTCCTCTCGGAAATGGTACGTTAAAGTCTTCATATACTCGTAAGGCTGGAACGAAACCAGTTTCTCAATGACAAAGTACAGTGTAAATCAAACAAAAACCTATGAAACACAGCCGAGATGTGGTCGACATAAAAACACTCTGTTTAAAAATAAATATAAAATAAAAAAGTAAAAAGATGAAGCGTATTTACCCCCTACCGGGGTGGGCAATAGAGGCAGCCGCCAACTAATTGCGAAAAACGAGATTAACGCTCACTGTAGAGGCACTAAACGAGGATGGCTCTGTTTACCACCCCAGTTTCATTCCTTTTACAACACCACTAATAGACTTATTTTATTAGGGAAACGCCGAGATAACATTTATATTAGCAACTAAGTAATCATCGTAAAATCAACACTATTAAAACTGGCCGCTGATGTCTTAGACTGTCTTGTTTAGCAATCAAAATAGAGTGCTTTAGTTTAATGTAGTAATAAAATATAAATGTGCAACAAAAATATCAATGAGACGTCCTCTAAAAAATCTAGTTTAGATTTTAAACTTGACTTTTAAAGCTTCGTTTCGACCTCACAACAAGTTGGACTCTGATATCGTCATCAAAACACGTATACGTTCAAAAATGTGTTTTTTTTTTTCATTTCTAACCCCAAATAGCTACAACGAACAGGCAGCAGTAACAAGAAACGGCCAACTAGAAAACAGAGGCGACTAATTGCCGGTAACCGTACAAACGTGATTACCTGCACTGCATCCGAGTACTGCGCTATACAGATGTATGGGATTGTGTATTGTGATGCCTTCTACTTACACTAATTCAACATTACGAGAAATAACACTGATTGGGTACCACCTAATCACTAAGAGAAGACATTAATTATCATTATTTAGAATTCATTGTTCTGTTTGCGTAAAACTATTTTAAGCCACAAATAATCCTTCAATTTTACAGTTGGTAACAATACTCACATTCAAGGTAATCGGTATAATACATAGTTTTATAACAGCTAATGAAATCTCCACTTAGTAACGTATTGATAAGTACAAGACATTGAATAATCTGACTTAGGAACACGTAATTCATTTACGGTACATGGCCGTTGGGCCCAATCGTCACTGACACAATTCAATTACTAAACGGGGATTGTTATTTAAGAGAGAAAAACCAGACAAGTTCCAGTCAGACAATAATAATAGAAACAATAGGAACTTGAAGGAAATAGGTCAATCTATAATGCTGTAGAGATAAGAGATAGGCTACCGACCTGTCAATTAAGCAGTGAAATGGTTAAACCTCATTCTGCTAAAAGCCGCTTACTGGGTGCAGGAGGAAAGTCGAAGTAACATACGAACATACATTACATTGCCTTTTCCACTCACAGATTGTTCCCACACATCATCATTCTTAATGCGATAGTCCTTAAGTCGACATGTCAATTCGAGCCAGAGATTCTTAACATTGTAACACACAATGAGACATAATTATAGAACATGGCGTTTGTAACGCCACGTGTAACTCAATGTTATATAAAAACGCATTTTTCCCTGACATTTACATAGATGATGGGCATTAAAAAGTTGCCGATTGCAGTTCAATTTGCTTATATACGACATGACTGGAATAAATCACCAAAGACAAATGAGTGAATGATGTGATAAGGATCTAATTTTCGTTTCAGGTATTTCAAAATGAATATAAGTAATTAGTAAGCATTGCATGAAAATTAAGGGAGCCAAGTTCCCCTTGTTCTCGAGACAAAAATCCTAAATTAGCAGCGAGTGGCAGCACAATAATATCCAACAAACTTAGAAATTAATTATAAATTAAGGGACGACAAATTATATTTCGCACGAAATTGAATGAAGACATTATTTTGGGGGTGAAATAAAAGCGGGTTGTTTTCAAATGTTAATTTCTTCAAATGGAATATAATAATTGTGCGCATTGTCGGGAGAATAGGCAGAGCTGTCATGCTCACCAGTCTGTCAAGATTATTGCAAAATTTTCTCAAGACCGTGCATTTCAGTAGCCAATCAGAAGGCTCACGTGTAGACGTTTGATGGCTGATATGATATCATCTTATGCAATATGAAAATATTTAGTACGTGGGGAAAAAATCGATTGTTTTATACTAAGGCCCCATGGAGCGTGGGTTGGTTCTCTACACGCCTCAACTTAATTATTGAAACCTTACCGGACATTTGTGTATTATTTGTTGTAATAACACGTTATTTATTCCATCATATGATAATGAAAGCTACAATTTATTTCAATTTACCTTGTGCAAACCCCAGAAAATTATGGCGTTGTATTTGGATATTTAATTACTGGTGTAACTTCGTATATATATATTTATCTTTGCTCTTCCGGCTTCACTTTATGGTTGTGTGTTTCGTAAAAAATTATACAAATTAAGATGATTTCTTACGTAATGGTTTTACGTATCGTTAATTTAAGGAACGCATACAATTGATTGACATTCATTCTCTGAAGTTACGTTAAGACAATACGGAATGTGTGTGTCGAGAAAACAGATTCGAAAATAGGTCTTATGTCGATGGAGATAAAAATGAAGCGTTGGCGTCGTATTGGATAGTGCACGCAAGTATGTAATGTAATAAGTCATATAGTTACTTAATCGTCTCCTTGAAACACTTTATTATCAGACGGGTTATGGGCGTGACATACATTTCATAGTAAACACCGTTAACTTACACATGTAGGACTTTAGTTTTTAACGCAGTCTGTGCCACCGAGACGACTGTAATTGTGTTCATGTTAACAAACTATGTGTTTGTCCCATCATTAGTGTTGTGAATATTACAGGTGTGTTTTCCATTCTATTAAGAGACTTTTTTTTGGCTGAAAATTTAACTTTCAGCGAGTATACTAATTCGCTGAAAGTTACCTAACCTCAGTTCAATTCGACTAACTACTTTTCTAAAACCTATAACACTAGTTAGGAGTAGGTACCGTTTTTATTACAATACTTTCTATTATTTTTTAAATCTCAGTATTCCAAAACTATGTATACTGAAAAGTTTCACAACTATGGCGGCAACGAACTTAGATGCCGTATTTTCTTTTGTCTTTAGCATAGGAAACGACAGGTCATATAGAACAGTTAAGTGAAACATTGTGTAATCGATCACTTAAGACTGGCCGAACATTCATGAAAGAAAATAACGGGCGACAATTCATTAATTAAACAAAGCGGCTACCGTCGGCGGTGACAAGCCGCGTCCCCATTCCCGCGAAAGTTTCAATACCTCGCTATTGGGGTTATCTGTGACAAGGTTGTAAGCGGAGGACCACCTGAGAAACGTAAACGTGAACGTTTCCGAGTAAATCGTGAACAATAACCAACTTCATGAGATCTCTCAGTGTTTATTGTGTACGACAATAAATTAGCAGCTGAGACAGCTCTCGATGCACTGGCCATCGACGAAGGTTGAGAGACGTCAAGTAAATTTTAACACGCAATTAGTAACCCGTCGGACACCTTGGCACCGATTGGCTGGTTGTTTCAGGGACGCGTGGCCGCAACAACCCGCTAAATTCCGATATACACCCGCACAGCAACCGGGGTTCAAGTCTGACGCGATATTTCGGGGAGGTCGCGAATAGTTTTATTGTTCGCTGCTTAACGCGCTTTTTCCGTAATAGGCCTTTGGCAACAAATGTCGATCATTGTTTTTGCACACGCAATCTGTCGGTTACGAACCGTATAGACAGGGTATAACGAAACTTTTTATGTTGTTGCTCTAATTCCTTTCAATCAGAAAATTATGTTAATAGCCGTAACCGTTTATTTTTGGCATATCTTGAGTTCGCAAAAAAAGTGTTTTAGTACAAATTGCGTGATATTCAATATGAAATAATCCAATCAACTTTTCATAAACGTGATGTAAACAAAATAATTAAAATGTAGTATAACGTAATGGTCGTATAAACGTATGTTCATGTAAATTTTATTTAAACTCTTTGCAACAAATCAATCACGTGGTAATACAGTAACACGGAAATGTTTAAGTAATTAAGTTAATTAAAAATTACGAATGATATCGTAGTGGTTCGCGTTGTAAGCGGCTTGGTGTTCACATTTAGCATTTGCAGGTAATCTATTCCAGCCGTCAGACGTATAATTATAACAATACAATACAACATATTATTTTAGTGTGGCGCGGTATATGGTATGTATCTGTCGCTAAGTGGTCGAAACAATGCCGTCGTTGTCAGAGCGTTTTGTGCGCTACGCGTAAGTGGTGGTGAGTTCATTTTGGCAGTTGGGGCGTTGTTGTCTTGATGGAAAACGGTGCGAGAGTTTCCAAGAGTAGGTAGACCGTAGACCGCACCTCGGCCTGCCGGCGCCGGGTCGTGTACAATAATCCGGGTGGCAACAGTACGAGCGTGACGTCGTACACTCACCTTGACTCACTTTAGTCGGCCCGTTTGCATTACACTGTTTGCTCGACGTGTACTCGTGATTAGTCTAGAGAAAGAGGCTTGTATGGCATTTTCAACGCATTTGCCTCACCCAATGTAATACATTTTTCCTTATAAAAAATTATCAGAAAATCAAACCTTCAAAAAAGTGATAAGTATTAACAAATCTTATCAAATATTTTACCTAATCATCAAAATATTTAAATATCTTTTAATGACAAGATCGCCAACTATTTAAGTCCTTACTTACAGCTATTATTTAATGTAACAGAATAGAACACTTTCTTGTGAAACTAGCTGCCGCTATGAATGGGCGATATCGCAATTAATTGCAAGCAGATAACTCAAACAGCTGATGCTCTGCCATTCGTGTCGTATCAACACGATCATATTCATGGGGCGAAAGCGTGGCTCGTGACGCGAGGTTTTTACACAAATTCCATGTGCCTACAGATGGGAAAATGTTACATACGTTGCGTATGTAACAAGTTTAGGAACTTTTTATAAATGTTTACTCATTAGCAGATTCATTAGCCTTTCAAAAGCGAGCAAGCACGTCACTGTTGCTGTGGAATTGTATTTTAGGAATGTAACGCTTTTGGGCATGTCAAGAAGATGAAGCAATTCATTTGATAAAATATCGATTCCAAGGAATCAGTAGTACATCTATCTAATCGTGGTTCGGCTCGATCAGTCTAGACTCTAGTAGATAAGGATAAAAAAGAATGCAACCGCAGTGGTTAAATGTACAGTGAGATTTCGATCTTAAAGCAGTGCCTATCTCCTTGACTCGGTTCGTATTGGCATCGACGGGTCGGCGCGTTGCGAAATTCGCCCACAGGCCGCAGGCGTTAGTCATTGTCGCCTATTGCATCCAGTGCAGGCAGACAGGCGTTGCTTCACACAGCGTTATATGCTCCATTTGAGACTGTATTGATGAGGTATTGTATGCGGTTAGGTAACAACGCTCCGACTCTTTAGTGTTTTGATTCATTACAGCGATGCCTGTTCTGATAAAATTTTTGCACTGCATGAAATATTAAGTAGACTAGCTTCTGCCGGCCGTTTTGCCCGCGTGGATGTCGGACATTATGGGGAACGGGAACGTGCTACCGGGACGAAATTAGACGAAGCTTACATTGCTCCTCCTTGTAACATCAGCTATCGGTCTGTGAAAGTCCCGTCAAAATCGGTCCAGCCATTTCGGAAATAAGCCGTAACAAACAGACAGGAAGACAGACAACATTTTTGAAGAAATGTCATTTTGTTATAAGTACCGTATATACTTTCATATGCATTTAGTAAAAGCAATTATATTTTGACATTGCAAACAGACACTTCAATTTTATTTATTTGTGTAGACGAATATCAGCCGAAGCGTTAAATTTAATAAGGTAAGTTACGAAAAGATTTCTGGTACTCTATGCATAAATAAACAATCACGAACGAGTATAATTAATGCATAATTCGTGACAGAAAAACATTGACAATTGTTTTTCGGATCAATCCGAGTTTCACTAAAGCAAATGTACAAATCTATTGTCCGTCAGCGGAATGCAAAAAACATGACGCAATTGGGTCATTTGAAACCAATAACTTCGCCGACGAAACCGCAATGTGATATTAATAGACAACTACCGACAGGCAGACACTGATTATATTATTCAAGATTATTTACCGACTGACGAACAACTACTTTACAATTATTTATTTAATTATGCGGTTTTTCTTCACGATTCTCCGAAAAGGGTTCCTCCAATAAAAGATGAAGAAAAGGCGATATTATAAACAAATCGTTATTGGTTAAATTGTTTGGCGCCAAAGAAACAAACTGAGTCTAATTTACAACGAAACGTCCAGTTTGTTTTGGTCGTTCATCAAGTCGAAACAAATGTTGAAGCAGAGAGGAAATAGCAGAAATCAAGTTCCGAGAAAAGGAAAAAACGGCGGGAAGTGACGTTGCTTGACCCGAAAAAGCAGTTACAGCAACGTCAGACTTGGCCTTATATTGGTCAGTTAGCATCAGCAGTGTGGAATTTCTTTGTTTACACGTTATTGACAGAGCAACACAAACGGCCAGATTTAGTACAAGCCCGCGCATTAATAGCACTCTATTATTTTAGCTCGTGGCTTCACTTGCGTAAACGAATTACGTAAACCAATAAAATACGCATGTGTAATGCGCTTAAAAATTGCAATACGAGCCGAAGAATGCATTGAAATTCGGTTGCCAACTCGTTTTTTCTTCCTTGCTACATTTAAAATCGGAGATCAAATGCTAAATGTTTTTCTTATTATTTCAGTACTCTTTTGAAAGCCCCGTTGTTCCATGCATGAAAGGATTAAAAGCGGTTCAGTTTTATCTTCCGCTTTCTAGCCTAGTTTATCGCAGCCAAGCTCATGCAAGTTCTAAGACTCCTAATACTCGTGCATCTTTAACTCCCACATGACGCGTCACGAAACTGGCAGGGCGCCATGTAAACACACCACCAAATAGGGCAATGACCACCTTACAAACGCAAATAGAATATTTTCTATTAATAATCGCGTCCGAAAATAAATAGAAAGTGAGGGGAGACGCCACGTGTCTCCCGTAGGTATACTAAGATTAATAGCCGCTGCTCCAGAACGGCAGTAGTAAATGTTTGGAAATGGATTATAAAACTTCCGAACAAAAACCTGGGGACCAAGCTCACTCAATTTATAATACCAATTAAAGTACACTCTCTTACAAAACTAAGACAGAGTCTTTAAAATCGGTTGGTTGGACATTCACAGATTGACTGATGTGAACTAATTTTATCGCAGTCTTTCCTTTGTCATTGAATTAGATAAAAATAAAGGTGTTGGTAGCTTCCCTGAGGTAAATACTGATTTGTTAAACTTATTTTTGGATCGTAAATACGGGCTTTCTTTGTGCGGCTGTAAATAGAATGTTTTACCCTAATACGGCTTATGAATCTTACGATGTTTGGTTCCAGCTGAATATTACATGATTTACAAGAGTATAAGTAGCTAATAAGTAGCTTTTGCCTGCGACTTCGCCCGCGTGGATGTCGGAAAATACCGGGATTAAAAGTACCGTATGTGTTAATCCAGATTATAAACTATCTGTGTGCCAAATTTTATCCAAATCCGTTCAGCCCTCTTCGAGCCAATCCGGTACATACATTCAGACAAACGGACAAAAAAATTACGTTACTATTTCATTAATTATTATGGGGTTTATTTATAAACGATGATTAAAGTTAAGTGACGTTCAAACGTCAAAAATGTATGTTTAAACAGTCGCTAAACACTACTTAACTCTAAGCAATGTTTATTTATTTATTTATTTTATTATTTATGTACACACAGTAAAATACATAGGGATATGACATATTTAAAATATGAGTACAAAGGTACTGCTTATTTCTTAAGAAATGTTTATGAATAAAGGAGTTTATTTCTAGATAGATAAAGATGGAAGATACTTTGAAGAGTTAGATGATGTAAGAATTATCATTATAAAACGTTGTGATCTGTTGAACCATAAGGAGTGTGTGAGATCCATTCACTTTACATCGCTGCCTTTGAGAAGCTGTTAGATGTTTCACAAAGATCTTAATTATCAATGACAATATAAGTAATAATAACGTTGCAATCACGATTTCAGTGAACTGTTACAACTGTAGTATCTTTGAGATAAGCGTAAAGAGTTAAAGGTTGACACACGCTCAACGCTCTCTTGGACGCCTAGCCTGACTGTGTTATGTTCGCGGATGAATGGAAGAAGATCTTATCAGTATGTCTGGAGTATTGTGAGATGAGCTTATGACTGTCGAGTTGTTGTATACTTTTTGTAATTGTACTTGACTTTGGCAGTTTTATGTAAAAAATAAATAAACAGATGAAAGTCGGTATTCCACAGTTCCACACAAAGTAAGGAGCAGTGCACCTTTAAAACAATATTAGAAAACAATTCCCACTACGTCAAACTTTCCACGTTTCTCGTGTCGTCAATTGTGGCTCGTGTAAAGGAAATCTGTGACGCAGCGTTTAATGCGCGACAGACCAACGCCGCAGTGAAAACTAACATGCACGTGACTGTAAAGGTCATTTATAGTTGAGCTAGTAGTAGCGTCAACAAGACATTGATGGCGAATGAAATATTTGAAATAACATACAACATCATGCCTGTATTCCCCCAAGGGTTGGGCAGAGGTGTATAACTATAAGGACACTCACATTTCGCCAGTTATGTATAAACACCATGTAAAAGGGAAGCGAACCTATTGCCATCAACCGGGCACATATCCAGACTCCGGCCTGCTACTGAGAAATTCCAGATGGAAAAACCTAATAACACTTAACTCGACCCGGGACTCGAACCCAGGATCTCATGCTCAGCAGTTGCTGGCGACCAATAGACAGAGGTAGTCTAAAAGATATTTGCGTAGCAAGGAAATCGTTTTCCTAGAACGGAACCCATTTGCACAGTGCGGCCAGGTGCAGACATGATAAGATTTCTAAACACCATGTTTAAAGTGCAAGCGCAGACGGCTTCTGTACTACTCTTTAACATAAATTATGTAAACGAAAAAGTTTCGACTCGTTTATTCCGACGGCTTAGTTATTTTTTGTAAAACTCAAGTTATTTGTTTAAGCAAATTCAAAAATCATAATCAAAAATAAAAAATCTGCGATAAAATAATATTATTATAACAAAGATTATTCTGTACAAGTTTCGCAGGTAAAATCAGTTCAGAATGCGATTCGAGTCCGTGAAATTCATATGGCACCAGAATTAACCCGGTCACCGCTTCATTGAAGAGCACAGTCAGTAGTTCATTGAGAATTTTTTATTTACGATGCAATAAATCTGCTCCCACGCGACCTCGGGCTGCCTCCTAGCAACGGTTCACCCACCGATATGTCGAAAAAGGTCGGAACTGACAACGCGTGGTATGTATATACTATATGTACCTGTAACGCCTTCTTTGCCAAAATGTGGGATGTAAGTAGTGATTGTATTGATCAATTTCAAAACAGTAACAACGACCAATGAACTGTATTCTACACTGTATTATAAATAACAACGACTTAAAAAATGAAAACATGATGCAAGGCTGATGAGCAATTTCCGCATACGACATGTAAACAATAATTACGAAAGTACTCGCAGTTTAATAGCTTCGAGCGAGAATCAACAATGGCGGTTGCATATATGGTACGGAGTAAGTAAATTAATAACCGCAGATGACACCGGTTAATTCCGGATTAATCGAACAATCGGATGTTATTCGATGCGATGATCGATTGTTATTCGATGTTCTATCGACTACCTACTGTGATATCATTCGATATAACATCGTGCCAGAAGAGTTATTCTTACATTTTAAACCTATTAATTGAATTATGAACATCTTTACTTACCTCGTTTATGTGTTTGTAGGTTTTGATGAGGTCTACGCTGAGTTTTCTTAGCGGTGCTGTCGAGGGGTCTCGAAAGTGATGTGGTATTCGGGCCTGCATAGCCTGGGCAAGCGAGAAGTATTCATTAATAAACGGCCAACGTACAAAAAGCAGACAAGAAAGCAATAAAAGCTAAGGACGTTTCAGGAAGTTCGGACGTTACTACACTACAGACAACAAAACAAAGCATAGGTGTTTGAACTCACGTTAAGGTGAAATCTGCAAAATATATTGTACCAAAACAGTTTTTAAAACTTTATAAAAATAAAAGGCATCATAGGCAACATGAAAGGTAGAATAGAATACAAAATTATCATAACATTCATGAAGCTAAGTAAGAGACGCACGTAGACGCCTTAATACACGAGACGGTTTGTATAAACATCTATTCAATAAAATGTTGAACAATCGGTTCACACCTGAGGCGAACCTACAATATATCCCTAACGCAATCACTGTCGGTAAACTAATAAGAATAGCCATACATTAGTCCCGGGACTATTAACGTCACTAGGTGTACTCGACGCGCACATCGGTGATTATTATCTAACTAAGTTTTGTATTGAAACATGTTCTCTCTGACAATAAGAAGGAAACCCAATATTTTCGCGCGAGATACAGTATTCGGGCACATTTATTAATTAACCCAGTCTAGACGAGGGATGTCTATCGATCGTTGCCAATTCGTATTCATTGCTAACTAAATACATCACTAGTGTTTCAGTGAAAGAGAACTTAGTTGTAGTAGGTAATTAGTGGCACTTTCCTGACTAATTTATTTACTTGCGGGTAATGTCTAGACGCGCGTGGTTAATGCCTCTTTTAATAAAACAATAGGTGCGGCCCGCGGAGGTCACGGGTTTAAGAAACTTTGGAGTACATGCAACTGCATTATAGCCTGCTTCTGATGAAATTGGGTTTAGAAGCGATCATACAAGATACTTTTTAGTCGGGACTGTAGTTTTGAGAATAGCAAAATTTATTTGTGTTCAGGACGTTAGTCCCCCAAACTGCCTCGTGCATCATTTACCTGGGCGGGGGTAGGGTAGCAGCAGAAAGCTCGGGGGTCGCGCACAGTGGCGCTCACCTGAATGTCTGAGGGCGCGGACATGGACGCCAGCTGGTCTTCGGCGACCAGTCTCCCGTACAGCGGCACGTGGCGCCTTTCGCCACCAGCGGCCTCCGGCATGCCGCCGCCAACCACGCCCACTGCAACAAACACATACATTACATTAGATTACATCGACAGACATGCGACATTTTACAAACCATTCTTAACATCTAACGTATGAAAAATACTTCACTGACGATCAATCATCACCCCTGCAAAATCAGAGCAGCTCTTTATTAGACCGACACGATACAAAAAGTTCAGTTTGCCAAATATTGTATGTCAGGAAGTTCTTATCTTACTAGACGGAAAATATGGTAATCCAATAACTTGACTTTAAATAAACTCATCCTTGCCTATAAATAAACGATGACTTTACAAGTCTTTGACTAATAACTTTTCCAGGTTTCCAACACCGACATTACATATGCTAAAATCTTCAACTGTTGTTCAAGACTGGTAAATGTCAACACAACGGTTGACTAATCATGCAGTAGAGCAAATACTTGGATCTTCAGCTAATAAACGGTCAATGATTTATAATTATTTCACACACTTCTATTTTTGATCTATATTTTTATATCACCGCAAATAGATGCTCGGTAAAGAGACCAATATTGAAGCAATACCTCAAATTGGTTTAATCGATGTTATACAAATTTTAATGGACTGTGGAGAGATCTATTCGCCGGAGATTCATGGCGGTAATTCGATAAAAACCAGTATTAATGTTAGTGATTATTAGTTCTGTAGACGGCGCGGGCGTCGCATCTCAATCAATCTGGTATCGTAATAGCTCAAATTGCCGTGTGAACAAGCTTTATTCACCTGATTGCCGCCCACATACTGCCGGATCCAAATACTTTGTAGGTATGTTAAAGGTGAATGAATCATTCCGGATTGACTTGTTTCATGGATTTCGGACGACGTCATCTCTGCGTTTATGGAAACACGTTAGAAATCGATATTATTAACGATGGGATAATTTGGAACATTCATTATTGAACTGGATTCTAAATTCATAGGTGCTTGCTCATGCCCTAAATTACCCTAAATTCAAAAGGTTATTTTGTGGAACATTTTGATTTGAGCTGCATTTTCCATATAATATCTAAACACAGCAAGACAATGTAGTTTAAAACTTTACAGCATGTTAAGATGCTGTAAGAATGGCTTGTTCCACCAAAGCCGTAGAAAAAGTCGCTAAGTATCGTATCGCCGAAGTTCTCACATCGGACTGTCCTCCCGGGGATGCTTCTAGTCTGAGCCTGCGGTAAGGTCGTCGTAGTCTCATTTTCTTACTTTTTACCTATAAAATGTGGAGGTTTCTCTTCAAATATTTAAAAAATCCAGGAGTTGACAGTTTAACACCTGTTCGGCCAAATCTTTTATTTTCGCAATAGTTCGCAGTCATATTTTTTTCTCAGCGAATCGAGGAAACGGTATGTAATTTAATGGAAATTACTGATTATGTAATACCGTGAAGTAACAAGAATGTTACTTTCTCCAGGATTTACCAACTTTAAAACAGCTTCACAAAAAATTACGCGACTAATTCGAGCCATAATGTCCGTCGATCATGAAAGTCTTCTCGCAATAAAAAAATCATTTCAACCCGTAAAATTAAATCACCTTATAAAATAAAAACCTATAAAACAAAGTGTCCTCGGTCGAGTTCAGTTCAAAATGTTGTAGATGGGAGTGAGAGAGATCGAAATCAACATTTGTTTAATATATTGTAAGGAGAGTCGAATTCGAACTTTTAACATATATGTAATCCAAGGTGTGAATGTGAACTTTATCGTGTTCAATCCAGAGGTCGCAGACAAGTTAATTTAGTCTTATTTATGTACCGTCTGGTACGACGTGACATTTCATAATAAAACACCGACGTTCACCGAAGCTCGCTACGTACAGACGCCAGCAGGTCATGGTACCCGAAACTGTCAAATTTTCCCAATCAACTAAAAAACAAAAACAAAGAACCTTAATGATTTAGCGATAAAGTTGAAAATCTATTAAAGAAATTTGACAGATTGTAGTAGTTTGATGTGCTGGCGTCTGTACTTTTGCTGAGCGATAAGTTTGTGGAACAACTCACAAGTTCTCATTAAGTACAGGTATCTATTTAAATTGGACCTAATTTCTGAAGCCATTTAGTTTATTGACGCAACAGGTGTCGAGTAAAAAATATTTGCAGCAGTTTGGAACTATAAAAATATAATGGGTTCTTTAAGCCTGTTTACATTATTTTTCTCGGAATTACGCCGATATAAACTAGCATTAAGTACATGGAATAACAGGGCACGTTCGTCCAACTTCAAAAAGGGTAATATTACCAACGAAAGCGAACGAAGAGTTAATCATACAAAGGGTTAATCCAATTTATTGCACGTAAGTTTTTTTTTGTTGCAACTTGTGCAACATGTTTTTAAAACATGACTGCATTGTCCCCAGACAAGAAGTCGTTATCTAAGCAATTTTGTAGTTTAGTTAGTGAAGAGGATACAAGTCAAATTAAAATTGCTTGTGCACCTAGGTCTGAAAGTACTTACAATAGACTAAACTAACTAGTAAGCATTTCCGCTAACGTTCAACGACTGTTACGATAGAACTTCGGCGACAGAATTAAAAACAGTTTTTGCCAAGACAACATTGTGTTTCACATTTCGTCTGCAGTATGTTTTCATAATTTTCTTAACTGGCAACTGCTAATCTCATGCATTTATGTTTATACTGTGAATAGGTAAGCATAAGGTGAAATGATTATCCGGTCACTTTTGGTCAGTGAGGCTGGAGTGGTGTGTTGGCCCCTGACATTGAATGAAAAAGAGAAGTGCTGAAAGGCGTTCAAAATAATTTCATTCAAGATTTAATTACTTTAGTAGCATATAAAGCCTAAACAAAAACAGTTCCTCTCAACTTTCAACTACCATTAAACGGTTTAAAAAATCACACGATCAAACAAACGTAGCGTCAATATTGTTAGGCTATCAGGCCTATTATCAAGTACGTATGCGCTTGCGCATTCGTTGTGTTATCGTCACACACACATGTGCACCAACGAGCATGCAACTGCGTAGTTTATTGTGAAATGTGTACTGTTGTGTGCGAAAATGGTTTCGCGAACTCGGGTATTTGTTTGACAAGGTGCAAATAAACATGTTTGTTTTAATACAAAGATTTGCATTTTAGTTTAAGTACTGTTTGCAGGCTAGTTAGGATATTGGGGTCCAGGGTCGATAAACGTTACGGTTTGATCTTTTACTGTAATTGTCCAAGTGAAGGTATAAACGTTGTGATCGATTACGGACAGTGATAAATGAATATGGGTGCAGTTTCGTTAGTCATAATTCTAGAACTTCTGAGGAATGTGTCTTGGAAGATTTTGAACTCCAAGATTTACAAATCTAAGTATCATCATCATCAATATATTGTTATCGAGTATTTCTGAATTATCAAAGTCCATCATCTGTATTATTGTGTACTATAAGTACGTTGACATGTTATCTTGACCATTGATAGCAGAAACTTCCGATTTTGGAAAAAGCTCGGTTTCTTGAGATAAAATGAGTATTTAACAACAAAAACACTTAAAACAATAATATTGAGTTAGGTACTCAATATTCTAAATAATTACGCTGTGTGGATTTAAGAAAGTAAGTAAAATCTAAAAGAAAAGCCTATTCTGGGTTCGGTATTTAAATTACTTAATTGGTAATTTTTTATTTAACTGGTCATAATTTTATAAATTTTATCATAATAAGAGATCATTTGATTTATAAGGACTAATAATAGAGCACTCGATCTGAAATACTCGTTGTGATTCATAATAAAACATATTTGCATGGAAAGGACGACGGCAGAATTAGTATTTATGTAGGCTAGTCAGTCTTCAGTTAATCGAACATAACAAAACTAGCAGTCAGTTGTCAATAGAATGCATCTTCCAAGACGCATGACAGAATCGTTAAACTTGATAACATTCTCGTGGCATACATAAATATGTTAAAATTATCTACATCCGGATAACTCAACTCTCCGGACGCTCAGATGAATGGATGTACGACTCCGCTCCGATTGAAAATCAGGCCGCATCCGCCTATTAGCATTACAAACATTCTTAGTTCGTACTAAAACGACTGAACATCTAACAAATGTATTTATCTTTGTCAGAAAGCTTACTCTTCCCAAGAGACATTTAAGAACGTTAATAAATTCGATCCCTACCGAATTCACTTTCTTCCCATGTCAGTACAATACACATATTTTTCAATTTGATTATCTGTCGATGACAAAAAGGCACAACGCCGTTTCCCTTTCATGACATAAACGATAAATACGTTAGGACCATATGACAATTCGGCGTAGAAAGGCGGCACGCGGCGAAAGCGCACGCGATTTCTGTACCCGAGCGGCGACGATCGGTGATATTATAACAAGTTTGCATTTAAACTGCGCAGTTAAACCGTCCAGGGTATGTAGACCTCTGCGACAAGGTCGTGTTCCCCCTTGGAAATCGGATTGTCGTGGTGCGAAGGGAGGTGTGGAAAGGTTGTATGTGACGAAGGTATCGGGCCGACCGACGAACGACCGGAGACGCGCTTCTACGTCATCGCTGTGCTGCAAACGTTCGGAACCGGCCGCGGTGCCGGCCGACAACCTGTGGTAGGTATGTCAGGAATGTGACTAGCCTCCGGTACATTGGCGTGGGAGGTGCAAGATACCAGCGTTCGCTGTTTACGAACCCGAATTGCAATGTTCAGTGTAAATTAATTTAACGCCTTATGTCCACATACTATACTTTTTGTTTTAAATTAAGTTTTGTGCTAACTGATATCTTCCCGTGGTTCCAATAACAAATTAATATCGTTATAAAATTAACAACGCACGTCAGATTACGTCGGTCTTATGATTCTGTAGATTATAACTAGGAAATCATGTGATAGTTAAATCGAACAACGTAGGTTATGAACTCTTTGTTTAGTTAGAACAAAGTAAGTACCAACAAACTGATCAATCTTTGGGTATCACCGTCTGACATTGTTTTGCCCTGTAAGTCAGTTTGTTGTGGGTCCAGTAAGAACTTTAATTTAGTATTATTAAGCACAAGGTCGCATTAAAACCGTGTCATGGAAGTTTAAGTAAAATGCATGGCCGATCGTAGTTCGATGTAACTGCGCAGTTCTCGAGACGAGACTTCGAGGAATCCATTAAGGCGATCTCCTTGACGCATTACTGGTAGCAATGCCACTCGGGGAACTACGCATGATAACAATGTGGAACTTACTATTGCCAGGTTCACTTTCGTGGTAGGTATCCATCACTACACAACACTAAATTAAATTGTAAAATTGCACTACACAAAAAATCACCAAATTAGCGTTCTAAGTCACAAAGAAGCACTTGAGCAATCCAAACATCGTAAGAAATCCTCGTCCGGAGTGGACGCAAACAAGCAAATGCGCTCATCGTGTTTTTTCACCGTCTAGAACTGTGGACACTTGAGTATTTCTTAGTGGATGAGCACAGAACGTAGTTGTTAAAGAATCAATGCGTCGGTGAGCGGTGGGCCGGCATCGTCGAGCGTCCTTGCCCGCGTCACCCGCGTGTTATTGTTGTGAAACAATGTTTATACACGTGGCGGCGTTGATGCGCACTTCACGTCTCCGTCGATAAGGACGCTATGTCGGCGCGGCCAGCCCGCCACAACTAACGCGCGAAACCAATGCTTGCTAGTAATAACCGAACGGAAGGCCACGTGATTCAGATGACAAACGCGTCGGTAAACTATACACTGACCGACCGATCGAGCCATGCTTATCGGTGAACGATTTACTATCAAATCTCCATGTCTAGAAGTTATTACTTACGTTGTTTTACTTTTAAAACAAGTTTCTAAGCTGTGACGTCGCATTGTAACTTAATAAGATAAGAATAAGTTAATCCTGATTTAGAAGACATCCAACCCGACAGCAGCGAAATTCTAGCGATTACTTAAAAATATCTCTGAAGCATTAGGGGAAAAAAGCGCAGGACCCGCACCTCGAACAGTCATATGCATAAAACTACACGAATTCCTTTTTTCTCGGCTGCTGCCAGCCACGCAATTTCTCCGATTGTATGCAAATCCTCGACGCAAACAAAGAATGAAAAAGCACCGACGCAGACGTTCGCTCCATCCCACCTGTGTCCCCCCATCGCGTCCGTCTGAGCTGCGGGTAAACTAGCAACCGTTGCGACGCAATCCAACCGAGAGCCGCACCGTAAACAATCACGATATTATTCCTGAATAGATCTCATCTCTTTACATATCGACCGCCACCGTCTTGTCGAGCACGCTTTTATTAGCCGTCTTCAACTTCTGAATTATTCAGTGAGTATTCTATTAAGCACTTAGGCAGAAGAATAATGCATCCAGTAGATTTTCATAGTGGCAGGGTCGGCGGGCGCGTCGCATAAACATCACCTTGGCCCGCACACTCGGCCCGAGAGGAAAATAGAATCGAATGCATCAGAATGTGACCCATTTAATGAAGTGTGCGATAACAAATGGGGACGTCTTATTGTGTACGTAATCTGTATTAATTTATATCATGACATATTCATAATTATCATTCTCATTAGTAAACAATGCTTAAATTACACAGTTACTATCTTGTGTTTGCGATTGTTTTTATCGAATTCTTTCGTGAGTAGCAACAGAGGTGTTTATTGACAATTAAGCAAAAAAACATAACATTATTGATTAGTTTTGCGTCATATAAATTGTGATTACACTGTTGTTAGGGAGCCTCTTTTGGCGCCATTAAGTTTTTATTCGAGAAACTTCGCGTACAATTTTAATGCGAATGTCTAATTTGAAGAAAGAACATAAGTTATACAACAGCTCAAGCGTGTAATTCATTAACCTAAGTGACAAATATGTACTCGTGCCGTGTCTCTATAATTTCTACCCACTGCCCTTTTACATGCTTGTCGTTGTCGCTATAATTTTACCAGGTAGATAGGAACTTAAGTTTTGGACAAAGCCAATAAAAAAAGACAGTTCACAATAAATCAACAAATCAAAGAGATTCCAAAGCACGAAGGTCGTAAGGTCGCAAGGATGACATTAATTAAATAAAAAAATAGAAGCGTCGCGGTGTCAGTGCGTCACACCGTCACAGACGTCGTCGGCGGCGCCGGTGTGGCAACCGCGGCACGCTGCAGATGGTAGCACGCGAAGCCCGCGAGGCCACAGGACGGGTCCAAGGCAGGTTTAACGGCCGGCCGCCCGCCTGTCTGGCCGTTCACCCGGGGCCCGCGCGGGGGCGAAACGTGCGCGAAAACACCGCGCCCGCGCCGTTATTGCCTCACGCTCGAACCACACATAACCAAACGTTTTCCTTTGTCGTGTTATCTCTTTCTGTTTCTTACAGAACGTAAAGGACGCGGCGCAAACGCACCGAGTGTGGACACAACACTAGAATAGGCAGATACAAGGAAGCGATACACGATTGTGTATCTTATCGATCGCTAAGCGATGGATTGGATCGGACCCCAAAATCTATACGAGTGTTGTTGAACTTGACTTGTCATTTGTCAACGACATTTGGCGCGTTTTCGGTTGTGTTATGTATGTCGTTTATAATATTTTCCTTGTTATGTAGACTGTTTATTCGAAGAGCGACCGCGGGCGGTGGGTTAGCATTCCACTGAGTATAGAACTCGACATAGAGCTTTATTATCGCCTATAATTAATTAATTAATTATCATTTATTTGTCAGATCATATTATTAGGGAATAACATTCACATTCCATACATTGTTAGTAAATAATAGTTACAACATGTTAGTAAAATTATTATTTATTCATTAATTATTATTTTCAAATAAGTTGCGCTATTTAATGTTAAACAGGGCACCACCAGAACCGTGGACGGTATTCCAGTGCCTCACAAACAGGCAATCGACCCTTGCCAATATGGTATTCAGAAGGCTGTTTGTGCTGCCCCGCACATAGCGCATCAGGGAGGCCACTCTTTTACGTATTATTGCCCTAAAGCAGTCCGTGTTGGCTTTAGCAAACATACCTGATGCACTGCAAAAGCGAGGCAACCCCAACAGCATCCTAAAACCATTATCGTATAGGGCCCGTAGGGCATTGAAAGATCTACGCGTATAACGAACCCACAGGCTGCAGGTATATAATGTTTGGCAGTATGCCTTAAAAAGAGCAATCTTCACCTATTTTGTGCACCGTGCAAACCTGCGCGCCAGCATATTGCATCTCACTGCCAATGCCCTACGTTCCCACTCCATACCCAAATCATCTGAGAGGTCCTCGGTGACCCAGTGCCCCAGGTACTTAAATTTGATGACCCTACTAATAAGCATTCCTCCAAGTCTGACAGGTGGAACGGGTTTCGAACTCTTATTACACTATAGTTTTGAGAGGCAATTCTCGTAATTTTAAGAACGTTCAGTCTGATCTCAGTCTCAATCTGTCAAAAAAACCTCTAATAACCCTACATTTTGAGAAGTTTTTGACATTTGTTTGTCGCTGAGATGAGACTGCGACTACATAGATTTTGAACATTTTAAATTACGAGAATTGGCCTTCTGTTTAATATTTATCCTATAACGGAACAACAGCATGAAGATTTATAAGTAAGTTGTTTAATTTACGACCAATTCCCACAAATGATTTACGCCAAAGAAATTAATGAATTAAACACGCCTCCTGTGTAATTAGGACGAACAGCTGTTCAGCAGTCGACTTATTTACCGAAAAGTGTGCGGTCTCGTTCAGTTCGGATAATCTTCGGTGAATGAAGGATCTTTTACAGTTCATTCAATTGTTTTGAACTCGTAAATCCCAACAAATCACTTAGCGCGATTTCCTCAATTTGTCTGTCAAACAAGATAAAGATTGTCAGAAAACAATAACACCAATTATTGTTAATTAACTTTTGTTTTGCCGTGGTTGTTTCTTCGCTTTGTTGTTACGCCATACAATATTATATATACGTTGCTAAATATTAATTAATCGTCTGGACGCGTGGCTTGGCTTCAAACCAGAAATAAGTTTATGAAGGTACAGTAGCCTTCTTTATCGTGGCGGTTTCCGCCAGCATTTTCTTTGCGTCAAAGAGCCGCCCCTTAGCAAAAGCGCGATTGTCGGTAATTTGGGTAGCTCGGTGTATATTAGATATTGCACCGAGCTTAATTAATTTGATATCGTCTACGACTTTCTTAATTATCTATTAATAGAAGATATAACTATTAACTTTTGCATGGATCAAATCTTAACCCAAAGAGCAAAGAAAACATCGAACTAACCTTTAAAACAAGAAGTAGGGCCTCACCACCTATTTCAAATATCAAATGCGTCATAGATATTCGGCGGACAATTTACTTAAGATCTCAAGACACCGACGCAGACCATTGTCCAGCATCCGAGCGAGATAAGTGTGTCGTTCTAGATTGTGCAAGCGGCCACCGTTGCGGCGTCGATGTGCAAAAACCGTCGGCGGTCAACGACGCTGAGGCCCGATGGGGATGCGCAAGCGCAACACCACCAAAACGGACACCGGCATTACTCATTGTTCATATTTAATGTTATAAATACGAAATAAGATACTTAAACATGCTTGAATCACACACCACTGATCCAATTACTCAATTTTAAAACAGATTTTGAGGTTACGAGATTAATTGCTCTTCATAATTTTAAATCTACCCCCAAGTTAAAGACTGCTTTCTGATATCCTTTAAATGACGATCAATTTAGCTTGGTCTTGAAAGGTCTCGAACAGGAAGTCGAGCTAAGGGCAATGAACACTCGAGTGTGAAGGTCGCAAAATAAATAAACGTGTCACAGTTGGCACTGTCGGATAAACTGATAAAAATATTGTATCGGCTTGTCTGACTGATGTAAATCTGTTTATAGTTTACATTGCTTGGCGTAGGTAATTAAGTAGCATTAGTCAATTACTTAAGTTATTAACATGTTGGTAGTTAAGTTAACTGCTTAGTGCTGTTCAAAAATAAGAGTGAGTGCAAACTTTTTACGACGAGCTATCGTCAGACACATTCATCCAGTTACCGTTAAGTCATGATGCTTTCCATACTCATTCAATTATTAAAATAACAGCACCGTTGGACGCGCAAAAACCTTAGCTGTCGGTCGATGACACCGAGGGGCACTTTAGGGCTGACGACGTCATACTTCGTCAACTTCGTACCATAGTTATAATAAAATACTTAATTTGTTTTCCTTATAAAGCTCTGAGTAGGAATACCTTGTACATAATACTTTCAGATTATACCTTATTAATGTCAGATACACTTTCGAAAGAGCAAGATTTTTAAAGAGACTATTTTTTATTGTTGATAAAGATATTTGAGTAATACGTCGGACGTGTAGTCGTATGTACTTATATGTGTATTGTGTTAGGCGAGACTAATCCAATTAAAATGTAAATAGCGCGCGCAATGAAATCGTGGTCGCAGAAAATAATGGGGCGCGATCACTGGTCCGCCGGAGAAATCTTAACCATTTGCATAGGGTACCTGAATGCCCACACACTTTGCCCACGCTGCCCGCGTATTGTCCTCGGCTGCCATACTGTATGATAACTACCCCGAATGACTTATTATTGAACTCTGATATTTAAAGCGAGCGTATTGACGGAAATGTTTTATAATTAGCCATGTTTATTGTGTTTTTGTAACAGTGGAATTACAGCCTGTATAGCATGATTGACAAATACATTTCTTGTTCAAACAATCGCGTTAACTTAATTTCGTTTTGCTCTGAATTTCATTAAAACGCGGCGCTCTCTTGGGCTTAATGTTACTTTATTACGACTTCTGACCTAAGAAATTTCTAATTATTCGAGACAATTTCACCGCCACAATGCGTACAGAGAATTTTGGTGGGGAACGATAAATCGTCGTTCCGCATTCCGATGTGAAATTCATTCACGGGTCGTAACGAAGTCGTCTAGACTGTGTGTCGGAGAAAGGTGACCATTCACCGGCCGGCGTGACTCGCGAGGCGGCCCGACTCCGCTCCCACCAACGTGTAAGTAACTGGTTAGTAATCGGCTTCGTTATCATGTGAACACATTATTTTTTTTTATAGTTTTTTCGTACACTCTGCAGATACCGTTCGATTCAACAACTGTTAAAGATAACGTTTAAAAGTTATGAGAATTCTTCAAATCTTTTTGACCCTGATTGAACCAAGCAATCATACAATAACGCAACTTTACGTAGTTCATGTTTGATTCACAATCTGGCTGTAATATATTTTCATAATCTTGTAAACAGCGAGGCGGTATCGGCACAAAGTACAAAACTAAATAATGTAAGTCTTGTAAGCGACCACTTTCCAAACAACACGATATCATCTACATGATGGCGGTGCACGAGCGTTTGGTTTTAATGACAGCGCACCGTGAGGCCAGCATCCGCGTAGCAACAGCTTTCAGACAGTGAATGAAAGTTGATCGCGGCGGAACAAATGCGAGACCGCCGATGGTTCCGGCACAAACGACCGCCGTAAATATTTGGCACTCGGATCCCAAGCTGCGGCCACCGCACCAACGCATTACAATTTTCATCGACATTTCAGTACCCCAGATTTTTTTTAATACTGCGTAGCCCTCTTTTCTTAATATGTATAATGTTTATGTCGCGGGCCGAATTCGCTCCTTTTAATTTATTCTACTAAAATTTTGTTTCCTCAAACATTCTGAGATAAATTAGCATGTTTTATTTAGCATTCATGAATCTCAAAGAGGTTGTTAGGAAATTTACCTGAAGTCTTCTTCCTTATCCTTGTAAGCAAGGAAGATTTAGCCAAACGGCTTCTACGGAAATCCCTGATGATTATTTACAAAGAACGTTCACCCCGTAAACAGTGCAAACAGCTGCCAAGGTGGCCACCTAGTTTCTTTTTTTCTCGTAACATATTCGAAATAAAGTGTCCGTGTTCATATTTTTTTGTGAACCATTTATTTAATATTGAAATATGAAATAGCATTAAGAAAGTATTTAATTTTACAATACAAATGCTATTTATTTCGGTTTAGCAGCAGTTATAAACTATCTTTCATTTTACGTAATCGGATATTGTGCAAATTATTGAACTATAAATGTTAATTTAAATCCGGGGTAGCATGTCCCGATTTTCCGAGAAACTGGGTATTAAGAGCAGTCTTTGTGTTATTTAGAACTGGCAAATGCAACGATCTCCGGTGTAGTGCCAAAAGCGTGGGAGGTGAGAGTCGCGGGCTTCACCACCGGAAAGTCGAATAAAATATAGGTGTTACCGACTTTAAAGCGGGTCATCATACTGACAAAACTGCTGTTTGATGTTACAGAGATCGTTAATAAATTACAAAATTCATTATACTCAAATAACTGATGTTGTTAATAACGTTTCTGTAGCCGTATGTAAACAAATAAATATAAGCATCAATTTATGTGATTCACCCAATCGATATGCTCGATAGATGCATTCGATGAGCACTTACCGAAGACGTAAAGTCGAGTTATCTAATAAAAGCATCAATGCAAGCAGCAAGCACTCATCTGCGAGGGTTGAACACAGAATTAGGTTAAAGGTTGGGGAGGTCGACGCCGCGTTAAACAGTTTTAGGGTCGAGGCTATATGGTCCGATCATAATTGGCCCCAAAATAAAGTCTAAATTATGTCATAAAACAATCAAATATTTACAATGTATAAATAATTTGTTGTTAGGTTATTTCATTATTTATAGCATATGCGGCAACTGGCGTATGTTATTTGTTGTTGTTGATTGATGGCTACGAAATGTAGGACACCGAATTTAAGACTTTAATTACGGCGTGATATTTTCATGTCGGAATACGAAATTCTTCGAGTTGGTTTCGCCGGTTTCAAATACACGGAATGCTACGAATGGGAATCTTACATAAGAGGTTTTTTGCGGCAAATGGTTTAAGTTTCAGGTGTAATGAGTTTGTATTGGAAAACAGAATGCCAATAGAAAATCGGGGTCAAAGGTATGTAGGGCAGGATGTACTTATACCCACAGGTGGGTCACAGAGGGCTGTGTGCATTCAACAATGTACACCCACAGGGCTTTATTCACCTGCATTTGTTTAGCCTGTTGTACCATTAAAGGAGGTCATAACATGGAAAATTGTGTTATGTCCAATGAATCAAGGGCCCCATGTGATTTGATTCACTTGGATTGTTGCAGACTGGGGTAAGATCAAAAGGGATTGTTTAACACAGAGTTAAGAGACAGCATGAGAGTTTAGAAACTATCTTTGAGGTAAGTCTGCAATGTCTTGGTAATAATTTGTTGCAGCTAAAAATCAACTCATTACAAAGAATAAAATACTAATTTACTGGTGCTTAAAACCTATATTTTATAAACAAATGTAAACTACATGGTGGTCTGGTGTCAGCTCAGTCTAGACTCAAGGCATAAACTGAGTTCTCCTTAAATCTGTTGTAAAACATGTGTTATTTGTTTCAGTGATCTGATTGGCTGCTGTTATTTCTATCAACCAATTACAACAGGTAATCTTCTGAGATTTTGAGGTTTGATGAAATTTGCTAAACTGAAGCCAATTTGACCCTTTTTTTTTCTGTGTGGGAAATCATGTCTTCTCCCGCTGTGGGCGGAGCGGGGGGCGTGTCAGACTTTTACTGACTAAAACCCACCCGTGTTCCTTCAGTTGCCTATGCCAGGGGCCACGGTATCTCTTTCGAACAGCCCGCGGCCCTGGCAGACATCGGCCCTAGCGGACCTCGTCAGTTCGTGCTGACATCTCTTTGAGGCGCGCGTGAAACACAACGCGTCGTCGACCCGGGCCTGGTCCTTGCCGCCCGCAAGCCCGCGCCTACGGTGGCCGGGAGTCGGCTGGTGATTCCCGACGTCCAGGGCGTCCCCTGCGGTGACTAGGGGCGTGAGGGCGCAGAGATAGCTAATTTGACCCTTAAGGCGGTATTTAAAAAAGTGATTTTTTTTTAGCCAACCAGGTTCAGTCTCAGGTATAAAGTTCAAGTACAGGAAGAAAGTTTTTATACACATGGATTTGAAAATAACAACGCAAAATATTGTTCAACCAGACAATTGATTAATTAAGGATTAATGATCCATTTCTCTAGTAATCTGCAAAAAATACAACTACCCTACAAAAATTTTAAAGTGTACTCTGGCAAAATGTAAGGAATCCTACTATTAAATGCCATGTAGTGTACAGGAATGAATGGTTACAGTGGAATATATCTATATAAAATAATGTTGTGTTTGGCAGTAAATATAGTGAAATGTACGTCTATGGATCCATGCTGTAGTGAAGGAGGAAAACTTTTCTCCCCAAGTTAACTTCAAAGCCAAATTATGAGACTGCATGCTACAGAATCATATTTGTTGTTGGTTTTGATGGAAAATGTGATTGTTTTCATTATACTTACACTTATTTTTGGCATTCTCATCCATGAGCATGTTGAAATGGTGGTGGCGGTTCCACGCAGCCATTTTGCCTTCGTGCGGAGCCCCGAGAAGCACTAGGGCCGCCCCGGCGGGCCCAACTCCGTCTAGGGGCTCCAGTGTCCTCAGCGCACTACAACTTTGTCACACACTCATAACCCAAGGAACATAGCTATCACACACTCGCGCTCAAAACGCCGTCGCCCCGGACGGCGGTGTCATCGGCGCCGACGCGCGGCGCACATGCCTTGCACTTCCGCTCCACGCACTTATGCACACGCGGGTAAACAAGCACGATCAAAACGGCACCGAGCGGTGATTCACCTCTAACGCCCGTCGCGCTCTGCACTGCAGGCGACTGTAGCGGCGCCCGCGAGCCGCAACCGACTGACACCCAAACACTCGTCCCGTGTCACGTGTGCGCTATGTGCGCTGCACCTAATCACATCGACCAACAACACTATGCCGCACTATTTAATTCACACCCGATTAGAAATCACCGTCCAATATTACCCACAAATTAATTAATTCAACCGAACGCGACGCGAGCGAGCAAGACGCGCGACGCGGTTTCCCTTCGCCGCGATCCGAACCTCACTGCTCCGAATCGAACTCGCGAACAAAATAATAACAAATGTGCATGAGATGCTCGCTATAATATGTGCACGTGGGTTGCGTCACAGACAGGACCGACAAAATATTATGAAATCACATAAACGGATCAGAATGTTTCAAAAATTACGACGGAATGCCTCTGAATGCAGACAGTTGATGGCCAGCAAACGAATACAAAATTTTATGAAATACGAACTTCACTGTCGCACTCACAAGTATCCAAGTGATTACCTGATGAAAAGTTTTAAACAGTATAATTATAACACCAATAACTACACTATTTGTAAACAAAACACAGCCCGTAATACATTCAGAAAATAACAGTTTTGAACAGTAAACGCGACCGCGTTGATCAAGCGCGACAAATAGGACAAAACATGGCAGACTCGAAAAGCATACGAATGTTGTCTATGGTTGTTTTATTTTTAAACGCTCTGGTTTCATACAGAAAATGAACTGAATGTTTTCGGTGTACACTCATTTTATTCTTTGTTTTGGACTAGGCGTTGGTACAAAAAATATTGAAACAAGAATATGTTCTTTTGTTAATGAATTAGGGGAAATAACAATTACATTCACTCGTATAAATTCAAAAAACTTTACGATTTCTGGTGGGAAAACTGGGAAATCAATAGAATTTTACGTGTATTGGAATGTAAGAGGGAGTCATAGACTAAAAAAAAGTAAGTATTGCCAGAAACGAATTAGAAAATTCAATAAACTCGTTCGTTTCATTCATTCCATTCATTCCGTATTTCAAAGAGGTAGAGGTGGCGTCGGGTGTAATAAATAAATAAATGGCTTAAATGATTATATAATGAATAATAAATTTTAGCTTTAAATAAGCAAACACATTTAATTAAAAATACGCTGTTGTAGATGTCCACACTAGCTCAAGACAGAGAGGAGTGGAAAGGAGAAAGGTAGGCCTTTGCTCTGCAGTAGGACAACATAGGCTAAAAATAAATAAATGAATAATATTGCCGATGGGAGTGGGCATGACATGTCTGCCGCATATATGCCCTGAGACGTAGCAGCAGGCCCTGAGGATAGCGGGACGACCTTATAAATTCCGTTTTAACTAGAAGGAGGACGCGCGGGATCGGATTGAAAAGTGGAGGGCCCAAAGGCCCTCCACTTTTTCGTAGCCTGCTCTGACCTACTCCTGAGCAAACTCAGGAGTGGGTCAGAGCAGGCTAAGAAAAAATAACATAGAAAAATAATTACCAATAAATATTTTAGCGGTCGTGATGAACATCATGATTATTAATTTTAAAATCGCTACCAAAAGCTATATTTTGGTCATACATATTCGGTTATGCAATTTTTCCCAAAAGTGCTACTCAAAATTAAGTGGCACTTTTGGGAAAATATATTTTAATGTTTTCATTTTAGAAATCTTACAGTTTGGCAAGAAAGTCCTGAAATGGAACTAAAATATTTAATCATTGGCAACACTCGCTCTGCCTCGTCGAGTAAGGTACATATTCTGTCATTTCTTGTAATCGGTGACTGTTTTTCGTGTTTATTATTTATTTATTTGCTTTATCGTGGTGATACTGGTGACCCATTGTGTTCATAATGAACAGATCTGTTATTCGCAGCTCCGCAAGAGCAATAATTTATAAAGTGTACGTGAGGTATTTGGCGGAACTCGAGGCCGGACAAATTTTAACCGATCTCAACGATGTGTATGAAAGAACCGCTGAAATGACAGGTAAAATTATATTTTATACATGTAATCAGATCTAATGTGTGTATTTCAAGGTGCAATATCTATTATAAACCTTTCATACAATTATTGAAATGTACATTCACGAATTTGAGGTTATGTTTACAAAACACATTCGGAATGCAGCGCGTTCGTATAATTTTGATACTTTTTGTTAATATTGCATAAAATAAATCACTGAACAAAAATAACTATAGTATTTTTTAGGTAAATCTATCAGTACTATAAGGCTATATTTTTAATTCATTACAATAAGTAATTGCAAATGTTTAGTTGTTTTTATTTTATTGTTCTAGGCAGTGGCTGAACAAGCGTTTCAGAGCATATCGGTTGACGACTGGAAAAATTAATGTCAACATGTCATGAAAATAGAAAAAGGTTATTTTCGAAGGGGGCAAACTGTATATAGTGACATTGAAAAAAATATCATAAACCTACAAGATGAAAGCAGCAACAGTGACACATCTGAACATAGCCAGCAGAGTTTTGGTGAAAGCTCACACCAAGACATGGATGAAGAGTTTTCGGGCGTGGAATACTTAGAGGAAAACATTTTTTATTAAAATTTTTGATTCTGATTAAAAAAATTATTCTGATTTTTATATTAGTTTTTGATTAGAACACCAACTATGGAACATTTTGCCTGTGGTTAGAGGAGAACATGGATTTGTGGGACACAGTCACACAGTAGTAAAGCTTCTAACTTGTCACTGGGATCTAAACCCTATTGAATTGATCTGGGGTCTTGTGAAACATAAAATTGTCTCACATAATGTGGGATTAGTTGACATCAAAATATTTTGAAATACCTCATAACTATATTTTTAATTCATTAAATTAAATAACTGCAAATGTTATCGTTCTAGGCAGTGGCTGAACAAGCGTTTCAGAGCTTTTCTTGTTTTCATAAAACCCGCCAATATTCATATTAATTAAAAAAAAAAAAAAACTAATATCAAAACCGTTTTAGTCGTACTATTTAGGGTTACAACATGCACGATAGTGGCGCCACCATTATTTTCACGACTTTTTTGCCAAGCTGTAAGTATTTTTTTTTTTTATGATATAAACTAGGTAGTGCTTGACTGCGATTCCGCCTGATGGAAACCAGTGATGCAATCGCACTAATTTATTATGAGCCTATTCACTCTATCCTTGAAGACACTTAAATTATAATCGGACGGGAAAACCGCTGCAGGCAAATTGTTCCAGTCCTTCGATGTTCGCGGTTTATAGGATAAATGACGAGGCGAAACGCTTCGTCCGAAAGGACTACAGTGAATGGAAAGTCGCGTTCAATCGGTTCAATTCATTCATTCTACGGTCGGGTCATCTTGCCATAAGTTTCTCGTGATAACTTGCAAAAGTTATTGCAATTTTTGCTACTTTTAAACCAACAAAACATTGGAGTGTCGCTCTCTATAACTGTTTGAGAAAGTTAACATATTAATTCACCTAAAATCCAAGTTCGAGTGAGAGGTATACCGACTACGAAGTGAGGGACGCGTTGTGCGTCACAACTTTAACCTTATTTCACTTTACTGAGTGTGGTGTTTATTCTACATCATTCAGCGTAATTATAGAACAATGCCTAAAAACGGTGGTAGAATTAGAAATTTCAAAAACAATGAGCATTTTGGTAAGTGTTTTCACTTCTCACGAATACTTTTTACCCCATGTTGTTTAGCTATTGGGGCTTTCCAACAGCTGTCATGGCTTTTGAGACGCAATAATTGTGATAAATCTGTCTGATATTATCTGTTTGTTAACCATGCCATTCCTACTCCAGCACTTAAAAAACGATTAAGGTGGTTAAGGTAGGTAGTAAGGTAATTAAGGTGATAAATAGTCTAAACTAAACTACAACACCACTAAAATAAACTTTATTTACAGAACATGACGACAGATCGCACACTAGTAACACTCGTCGTGTTAGTTTCAAACCAGGCACGAATAAAGGAAAAAACAAATGGAACAATGCCAAACTGCTGTTGGACGATGACATTGACATGACAGGATCTGCTGGAGGTCCACATGTACATCGTAATCGAGCATTCAGAGGCCGCGGAGGTCGGCTTAACTCCCCAGCACCGAGATCTGGCCATGGAATGATCAAGAAGAAGTTCATCCCTGGTCCGCTTCCATGGTATCAAATTATCATTCCGTACGGAGCAAAACATGAGAAAGATGTTGTTCTACGGACACTGCTGAGCTACATCTCACCAGATATCTTTGTGCCTCACTACTACAAGATCAACGGAAATGCTGCGGTCTTCTACGTGGATGATGTTAAACTTGCTGAGAAGCTGTTCCATGCAGACAGAAAGATTACCATGTCAGATGGCTTCAAGTTAATGGTAATTGTAAGAAATGCTGTGCCAAGTGTTGCTATTGATGCTGATATGAAGGAGAAAATGAAGCTGGCTATGGCGAAGAGGTACAATGCTGCCACTAAGGCATTGGACTTGACCAAGTTTCATGCCGATCCGGGTAAGAAACCTATAAAATTGAACATAATTTAAAATTTATATAATATGAACGCTCCTATAGGGACATTATGACCCTGACACACCCTCCCGCTCCGCCCAGAGCGGGAGAAGTCATATGATGATTTCCCACCCCGAAAAAAAAAAAGACATATTGACCTTATTGGTGATATTCTTCCAAAAGGTCAGGTGTGTAGTACAACTGGTGTGCATGTATGACCTGATATTAACATAAATTAAGCAAAACGAGTATGTAGGGATAGTAGCAGGTGGGGTTCTGTAGTTTCTGCATACCCCCATGAGAATAGGGTGTGAATTTATATATGTATATATATATATGATAGTGTTTAACATAGCCTTTATTGCAATGACTAATTCAAATCATTCACATTGCATCATATTTTTAGTTCAAGGCAGACACTGTGTTGAAGTTTTCCTTGTACACATCTTACATATTAAATATGCATGTTCTTGTATTATTCTGACAAACACAGGTATTTAAAACTAATATCATGTTGACCACATGGTTGAATATCAACCATGTGGTCTTTAAAATTGAAAATGACCACATGGACCAATTTGTTTGTAACATTATTTTAATATTCGAAACAAGAAGTCTGTCTGTGCATTAGTCAGTCTGTCTGCTGTGATTTTGGTGCAGTTTTACCATCATTTAGTAGAGAATTTATTCTGGAAGGTTACACACATACATCAACATTTAACTGAAATACAGCAAATAAATGTTTTGACATGTTGCACCCATGCAACATACACACAGGTATTTAAAACTAATATCATGTTCTATTTTAAAGACCACATGGTTGAATATCAACCATGTGGTCTTTAAAATTGAAAATGACCACATGGGCCAATTTGTTTGTAACATTATTTTAATATTCGAAACAAGAAGTCTGTCTGTGCATTGGTCAGTCTGTCTGCTGTGATTTTGGTGCAGTTTTACCATCATTTAGTAGAGAATTTATTCTGGAAGGTTACACACATACATCAACATTTAACTGAGATACAGCAAAGAAATGTTTTGACATGTTGCACCCATGCGACGTAGGGGTGCGTCGCTAGTATGTAATAAGATATTGATGAGTAATATAAACAAAACATTACAGCAATAAAAGTACATTCCTTCCACAGTTATTCCTCTGACTTTGCATCGCTGTCGAAATCAAACTGATCTTTAACTTGTTGCAATAAGGTTGCTTGTGGGTTGTTACTTTTTTTTTTTGAAAGAAAGAGAACGAAGTTCATATTTTAAACATTATATTTGTTTCAGAGCTGGCCGATATTTTCTGCGCCCTGTTCCGCCCAGTCATTATGCTGGCTGCTATTGACATTATTGCTGAAAACATTCCTGATCTTGAGGCATTAAACCTCAATGACAACAAACTGCATGGAATTGATCATCTCAAGATTCTCGCTACAAAACTGAAGAACTTGAAGATTTTGTATATGGGTGATAACCGAGTAAGTTTATGTCTAAATGAAAGACTGGATGTCACCAGAACCATTTTACGACTTGCATGAGTCAAATTTTTTGTGTGAAATTGTTATCAAAGATTATACTTTTTTTTTCTATATTTATTTCTAGATTCCATACATCGGTTCCCTGGAGCCAATGAAGTCGTTACCTCTGGTGGAGCTGTACCTGAAAGGCAATCCGTTGCTGACCAGGTTTAACGATCACGAAATCTATGTCAGGTAGTGTTATATACTTGTATTGGTGGAAAACTTGATTTCATAGTACACTTCTTGTTTCATAGATACTGGGGAAGTTGCGAGTGCTTTTGCGTAAGTAAAGGGGTAGTTCTTTCTGCACGCATAGCATGGAGACATAGAAACGGGTTTTGTCGACGGAAAAGAAGGCACAATGACAGATTGTAGATAGATTTCTAAAGAAATATGTAATTTTCTCTGTTCTGTCATTTTGGCATGCTGTTGGGATAAATTGTTGGGAGCATACTTACATATTTTGGGAGAATACTTACATATCATAGAAAAACACTCATTTACTTTGGGTGCATAATTGACGACACGGTTGGCGCAGTGGCTGAGCGATCGACTGCTGCGCTGCGTGTCACGGGTTCGATTCCCGCACGGAACAAATATTTGTATTGCCTACAGGCAGTTGTTCCGGGTCTGGCTATTTGTGTATGTGAATTTAAATGTTTGTAAACGCACCTACGATACAGCAGTAAATCATAGTGGGGCAACGTTTAAAAAAAAAAAACACATTACGGAGAATAATAATTCATTTCTCTTAAAAATAATATTATTCAATTTCAATTCCATTATTGTTGTCGTGGTCAACATATTTCTGTAGTGACTTGTTTAATTATTCAAATAGGAGCAGAACTGTAAAAATCTTATTTTCTAATCTTTTTCATTTAATTAGTACTCTGATGTTTTTATTAATATAATTATTAAAATAATGTATATTCGCGAAATGAAAAGGTTCTATTTCAACTTTCACAGTAAAAAAGAATTACATACTTTTATCCGAACAGAAAACAATAGATAAGAAAAAAAACCTCTTCAAAAAGCTAACGTCTGTGCCCAGAATGCCGAAAAGAAATATAGGAACTTTCTAACCTTTTCTTTCCGCGACTATTCTTCCTCGCGACCAAAACTGCTCCTGTTTTTTTATTACATTTCAGAAACTGCTACCACCCTTCCCCGAACCTAGACGTAGTCTAGGTCGAGGACACGGTCGCAGATTCAACGATCTGCAGAATTAATTCACATAACAATATGATATGATAAACTATGACATAACCAAACTTGAATGCAAGCTGAATGTCCCTTGTGAAAGGAGAATAGGGAATATGCATGTATTTTTTAAATGTTTTTATTCAATAGTTTACATCACTGTATTATAATAGTAAAAAAAAAAAATATTTGAATCACATACATATTCCCCATTATGTCATCAGCACATCAAGGTCGTGCCCGGGACATGAACGGACCGTGATAAGACAGCGGCTCAAAAAAAAAATTGTTGTGTACATTTTATATGAACTCATTCACAAACGTGTCCGTGCTGGCATCAGAGCTTCGGGGCTTGCCTTGTGTGTGCCACGTCCCTGTCACGTGTCGGACACGGCCCTGTTAAGCGTGGATAAGAAGTATTCCATAGAATGCCTATGACATGGCGTAGAAATACTGAATTACATAATATTAGATCATATTTTGGTTGCACAACATTTTGTAATGATATTTTAATGACATCTTGCATTCCGGTTTTTGGTGTATCTTGCATTCCGGTTTTTGGTGCGTTCCATTATTGGAGATGTATGCTTGCGTATAATATTCGTGCATATATATAAAGAAAATGTATCCTGTGCATGAAGTAAAAAAAATATAATAATACATTTTCTTTTTAATTACGAAAAAGTTATAAAATGTTTCTTTTTTTCTGCGACCTCATGTTTTTCTTAAAATATTCATGCACAGAAATTGATAATTTTGTTTGCTCCTCTGTTCTATAAAGTTTTTTTTTTTAATTTTAATGATTTGCATTCTTATTTTGATTTATAATGGTATTTGGTACATGTAAACATAATAATGTTTACGATACGAACGATAGCAAAATCACGGTAGCATAATAATGCTACCGTGATTTTGCTATCGTATTATGTAAAACTGAAAACGAAGCATATTGCACAAGGAGAAATGTCTCCTTGAGGCATTATACTTTCTGAAAATAACTGCTACAAGTACGTATAGTCAGGGAATATGGTTGCCTAGCAACTACCAACTTTAATTTGCCCATTAGTACAAATATGACTGTCTTTCTTTGAGAGTCATACTTGTATGTATATTTGTGTGAAATAGCTTTAACACGGTTATTTGACGTATTTCAATCTGATAATAAATTAGTTTCCCCGACTATACATACAGAAGACGCCAACTACATATTACATTATTGAAATATTTCATTATACTGAATACAGTATAACGAGATATTTAAATAATTAGGTATACTATTGAAAAAACTAATAGATAATATGTATCTGATAAAATTACTGATAGACGGAAATTAAGACAATGATACTTGACAATTTGATGTAATATTAATTATTATTTTGTAGCTATCCGTGATATTATCAGTATACAGATGTAACAACAAGCATGATACATCAAACGTGGGTATGCAATGATAAAAAAAAAAAAAAAACATCAAACGCGGAGGCTGTTACATAAACAGGAAAAGAGTTAAAGAAACATCTGGATGTAGTAGTTTCTTATTGTGATGTTCTTTTAGGGTATAAATTGGACAAGCTAATAAATTTAAATAATTTCCTGCGTACATTTGTTCATACTTTGCTGAATGATGGCACCATTCAAATTCATTCCAGCGCTTTAATTGCGCGTCACTCGTAATCATAATGGCTTTCATTTTGACAATTTAACGACATACATTGCGTTGTTACAGTTGTCAAGCATAACTAAAATTTTAAGTAATGGTTTTGTTTTAAGTAGTGTCAAAATTGAAGCAAGTTTTCATTGCGAGTGTAACGGAATTAGAGTGCTGATTTCCGCTCCGCGCTCCATAGAGCGCGATTACGGAAATCTTATTAATACCCGCTTGTCTTATTAATACCCAAAGATTTACTGAAACTAACCTGTGATGTGAGTTTCAGAGAAATTTATGTTTCATGCCATTGCTATGTTGTTTGTTGTCTCCAGTGATGTCCGGAAGAAGTTTCCAAAGCTGACCAAATTGGTAAGTAATAGGTTATTCACGGATTTTTTTTTTCAAGGATGTGTTGTGTGTCAGTTTTGGTTGAACATGCAACCAGATTGAGGGGTTCTTTCTTATACCGACAATTGGCAGATAATGGTATGATGTGGGCTCTTATTCGCTATGACACTACGCAATTAATACGACAATTAATAGTATATAAGACGGCGTCAAATTCTGTTAATTAAAAAATAAAAATTATACCCTTGCTTATGCATTGCTTGCGTGATTGTCATAGTGAATAAAGCCCCTGCTGAAAATATTTACACCACAGACAATCACAAAAAAAAATTGCTAGCATAGTAACTACGACACTAGCAATTCATAGCACGCATTATTTTTACAATTTCATTTCCATTCTTACTAAGAAGGTAAAGCCTCTTCTTCATCTCCATCTGAAACTAAAACAGTACCCTTCCATCTTTTCCAAACTGCTCCACAAAAAGCAGAAGAAACACTAACCTCTAACAGATTTGTTAAAATGAATTAAATACCCTGTCCATTAGGATAACCGTTTTTTGACAGCTGTCTTAGAACGTACAGACGCCAGCACATCGAGCTACAACAATCTGTCAAATTTCTTTAATAGATTTTCAACACTTTACTTTATCACTAAAGCATTAACGTTCAAGGTTGATTGGGAAAATTAGACAGTTTCGGGTAGCTTGACCTGCTGGCGTCTGTATGCATATTCCAGATTACGTAAAAGTTAACTTTAAAATGCGTGATAAAATAAATATATAAACTGCCTTATTTTATTGAATTATCTTATTTGTGGCTTCTTACATACATTATAATACCGTACGTGTATCAATCGAATGTATTGTGTGTTGCTGCAATCACTAGTTCCATCTGTCACAGTTTTTTGACAGATGAAACTAGTGATTGCAGCAACACAATACATTGATTTACCTAATGGACAGGGTATATGTCAAAATCTTCTAAAACCACTACAACCAATATCACCTTACAGGACGGAGTGGACCTACCCCCAGCCATCGGTTTCGATGTCCTAGAAGACGCGCGTCTACCACCGCGCCAACAATCATTCTTGGTAGACCCGGCAGGCCAGGACTTAGTACGAGAGTTTCTGACTCAGTACTTTGCAATCTATGACGCGGAGTCGAGGCAGCCGTTGCTTGAGGCCTATCATGAACATGCGACTATGTCCATGGCTGCTAGCTATCTGACGAATGATAGTCGTAATGCTGCTACTCAAAGGTATGTTGGTATTTAAGTAATCAGGGTGGCAGGGACATCGAAACACAACCTGTGACCACGAATTCAGTACGTGATTCTAGACAAGCTTACAAATCATAGAAAAGTGTAATACCTACGCGGTCAAAATGTACTGAACAGCAAATTTTTCAGAATCATGTACGGACGCCAGCAGGTCAAGCTACCCGAAACTGTCAAATTTTCCCAATCCACTTTGAACCTTAAAAATTTGCCCATAAAGTTGAAAATCTATTAAAGAAATTTGACAGATTGTAGTAGCTTGATGTGCTGGCGTCAGTACTGAACCCATGGTAGCAGGGTGTGCGTCGATGTCCCTGTCACCTGTGCCTGTGTTGGAAAGTTTACTTTATTTTGTTAATTAAAAGGTAAAAATTTGTGTGTATCGTATATCAATAGGCTAAGAATACCTAATGGACAAAGATAAAGGAATAATTTCAAGCACTGCTACTCACAATCGTGTAATACATTTTACTTGTATCTCTAAAATGAGCTAACAACAAGAAAAATATGGCAATAATTATTATCAGCATGGCAATCCAACCTTGATAAAAAAAAACTTCAGTGTTCAAACCATAACAATTTTTTTTATTTTATTATTAGTTTTGATAACGCAATTACGAGGTCGAATCAGAAATGAAGAGATCCGCAGGAGAACCAAGGTAACCGACATAGCCCGAAGAATTCCCAAACTCAAGTGCCAGTGGGCAGGGCACATTCCTCGCAGAACAGTTGGCCGATGGGGCCGAAAGGTTCTGGAGTGGCGACCGCGTACCGGAAGACGTAGCGTTGGAAGGCCTCCCACATGGTGGACCGTCGACCTTGTGAAGGCAGCAGGAACCCGTTGGATGCGAGAAGCACAGAACCGCTCGACGTGGAGGTGCTTGGTGGAGGCCTATGTCCAGCAGTTGACGTCTTTCGGCTGAAATGATGATGATGAATTACGAGGTCGACGATACTTATAAATCTAAGTTCTCAGTCTAATAAATCTTCTTCTGGTTCCAGACTGAACTCATACATCACAAACAGTCGTAATATCATGCGTATTACGGAGCGTGAATCCCGGCGACGATACCTGCGCGCAGGCAGATTACAGGTTGTCTCGTTCCTATCGGACTTACCAAAGACGAAGCACGACCTAATGGGATTCGCTGTTGATTTACTTATTTTTACCGTAAGTGAATTTGCGGTTTTTTTTGACAGGTTTTTTTTCAGCTTTTGTGTTATTTTGTTACCAAACTCATATCATCACGATATGAGCTTTTACGATTTTAAACTTAGAATGAGATACCGATACTTCCTTTCTTCTTCTGCATGAATCATAAAGACAACTGTACTACCTCCTTCCAGCAAACCAGTTTCTGATTTAAAATCTCAACATGATCTTGCCTTCCACAGCCCGTCATGATCGTTCTGACGATGAACGGAGTCTACAAAGAGACCACGACGACCGGGAACCCAGTTCGTTCGTTCCATCGCACGTTTGTGATCGTGCCGAACGCCGGCGGCGGTTTCTGTATCATGAACGATATGCTCTTCATCACTAATACTACTAAGGAACAGGTGAGGGTCTTTGACATAAATATTTAAGGGAAAATGACTGGGTATGCTTTCTTAATTATTTATTTATAAAGAAATAACAGTGGCCTTGTACTTAAAACTATGCCCCATAAAACCGTTTTCACTGTTTGGGAACGGATCATACAAAATATTTAACCAATATCTCAAAAGGCACCACATCCTCAAGCTGAATAAATTAGTACCATGTGTGGTTCTCACTGGAGCCCTGCACAAACCACGCCATTATCCAAACAGCACATTTGCTGCTAGGTGAAAGGCTGATTGCAGAACAAAAAAAGAAAAATCTTTTTATTATCCAGGAGGACAATGCCTTCGCCTCCGGCGTCACGATCGAGCCGACTCCTCCAACTCCCGCGCCGACGCCAACGCCCGGCATGGTGGCACAACCATCGCCAGACGACACCCAGAAGTTGATGCTGAGCATGCTCGGCCAACAGACCGGAATGAACGACCATTGGAGTATCAAGTGAGTATCTGCAAATAACAAAAAACGACTTTATTTTTGTAAATACAAATTCTTTTAGTCAATATTATGTTGAAAAATAGATGAGGTTGGTGTTCCTATCCGACTACTCTGAGGAGAAACACCTAACAAAAACAAACTCAGAGGCCAGTCTCTTTTAAAGTCGAGACATGATCTGGGTCAATTCATCTGAGGCTCACGTATATCAGTTCACCGCCCGGTAAGGACCAGGCCCGGGTCGACGGCGCGTTGTGTTCCACGCGCGCCTCAAAGAGATGTCAGCACGAACTGACGGGGTCCGCTAGGGCCGATGCTTGCCAGGGCCGCGGGTTGTTCGAAAGAGATACCGTGGCCCCTGGCACAGGCAACTGAAGGAACACGGGTGGGTTTTAGTTAGTAAAAGTCTGACACGCCCTCCCGCTCCGCCCAGAGCGGGAGAAGTCATATGATGATTTCCCACCCCAAAAAAAAGGCTTACGTATATTAGTCTGTAAAGGTCTTATAATGAAAGAACCACACAGATGCGAGTGGACCAGTCAGTGCAGGCATTTGTTAGTAATCATGTAGCTCAACTCAAATTTGAGGAGTTCAACGACTCTACGAACAATACTAAAGAAAGGACATTTGGGTAGGTTGGTTTGGTATAATTATATTAAATTATCCTCCTAGAGATCCCATTGTGACCAATGTAAAGAATAGTGGTTACCCAGCATAGGGACAGTACAGGCTAACAATAATTTATACTCTCAGCAATTCACACGGCTACTGCTTTCTGCTAGGGCTGACATATTTCTTCAATGTCCTATTCCCACCTTTGTTGATGACCAGTCTTTGATGTTTTTTTTTTATTTAGCCTACACTATCCTACTACTGAGCTAAGGCCTCGCCCGAATTCTTACAGGCATCCTTTTCTAGAGCCATCCAGGCCAAATGAATCTTTTAGCAACAACAAATAAGTAATTTTATCATACTTCTTTTTTGGGTGGTAAATCATCATATGCCTTCTCCCACTCTGGGCGGAGCGGGAGGGCGTGTCAGTTTACTGACTAAAACCCACCCGTGTTCCTTCATTTGCCTGTGCCAGGGGCCACGGTATCTCCTTCGAACAACCCGCGGCCCTGGCAGGAATTTTGTCACACTTACGTATTTTGTTATAATTATTTATGGATGAAGGCATTAGTTACTGCATTTGCCATTGCAGCAATCGCATGCTGTCGCCATAAATGTTCTTTGTTTTGTGATAATAGGTCCCTGGTCCATGTTTTTAACGTCATGTTATTTTCTTTTCAGCTGCCTACAACAAACAGGATGGGACTTCCAAAGAGCCTTATTTGTCTTCAACCAACTAAATTCAGAAGGGAAGATCCCGCCCGAAGCGTTCGTCAAGTAAACCTAAAACATTACAATAAGACTGTATCAGTGTACATATTAGTTACGGAGAGTATATAACTATTTTTTTTAGTTAAAATATGACTTCTTGTTATCTAGTTTATCTATGGCTAAGTGAAAGGAGTTTTTATGCTCGCTTAATCTATGGTTATGTGGAACTTTACTGCCACAATGTGTGAAAGATGTTTTATTTGTTGAATGAGAAAATAGAAGATAAATATGAATTAAGGTTGTGCTGAAGAAAATAAAAACATTGTTTAAAATGTTGAAAATGGGCATGAAACTAAACATGATGTAAAAATTATATTCGATCAAGACCGGAAGAACAATTTCAGCAAAATTTTCTGGAAAACGTATGAATCAAGGTTTATCAAGCTTTCAAAACCAAAATTCATTTTGAAATGCATCACACCATTCAAGAATGGAGAAATGACAAGATAAGAAACCTCTAAGTACTTACAAGTTGGAAGATCAGTACAGAAAAGATGTTGAAACATGTCCAAGAAAAAATTTGAAGAAGATAGCTTCAAATATTTTCAACAAAACATTACCACCATATTGGAATGGTGTTTATATAGAAACCCCTTGATGTAAGAGATCTTCGTCCAATTCTGGGCGAAAACTGACTCGAATATCCAGAAGATTTCACCTGAGAAGAATCCTTCGATTAATTTTTATGTATGTTACGTGTGTTTGTTTGCTCAATATTACTTTAAATTCAACTAAAAAAAGATACCTAAAAAAAAACAATAGGTTGTTTGAAAAGAATAAAAAATGAAAGTTTTTGTTTTTGTCAAAATGCAACCATGATGTGTAAATGTATTTAAGTATTGATTGTACTGTTATTGAATTTACTGTTACTCACTATAATCAATACTCTTTTTCGTAGATGGACGTGCAATGTATTGAATTACGAACTGTGATTAAATTGATACATTTATAAATAACAAATATTACTATCTCTCGTTAAGGCATTACATCGCTCGACCATCTATAACAATTAAATTCTGCCAATTTCTATGGCTACAATAAATATTTTTAAAAATAAGTTTCAATCTACATGTTAAAAAAAAATGTCCGTTGTATTTGAAAAAAAAAAAATTAAATGTAAGATACATGTATATATAATGTTTCCAAGCATAATATTATGAAGAAAGTGTTATGCAGATATTGCACTATGTTCTAGAAGTCATGAATCTGTTTTGTACTTATGATTTTAATTCCTACTATATTTTGTAATTATTTGTATTTATATAAGCCTTTTAACCCAAACACATTGGGAATGTTTTCATATCTAAATAGATGCTATTTGTATTTTTTTTTAAATCTCAGTTTGTTTTCACTAGTATTTAATCTTGAAAATAGTAAAAAGAGAATGAACATAACACTTATTATTTGAATTGATTTTTTGTTTGTAAATAGTCATTATTAATCTTACTTTCGTTTGGGGGCGATTGAGGCTGCAGTGTCGATGGATATACAGGCCAAGTTCCTCAAAGATCGGCAAGTTTTCAGTGCTTGATGTTGCGATGCTGGGTTTGTACGGAACCAGATCGCTATATTCATAGTGCAGTAGTCAATGGACATTGCATTACTGTGGCGGAACCCCTAGACTTAGTCTTAGTGGGCTAGCCACAGATCGTGTGATTATTTTTCACCAAGAATTTTCAGATAGCACTTTTTTACTTAGCCGTGAAGTTTGTGGACAGCCGAAATCTTCCTGCGGCCTCGGGCGGGACTTAGGATTTTATTCTAAGAGCTAACATTAAGACTGTTACTGAAGTAAATAAATCTTTCTTTTTTTGATCGTATTTTGTGTTTTTTTTAATTTTAATTAATATCATAAGCCTGGACAGTGGACATACTGAAAACGTAGCCAAACAATCTGGCCTTAAAAGTACATTCATTTATTGCTTGTATATCTGCTAAGGCCCTTATTTAAGTTAGGGCTCATTTTTCAATCGTCATTTTGAATTATTTATAGTTTTTCATACAAAATTGGCAAAAGATTTTTTTTTCTTTGGATAAAAAAATTTGATAAATGCAAAATCAGCCCTTTTTTTTCCGGATGTGAAATCATCAAATGACCCCTCCCGCTCTGGGTGGAGCGGAAGGGAGTGTCAGACTCTTACTGACTAAAACCCACCCATGTTCCTTCCTTTGCCCTTTATGTTCCGGGGTAGCGGTAACCCTTTCGGACGATCCCGCTGAAAAATCAGCCCTTAATCAAATCGTGTTTCGGTCGGTTGGCAACCCTAACAGTCCCTATTTGCACCCTAATTGCGTAACACACTATCAATCGAAACTGAATCATTTTGAAGGATAACTGTAATCCATTGCTTCATATGTTAGAAAAATTTGTCTGCTCAACAACGTAAATAACGATATGAATGTTGTTGAACTGTCAAAATGAAAGCAATACTACTGATAGTGTGTTACTGTTACGCAATGACCGCTGCTCATTCCTACACTTTACTATACTACACTTTCCGCATCAGTCACTCAAAATGGGAAACGGGAAAGTACCCTACTCATTCAAACAGTAATTTGTATTTCATCGGTTGCCTCGCGTGCTGCATATATGGACAAAGGTCTTCCCCGCTTGATCTTTATCTCATCGCCATTAGGTTGTGTTAATTAAATATTAGTTTGGGGATAAAAGGAAGGTAATTAGGTACTGCATGCAAATTCTAGCTATCTAAAAAGCTAATTTATTAATATGTTTGGTGGGAACTCCCTGTACCCGAAATAGTGTTCTTTTACTACAAATTACTACGCCGATAGGTATTGGCGCCGATTCCCTTGTTCACAAACTAAACTAAATTTAAGTTCTGTGCATCTTTTTCTTTCTATTTCATTAAGAAAAGGACAGAAGATAAATATTAGTTTAGTCCTGTCAAATTAAGATACTCCATAGACAGTTTAGACGTGATTAAAAACATGGCTACTAAAAATAAGTCAATTTACGTCAGGCCCTGACTAATTTAACAAGACTAAACTAATATTTATCTTCTGTCCTTCTCTTAATGAAATAGAAAGAAAAAGATGCACTGACTTAAATTTAGTGTAGTTTGTGAATAAGGGAATCGGCGCCAATGAAACGCGTTAATCACGCATTATAAAGTGCTCTGTGGTTAATCAGTAAATAGACAGACTTGGCAAGCTTGATGATGTGGTATATTCCCTATAATTGAACATTTAATTTTGTGGTTACAAATTGAAAAGCAAATTTTAATGAAATGAAACATCATAAAATGTTAATCATGTTTATTATACTAATAATGCTAAGGTTGCAGTGAACATGATGTTTAACAAACGTTAATGTTTACAGAGAAGACTTGACAGGGGTCGACAATTGACTTTTTGGTAACAATATTATGATAAAATGACTACTTACAGATGCCGTTTAGAAATAAAAACGTTATTTAGCTATTATTAGACCATGTAAAAATCTTAACAAAACGAAATTTTCATTACAACTCAACATTAATTAAATAAAATAGTTTAGTTTGTGAACAAGGGAATCGGCGGCGCCACTATCTTCGCTTGTTTCATGATTTTTTTTATGTTTTAAGCGGCGGAATCCTTTATATAAGTCTGTAGTTATGTGGGATGTAGGTATTCAACTGATCCTCTAATTACTAATTGACCTTCTAATGATGAAAAATAATTAATGAACCTCTAAGAACTTATCTTTCTTAGTCTTGCTATGACGCAAAACTGTGCATCACTAGAAGCAACACCAGGGGGCTTACCACCAGCTCTTATAGCAGGGCAGAAGTTGAACTGCACTTCGTTTTTGTAATAAGAGCTGGTGGTAGGTCCCCAGTAAGTTAAAAATATGCTCATATACCTCCTTATAACATTCTGGCTTTATATCACAGTTACTAAGCTAGGGTATTTACCCCGACCAAACGGTTTAGGTTACGTTAGAGCTATGACAAACCACGTCACAAGCCGCGTGGTGCCGTGGCAGCGGCCGGCTAGCGACACATCCAAGTGCTTTGCAGTTACTTGGCTTATTAGTATCTTTAGGAACCAAAATAGGATTATAGAAATATTTAAGGTTCACAAAAAGAGACATATTCATTATACAGGGTGGCAGGGACATCGACGCGCAAACGTCATGAAAAGGTTACACCTGATGCCATAAATAAAATTACGAAAGTCATTCATCTCGGAAATGACCGGTTAAAAAATTGTCATTTTTGAGTGCGCAATGTATTGCAAACAACGCGATCAAAACGCCCCGCGGACGGCGCGCGCGCGCGCGCTACCTGCCGCGACACCGCGCGCTGCCCTTTCGAGTTTTATTTACATTGCTGTTTTAAGTAAAACAAGTGAATTTATTATTTTTTAAATAAAAATCTCATTGGGTTAGATAAAAATAATGATTTTATACAGTTTACAGTAAAAAAAATGCAGAAAAAAACCTAAAAATTAAGAAAAAGTCGACGAAAAATTTCAACGCAGGGGGGGTCCATAATCATGTACTGAATCCATGATAACCGGTTGCGCATCGATGTCCCTGCCACCCTGTATTAGAGTATTCAATAATTTTTTTTCATAATATCATTCTAGCCGTGGTGATAATGTTGGACCACGTTAACTACAAAATAGTTTTTTATATTAGGTGAGTTAATTTATAAATCTATAAATTCCCTGACTGACTGGTCTGGTGCACCTTGAGCAATTAGCTCCGCTGCGCTCTTGCTAACTAGGTACCAATTATTTTATAGGTAGGTACAGTTTCTGACGCAACCTGGGTTCAAATGTTGACAGACCGGCTAGAAGAGTCAAAAATTATTAATTAAATTAGGTACATTTACCTACTCAGTATTAATTACATTAATTTTACCCAATGTTGTAAACAATCTCGGAAAAGGTTAAAAACACAGAACACAAGAAAAGCTTGAATGACGTCATTCAATTCTCGTTTGGTTTTGTTTATCCCATTTCCCCGCATACAGCCTGCTAATCCATTGTTAAAAACTATAATCCCAGTAAACGGTGATGATACACAGGTACCTATTTTATCTGAATGACATGTTAACTACTAATCTTTTGGAAAATGTTCTAAAATGGTAATACGTCAATCTGACGTGAATGGTGTTTAATTTGGGTACTGATCGAGATAAAAGGAGATGTTTTGTTATTTTTTTATTTAACAGAGCTTAGCTACACTGCTCTCTAAGTAAGGCATTTTCACCGTCGTTATCTGCTTAGCCTTTTCGCAACTATATTGGGGTCGGCTTCTTTCTAACCGGATGTAGCTCAGCAGCTGAATACCATTATTTTACATGGAGTGACTGCCTATCTGACCTCCATAACCTAGCTACTGGGTATAATACGATACCCCTTGGTAAGACTGGTTGTCAGAGTTTAGGGCTTCTGACGACTCGTAACGACTGTCAAAGACCTACGAATGACAGCAGAGACCAACGGCTTAACGTGCTTTCTGAGGCTCGGAGGGATCTTGGTATGTGAAGGACCATCTTCACCCATCCACGGACCAACCCATTGGTCCGTCCGATCACCCCCTACTAATCCATTGTTAAAAATGATAATCCCAGTAAACGGTGATGATACACAGTTACCTATTTTATCTGAATGACGTGTTACCTAGTAATCTTTTGGAAAATGTAAACAATACTTGTTCTTAGAAAGATGATGATACGTCAATCTGAGGTGAATGATGTTTAATGGTGCTGCCCGAGATAAAATGAGATGTTTTTTATTATTTTATTTATCAGAGCTTAGCTACACTGCTCTTTATGTAAAGCCTTTTCATCGTAATTAAAATATTGGGAGGGCTTCTTAGTTTGTCATTACATTTAGGTCAAGAATTGTAAATAACACGTCATAATGTGTGATAAATAATGTTGATAAAAATATTCAGGCTCAGCCAACACGGGTGACATAGAATTTGGTACCAGTATCTACGCCAAGGTTGAGTTCATTATCTATTTGGAAGACGTAGACGTATTAGACACATCGCAAACATGGGGTAACTATCTAATCATAATCTGGCACAAGTGAACGAACCTCTACATTAGCTGGATGGAATTATTCCATTCACACCTTCCATAACATGGATGAGGGGCTTGTGGCTAAGTAATAACAGCCGCACGGGTCAATCGATCAAGTTAAACTACGCTTGCCGCGGTTGGTCCGTGGACGGGTGACCATCTTCACACATCAAGACCCCTCCGTGCCTCGGAAAGCACGTTAAGCCATTGATCCCGGCTGTCATTCGCGGATCTTTGACAGTCGTTACGGGTCAGTAGCCCGAAAGTCTGACAACCAGTTTTACCAAGGGGTATCGTATTACCTACCCAGTGACTGGGTTGTGGGGTCATATAGGCAGTCGCTCCATGTAAAATACTGGTACTCAGCTGCATCCGGTTAGATTGGAAGCCGACCGCAACATAGTTGGGAAAAGGCTAGGCAGATGATGACCTTCCACAACATACATACATACGCAAACCTTTTTCCCATGGCGACATAAACTACAGAACGAACGCCACCTACTAATGTCCTTACATCCTTTTGTTTCGATTACGTTCATACATCTGGGGTTACTATTGTAAGTTACTATTTGGTTCGGTCGGTCCCGATCCTACACTCCTATACTCTTTCGAATATTGACTATGGTCCCGATCCAACTGAGCCGATCCGAACTATTTTCGCATTTTTCAATAATATTCGGTTCGGCCATGTGTCGGTCCGATCCGAACATTCGCACTTTGCACTTCGTAGTAGACCCCCTGGTCATAACATCACTTCTGTAGTTATTTCCCGAACTTCGGGGCGAGAATTGCACTGATCGCCAGTTTTGTTTAAATCCAGAGTGGAGATGAGTAATAGATAGGTAGGGAAAAGCCCATTGCCATCCTCCGGACTGAAGTCCAGACTGAGGTCGCAACATAATACCAATGTTCTTATACAATTGGGAAAAACTGAATGCACACGGTGGACTTCGGAGTGATGAGCGTACAAAGAATTTCCATACTTATCACTTTACTTATCTAATTAAAATTCACCAAACAAAACCTTCTGCAGTGGTGGCCCAGTGGCAACGGCCGCGACTTACGAGTTCTAAGTTTTAGGGTCGAACTCAGACAGACGCTTTATAATCTAAAGTCCCGAGTCCCCCATCATCACATGAGCGAGCCCTGTTCAGTGAGCGGAACAGTTTCTTGACTTCAGTAACGCACAGGAAGTAACGGTCCTTGATTTGCTTGAAGTTGTACCGTATTAACTTTGAGCTTTTTATGAGAAGTAAGTTTTCTATGTGTTAGATTTGTGTTCTACAATCCGGTGAGGTGAACCGGCAGAGAACCAAAGTTGTCGACATAGCTTACAGAATAAGCAAGCTGAAGTGGCAATGGGCCGGCCATATTAGTCGTAGAACAGATGTCCTTTGGGGTAGACGTGTTCTTGAGTGGCTAGGTGGAGCGACGATCTTCGCAGGGTAGCTGGTAGCAGCTGCATGAGAGTTGCTCAGAATCGAGTTAAATGGCGTGCAATTGGAGAGGCAGTGTCCTGCAGTGGACTGATGTAGGCTGATCGTGATGAGTCCTGTTAGACTGGAAGCTGATCCCAACATATCCAGTTGGGAAAAGGCTAGGCAGATGAGATGAAAAGTTGTTGTATCTTTGTGAATAACCTATACAGATATTTAGCTAAAAACATTGAACCTTATTTAATGGCAGACATCTGGAGAACTGCAGTTTTTATCTCGGTTCAGCGAACTGCGCTAATTATAGGCCGGGACGGCTACACTACGCTTAATTATAGGCTGGTACACTACGCTTTATTTTTTCCATCATTATTTTCCTCTGGATTGTACTAGCCTTTCTTTCCTTCCTCATACTCATTTGTATGCAGTGCTTGATGTAGGTATAGGTGCGTACGCGTCTTTGACGTCACAGCGTTGATTAATCTCATGAGGAAAGAATATGTACATCACTATTCTTTCTTGATTACAATAAACCTAGTATGGCAGTAACAATAAACGCTCAATAAACTTTCAGATTTACTATAAAGGAAAAAAAAACCGCACTAGATTTCCTATAAAGGAAAGCAAACAGTAACCAGCCGATCTATTCTGTAAAAATGTCGCCGTGAAAACTTAGGTGAAGTGAGCATAGAGTGAGCTGCCAGTATAATGTCAATCCATAGCATTTAATTAGGTGGAATGACATCTCACTTCACCTAAGTTTACACGGTGAGATTTTTACAGAATAGACTGGCAGCATTATGATTGTAGACCTAGGCTAGAAATTCGTCGGTCATAAAAAAAACAAATGCGAGTCGGTCTCGTGCACCGAGTGTTCCGTAAGGTATGTAACTACTTTACAGTTTCCGGAATTTTTCCTTTACTTGTGCTATATGACATTGCTTCTTGCCAAATTTCATGATTCTAGGTCAACGGATAGGTTTTGATTCCCATGCGAGTGTTAAAATATGCGGCATAAGCGGAACATAAACGCCCGTATCTTTTAATTGCGTTCACTGCTTCAAGGGATCGCAGCAGTATTTGATATTAATTTCAACTTGATAACTCTATTTTTGCGGGCGGGATCAGAAGCCCGGGCGGGATCAGAAGCCGGATCGGGCCGCATCCGGCCCGCGGGCCGGGCGTTGCCCATATGTAATATGTTCTATACAGATCTAATCTGACTGCTTGATTGGTACAGTGTTGGGACCACTTACCTACTGCCATTACCATTTAACCCAGTTCTCAAATGATAGGAATGTTAATTCATCCTTTGATAAGATAATAAATTCATACTGTACCTACCAACTAGAAACATTCCTAAAATCAGGTTAACTCGAATCGTTGTTTGTGGACTCATTTTGCATGGGTTATGTCAGCCAGCACACGTCAATATACCAACAAAATTACTAAACATTTTATGCAAAATTGTACGGTGTTTTGTTCTTAAATGCAGAGCAACAGCTCCAGTGCTCCTGTAGTTTTCCACATACATAAGCTCTCGTCTTCTACCCATGGGGGTAGGCAGAACTAGAGGACGCCGCCTGACAAGGTCCTTACTCGCTTTAATTCGTTTACATTCATACGTCTGGTCACACACGCACACCGGTAGCCAATTCCTGCAATTTTCTTTCAGGAAATTATTATTCAACTGAAAAATACGTTGCTGTTAGTTACTACATAAAACTGAAATGGCTATTTTAAAGCTGTCTCCACGCAAGTACCCACCCACGCAATAAACTACATAAGCAATTGCGTTAATAAAGTCTATACTAAGAAGGAAGCTGAAGAGTTTGTTTGTTTGAACGCGCTAATCTCTGGAACTACCGGTCGGATTTGAAAAACTATTTTTGCATTTGATAGACCAATTCTTGAGGAAGGCTATAGGCTATTTAACATCACGATAGGATCCTTAGGAGCCGAGCAAAATGAAAAAAGTCAGAAAGAACGCTAAACGAAGACGAAGTAATAGCGCAGGCAGGCGATGCGATGCCACGTGGCGGGTTGGGGGAACAAGAAATTTCACGCGGACGATGTCGCGGGCAGAACCTAGTGTTATTGTAATTATCAGAGATAATGTGCATGTTTATCTTTACGACTGTTTTTATTTGTATTTTACGCTCGTAAATTATTGTTTGCATAAACGTGATGTGATTGTCTATCAGTCAATTAACGACTGCACAAAATAAATCGGTTTTTACCTCTAATTACGTCAGAACATTCATGAACATCCATTCATTCAGAAGTCGATGTGCTTTTTATTTATATCGTTATCGATTCTTTGAACGCCAGTTCAAACAAAATGGAGATTCTTGTGTAACAAAATTAATTAATTTAATTTAATTAATTATTTAATTTAATGATTAATTTTTTATATATTTTTTTAATTAATTTAATTATTATATTTTTAATTGATTTATTTATATTAAATAGAACGGCCGAAGCCAATTACACTATTTAAACATAATAATATAATTTATTTAACACAGTCATGCATTCTTCTCACAAAAATTCAAACATTCTGACAATATCATCTATCTATATCTATCTATTTCTTAATAGTTAGCAAGATGCTATCGCTTCACAATATCGATATGATATATCCTTTTACTCTGGAATTTGTACCCCAAGCCCCAAGTAAGATACAGATTTAACTGTCTCGTTTGGGACTCACTAGCAAATAATATATTGTAACCTGTGTCGTCTCAACCTGCTGCTTTCTGTATTACATGGACTATAACTAAAACATTTTCTATTTTCTTCTTCTTCCTGCTCTGATACCATGATACTTCTGTAATGTTTTTTACTCTTCTATTCTCCCTCATTGGCGCCGATTCCCTTGTTCACAAACTAAACTAAATTTAAGTTCAGTGCATCTTTTTCTTTCTATTTCATTAAGAAAAGGACAGAAGATAAATATTAGTTTAGTCCTGTCAAATTAAGATACTCCAAAGACAGATTAGACGTGATTAGAAACATGGCTGCTAAAAATACGTCAATTTACGTCAGGCGCTGAATAATTTGACAGGAGTAAATTAATATTTATCTTCTGTCCTTTTCTTAATGAAATAGATTCGAATACTGACCGTCGAAGAGAACAGACGTGTCCCGTCGTGATTTCACTTGCACCACATGTGGTTGGTTGACTGTGAGTTTGAAACTCGAATTTTAAATTTGAATGGTGTTTCGCGTGTTGTTTTCGTGGGTGCAAATTAAAACACCTTAAAACTGTGGAAAAGTGACATACGTGCGTTCCTGATCTACAACCAGAGGCCTAGGCTTTCCGGCCGAGGATCCTGGTGACGTCGAGTGACTTTGAGGGCTCTTTGCGGGCCAATCTGGTGAGATCTTTCCGTTTATTTCAGGGATCTCCATTGGAAGCTGTATCCGGCTGGGTTTTAGTTTGTTGGGACTTTTGAAGCCACGCGCGAATTAACACCATTTTAAGCTATAGCTAAGCTTTAGGACAATGTTTTCATATGATATTTAGTAGGGCGGCATAAAACTAATACATTCTATTCTTGCGGTATCGTTCTAGATTTCGTACTTCACGCTTTTCTTATTGTAACATTGTACTAAATTACCAAAACTGCCTTGAACAAGTTATCTATTTTCTAACTTGTGAGTCAAGTTTCTATACCCAAGACCGCCGCAACAAAAAAAAAAAAAAAACGTCGCTTTGCAACAAAAAACTACCCCGAAGTCTTAAGTTTGCATAACAAGATGTATTTCTAAAGATGATTTCAGTTTAACATGACGTTCTGGGGAGGAGAGGATAATCTAATCCTAATCACCGCATCATACCAGCATCACACTGGTGTATTCTCCTACTGACGAACCAGAACCTGGCAACATACACATCCAGTAAAAGCATCAAGCAAAGCATCAAGTAAAAGCAGCAAGCTCAGCATTATGATAGCTGGGTCATGACCGACGACAAACATTACAACAGCAACCCGATAGTTCTAATCCAAGAACGAAACAACCAACGTCAAAACACCACAACATATTAAGCCTTTAGTTAACCAGTACAACACACGTGAAGAGCAAGGACAATCCATGAAACCCCAGTCTCAAACAAACAGACCCCAATTGGCTAGCTCATTAACACAGTATGAACAACAAAAATGTAGTGGGAATCATTAATAAAATGCGTAACGGGACAGCTCCCGGAACTGACCAAGTGGTAATTGAGATTTACAAAGCGATACCCCATTTATTACAGGAAACCGTCACGTGCGTCACCAAACACATGGACAAAGCCTGGACACAGAACGAAACGCCCAACATGTGGCTGGAGCAGGTACCAATTCCGAAAAATGAATAACGGAGTTGGGCAACTATCAAGCTGCCTTTTTAAATAATAGATCAACAGACGACCACATATTTACGCTTAAAAGGGTCTTAGATGAAGAACGGCTTGCAAGTAAAAGAATTTATGTACTCGCTATATGAGCGAGTTATCATGAGAGACAACCACGCTAGGAATAAATCAAGACAAAAGGAAATGCATGAAATCTCAGGTGAAAAAACTGTTACCAAACGCATCAAGAACGACAGGATGTGCTAACTCGCACATGTTCATAGGCGCCGCGAACTACACCTGCTGCATACAGCAATGCAGTACAAGGCCAAATCCAAGAAAATCGGCCAACCTATTTAAACATGGAACGACAACTCAAAATAGGACATGAAATACTTCGACAAGGGAATCAATTTTTGGAGGGATACGGCGGAACACAGAAATAGGATCAAGAAACCTGCTAGTGAGATTTACAAAAACACTGGCAGTAAAACGCTGACAGTAGCAAGACCCACGACGAAGACATTAAAACAGCAACATTTAACACAGCAGAGCAAGGATACAGAAAAGAGCCAAGAAAGCAGTTGAAACACCGCCAAAAGATTCACAGGTGAAACTGAACCTGAACTGCACCTGGCCGCAACGTCGTTAAAAGATGCCCATCCATAGACAAATATCACCCATCTCTCCACTAGTCCAATGCTTACTCTAGGATGCATATCCGGTAGGCTCTTAAATCCTATCCCATCCTACGGGCACTTCTTCCTTACCATTACCGCGCCCCCCGGTCTACTTCTTGATATGCAATGGTCGCTGTAGCACCATGAACATGAGGCTACAGGAGCTAGTGCGAATCTTGGGGTTCATTCGATTAATCGAGTCTGGTTTAACCACGCTGGGATCGGTGCAATTCATATTCATATTCATATTCATATTCTGTCCTTTTCTTAATGAAATAGAAAGAAAAAGATGCACTGAACTTAAATTTAGTTTAGTTTGTGAACAAGGGAATCGGCGCCATTATCACCTTAACATTCATTCCAAACGAACTAAATGCCATATAGAAAATATAGTAACTTCATAAACAGTTCTGAATGGCGGCGCGATTACTGCACCAAGTTATTTATCGACTTTTGTTAAGAGTTCTTGTTGCTAAGGGAACACCTTATTCTATCTTTTTGATTAATTGATAAAAATATTCCTATCTTTTTCAGCTTTACCCAACGCTTGCTTTTTAAAATGAACTTAGTCATTGACTGATTCAACTCAAACCAGAACTTGAAAGGTTATAAACTTGAAGGTATCTTGGTGACTAAAAAGGGATTGTTAGCAGGTCAAGGGGTGCAAGATTCTTGTGAAAAAAGTTTGAGACAACACTGTACCTACGTCATTACTTGAGGATTATCAAACATTTTCCGCCATCTTATACGTTGCATTGACGTTGTAAGGTGTTGGGTGTTGCCTGTTTGTAATTACTGCTTCTGGAGATTTCTTAGGGTTGTCGATCGTCTTATATTATAGCTACCGAAGTGTACTTTAACGTATTTTTTTCTAGCTTTTATTAATAAGGACTGCTACATATGGATGGACTTCTTGTACTAAGAGCTAATTTTTCCAACGCCAGATAATTTTATCTGAGAAATAATCTGTGAGACGATAATTTTATTCCACAAATAAAAATCATCTGTCGATTGAAATATTAAAATAAAAATATAATAGCCTAACTAAAGCTATTAAGTAACTAAAATATGGCATCAAAAAATTTCTCCGCATCGCTGTCGACTGGTATCCAAGAGACTGGTGGCATTGCCACGTTGTATGGCAATGCTTAGCCTCTGGCCAAGGTAAAAGCCAGCTCTTGGGCCACGGGAACTGCCAACCAGCAGTTTGGAGATTTCTTTGAACAAACTATGAGCACTCGGACCCCACGGACCGAGGGTTTCAACCCCAGACGCCTCGAAAATATAATTGCTGATAAGGTTATTATACTTTCGCCGCTTTTTCGCAGCCGCTGCAGCAGCAGGACCAGCACAGCACGCCGAGCCAAATTAAATACGTATCTGTGTAAAATTTTACATTTTCGGTATCATGGTATCATGCACAATATGGTACCTTTCCCGTCAGCGTCCATGGTCAGCAGCAACACCTATGCAGTATCTATTTCACCACAACATAAAATTGATGAGTTCTTAGAACACAATAGTCAGAGGCAATTTTGATGTAGGTTTATATTTATGTTTTTTCCCCAGTCTGCTATCAGCGTCTATGATTAGCAGAACCATCCATGCAGTACCTACGTATCTGTTTCACCACAAAATAAAATTTATGAGTTCTGAAGTAACCAAAATTTAGAAATGTATATTTAGATTCTTTTCCAGACTACTTTGTAAGCAACGTATAGGGTTAGCAGCAATTAAATAGCTATGCAAGAGAAAAACTATCTTTTAGCTACACCACAAAATAAAATGAGTATTCTTACCCCGTGTTTACTTCAAAGTCTAGAACATGTATTCTACATGTTGTGTTTACCTACTTTATTAGTTTACCGTTAAAGACTCACTTACTAGTCGGTACTATAGTCCGGCCGCCAAGAGAATGCATTTCTGACACCTGTCAGTGCGACAGTAGCTAATAAAGATCAAATTCGCAAAACACGTATTCGTTCGTATGAAACAGACACGTGTTTTTTTTTTTCTGGGTGGGAAATCGTCGTATGACTTCTCCTGCTCTGCTCTGGGTGGAGCGGGAGGGCGTGTCAGACTTTTACTAACTAAAACCTACCCGTGTTCCTTCAGTTGCCTATGCCAGGGGCTACGGTATCTCTTTCGAACAACCCGCGGCCCTAGCGGACCTCGTCAGTTCGTGCTGACATCTCTTTGAGGCTCACATGGAACACAACGCGCCGTCGACCCGGGCCTGGTCCTTGCCGGGCGGCGAGCAATGGCCAGCTCGCCGCCCGCAAGCCCGCGCCTACGGTGGCCATGAGTCGGCTGGTGACTCCCGACGTCCAGGGCGTCTCCTGCGGCGACTAGGGGTGTGAGGGCGCAGAGATTGCCTCTCCCTCACGCGCTCCGCCTCCTCCTTTGCGAGCATTACTGCTCCGCAGAAGGAGGTGACGGCTTTCCATGCACTCTCGCTCCGTACCATTGCCTGGACCAGGGCCGGACGCGAGAGATCGCCGCAGCCGATCGCCGCTACGAGGACGCGGTGGTGCTCCGCCCAAGCCGGGCAGACCTCCACCGTATGCTCCACCATGTCCTCCGGGCGATCCACACAGTGTGATATCCTGGCGTTTCCTCCCGCCTTATCCTGACAGGAATCTCCCGAAACAACCGTGTCCGGTGAGGACCTGCGTCAGGCGGAAGGTGAGGGCACCCTGGCGCCTCTCTAGCCACTCCGCCGAAATTGTGGCGTGCCTAGCGCTGGGTTGCGACAATCGCACGCTCCATGTCGCCATGAGATCCCGCCGGAGCTCTGTCCGCTGTACCGTGATTTCTCGCGGCAGCGGAGTTGCGCCCCGGCGTTTTACCTCCTCTCGCCACTCCCATATGTGGCGAGGAGTTTTGCCTCCAGATCCAATGGCGGCAATCCGGCAAGGACGCTCGCCGCCTCAGCGGAGACCATGCGGTAGGTATCCTCGAATCAGCCGGACGGCCATGACCCTTTGGGACGCGTTCAACCGGCGTACTGGTCGCCGTCTCAAGGAACGCGCCCACACCGGTGCCCCGTAAAGGGCCATAGACCGCACGACCCCCGCATAGAGGGGAAGGAGGAGGAGGAGGCGTTTGGACCCCCTAGATTGGGCAAGAGCCGCCTCAAGGCAGCTCAGGCCCGCTCCAGTCTGGGAGCCAAACGTCGGAAATGCTCCACGAAGTTCCACAGGCTGTCGAGGACGAGTCCCAGGTACTTCATCGTCGACTCGACGCCGATGTGAACCCCTCCTACCGTTATTTGGGAACCCGACGGTGGTGCGTCCCGAAGACCATGAAAACACATGGCCTCGGACTTGTTCAGGGCCACCTCGAGTCCCAAAACAGAGAGGTATCAAGAACGGACTCCGTCGGCCGACGGCCGCACTGTAGTAGAAAACTTATCTAATATGTCCAAAACGTGAACAAAATAGTTAACAGGGCACGTCTGAAACAACATCAATACATGTAGATATGATACATGTTTTATACACGTACCGTTTTTGACAAGTCTTATAATAGACTTGTTGAAAACAAGATCACAACTTGTATAGGGGTAGAAAAAAACAGTCAAGAGGGATTTTTGGATGCGTAACAAAACAACGCAATCGTCTCAGGGGTATGTACTCGTAGATAGCAAAATTTAGGACAAAAATAGCTATGGCTGGAGGCTAATCTATTGAGGCATCCACAGGCAAGCCCGGTCAAGCAGACGACAACCTCACAGGTTGAACTGCGAGATAACATTCGCAAAAAAAAAGGACAAAAATATATATTAACCGGTTGAATCCCGTAATTACAGACACAACTAAAATGTCACTGGGTCCGCGTGGATCCACGGTCGTATACGAAGGGTTAAGGCAACTAGGTAAATGTAAGTCTGGTGAGTTCGCCTGCACCAGATGTACAAGAAGGGTACTGAAGGTGTGACTTGTATGCTCAGCAATCAGACAGACAAAACAGTTTAAACAAAAGATAACAATGAAAAACTAATATTTTCTCGACAACATACGCAACCAATTGACCTCCTGATAAAACAATCAAATAATTTAATCACTTACATATTTACTTAAACTAACTACCAACATTAATTTTGCGTCACACGCAAAATTTGCGCCATCTACTACATATGTCATGCTTTCTACTATCTTTGTTTGTATATTTATAATCTTTATAAGCACATACTTATTGTAAAGTAAATATAATAAACTAATAACCCCTGTGATGAAATCTTGAAGAATGTTTAGATATAAGAAATTACATAATATTCAACAGAAAATTCTTCTTCAAGGAGATTGCGCTTGGTAGCACGCGAAACTCAAATTTTCGTTCGTTTTTTTCCAATTTGCGGGTCGTGTTGAATGTTGTTAAAAATATGATTCGCGAGCGTAACAAATATGACTTGATGTTTCATAAAATAGTCATCCAATAGGATTATATGATAATTCTGTAAATACGTACTTGTATTATGCAAGAATATAAGCGTAATTTTTCTGCATTTTCTTTTAACTAGCATAGGCCTCAATATGATTCCTTCAGGGACCCCAATGAACTCATACGCGTAATGTGAAACTGCATAGATTTAAGCTTCATGTTTCCTCGTATTGTCTTTCTAGGTAGCAGACAGGATCCAAAAATACTGCCTCAGCTGATCTATTCTGTCTGTAGTGAGCTGGCTACAGTGTCAAACCCTATCATCTGGTTGGCGCAGTGGCTGAGCGATCGACTGCTGCGCTGCGTGTCGCGGGTTCGATTCTCGCACGGAACAAATATTTGTATTGCCTACAGGTAGTTGTTCCGGGTCTGGCTGTTCGTGTATGTGAGTTTAAATGTTTGTAAACGCACCCACGATACAGGAGTAGTAAATAGTGTGGGGCAACGGTTAAAAAAAAAAAAATGACAGCTCACTGCACCTAAGTTTTCAGTGAGATTTTCAAAGAATGGACCGGTTGTTATAGTTTTTCTATTGTCAAAGCACTATTTGCTGAAAACCATAACATAGTATTATGAAAATTGTGCCTATTTAAGGCGAAATTATAAAACGTTATTAATAGCGTTTAAAAAATAAAAATTCCTATCGAAAACTTATATATCTTTCAGTATGTGCCATGTCTTTGGTAGCCCTGTCTGCAAAGACAGAGAGAGCTTGAGGATATTTTGTTTTTGCTCAAGTCACGGGGAATCCCTATTTCAAATATTTACAGGAAGTGTACCTACTATATGTATGTTACACTTTGCCCGCGGCTTTGGCTGTTTATAAGAACTGGTCAAACTTCATCAAACATGGGAAAAAGCATGACGTGCTTTTTAAATCCTACAACAGAATCCAGTAAGTCATTCTGTCATTGCCTTCCTAATAAGGCAATTAATATTCCTGGAAAATTCCGATACCAACTTACCAAGTTCTAAAGGAAAATTGTCCAGCTTATGATGACACATCATGGCAGCGCTGATAGCGAAGCCAAATATCAAACAAACGTCGGATCTAGAAGATTTAAATTTAGTTCTAGTTTTTGCCACGCCCAAGATAAATTGAGTCTAGCACGAACGCACGGAGTAAACGTAAGAATATATTATCTGAATATAACCTCTAACATAACATATAACCATAACATACCAAGATCCCTTTGTGCCTCGGAAAGCACGTTAAGCAGTTGGTCCCGGCTGTCATTCGTAAATCTTTGACAGTCCTTACAAGTAGAAGCTCGAAAGTCTGACAACCATTCTCCCCAAGAAGTATCGGGTTACCCAGTAACTGGATTGTGGAGGTTAGATAGGCAGTCGCTTCATGTAAATTACTGGTATCCAGCTGCATCCAGTTACACTGAAAGCCGACCCCAACATAGTTAGGAAGAGGCTAGGCAGATTGATTGAGCACCTAGTTATGTCTACATAAAACAGTGTCATCAACTAGATACTTCGAAACTTATCTTCAGTAAACAATAGTGCGCGCACGCACGCGATGACGGAAGATTTTCTCATTTCCCATGATATAATGAGTTTAATAGCTTATGACCCGCGAAACTATGTCTATGCTCTTAATATCCGTCATTTATTTTATGTTCTATGTCGATGACTACAATAACAAACTATTTAATGACGACAGTAAAATGTGAGCGATCTTAGATGGTAAACTAAGGGAAATAGTGCTATGAATTCATGAATGATCTCTTTATTTGCTAGAATATAGCAAAAAAAATTTAAGAATAGAAAATGTAGACCCTAATATCTGAGGGGCAATTCTCGTAATTTTAAGAATGTTCACAGTATTATCTCAGCCCCAATCTGTCAAAAAAATCTCTAATTTCGCTACATTTTTGACAAGTTTTTAAAAATCGCAATCTCATCTCTGCGACAGTCAACTGCCGCAGAGATGAGATGGCGATTTTTTTAACTCCTACACTGTTCAAAATTGCGATGCAATCTGTGTTTCTTTTAGGTATCAAATAACAAAGTATATTGTTTCTGAGAAGAGTTTATTGCGACCTTTGTGAAGAGTTTATTGTTTTTTTTTTTTATTATGTTCTTTCTGACGTTAGGACTCCGGGATCTTTCCGCAGTCGTCAGAGTTAGAGAGACTAAACTGTCCCACATCCGTTAAATATTTTAAAGTTTAACCAGGGTTAAACTTTACCTCCAACTCTTGGTGCAAAACATGCATAATCAGCCTCCAATAATGTTCCCACTGCTGGGATACAGGCCTCCTCTCGGTGAGAGGGAGTGGGCCGTAATTCCCCACGCGGGCCTAGTGCGGGTTGGTAGATGTCACATGTCTTAGAATTTTTGGTTCTAGGGCATGCTGCTTTCCTCACGATGTTTTCATTCACCGTTTTGAGAGCAGTGCGGCGAACGTACAAGTATCTTCAGGCCCCCCGTCTGGGGTTTTAGTCGGTAGGAGTCCGACATAACCCTCCGTTCTTCCCAGACGAAGGGTATCTATGACTATTTACCCACGGAAAAAGAGTGGTGAGGTACCTTAGGTACTTAATAGTTCCGATTTACCAATTCGACTAAGATGTTTTTATTTAAGAAACATGTTTGTACTCAAAGCTGTTACATTTTTCACGGTAGACGGGCGAGTCAACGACCGTGCTGCTCGACGTAGCTCGGAGAAAAGTACATGAGACTGAGGCGTTGCAATCTGTGCAATATTGTACTTAAAAACAGTTTAGAATTCCTTGAATAAAAATATCTTTGAGAATTTAAGCTACAAGTGAGATTTCATGTACTAGTTACAGAAACATCTGTATTTCTTTATGCTGTTACATTTTGCAATCTTTTGTCTTTTTATAAATGTTATAGTGTTGTTTTAATTTGAATAGATGTTTCATTATGAATAAAATAAAAGATTCATTATTCACTACTACGTTCTATCGCCAGATATGAGCGAATGAATCGATCTTCTGAATTTAAAATTCTAATGAGATTAATAATTAACAAACATTCGATTTCGTTTTCTTTGTTTGATCTCATCGTGTTTTAGTTTTAAATAATTAAATTGCGAAGAGTACATATTACTTCGTTTTGTTAGCTAACGAGCAACTGACAAAAAATAGGTAAAGTTTGTAAAGGTACAAGGCTGATGTGAGTAGAATCGCCGAGAGAGGACGCCCTAGGAGGACACAGTGACCTTGACAGAAGGAGTATGTAAAGATCGTAGCAGGTGGCGTTCTGTAGGTTCTACCTACCCCCATGGGAACAAGGCGTAAGTTTATGTATGTGAGCAACTTCCAACTCCAATAATTCACCGCTACACTGCTTTATGCAGAAGCATGCATTAATGGGCCCCTCTTTTATTAAGGTATTTTAATGTGTGGTACCTAATTAATAAATACTGGACATATTCATGTCCAAAATGGCCGAACACAGCAAATTCTGAATTATTAACTGTAGCCAATAGCAATGACTATACAGTCCTTCCACATTTACTTTACCTCTAATTTTGCGTCACTGTCCAAATCACAGTTATCTTTATTATCATTCTAACAAGGTTGCTGTTGAGTTGCTGCCACTGACAAGTCTGTCAAAATCACAGTGATCTTTATTGTCCTTCTGATAAGGTTGCTCTTGGGTTGCTGCCACTGACAAGTCTGTTAAATTTATTGCGATCTTTATTATCGTTGTAATAAGGTTGCTGTTTGGTTGGTGCCATAATGGGTCCAGGGGCGACGGACTCAGGGACGTCCGTCGCCCCCACACATCAGGTGGCGGCGCGTAGTGTTCCACGCGCGCCTCTCTTAGACGTCGCGGGGAGAGTCAAACACATCCCCCCCCCCCCCCTGACTAGAGGAGGCCCGCGGTGGCGCCAGTCGGGGGTTGCGGAAGGATCGTACGTTCCCGCGACCCCCGGCGTAGGTGTGAGATGGAACACCGGGGTGGTTTTTAGTCAGTAACAGTCTGACAGACTCCGCCACCCGCCCCAAGGCGGCGGACATCCATGAGGATTTTCCACCCCGGAAAAAAAAATGGGTTGCTGCCATTGACAAGTCTGTCAAAATCACAGTGATCTTTATTCTCATTCTAATAAGGTTGCTGTCGGGTTGCCGTCACTGACAAGTCTGTCAAAATCATTTTGGTTTTTATTATCGTTAGAATAAGGTTGCTGTTAGATTGCTGCTGTCAGAGGTAAAATATCTAAGAACGGTCTGTAGTTGTATCTACAGTTATAAAATAAGACTACGGCCTACAAGTTCAATTAATAAATGTGCCAAATTACCCATGAGTAAATATTGATGCCAGTCTAATTCATTTATTCGAATGTTAATAGAAATACAGTTACTTGAGATTTTAAATGCCGAACTTTAGAAGAGTTGTAACTGTATTCCACATTCAAATGTTTAGATCGAGACCGGAGACGTTCCACATAGATACCGAATTCGTTACAATATATTTTATTTGCATTGTTTGAAACATTAGAAATATACGTAGATTAGTATTTAATGACTTTCTAATCATAATATTCGATAACCTAGCTCCCCCGACCCTCCCCGTCGCATCACATCTGAGGGGCAATTCTCGTAATTTTAAGAACGTTCACAGTCTGATCTCAATCTCAATCTGTCAAAAATACCCACATTTTGACATGTTTTTGACATTTGTTTGTCGCCGAGATGAGACTGCGACTAGATTATGAACGTTTTAAATTACGAGAATTGGCCTTCAGCTTCCCGCACTATTACTTCGCTCGGCGTTATTACTGTCTTTTTGTTTTTGCTCGGCTCCTAAGAGTCCTTGCGTGATGTTAAGTAGCCTATATCCTTCCTCAAGAATTGAGCTATAAAATGCAGTCTGATTTTTTTCAAATCCCAATTATAGTTTCAGAGATTAGCGCCCTCAAACAAAAAATCAAACAAACTCTTCAGCTTTATTATTAGTGGTATCTGATGATGATCAAGTTTATTAATATGTGTATTGTATGATTTGAGTCCAGATTACTAAGAAATCTGTCAGATTTGAATCGAGAATCACGCTCGATCATATCCCTATTTCCATCGAAATGCAAGTTCTCAGAATTCTTACTAAGTATAAAATTAATTGTAACAAAACAAAAGTAAACTTACCTAGAAATTATGCGAAGCTTTAGAATTAGATCGTCGACACGGTTCGTTCAATATTTATACGTTCCATCAACGTCGGTGAACTCGTGTGCGCCCGCCTTTACCCGTTTTTACCTTACTGCACTATCTAGATTCACTTATCTGAGCAGCTCGAACCGCGAATGTGTGGTTGTTGTAGTCGGTTGGCGCAACCGGTGGTCGACGGACGTGATCTTGCTTCGGCTAATTGTTTTTTTAGTGTTTAAGTGTGAGTGTACAGTGTTAACGGTACTACCGGAGTTAGTTTGCAGGTAAGACCGCTTGACCCTTTATCGGATAATGCTCTTTGTTGTGATTTTAATGGTAGAACGATTTGTGCCGTTTGAATACCAGTTATCGTAGATTGCCTATTGTTTTCGCGCTTAGAGATTTAACAATACATAGGTTGAATCGCGTTTTCGTGGGTGCCGTACCCGCTGTTCTTCTAAACAAAAGGAAAATTTTCTAGATTTTCCTGGTGACATGCTTTTTTCAAAAAATGGAAACGAAAAATCGAATTTTTGCAAACATTGTTATTCTGATTTGAATACGAACCTACCTACTTATTTTTTTTTATTTACAACTTCGTTTCAAATTCAAGCCGCCAGTTATGAGAGAATAAACAGATGACATTTAAAATTTTAAATGAGCGTTCTTAGTTCTAACTGACAGTTAATAAAATTATGGCTGGTGTACACGATAGGCCTAACATCCAGTCTGTTGGTATTTGGGGCTATTGGGATGTTTATAATGGCTAATTCATTGTTATAGGCATGTGCCTTTATCAATGAATTAGTATGTTATGACTTTGAAACCAAAACTATGTAGTTTTGGTTTCAAAGTCATAACATACTAAATTAATTCGGTCTCTTATACCAAATGAGTAAAACATGAGAAATAAACGTATTCCCGGAAATATTAAACTGTGGGAAATGTATAAGAAGTACGGGAAGTCGACGTAACGACTTTTCTTCAGCGACAATTTGTTTAATAGGAACTATGCGATGTATACCTATGAAATTCTTATGTATGCGGGTATTTATTGTAGGTATATTATGTACCTTAAGACTTAATTTGTTTGTCATTGGTAACACTGTAACAACTCACATTTTTTTTTAATTTGCTGGACCAAAATGACAGCTGCGATCATGACATTAATGTCATGTTGACAAAAAAAGGTTGACCGCAGCTGTCATATTAGTCTACCAAATTAAAAATCAGACTTTAATTTGCTAGCCCATTAACATATTGCAATGAAGGGACGATACCATATAGCTATTTGCTATGAGCCTTTTAAGATAGATAATAATTTGATAAAACTCTTAATTAATTATTAACAAAAATACCTAATGGACTGAAGCTTTACTGCATTCTAAATAAAATAAAACCCACAACCTGATAATATAACATTTAAGATATCAAAAAATCATAAAGTGCTTTTCTGTCGAAGCCAATAATGCAGTAGCAGATCTGACCTAATAGATACTACTGAAGTTAGTACTGAAGACCTCAGCTGCCCACCTTCAACAGACCAACCTACATTTAGGGAATTTCACCAACGAAGCTGAACCCGTTCAGCACATCTTAAACGCGTTTAAGAGCTGTCAGTGTCAAAATTAGTGTTTGACAGCCCTTAAGCGCGGTTTAGAATTGCGGATCGCGGTCAGTTTCGTGAAATCCGCACTTACAGAAAAAACTATTTCAATTCGCAAAATCACCCATCATTTTAGCAGCAACCGAATCACGTTCGACTCGCCCGAACGTTACGGATGTCGAGCAAAAACGGTGTAGATCGCAATCCGTCGACAAACAAGAGGACGTTAACCCGTAATGCCATCCTGGCGTGAACGAGCATGACCTATTATTGGGAGCAACGTGGAATTGAAAATTGTGTTAAGATTAACTCCTGGAATACTTAAAGGCATGTTTCACGATGTCCGAATAACTATTGCTCACCGCATCAAGTCAAAGTTAGAACAGAAGGCTTCTCATAATTAAAAACGTTAAAAATCTACCCGCAGTCGTCTCAGCGACAATCAATGTCAAAGATTTGTCAAAAATGTAGGGATTTTAGAGGTATTTTTGACAGATTGAGACTGAGATCAGAAGGCCAATTCTCGTAATTTAAAACGTTCAAAATCTAGTCGCAGTCTCATCTCAGCGACAAACAAATGTCAAAAGCTTGCCAAAATATAGGGAAATTAGAGGTATTTTTGACAGATTGAGACTGAGATCAGACCGTGAACGTTCTTGAAATTACGAGAATTGCCCCTCAGACTGTGAATGTTCTTAAAATTACGAGAATTGCCCCCCTGAATTTGTTATGCTAATGGAAACTTAAACAGGCCTATGCTGAAACAGGCGCTTAGAATTAGAATTGAAGAAGTCATGGCTTGGCCAAAAATTCACAATAATTATTGTTAGGTATCCCATTTTTTATGTAAGTAGGCACTAATTTGGATTCGTGGCTAAATAATTAAAGCCGCACAGGTCGATCGAAGGTTGAGCTATGCTTGCCGAGGTCGGTTCGTGGATGGGTGACTATCCGTAACATATCGAGAAGGGGTCTCGATCGTGCCTCAGAAAGCACGTTAAGCCGTTGTTCCTGGATGTCATTTTTATTAGATCTTTGACAGACGTTACGGTAGTAAGCAGCCCGAAAGTCTGACAACCAGTTTTACTAAAGGGTTAATCGTCTTACACAGTAACTGGGTTGTGGAGGGCAGACAGATTTTGGCGTCATACGTTCATACGATGGGCCTTATACTCCTTGGTAGGAGTTATATGAAATGAAAGATTGTTTCAGTGCTAGAAAATGGACACACTCATGACGTTACATATTCGTGATTCACTGTTGAGATTTGATTTTGCTTAAGCAGATGTGTGTATGAAGACAGGAATGGAAGGAATTGTAAAGAAATACGCAGAAATCAATCAATGAAATGTTTATTCAGGATGTCAAAGCAAAGCATAGCCAGGATGCGGCAATAGCGAAGACGCACGTACGTTTTCAATAACCTATGTGTCAGCTGTTATTACGTCACATAAAGATAAAAAAATTTAATTTAGTGGAATTAGAATTAGTATGGCCGACGGTAACGAAAGAAGGAAAGAAAATACACTCTTGTCAGAGCGGTCGTCGTCGTCATGTAGTCTTGCTGTCTAGGGGCTGATGTGATTCGCCTCACGATTTCTCGCCACCTTCTCCGATTTCTGGTATTTTTTGTGCACTCATACGATCGCCCATTACGATTATTTAGCACAGACTAAAAGGCACAGGAACTCACTGTTACAATTATATAAACAAATGATTTGAATGATATGCAACATTTTATATACAAAATGTGTGTCTATATTCAACCAAATGTCTGCCTTAGAAGAAAGAAGAGATGTCGATATGGTATAAAAATTACTTGTCCCGATTTACCCATTCGATAGTCACTGCCTTTAAAAATCTCAGAAGTAAATAAATCCAAAATCCCACGATAGTCTTATCTTTGAAACAATGCAACGCTGAAAAACTAGTCGATTCACAGTATAACATTTGAATAGCATTTGAAACGTTCCAGTTGCAGTGGCCAGCAACGTGTTATAACAGTATTACAATAATACAATGGTGTTAGATTAATAGCCACACATTACGAGTTATAAAAGATAGATTATGTTCTCATGAATCAATTGTTTCGCGAGTTTACTGTACAGTATCCTTTTTAGGATGTAGGTTATTTGTAGCATGGTTATGTGGTATTCTTTTAGAGGAAACTAGTGGCTCACTTGTCCTTTTATCTTTTATCTGATCTCTTAGTCTTCAGAAAAAACGCGATAGATCGCATTTTTAACCATCATCATCATCATTCTCCTGTCCTTAGCCTAATTTATTAGGGGTCGGCGCAACATGTCTTTTTCTTCCATACTTATCTATTGGTCGTCATCTCGGTAGTAACCCCCTTTCTAACCAATTCATCTTTCACACAGTCCTTCCATCGTTTCTTTGGTGTTCCCCTACTCTTATAGCCATCGACATTCAAACTCAAAACTTTCCTCACGACATTTTCTTCATTCGTCCGTATCACATGCCCATCCCATGACCACCGATTTCCACACAACTTCAAAAAAGGATGAGGTTCTCAATTAATTTGAATATAAAGTCAAGTATCAAGTCTAAACCATCTCACTGCATCTCTTTTCATTCTATTCTCTCCGCCTCAGTCCTATGTTAAGAACACATACTTCCGAATCAATAATGTCCATGGCTGAACATGGACGGATTGTTGAAAATTAGTTTGTTTTGTTGGCGACGAGTCGGAATTTGTATGCAGTAAAATTTTGGTGAAACATTGGAACTGTGACGAGTCGAGTCGGGCATAACTCGTTCGAAGCACTTGATAAGCGGATTAACTACTAACAAAAATATTTGCAGCGGGTTTTCCGGTACAGATTGCTACCGGTCGATCTACAGAAAGAAACGGTTACAATATTTTATCGATTTTTTTACCCGTGTCCGTGCACCCTAAGGCTACTCGTATATATTCAATATCGTGTCTAAAAATATCATAGGTCTATTAGGAAGGAAATGAGCAACAACTGCTCACGATTTTAGTTTTTTTTGTTGTTGTTTTGTATATCTCATATTATTTTCGTGACTAAAGTTAATTGAATGTTATTGGGAAACATGAACGTGCCATTTTTTTGTGAGAAAGTTACAGATTCATTTCTCTTAACCATTTGGAATTTCAGAATTTCTAACTTTTTCACAAAAATTTAAATGTAACCTAAATATTAGTGAATAGTGCGCGGGAGAGAAATCGGTTGATTTTGTTATTCAATGATTGACATATAATAAAAAAACAACTAAAGGTGCCACTGCTATTTCCGTGATTGTCAACTTTTTATTTCCCTTTGAAAAGATTATGAATAGAACTAAAAATAAATAAGGTACTAACGTTTTCAATAACATAATACGAATAAAAAACAGTGCAAGACGTTCAACAACACGTGCAACAAGTTCTTGAACCTGAGGCAGAAACTACAATTTAAATACAATTATCGGACAAATCCGGTTATCAGAAACATTTTAAATACTAGACAAAAAACAAAACAACTCGGTTGCTCTTGTGCATATTTGAAAATGCTAGCAGTAAATTCCTAAATATTTACTACTATACGACTAGTTTTTTAGAATACGTTAATAATTGAATATTCATTGTTTCCTGGATTCAGATATTTATTCTAATCAAGTATTTGAAAGCAAACCGTCACTGGAATCATCACAGTTTATTTGGGGTCGGCGCATCATATCTTTGTCTTTCATATTTCTGTCGTCTTCATCTTGGTTTTGCCATATCATCTTTCATCAAGTCTATTATTATTTATATAAGAAAATTCTTACAAAAGACATGGGATGTTCCTATATGAATCATGATCGATGCGAAACAATTTCTTGTCCATTTAGATTTTGGTTATTTTTGACTTTATCAATTCAATTAAATTTATATTATATTCAATTTATATTAATTGATTTTTTATTTTCTTCAATTTTATCATTCTTATAATCTGTTTGGTAAAATTAGCGTTTAGCTGAATTGTTTTTTAAGAAACCAATTTCAAAACCCCACCCAAAACTCCAACGGGTTAACGTGCTTTCCGAGGCATGGAGGCGTTTCGATATGAAATGGATGGTCATCCATCCATAAACTGACCGCGGCAAGTGTAACTTAACCTTCGATCGAATCATGCAGGTGATATTATTTAGCCACGAGCCCCTCCATAATATTCATAATTTATTTATTTATTTATTAAAATCTCCAATAATATTCAAGTGTGTCAACGTAATGTGTTCCTTAGTTTTGCTGTGGTCGTAAAAGTGAACTATTGTTTTTATTGGGGCCGAGGTAAACGCGATCGTAAGTAATATACATAGTACTCCTTAATTGCTCACTTACTGAGCCTTAGCTTAATAGTGTTTATGATTACCGATATCTACAATTAGGTTAGGTTTTAAGTTCATCGTATAAATAAATAAATCAATATCAAAAGTCATTCAAACAAGTCTGTGAATCACCACTTTTTGAACGTTCAAATTACATAATTATGACAATCCCCCAAACCACCTCATCCTTCACCGTTTCCTAGTGCTTTAGCTAGGAAGAAGAAGATACCTGTCTATTCAGTAAATAGGCGCAACAAACTCTCCAGTCGCACAGCTGTGCTGCTGGGGAGTTTGTTGCGCCTATTTACTGAATAGACAGGTATCTTTTCAGTTAGTTATAAACTATCATAATCAAGAAAAATTCATGCTTAGTAAAATGTGTTAGTTTGAGAAGACTGTCACAACTAAACGGCACAGAGATAGACGATGTTCTGGATACTTTTTACTTGGGATCTGAAAGAACTTAGAATTGCTTGATATGAGACTAAAAACCGTGGCATACCTGCCTGTCAGCCTTTTTTTTTCAAAATAGGGGCCACGCATGAATCTTATATAAATCGATAGCTGACATCAATTCAAACAGAAATCATAAAAACGTAAGTGTGCCAGGCTTATATAAAAAAAATTCAATCCCTGTATACATGTTTAGTACGACTGATTAGTACACTGATTGTCAGTCATGGAAGTTTTATAAACTGGAAAATAAGGATTATTTGGTACTCAAAATAAACAAATGTTTTAACCGATGTTTTTGATAAAATGTACCACTGTGGTTAGTTTAGTGATAATGTTATCAGCACCGAACAGTCAAGTGCGAGTGGGTGGTTGTAGGTGATATTCAACGGTTTGTGTACAATTGGAAGGATCAATGGAATTTTTGTGTATTTTTTAAACATTTTTTGGGCTCTTTAGTTTTATTCAAATTTTATTTATTAGCATTATCAGCTTTCATAGGATACACTAGAAATGATTAGGGATTATGGATCGGGAGTACCGTCAACATCACTAAAATTGATTTGTAAGTTGTACAACTCAACATTCTCCTGCACTTATCCAATTTATTTGGGGTCGGCGCAACATGTCTTTTTCTTCATTATCTCTTAGTCGTCATCTGTAGTCACCCCCTTCTACTTTCCTTCGTTTCTTTGGTCTTCCCCTACTCTTATACCATCCATATTTATACTCGAAACGGTTCTTTACGACCGTCAAGCCCCACAATCCACAAGACATATTACTACATGTTAGAGGGGCTTGTGGCTAAGAAACAACAATCACACGGTTCGATCGATGAGGTTAAGTTACGCTTGCCGCGGTTGGTCCGTGGATGTGTGACCAGCCTTACATACCAAGACCCCTCCGTGCCTCGGAAAGCACGTTAAGCCGTTGGTGCCGGCTGTCATTCGTGGGTCTTTGACAGTCGTTACGGGTCGTCAGAAGCCCAAAAGTCCGACAACCAGTCTTACCAAGGGGTATCGTATTACCCAACAACTGGGTTGTGGAGGTCAGATAGGCAGTCGCTCCATGAAAAACAGTGGTATTCAGCTGCTTCCGGTTAGACTGGAAGCCGACCCCAACATAGTTGGGAAAAGGCTAGGCAGATGATGGATAAGATAGATACTAGATATTAAGGTGACTAAGTACGAGTTTTTCAATTCAGAATTTTGAATACAAATCTTACCGAGTTCCTACCAATGTCTAAAAATAGATTATACAAAGATGTCATGACAGTTAATGATCATGTGTACTTTTTGTCAAGTTCGTTGTCATTTTGTAGTTGTAATTTGTGCGTCAATTTAGTAATTTGGTAACTAATTACCTGAATTATTTCTTGTACGGTGACTTCCTCAGTAGAAATAGAATAAGCCATTAGACAAAACCAGAAACGACCACCAAGAACCAGAACTAGAACCAGAATTGAATGAACTATTGTTTGGCTTGGCTGATAAAATAATTCATCAACTTATTGGCATGAATTATTCTGCAAGCAATTTATTAAATACTTACAAAAAATCTAATGAATATCAATAAGACTGATCACCAGAACTGACTGACGAGAATTGTTTTGTCAAGTGCTGCCAGCTGCAGCAAAAACTGAACCATGAATAAACGTCAGTACGAAATCAATACAAAAAAACGCCAGCATTGTCCGGTAACAAAAAACTCCAATACAACCGTCAACACTACGGTAACTTTCGAATGATAATTAAATTATTATAGATAACACACACGTACGGAAGCTATCGAATCGATTATATTGCTCGATGACGGCTCGATACGTGGCTCGAAATTGCTCGAAATAGCGTGACTCCGCGCGGAACTAACGACCGTCTCGATGTCTTCCGACTGCGATTTTTTGCTAATTGCCCGTTACCAGGTAATAAAGAATGGGTCATTATGTTTTATCAATTATTCAATCATATTGTGACAGCTGACGGCTTTATTCTACACTCTTTTTTACGTAATTTTTGTGTAAGGAAATTATAACGTATCCGGCCGAGAAAAGCGAAGCGATTTAATTGTTCCGTGGCTGTAATTTATCGCTGCAACTTCGCTATTGAGTGCACTATATCTTCATCCCTCTATAACTATATCTCTATTCCTTCTTCTTCGTCGTAGCACGGCAGTGAATTAGATTTTGTTGGCCCTAAACTTCACCACTTCCACGGCATCGTCGCTGGCAGTGTATTTTTTGGGCCACAGAGGGATAAGATATGGGGCATAGTTTGCGCCACAGCTCCATATTCCATCCCTTACGTCTAATTAAGTTCAGTGTCATTTAAGTTGTCTAAATGTGTAAATCAAACAATTTTCTGTTTATGCAAAATAGTACCTAAACGCAAACGCCATTTTTTGCTTATCTTGTTTTCGTGTCTGTCTTGTTTGAATGGCTCAACTCGTGTCTCGTCTTTTTATAATAAATCTCATCTTTATAATGTATCAAATTAATTATATGCTCTGCCGCTCTTGTATCGGTGCTTGATGCACTAGAATTATTATATATATGTACTATTCTCCATTAATTGCGGGCATTCAGTTGCTTATTAACACGACAAGATTGGGTAATAAGATCCACAAAAGTTAAAAGTCTTCCGCGTCTCTGAATCAGAAAGTGAGTTCTTAAATTAAAAGTAGGTAACTGTATCTCAGTTCATCTACCTTAAATTAGGGTGAGAAATTAGACCATCAGAGCGCGCCTTTACGACTTGTATTGTTTTGTCGAACAAATGTCAAGGTCTTACCTTTATTTGTTGGCGTTTATTTTCGGCCATTTTGCACAAAATATCAAACAATATAACAATGACTTTACAACTGTCACGGTTTGGATTTTTCCTTTTTTGTACTCGTTACAGGAAACAGGTTATAAAATATATTGTCGTACTAAAATTTGGCCCAACTGTCTGGTTGTTTTATTCTTTAGGAGGTAAAATCATTGGCTGTGAATTTTAAATGCTGGGGAGTTTGTTGCGCCACTTCTTCCTAGCTAAAGCACTAGGAAGTGGTGAACGGTAGGCGTTTTGGGGGGGGGTTTTTTTGTTGTAATGTAGGCTACATTGTGTCCCACTGCTGGGCAAAGGCCTCCCGTTTTTCCTTCCCAACCTCCCTGTCTTGTGCGATCTCTGGCCATGTTGGCCCTGCGAACGTTACCAGATCGTCACACCACCTTCGCTGTGGTCTACCTCGACGGCGATGTCCTCCCTCAGGCGTCCAGTGAGTGACGATCTTTGTCCATCTCTTGGGGTGCATTCGCGAGACGTGTCTAGCCCATTCCCACTTCAGCCTGGCTGTTTTTTCTCCAACATCCGCTACTTGAATTATGGAGCGCAGCGTGGTGTTTCTAACTCGATCTGTACGCTTAACACCTATTATGCTGCGCTTCATTGCCCGTTGGCAAATCTTGAGTTTGGACTTCTGTTGTTCAGTAAGCGACTTTGTGCATCGCAGGTTAGGACGGATGCACATGTCTATGAGTTTTCTTTTTAGTGATATAGGAAGACTACCTTTCAAGTAGGTCTTCCAAGCATTTTGGACTCGTCTTTCGACTTCCTTGTCTTGTCTTTTCTTGAAAGACACTATCGGGCCCAAGTATGTGTACTCATCGACATATTGCAACCCATGTCCGTCTATCTCGACCCTACGTTTCGTGTTGTTGGTCATGACCTGTGTCTTGGATCTATTCATTGAAAGTCCAACCTCAAGACTTGCTGTGCTCAGATCTTGGAGCAGTTCTTCAAGTTCTGAAGGTGATTTTTATTTTTTTTATTTTACCATTTATGTACACACATAAACAGACGAGAAAAACAAAACAGAAAAAATAGGTAGGTACAGAGGTAATGCTTATTTCACAAGAAATCTCTTCCAGCACACCCGAGACAGGACAATAGATACAGAGATGTAGACAGCGTGTGAAATAGTTAAGAAGACAAAAAAAATAATACATACAACAAAAACAATTCACTTAAAAACTAAACAAAAATTACGAGAATATCCTAACATACATACAAATAAACATACACACTTCTAAAATAAATATCACTAGAATGATAATAATTATATCATACTCAAAATAATAAATACATACACAATATGATGAAGTGGACATCTAGTGTTTTTTTACTCTTCTTTTAAAAACTGCAACAGTTTGGCAGTCTCTAATGTGAAATTAAAAATGTGGGTCAAAACAGGAAGTAGTGTAGGGAGGATAGAAGAAATCATTCTTGAACAAATGTTATCTTTACCAACTGCAGTAGAGGAGATAGCACAAATTGATTTTTTGATCTCACTAGATTTAATTCAAAAGAGGAACACTGCGACAATGGCAGACCAGAAAGTTTATTTAACGTAGCTGATCTGACGTGCGGATCAAAAGTGGCAGGGGGGTGTGAGAAATGTTTGTTAAGAGCACACACGTGAATGTCATTACTGGAACCGACTGGAGACTTGCCAATGCCGACAGTTTTAAGAAACTCAGATTTCAGACGAGTTACGAGTGTCAAGAGAATTATGGAAGTAGAGTCTCTTTGCATCTCTACACATACGCCTGCAGAGATTACGCAGCACCTTATACGCATTCAAATTGCGCTCAGAAGGACTGCGTTTGAACCTTCTTTTGGCTCTGTCTGTGTTAAAATTTGGACCAAAAATATGTAGCTTAATGTTCGCAGAGCTACTTCGATAGATGGTGTTAATGAGGTCAATGTAAGTGTGCGTATCATTTTGGGACTCCAAGGCATTGACTGATGGTCTATACTGTCGAATGCCTTGGCATAGTTCACAAAGGTTAGGTAAAGTGGTTTGTTGAATTCATTATATTTTTCTATTAATTGATTGATGGTATGGAGATGATCGGTTGTGGAGAAATGGGGACGAAATCCAGCTTGTTCGGGAGGTTGGTGAAGGTAAAGCGTCGGAGCTATACGGTTCTCTATTACTTTGATAAACAGTTTGTATAAATGTGAAATGAGGCTTAAAGGTCGATAGTTCACGATGTCAGCTTTGTCTCCTTTCTTGTGTAGTAAAATTATATTTGAGTGACATATTTCAGAGGTAATTTGACCGGTATGTAAGATGGTGTTGAAAAAAGATGTGATGTGAGGTAGAAGAGTGTGTCGTCCTAGCTTTAAAACTTCTGTAGTTATTCCGTCCGTTCCAGGGCTTTTATTGTATTTCATCTCGCGAAGAGCACGTTGAACTTCGTAGGGACTAATAGGATCAACGGAGTCAGGGCAATAATAAATGAAATGTCTGGACTGTTTCTGTTGACCCTGGTATAATTTTTTGTAGAATTTTGGGGGAATGTTTTATGCAATTTTTAATTTAAAAAAGTGCTGATTCTCAGCCAGATTTGAATCATCCTCATCCTTAGATGAGGTGGGCCTTAGCCCAGGCCAGGCCCACCTGGTTTAGTATATTTCTCCAACGTGACCTATTTCTGGTTTTTTCTCTCCAATTTCTCACTCCAACAGTTCTTTTAAATGTTGGTCTACGCCATCCAACCATCTGAGCTTGCGCCGCCCTCGACTTCTCCGACCATCCGGTTTACTACCCAGTAAACGTTTGAGTGCTCTGGTCTTGTCCTTTCTTGCGACATGTACTGACTATCGAAGACGTCCTACTTTGATGGTTTTAATTACATAAGACTCGTCGTACATCTCGTAGAGCTCATGGTTGTACGGCGTTCGCCATTGCTCGTTTTCCAGAATTTTCCTGTTTTTGAGGATTTTTCGTTCGAATAAATAACTTAAATTTGATTTGAAATGCACTTTTCAATTCACGATTAAATTACCATAACAAATTCATGTCACGAAATATTGTTTTCGCAATTAATTTACCTACATGATTCTCTATCGCGTGTAATTACTCGATTATTATTAATCGTATATCGTGTGAGGTGCGCGTGCGCCTCTTCTAGAAAGGAGAGAATTCACGGAAAAGTTTTCGTCGTGTGAGAGTTGACAGGAGGATAAATCTCTTTATCTTAAACATGCGAGATTATTATCTTGTAATGTAGACGTTGTATACCTATCATGTCTTAGCAATTATGACGCTTAATTATTTTACGGCTCGGTGACTTTGAGTACAAAATGCTATGTAGATTTTTGACTATTTGTCTATTTGGCCAATAAACGATTTAGATTAGAAGAATATTATGTTGTTCTACTAAATGCGCAACGCGAAAACGTGATTTTAATTTGATGTGCATGAAATTTTCGCTTCGATTTGATTGGGATCTTGTGTCCAGCAAGGTATTATTTCCTCTGAACTTCTCATCTTAGGGTTCTGGAGGACTTCACTAAAAAAAAAATGGATAGGTCCCTAAGGTACAGGCACCTCCTGAGAGGAAATTGAATGTCACCAACAGTTATATATAATATTGTTAAACTAATTTTAAGGTAATGATTGTAACAATGCTTAATTTTTTTTTTTTAATCTGACAGCCCTCTATTCTGTGCTTTATTTCCTCATCTCTTATTGAGGCTCTAGCAGACCGGTGCGACGCGACTCTGGTAGAACATATCCCTGAAGTTTTCATAGAAATTGTTCTACATGATTCGTGTCGCGCCTGTTCGCGGGAGCCTTTAGACTAGTGGAATGTGAACCGCCGCTTACCTACCTACTTCATCGCAACAATGCATAAATGTAGGCATGTTCTTTTATTTTAAATTCTTGAGAATTGGACTCGTTACCTACGTAAACTAATGCTTTTATGAATGTAGTAGGCATTCTTTATTTGTTCAAATATCAAAGATAGCTGACGTGGCTCAAAAAGCTGCCCAACTTAAATGGTACTGGGCAGGACATATCTGCCGCATGCCGGACAAACTGTGGGCCCAAATAACACAGAACTGGTGCCCTGAGACAGTGAGGTGGGGTCGCGGCAGACCACGTAGGAGATGGCGGGACGAGCTGGATAGGTTCCTTCCAACCTGGAAGGAGGACGCGCGGGCTCGCGATAGATGGAAGAATTGGAGGGAGGCCTTTGCCCAGGAGTGGGACAGCGTAGGCTAGTATAAAAAAAGTAGATGTGTTCTAAAAAAAAAGTAGATTTGTATTCTCAAAAAAAAAAAAACAAATTCCATAATCACCACTTATTTAAGTTGTTACGACATTATTCCTTATTTTTATAACTTCTTTTTTGTCTCTCTCGATGTATCTACATCATAGATTTTCATTAAAAATACTGGTCTTAACTTAATTAGCATACTCGCTGACTTTTAAGTCGTTTTTTAAATAGCACGTGCTTTTATTAGAACCGACATGTGCTTTTTCTAAAAACACTTGAATAGGCAAGTATTGTGATTTATCGTTTGCCTATCGATCCTTGTAAGTATGTAAAAATAGTTAGGCATTCGGGGCCGTTTGTCCACCCCCACCGTTAACGCGACGTCAACGAGAAGCGAGATTATTCGAACCGAACTTGACGCGCCGGTGGCAGTGGTCAGTTGTCCACAGCCACCGAACTCGGCGGTTCAGGGGGTCTACTCCGAAGTGTTATCGGCCGAATCTTCGGCCGTTTCCTGCTACGAAGTTACTATTTGGTTCGGTCGGTCCCGATACTACACTTCTACACTCTTTCGAATATTACGTTTGGATCAGCTCAGTTTTGTCGGGACCATAGTCATATGGTCCCGACCCAACTGAGCTGATCCAAACGTTTTTTCGCATTTTTCAATAATATTCGGTTCGGCCATGTGTCGGTCCGATCCGATCATTCGCACTTTGCACTTCGTAGTAGACCCCCAGTATGCTATGATAGACAAAACAAAAGCTGGGCGAACCGGTGCAACGGCAGTGTGTGGAAAATCGAACATGTTTTGTATTGCCGTCACTTCGGTCAGTCACAATCTCGGGCAGAGTTCTAACGATCGTGCCTAACTACTCGAAAATTCGGGGGACGAAATTCGGGAGCGCTCGGGTGACGGACGTGCGGAGGACACGCGGCCATAGTAAATGTATGTATTGCTACTTCGGCGCCGTCATCTCTCTATCATTGATATCCCTTTGACGGTGGCGGTGGACAAGCGGCCTTACTTATTTAAGCTATATCTCTAATTAGGTAAAGTTTTACGGGTTTTTTTAGGTTACGGTTTTTTGTAAAGATAATAGTTTTTTTCAGCAAGTTTTTGGTTTTCCAATCGATAGGTTACGATTTGCAAAAAATATCCAACAATTTTTATTTACCTACTTTAAAAAAGTACTGGCTATTTAATTTTTTTCCTTAAGATATCCTCGCTTGTCAATGCGTTAACGAACTTCAAATAAAATACAGAAACAGTAGATATATATTAAGAATAATACCCCTGTATTATTCTTAATAGCAGGGATATCGACTCGCAACCTCTTAATATACGATTCTGAAACTCAATGCGTTGAAAATTTTCATGATTATAAACTTATTACAGCGTAGAAAATTTTCGTTGTTTTAAAAAAAAAGCTGATATTTTATATAAAAGTGCAAAACCTACGCGGTCAAAATGTAACAGCAACGTTTTTTTCTATAACCAACGAAAAATGTACCTAACGGCATTAAATCGGCCTTTGTACCTTTTTGTGCGAAAAGTTTAAATAAATAAATTTCTACGCTGAAATTCTTCTAGAATCATGTGCTGAATTCATGGTTACAGTTGGCGCGTCGATGTAACTCATATCTTAGCTTGACGCTAAAACTCGGAAATTCTAACCCAGAATGCCAGTTATAACAGCCTAAAGAATGTACTCGAGAATTCGAGATCAAGATCTTCTTCTTGAATAAACACGACACACATCCATATTCAGATAAGTGTCGGTAATTTGCGTTACGTAGACTCTCGGCATCAGTATGCAGACAGGAATATAAAAGTGAACCCATCCGTTAGTTCGCAGTTATCTCCAATTGACCACTCGTTTTGTAAGCGACGCCGACGCACGACGATTTGTTCGTCGACGCCCAGACGGTTTGCGCCGCAGTTGATGCGTAGTTTTTACTGGTATGTGAGGAAATGGCTATTGTTGAGGTAATGAAGATTGCCTTTTAGCTATAATGTAGTTCATGACAAAGAAAAAATCCTTTAATATAAATCTGAAGATGAGACCATTTTTCTGCAATCGTAGCATTTTGGAATATCGACAGCAGCAATAATTTTGAAAGAATAAGTAGGTAGCAGAAGGCCTCCAGTCTAACCGGATGCAGCTAAATACCAGTATTTTACATTGAGCGATTGCCTATCTGACCTCCACAACCCAGTTACTGGGTAACACGATACCCCTTGGTAAGACTAGTTGTCACTTTCGGGCTTCTGACGACCCGTAACGACTGTCAAAGACACAAATGACAGCCGGGACCAACCGCTTAACGTGCTTTCCGAGGCTCGGAGGCACTTGGTATGTAAAGATGGTCACCCATCCACGGACCAGCCGCGGCAAGCGTGGCTTAACCTGATCGATCGACCCGTGCGGCTGTTATTACTTAGCCACAAGCTCCATCATTACTCTAACATTGACATAATTAATTAACTGTCACTTAAAGCCGTTAATTGACAGGAAGTTCTCGTATCTTTATTTAAAGGTTTTGTCGCTTCAACGGGCCCCAAAATAGCATGGGAACCGATTACCTTTACATATTTTCTCATAGAGATATCATCATTATTGTTACGTGAAACCATGTTGTTTTCGTCTGATAGTGCACGTGATGAAGCTGGTATGATGGTATTATCATACTTAACATAATTGTGATTATTACCTTTCTAATTTTTTGGTGTGGTGTACTGATAATCGGTGAGACGAAATATGAAAGTGGATAAGTATTTTTTTTATGTATGCAGCGTATATTTTTGATGCTTTTGGACTAGTAACTGGGGCAATAGTTTTTTTAAAACTAGGTTTGACAGTATCGCTTTTTTAAGGTGGTACTGTTAAAAAAGGCAGGCGCGACGCGACTCTAATAAAACAATTTTTATGAAAACTTAATGGTTTTTTTATTATCCGAATCGCGTCGCACATTCTCCTCGGGCCTGTCCGCGGAAGCCTTTATAAGATTTCCTGTGTTCATACTTTCACGAAAACTAAGCGACACTTTGATAAATGCCTAAATAAAAAAACGCTGTTCAATTTTCCATTTTAGGCGCCGAGCCGTCACTCGTCGTTCACTGTCCCGTAGACGTTTCGTAGGCGCTGCGTAGTCGAACGCATAAATAACTTACAGTTACGAAATATTTAAAAGCGTTATTGTTTTGTCAAAAAGACCTATTTCATAATAGTATGATTTCGAGAATATGTTCCTAATATCATAAAATATCTATCGTTACTTTAGGATAAAATCGCTTTTGAATCTTGCGTAAATGTAAGGTATTTATGCTGTACGTAGGTCAAATACAAAGCCTGGAGCACAGGCGTAGGGTAGCCAGCCTTTCGTTATTCTATAGGATGCATTCTGGCGAGTGTGCGCGGGAATTACATGACACAATTCCGCCATCACCGTTCCATCATCGGACAACCCGTCGCACGGCGAATTTCCACCCTTACGTTGTTGAAACTGCTACGATCCGGACGAAGCGTTTCGCCTCGTCGTTTATACCGCGAACATCGAAGGACTGGAACAATTTACCTGCAGCGGTTTTCCCGTCCGACTATAATTTAAATGTCTTCAAGGCTAGAGTGAATAGGCTCATAATAAATTAGTGCGCTTTACCATCAACGATGGCATCACTGCTTTCCATCAGGCGGGATCGCAGTCAAGCACTATATTATATCATTAAAAAAAAAAAATAGATTCTAGCAAACTGGTTACTGTAGTTACTTTCATCAAACACCATTTCAGACGCCAATCTACATGGTCTTCACATAATCTGACCAAGATTATGTCTGCACTTTAAAAGAGACTGTGAGTAGTCAGATAGGAAACGCCGACCTCATTTAGCTTATTTTTTATTTCTTCTATAATATGACGTGTGAACATGATTCCGGTACCTATCCTATTTACAGAATAAACAATTTCATTTCATTTAAAATTAGTAGTAGAAATAACAAGTGGAAACAACAAACAAGAGTATTTTTGGAATGAATAACCATTGTTGACTTTCTACACACAGAGGTTTATTGGTTTACGTAGTACCTACGTCAGACGAGATCCATTCGAAATAAATCAAGTGGGTAAGTAGGTAGCTATTATAATATATCTGTTAAAGAATGTTTGATGTAATGACGCACATCAGTTTATTTATTTATATCGGTATGACATTATTATTGAATGAAAATTAAAAGGTGGTGGTAACAGAAGTATTTTATTTATTATCTAACTAGCTGCGCCCCGCGGTTTTACCCGCATAAGTTTCGATCTCGTGGGAATATCGGGATAAAAAGTCCGTATCCTGTATGTTAATCCTGGTGATAAATCATCTGTGTGCCAAATTTCATCCAAATCCGTAGTAGATTTTGTGTGAAAGAGTAACAAACATCCATCCATCCATTCATCCATCCATCCATCCATCCATACAAGCTTTCACGTTTATAATATTAGTAGGATCTAATAATAATGACTGATATAATAATAAGATCATCTGATAATAAGATAATCCAGACTGATGTGTGTCTGTGTACAAGGTATCGTTTTGCATCCTCGTCAAATTCAAGGAGGTAACTATGCTACTGATTCTCGACACGAATCAATAATAAAATAAGTAGGTATTTTTTTTTCTAATTTTCTAATTTTCAATAATCAAAATGTGTGGGACACGCATTTAAAAACGCGGCCTGTGTGAGACCGCACTGTAACTACCCTTTTACACACACATAAAAACGCGGCCGCTTATACGATACCATAACGCGATTCTGTTCTTTGAAAGTGGTGTATTCTGAAATACTGTCAAACTTAAATAACTAAAAAAACAAGTACGAGTATGTATTGATTATTTATGTCTTTCATAATAGCCTCCTGAAATTTGACGAGGATGCAAAACAACAGCTTGTATAGTCCATATTAATATTATGAATGCGAAAGCAAGTCTGCGCCTTAATGGCCAAACGGTTTTCGATGTAGACACCATGACCTAGGTGAGGGCATAGGATGGTCTGCGTGTCACCTTTTATCCCAGTAGTACGTTCCCGAGATAGAAAGGAAGCAAAGAAAGGAAGAAAAATATTTTATTAAGGACACGCGCAGGAAATTAAAAAAAAAAATCTAACAAAATTACAAAAAACAAAAGAAGGGCGCAAAGTTACTGTCTCAGCATAATGCTGCAGTATTTATTTTTTAAATATTGCAACATTATGAGCTGGTATTCTGATAGGCCTCGCAGTGATGCCCCGGACACACCTACATACATAAATAAATCCCACTACGACAATAAAAATAAAATAAAGTAAAATTATAGCGAGGGATGGATGGAGGGATGATTTCCGACATCCACGCGGGCGATGCCGCAGGTGGTTTATATGTAGACTATAGGTAATCGTGACTCTGTTTATTTACAGTTTATAACGATTTTGACATTTTTGTCTTAACGATCTATTAAAAATTAAAAAAAAAAACAAAAGAACTTTGTATCTATGACGTACTAAACTGAAGCGATCATTTTAAATGTCTAATCCTACGTACCATTGAATCTTGTTTATGGTACATACAAGAAATACTTGTTATACTGGTTTGCTAAAGTTGACTGTGGTGCATATTTGATAATGTTGTTTTATCTTTCTATTCTATTGGCTAGATTTTTAGCTGAACCCAGTTCAAGTAGGTACGATGAACGTCTATGATGTATTGAAGTAGCATAATCAGGCTATGACGTTCCCTGGGACTCGGCCTCCCCTTTGTGAGAGGGAATGGGCCTAGTAAATGTCACAAATGTGTATTTGTGACTTGTGACGTAAACTTGGAAATAAAGCATTATTATTATTGTTTTTAAATGTCTTTGACACATCTCGGGACCCTCGGGCCCCGGACCTTTGGAAGGCGTACGAGGGGCCAAAGCCAACTCGCAGAGGCCCGTTAGACGTTTTTAATTAAATGAGGCACCAACCGACGATTGTCCCCATGGAAATCTTTATTCCTATATCTATGATTGTCCCTGTTCGCACTATGGACATGCACCTAAAGACAACCCCCGGTTGGTGTAGGACTATTGCAGGACATGGGAACAAAAACATTGGATTATGTTGTGGGTTTGGGTGGCTAAAGTTCCTTTTTCCTTTTTCCCATTGAGTAACCAGTTCATGGTTATCTAGGACCACTAGGACTATGGAAAAATTATAGCCTCTGCCTGATCAATGTTCTATTTAAATTACACAGATATAATGGCGGGGGGTGACTTGCACGCTCAATAATGGGCCTCCGAAAACGGTCGTTAGCACATAGTGTCGTAGAGACAAAGGGGGCAACATGTCCTGAGGTGCTTGTAAGGAGTGGAGAGGTACTCCACTGCTATCAGGATAATCCCGGAAGTACGGTCAAGATCCCTACCAGCATCTTACTGGAATACTTCCTTCCTCCGAGCACGTTTGCTCTTGCGAACCTCCACTCAAGCCGGCCAATAAAGGCATGAATGAGGTGGAAGCTCAGTGCCTCGTCATTGTTCACTCCAGCCGGCCAACAAAGGCAAGGCAGAGGTGAGGAACAAGACTTCTCCCGGGAGATAGGGTCTGTGGGGTCAATCAATCAATCAACTCAGCCTATCGCAGTCCACTGCTGGACATAGGCCTCTCCCAGGCTGCGCCACAACGCCCGTCCTCCGCCTTCAGCATCCAGTCAACAGTGTCAACGTCCCAGCAACCTTCTTTAGGTCGTCCGTCCATCCAGCGTCCGTGGGGTCGCTACTGCCCAACAGCTCGCCACATGCTGCCCTTCGGGTTTCTGTATCTCTCTTGGTCTGGCTCCTCACCCCAAACCTGTTCCGGCAAAATAAACTCTTCCGGCACAGGCCTAGAGTTCGGAGCGCGCAAGCCCCACCACGACGTCAACGTCGAGATACGGCGGTGGGGTTATTATTATTATTATTTACATGTATTCGAATTTTTGGTCCTCGGACATGCAGGTTTCCTTACGATGTTTTCCTTCATTGTTTTTAAGTATTGAGTAATTTGATATAATTACGTAAATATTTTGTTAAACTTTCCAGATCTAGAAATTATCTTTCTTATTACCTTTTTCTTGTCAGTAAACCATTTTAAAATGAATAAGCTACCTGCTATTGTCGGACAACCAGTCTCACCAAGGGGTTTTACCCAGTAACTGGGTTGTGGACGTTAGGAAGGCAGGTGCTCTATGTAAAATATTGGTATTTAGCTGCATCCGGTTAGTTTGGAAACCAACCCCAACATATGTAGTTCGGAAAAGGGTACGCAGATGACCATGATGAAGTGGCTTGCTATTTCACTTTTATAATATCGTTATAAAATATCTTCAAAATGCCAGTTCGTTATAAATTGGCCACCATTTTACATTTATTTAAAAAAAAATCACTAACATCGATAACTGTATGCAAAATCTAGTGGTTTGACAACCCTGACCGTCACACTACCAAATCACAGCCTATGAATAGAATCTTTATCAGCGACCATATCTAGTTAAGGTTGGGGTGCGGTAAGGTAGTCAGCGAAATTCAAATTTTCTAACGTTTTTTCCAATGTAAGTTAATGAAAATATATTTCGCGAAATATTTATTACTGGCAATAAAGCTTCTTAAGCTACTTAAATGTCGTGATTTCGTTCAATAGTCATTCAGTAGGGTAATGTGAACTTAGAGAATTGTATGTAAAATTTTAATTCTATATCTTCTGCCAGCAACTTCTTCTGTGAAATTTCTTGTTCCCCCGACCTGCCGTGTCGCATTGCATCGCTCGCCCGCTTCTAATTCGTTTTCGTTTGGCGTTCTTTCTGACATTTTTCCTTTTTGCGCGGTTCCTAAGGATCGTAGCATAATGTTAAACATATAACCTTTCTCAAAAATTGGTCTATCAAGTGCATAAAGAATTGTTAATATCCGACTAGTAGTTGGTGAATCTTACAGCTAATATAAACAGCGTTCTTAAACAATATGCATTTCTTTCTTTTCTTTTCTTTTCGTGAAGGCCATTTACATGTTTCCACTGATAAACACTTGAAATCCCAGAGGTTCACGTTTAAACAAACAAATAAATTCTTCAGCTTTATTACAAGCTTTTTATTAGTATACATTAATAAATATTTGTGACAGTCTAAAATCATAGTTCAACATAAAAACTGATCTGACAAGCATATTGGAAAAAACGTAAGAAAATTTGAGTTTCGTTGACTACCCGGTCGCTTTCGCCTTAATAACGTTGAAAGCTATCAAGAAAACGAGTGTAGGTACTGTGTAGTAAGGTGTAAGAATGTGTAAGAAAGCGGGGCGTGTCTGCCATGTTAGCTTTACTTATCAACGAGTGTCTTGATATCGTAATTACAATGAATTTATAACATAATGAGAGCGGTTTTTGTTTCATGTAACGTGAAAGAAAGTCTTCAAACTCAAACTCAAATCATTTATTTCAATTAAACCATTTACAGGCACTTTTGAATTGTCAAAATTAAATAGTCGGTCAGTTAGTCAGAAAGTTGAAGCTAGTTGCCCATTCCAAAACGTAGATTTCCATGGAGAAGAAAGGGCAAGAAACTCAAAGGACACTCTTTTAAATCAAGATATTACAAAATCCTGGGTACATTATTCTTGTTGCTTCTATATGTGAGAACAGTGTAAAAAAACAACAAATGAAAAATTCAAAATATAAGATTAAAGAAGACTTCTATACAGAATGTAGAGAAGACTTTTCCTTCCTCGCCACGTTCTACGTACTGTCTTTGATTTGAATATCAGCTGATTCCATGGTTTTTCGTGACACCAACGTTTTGCTTCATGATTCGAAACTCTCATTTATTTTTAGGAAGGACGTCATACTATCTGAGTAAACCAAATGATAGTTGCGAATGTTGTATTTAATAAATTGTTTGATCAATGATTTGCTTATCAGTTTGAGTGGAGATCGTTTATGTTCGCCGTAAGAAATTCTTCATTATCTCTCGTAATGGTAGGACTTATAGGTACGAATAAAAATTTAAAATACTAGCTAGTCAGCAAGATTGGTGACGAAGCCGACTAGCTAAGATACACTATAATAATAATAAATTTAATTTCTGAGCTTATGATACATTAAGGTCTTAATATTAAACAGTTTCATATACACTACCGTTGCCGATGTAGAAACTAGAAATATTAAAATTAACTTACAATGTCAATGTTTTAAGTTTTTTTTTATCATTGTCAATCTCAACCAAAGCACCTGACGTCTAATCTCTTCACCACCCTTGGTTGACTGTAAGACTGTGTTAAGTCCGCCTTTGTACCTTTTGGTGCGAAAAGTTTAAATAAATAAATGTCAAAGTGGCCAAGTATTGATAAAATGTAATGTCAAAATTTATAATTAAAAAAATTAAGAAGATATATCAAAACAATACAAGTTTCAATTTGCAGGTCAGTATTAGGTTTTATGTTGATCAAAGTATTATTCGCGACCGTAACAATTATGTACCTATTTACAGAAATATAATAATTAAAGTCATCAATACAACTCTTCAGTTCAAATTACCCATTGACTATTTCTTGAAATCATGGCATTTGAGGTCAATTCCAACTAAGAGACTTGTATGGCTGATTCTAACGATTCCGGGCGTTGATAACTGTGCTACAGTTATTAACATTTGCAGTTATCATCGTTTAACTATTTTTATGATTGTATCTGTTTTTGTTCCAAAATAAACGAAACGAAACGAAATGATTATAATTCTGTAAATTCATATTTGTTGTTGTCGCGACTCATATTTTGATTTAAATACAATTTTACAATGACCTACAAAATGCAATAAAACGTAAGAAATGTCGAATTTCGTAGGGTACCCTGACGTTTCCCCCTAAGTAGGTATGCCCGGAGGCTGTTTATTGCTTTAAGAATATCCTCGAGTGCCGTGACGTACACAGGTAACTTCAGGTACGGAAATTGCCACCATTCCTAAAGGATGATTGGCCCATTGACGTCAAACAATCGTAGGCGGTTTTCCGCAAGTGTCGGTGAGTTAGAGGTAGGTAGATAAGGTTACTCACTTCGTTACCTGTAAAATGACTCGTGCACTAAATACAGATACTAGATTTTACTATCATCATTCCAAATGACCTTGAATGTGCTACTTTAATGACTGCTGTAATAGCTTAAATATAAGATTTAGTGAGCATTTTACTAGTGGTGGCCCAGAGGCAACGTCTCCTCGACTTAGGAGTTGTGGGTTCGAACACAGGCAGGCGCTTACTTTCTGTAAATAATAATTTCATCACCACTGCTCTCGAAACGATGAAGGAAAACATCGTGAGGAAACCAGCATGTCCTAACCAAAATTTCGAAGACATGTGATATCTGTCAACCCGCTCTGCTGGGCCCTCGTGGTAGATTATAACCCACTCTCTCTCACTGAGAGGAGGGCCGAGTCCCAACAGTGGGAACATTATGCGCTAATTACGCTGAGCATATTACTTAGTATGCTTATCAGATGGTGACCGTTTTTTACCGATTTCGTAACCTAACAGGAAGAGTGGGAAAATAAGAATCTAGTGAGAATATTACATTACTCAATTATCTGAAAACAAAGCTGATGAGAACAGTTGATTAAGTAATATCGCTACTCTCGTAAGACTTCTGTCTGAAGTCATGAAAGTGTACGCAAAGTTGCAAACTCATAGACTAGAGTCTGTTTCAAAAGTATCAGACAAAAGCGTAAACAAATAATTTTCAGGTTAAATTCTTACGTAATAACTCAATAAAGGAAATTACAAAAACATTCATCAGTATTTAGGTTTCAATTTTATATCTCATCACGTTTGCCAACAATTGTTGTTTGAATAACATTATTAAAATATAGGTAATTGAAAAATCATCGATAAACATTGAGGTTATAAAATAACCTATATTTAAAATCAGAATTTAGGATTTTAATATTCAAATAATCAATTCAAAGCACTCATTGTAAGAGGCACTACGAATTGGCATCCACAGGTATATTTTCTTAGCCATTACCTGACATACCATAACATTACGCCTGTTATCCCCGAAGGGTTAGGCAGAGGTGTCGCTATAGTTCAACCTTTTTTCGCCAGTTATGTTTAAGTCTCATATAATAGGGGGCAAGCCTTAACCATTTGTTTACATTTTCATCAGATGCTTTTTAAACAAACAATACCTATCGTTGCAAGTGAGAGATTTGACATAACAGTCGTGCAATCATGTAGTTATGGAAATAACTAATAAATGTAACGATGTTATTACATAAAATGCGATACTTAATAACGAAGTGCTTGAGTCACGGGACGTGCATAACAGTTATCAGAAGTTCATTTCACAGCTGTTACTGAGAAAATGTGTTATGTTAACAGATTGATAGACAATTTAAAGTTCAACCTTTTTTCGCCAATTATGTTTAAGTCTTATATAATAGGGGGGCAAGCCTTAACCATTTGTTTACATTTTCATCAGATGCTTTTTGAACAAACCATATCGTTGCAAGTGATAGATCTGACATAACAGTCGTGCAATCATGTAGTTATGGAAATAACTAATAAATGTAACGATGTTATTACATAAAATGCGATACTTAATAACGAAGCGCTTGAGTCACGGGACGTGCATAACAGTTATCAGAAGTTCATTTCACAGCTATTACTGAGAAAATGTGTTATGTTAACAGACTGATAGCCAATTTAAAGAAAGTAAGACGCACATACTATAGTTTACTTTTCAAATTTACTTGGCTTCATGTAAAGGCCCCTTTCACACCGAGAGGAGGCCTGTGTCCCAGTAGTGGGAACATTATAGGCTGATTAAGCTGTACCAAATCCTGGTAAAATTAAAATACAAACTTCTGGATGTCCAAAAAATCAATCAAATATGCAGAAACTTTTCAAACCGGTGAGACAGAAACCACCCTGATGGATAGTGGTAGGACCATAGTAATACCACACCTCTTCCTATTATCTTTAAAACAATTTCCATATTTCTTGATTTTCTTTCCTAAATTCTTATGAGGATTCTTAAATTCAGAGTAGTGAATAAGCCGTAATAACTGAGAAGAGAGAAGAGGGGCCCGTGGCTAAATAATAACAGCGTGCGGCTGTTATTGTGTGTGTATGATAAATAATAACAGCCGCACAGGTTCGATCAGGTTAAGCTACTCTTCCGCGGTTGGTCCGTGGATGGGTGACCATCTTTACATACCGAGACCGACATCTTTACATATAGAGCTAAATTCCGATTAGGTTATCGATTTGTGATGATCTATTCACGTTCTCCTACATTTAAAAAGGTCTAGAGTTTTTATAGCACATCATCTGCCTAGCCGTTTCCCATCTATGTTGGGGTAGGCTTCCATTCAAACCGGATGCAGTTGAATACCAGTATTTCACATGGAGCGACTGCCTATCTGACCTCCACGACCCAGTTACTGGAAAATACGATAGCCCTTGGTAAGACTGGTTGTCGGACTTTCAGGCTTCTGACGGCCCATAACGTGCGGCTGAACGTGCTTTCTGAGGTTGAGATGGTCACCCATCCACGGGACACGGCAAGCGTACCTTAACGCGTTGACTGCCAGACAACAGACACAGTAGGAAATCTAATGTTGGCGCTCACCGGTGACCGCGGTGGCAGTCAATGCCTTAACCTGATCGAACCATGCGGCTGTTATTACTTAGCCACAAGCCCCCTCGAGAGATATGCGTAAACATAATGATACGAGTATGACTGTGTAGAACTTGAGTATAGAAAAAAATTAAATCAAATCACCTTTTTTACTTCAAAGTAACATAACTGGCTAAACGGGAATCTATTCAAGTTTTCTTTTTAGGGTTCCGTACCCAAAGGGGGCCAACAAAACCCTATTACTAAGCCTCTGCTGTCCGTCCGTCCGCCTGTCAGCGGTCTCATAAACCGTAATAGGTAGACAGTTGAAATTTTCACAGAATGTGTATGTCTATTGTCGCTATAAGAACAAATAATAAAAATAAAACAAAGTCAATAAATATTAAAAGGAAGGAACGTGTTTTTTTCTGCGTTTTTTTGCCTTGTGGTACGGAACCCTTTGTGTGCGAATCCGACTCGCACTTTACTGGTTTTTGTACATAATCATGTAACTTTACGGTTCGTGTTTCATTGCATTTCTTTATGTCTATGTAAAGTTATGTTATGTAAAATTATGTATGAACTTGTATGTATTAACGTATTTATTACATTTCCATTTTGGGCATCGTTGTGGTGGTTTTTCACACTTTAAGCTGATATTGAATTTATGAATTGATAAGACATGTTGTTCTTACACGCAAGACTTACCTGTAAAGTTTCAATTAAATAAGTAGTAGGTAGATGGTATCGACTGGGTTGTAGAGGTCAGATAGGCAGTCGCTCCATGTAAAATACTGGTACTCTATATCTGTCTAATACATACAATAGCTGCATCCAGTTGGACTGGAAGCCGACCCCAACATAGTTGGGAAAAGGCTAAACAGATGATGATGAAGTGAGATGGCATCGACATGTAATTGGGAGGAAGATAATTTTATTATATCTACCTAAGTTTAATAATCAAGCACATACATCCTACTTCCTACTAATATTATAAACGTGAAAGTTTGTATAGATGGATGGATGGATGGACGGATGTTTGTTACTCTTTCGCGCAAAAACTACTAAACGGATTTGGATGAAATTTTGCACACATGTGACTTATAACCAGGATTAATATATAGGATACTTTTATCCCGATATTCCCACGGGATCAAAACTTAGGCGCAGCTAGTTAGCCAATAATTAGGTTAATTTGATTGATTGATATTAGGCTCGTTGTTTTTTATTCTTTTTGTTTTTTGCGTTATTTACATTTGTCAACAATGGAAAGAAAGAAAAATATTTTATTTGGGTAAAAAAAAAAGCATTTAAACTAACAAAGTTACATTAAAAACTACCAAAAAAGTAATTAAACCAAAAAAAAGACCTGAGTGAGGCCAAAAAGGCTCCTATCTCAGCATAAACGTTACGCAAGTCGTCAGCTGTGGTCGTCACAGACTTTGTTTTAGTACCTATTAGTAACAATATTGTTATGAAACTAGACAAAGATGGACGTCACTACTGTAACTGTAACTTCATTGCACAGATGTAATACATATCGAGTAACGGATGTGAATGTCTATCTAATAAGATTAATTGTGTTCTCAGAATTTGTAAATCGACGTAAAAATGTCGCTGTGGGATTTTTTCGCGCACTGGATTTTCAACTGTCGGTGTTGAGCCGAGCGTTGAGAATCCAACAGAGCGCATCCCAGCGCGTCAAAAACCACACTGTTGGATTTTCAACTCACGGTGCAAAGCAGTGCGTCGAAAATACAGTGCGCGAAAAAATACACCGCGATATTCTTACGTCCGTGCGTCGGGTAGCGTTACCTGACGGAATATGATCTGGTTTAAAGGAAATATTTTCTAGTAGTCTGCCGCCATGCTTGTAAACATCTGCACATGTTGTTGATAACATACTACAGATAACTAAACAGTTTGTTTTTCGAAACCGCTGTGGAAATCCCTTGTTTTATTAACTTTGACGGCATACATTTTCAATCGAATGAAAAGTAATTTAAACAAAAGTGACTAAAAAGTGAAAAGTGTGAAAAGTTAACCTACGCTTGCCTAGGTCGCTCCGTGGATAGGTACCGAGCCCCCACCGTACCTCGGAAAGCACGTTAAGCCGTTGTCCCGGCTGTCATTCGTGGATCTTTGACAGTCGTTACGGGTCGCCAGAAGCCCGAAAGTCTGACAACCAGTCTTACTAAGAGGTATTGTGGTACCCAGTAACTGGGTTGTGGAGGTCAGATAGATAGTCGCTCCATGTAAAATACTGGTATTCACCTGCATCCTGTTAGACTGTAAGCCAACTCTAACTACATCATCATCTGCCTAGCGTTTTCCCAACTGCTGACCCCAACATGACGAGCAGATCTTGACGTACCATATAATCCTTTTTCTTCGTGTAATTATTTTTATGAACATTTTCCATCTAACTGGCTTCTTGCGCGTGCCAGTCAGTGTTTGCGATCCTGAAACTTCTACACCAGAGATGTGACACTGTCCTTATCTAAAGTCTTAACTTTATCGAACCCAACAGAATACATTGTTTTACCTTCATTAAAACACATCGTTACAAACCCCACGTGTTAAATTGAACATACATAAAACAAACCCAAACAAAACCTTATCGTTTCATAACATTTTCAAAACAATACTATCAATTCCACTATCAAACTTCCCTACACGAATGACGTCAGATGTTATCTAAACCACAATAATGGTGGAACTAGGTACATTCAATTAGTACCTTATCATTACCCTGGTTGAAATTATCGCGACATATCATGGGGTATGACTAAAGCTGGACACACACTGCTAGGAGTGACAACTGAAAATCAGCGCTTTGCCCCTATAGCGTATTATCATGCTGAGTCAGCGGCGTGGACGCCTTCTTGTCACAGTCAGAACGTGCAGCTGCCGACTATTTCTGTTCTGTGCTTGTGATTATATATCTATTTCTATTAGTCTGTTTTTATTAGTAGAGTTTATTATCCATGGGGTGTTGGGGATAAGTAATTACGTTGAAGACAAGGTAGTTTGGCAATAATTCCTTCTGCACATGTGGCTTCCCTGGCACCTCATTAACGGCTTAACTACGTAAATGTCTATTAACTGCTCTCAAATTACGATGTTTATTTATTTTTATTTTTTACATACTTCTTTGACATAATCTTTTTATTATTTGACATTATGTACAGACAATTCTAATTTTCAACTCTTTATTAGTGGTTGTAATGGCAATCATATCACTTGGTTTTAATAGGGTTTTGTATTTTATCTATCCTTTTGATAGATTCTTCTATATTTTGTATATTTGAGGACTTTGTAGGCCTTGTAGATTTTAGATCTGTGTTGACAGGCTAGCTATCCTCCCATACCTACTGTAATTTGAAAACATTGTAAAAGCCAATTATTTTTAAAAGAGTAACCGTGGAGTTTCTTGCCAGCTCTTCTCAATAGGAAACGACCAATTGGAACCGTGCACCTAGCTTCTGACGTTTCATAAGTGTCCATATTGGTTTATGTGAAATAAAATATTTTGATTATGATTTTTTGATAATAACAGCCGCACGGGTCGATCGACCAGGTTAAGCTACGCTTGCCGTGGTTGGTCCGTGACTGAAAGCAAGTTAAGCCGTTTGTCCCGGCTGTCATTCGTTGATCTTTGATAGTCGTTACGGGTCGTCAGTAGCCCGAAAGTTTGACAACCAGTCTTACCAAGGGGTATCGTATTACCCAGTAACTAGGTAGTGGAGGTTAGATAGGTAGCAAAATCCCGGTATTCAGCTGCAACCGGTAAGACTGGAAGCTGACCCCAACATAATTGGGACAAGGCAGATGATGATTTGAGTTAAATGCCTATTTTTCTTTCTTTCGCCTTTCACAAACCAAGCCACGATATGAAATGTGTCTTTAACCATACAAAAAGGAATAAACCTGAAAGTCTTTCGGCACGACATGATTCGACAGGACACGGTAGTGTGGTCCCAGCTTTAAACAGCTCCGCAGCACTGTTTAATGAATAAACTGATAAGGGTTGTACATACAGACGTAATACATAACAGAAATGACAAAGTGATTATGAACTTTAATGTTATAGATATAGAATGTAGTTTAGGGCTTGCTGGTGTTGGTTTGTTTGCGGTCCTGAGGCGAGGCTATATGGAATATTTTGCTAGTTACATTCCGCGCGTGTTTTGTTCAATGTTGCAGTTGATATTTTTCGTCGTATGTGAATCAATGAATTCGTGGAAGAGGCTTAGGAATTTGCCTTCCTACGTGTGTTCCTATGTTAGCTGTTTGTGCTAATATAAAGCGCAGAATCAAGCCAAGTATAATTTTATAACGCGTATTGACATCCTTAACTGAGGTGCCAAACAATTACAGCAAGTTTACTTCAGGAAGCTGAATTCTCAGACGTCGATTGCCAACCTTCTTTAAAATCACACGAATGATCCGGGGGTATGCAAACTATTGTTTGCTATAAGCCTAAGGATAGGTACCTTATAAATTATAATATAAGGTTGAGGTTGGATTATAATAAGTTATATCTAATCTCTATCTACCACTGAGCTAGATACCCTATCTTCTAAATGACATTTCAAATCTCAGCGCGCAGTCCTCACTGCCTCATCCAGTTTATATCTTGTGCTATCCGTCTCTGCTCTAGTCTGAAGGGTACTACTCGAAAGTGCGCTGTAGGATTATCAACTTTCGGCGCTGAGTCGAGTGTTGAATATCCAAAAGCGCGTTTTTTTAGGCTTTGATGTCGTTTAGTGTTAGGGAAAACTGAAAACCACTAAATTTTTCTGTAAATTCAATATTCTTCTGGAAGACAGAATACGATTCTGTTTGCATTTCGTACCATAACATATAACAGACCGTTACGCCTCGCTTCCCCGAAGGGTAAGGCAGAGGTGTACCTATACCGCACCCATATTTTGTCATTTAGTCTGTAACAAGAGCTGAACGGCCTACACAATAATGCTTACGCATCCTTTCCTTTATATATAATTACTAATTAACGATTAAAAGAAAAAAATCCACTAACGAGGCTAAAGGAAATATAAAAAAAAACAATGATAGTTACGCATTTCTTAATTGTTACCTTCATACGCTGCAAACTAATTAGATTACTGGTTAGTTAAGTTTTTTGAAGTAAATATTTATTATAATGATGGGTTAATTAATTTTGAAAGTATTGCAAATTCAACGGCCTTGTTTTTTGGTGGGGCCTAATTACAGTGAATTTTCCGTCATTATAGAATGTTCTATTATATTTTTGTGTATCTAAAATTCAAAGTTATGTGTGTGTTGTGTGTTAGGTATAGGGGGTATAAGGTATTATGAAACAGTTCCGAGTTGTAGGTCGTAGGTTCGAACCCAGACAGGCGCTTTACTTTGTGTAAATTATTTCATCTGACTACTCTCAAAAAGATGAAGGAAAACATCGTGTGGAAACCGGCTGTCCTAGAACCAAAAATTCGAAGACATGTGACATCTACTAACCCGCACTGGGCCCGCGTGGTGGATTACAGCCCAATCTCTGTCGAAGAGAGGAGGCCTGTGTCCCAGCAGTGGGAACATTATAGGCTGATTATTCTAAGCTCTTAGATAAGTACCCACTTGCGAAACTTAAGTACTTTGCTTGCGTAATGTCAGCAGTAAAACAAGCAAAAATTCGAAAAATCTTTTCATTTTATTACTTGCAGAGAAAATAATTAAGTGCCATACTTTCTAGAACATTCTGACGTGGGAAAAGTTAATTTATTATGCACAGTTACTTTGCGATAACCAAGACTTCTCATATGGACGTTACGGTTTCTAATCCGGTTAATGTCTTTTGTTAAATTTCTTTCATACGATTTTCGACCTTATTTTAACGAAGTTAAGGTTGGAGTGCTATGTTACAGTTATATTATGGTGTTGAGTTAATTGTATGATGTGTTTAATTATGCACTATGAAGTGCAGAATTGCTGAACGCGTCCAAATAATTGTGTAATTAATTGTTATTTTATGATTTATTTGAAAAAGCCCCATTTTTTCAATAGATCTTTCTGAAGGTGATTTTTCCAACTTTTGAGATCGTTACCATTTTGGATTTCATTTTCTGAAACTTTCAAGTGTTTTAATACTCGACGTTTATGTAGGCAAAGGAAACTTACCTATAGAAGCTGTTGTTTTGCATCCTCGTCAAATTTCGGGAGGCTGTTATGAAAGAAATAAATAATAAAATAAAATTACGATCCCTGGTAAATAATGAATACATACTTGTTTGTTTTAGTTATTTAAGTTTGACAGTATTTCAGAATACACCACTTTCAAAGAACAGAATCGCGTTATGGTATCGTATAAGCGGCCGCGTTTTTATGTGTGTTTAAAAGTGCAGTTACAGTGCGGTCACACACAGGCCGCGTTTTAAAATGCGTGTCCCACACGTGCCGATATCCGAAAATTAGAAAAAAAAAATACTTATTTTATTATTGATTCGTGTCGAGAAACAGTAGCATAGTCACCTCCTTGAATTTGACGAGGATGCAAAACGACACCTTGTATATTTACCTAAGTATACAGGGTGGCAGGGAGATCAACGCGCAAACATCGTGAAAACAGTACACCTGATGCCATAAATAAAATTACGAAAGACATTCATCTCGGAAAAGCCCGTTTAAAAAAAATGAAATTTTTGAGTGCGCAATGTAATGTAATGTAATGCAAACAACGCGATCAAAACGCTCCGTGGATGGTGCGTGCGCGCGCGCTACCTACCGCGATACCGCGCGCTGCCCTTTCAAGTTTTATTTACATTGCTGTTTTAAGTGAAACAAGTAACTTTACTATTTTTTCATTAAAAATCTCATTGGGTTAGATAGAAATTATGACTTTATACAGTTTACAGTAAAAAAAAAATACAGAAAAAAACGTAAAAATTAAGAAAAAGCCGACGAAAAATTTCAACGCAGGGGGGTCCAGAATCATGTACTGAATCCATTGTAAGCGGTTGCGCGTCGATGTCACCCTATACAGGGTGGCAGGGACATCGACGCGCAAACTGAAACCGTGAATTCAGCAAATGATTCTAACGTTGAGTCGGTTATCAAAAAAAAATCTACTGTTTCATAGAAAAGTGAACAACCTCCGCGGTCAAAATGTATGGAACAGTATTTTTTTTTTAATAACCGACGAAAATCATCATTTACTGAATCAACCATGCAGAAAGCAATGTAAACAATATTTCCTTTATTTAAATGTAAACATATAAATTATATTTTTAAATATTATTATATAAAAGATATAAAAACATTTAAAAATATAAAAAATAGTAGCCCACCGGTATCGGGAACAGGGTCCAAGCTACCGGCGGTCAGGGCTCCAGAGAGAGGAATCTCCTGACAATGCGAGCCGTGTCCAGAAGTACCGCTTTCTGAATCAAGCCCTTGATCCAGCTGCCCAACGAGAGCCTCCTCAGGTGTTGGTCGAGGCTCTTGGCTATTAAGCCATTGGCTGACACGACTATCGGCACAATGATTGCTGAGTCCACATCCCACATGTCGACAACCTCGCGAGCCAAGTCAAGATACTTAAACAATATTATTATTATGTTCATGAATTTCTCACAACAAGAAAATAACAATTTTTTTTTTTGTTTAGCCTCTACTGTCCCACTGCTGGACAAAGGCCTCCCCCAAGTAATAAGAAGGCAAAATGATAGCATGATGATTCTTACTCACCGTCTTCTTCTAGCTTGTAAAGCAAAAATATGTCAGTTTCTGAGAATAGTTCAAATTAAATTAGATTCCTTTTCAGTTGAAAGAATCGCAAAGTCCAGGTTGCAAATGCACAAGATCTAGAACAAGTAAGGATGAATTAAATATTATCTTACAGGGATAATTTAAGTATATACATTTTTAGTAAATAATACGATTACAAGTCGTGTGCTCAATGGGATTTCCATCGGCAAAAATTACGACCTTCCATACAAACTTTAGTACGTAGTTTAGTATTTAGAGGGGCTTGTGGCTAAGTAATAACAGCCGCACGGGTCAATCGATCTGGTTAAAGTAAGCTTGCCGCGGTTTGCCCGTGGATAGGTGACCATCTTCATATACCAAGACCCCTCCGTGCCTCGGAAAGAACGTTAAGCCTTTGGTCCCGGCTGTCATTTATGGATCTTTGACAGTCGTTACGGGTCTTCAGAAGTCCGAAAGTCTAACAACCAGTCTTACCAAGGGGTATCGTATTACCCAGTAACTGAGTTGTGGAAGTCAAATAGGCAGTCGCTCCATGTAAATACTGGTATTCAGCTGCATCCGGTTAGACTGGAAGCCGACCCCAACATAGTTGGGAAAAGGCTAGGCAGATGATGATGATAGCACAGAAATCTAGATGTTTTATGAAGTCATACAAAACCGTGCTAAGCAGGGGCGGGTCGTGACTCGTATGTTATTCGTAACAAACATAATTAAAAAAAGGAATATAAACCTAGCCTACAATGTTTCCACTGCTAGGACACAGGCCTCCTCTCTGTGAGAGGGAGTGGGCGGTAATCCACTACGTGGGTTCGGGCCCGCGTGATGGATTACGGTCTTCGAATTTTTTTTTCTAAGCCGTGGCGGTTTCCTTACGATGTTTTGAGAGCAGTGGTGATGAAGTATTAACACAAAGTATAGAGTAGGTATGTCTGAGTTCGAACCTACGACCGACAACTCGTAAGTCGCGGCCATTACCCCTGGGCCACCATTGCTCCGCATCTACTTGCTCACGTTGCTTTACGATTGATTACGTTTAAATATTTGAATACTAGAAATTGTTTTCAAACACAACGTGGCCTTCGTTTGTTTTGAATCGTCGACCTTATTGTAATCGGTATAACGAATAATTCGACTTTTGTGTTTTGTTTTTTTTTTAGAATTAAATCGGTAAATAAAAAAACAACGCCTCTATTGTTAGGTAATGTAGATAGAGAAAAGTAATGTCATTGGATTTTTCATTGAATTGAGTTTTTTTTTTGGTATTTTGGCAAGAATACGATTAGTTATACCCTGTCCATTAGGTTAACCGTTTTTTGACAGCTGTCTTAGAACGTAACTATTCCAGATTACGTAAAAGTTAACTTTAAAATGCGCAATATAATAAATATATAAACTGCCTTATCTTATTTAATTATCGTATTTATGGCTACTTACAGATATTATAAATTTATAATACCGTACGTGTATCAATCAATGTATTGTGTGTTGCTGCAATCACTTCCATCTGTCAAAAAACGGTTTACCTAGTGGACAGGGTATATTGTAGTGTATATCCTACCCTATCCTACTAATATTATAAACGTGAAAGTTTGTATGGATGGATGGAAGGATGTTTGTTACTCTTTCACGCAAAAACTACTGAACGGATTTGGATGAAATTTGGCACACAGATGGTTTATGACCAGGATTAACATATAGGATACTTTTTATCCCGATATTCCCACGGGATCGAAACTTATGTGGCCCCTTAATTGCGTAACACGCAACAATTGCAATCTGAAACATTTTGAAGGATATTGCTAATCCATTGCATAAATGTTCGAAAAGTTCGTCACAGTTTACTATTGTAATACATACTTCTAAAGGCTTTTTATTTAGGTTTGTGACACAGAGTCTGTGGTTTCGGTATCGTTTTAGCAGTAAATGTAAATGATATTGTAACCTCAACTAGAACGTTTCACCGGAGCAGGCAACGGGTTAGAACTTAGCTATGATGTAACTTGACTTACTTGGGGCAAAAGTGTAATTAATACTAGCTTCTATCCGCGACTTCGTCCGCATGAAATTTCTTGTCCCCCGACCCACCACGTCGTGTCGCATCGTCTGCACGCGCTATTACTTCGTGTTTGCTCAGCGTTCTTTCTGAATTCTTGTTCAGTTCCTAAGGGTGGTGATGTTTAATAACCTATAGTCTTCCTCAATTGGGCTACCAGGTGCAAAAAGATTTTTTTTTCAATCTGACTGGAAGTTTCAGAGCGCTTTCAAACAATAAACTCTTTATTATGAGTAAGTATAGATATAGATTACTGCGATAGGCGTTAAACGCACAGAAATAAGGAAAAAAAGAAAGAAAGAAAATACATTTATTTGCGGCAAACATGACGCATAAAAAGAACGCAAACGCAAAAAAAAAACAAGGGGAATGCGTCACATCCACGCAAAACGGCCATCGCTCAGCATAATGCTAAGACCCTATATGAGACAGAGCCCCAGCACCGGTTTTCAGCGACAGCCGGCGTTGACGGACACAGACGTTGACACAGAACCATAAAAATACAAATATTTCATTTTTGTCATCTTAAAACACATCCAATGGTCTCTGTGAGCGCATTGATCATCGTCATCATTCGCGGTATGATGCAAAAATAGGTAAACCAAGACCTGTAACGCCACCTTTCGTTTCGCAAACACTAAAAACCAATTACCCATTATCTATAGTAAAACAAACCATTTCAAAATCTAGCAATTATAGTTAAAATCTATTTGGTTCCACAAGAGCGACCGGGCGAGAAGCATGTTACAAGAGGACTTGACGGCCTAGATGTGACTGATAAGGATAAATTGAAGTGATAATGTAGGCACGCAATATGACATGAAACAATAGCGCCGATTCTCTTGTTCACAAACTAAACTAAATTTAAGTTCAGTGCATTTTTTTCTTTCTATTTCATTAAGAAAAGGACAGAAAATAAATATTAGTTTAGTCCTGTCTAATTAAGATAATCCATAGACAAGTTTAGACGTGATTAAAAAATTGGCTACTAAAAATACGTCAATTTACGTCGGGCGCGGACTGATTTGACAGGACTAAATTTGTCTTCTGTCGTTTTCTTAATGAAATAGAAAGAAAAAGATACACTGAACTTAAATTTAGTTTAGATTATGAACAAGAGAATCGGTGCCAATGGCTGGGCAAAGAAAATTCTAGGACATGAAAGAAGGAAAGTTTAGGCAGTAAATTGCTAGCCTAAAATGGCTAAGTATAAGTAAGGATGCCTATAAGTTAGTCCCTTTTGTTAACCTGCGGGGTAATTGCGTAACATACTACCAGTAGCAATGGCTTTAATTTTGACAGTTCAGCAACATTCATTGCGTTATTTACGTTGTTGACCAGACAAATTTTTCGTATATATGAATTTCGTATATATTCTTCAAAATGATTCAGATTATGATTGATAATGCGTTACGCAATTCGGGTACTGTTTAGTTGGTCATCCACAAGTAATACAGCAGTCTGTACGTACGCTGTCGATGAAGCAATAGAACTAGAAGACTCAGAAATTAACCCAGTAAAGTTATTCTGCAAAGTTCACTTCAGACGTCACTCATGTGACCGCACGTAATTCGTAAGTGAACTCATTTGAACTTCGAAGTTATTGTGTGAAGTTACTGTCATGCTCAAGCATAAGCATGCTTAAGCATGACAGTATAACTACACTTAGGGCCCTCGCCCACGGCGACTTTTTGTAGCGATGCAGTCGCGCGTTTAGCAAACGCGCGACAGCATCACTTCTAACGCGTGTTAGTCGCATTTGCAACGCGCTACTGCATCGCGATTGTATCGATACAAACGCGCGACCGAATATGACATTCTATAACAACTTTTGAATTTAAGATCATAATTTTTGAGTTGTTTGAATGTTGTTACATGATGTCCACAAAGTAATCTCTGGGTATTAAATGGATGCATCCAATATTGACGCTGCTTCCGTTGCCTACGCTTCGGCTGCTTACGTAAAAGCAGCACCAAAGACAACGTGACTAATGTTGCCTCAACGGAGTCCATCTTGCAACTGTACTGATCCAAGGTATTTTTGTATCGTAACTGCATCGCGACCAAATCGCGTTTGCATCGCGACTGAATCTGGTCCCGTGGGCGCGGGCACACAGCTAGCGACTGCTTCGCGTCTGTATCGATGCTACGCGCGAGAGCATCGCGACTGCATCGCTACAAAAAGTCGCCCGTGGGCGAGGGCCCTTATACTCGAAGTTCTGGTACTTTTTCTACAGACACACTAGTCTACTTTAATTAGAAAGTAGGTAGGCCCAGTACGGGTTGGTAGATGTCACATGTCTTCGAATTTTTTGGTCCTAGGACATGCTGGTTTCCTCACGATATTTTCCTTCACCGTTTTGAGAGAAGTGGTGATGAAATGTTTAACACAAAGTAAAGCACCTGTCTGGGTTCAAACTTACGACCGTAAGTCGGGGCTCGTTACCACTGGGCCACCACTGCTACTCCTTAGAGCATGACAGGATACCTATTACATAATATATGTTCTGGAATTTCCACAGGTTTTTATACAGACACACGGATTTACTCGACATTTTTCACTCGTAAATGACGTGTAAAACAACAGAGGGGCAATTCTCGTAATATTATGCACGTTCACAGTCTGATCTCAGTCAGTCTGTCAAAAATTCCTCTAATTTCCCTACATTTTGACAAGTTTTTGACATTTGTTTGTCGCCGAGATGAGACTGCGACTAGATTTTGAACGTTTTAAATTACGAGAATTGGCCTTCAGGTGTTAACTTCATCTTGTAAACCTTTTAGATACGGCAGGTGTCACAACTTAAAAGAGGAAATCAATTGCAATAGTCAGGTAATTCGTCCTAACGGTCTGCAAGTTACTCTTAAATAATAATAATAATAATAGTACTAGCCTATTACTGTCCTCTGCAGGGCAAAGCCTCTTCTCATACAGCGAAGGCACGAGCATTGAACACCTCAGGAAGGGTTGGCCATTTCAAACTCGGTTCAAATTACTGTAAAGAGGAAAAATATTCGTTGTTTAAGAAGAGAGGCACCTGTATCGTGTCAACCCGGAAAACACAGTAATTCGGCATTATTTATATGAACTGGTGTTTAATCTATTTCCTCATCAACGAAACTACTATCTATGCTAATGAGCTGAGTGCTGAAGAGTAAGGTTGTTTTTTTGAACGCATTAATCTCAGGAACTACCAGTCGGATTTGAAAAAATCTTTTTGCATTTGATAGCCCAATTAAATTGCGAGTAATTTACTTGCTCTTTCAACCAAGAAGCCGTAATAGTCGCTTTTGTTGAATTGGTTTCGTGTCTTGACCTTACACATAGCCTCTGAACTTCACCTTAGTCCAATTATTTTCTGATTTCTCTCACTGTGGTCAAATCTTCTAAACAAAAAAAAATCAATTTACAGCTTTTTAATAAATGCATATGAAAGTATATACGGTACTTATAACAAAAAAAAAAAAACTATTATTACATTTTTTGTCTTTCCATTTGTTCCGGCTGATTTTCAGAGCGGCTAGACCGATTTTCACTGGCAGATAGCTGAGTCACAGTGACTACGATTTTATCCAGGTGTGCTACCTGGATAAAATCGTAGTCACTGTGTTCCCGTGGGATAATTTCCATCATCCACGTGGGCGAAGCCGAGGCAGAAGCTAGTTTAAAATATAATATCATAGGGAGCACTGTAGCACAAGAAACCGAGAAACAAGTACCGAATGATTTTATGAATCCTCTTCCATTTACAGGTGACTTGTGACTATTGCATACTTCTTCAATGCATTTTCGGCATTCAGACCAAGGTCCTTTAAAACCTAGCTCAAATTAGGTGTAAATTTTGTAAGTTACGTCGTAGAAGGGGCGAAGTTATGGGCCAAAAAAAAATTAACTACTGTGGTACCAGCGACACGAGGCGCAGTAGTGGCCCAGTGGTTACGACCCCGATTAGATTACACCCCAATCCCTCTCGAAGAGAGTAGGCCTGTGTCCCAACAGTGGGAAGATTATAGGCTGATTATACAGCGACACTAAGAATAAGACGGTGTAAACAATTTTACCGCAATCTAAAAAACATATGGTACGTTAAGCGTGAATACTTGGTGAATAATGAATCGAATTGCGCAATTCCGAAATACGTCATAGATTTTACGACTTTGCAATATAATGTGCGAGTTGCCTGCAATTCGTTGCACCGCATGTACCTACTAGTGTTTGTTGTGACCTCAAGTGCTGTGGGTGAATGTACTTGGTGAATAGGCATTTAGAACGTAAATCTAGTTAGGTTTTTACTATGCAGAAGTAATTTAGTGGTGTACTTGTGTTGATGTGTAGTGAGTTAGTGGCTATTAAAGCAAAAAATCGGATCAAAGAGGATGATTAAGACCTAACAAGAAAGGTTGCATCGATTGTCGGCTAGTGGATGACATTTTACTGGTATTTATTTATATTTATACTTTATTGTACACCACAAAAATAAGTAACAAAAAAAAGATCGAACACTTCAAAGTATACAATGGGCGGCTTTATCGCTATGTTTTATATATACAAGGTATCGTTTTGCATCCTCGTCAAATTCAAGGAGGTAACTATGCTACTGATTCTCGACACGAATCAATAATAACATGAGTAGGTCTTTTTTTTCTAATTTTCGGAAATCGGCATGTGTGGGACACGCATTTTAAAACGCGGCCGCTTATACGATACCATAACGCGATTATGTTCTTTGAAAGTGGTGTATTCTGAAATACTGTCAAACTTAAATAATTAAAAAAAAAAACAAGTATGTATTCATTATTTACCAGGGATCCTAATTTTATTTTATTATTTATGTCTTTCATAACAGCCTCCTGAAATTTGACGAGGATGCAAAACAACAGCTTGTATATCACGAATTGTAACCAAGATCTTTTTTCGCGTTTTGTGGGTTTTAGGTAGGTACAACAAGTATTAAAATTGTGAGCTACTCGTATGTCTTCGTTCCTCCATCACAAGAGGGCAACTTTTCTTGGTGACCAATTTGTCACTATTGTGGCCAAATACGGTGACAAATTCAGAGTCAGCTGTACTCAGGTTTTTCCGGATTGGTTCTAGTGTTTGCCTTGAACTTGGTTGTTGGTCAATAGTAGATCTGTTGAAGGGTATTTCGTAGTCAATGAGTAGTGTCTAGTTTATTGTCATTACTGTCACAGATTGTCGAAAGACATCCACTGCTGGGCAAAGCCAAAAACAAAATTTAAAATTATGCGTACCTATATGTGTGGGAGAAAGTATGAAGGGAGGCCGCTGTTCCGTGTAAGTTTTAAATTAAACTATACACAACATAATTATTGTCAAGTAAAATGATTTTTATGTTAATTAATGTAATTGGTGTTGTACCGATTTAATTAACTATAAATAAATGAATAAAATTGCTTTTAATTTTGTAAAAAATATCTTTTAGTCGTTGTGTGTATGCAAGAATATATATGACGGCTCAGAAAGTGGCGCCGCAATCGTGGTTGTGGTCGATCGTGGATCAGCGTCACATCGATAGTTGCCGATGGAGCCGCTGTCGTATCACGTCCACGACGAACTGCTATATTCCGAACAATCCTGCTGATATTGAAGCTGATGAACCACTAATACGATGACCACTTCTGGTAAAGACTATCCTGCGGCGTTATATACTTTTCTTTGTTTACATAGGTTCTATGTTATCCTACTATATATTATAAACGTGAAAGTTTGTGTGGATGGATGGATGTTTGTTACTCTTTCACGGAAAAACTACAGAACGGATTTGGATGAAATTTGGCACACAGATAGTTTAAAACCAGGATTAACACATAGGATACTTTTTATCCCGATATTCCCACGGGATCGATACTTATGCGGGTGAAACCGCGGCGCACAGCTAGTGTTTCATATACCACTAGAATATGGTCAAAGGTGATGCAGCTACTGCATAAGTCTAATATAAATATTTGTTATTATTGGAAGCGGATAATGAATATACACTCATGTTAACCACCCATGGTGCTTAAGAATTATAATAGTCAGATAATTGCTTCTTGTTATAATGACACTTTACGGCAACTCTATGGTAATTTGAGTATAGGGATATTAACAAGGATCTTAATGATTTTCGTAGAATAACTGATAGTTATAGCGTTGGATGGAAGGCATCCCGCAAGGTGGACTGATGATCTGGTGAAGGCTGCAGGAATCCGCTGGCTGCAAGAAGTACAGAGGAGGTCAAAGTGGTGGTGCTTGTGGGAGGCCCTAGTCCAGCAGTGTACGTTTTTGCTGAAATGATGATGATGATAAAGTTATAGTTTCTTTTGTAAACCAATACTTCTCAGGGTATGAGAAGATGTCTCTGTCACCCACCATCAATCATACACTTTTTCCTTAAATCTGTCTTTTAAAAGTAGCCTTATTAAAAGCCCACTCTGACGCAATCGATCCATGAAATCTTTGAAATTCACTACAAATTCATCGAAAAAACGTTAGTCATGCTAGTTCGTCCAACCGATTTGCATGTGTTTTATGTTGTACTTTGCACCATAAGCCAATTGGACTTTAAACGTAGTAAAAAAAACGGAAGATATAAATACTAACACAAGTGATTGGGATCTAAGTTCTGGTTTAACGTAAAGGTGGTCTCACACTGTCATTTCTTTCAGTAACTGTGGCTTCGTGAATTTTCGGGGTCAACTGACTTCCATAGCTTTTGGCATAACGTCATATATAGGGCTCACAAATTACAGTACAATGTCGAAGGTACAGTTTTTACAATAACGGTTATAAACCTACAATAAATTTTGTTTTTGGCAAAAAAACGGCTTCTTTCTTTGAGATATTACAAGAGGCGAAAGAATTGCAACGTTGCATATCGCAACGCAAACAAATGACTGTTGCGCGATGACTTCCTAGTCCAATGATGCCTCTGCAACAACATGAGTTGCAGCAAATCTTTGCAACGCGTGCTTTTCTGGCACCTCTTGTCCCAAAGAACGGAGTCAATTTTTTGGTCAAAAACCAAATTCAAGTCACAATTTGTTTTATTCATAACTGTTGCCGTTCTGTTGTTACTGCCTACTTCCATGGGAAAAAGGTGTGAGTTTATGTGTGTATAAGTAATTTTACAAATCTTCGAAATCAATTAACGTTTTATATACCCAAAAACATCCACTTTTGTCCGTTTATCCTCAACAGCGGGCAATCAAGCTCAATTTGCTTGGAATTGTCTAAATTAAGCTATTTTGGTGCGTGTTGTGTTGCCCTTACCGCGCAAGGCTGCGTTTGACGTCACGTGGATTGAGGACACTACGCCTGCTCGTGTGTGACCAGAGCCGGTGTGCTTTGGATGCGGTAGTTTATTAGGTCAATTTTAGGATTTGTTTGAGGAGAATAATGTTAGTTTATGCCAATGGATGGATGTTTGCGTCATGAACGTTTTGGACAAATTATAGTAGTGTTCATAATCTCAGGTAATTTATATTCCATCGCCACTTATTCAGTTATCTACTTTAGTGAAATGTATTCTAAGTTGATTTTTGAGTGACCATTTGTAACGAAAAGGTCCTAGGTTTTTGGTTGCAATGGAACTTGAACTTTGTTTAGTATTCACATTCGGTTTGTTGTTCCATAACTCGAAAATTATCTCAAATTCTAGCTGTACTATAGGAAAATACAAGATGTTCTATAGGATATGCATCGTCAAGAATTGCATAAGGCAAAAAAAGAATGAAAGGCTGGGTGAAAGGTAGGTACAGCACTGACATCATATGCAAAAAATAAAATATGCTAAAGTCACTACGATAATGCCATCTAACAATCGAGTCTAATAAATTCTGGTCTCCGAAACCTGTAAAAGTTTATGTCATCATCATTATGTTTCATTATCAGTTACGAAATTCTAATGGAATCCAGTAGAATCCAGTAAAGTATTATTGCCCATTTAAAGTTGAAATAATTACTTAAAAGAATGTTAATTGAAGAATTTTCGCTGAGCTCGTATTCATTGATGTGAATCGGTATCAAAGTACAGTTGGTTCCGAGACTTTGTTCTTATAACAATTAAAAGAAAACAAAGAAAATGAACCGACCATTCTCTTTGTGTTATTCCCCCCCCCCCCCTTCTTTTAAAGCGTTTTTTTTAATTTCTTTTGCATGAACAGCTGAGTTTTCATCTTTGATATGCTTTGGTATTGAGCCTTTTACATTGAAACCGTTGTTATTCCTAAAGGCCAATTCCCGTATTTAAAAACGTTCAAAATCTAGTCGTAATCTCATCTCAGCGACAATCATCATCAACATTGTCAATAACTTGTCAAATATCTAGGGAAATTTGGATTTTTGATAGATTGAGACTGAGATCATACTCACAATTCTCGTAACTTTAAGAACGTTCACAGTCTGATCTCAGTCTCAATCTGTCAAAAATACCTATAAATTCTCTGCATTTTTGACAAGTTTTTGACATTGATTGTCACCGAGATGAGATCGCGACTAAATTTTGAAAGTTTTTAATTACGGGAATTGGCCTTCAGACTGTATACGTTCTTAAAATTACGAGAATTGCCCCTCAGCTCTCCTACCAGTCACATTATTTTTGTTCGGCTAGTACCAATGGAACCTTTATCGTAACTATGGTGGTAGTACACGCCACGCCATATCAAGCTATACATTTCCAGTTTTGGCTGACCTCGCATTGTATAGGCTTTTCGTGCAATGAGAAGTCAGCTTATACTAGAAATGTATAGCTTGATATGTCGTCGTGCGTACCTACTGGTACTTAGTATGTACTACGTACCTACCTAGTTATTTTTCTTATGTTGAATAAGCTCACGTTTGACCACAATTTCAAATGATATGAACTGATCATGCAGCCAAAGATGGTGGACGCTCACTTAGTCTCCATCTCCAGACTTCTTTTTCCTACAAGCATTTCATTAATATTCAAAAATAAGCTTGTGGAATTAATAAAAGAAAATCTCAGTTGCGAATATAATAAGTAGCTCATTAACAGTGATCGGATAATCGGATGCATATTTACCTAAAATGTTGGTGTTGGTTATTATGGAATGCACTTTTGTATCGAAAAAATCCCGCGAATTCGGAATCGACAAGTTTGTTTTTTTACTATAGAATCAAATCGGGTGTAGGAATATTTACTTAGTTTAAGGTGTTGGATAATATTACGGAATGCACTTTTGTGTCGAAAAAATTTATGTAATCCCCCTGTTTTTTCTTTTTAATAAATACCACATGCTAAAGACGACGTTTCTTCACCATGTTACAGACTAGTTTCGCATTGCCGAATTTTCTGGAATCCCGGGATTTATATTTACAAAAATATGTTTTAAGAAGCCGCTTCCATAATTTCCTAACCAAAAATGAACTTTAGGTAAATATGCATCCGATTATCCGATCACTGCTCATTAAGTAGCTCATTTTCAATTTTTAATCCTTCAACTAATGTATTTAATATTCCTTTTAACTGAATCACAACAATTTTAGGTATCATATTTATTCCATATTCATTCAGATTAATCCCAAATGTGACGATTTGGGATTAATCTTATTTTTTTTAATTTTAATTTTAATGTGATTAAATCTTCATAATGAATTTAAACTTTATTAAAAATAATTATTTTCAAGGTTCTACTTATATCCCTATTATCGTTTATTTATTATGTAAAAGCTTATCCTTCATCAAACTACATCCTTGTTCCAAGCCCAAAGCTGTTGCAACGATAAAGATTTCTGTGCACGTGCCGTCCGCTCCCATAGATTAACGTAATATCAGTGAATCGTACGCAGATGATGCGCACACGCACGATGAACGCTACATACATCACAATTAGCTGGTTATTATGTTATTTATTCAAGAAGTATATGTGTATGGAATATTTGGCGGAATATTTTTGGTTTTTATAGAGTTTTTGGTTAGTAAATGTTTGTTTTTATTGTCGTTATGGTATTATTTTAAAGGACAATTTCAGATTGGATCAGAATTTGAGAATTCCATAAATAAAAGATAACATCACGCCTGTAAACTCTGTAGATTTAGGCAGAAGTGCACCCACATTTCGCCAGTTTTGTTGTGTTCCCATGTTGTAGGGTTGGTTATATTGTAGGTTGTCATACTCCGGGCTGCTACTGAGAAATTTCCGATGGGAAAACCCGACCAACCAATTGAGAGCATTAGGATTATTTAGGGCCTAGGTGGAAAGTGGTTCATAAGTAGGTCCTCTCCAATCTTATACAGATATAACTGTCCAGGTTATCCAACTATTGACCTAAGTCGTACAGCACCTAATGTGTCTTCAAGTCTAGAAGGTGGCAAGCTTTTCGGTAGCTTATGTCAACGCCATTAATTTTTGACTTTCCATCATAGTTATCACTGATATAAATCATTTTGTCTAGGCCCCATGGTCTGCCCTGTTTTGATTACGCAATCGCTGTTATTGGTATAAACTGAAGGTTCCTTTTAAATGAGCGCTGACAAACAACTGTAACATTTTCTATGTAATGAGAATCAATAAGATGTATGTTTGCTTCTCACCTACTGATAAGTGATAACCATCTTAATTGGCGATGAGAAACATCAATGCAATTACCTGTCATCAAACTACGTAGTTATTTGATAGAAAAACTGGAATGTCGAGTGCTGTAATAGCGAATCATTGTTCCGACATAACAACCTGTATTTCGCTGAATAAGATGAAAATAGTGAATGACAATGTGTAGCGTGTATCAGAAACGTGTGGTTATATTTAAGGGTGTGGTACAGAACATCAACCTAGACAACTTTTTCCAAGGGACAAACATCATAATCGCGAAATAAAAACAGCTGTTCCTTAAATTTGGGTCGAGTAGGTATTTGAGTTTTGTGTGGGACCGCTGAATGTTTTATCTATATACTTTATTGTAGATACGATCGACCTCGTGCTGTAATTTGTCTTGCCTACAACGTGCTTCAACAAAAACAACAATTGATCGTATTATTCTTGCCTGAGCAACCGGCAGCAAGCTCGTCGTGCTCCCTTAGATCTCACTGCTTGCGGTAGCGTCGGGGGCGGTTTACCTCCTTCCCTCAAATATGGCGAGAGGGGTAGGTGCTGCTTGTGGCGACAGGTCGTCTTGCTGACCATGGTTTTGTTATTGTTATTAGTAAATTAACTGTTTATTTTTCGCGATGACAGTGTTGGTCTCATGGACGAATTTGTTCTGATACATGCCGTATATAGATTTTCCGTCTTTATAAGGACAATTAGTTTAAGAAAGATTGGAATGCCTCAGTGTTATTGAAATCTTATTAATTAATATGTGTGGAATTTAAATTCTAGGAGTACTTTTATTGTTGTATTGTTTAGTGAAGTATTTTTAAAGTCATACTGGCTATATTTGGTATCCACAAACGATGCGAGACATGCGTGAACATGTAGCCTGCACGTTAAAAGAACTTGGGCACCTCATGGTCACTATTAATAATATACCTAATAGGTTTTCGTAACTAAAGTTCTGGCTTCGTTGGCGTCTTAATTTAGAAGGAAAACCCTTAAAATTGTAAATGTTAACACATTTTGATGGGATTTTACTTCATCCTCACAGGTTCTTCTACAGGTTAAGGAATATGAAGTAAAATCTGGACTACTTCTAGGTTAATGAAGATGTTGATGGTTTTAATAAGTATCTCCAATTGCACGACTTTCAATGGTTATGTCTCCATTTCCTGAAATATGAGAACTCTGTAGTATGTTTTGTAATCATTAGGACGTAGTAAGAAATATGATAGAATCAACCACGCCGTAATAAATGTTTGTAAACAAAGAATTAACAATAATACCTAGCGTCATAAAAATATACGTTCTAGACACGAAGAGTTTGTTTTTCTAGCATACCTAATACCTTTTATTACTTTGAGCCGAGATATCTAAGCTGTGAATAAATATGGATAGTTCTAGACTTTCCGAACATAGCGCAAAACAATTTTCTATTGCCCGAATACGGTCCTATATGTGTAAATGTATCGTTATATGTAGTAGTTTAATATAGGCCTGCTAAATCATAGGCCCCCTAAATTGTTTTGACAGGCAGTTAAAGAGGAAATTGCCATTGCCGAAATAATAATATGTTGTGATCGCATTAGATATACTGTTGTTAAGTACAAGTACGCCAAATATTCTGGAAATAGTCTATTCATTCGCCCAAGTATTCCTTTCTGTATACTCTTTCCCAAAAGGGCAATATATTTCAAAACTTATAATTCTGCGGTTGCGGAAAACTTCAAGCGGCGTATGTATACCTTTTTGGTTAGTATATTTTTGAGCCATTTTGGGATGAACCTCGGGCTGTGAAGTCCGAGCGCTCATGGTCTGTTCAATGACACTTTCCGTGACCGAAGGGCTGGCTTTTACCATGGCCAGATGCTAAGCATTGCCATGCAACGTGGCAATGCAGCAGGTCTCTTGGGTACATTATACCAGTCGACAACGATGCGGAGGAATTTTTCAACGCCATATTTTAGTTGTTACTTAATAGTTTTAGTTAAGTTAGGATGGTATATTTTTATTGTATCAATTAATTCGGTATGAGTTGTTATTTATATACATTCCATTTTAATTCTTATTAAAATATCATGACTCATATCTTTGTATATTAGGAGAATTTTCAATCTTTGTAGTATAGAATTATTAATGTTGAGCACGCAAATTTTTCAAACATATGAAGCAGTGGATTAGCAATATCCTTCAAAATGATTGAGATAGTGATTGATAGTGTGTTACGTAATTAGGGCGCTGGACAGTTTGTTTACGAATCTAGCGATCATGAGACCAATAGGTTCTTCACGGTCGGTTGCCATACGTCATAAAATCTATTATTTATCTATTGTTGTTGTTCATTGTATAATTTTATCTGTTTCTAATGCGAACAATTGATGTGCCTGCTTCGATGGAATTTTCTATAGGCCACACATCTGTATGTGTTTTATGAGCAAAAACAGATTGTGTGAGGGAGTATTGAGTTGTATGTAATTTGATTGTAGATTTTATTTCTTTGTTGCATATATGCATACAGTGTCCTATATTTCCCTATTGTCCTGTATTCTGGGGTTTATGCTGCCTCTAAGGCGTAAGTCCTCTGAAAATGAATTAATTTTATGTATACAATTAAATGAATATTTACTTTGTAAATTATTATTTTAATCATGTCATGTATTCAATCAAATGTCCTTACTTTGGTATTGTCAAATGCGTGGACTGACTGGACAGATTCATTCAATCTGTATTGTTCTTTCCTCAAAAGACCATTTCAGATCCCAATCTTCATGGTCTTCACATGATTTGACCAAGATTATGTTTGGACTTTAAAAGAGACTGTGACTTCTCTAGAGTAGTCAGATAGGAAACGCCGACATCATCTAGTCTTAAAAATATTATTGACGTGTAAGTGTTTCTACAAACCTACTTCAGAAATAAAATCATTTATCATTTATCAAACGTCCATTTTACATACAAACATTTTTGGAGGGCGTCGGAAGCCTGATTCAAAAATTGATAATTTTGTAATCTAAACTTTACTGCTGTTATACATGTGGGATATCCAGTGGTTTATCATGTTTTGGTAACAAAGCTCACACAGCAACAAAAATAACGGATTAATTATTGTTTCTGGCACTAAATGATAAGAACTGATTTTAAAATCACCATTATTATTAATTATTTTACGTAAACCATTATCAACAACCTGTTTAAAAAAAATCCTAACTGTTTTTTGTTTGTTCCAGATAAGACTGAAATGTCCAATTATTGAAACGGTTTTCGAGTACTAGTTAAATTAGAACAAGGTCAGTACATAGTGTTACTAATTAAAATTACCTAATTAACTCGCTTTGCCTTATACCACATCCACAGAAAGATTCATTAGTTGCGTTGTTCTATTTCCTTTACTTTTTAACGGCCACAAGAGCGATAATGTTTACAGTGACATGTAATAAATTAGAAGAGGTACATGTTGGTACGAGAACTAGTCTAATCTATCCACTTGGACTGAAATTGAATTTGCATAAATGCTAACTACTGGAGTGATAAAAAAGCTATCCAAAAGTACATTTTTGTAAGTAGTGTTTTTTTAATTTTCAGCAACAATGCCGCGTGTCGACAACCGGCAGCCGGCGGCGACCGAAGACTTCCGCCGGGTGCTGAGGGAAAAAGCGCTGAACCACAGCCTGTTCTACTTGAAGCTGAGTGCAGGAGTGTCGCCGGAGCACAAGCGCGAGGCGCTCGCGCACGCGCCGCGCAGCAGGATCAACGGCAGTGCGGGCGTGCGCGCGCCGCCGACCGGCCGCGTCACTCGACAGGCGCAACCACGCGTGTCCGAACTCCTGCGCCGTTTTGAACCTGCCCCGATGCAGTACCTCCGCCCACCGCGGGCCTCCTCACCACTCGAAGATATCTCCTCCTCGGACGACGACGACAGAGCCGCAGTCAGGCGCCGCAGTCGCGACCTCAGCGACGATTCAGCCGTAGAACTAGAGACGCGTCTGCGGAGACACTCACATCCTCGGGATATCACGCCCCCGCCCGACACGATGTCACCTAGACGAGAAAGGACTTTGATTGAGGCTCATGATGTGGAACTGGGGCGAAGGAGTAGCGAGGGTTGTGAGATCAGGGGGCGATGCGTGAGGACACCCAGCGTGGTGGTGAGCGACTACTCGGATGGAGTGGTGGCGGTAGGAGCCACGGAGGAGGAGGTGAACTGGCTGAGGTCCAGGTCCTTGTCAGCAGACTCCGCATGCTCGTCGTGCTCCACGCTGTCCAGCCGCGATGACGACGAGTTCGAGTCTCCAACCCTGCCAAAAAAGGTGAGTGTTCTTTCATTTGATCTGATTATTTTTTCAGTATTTTTATACCTTTTATTATTATTTTTTTATTTAAACATCACAGCAAGCATTTTAAAAACCATTTTCTAATAGTGTATTGCGTCGTATAAGCTAAATAAAAAAGACTACTTAATGCATATTATATTATCTACTACAGGCTACCAATTTTCTAATTATGATTTGATACGTCGCAGAGGCACTAAACCAGACGCCACTTTCGAAAAGACATAAATAAACTTGATTGTTATAAAATTTTTGGATATATTATGATCTTTAATTATATCTACAATGGAAATTAATATTTAACTTTGATAACATTCTAAATTCAGGGGACTTTATTATCATCATTTGAAATGCATTAAATGAATTAAAGTTCACATACAAGCAATTCCAATTTCAACAAACTGTTAATACATTATACAAATCAAAGAGCGTTCAATTTAAATGAACGGACTAACGTCAACCGACAAACATTTTTTTAGCTCTTCGTGCCCTTCCATAAAAAGTTTTCCTTATTTACCTAAGCAGTTGTGACGTCAATTAATTATTTTTATTTGCTTATAAACTGGTTGTTTAGATGAGAGTTGCGGAATATCGAGTTGAATGGCGTGCAATAGGAGAGGCCTGTGTTCCAGCAGTGGACTGCTATAGGCTGATCATGAATCAACTTCCGAAGACATTTGAATCTTTTCAATAGAAGGTATTTTGTTGTTTCTTGCTTCTGTGGAAGAGACAACTATAACCTTTTTCATATGTAAAACAGCACATCCTGAATGTTAAAGAACATTCCAAGGATCGTCTGCTCTTCGAAATCTATGTTGTTTTCATCATCTGTTAAATATGGTCGGAGCAAATACGGAATGAAATTCGATACATTAAGTGCTATCGTGAATTAAATTAGCATTTACGCCTATTTATAATATCATATCTTAATCTGTATCTTATCTTTATCCTTTGCATTTTTGTATCATTAAACAAGATTTTTGGCATTGACATCACATCATTTTAACTTTCGAGTTAAGTAAGAGGTTTGTATTACTTTTTGACAACCAATTTATATTTGCAAAATACGCACTTTGACGTGGAGTTGAGGACCTACCGTATCACCTAGTATTATTTATTACCTGTGTTAAAAATTTGCATGTTTGTTAACGCTTGCTCCTGGGATAAATTTTTAGCATACGTTATTTTTTATGCAATATCGTGGAATTATTCTGCAAAATAAAACAAGCAATGCTAATGCTGTTTTGCGATCTCTACTAAAACTTTTACTACCATTTTCATCAAAACTAACTCTGTCAATGCCCATGGCTTGTATAAAATCCAAAAAATTGGGGTTAAACATATTTATCAGAACGATAATATTTCGTACCAGCAAAATTCCATGCGCCAGATAATCGTCTCGCCAGGATGTTTGATTCCTCATATCCTATGATGGCTATAATCCGTAGGTTACAGTTATTTGTATGTGAAGCGGATGCTCACTTCCGTCATTCACGTGTCCAATGTTATTGTACATGGTAACTGGAGCAGGAACATATTAGTTACAGCGGTTGTACATAATTGACAATTGTTTTACATTGTTTGTGTACCAAGCGTCACTGCTATGTTTGCAGCTTTTTATAGTTCGTTACCTGAGAAAATGTCTGCAGTCTTAGAGCGTTTGGCTGTCTCAATTTTCAATCAACTTTTAGTGCAAATGGGCCATATTTTTTGTATTCATTGTTTCAATGGCTATAAGAGTAGAAAAACCAAAGAAACGATGGATGTAACGTGTGAATGATGATATAGTTTCAAAAGAGGGTGCCTGCCGACAAGATGCCTAATAGAGAAGTATGGAAGAAAAAGGCATGTTGTGCAGACCCCAAATAAATTGGGATAAGTGCAGGAGAATAATTAATTATGATGTTGTATTCCTTGTTTGGAATCTGTATAATTTTGGGTCATAACTTTAAAATAATGAATTAGCCTCAAACTTTATTTTATATGCATTAGCAGTTCGCAACCGAGATCAATGAATATATTGTAAATTGTTTTACAGAATCCTTTCAAAGTCGCTTTTATGAAAACATAAAGGTACCCGTATATTCCAAGTCAAATAAGTAGGAAAGTAATCGAATAAGTTACCGCCTGTCGAGTACTCACGTGATCTAATAATTGCTGCACAATTAATTGCATCGCTGATTATGTGTGAAATTAAGACTTGTTAGGGCCCATTAATCCATTCTCATTACTTTGTTCCTAATGAGAATTGTTTAACTAAGGCAGTTACAGTTCAGCGGGATTGTCCGAAAGGGTTACCGCTACCCCGGAACATAGAGGGCAAAGGAAGGAACATGGGTGGGTTTTAGTCAGTAAGAGTCTCTGACACTCCCTACTGCTCCACCCAGAGCGGGAGGGGTCATTTGATGATTTACCATCCGAAAAAAAAGGCAGTTACAGTGTATTTATTTATTGACTTAGGATCTCCAACAAAAGATGTACACAAAACATGACACATAAATAAACGATAACATGAGATATAAAGTAGGTATATAAGAGACTATTCCGGCTTATCAAGAGTGAACAAAATTGAAATATTAATAATAGGTAACTTTTGAAGAAAGCTTTACATCTACAGAAAGGGATAAAAAAAGCAATAGAAATGGTCGCATTTCAATTGGTCCCAGTCGTGTCGCAGTCATTATTTTGATTGCTTTATTACTCGATGCGGGTCCATAACCATGGTTCTTTATGGGTAAACCAATCAACCGTGCTTCTGTTCTTTTTTTATACAATTGGAATGCGTGTAATAAACACAAGCTGCCATAGCCTTTTGCTATAGCGCATTTTTTTTCCAAGATTGGTCAAACGATTTTTCTTTAGCATTTGACTAACAGAGATTCAGTTTCAATGATGCGCTAGAGCAATTCTAAATGTCTTCTTAATAATACAAATAATATATGTAGTAAGTAATTATAGATGATTTGGCTGGTTTTAAGTACTTAATATTATTACAAGTCATTTTTTTAATGGGAGTTCCTCAAGGTTCCACTTTCGGTCCATTGTTTTATTTCTAGCTCATTAGAGTTAATGACCGCACATCTAAGTTTTTATAGAAACGAATAGCATATGTATTATATGTATTCTTGAGATCAGAAGGCCAATTCTCGTAATTATAAACGTCCAAAATCTAGTCGCAATCTCAACTCAGCGACCATCAATGTCAAAAATGTACGGAAATTCGAGGTATTTTTGACAGATTGAGACTAAGAAAAGACTGAACCACGTTCTTTAATTTACGAGAATTGCCCCTCTGATTGTTTCCAAAGATTAGATTAAGACTGCATAGTGACGTCAAACGCTAACCAAAATTAAAAAACCATTCTTGTGTTTTGTGACGTTCTTTGAATCATTATTTGAATAATTATCGAAGCTCGTGGTACCCTTAATAGCGATGTCACGATGTATGTGCATTCATAATTAAGTGTGCGTAGTGTAGGCTTAGATTTAAAACCAGTGGGACATTACCTTTCTAAAGTATAATGAAGTGAGCTCTTCCTATTTCTAATAGAAAGTGTGGTCTTGCTTCAATGCAATCTCATAAATATCATTATTCATATAGCCGAGAGCGTGTATTTTCTTTTATTTTAATGTTAAATGTCTTGGGCAAGCAACGGCCAGTACATAATTGCTATTTCCAATGTTTCAAGAGTAACTTGGATTTAATTTAGTTTTTAATTCATAATTTTGGGTCGTAGTGCGGTTAATAGAATCAACAAAAAGTAACCAAAAAGTTACGTCAATAGCACTCATAAAAAGTAAATGATCAAATTCCTCGTTAGTTAGTATAATAAATGTTATGTCCATCTTTATATCTTTGCTTATCTAGCATCTTGTATTCCTGTTACTATTTGGTTAGTATGATTTATGCATTAATTTAAAATTGACTATGTTAACAAGAAGAGTAAATGTTTTATTATGTTTTATATGTTCGCATATTTGATGCTAAATAGGTGGTTCTAATGCTGATGACGATGATACAAAACCTGCGTATTTATCCTTATAGTTGTCACAGATACTTGCTTACCTAAGCTCTGCTATACTATGACATAAATAATAACCCATAACTCTTCAACCATTTTTGGCACATATGGACTAACTGTCAATCATCATTGCGCTTACCATATTTTACAAGTCAACTTCATATGTTTTCAAAGAAACCGTCATCATCCACGAATAGCAACACTTAATATCTATCCAAAAATACTTGACCATCCTCGTAAACCACACGAAATTATAATAATTATATACATAGTAACGAACACAGTGACCTTTCGATGGCTAATTTTGGATGTCTCTCCAAACAATCCGTGGCTGGGGTCAAACTGCCGAAATGATATTTGAACACCCGTTCTCTGACGTCAATCGTGTCCATGAGATGCTCTGTCACAAGCCACAAGGCTGTTCAGACGATATTGTACCAACTGCTATTGTTATTATTATTCAAAAGAATTTGGTTTTTATGAAACTTGAACATAAGCTACGTGAGAATTTGAATGAAACTATTAGTACTGATGACCTTTTTAAACTACGGTAAACATTATTGTTGTTCATTTCATAGACAGTATTTGTCAATATTCAATTATGCTAAAACTTGGCGGCCTACAATACCACTTACAGTTTTACTAACTTGAGTGATATGGGAAAAAGTTGTAGCCGCATTCAAATTACCGTAGGTTTACAAACATTTAAAACTAGACTACCTTCCTGTTTCTCCTAATTTGTTTTGTTAATTTCATGTTTATGTTCATATGTTTCATTAAAAACTAATTCAATAATATTTTGGCATTAGGATTTATTATCTAATCAGCCTGACTAAAATTAGCTCCATTAATTAGTTTTCGATGACGCCTATTTAGTTTTTGTTACAGTTTTTTCTGAGATTGACGTTCTCATTAACTTTGACGTCAGATACTTAAACCAACGCGACGCGGCTTTTTAATAATAATAAATTTATTTCAGAAAAACACATTTAAGGTATACAGACAATTTTCCAACTAAAATGAACATTACAGAAAAAAGTGTATCGTTGTTTTCTTAGACTTGTTTTGGTAAAACAAAAATATTTGCGTTTCGCATCTTTTTCAAAAATAATTCGGCTACTGTAACTAGAATCCTATTTGATTTTGTTCATAACTTACAACGGTTCTGATTTTAACTATGGCATTTTATAGAAATACCCATACATCGTCTTCTTTACGAGTGCTAATATAAGTATTACCACAGAATACAGTTTATCAAGTCTAAATTAAACCCTGTGCTGTTTTCTGTGGCTTAGCTCTCGATTGCATCAAATTGAGGATTTCTAAAATTGAGGAAGTATGACTTCAGCTGTTTCCGTACTTACTAGATTTTTTATATTTATTTATTATGCTCACAACGGCGTAAAATCGATTTGCTGCACAACCGCACTCGATTTGTATTTACATATTTAACGATGTCCAAGCCATTAATAATACATTCAATTGAATGACGTAGACGTGGTAATAATTACTAAAGGTTATAAAAATCACATTACGTTCTTCTTGGTAATGACGTCACTATAGATGATGCAAACTGAAGTAAGTATGTTTGTAATCGAGATCAAACAATAGGATCGATTTAAGATGGTTCACAAAAAATGATGTGTATAGTCGAGTTGCAAATAAGTAGTCGAGTTGATTGTCGATACGTGGGTATTGTTGAACAATGGTATGTTATGTTAGTCTCGTTTTCCGTCCGTAGTAAACTGATAGTTTTAATATTTTTTTATTCACTCGTCCCACCCATCATTGACGTCAATCGACCGGTTGCGGTTTCTATGTGTGAGTAACACGTTTGCGCCGCCCAGGGCTGTCTACAACTTTATGGTGTGTGAAACAGTTATCAAAGGCGTTAAATGAATATTTAGACTATAATAGTAATCTGCACTTGTGTAATTGTTATGCTGTACAATTTTATGTTAATAACTGTCGTCATTAATGTGCGTAGGTTCGGTACGTATATGGAAGTATTTGCGCATTTTATTTTTTTTTTTTAAATTAGTTTTATGTATTTCTGTTTTATTAACTAAGGTGCACGTGCGTTCCATATTAATAGGAGCATAATACATTATTTACAATGAACATAAATATTAATTTGCTACTGTTCGAAATGACTCAAGCATAACGTGCAATCGTATAGTCTATTAATTGTTATACTTCCGTTATCACATCCCGTTATATAGATCCTAGTTCCCTTTCCCTGTTCTGTCGCATTTGACTCACTCTACATCCTAGTACAAGAGTACGCTCCCACTCCCCCCTTTTATTAGTTTTTTATACTCGGTCTCTCTTTGCTGTCCTAGAACTATATACTTTACTAGCTGCGCCCCGCGGTTTCACCCGCATACGTTTCGATTCCGTGGGAATATCGGGATAAAAAAATATCCCATGTGTTAACCCTGGTTATAAGTTATCTGTGTGCCAAATTTCGTCCAAATCCGTTCAGTAGTTTTTGCGTGAAAGAGAAACAAACATAGTAGGAAGGATTGTACATCAGAAAATACAAAACAAAATTATGATTATTACTACAAAACATACAGGGGGGGGGCGCATTTAGGATTTTCCTTGTAAACAAACCTATATACTTTTCTTTCTTATAGTATTTTTGTCTCACGAAGCGACGCGCGCTTTGTTTGTGGTTAACAAGTGGACAAATACGCTCTGAATGTGTATGTAAGCGCAAGAGCTTTCGGTACTGTCCGAGACAATGGCGAAGTCGAAAGTGTGTGCGTGTGTATGTGTGTGTTATGTGCTCACGCTCCTCGTCTTCACGTATACATTCACAGCGTGTTTGTACACTTGGTTAACCTAAGCAAAGCGCGCGTCGCGCGCAGCTTATAAATATAACGGTGCTAGGATATTCTTATGGCTTCTTGAAAAGAAAGTGTGTTTGGAGTGCAGTACCCGGCTGTAAATATATGTCCCCTGGAGTTCAAGAAACAGTTCGCCTTGTAGATCGTTGTCTTTTTCTCCCTCTTTCTAAATCTCATTGTGTACTGTAGGTATTTGCTTTATCTTCGACAACCCTACCGGTATTGAGCAAGTGTCAAATCGCTTATATCCATGCACGGCTGTGTCTATATAGGCAGTAAAAATGTTACGTGTGTGCGAGCTGCATGTGCCCGCGCTGTGCATTCATATAATATTCCTCTTCTCCGTTTATTGACGGGCACCATAAGTGATGCCATACACATGACATGGCATAGATGACTGGCATGTGCATTTTTTTTATTCACGCTGTTAGGTACAGTTTAGATCTGTCTTCATTTTTATGGTGATGGAGAATCAGATGTATTGTGATTTTTAGTTAGTCACAAGATATGCAACGTGGCGCTACAATAGTGACATTAATTTAACACACGGGTAGGACTCGTGGCCACTGGCAATCACAAAAATTATAATAACATAAAATAGTTCGTAATTTGAAAACTACCGCCTGCGCCGCTCGCCGACATAGGGCTCCGGGCTCTTTCCTTCAATTCTCATACTGTTTGCACATTATTCATTTTTTGATTTCATTGATGCGAATCTATGATCCGTGACCCCGGGAAATGACCCGTGCGCTACAGTTCTTTACGTACAGGTTGCTCCAATAAATATGTTATTTTTGAAAATTGTAAATAAATAATAACGTTTCATGAAATTATGTTTTGTATGTTCATAAAACGAAAACGCTAAACCGTATACTGTATAATAAAGGCGGCGCCTAAAAACTTTTTAAGACAATCAAAGAGTAACTGACTTTACAATAAGCAACATTGTCCCAAAAATAATTATCTATGTTTATATATGGAGTTCCGAGCCGCAATGGTATATTATGTCCATAAACAGCCCATAATGTTCCCACTGCTGGGACACAGGCTTCCTCTCTATGAGGGAGTGGGCCGTAATCCACCATGCGGGCTCAGTGCGGGTTGGTGGATGTCACTGATGGTTTGGAGAGTGGTGGTGGCCCGCCCAGTGGTACCGGCCCCGACTTGTAAGAAATAAGTCCATGAACTGTCTGAATAGAACGGTGCAGTACATAAACAATATTTTTTATTATAGGTACTTAATAAGACAAGTACATGTATGCAAAGATAAGCCGGATGACTGGCAATAAATAAAGTTCCTCGAAGCTGTCAGAAACCAATTATTCGGTAAAAACTTCCTCATTCTTAAACACTGTCCCTTTGTCTTTCCCCACCGGTAGAAATGTTCAAAGTTCAAGGAGGATTACTTTTTCTGCCGTTCCGAAGCATCTTTACAAGAAATTACTGTTGTTGTTGAAACCAGATTTTAAATGTCATTGGAATAATTTATAATCAATAAGTTATCATTTACCTACATAAATACTACGTGCCGAGCCGGCCATTTTTTTCTTCACTTGATTGTAAAGTGGAGAATTTAATGTTGCATGGAGCTTTTATTTTTAGTGAGATAACGTTGTTTTTCCATTTATTCAGTAACTGAATCGATATTTCACCGTATTACTTAGTAGCTACGGAGTTGGCACGCAGTGCATCATACACGTACCTAAAATCAACTAAGAATTTAAAAGTGACTACACTAAAAACTGTAAAAGTTTAACTAAACTGCTGACTAAAATAAGTCCTGCGGGGGGTTATTACGTAATACACTATCAGTAGTAATGGCTTTCATTTTGACAGTTCAACAAGATTCATTGCGGTATATACGTTGATGAGCAGACAAATTTTTCGAAACTTTCAAGCAATGGTTTAGCAATATCCCTCAAAATTATTCAAATTGTGGTCGATAGTGTGTTACGCAACTAGGGAGGCAGGAGGAAACCTGTATAAATTTTTTCATTGTATGGATTTTTCTTTTTCAGTTAAATTAATATTCACTGAATGTCTTTGCATCGTCCTTCCGAATCCGTAGGGCTAAGACATCTTAAAGCGAGAACAAATTCTGTCATGTAAAATAATAATCTGAAATCGTTAACTAAAGAAAACTGAGTATTGCCTGAAAATAAATAAATCTTATAGAGAAGCATGCTAACCCATAACATTTTAACCAAACCCTTATTGTGTGTGTCCTTTTAAAACAGGTCGCTCAGGACTCTTTAGATACCCTTGCTTTTAGTTTCGAAATAAATTAAAAAGTAAAATTCCTTGTTCCAGATGATAAACGCTGATTGAGGGCCAGGACTCTTGAGCGACCTGCGAGCGGACATCGGCGGCAATGGACCAACCACAGCTGGATCTAACTTGAATCTTTTGCTACATTCAAAGTTTCTTATGTATAGACTAAGTATAGACTTGAAAACTGTAAGATAATTCGGTTACTACCACTAACATCTTCTATTTGACGTTTGTAAGATAATATGACGTATGATTTATGTGTTTGCGCGGAAATCGCTGTGATGACATTGGCGGTTACGTTTTAGGCCTCGGTCTCGAAGTCAGCGATTGCGGGGCGGGGGTGGCGGCCGCGCGGGGAGTGGCGGGCGGGCGCGGCAACGAAGACCTGCGGAGTAATTGGGTAACACACTATCAGTAGCAATGAGTTTCAATTTGACAGTTAAACAACGTTCATTGCGTTATTTACGTTATTGACTGGACAATTTTTTCGAACATATGAAGCAATGGATCTTTCAAAATGATTCAGATAGATAGTGTGTTACGCAATTAGGGTGCCGGTCTCGAAGCTAGCGGGTTGATCGCGCGGCGCCAGAGCGGCGTAGTGTTTTTTGTTTCTTCCAATAACTGGTTAATTACCCTCCTATCTTTGTTGTTCCAAATCAGTGTCCTATCAAAAATCTACTACTACAATGTCTATTTATCTAATAAATCAACTACGTCATTGTAGACGCGCGGGCACCGCTGGACTGGTGCGCATCGCTCGTACGCCGCTGCCTTCGAGGCCAGTTCCATATAAATCTATGTATTAAAACGCGCCGCTCCCCGCGCCGCCGACTTCGTATCCGTAGCCTTAAATTTAGAACTCTATAGCTAAAGACTCTGATAGATATTTTTTAAAGTTTTTTTTTTCTTTTGTGATGATGCGTATGTGCGTCGTAGAAACTTCTTGTTTTACAAAAAATAGGCAGCTTCAATGTTCGGAATTTTAGTAACGATATTTTTTTCCCATGCTGCGTAATAATGTATAATTAATAGAAGCTAATGTTTTGGTAGGTAATTTATTAACATATCGATGGACTTTTCCCTTTTGGAGCTTAGTTAGGATCAACATATTAATATCCTCAAAAAGAAAATACTTTCGCGTTGATTGATGATGATTAAATTAGTATCAACGACAAAAATAGTGATTATTTCTAAATAGGTAGGTAATAGAAACCACGAACTGTCAATTTCCTAATATTGGTGATAGGTAGGTATTATACCATCTTTATTTTATAATAATGTGTCCGAGTAACATTATAATTAAAAAAAAAAAAACATTTTATTAATGTCATCTTAATTGACAGCTATGAAGTTCTCTTTTCAAATAAAGATGTTTCATTTATTTATTAATTTTTAAATACGTTATCGATCGATTCGTTCTTAAACCAAAATCATTCAATTTATGTAAAATATTGAGCAAGTGAGGTAAATATTTTTATTGTAAACAAAATACGGGAATTTGAAAATACCTACATTTTAAGACCAAATAATTGTTTTTGTTTTCCTATTGTTGCTTGTTAGGATTGTTATTTTAATTATGTATATATAATTAGGTATATTCTTGAGAATCGACGTAAAACGTGTTGCTATTCGATATACATACTTATCAAAAACGATGAGACTATAATGTATACTAATTTTTAACCTTATGATGAAAAAAATATACCTAAGATATTGAAAACCATAAAATATTGAGATGTGAAAAAATGAGGCTTAGATATTTTTTAAATTTTAAACGATTCTTTTTTCAAGACGAAGACATTGCAATTGCCAATAATTTGCAACATATTTATTATTATTTGTTTTTATTTATACTCAAATTATACATGTAGAGTTAAACTGTTTAATAAGTCAATATAAATAAATAAGTGTCAGTTATTAATACACATGTTTCCATGTTTCAAAAGTGTCAAGTTCAGGTTATCCTCTTTCCTTGTTTGGTTTTAGATTTACCTATAATTCGGAAACGATGCAATTCTTATGAAAATTACTATTATAGCAATATTTAATTAATGATTCTCATAATTTTAAATGGTTAGTACTACACTAAGTTTGTTAAGCTATTTAATTGAATTATTTTACCGTTAAAGTATTACGATGTAGAGTAGACTTGTTTTTATTATTTTCTTTATTTATAACAATTTATTGTAAAATTCATTCAATCAAGAATAACAAAGAATAACAACATATCATTTCGTAGTTATTTAATATTTCTAAACTGTTAATTTTAACTTAAAAAAAAAAAAAAACTGTTACTGTTGAAATGCTTCCCTTAGTGATATTATTTTATACCAAAATATCTTGCCTTATGAGATTATTTTAATAGTAATAATGTTCTTGATTAATAATTATTAAAGAAAACATTCCATACGTTTTAACAATGCCTTTTATTTTATAATCAAGTTTTAACATAAAATCAATTCTGAAAATTATTATATTTTACTTTAGATTTTTGCAGCTTACAGCATTATGTTTTAATAAATAAATTATTGTTTAAGTTAAAATTATTATTAGTACCTATGTGAATGCTGAATAAATTTAATCATTGTTTATTTTGTTTACGTCATTTGGCTGGAATTTCCAATACTTAGTCACATTTTTTCATAATTTTGCCTGTCCCTCATAGGTAAGTTACCAATAAATTGCGTGACTGGTAGGCACCAAGGTTCCTTTTTTGTGTTCCTTTAAGTTCAGTGATATTCTACTTGAAAACACCGGTAAAGGTACCAAATAAGTACCACCCAACTTATGTAAACAGTGCATAATGCTCTTTTGATATACATATCTATAATTCTATGACAAAACCAGCGAATTAGGTCACCGCGGATCGTATTAAAAACAAAACCATTGAATTCACTATCTTAGTTAAAAGCGATAAAGTTCAAAATTGATTGCAGAAGATCAAAACTAATTTCCTTTGTTCGAAAGGCCTTTCCACACAGTGACATAACGCATGCGTGAATGACGCGCGAACTGACCTCGACTGCGGCACGTGGGAATGTTAGCTGCCTCGCTCTAACACCAGACCTAACCTATTGGGCGATTTCAAAAGTAATCGAAATAAGTATACCTGTCTCTTTTTAGCGTAATGATTCTTTTTTCAATGTAAAGGTCATAAAATTGTACTGGCTAGTTTACTATCGATAAAAATCAAGAATGCAATAGGAATAGGTTTCTTAGTTGTAGGAATTTCTGCCACTAAAACTAACACCCGCCTTCTCTATCATGAATTTTTGCAGTAAAAATCTAGTCAAAAGCGGAAAATCTTTTACTTTTGAAGAACTGAAAAATCAATAAGTTCATGGGATTGAAATGATGGTATGTTCACTTTTGTTATTTCTTCAAAACTTAATGCTTATTAGATAAATAATCTGTTACATTTGTACTTCTGTATTTAATGATTGGCTGAGGACGAAATGAGCATAAGCATGTCTATAATGTTCCCAACTGCCACACAGGCCTCTCTGTGAGAGCGAGTGGGCCGTAATCTACCACGCGGGTCCAGTGCGGGTTGGTAGTCACATGTCTTCGAATTTTTGGTTCTAGGACATGCCGGTTTCCTCACGACGTTTTCAGACGAAATTGGAAAATCCAATTTGGAAAATGTTTGGTAACAACGCGCTTTTGCACTGGCATTCCAGGTTCTAGGGATTCCTGGAAGATCAGTCAAAGTGTGATTGTTGTCCAGGATTAGAACAAAGGGACAGTATTATTGTAATTCTGTGACATAAGGGTCTGTCTTTGCAAGGCATATGATTACCCACATTACATTAAGTCTAAAGTAATTATAAAAAAAGAGGAAAGAATTGATTTTTTGTATGTTTGTTTGTTACGCTTTCACCCAAAATCGGCTCTCGGGATTTGGATTAAATTTGGCAAATGAGTAGACCATGCCCTGGATTAGTACATAAGATAATTTTTACTCCTATAATCCCACGGGATCGGGACCTATGCGGGTGAAACCGCGGGGCGCACTTAGTGTCTAAAATAATAAAAACCGTGCCAACCTGCACTGGGTCCGCGTGGTGGATAACAGCCTGATCCCTCGTAGAGTGGAGGGCTGTATCCCGGCTGTGGGAACATTATTGGCTGATGGCTGATTGTGCTTAGGTACATGTAAATATGTAGCTTCATCTACTCATATTTAAAACAATACCTAAGCTACTAAGATAGTCATAGATAAATCAAGTGCAGCTGTATTTTATACAAAGCAAATATGCTTAAAAAAAGCACTCCTACCAATTAATCACATCAAAGTTTTTACCAACACTTTACGTCAATACATTCTAATTAATATGTAACTAAGTTCTTATAACGACCTCCATGAGATCGCGGGGAAGACCTGCCAATCTATTCTGTAAAAATCTCACCGTGAAAACTTAGGTGAAGTTAGCTGATATTCCACCCGGTTTGACACTATTGGCACTTCAAGCTTTCACGGTGAGATTCTTACAGACTTGTCGATCGACCGGCTTCATGAGGCTCGCACAGACCAGCACCCTCATGTAACACTTTCAATTACAATCTGAATCATTTTGAAATATAATGCTAACCCATTGCTTCGCCCGTTCTAAAAATTAGTCCGCTCAACAACGTAAATAACGCAATGAATGTTGTCGAACTGTCAAAATGAAAGCCGTTGCTACTGTAAGAGCTGATTTTTCAATCGACAGATTATTTTAATTCGTGGAATAAAACTGACGTCTGACAGTTTTTGTATTGTAGAACTGTCAACATTTCAAAATGATTCCTCCGATAATTATCTGGCGTTGGAAACATCAGCCCTTAGTGTGTTACGCAATTACCCCGAAAGTGAAGCATACTGCATGACACAAAAGGGAGGAGTTCTACAATCAGCAGTGTGTGGAAAATGGCTGCCAATGATGCTGATAATAATGATGTAGTTCTTTTACATAGTTTGCGAAAAAAACCCTTTTGTTTTATTAACAATAGATGCATTTGCATCAGCCGTTCGCGACGGTTACATCATGAGATGTAATTACATAAAGCTATGACGTAAACGATATTTAATAAATTATCTTATTGAGTATTCTTAGGTGTCCTTGTAGGTACAGATGGTGTTAAGATACCTGTGTTGGTTTTATTGGTGTACGTGTAATATTTTTTTGGTATGAAACCAAACTCCTTGGTCACGTTTCTGGATGACAGCGAGGACAAGTACTTTGACGCCTAAGAAGTGTACTTTTGTTTTGGTTGTATACAGGGTGGCAGGAACATCGACACGCAACCTATTACCATGGATTCAGTACATGATTCTGAATCAAGTTGAAAATTTTCGTCGGTTATTAAAAAAAAAATTAGCTATTCTATACATTTTGACCGCTAAGGCACTTTAACAGCAGATTTTTTTTTAAATAACCGAATAAAAATTTCTACTCTAAAGTTGTCAAAAAATAAAAGGCCCGTTTTGACATTTGAGAACGCGTTCTTGACACCTGTCAGTTTCATACAAACGAATACGTGTCTTGCGAATTTGATCTTTAATAACTACTAGAACTGTCAATGTCAAACCGGGCCTTTTATTTGTCTTACAGTGTGCTGAATACATGGTTTCATATTAGTCATGAGACTCCATGGAAAACCGTCACTAGGTCGTCGGATCGTCATCTTTGAAAATGTGATGTCATGTATGGTATTTTTAAATAAAATTATCACGAGTATAGATTAATGAGATAAATCACATAATAAAATGAAACTGATTATAACGCGTAGTAAAAAGGTATATAATTGACAAGTCGTTTCTTTTAGTGTATCCAGAAAACGGATCGTGAAATGTCTGTTTAAAATAGTTGTTTTGGAGTGTTTATGAGATTCATTGTGGAGAAGGCAATTCTCTTTTTTATCAATTTAAGTTCTATGAAAAACCTCCTACATTCATAGTGGCTTTAATTAATATTCTTTAAGGTAAAAAGTTATAGACAACTTATATTTCTGGTGGCTATCTAGCGCCTGCCAGTATTTTTACTGCTTCGTTTATCTTGCGCTCGCGCCTTTTAGCAAGATGTAGGAGAGAGAAACATTTTGCAGTACAATATTGCTCCAAGTTTTCTTTAAGGCATAAAAGAAAATAAGGGCCGTTCGTAGTGAATTTATATTTTATAGGCATGTTACAGTTTAGCTTGTACAATTAATTAGTGGTCGTATTATTTGTTATATATTGGCGCCGATCCCTTGTTCACAAACTTAAACTAAATTTAAATTCAGTGCATCATTTTCTTTCATTAAGAAAAGGACAGAAGATAAATATTAGTTTAGTCCTGTCAAATTAGTCAGCGCCGGACGTAAATTGATGTATTTTTAGTCACCATGTTTTTAATCATGTCTAAGATGTCTATAGAGTATCCTAATTTGACAGGACTAAACTAATTTTTATCTTCTGTCCTTTTCTTAATGAAATAGAAAGAAAAAGATGCACTGAACTTAAATTAAGTTTAGTTTGTGAACACGGGCATCGGCGCCATTGGTTATAAAGATCATAAAACTAAAGAGAAGCATTAGGAGAGAGAAAAAATTTGCAGTATAATATTGCTCTAAGTTTTCTTTAAGGTATAAAAGAAAATAAGGGCCGTTCGTAGTGAATTTATTTTTTATAGGCATGTTCCAGTTTAGCTTGTACAATTAATTAGTGGTCGTATTATTGTTATATATTGGTTATAAAGAACATAAAACTAAAGAGAAGGAATAGAGCTTTTTCTTTTATTTTCAAAACAGGTTTCTGGATTTGTTAGTTATATTTTTTATTCATCAGGGTTCATGAGAGGTTTCATATCAAGGCAATCGTATCATATGGTTTTAATAGGTTTTTATATTTTATTTATGTTTTTGATAGATTCTTTTATATTTTATGAATGTGAGAACATTGTAGGCTATAGATTTGTAAACTATTTTTTATTTTTAACCCCTGACGCAAAAACGACGGCGTTAAGTTTGACGTGTGCGTCTGTCTGTGGTATCGTAGCTCCCGAACGGATGAACCGATTTTGATTTTGCTTTTTTCATTTGAAAGGTGAATTATACAAAGTGTTGTTGTGGTACTTGTTCATAGGCACTATCCTCCCCTATCTATTGATACTGTAAAGCTTCAGACGTTTCATAAGTGTTCATTGAGTGAACATGTGAAATAAAATATTTTGATTTTGTTTATTAATCTAGTAAATCTGATGACAAATCCGTAGAAACATTTGACGAAATAGGTAGGTACGTAGGTACTAACGCAATACTCCGTGACAGCCCCTTTGACATACATACATTGCTCCGTTCGTGTAATTTAACACGTCAAGCAAACTACTTAGCTAATATATCAATGTTCGTCAAATTACCATTAAGAACCGTTACAATTTGTGATAATTCTATAACATAAAATATTGTGACAGCCGGTGTCCGGCTGCCTACCGAACTATCGATAACATACAGACGGCCATCTGTAACTGTCACTATATGTGAGTCGATATTAGTTTCAATTCAAATGTAAACATACATACCAACAATTTTTTCAATAAAGGCAAAGCAATGTGAATTATATATATATTATTTTGTACTAGCTTCTGCCTGCGACTTTATCCGTGTGAAATTTCTTGCTTCCCCGACCCACCCGTTGCGTCGCATCGTCTGCCCGCGCTTTACTTTGTCTTGGCTTAGCGTTCTTACTATCATTTTTTCGTTTTTATCGGCTCCTAAGGGTCGTAGCGTGATGTTACATAGCCTTCCTCAAAAAATGGGCTATCAAATGCAAAAATAATTTTTCAAATCCAACTGGTAGTTCCAGAGATTAGCGCGTTCAAACAAACAAACAAACTATTCAGCTTTAATATTAGTATAGATTATTATTAGTGTAGAATATAGATTACAATTTCATCACGAAGAACAAATTGGTCACAAAAATATGACCGACGAAACACACCCTTTAAAATCATTCGCCATTTCGAATAATTAAAAAATAATAATTAAAAATAATAATACGACACAAATAATAATTAAAAACAGTGTTATTGCTTACTTAAAAATAAACCCCAAACTGTGACAAAGTTCTAAAATGCACAAGAAGAAAAGCAACTTGGAACTTTTTCAAAATAAATTCCCGTCTCGGGAAAATCAAAAGAATTTTCTCGTATTTCGTATTAGGCGTTGAACGTGTGCTAGAGAATACCAATGATCGATATAGTCGGGTATCGATTGAAATGAATCGATTTAAAACAATATTGGTGCTGGAGATATATGAGGTGTCAGCTCGTGATTTATTTGCGTGCCTCCGACGATATTGGTGCGCGTGAGTTCTGCTACGTAAGTGTGGAAACGGAGCTTTTTAATTAAAATTATGAGTGGTTTTCATTTTAATTGTAAATATCTTTTTATAAAAGATTTAATTGTAAATATCTTGTTATGTACTATAAGGTAAATTATAAATTAAGCATAGCCTTTGATATCTTCATTTTATCAAAGCCTTTTCTTCCGGTTTTCACCCACTAAAATCGTTTTCAGGTAAAATTACCTGTCCATTTTATATAATAAGCCGCTTAAGGCAATGGGTTTTTACTAAATGCTACAAAAGGAAATGAAATCGTAAACGTTGTTTGAGCATGGAAACCACCAATGACTTGGAGATACGGAAGAAATACGCAACACAGGAATTTCTCAAAGATCATTTCTTAGAAAATTTTCAGTAAATAAAAAAAAAAAGCTTATTTCGAACGCCAAGGGTGTTGCAGGGATGGCTAGTGCCCTATTTCTGCCATAAATGAGGAACTTCTTTCTGTTTTACGATTTTCTGTCTTAAAATATGAACTCCTTCGAATACTCAGTGTTTTCGTAATTTGGAACAGTAAAGGCAACTCTGGTCCCCAAGATACAGGCGCCGCCGTAAAGATCCAAATGATGATCACGAACAGTTACAGACCGTAAGGTAATAATACTTTGGATCAATAAATTTATTATTATTTATAAATTATTATTATGAATTATGCACTTATTTTCAAATTCTTACTCCATATTATATTAGCTACCAGAAGTAGGTAGCTGAGCAAGTAAATATTTGTTGACTTTAAGAGTAGTATAGTATATTGCGCAATAAAGAGGATTTTCCATAAAAGTATAATTTTAGTATCAATAGAAGACTTAAAAAGTAGATTCTGCAAACTTGTTTAGTAGTTGCATTGAATTGCAGGTGCGTTGAAAATTGTGACTTGATGAGATTATTACTACGGGTTTAAGGGAAGAAGTGGAATTGCTATTTTCGAGTAGCAGTAAGTGGATATTTAAAACTATATCTTCTGCCCGCGGCTTCGTCCGCGTGAAACTTATTGTTCGCCGACCCACCCCGTCGCATCGCATCGCCTGCGTACGCTATTACTTCGTTTACACTTAACCTTCTTTCTGACTTATTTTTGCTCGGGTCCTAGCGTGATGTTAAATAGCAGAAGTAGAAAAGAGAATTCTATTGTATTCTATTCTATTCTATTCCATTCTATTCTATTCTATTTATTCTATATTTTTAAATAAGTATTAGAATATAGAAAGTATAAAAACATTTAAAAATATAAAAAATAGTAGCCCACCGGTATCGGGAACAGGGTCCAAGCTACCGGTGGTCAGGGCTCCAGAGAGAGGAACCTCCTTTAGATATAGATTATTATTAGGAAACTAAATCTAACCAACGAAGTTGCTTTTTGCGTGTAAGACTTTTTTCATTGTACCTGTCGCAGCCAACTGGTTAAATTAGCCGTTTAGTCAACCGCCTGGCCTTTGGAAGTAGTGCTCGGCTCGCTTCGCTCTCTCGGTTTGCACGCGGTTGATCACAGTTCTAACCTAACCCATTTGGTTGGGGTGCCCTGGCTTAGTTACTGTGACCAATTCGGCTCGCACGTGATTGGTTACAGTTCCAACCTAAATTAAAATAATTTATTGAATATCATTCAGGCCGTTAGTTGAACGGCCGTTAAAAGGCTAGGCGGTTAACTAAACGGCTAGCTAAACCAGTTGGCTGCGATATACCTGTAAAATTATCTGATTCTCTCTGGCTCTAAGTAGGCTGTATTTGTTACGGTGGGTGGGGATTCGAAATTAGTAGCGTTAAGACCCCTGTCTAAACAAATTATCACATTTTATTTGACGAAAAATGACAATAATTTAAAGAATGTCAGAAGCCATCAAAGCGGTCTTTAAGTTAATTCACAAATTGGTTTGTAATCAATTATGTTTCAACAATGTGGCTTGGATAACTTTGCCTTTCATGATGCGACAAGTGCTTCGACTGCAGCTTTGCAATGCATTCCGAATTAAAGTCAGATGGCATTGCATTAAGCTGATATCAGACGCTTCACTGCATGTTCATGATAATAAATTAAAACTTTATTCAGTTCAGAAAACAATCTGTCAAATTTCTTTAATAGATTTTTAACTTTATTGATAAAGGATTAAGGTTCAAGGTTGATTGGGAAAATTTGACAGTTTCGGGTAGCTTGACCTGCTGGCGTCTGTACAATAAAAAAAAACTAGTAACAGATTACATAGGAGCCTTAGCAGTGCTAGATTTTTACAAATGCCCTGGACACGAGCACATGAAAGTCGTCGTATAGTCCAATCTGTTCCGAGGCTAGACAAACATTTTCATTTATTTTTGTGAAACAATTAAGTAATTTGATAAAGTAAGAACAAAAGCAAAAAAATATTGTTTGGGCCATAATGCACCACGCGGGGCCAAGTGCGGGTTGGTGGATTCGACTTTTTTTGGTTTCGTTTCCTCACGATGTTTTCCTTCACTGCGTGAGAGCAGTGTGGTGATGAAATAATTTACACAAAGTAAAGTGCCTGCTTGAGTTCGGGCTAGATATAGTTCGAGTGAAAGATGCTAAATGAAGGAGAAAAATGAACAAAAAGTGGAGCGTCTGATATCTGCTTTACGAATTGCGATAGCAATTCAAGATCATTCAAGATGGATGCCTTCTCCCTTTAAGTGGAACAGAGTAATGATTATAATGAATGAACCAAATTATAGTCGAGAGGTAATTGAAATAAATTGGGCGTCATTCTGATTGACAGTAATTGCAATTATAATATGTCGTCTGACGAAAAACCTTATTACATTGCGAACGGTAGATTTTTATCGAGAAAGGGGCATTTATTTAACAGTTAACATTTATTCATGAATAAATTGCACGAGTACCTACTTGGTGCGGATTTCAAATGCCTTCCTTTAAACACAAATTGTCGATTCATTTATTGGTACTTTTATATTGCTGTAAGATTTGACTTTCGACCTTATCTATTATACAGAATACCACATTTGTAATCCGCGAAGGGTTAGGCACAGGTGTACCTATACTAAACCCACATTTCGCCAGTTATGTTTAAGCCCTATGTAATTGGAGCGAGCCTATTGCCATCAACCGGGCACAATTCCAAGCTCTGGACTGCTTCTGAGAAATTCCTGTGGAAAATCCCAATAACTTTGATCTTGGAATCGAACCCAGGAACTCATGCTCAGCAGTAACGCAACCACTAGACCAACTAGGCAGTATATCTTTAAAAAGCGATCAATTCGATTGAATCCGTAATGAATTTTCAAAACTACGGGATTGTTGGTTTTTTGACTGACAAAGGTCCAGACTGGTTTCTTTATATTAAACACTTGCCCGATCAGCACCCTTATTGCGTAACACACTTTCAATCATAACCTAAATCATTTTGAATATTATTGCTAATCTATTGCTTCATATGTTCGAAAATTTGCCTGCTGAACAACGTAAATAACGCAATGAATGTTGTTGAACTGTCAAAATGAAAGCCATTGCTACTGTTAGTGTGTTACGAAATTACCCCGCAGATCAGTGCGAAGTGGAATTTTTAAAATGTGAGATCGTGAGTCATTTGTTTTCGATGGAAAAGTGGATAATACGAAAGACAAACAAAAGAGGATACCTTCATTATTTTCCAATTTACTGGGAGTGCTATCGAGTGCTGTTGCATGTCCTGGGATGATTATGATCAGCAGATCAGTAATAATAACATCTCATTAATAATTGTCAGTAGTAACGGCAGACATGATTATATAGAGGCAATCGTCATTATTTTAAATATTATATTTATGTATGTAGGCACTTAATTTTAAGGGCCTCGGAAATGTAAACAAACAAGTTAAAATTATACAATGACCAAGGCGAGTCATTAGTTGAATATTAAAAAGTCAACACGCACGGAAAAGATGCTGTGATTAATAATATTTTTAGGGAAGTAGTCGTTGGTCACTATTTCTGTATTATGACATACAAAGCTTACTTAGTTAAAAGATTGAATCCAAGAATAAAACGAATTTTATAAGTAAGTATGGTGGTGCTTTTTGTGCACACCTACGAAGTTAGAATCTGTCATAAATAAGAATAGAAGAAGCCTATTATGGTCCCACTGCAGGGCAAAAGCCTTTTGTCATACAGAGAAGGCACGAGCATTGATCACTACGCGTGCTCAAGGAAGATTGGCGATTCCAGATTTTTATTTTTATTTTATTTTACTTGGGAAAATAAACGGTTACACGTTACAATGTTATTATATGGAACTTAAAACTAAAATGGGAGTATAAATGTATAACCAACAACATTTTCCACATAATATAAAAAAGTTAAACAAATACGAACGGCGCGCGATGTAAATTGTTACAGAGTACAATTTACATTGAACGTAACAGAGTTTGGTTAAATATAAAAAAAAAACTAAACTGAAACAGGTAAAAATAATAAAAAGATAAAGAAGATATAATAGAATATTTAAAATAGAAATTATGATTTTAGGATTGTTATGTACCTAATTCTGCTATGATTTTATGCGCAATACTTCTAAATTTTCTAGCGGAAATAGCAACGACTTACATTACTTATTAGTCCAAGTTATCCTACGACGGTTCCCTTCGCCGATGTCGGTGATGTCCAAGATAATGTTCAAAAGTACTGACGCCAGCACATCAAGCTACCCGAAACTGTCAATTTTTTTTTTCCGGATGGGAAATCATCAAATGACCCCTCCCGCTCTGGGTGGAGCGGAAGGGAGTGTTAGACTCTTACTGACTAAAACCCACCCATGTTCCTTCCTTCGCCCTTTATGTTCCGGGGTAGCGGTAACCCTTTCGGACAATCCCGCTGACCCGGCAGGCTTCGGCCCTGAGGGGCCCCTCGTTATGCTGACATCTCTTTGAGGCGCGCGTGGAACACTTACGCGCCGTCCGGCACGGGCCTGGTCCTGATCGGGCGGTGAGCTACCCATTGCTCTCCGCCCGCAGGCCCGCGCCTACGGTGGCCGGTAGTCTTCACTCGACTCCCGACGCCCGGGGCGTCTCCCGCGGCGGCTGGGACGGGAGGCTCTCTCCCTCATCCGTCCCGCCACCTCCTTCGCTAGCATGACTGCTTCGCAGAAGGAGGCGACTGCCTCCCACTCCCTCTCGCCCCAGACCATGGCTCGCACCAGGGCCGGGCGCGAGAGGCCGCCGCTGCTGCCGATCGCCTCTACGACGACACGGCGGTGCTCCGCCCAAGCGGGGCAGACCTCCACCGTGGTCGCACCGGTCTGCTAGAAAATCTGCTAGAAACTGCCAAATTTTCCCAATCAACCTGGAACCTAATGCTTTAGCGATAAAGTTGAAAATTTATTAAAGTTTGATAGATTGTAGGAGCTTGATGTGCTGGCGTCTTTACATATGAATTGTAAAAGCCCCATTGGTACTAGCTCGGATTTGAACCTGCCATACCTTTATTTCCCTGATTTGCAATGGTTTGGCAATCCCGTTGGTGATATGGTGTCTATGTAAACAGTAACCACTTTCACATAGGACTCAGTCATTGGACAGCCTGTTTTTTATTCATACTAATATTATAAATGCGAAAGTAACTCTCTATCTGTCTTACCATTTCATGTCTTAACGGGTAAAAGGATTTCGATGAAATTTGGCGCACAGGTAGATGACCTGGGATAGGATACTTTGTATCCCGTAAGAACGTTCTCGTGGGATAATTTCCAAGCTCCACGCGGGGTTCCGCGGGCAAATACTGTTCTACCTCTAACTCAAATTTACTTAGCTTCAATAACATCTTTTATGTAATAAACTTAGCTGCCTACATGTTACGTATGGTACCTATTCTATATCTAACTCGTTCTTTTCCAACGTGCAACTTGTAAGTTGCTCTGAATGCTTTAATAGTACGTTAATCAAATATTTTAACAACATTTTTTGTTTATCTTTAAACTCGTTTATAGTTTTTGTAGAGACTTGTAAAAACTTATAATATGGAAGAACTTTTTTACCATTTTTTTTCTGGGTGGGAAGTCATCATATGACTTCTCCCGCTCTGGGCGGAGCGGGAGGGCGTGTCAGACTTTTACTGACTAAAACCCACCTGTGTTCCTTCAGTTGCCTATGCCACGGGCCACGGTATCTCTTTCGAACAACCCGCGGCCCTGGCAGGCATCAGCCCTAGCGGACCTCGTCAGTTCGTGCTGACATCTCTTTGAGGCGCGCATAGAATACAACGCGTCGTCGACCCGGGCCTGATCCTTGCCGAAGAACTTTACCCTTAGGCCTCTTTGGAATATCTGGTTTTCCAAAATGGCTCTATAATGTTCCCACTGCTGAGACAACACAGGCCTCCTCTCTGTGAGAGGGACTGGGCCCTAATCCACCATGCGAGCCCTGTGCGCGATGTTACATGTCTTCGAATCTTTGATTCTAGGACATGCCGCTTTCTCATGATGTTTTCCTTCACCATTTTGAGAGCATTGGTGATGAAATTTAATACTCAAAGTAAAGTGCCTGCCACGACCTACAACTCGTAAGTCGGGGCGACACCATGGGGCCAACAATGCTCCGGTAGGAGGATATAGTCTTCACCAAAGTATAAGTGCACTTCCACGAAGACTATAGCCACACTATTGTTAAGAATCCATTTGAGTTGCAGGCTACATAACAACAGATACTACCAACACCTTAAATCTCGGAACAGCACAATAACCACACTAAACATTGTTAATTAACCGATTACCATCACTCAGTGTCACTTCCAACACTAATTGAGACCATCCATCAAGCTAAAACTAGAAAATACTGTTACAATCATAACAGCCGACCATCAGACAACCCGTCCTGTCATACATATGCGTCCCTATTCGCAAAAAAACTAAAGGCCAATAAATCTAGTCGCAGTTTCAACTCGGCGATAAACAAATATCAAAAACTTGTCAAAAATGTAGGGAAATTAAAGGAATTTGTGTGTGTGAAAAGTGATCAGAGGGGCCTCTGATCTCAGTCTCAATCTGTCAAAAATCACGTCACGCTGAGATGAGATTGCGGCTAGATTTTGAACGTTTTTACTTACGGGAATTGGCCTTCGGACTGTGAACGTTCTTAAAATTACGAGAATTGCCCCTCTGATGTCTTTGGTCCCACGTCTCACAAACTTATCTTAAATCATGAATTAATCGGTCGCAGGCTGCGGGGCAGACAGACACAGCACTATCTCGAGTACTACGCCAGTAGTTGTACAACCACTGAACCGCTTACACGCATTCGATTTACGCGATCGAATTCCGAATTAAAAAAATCGATTTTATAAGTGATGTGTTGATGAATCGATATGGAGTGCATGAATCCGATTGGTGACAGTGCTCGGTTATATCGGATTGACTGTCAGTGCGGATAATCATAATCAGTGCGGTATTGTGTTACATTTTAATGCAGATTGACGTAAAGCAAGTTTGTGGCATGTGAAGTAACTTTAAGCGATCGGTAAAGATATTGGTATTATTGCTATTACTTCGTTCATATTATTTTATGTTTTTTGACTGAAATCCAGCGTCAATCAATATCATAATATACATATAACAATATTTTAATTACAGACTATTAAAAAACAAAAAATAATTGACCTTAAAAATATATCGACTTAAATCGATCATGAGATCGATAAATCAATTCGAATCGAAACCGGAAACGTCTTAAAAGTAACCGCCTGGCATTCAATTGTTTACATCGAGCAAAACAAACAACGTTTTTTATCTCTCTGATATAATTGACCGCCTTTTGGTTCACTATCAAGAATATTTGATTGAAGTAATCTAAGTTTTGATCTTCGCGCTTACCGTGACGCTAATTGCCACAACGGTCTATCGATATCACGTCTCGATTATTTTCGATTAAGTAGATATTAGAACTCGCTCGATTGTGGAGTGTGAATAAGATCTCTTATTAATGATCTCTTCATAAATAACAAACTTTACTTAGGTATATTAAATTAAAAGTGACTTTTCTATTCTAAGTTGCTATACTGACAATGCTTTCTACATAACGAAACTACAGCTTTAAAAATATTAAATTTAATGTTAAACATTTTCTTGTAGCTCAATTATTTAGTATATCCGCGACTAAAAGCTCTAGGAAATGTTAAAATACAATTTTCTTGCTCTCGAATTTTCTCAAACCGGACTGTATGAGAAAATTTTAAAGTAAACTGACCCAAGGCGCGATACCCCTTATTTTCATGAGTCTTACTAGTTACAAAACATGGTAGGTATACAATGTGGGGGCGATCATACCACATTAATTTAAACTTCATAGATTTAATGACGTTCCCAGTAGGTATACATACAAAAAAAGGTATAAATAAAAAAAATCAATTAAATATTTATATATTTAATTGATTTTTTTATTTGATTTTTTTTTAAATTGATTGCAATATAGAAAGTAAAAAGTCGGTAAAAGCCGCAGTTGGTTTATAATTACCACTATTTAGTTTGTTCGTTTTTTTTTTTAAATCTATGCTGGTATTTACTTGATAGTCTCCAAATACTCCTACGGTTTAGTATTGCGAGTATTTTCATTTATTGTTGTCTCCACATACACCATAAAATTTTCATTGAGAAAATTTTATGTCCGCGAAAACAAGACACTGTTTATTTATTTTACCAGTTATTTAGCGTAAACAAATGATGATTCTTTTGATTTACACCATTGTCTATTTTTTTTACTGAAGACGTGTTAATCAGGCTCGTTTTTTCCGTTGCGTACAAAGGCCATCAGAAATCATTGAATTATGACGGTCCTTTGAGGAAAAATATATTAAACAAATAGGCAAGAAGTACCAGGTGAAAGTGATGGTTAAAGATATATTTTTATCTTTAGAAATCAGTGATGATTTTTATGATACTTAAAGCCTAGTTTTAATTATCTCAATACATACATCCAGTTTATATTTCAATTACCGAGCACATATATTTATACATACTTATATGCTTATTACGTACAACGAAAAAAAAACATACTAACCCATTGTAGAATAAACATCATTTTCCTCTTGAACCTAAAATGTTATTGACTCTGCATGGATGAAAAATATTTATTCCTCAATTTTTCACAATAGCACCGACCACTATTTGTCTCTGCATCACCCAAAGGTTGACTGGTAGAAAATGCATATGACATTAAGTCCGCCTCTGTACATTTGCGTGTAAAGTATTAAATAAAAACCCAAAGAAAATATCAACTAGAAGCACAACACAGAAACGTTGTCCTATTGACACATAAAAACAAAACAAGAGCATAATTATAATTGAATTATCGACGACAACCGCCCCGCACCGCACCCATTATTTTGCATTGCTTACATTGCTCCTGAAACATTCCTGGAAACACGAATCATCAGTTAAAATTTGTCTATTTTTCAGCAATATCAACATGTTACAACTTACGTCAGAAAAAAAATAATCAAACCATAAATATGGCGGTTTGTTAGCAATATAAACAGGGCATAGACAACATGTTAAGCACATGTCGTCCCAGACTGATGTAGTGCGTGATGATGGGTAAATGGCTATCAGAAGTTTTTATGTGTTCATACTTAACGAACGTAAATTATGTGGCCAAATCAAGATATGCGAGGGTAGGGTACACTTGTAACTACATTTGCCTCAGTTTATCAATGCATGGGGAACCGCCGCCGGCCGGCCGGTTACTTACAGATAGTTAACACTTTGCGGGACACTACACGCCCCCAGACGTACTAACAATAAATAGTACATTACGATACGTGTGACTTAAGTAGCGAGGGCGTTATTATTTATTCATTAGTTTATAATCCTGTACGAGTCGAAATAAATACTTTTTCTTTCTTTCTTTCTTTATTTATTTATATATACCTTATTGTACACCGCAAAGCAAATACATAGCATAAAAATACATTAAACACTACAAAATATGACAATATCGTATTACTGCGATCTCTTCCAGGCAACCTTAGAATGGACTGGATGGAATGGATGGCGTTAATTAATAGAATACTTACTTAGTTACATGTATCGTGTACTATTTTATATAACCTGTGACCTAAACCCGCACTCAAGTCACATTTTTCTGTGTAAAAACGGACTACATCACACTGCCACGCATCACGCTGCATGTTGCGTGTCAACGCACTGAATGAAGGCGTGTGGATGCATTTTCTGTGTGTTGGACTGTGCGTGTTTTCTATACAAACGGAGATACTTACAAGCAACGTTAAAACACGCATTCACGCGCTACGCTGCGTGGTTCGTGGCAGTGTGTAATCGCCTTAGTCAAAGATAAGCGTGACTTCAGTGCGGGTGTAGGACATACGTTCAGTTCCGAAAGTCTGGCGAAAGATGAAGCGTGAAGTAGGTACCTTTAGCAGTCTAAACCTACTTTCTAGCAATAGTGAAAAACAAAAAGGCTAAAACGATTGCTTCACAGATACCATGACATTTATATTCATCTAGCAGACACTAATAGGGTGCGACGATAATTTCGGATTATGTCACTTTTAATTAGCAACTAAATGGTTAATAGCTAGAAGTCTTGATTTAAGAGCTAATATAATTTTGTTAAATTAATTTAATAATTTTAATTGAACCATTGGGTAGCTGTACTCTTTTCGCTGGTAAATAAAACAAAAGAACTTAAGCCAGAAATAATAATGCGCTAGGCTTTAAAGCTTAACACTAAGACAAAATGGTGGCGACACGGGTACACTATGACAAAGTTAACATTGAAATTTTTGGCAACCAAGCGGACACCAGGTGAGGTCCATAGAGCTATATATATAAATTTTGTTGGTAGTGCGACTGGTTTCGCTGCCACTGGTGTCCAATCAGAGAGGGCCCTATATGTCAGAACAAAGAGACTCAGAAAGGTTTACAACGATAACAGTACCTACAGTGGCTCATGACACAATAAGCTCTGAACCACTGTCGCTCTTAGAAAAGCCACAGAACTTCATACTGCGATTGCTTTTGAATAGCAGGACCTGAAGCTTCGGTAATCTGAAACCGCATAGATTATCACTTGTATTTCTTTCTAAAACGGAAGGCCAATTCTCGTAATTTAAAACGTTCAAAATCTAGTTGCAATCTCATCTCAGCGACAATCAATATCAAAAACTTGTCAAAAATATAGGGAAATTAGAGGTATTTTTGACAAATTGAGACTGAGATCAGACTGTGAACGTTCTTAAAATTACGAGAATTCCCCCTCAGATGTCACCCGACACTGTACCGTCGTTATTCGGTATGTAATAGGTACAGTTAGATAATATAATTAGTAATCTTACATTGGTTGTTCGGCAAAAAAGCTCTTCAAAATTGAACCAAAATACCGCAAATACCAGCTAAAAACAGGACTTAGCTTGATTTATCTCTCACCTCCTTCACTTAGAGGCTGCGCGTACGCAATTATCCGCATAATTACTTATCTTGACCCAATTATGAGTTTGCGAAAACATTCACGTGGTTATAATTATTAATATAGAATACACGCACGGCTGGCGATATAAATCATATGCAGAATATATGCGTTAGCCATTCAGGTGGACGTGAACATGATTTTATTTAGTGCAGTGTTTGTACTGAATCTTAATGTTGGAGTTGTCGTGTTTGTTTATTGGTGAGTAAATGTTAAGCGTGCTATACATTTGTTCGGGTCGACATCATTCTGCACGATTCGGAATATGCATATACATATATATCATTTCGGCAAAATATACATTTGATTTTTCTGCCGAATGAAAATCGAACATGTTTGTAACAACCCCTTACTGTTCTGTGTGAGTTTATATACATAATCAGCCTATAATGTTCCCACTGCTGGGACACAGGCCTCCTCTCTTCGAGAGGTAGTGGGCTATAATCTACCACGCGGGCCCAGTGCGGGTTCGTAGATGTCGCATGTCTTCCAATAAAGACAGGAGTTTAAGTGACAGCGCAAGATTCCAGAGAAATTATCGAATAATAGCATTAAAAAAAGAGACATAATTGATCTGCTGAAAGTTGAATTGAACGGCTGTCATTGGAAAGTTGATATAGTTAGTGCCCTTTAACATACCATATAATTATAGTGTTTGAGGTTCCACACGAACACGTATTTCTTGGATTGAGGCCGAAGCCTTAAGCTTTATCCAGCAGTATATGTATACAAGGTGTCGTTTTGCATTCTCGTCAAATTTAAGGAGGTAACTATGCTACTGATTTTCGACACGAATCAATAATAAAATAAGTAGGTATTTTATTTTTTTAAATTTAATTTTTAAATGTGTGGGACACGCATTTTAAAACGCGGCCTGTGTGAGACCACACTGTAACTGCCCTTTTACACACACATAAAAACGCGGCCGCTTATACGATACCATAACGCGATTCTGTTCTTTGAAAGTGGTGCGTTCTGAAATACTGTCAAACTGAAATAACTGAAAAAACAAATATGTATTCATTATTTACCAGGGATGGTAATTTTATTTGATTATTTATGTCTTTCATAACTGCCTCCTGAAATTTGACGAGGATGCAAAATAACAGCTTGTATATACCAAAGGGCAATATTTCCCTTTGGTCTATACAGATTATAAATTAAAATCACAGTCGTGTCGTCTTGTCTGTCTGTGTGACCACGTTGTTCCTCTAAACTACGCAACGAATTTCGATGGGGTATTTCTCCATAATTTCGAGAAGTTATTCCGGAATGTTTATGTGTATACCTAATACATTACCAGTTGTAAAATCTGTGCCTAGTAGGGGCAGGTCGCTAGTAACTACTAATTTGTCGATAAAATCATCAACTGGCTAACTTTTTCCCAAATATGTTGGGGTCGGCTTCCAGTCTAACCTGATATAGCTGAATACCAGTATTTTACATGGAACGACTGCCTATCTGACATCCACAACACAGTTACTGGGTAATACAATACCCCTGATGGATGGATGGACGTTTGTTACTCTTTTACGCAAAAACAATTAAACGGATTTGGCTGAAATTCGGCACACATATGGTTTATAACCAGAATTAACATATAGGATACTTTTATCCCGATACTCCCATGGAATCGATACTTATGCGGATGAAACCGCGGGGCGCAGCTAGTAAAAAATAAACGAGGAAAAATCGACTGTCATGCGTAGTACTTACTTCACCGTACTCGTAAACCGTACAAGCGACAAGATTCATGAATAATATCACTTTGCGTATGAATGTAACAATTGAATTTAATTTTTTTTTTGTGGCCCAGTATGCGTTCTTATTAACATGACAAGCAAAAAGTTATACAATAGATTGTAACCTTCGCATGTAAGATATTAAGCACTAATGGAAAACGTTAGGTGCGATCTTATCTAAATGTTTCTATTATAGTTATTAATGACTTAATTTTTTAAGAGTTAAATATATTAGAGCAGGTTTAACAAAAAAATATGTGTGAAAGGTCAATACGTTCAATTCACCCAGTGGAAAATTGTCGAAGAAGACCAAAATCAATTTTCCCTTAGTTAACAGAAATATGGCAACAGTAAAAACCTTCAATTAAAATAAATAATAAAACGTTGATAAACAAAATTTCAGAGCGAAAGATTAGTCCGCCCCTAGTGCAATATGACACAATACAAAAAAAAAAAAACAAATTACCCTCGTTTTGGACTTGCCGCTGTCGAAATAAAAAAATATTTTAATATTAACATTTACGGGTCAGAAATGAATAACTGACCTGTCACATCAAATAAACAGAATATCAAGCTAAACTACATGCGCCAGAGCATACAACATTCGAATTGGACAAGCGACAACCCGTGGCGTGAACCGTAGTCAACTTCATAGAACGAAAACTGTATTTCTGTCTGTCCGTGTTACACGGTACAACGCCTCTAATAATACTTATCTGATGGAGTGATAACTGCAATGAGAATGTATATTTTTGATTATAAGATTGTTTATTTTTCAAGGAATGTAGAGATCCGGGTTTTAAGCCAAGGTACCGCTCTAATAAAACAGCCTTTAGCTAATACAGGATGGATCTTTTAAAAGCGGCTTGATTTTTTAAAATGTGTGTGTAACAAGTAGGCATGGACAGAATTTTCAGATAAAATTGTGTAGAAACTAGAAAACGTTGTGATAATTATTTTTTTCCTATTTAACTACTAGCTGACCTGGAGAACTTGGTACCGCCGCGGATCAATAAGAACGAATGATTGAGAAAATGAATTATCTTCTTTATTATTTTTTCTTGGATTTTTCTCATGTTTTTAAAGTTATTCTGCTATTCGGGGCGAAGACAATAAACTATTTTGATGCATATTTTAAATAACTAAGGCCTGATTTATCTGAGGATTAAATATTGCAGTTTGACAGCTTTTGTATAGAATATATGTCAAAATGTCATATTTATTCTTCAGACGTAATTATTGATAAATCAGCCCTAAAAAAATTACCTCTATCCTTGATATGTCAAGTTTCTGATAAAGGAATTCGTGAAAAACGAGCTTTTTCTTAAAAAGTGTGCTTTTATGACTTTAATTTATCTCTAAATTAATTCCCACATCGAAGTTACATGATAATCAAACTTGTTTACAATGTAGTACACACCTTCAGTCAAGGTTCATTTTGGGCGGAATATATTAGAATTAATTACAATTGTCTGATATATAAAACAATGAGACTGGGCGTCATAAAATTCATTGACAGTTGTTGATTTATATCGATTCTTGTTCACGATACATTATTTATTAGGTTACAAGGAATTTATAGGTTTATTTTTAATTCTTAAGTAGGTATTTCAAAATGTGACAAGAATGTTAAATACGTGTACTTTACTCGTTAAGTGCGAAAGGAAAAACTTAACTTAACAACTAATGATTTGAAATCGACATTTTTTTCAATCGACATCAGTCCTTAGGGGTAATTTTTTCAATAGTCAGAGAACTTATGTGTATATGAAAAATAAATAAGACAGTTTTGACATATTTTCTATAGAAAAGCTGTTTAACCGCAATATTTATTACTTAGATAAAAAAAAAATATCTGACTATTGAAAAATCGGACCTAAAGCTTTGGAATTAATTAGTCATTTCTTGTAACAAATTATTAGAATGTACGAGTAGTTAGTCTTTTGTTTTGCATTCCTATTGTATCTACCTACAGCCAATTTAAATAATAATTAATACAAAACAACAGATCATGCAAATGCGAATAGTTTCGAAACGTTTGCGCATGCGCACTGTCAGCCGTCAATAGTTGGCTGTCTGTATGTTTGACAGACAGACAGACAAAGATAACTAGACATTACGAAGACGTAATCTTTATGTCTTAAAGTGCATATGATATCTGTTTTTTTAGTAATGATGATAGATCTGTCCATCATTAGGTTGGTAATGAAGATTTAAAGTCAATATAACGACGATTGGGATTGATCGATCATCGTCGATTTGTGTGAAATATTTTGCACAAGATATTTTATATAGCAACGTTGGCAAAGATTTTATGAGCATCCTCATTTTATCATAAACTAGCTTCTGCCCGCGGCTTCGTCCGCGTGAAATTTCTTATTACCCCGACGCTTATGGCATGGTTTAATAATGATAAGCATAAAATATATTATCATAATTTACATTGGCATAACTAAATTCAGCATTACGCATAATATTATTAGGCATAAATGTTTTGCCATAATGCTTGTGGCCATAAATCCTGCTAGCATAATAATAATGAAGCATAATTTTATAAAGCATAATGTTAAAAACGCATTCTAACCCAAACCACAACACCAACAATAGAGGGGATCTGGCGTTCGGCGGCCGCTGCCGCGGCACGCTCGCTTCGCTCGCTCGCCTTCGCGCTTTAATGGTCACTGTTCTAACCTTACCTAACCCATATGATTCAATAACAGTAGTATCAGGAAACATCATACCTAATAATTGTATGCCTAAATACTATTATGCTAAATGCCTTTAAAATTTATGAAACTCCAACTTAAGCCAAAACATATTAGACTAAATGATAGTTATGCTAACCTTTGCATTATGCCAAAGTATTATTATATATTTTTTTTTTCTAAATTTATACCTTATAAGTTGAATAAGATACGTACATTCATACATCGGATCATTGCACTGTTATAATAAGATACTTAATTTGTAACTTAGGGGGATCGGCATTGAAGGCTGCAATACAGGCTATGCCTAGTTCGGGTAGTAGTTTCGGAATAAACAGTACCCTTATAAAAAAAAAAAATTATGCAGCAAGCTAATAAAAGTTATGCGAAAACGTTATGCCAAACGATATTATGCCTTAAAATTTTATGCCAACAGGGGTATTACCTTATGGCATCGCATCGCCCGCCCGCGCTATTACTTCGTTTTCACTTAGCGTTCTTTTTGACGCTGTTTTTTTTATTCTTGCTCGGCTCCTATGGGTTCTAGCATGATGTTAAATAGCTTTCAACCAAACTCTTCATCTTTATTATTAGTATATAGATAGATTAATCTAATAAGGCGGAATTTCGGTGAATTCGGAATTTGGGTTTTATTTAACTGTCTTGACTGAACTGTTCTTACCACTCAATTAGTCTCCATCTCTCTACACAGCTTGTGATAATCACACTTATATACCTCAAAAATGAAAGTATAGAGACTCTACCGTACGTAATTCTCACCGTTTTTTTTTTTATTCCCATCGTTTTTTTTTTTTAAAACGTTGCCCCGCACTAGGAATTACTCCTGTATCGTGGGTGCGTTTACAAACATTTAATCTCACATACACAAACAGCCAGACCCGGAACAACTACCTGTAGGCAATACAAATATTTGTTCCGTGCGGGAATTGAACCCACGACACGCAGCGCAGCAGTCGATCGCTCAGCCACTGCGCCAACCGTGTCGTCGTTTATTACCGAATTGTTTGCCTTAAATAAACATGTATCTTTTCATCTTTCTTTTAAGAAAAAACATTTTAAAAAGGTGTGTGAAACCTGCTGGTACAGTAATAAAATTAAATTCTGTGCACACAATTATTACATGATACAACTTGTTATCCATGTAAACTGTCAAAAACATGTTGATAAGGTTATTTCGTCGGTACTTTAGATCGCCTTATTAAACCGAGAAATTATGATTTAAGCGCAATCCTGCCACTTGAAATGTCCGCTGAAGAATTTTGTTAAAAGTGAAAATTATTTAAATTGTTGTTGTTTGACGAAAGAAAGGAAATACCGGTTCGCTTTTGTTTTATGACTTTAATGGCTCAAATTATTAAACAAGTAAATAAAAAATACATCTAGTTAAATTAAATAAGTCAAAATGTTTTAGTTTCGGGGAGATCAGTAGGTACCTCTGTTTTCCATAGCCCGGGTGGGACAGAATTAACGGTACTATTTAGTGCTAGTCAAAAACTATGGACAGGCAACAGCCAGATTGCAGTCTGAATAAGTACATAGTATAAATAGATGCATTACGTGAATCCATCTGATATAATGACTCCTGAATGCAGGATTTATCAAGCAGTAAGGAATTGCATGGAACTCTTAGATCTCCTTTAGCTGCAGTGACAGGCATACTTAGAAATGCGCTGCAGTTGACAATTCGGGATGCAGTCGGTCTGTCTTTTATCCGAAACTCTAATAGTTTTTACACCTAACAATACCTTGCATGATAATATCTGCTGAGATGGTTACCATACCAGCGTTATTTAAGTTTACAGTTACACTGGTGCAGTCACAAAATTTTGCACCTCATTACCGTCGAATCAAAACTCATAAATTAACCCTTAGGTAGTCTGTGGAAAGCTTTAATTAAGCAAAGAGTCAGTATTTTCACTGCAAATAGGCAACAGTGGGCCGGCCGTGTCCACAGCCTAACAACTAACAGTATATCGTTTGGAATACTGCTGATGCACTTATTGATACCCTGAATTCACTTCGCCGTAAAAGGTAAAATTGTCAGATAAGAACTGTCCACCATATTCATGTTTCAAGTCCAACTCTGCGTGATTTACGAAATGTACTCTGTGGGAGATCGGTCTGATCAACTTGCAACATTTCACTCAAATATAAAATTACAGGTGGTAGGGTTACCGACGAATTATTGTCTGGAGGGGGACATTGGTTAGGTGTTCTTTTTCCGTGTGATTTGACCCCTGAAACGACTTATATATGGTCAAATTACAGGCAACTTAACAGATTTACTATCGTGTCTGCCCCATGGCATTCAAAGGTTCAAGTAGGTGTGTACTCTCTTATGAAAAGGCTCTGTATAGGTAAGTTAATAGACTCATTATGTTAATCCATCTGGTATAAGGACTGCTGGATGGAGATTTTATCATGTTTTTTTTTTTTTTTTTATTGCTTAATGGGCCTCCACTTGACCTCGATCACGCCTGATGGAAAGCGATGGATGATGTCTACGAGTATGACGAAACGAGCGTGCCCAGAATATGCCTGTTCACTCTTACTTTGAAGGCAGACGGGTTAATTGTGGAAGGGAACACAGACGCTGGCAGAGAGTGACTGATGATAATGCCATGGTTTGTCTTTGGAACACTTGTTGGTATCTATATTTATTAAAAGCAGAGTATCATCTAACGTAGTCTGGCTAGGGTAGGGAAGAATGTTCAAGTTTAGATACAATCTTTCGACTTTTACCAACAACTTTCGGCAGCCCTATCCCAGAACGATAAAACGAACACGTTCCGATTATGATCTCGCCAGAACCCATGATGTCTTCGTTAAAATTCTGCACATTGTATTGAAAGTACTTGGTGATATTTACGTTACTTGCGCCGGATTCCAACTGGCATTTCGAAAGGTCAGGACTGGTGGTTACCATTCGTCATGTGTGTACTTGGAGTACTCTAAACGGGAACGATGTCGTAAGCAGGATTTACGACCGTTTCTTGTTCTTTTGGCGTTGATTCCGACTTGAAATATGTTAGTTATTTTGTGCCAATAATGACGAGATCATAAAGTTTTACGTGCTTTTGAAGGCGAAACGTTTATAACTGTTTGGTGATGAAACGTGGTATAGGTGCCAATTAAGACTAGGCTGTAAAGATTTCCCTCGCCAAAAGTGATATTAAGTGGAATGATATGTAAGGCCACTGTGCTAATGACTTATTTGATGGTTCACGAGGTTAAAATGGTAAGACTAGTTATATCGATTGGCGGCTTTTATTTTATATTGCCTTATTTTTTTTTAATAAGAAATCAGGCTTTATGCCAAGAATATATAATATTAATATTATTAATTGTCATGTCAGTAATCTGTGGTCATGTTGCTACGTAGGGACACAAGTCAAACTACTGACAGCTAAAAGCACACTGTTTTATTAAAAGGTAAAAGCAGGGCAGGGTCGAAGCCCATGAATTATCAATAGTCTTCATTTATTTTCGTTGCTTATATATTTGGTACATTAGGATATGTATATATCTGTGTATCTATGTTAGTATATTATTGCACCAACGACAACCCCATTTTACGTCCAGGCAAATCACTATCCATTCCAAGATTGCTTGAAAGAGATCGCAGAAAGCGATAACGCTGCCCATTGTATACTTTTAGTGTTCGATCAATTTTTTTTGTTATGAATTTTTGTGCTGTCCAATAAAGTATATTTATAAGACTGCGTTGTGATTTCCTTAAGTTACGGGCGGATTAAAATTTTTAATCAAAGTAAAACTTTTTATTCTAGATAAGAAATCATGTGTGCTACGAGTATGTGTGGACTTGCACAATAAATAAACTTTCATTGCAGACCACACACGATATTATAAAAAGGGCACTATAACTTCGTCTTACAAAATGTAATATCTTGTGTTAGTTCTGAGATCTTTAAGACCCCACCCATGTTGAGGAGCTTGCGCGGGTGCACGAACGTGCACGAACTATCCAACACAGATGAAACAGCCGCTTGTGTCCATAGTGCAGTGACCATACATAATTGTTGTTGTAATTGTTCCATAACCCTCCCCGGTCCTTGCTCGAGCCAGACCCGCCGCTGAGCTTTCAATTTCGTCCCTTAATAATTTTAACCCGATCCAGCCTGTCCTTTGCCGCTACCAGAGACGACACCCTTTTTTTTTTTTATTTTTTTTTATTTTTTTTTTCCGTATTGGAAATCATCAAATGACTCCTTCCGCTCTGGGTAGAGCGGAAGAGAGTTTCAGACTCTTACTGACTAAAACCCACCCATGTTCCTTCCTTTGCCCTTTATGTTCCGGGGTAGCGGTAACCCTTTCGGACAATCCCGCTGACGAGACCACACCCTAAGCCGAAATCCGCACCCCATAGGGCGTGTCTTTAACGTGTAGTAGTTTAGTTTATAAGTTTTATGCCCTGGCTGACAGCCTCATAGGTTCACCAGCGAAAAACCATACATAAAAATATACATAAAATGATTTAACCCCGTTTAAACGCTTCTACCCTCTTCTACCCGCTATACCACAACTCGCCATCGCGCCCGCTACCGCTGTAGTGCCCGCGCATTCACCCTGGACGAGGCCTAAGATTGCTCATTGTAGTGAATGCTTGGCACTTGACGTATCCGGGCCGGCCCGGCTGTAGTCGGCTAGGCCGCCAAACAAAAACGCAAATACTTAGAAATTACTAACAATTAATTTATTTTCCACTAGCGGCCTTAGATTCCGAGATATTTGCTATTTAGTAGGGAGTTACAGAAGTTTAATAATTTTATGGAGGTAATAAACATAAAAAAAATGTGCTGTAAAACTGTGAATTAATGGAATGATCAAATTAGGTGGTAAACAAGGACAAATAAGGCAATTTCCATTTGGCCATGCAATAAATAGTTTATTGTTTGGGACGTAGCTAAATAAACACAAGCTTTTTAAGAGGCATTTTCTCTTTCCAAACGCTACTTCTTTACGTACCTATATCCTCATTCCATTCATGTACTCCACATACCAGAATGGTCTCCCACCGCGATGAGCTCACAAAAAGTTTATCGAATCGCCAATAAATACAACGAACCAATAATTAAGTCCTGAAGCGAGTCCTACTGCGAACTTATGAATATACGGTAAACGGACGACGAAATCGAGGCCCGTCCATATATACCAGCGTAACTTGAAACTCAGGGGTTGCGCTGCTTGTCAAGGAAAAATGGAACGGTCTGTCAAACTCCATACATTTTCGATTTAGTTCCGTATTTGGCCGCAGGGCAAGATATACTGGTCGTTTTGTAAATTGCTTCCAAAAAAACTCGGTTCTTAAGCTGCCTTGATTTTAAAGGCTTTAATTAGTAAAGCATCGATAACTTTTTTATGGGCACTGCCGTAAAGATAACGCTCAATTTGTGGGCTCTTTCTCACGTAGTATTTCACTTTTGAAGTGTTTACGGTTTGTGGTATGAAATTAAAGATTGTAAAATAAAGGTGTTCTTCTGTAGAGGTCTCTACGCTTGTGGCAGACGAAATCTTGAACAAAGAACGCCCAGAAACGGCGGGGTAATTGCGTAACACACTAACAGTAGCGATGGCTTTCATTTTGACAATTCAACAAACTTCATTGCATTATTTACGTTGTTGAGCAGACACATTTTTCGAAAATACGAAGTAATGGATTAGCAATGTCCTTTAAAATAATTCAGATTGTGATTGAAAGTGTGTTACATAATGAGGGTGCCGATCTGGTTTATCTTAAATTTAGTGATTGAGTCAAATAATGAGTTTAAACTCATTTATTTCTCGTTTGAAATGGTTAGGCAAGATTCTAGTTGGATAGTCCAGTTGATCACGTCTGATGTAGCCAATTTTGTGAATCAAGAAATTGCACAAGCCAAAAAGCGTGTCATCATTAATTAAACCAAGAAAAACGTTTTAATACCCCCGAAGAAGTATCATAGCTATAACGGAACCGTTGACAAGCCATAATGCCCAAAATAGGCAGCATTAAGCGCAGAACACTTAAAATTCCACAATTTTAAATTACAAAATAAAGCTATCAGTGAGCCATATAAGGTAACAATATAAAGTAAAATGGGCCTATTAAGGTGAGGTAATAAATCCGTCTAATAAGGCCCACGACAAATTGTAAGAATTACTCAGTTGATCGAATATTAATTGGGTTGGGCGTGACTTCGGCCCCTTCTCAGTTGTGAACACATTAGGGCGGGGTCTATCTTTGTAATGGATGCCACTGATTATTTGTTTAGGTATTATTATGCTCCTATTCCTACTAATATTATAAACGTGAAAGTTTGTATGGATGGATGGATGGATGGATAGATGGATGTTTGTTACTCTTTCACGCAAAAACTACTGAACGGATTTGATTGAAATTTGGCACACTGATGGTTTATTATAACCAGGATTAACTGTTAATCCTGGTTATAAACCATCAAGATAAAAAGTATATGTTAATCATTAACGTATAGGATACTTTTTATCTCGATATTATCACGGGATCGAAACCTATGCGGGTGAAACCGCGGGGCGCAGCTAGTCATTTTATATAAACATTGAATATTTTTACGAAGTCGATTGAAAACTTTTTAGACAAGATTATGGATGACTCATTTGATGATGATTGAGTTTTTAGTATGATTGTGAATGTCAATTAATATCATGTCCTGCGTGTCCTGGCAGCTGCACGTTACAGGATCAGAATTCTAGGCTGAGTCCATTTAAATTGCCATTGACACGCTTTTTTTTTTTTTTTTTTCTCGTGGGAAGTCATCAAATGACCGCTCCCGCTCTGGGTGGAGCGGAAGGGAGTGTCAGACTCTTACTGACTAAAACCCACCCATGTTCCTTCCTTCGCCCTTTATGTTCCGGGGTAGCGGTAACCCTTTCGGACAATCCCGCTGACCGCCATTGACACGCTAAGAAGAAGAGTATTGATTGCTGGAACAGGGAACAGAGGAAGACCAAATAAATGATGGATGGACTGTGTGACCGATGATAGGACTAGAAAGAGGTTGACTTCTGAGATGATGACTAAGGGACTAACCACACTTATTCAGCTCTGTTCAGCTTTTGTCCATAGAAAACAACGATTTTGTATGGAATGCGTACGTATCCGTTCAGCTTAACGGATGCGTACGCATTCCACAAAAGCTGAACAGAGCTGAATAAGTGTGGTTATTCCCTAATATAGATATGGAAGAAGAATACATTTTGCGCCGACCCCAAATAAATTGGGATACCTAAAGGCTGATTAAAAATGACTTTTTTTTTTAAAGAAGAAGATGTATATATGGTCTTTTAATATGTTTTTATATGAAATGAAGTACATATTGGAAAGTCTTTACTGTACAGTAAATGAGAGATTGTTCAAGAGATCATGATAATATTTTCATTCTTAATGACGAAGATTTTTTTTCTGACGCAGGCAATAATGAGTGATGATCCATTGTTTACTGAACGAGTTTCTTAATGAGAAATTGATTTTTTCCGCCTTTTACTCTTCCTTTACTTTAACGGTGCAAAGTGATGCTAATTGAATATCAATTGTTGTAAAATTAAATTAACACCATCTTGAATTTAATGTTTTGTTTGTGAACCGGGTTCTTTTGCTAATAAGTAGGTAGTCTACAAGCTTTTGCTAACGGCCCGCGTGAACCTCTGAAATGAACGTACTTACTACTAGGAAAAAAGAAGTTTTATGTCCTAACCCTGGTCATGGTGTACCTATTCGCGTGTGCCAAATTCATCCAAATCCTGAAAACGTAACAGCCGCCTACAGACCGAATTATTTTTACATTTATAATATTACTAGCGGACCCGGCAGACGTCGTTCTGCCCGGAAAAGCAGCGCCACCTAGCGGGTCCAATTGTGTTTTCAAACCATCCAGGAACCCATTAAAATATACACACGAAATTTCATCCAAATCGGTCCAGCCGTTTAGGAGGAGTCAGGTGACGACCACACGTACAGAAGAATTATATAAATATATGTATATTATAAGATATAGATTTTTGTTAACTTTTCAAGTGGAACCTAGTAAGTAGTAACACTTTGTACACCCCAGCGGGGTAATTGCGTAACACACTAACATTAGGAATGGATTTCATTTTGACAACAACATTCATTGCGTTATTTACGTTGTGGAGCAGACAAAAAGTTCGAACATATGCACCAAAGAATTAGCAATATCATTCAAAATGAATGAGATTGTGATTAATAGTGTTTTACACAATTAGGGCGCTGTTCAGCGTTTGGTTTTCGACTACTAAACCAAAGAAGCAGTCAAGTAGCTAGTAGAATCTTACCTACTTCTGCATCAATCGTTTAGCACGGGCGTCTTAATGTAGGTAAGTGATCCTAACAACAATATATTATTTATTTAATAAATAAATAAGTTCTTGGCGCTTTATTAGTTAACATGTCTTGTATATATACTATAATATACTCATAACTCTAAGTCAATGTAATAGTTTGAATACCCTCCATTAGACCGATAATATGAAGCCCTAATGTGAAGTCGATTTACGTTAATTCACACACGCACATATAGTATATATAATTTATTTATTTCAGATAACAAAGATCCATTGAGTTAGTAACAATAGTCGTAACCTATGGTAGTACTTAACTAATAACACAGACAATGTACAGGCACCAAAGGAGATAAGTAACCAGGGGGTCTACTACGAAGTGCAAAGTGCGAATGATCGGATCGGACTGACACATGGCCGAACCGAATATTATTGAAAAATGCGAAAAAAGTTCAGATCGGCTCAGTTGGGTCGGGACCATAGTCTATATTCGAAAAAATATAGGAGTGTAGGATCGGGACCGACCGAACCAAATAGTAACTTCGTAGCGGGAAACGGCCGAACATTCTGCCGATACCACTTCGGAGTAGACCCCCTGGGTCGTCGGATATAGTTGAAGTTTTGTAAGAAACCGATGGATATTTTCGAATAAAATTTAATTTAATGAATAGAAAACAAACAGCTCATTTATCAAATTAAATTTCATTCGAAAACATCCATCGGTTTCGACCCTGGTTACTTATCTCCTTTGGTGACTGTACCTACAGGTGACAAGTGACCGCACCAACAGGTATACTCTACTCGTTTTTAGTTACCGGAATAAAATAAGAGCTAACTTAGTCAAGGATTTAGAAAAGGATAAGGCTTCTATATGTATATATAGCACATGTTTAGCAGTAGACTCATTAGCAAGAGCTGTTATAGCGATGATTTATAGGCACTGCAGCAGACATCAAAATTATGACATCATAAGATACCACGATCAAATCTGATCAAAATGCAATTTGTAAAATTGACAAGTGTCCCTTGACAGTAATTGCATCCCCAAGTCGCCTACTAAGTGTAGAGATTATGTAAATTATGATCGTTTGTCGAAAGTATAATAGGGTATATACAAGGTGGGGACGACAATAAATTAAACTTCGTTTATCTAGTGAAGTTCCCAGTCTCTATACAAAAAGTCAAACAAATATATTGAATTACTTTGTCACGGTAGCTTGTCAATGATTAGCAAAACTCATAGTTGGACCATCACTACTATTTATTATGTTTGAAAAAATCACTTTTTTAATTTCATTGTTAGGATTTATTTGATAGTTCCAAAATACTCAATCAACTCAGCCCATTGCAGTCCACTGCTGAACATAGGCTTCTCCCAAGCTGAGCCACAACACCCTGTCCTTTGTCTTCCGCATCCAATCTGTCCCAGCCACCTTCTTTAGGTCGTCCGTCCATCTAACTGGTGGGCGTCCCCCACCACGCTTGCCAATACGCGGTCTCCACTCCAGGACTCGTTTGTTCCACCGGCCATCGGTCCGGCAAACATGGCCAGCCCAAACCCATGAAAACCAAAATACTCATATGCATTAATATTGCCACTTTTTTATTTATTGTTGTCTCCACATTCTATATATAGCCTATGTTTAGCAGTAGACTCCGCTCCGCTGTTATAGCGATGATATATAGGCACTGCAGCAGACATCAAAATTATGACATCATAAGATACCACGATCAAATCTGATCAAAATGCAATTTGTAAAATTGACAAGTGCCCCTTGAAAATTGAATTGTATTTAAATGAACCAGATACGGCCAACCCACTTAGACTGGTATAATAAATAATTGCCATAACTTTGTCTTGATCGCGATCCGATCGATTCGAGACAAGTATCAAGTAATAAATCTAAATAGCTTCGCGTAGGCTGGGCGTAGTTTGTCAAATATTCAGGTTATATCGCATGGATAATTAAAAGAAGTTGTTTGTAATAATTAGAACGTCTAGATTAGAACGATTATTGGAGACATGACATAGCAATGTATATGTAAGTTAATATGTATACCTAAACAAAGGTTCTGCGCCGTATCTCCGTATTTTGCCTTCGTACATCGTCAGCTGTCATTTCAGTGTTCCCATTCTTCCTAGCCATAATTATCATCATCAGCCTGTAGCAGTCCACTGCTGGACATAGGCTTCTCCTATTGCACGCCATTCAACTCGATTTTCGGCAACTTTCATCCAGCTGCTACAAGCCATCCTGCGAAGATCGTCGCTCCACCTAGCCTGAGGGCGTCCCAGCTTACGTTTACTGATAATAATAATATCATAATTGTCATCTTGCCAAAATGCATCTTTTTCTTAGTTGGCTTGTTTCTTACAGCCATTCATATTTAACACTTCTTGTGACTTGCTCCTCATGCTCTATTCAATACTTATAGATCTTGTCGGTTGTGCTAGGCATACACGCAACGACGTTAGTCACGGCGTTTACAAAATCTGAGGGCCCCAATTCTGTATCGTAATTATTATTTTCCGCGTAATCTTACCACGTGCAAACCACGTACGGTTGTCAAGTAAGATATTTTGATAATTCAAACCACGCCAACTTCGCGTTCATTTCGCGCGGTTTCGTTCATTATGTCATAAAGAATACATTATTACCATATATCGTGATTAGCTAAGCAGTTGACGTGGTTTCGAAGTAAGGAATTATTGAGTAGTCATAGTGATTTAGGGCTCAGGTCACCACACCGATTTTGACAGCCGATTTGTCTCTAGCGTTGTCAAAATCTGTGTGTCGACGGAAGATTTTGAAATCGCTTCGAGTAAAGTCACTGCACGTGTCTCTAGCATTACAACTTGGAAAATGAGCATCAAGTATTTCAAAGGCAGAATGAATGTCTGCAAAAAACTACAGGACATTACCGATCGTCAACGCATCGTATCGCATGGCAACACAGAGTACATGCCATATGCAGTAGGTACACCAACAGTTTTCGTCAAGAATGTGTAGTATCGGTTCAGACGTTGATCGAGTGTGGTGCTGTTTTTTCCCATGCTGCGGTTATGGCTATACAAGTTCCGAGTGATTTGTTACGCTGGAGTGTCTTTGTGATCGTGTGCGCCTTAGGGCTGGCGTGGGTTAGGATTTGATAGTTAATTTATTATATTTGACGTGGATGACTAATCTGATAAAGAATTTTAGGCAGCAACGGATTTGACATGATCTTATGGTAGGTAGATAGGTAGGTAATGGCTAAGAGTTATCTTCCTGACTCTGGACCGAGAGTTGCAGCTTAGATCCAGTACATAATCTTAAATTATAATTATGGAGACATCAAAAATTTTTTCAAAGTCTCTGGTGTCTCGAATATCTTCTGGAATCATATACTTACATATTATATTTTTTCCAAGATGATTTTGTTTAGGCAACAATTTCACCCACGAAACATAATTTTCGAAAATCTTTATTTATTTAATCAAAAGCCATTGCGTTGTATGCACCAACCATGTATGTATTTCTTTACATTACGCATTAATCGCTAACCCTAAAGCTCGAGGTGCTGCGTGCCAACTTGTTTTGGTAAGGTTAGATATGTGGGGAAATGTTCCAAGTTTTTTGGCGCGACAATTTGCAGATTTATTTATTTGATTGTATTGCTCGCCGGTGCCTTTAAATGGTCGTTTTCAAGGCATTTGCAAACGTGATCAGAATTTAAATGATTCTCAGACACATTTTTCCATTAATTCTTGGTTAAGTAAAAACTTATACAAATTGGAATGGCCCTTAAATGGCCACTGAGATTGACAACCTCTAGAGGTTGTTGTAAAGAAAATTGTGTGGAGAAATTCTTATTGACACCTAATTTGGTGTTTGATTCGATGATGATTCTGGTAAGCATAGTATGAATTGCATTAAGCGAAAAAGAGAAAACTGTTGGGTGGTTTTTCAAGACATAGAACGAAAGAAAGAAAAATAGGTTTATTTGTCACATAAACACGTACGGACGCCAGCACATTAAGTTACTACAATCTGTCAAATTTCTTTAATAGATTTTCAACTTTATCGCTAAAGCATTAAGGTTCAAGGTTGATTGGGAAATTTTGACAGTTTCGGGTAGCTTGATCTGCTGGCGTCTGTACATACAAAAAGATAATTAATTCTAATAATAAGGAAAAATAAAAAGGCACAAAGCAGAAATTCGACGGCTGCACGTCATAACTGTGACAAGAAGGCTTCCACTCGGCATGATGCTGTGCCATGGGGTCCCATAGCACAGCGCTGATTTTCAATGGTTACCCGAGATCAAGTAGGTACTAACTGTTAGTTTACTAATTTTCCCAGTCTCTTTTATTGTCTGAAGTGGCATAGCTTACTTACATAACATATAATACGCATATGCATATTGAATATAGAGTTTTTATGTTCGCCAACATTTTTAATAACTTTAAATTAGATTGTCTTACTTAGTTTTGCAACTGATCTGCACAATCTGAACCATTTTCGTTCAAATTACGATACAAATTCTTTATTGATTTTATTATCCATTAATTAAAACCACATTTTTTAACGAGCAATTAAATTGAAATAAGATCTACTATCGTCAATATAGTTTAAACAAATTAAAATTTACGATTTAATCGTATAAATGATGGATAGTTAGAACGAGACTGTGATACTGTGATCACAGAATAAAAAAAAAAGAAGGTTCACACACTCTGAGAGAAAAAGACGCCATTTGGCAATTCATTGTAAAGGTTACAAGTATACATAAATAATCAGTCTATAATATTCCCACTGCTGGGACTCAGGCGTTCTCTCGGTGAGAGGTAGTGGACCGTGATACACCACGCGGGCCCAGTGCGGGTTGGTAGATGTCACATGTCTTCGAATTTTTTTGGTTCTAGGACATGCCGGTTTCCTCACGATGTTTTCCTTCACCGTTTAAAGAGCAGTGGTGATGATTTTTTTTTTTTAAGGTTGGTCAGAAGCGTTAAAAATCATAATTCCTTGAAAGTCACAAGAAACCCCTGTAACTTTCAAGGAATATTTTTTTTTCGTACATTTAACATTTAATGTCCGTGTTACTAATCCTTTATGCCATTTATTCGTCATTCGGATTCTATCCATTTACTGTCAGCTGGATCATTCCAATTACTTTTATTATAGTCTATACTTTATTATTATTTAGTGCGTTTGCTTTTTTGTTGTGGCTAGCTTGACTCACATGCTTTTTTTTTCTTCACAGCCTTTCATTTTGCATCTCCTACTTTTTCTCAAGTGTCTACGCTTGCGACTGATTGAACCTTCTGAACCTGCCTGCTATGTGTTGTGGAAAAAGAATTAAGACAAATAGCAGTAGCAGCTATCTGCCATCTTAATAGAGCACTAAGCAATTATATTAATGTTTGTGCGCAGAGCAATTGTTTGTGCAATTTACAGGTGCATGTCACTCTGTGCAGTGTAGTGTAGGTACACAGCTGAATATGTGAGGTTTTAGAGTTCCTTTTTACAGACATAACACTTACAACATACAGAAGTAGTACATTAAACGTAGGTCCCCTGGCTCCCAAAGTAGGTTTACATCTGTGACTTGGGATACAATTGGTTGGTTGATAAAAATACTCGTGCCCAACAGCTGGTTAGATTCTAAGTTGGTAGGCATAAGATTTAGTACTTATTATACAATTGGGTAGGTACAACATTCGATGTTTTGTTTTCTACAACTTTTGGCTTCACGTAATACGATGTTGCATCTCTCTTACAAGATGATGGCCACATGAGAAAGCTATACGTTAAGATAGGATTAGAAAAAGAAACCTTTTTTTGTTGACGTTATTGACGACTAATATGCATGCCTGTTGAACTTATCATAACACGAGTATGACCAACAATTGCTTAAATTTTAACAACATACAACTGCCCACATAAACACTTCAAGAAACAAAGAAATTAAACAATAAATCTCCACTGACTACAATTACTACCTACAGAACCCACTTTCAATAATTACACATTTAAAACCTCAATGATGAATGCGTCTCCACTAAAATTAATTAGTAGTAATGTATTTGCGTACAGATAAGGTAATGTATACTCTTGTTTGGTGCACATACGGCCTGGGGCTAAACTTAACCGTTAGCCTACGTACGGAAAAAAATCGCGACGGGATTTTATCGCGCACTGAATTTTAGACTCTCAGTGCTGAGTCCAAGCATTGAAAATCCAACAAAGCGCATCTCAGTGCGTCACAAAACCACATTGTTGGATTTTCAACTCTAGGTGATTAGCAGTGCGTTGAAAATCCAGTGCTCGTAAAAATTTCGCGGTGGGATTTTATCGCGCACTGGATTATCAACTCTCGGTGGTAAGCAAAGCATTGAGAATCCAACAGAGCGCATCTCAGTGCGTCACAAAACCACATTGTTGGATTTTCAACTCTCAGCGCAAAGCAGTGAGTTGAAAATCCAGTGCGCGACGCCGCGATATTTTTACGTCGGCTTAGGAGAACCGCAGGAAATGTTCCGAGAGTGTTTGTCCGGTAGTTATTGATGTAGAATGATGTTAATGGTAGTGTAAACTGTTTAAAAGTAGCACTTAATGAGTTCACTAGCTTTTTAATGTGAGTTTGATATCTACTATTTAACATAACACGCAGTGACATCACGCCTAATTTCACTTTTATTTATATAGCTTCCAACTTGTGTTGGGCCAGAGTAACTTACGGAATATTATAAGACTGATTATGTTAAAGTTTTAGGATTGGCCCCTGCTACCATGCATTTAGTACAGACGTCAGCAGGTCAATCTACCCGAAACTGTCAAATATTCCCAATCAACATTGAATCTTAAAGCTTTAGCGATAAAGTTGAAAATCTATTAAACAAATTTGACAGATTGTAGTAGCTTGATGTGCTGGCGTCTGTACATGATAGAATAGAATACTCTTTATTATGTACACTAATTACAGACATAAACATAGAAATTTTACAAAGGATGACACAATGGGCGGTCTTATCGCTAAGAGCAATCTTTTAAAGTTAACCTTCAGATGATTCTCAATTTGAACGCTCTACACTGAAACTTATCATATATTTAAAAAAAATATTCCTGTTCCATATATTTTGACCGCGTATGTATCGCATTTTTACATGAAACAACAGATTTTTTGTCAATTTTCGAATTCATGGTTTCATGTTCCTGCTACCCTGTATAATTAAAAGTTAAGACAACTACGTGAGCTCCAATTAAATCTTTCCTGGTAATTAGGAGCTTTTTTTTTCATGTCAACTAGTTTTGTGTTGTTAGGAGGACTGCAATAGTTGATGATGTAATATTCACAATTTTAGTAGACTTACTGATTGTGACTTGGGAGCAGTGGTGGCCAAGTGGTTCGAACTCAGACAGTCACTTTACTTCGTGTAAATTAGTTCATCACCAGTGCTCTCAAAACGGTGAAGGAAAACATCGTGAGGAATGTTCTAGACCCAAAAACTGGGCCTGTGTCCCAGCAGTGTATCCTACCTTATTCTGTCTCGGTATGGTGGGCTACTAAAAACTAGAAATTAGGCGTGAAGTGGCACTGGCAACGTATATTTTTCAAGTTTTAAGAGGTAGTATACAAAACTCAGGTATACTATCAGAAATAGGGTCTAATTTACCGGCTAGGTACGTGGAGCGTCGGCGCAAGCCGCAGCTACTGGTGGTGCCAAATGCGCGCACTAACCTACTGGGGCGCGCACCGCTGACTCGTGCGCTGCGCACTGTCAACACGGTGGCAGATGCCATAGACATATTCACTTGTACACGGGGTGAGTTCACAAGGGCCACGTACTATGTAGCATGTAAGGTATTATATAGTTAAGTATATTTTAAGTTACTTTGTCGCATTAGATTAAATATCTGTAATGTCAAAGGAAACATAAATAAATAAATAAAATTATAGGCTGATTTTGGTTATGGTACTATTATTGTAGTGTGGTACCTATATGGACATTTACAGGCGGACTTGATAAAGCCAAGAGAGGAATCATAAAAATTAAAGTACTCTGTTATGTCAAGAATATAGCTACCTACAAGCAATCATAACTGGGTGTCAAAAGACATACTAAAGTATCTTAATTCCCGCTATAATAACACATTTTATTTTCCCAAATTAACCGTAATAAGCGTCAACGAAGTCTTAAAAGTAATGAATGTCCACTAAAATATAATTGTGTCTCCTTAATCCGGTGTGTTAACTGTTTTTTTCCAAACGGAATGAGTTCTTAAATGTCAATGCGTTGTACATTTAATTTTACGATTGAAATTATCTTTTAATGCGATGTTGTCCAGTGTAATTTACTTTCTCTGTTTGAGGGCTGTTTTTTTAAGAAAAAATACATTAAGGTATGTAGACAAACGAGGGTTTATCACTGTAGACCATTGTAGTCTGAATTAATAAAGATTATTATTATTTATGGTATAAAGTACACGAAAGAATGAGTTTATTTTTGTTTTATATGCCAAAATCGATATGCCTAAATAAAATTTAAAATAAACTTTCGATGTCTTCGTTTTAGTCTGACTCTAAAAAAACTCTAAAAAGTAAAATATTTGTATGTATTGGCCTTTTCTATTTAAATATAATATACGAGTAAGTCGTAGGTTTTGACCTAAGCGTCGCGCGTCATCACGTCGGGGGACGGTTAGATAATGAAAAAGCCAAACAGACGAAGATCATAGCCGTCTTTTCCGTCAGGGGTTACAAAGATTAGCTGACAAATACTGGGAAAGTTGCACAATACTAGTATTCTAATTAACCCCTTCAGATAAGTGTATAATTGGCTTAAATTTACAAAAAAAAAAAACAAGATTTCACGACAACAACTTCACCAAAGCACCTGCCATCTAATCTCTTCACCACCCATGGTTGACTGGTAGAGAATGCCTAAGGCATTAAGTCCGCCTTTGTACCGTTTTGTGCGAAAAGTTTAAATAAATAAAGTTAAGTGGTAAGTTCAGTATTGTTTAAGCTGTAGCGGTATCTACAACGCCACGTGCGAACAACGCGTCATACTGACGTCACGCAAATCCTGCATCTCGTAAGCACGGTTTACCGCGCAACTAGCATTCATACAACTTCCAGACATCAATCGTGGGGCAATTGCCAGCCAGACACAACACCCGTCTGGTCGGAGGATCCTCCCTTTTCTATGGAGGATGAGTGAACTTTACACCCTGTTCCTCGTACCTCCAAAAAGCATTACTATGATATATTTATACCTCTACAGATATACTACAAATTATACGACACGAGAAAGTCATCGATAAAAGTTATCTAAGGATTAATTACTAAGTACCACATTAATTCGAGTAATTAGGCCGTTTTAGAAATTGACCTCGAATTAAAATAATAAATTCTACATGACTACGACACGACTATCACAATATTTAATGTTGTCACCAATTACATCATTTACACCGAATAAATAAGAACTGGTTCAAACGTAATTAGCTGTGATTAATGCTTGCTAGCGCCGCTTTCGGACGGTGTGAGTGGCGGCTTTAATGCAAAAGTGTTGTTTGTGAATTTTGTCACTGTCTTGTGTAATTATGTGACAAAATTGCAATACGTAAATCAGGGACATGTTGTTTTTGTAAATTCGTTACTAAAAGAAATAAAATACAGTAACAGAGATCGCAATTTTGTTGGTTCCGCCTGTTTTGAGTAGGGATTTAACACAGGACATTGTTCGCAAACCCATACTTTTTAATTTTTTTTATTGCTAAATGGTCCTACTCTTGACCTCGATCACGCTTGATGGAAAGCGATGGATGAGGTCTATGATGGAACGAGCGTACCCAGAAGATGCCTGTTCATTCTTGCTTGGAAGGTTAAATGTGGGAGGGAACACAGCAATGTAATGTGGGAGTGGGGGTGTGATGTGGGGGCAGAGAGTACTACATAATATTCTTAAATGAAAATGAAATCCAGTAGAAATACTTATTGTTTACAAGACACAAACTTTACAAACCCGACTCGCAAACTCCCATTTCCATAATTTGTAAATTATCCGTTTATTACAACTTTATAGCCTTACAATTTGGATAAAAATGAACTATTAGCATAATTACGTACCATTACCCTTTCTTCGAAGAATAATGTGAAAATTACCTTTGTTTAAAAATAATCTTGGGTACCCTAAAATGGTATGCGTATATAATCCATAATTCGTCAATTCAGTGGTACTCAACCATTTTTTTTTTGCGGTCGTTTCTTGTGGGCCACAGGAGAGAATTTTCTTCCTTATTTAATCGCAGTTTTCTTGCAAAATACTGAACCTCATTTTTCACACAATGATCACTAAATATCAGTTTAGCTACGCTTGCTGAGGTCGGTGCGTTGATGGGTGACCATCCACTACATATTGAGACCGCGATTCGGATTCGGAGAGTATGTCAAGCCGTTGGTCCCGGCTGTTATTAAAATTTGGCAGTCATTACGGCTAGTCATAAGCCCAAAAGTCTGACAACCAGTCATACGGGTATCGTATTACTCAGTAACTGGGTTATAAAGGATAGGCAGTCGCTCCATGTTAAACACCGACCACAACATATTTAGGAAAGGTTCAGGTATTTGTGTTGTTTCAGTAACTACCTACCCTGTAGTTGTTATTTTCAGCTCTAAAATTTAATAGATAACCCACACAACGATAATCAATTAGCGGAAAATATAATCTGTTAATAGATTGAGCACCCCTGTAATTAATCGAATGCAAGTCGATTGTCGAAACGATTACGCCCGAGGTGGCGGCTTCGATTCGACCGTCATTAATTTATCACTTGTTTTAACTTTTTGTGTGGTTATTCAATTCGAGAAATTGTTAATTGAATGAGAATGAATGGCAGTGTATTTTTCTTATTTTTAATTGGTACCGTATTGAATGGGCGCGGGAAACCGAGAAGTGAATTGCTTATTTACTGAGATCGGGTAAGTTAAGTTACTAAGTTAGTTGTTGCTTTTTAAGTAAGCTCTAAGGTCACGTTTGCAAGAATGCCAAAAGTTGAAGGAAGAAGTTTATTAACCATATTCAAAAATCATCTACCTACATGAACTTTGACACTAGTTATCTCAAATTTTTTATATGGCATTACGCGTACAAATTATGGGGAAGACGAAACGGTCAAAATCTAGTCACAATCTTATTTTCAGCGACAATCAATGAAATTCTAATATCAGTCTCAACCTGTCAAAAATATCTAATTCTCCTACGTTTTTGACAAGTTTATGCCACTGAACATTGAACAGCGAACGTCCTTAAATACATATATGAGAAACTCATCTTAATATCATCGTAATACACGATGGTAAGCGGCATGCTTTTGATAAGTTTATACCGGCTGTCATTCGTGGATATTTGACAGTTGTTACGAGTAGTCAGAAGCCCGAAAGTCTGACAACCAGTCTTACCAAGAGGTATCGTATTACCCAGTAACGGGATTGTGGAGGTCAGATAGGCAGTCGCTTCATGTAAAATACTGGTATTCAGCTGAATCCGGTTAGACTGGAAGCCGACCCCAACATAGTTGGGAAAAGGCTAGGCAGATGATGATGAGTCAATTTATATGGAAATTCATTCTTATGATCATAGAATTTGCAAAACTATTAATGTTAATACATCCGGACAGAATTGATTTAATTAAAACTAGGACATTACACTCTTCAATAACCTATAATTATGTCCGTACAAGCTTTTATAAGACACTTGAGATCAATAACTTATTGCCTCGCCACCGTTTATAATTTCATGCTTATGACATCAAAATTATAGGTGTACAGACACAAGACGACTACTTATGTCATTAACGATGATTCACGATACATGGTATACGAAAATATTACCTACTTGGACTATTTCTTTCAGAGACTTTAAATGATGCATTAAAAGAGTTTCCACGAGTAGGTATACAGGGTGGCTGGGACATGGACGCGCAACCGCTTACCATGGATTCAGTACATGATTCTGGACCCCCTGCGTTGAAATTTTTCGTCGGCTTTTTCTTAATTTTTACATTTTTTTCTGGATTTTTTTTTACTGTAAACTGTATAAAATCATTATTTCTATCTAACCCAGAGATTTTTAATTAAAATGAGTAAATTCACTTGTTTCACTTAAAACAGCAATGTAAATAAAACTCGAAAGGGCAGCGCGCGGTATCGCGGTAGGTAGCGCGCGCGCGCCTTCCGCGGAACGTTTTGATCGCGTTGTTTGCAATACACTGCGCACTCAAACATAACAATTTTTTTAACCGGTGATTTCCGAGATGAATGACTTTCGTAATTTTATTTATGGCATCAGGTGTAACCTTTTCACGACGTTTGCGCGTCGATCTCCCTGCCACCCTGTATATTTAAGTTTAAGTTCAGTTCACTCTGGGTTGTCTATCAGCACGTTGCTGTCTTGCTATAAATGTTTTTACCATAACTTGTGGTTCTGTTATTGTGTTACACCTCGTGCCAAGAAGAGATTTGAAGATAGTTATTACGTACCTTCCAATAATTAATTAATTTTACGACAAGGCCGGTCAGATTCATCAGTCATCGTTCTTCTATATCGTATAATCTTTATACTGCAGTTAGCATTCAAATACTTTTACTGTACCGAATTGAATACTGTAAATAGTCTATAACAATGCATTTTTGGCTTCAGAACTATTGCTAGTGTCCATTTAGCTAAAAGACACTAATTTGTCTTTGTTAGCGAGAACATATCTTGTTCGACAGTAAGGTGATAAATTGTATGCTAATTTTAGATCCTTTTACATACATACATGTAGCTTCACAGTGATATACCACATTGTTTCAGTTAAGTACTTGCTTCTTGTAAGAGAAGTCAACAACGAATCACGTTCGTGTTACTGGTGTATATTCGATAACTTCTTTCTTGGTGGCAGTGGTGGTGTGTTTAAAGGTACACCTCTGCCCCTATCCTTAATAGGCGTCGGAATACAGACGTGATGTTATGTTCATTTCTAGGGATGCTGTCGGCCTGTCGACCATACGTAGGAAACGTAGAAAAGTCAGTTAATCTTAAAAGCTCTTGCTGCGAATCGATGTTAAAACTGTGAAGGAAAATATAGCGAGGAAACCGGCATGTCCTGGAACCAAAAATTAAAGACATGTGGCATCCACCAACCCGCATTGGGCCCGCGTGGTGGATTATGGCACGGGTCTCACAGAGAGGAGTGCTGTATCCCAGCAGTTGGAACAAAACAGGCTGATTATGCAGATGTTAACAGATTTCGTTTCCCTAAAAGTTACAACTAATGTAGGAACAACTGTGTTAGTTAATTGAAAACATATCTCCCAGCGAACGTTCGTCCTAAACCAGCTCGTAAGTATGTCGCAACCGAAACCGAGTGTGCGAATGAAGGCACATCTAATTATATATAATTAAGTGTTTTATTGGTGTGTCCGTTCCGCTGCACGTCGATATAAGGTGTGAAATTATGCTCGCTTATGACCATATAATTGGCCAGAATAAGTGCAATGACTTTTAATATTTTGCTATTTTGTAAGAGTTGAATTTCAAACGAGATTGTGGACATGTGCCACTTTTTTATGCTTTGATAGGATGACACAAAATACATGCTGTGTTTTTAAAACGTTTACAAATTTATTAACGGCATTGACAGGTTCTTTAATGTAAGCTTTTGACTGTTTCTATTCTTATTTTGTGCCGGACAAGCTATGCAAAAATATGAGCTCATACATAACCAGCCTATAATGTTCCCACTGCTGGGACACAGGCCTGTTCTTCTTCGAGAGGGAGTGGGCCGTGATCTACCACGAGGGTTTAGTGCGGATTGGTACGGCTTACTGCCCAGGATGCGCTAGGCGAAGCTAAGTGGCAAGTGCCGTCAGTCATGGAGACTCTTTATGTTGTACCTTAATAGCCCTTAAAAGTTTAAAATATGAAGTTTCTACTTGAAGTAACTTAAAATATCTATTAAGTACATATTTCTTAAAAAATATATTATTATTCTAGTGCCCCACCCCTGATTCCCACGGTTTTTACGACTTGTCAAAACATCGAGATTTCCTTATCCGACAAACATAAAAAAACTACTTTCATTATAATAGGTATTTATACTTTAATATAGTTTTTTTTTTAATTCATTATTAATTAGGGACTTTTATAACTGCAATAGCGTATGACAGTCAGACCCTAAAACACACACTGCTACGTATTAAATTTGGGCCATGAACCTGAACATACTCTTCACTTCATCGCCATTTGGCTGAGGCAGAATTTTATGGAAATAGAGGACTTTAACCCAATGAAAACTAAATATGTATTATTTCTTTGCCTCTCCCAAAACTTCAAGACTCCACAATAATTAAAAAAGCGACAAACATGCCGAATTTATACCTCCTTATATGGTACAGTTATAAATATAACTGTTCTCCGTTGGTGGTCCTGCCACCTTACTCATGAATTTATGCCCAATGTCACCAGCTACGTGATATGAAACATTTGATATAGTTTATTACATAATTTCGCGTTTGTATTCAGGAGATGAGAACTGTAAGACACGTGTATTTATTTGTGGCGGGTCTCACGTAGGCTTTTTCTATCGGATTTATTCTATTCACACATGCCATGATCAATTTAAATTTATTTATTCAGTAACAATCAAATTCATATTGCGTTCGAATATAATCCAGCATGAAACCTTAACATTAAAAACAGTAATAGATGGAAAAAATATATAAGAATACATCCAATTCAATTAAGATTAGAAAAAAAAAAAAAAAAAAAAAAAAAAAAAAAAAAAAAAAAAAAATACTTAGATTAAAAAAAAAACCATGCAAAAAAAATAAATAAACCATTATAATATGTCAATATATTAATAGATGTCTGAGGCATTTTCTACCAATCAACCTTAGGGTGATGCAGAGACAAAACATCTCAGGTGCCACTTAAGGGATAGACAACGCCTGCGGGCGGAGAGCAATGGGTAGCTCACCGCCCGATCAGGACCAGGCCCGTGCCGGACGGCGCGTAAGTGTTCCACGCGCGCCTCAAAGAGATGTCAGCATAACGAGGGGCCCCTCAGGGCCGAAGCCTGCCGGGGCAGCGGGATTGTCCGAAAGGGTTACCGCTACCCCGGAACATAAAGGGCGAAGGAAGGAACATGGGTGGGTTTTAGTCAGTAAGAGTCTGACACTCCCTTCCGCTCCACCCAGAGCGGGAGGAGTCATTTGATGATTTCCCATCCCAAAAAAAAAAAAAAAAAAAAAAGGGATAGACAACTCGAAAAACATTAAATACTAATACATACAAACAGAATAAACTTTGTCAAAAGTAATAACGATAGGATAGACGAGAAAACGAATCCAACAAATCGGCAGCAATCTTATTAAAGAACTACATACTCGTATGATCGTTGCGATATAGTACCACTGCCTTTAATTTGTGGTGGTGACTGCCTTTAGTTTTTGGCGAGCAGTGATGGCCGAGTGGTAGCGGCCCCGATTTACGAGTTGTAGGTCGTGGGTTTCAATCCAGTCAGGCGCTTTAGTTTATGTAAAATAATCTCATCACCACTGCTCTCAAAACGGTGAAGGAAAACATCGTGGGGAAACCTAGAACCAAACATTCGAAGACATGTGACATCTACCAACATGGTAGATTACAGTCCACTCCTTCTCACAGAGAGGAGGCCTGTGTCCCTGTAGTGGGAACATTGTAGGCTGATTATGCCTTTAATTTCGCTAAGGCTTTAACTATAATCGTGCTTAATTTCAAGTAAACCAAATCTATTTACTCACATTCCCACACAAACAAACGACCAACTTTCGCAACACAAATTCACTTACCGGTCCTATCAATTTAATAACCCAGAACAGTTTGATCAACATACTGGCCAACCTATAACTTAAGTGTAACTTAGCTATGACATGCGACATTTAGCTTAGAGCGCAATTCATAGCATAATGCATCTAAGTTACAGCTCGTTGATATATGGTCGTGTGGTCACAGCCCAATGAATATATGAATGTTTAGATATTCTATATTTATGATATTGTGTTTGGGGAGGGAATTGTGGATTAGAGTTGAGGTTGTGTTTGTTTTCGTGTTGGTTAGGTTAAAATTGGAAGTGTTAGGAGTCGAACTGTTGTAAGTACTTGGATAAGCAACTTCCTTTCATTAAAAAGTGGAAAGTTTTCAATTACAGTTGTGTGAAAACTCTTAATAATAAAATACAGAGGATGGGTTAATAGTTACGAGTCTCGACCAATACCTGAGGAAGCTCTCGTTGGGCAGCTGGATCAAGGGCTTGATTCAGAAAGCGGTACTTCTGGACACGGCTCGCATTATCAGGAGGTTCCTCTCTCTGGAGCCCTGACCTTTGACTTTGGAGTGTTCCCGTTACCAGTGGGCTACTAGTGCGTCCTCTTCCTTGTTAGAATGCCCTTTTATTCAACTAATAATACATAGCCATTCCTTGAGTATCTTGCTGTTGGCAATACCTGAAAAATATGTCTCTTCCACGAGTTAGTGCGGTTTTTCATGATTTATGAGTAACTCAAACTCATTCAACAAATTGGGTCAAGTTTTTTTCCTCAAAATTCTTGCCACTAATAAATACATGGAAGTTGAATGATTAACAAAATAATGTGGATGTTTCTCGGTAAAGGAGTTAATTGGCTTCAAGTATGTCGGCCATGCAGGGCACTTCCCGCTATTAAGGTTTTTGTTGTTAAACTTAACTGGTTGGTCTTCTTGTTACTTTAACTTACTGTTAGGATTACAAGCAGGGTTTTAAATGGTCAATTTATATAATATTTGGCATTAATTAATTTTCATTAAGGCATTAGTTGATTAAAAAGCTGGTTACAACAAGCTGATTTCATTAAGTATTTAATTATTTATGTACACACTTTTTATAAACATACTAGAAAAAAAAAAAGAAAAGTAGGTACAAAGGTGATGATTAAAGAGTAAAGAAATCTCTTCCAACATACCTGCGATAGGAACGTAGATAAAGTAACAGATGCAGACAGCGTGTGTAAGAGTAAATAAAGTACATAAAATCAAAAACCATTCACTTAATAAAACAAAACAAATAATATGAGAATCTACTGTTAAAATAAATATCACTAGAATGAAGTTATACTTTTCTGTCTTCAAATTAATATCAATACAGTTTTTGCAATAACTGTGATTTATACATTGAGTACCAAAAATATAACACAAACACGAAGAATTACCAAACTTAAGCGGCAGCGGGCTCCCAGAACAGATGGCCGGTGGGGCCAAAAGGTTCTGTCGAACAATTCTGTAAAAATTTACCGTGAAAGCTTAGGTGAAGTGAGTGGTCAGTAGTGTCGGTCCCTAGCACCAGGTGGAATGACAGCTCACTTCACAAGTATTCACGGTGTGATTTTTTGCAGAATAGGCCAGCTGGAGGGGCGGCCGCATACCGGAAGATGTAGCGTTGGAAGGCCTCTTACAAGGTGGACCGATGACCTGGTGAAGGCCGCAGGAATTCGCTTGATACGAGAAGCAGAGAACCGGTTGAAATGGCGGTGCTTGGGGAGGCCTATGTCCTGCCGTGGACATTTTTCAGCTGAAATGATGATGATGATGACGAACATTAACTTTTATTATATTATTATTTATTACTAGCTGTGCCCCGCGGTTTCACCCGCATAAGTTTCGATCCCTTGGGAATATCGGGATAAAAAGTATTCTATATGTTAATCCTAGTTATAAACCATCTGTGTGCCAAATTTCATCCAAATCCATTCAGTAGTTTTTGCGTGAAAGAGTAACAAACATCCATCCATCCATCCATCCGTCCGTCCATCCATACAAACTTTCACGTTTATAGTAGGATTCCACAATTTCGTAAATAACACCTTAACAGCTATAACGCCAATGCCATGTTACTACTGTTGTTGTTGTTTATGTATCTCTTGTATTCTCCATACAAGAAAACTAGCATCATTGATCGGGTTGATTGCACCGATTGATGGCAGACCGGCCCCTATTACATGGGACTTTAATTTAACTGGCGAAATGTGGGCGTACTGGGGTGTGGGTGTGTGCACCTCTGCCCAACCCTTCGAGAAATACAGGAGTGATGTTATGTTATGTAGCATCATAATTTGTTTACATCTAAAAATAATCTTTATCTAGAACGAAGCTTCATTTAGTTCCTAAAATTTAATCCAATCGACCAAAATATTTATAATCGTACATTTGAGTTATAATTGCCTCAATAACATAAGCAATTTTGATGTTACACTTTCCTACATGCGTTATTAAAGTTTTTTTTTTAAATGGCAATTTGTAACATGTCATGTTCGTTCATTAATTCAACTTTTTCCAACTCAATGTGCTGTGATGAATTTATAATACATTAATTTTGTATTGAGTTAATCGAATTTTAGTGCGTGCGTAAATAAATAATTAAATGTGGTCACGACTCAATTAAATGATTTTGGTGTTGGTATAGTAATTCATTTAATTATTTGCTTACTGAAACGATATAACCAGTAAAATGAAAGGGAATGATTTCATATGTTAATTGGTTTATTAGAATGTTTATACTAATATAGGAACGTGTTATGATGAGCAAAATGATCATTAATTATTTCTGTACCTCTTCTAAGCGTGTGGACGGCAATAAATTGTGTTAGCTCAGAATTGAGCTATGTATGATCATTTCATTTACTGTCACATATTTTGCTGTAAACTGAAAAAAAAAGAAAGAAAGAAAATACTCACGTTTATTTGTTTTAAACATAGCGCAGAGAAATAACACAAACCCAAAAAAAAGAACAAGTTGGGGAAAATATGCGTCACATCCACGCAAAACAGCCATCGCTCAGCATAATGCTTCGGCCCCATGCGAGACAGAGCCCCAGCGCTAGTTTTCAGTAACAGCCGGTGTTGACGTGATGAACTTCGAAGTTTAGGCAAATAGGTAGTGCCTATTTGCCTAAACTTCGAAGAACAGAGACAAGAAACGTAATAAGTAATTCGTCTATATTTACCTAAAGTTTGCGACTAGACATAACATAATAAATAACATACACAGTTGTTACAACCATAAAATTTTCTAACATTTTTTTTTTACTTATTCCAAATAACATATTTTTTTAATGTATTTAAGTGTTGTCCCGAATTTCGGGACAGATGTCCCGGAAAAAATTTAGTCCTAAGGAAGTCTCCGTTTCTTGTCTCTGTTCTTCGAAGTTTAGGCAAATACCTAGGCACTACCTATTCCTATCACTGGTGATGAAGTCAACCGGTGTACCATACGATAAAAAAAAGTGCAACTACTACTTATAAAATTGTAAAAATTATGAATTTAAGCTGGACGAAAGTTGCAGTTCTGTACTTTGGAATCAAACAGGACTACAGACGGACTATTCTGTAAAAATCTTACCATGTAAACTTGGGTGACGTGTGCTGTGTGACAGCTTACTTCAAGCTACTATATCGAAGTATTCTGGCTGATAATTGTACAGTAGATCGGCAGGATTTATATACAGGAAAAAAATAACCATTGCGCGAACTGTAACCATGAATTAAAACAGCGGATTGTTTTTTGATAACCGGTGAAAAATTTCTACTCTAGGGGATCTAGAAACATATACTGAATTCACTGTTACAGTCAGTTTGTGCATTGGTTAATTTTTTCTTTCAATTTAATCAGTTTTCAACCACTGAACTTGTAGTTTTCTTCTCACAACCAAGAAAATCCATCATAAACTCAACACGACATACCCTGTTACGTCACACCCATTACGTCAGAACAACACAACAAATTGCAAAGCTGTCACTATGATCGATCGTGTGAAACATGATATGTCTCGCGATCGCTAATCGAACAGGGCATCGATCTCACACATATGGACATTACAAGCATGTGATATGGCGCAAAAACTTGTTGTTTTTGTCAACTATGACAGGTAATGAACAGTTCTTGGACTTTAGTTTGATGGTGTCTGTGTTCAGTTATACTTTAGACACTGAATAAGCTTTTGCAATATTATTCCACGCCGACTTAGGCTAGGTTTGACACAAGAATGGCTATACAATATGGCACCGGTTGTTGGTCCTTGCGTGCTGCAGTTTGGTCTTTTGGTTCGAGTTTCATTGTTTGAATTGCAACATACCTAATCAGCCTATAATGTTCGCACTGCTGGAACACAGGCTTCCTCTCTTCGAGAGGGAGTGGGCTAATCATCCACCACGCGGGTCCAATGCGGGTTGGTAGATGTCACATGTCTTCGAATTTTTGGTTCTGCGTTCTAGGACATGCCGGTTTTCCCGCGATGTTTTCCTTCGCCGTTTTGAGAGCAGTGGATCACCACTGCTCTCAAAACGGAATTAATCGGACGGAAATTATTTACACAAAGTAAAGTGCCTGGCTGGGTTTGAACCCACGACCTATAACTGGTAAGTCAGGGCCATTACCACTGGGCCACCACTGCTCTCAATGTTTGAATTGTAAACGTGAGCAATTTCCTGAATGTCACTTGAATGAATAATTAAACTAGCCAAACCGTTATATTTATTAATAGCTTTATTCAGAGTTTATGGTTCGATTATAAATTTTGGGGAAGCCAATGAATGCTAAGTGTCATAAACACGAGCGGGACTTTGCCGAAGAGTTTCGATGGTAGCAGTTGACTCTGCTGTTGGCAACTTGCTGCTCGTGTATTCAGAACTAAGAGTGATACTGTTGTTTGTAATCGACTAAGGAGTTACAAATTTTATGGCGGCTTGGAACATGAAGCGAGTCGCTGCGCAGTAACAAATTCACGTGTCGGCGGGGTGAGGGGAGAGGTACTGCTCAGCGAGTAGCGCACTTCAGAGCCGCCATAAAGTTTCAATCGGCCTGTAATAGTCGTAGTTGACCACCAACAGTTTAGTTAGTGAGATTTACAAAACATTCGACAAACATTCAACAGCGATAGCACTAGGAAGTGGTGAAGGCCGGGCGTTTTTGGGGGACTGTCTTTTGTAAACGTTTGAAAAGTGCTGATTCTCAACCTAATTTGAATAAATGACTTTTGATTTTGGTTTTTTGATTTTATTCTTACATCTCAGTTTATGAAATCGTATTTAACACTAGTTACCACCCACTAGGAGGACGACCACGAGGAGTAGGTTTACCAAGGTACTCCTCTACCTAACTCTTCGGGGAATACATACATTATGGTATGTTATGTTATTTACCTACTTAGAATCGGTTTCTAAAAGCTTAATAAATTTTCCGATCAGTCAGTCTTATCCTCTATATCTGAACTAATAATAAAGCTGAAGAGTTTGTTTGTTTGTGGGAACGCCCGCTAATCTCTGAAACTACCAGTCGGATTTGCAAAATTCTTCAAGAAGGCTATTAATTTAGCATCACGCCTTAAGAGCCGAACAAAAAGAAAAAAAGTTTAAAAGTAAGCTTAGCGAAAAAACGAAGTGAAAGCGCAGGCAGGCGATGCGATGCGACGGGGTGGCTCGGGGTAACAATAACTTTCATGCGGACGAAGTCGCGGGCAGAAGCTAGTGTCAAATATAATGTTCAGTGTGATTAAATTGGACAGCCTTTCCAAAACCGGGTGAGAGATACGAGTATACCAACGTTAATAAAAACTGGAAAATGCAATATTAAAGTTTACGCTCCTTATAACATAAACATTCTTAGACAAATAGCTTACATAAACAACCATATAATTTAACCTAACATAGATGAACTGATCAGATCGAGACAGACAACATGGCGGTGCGGCCCACCCGCTGCGCCTGCGCATAAGGGCCCTTACATACTCAGCTATAATGTAAAAATATATAGCTTGATATATTTCTATACATCTAATTATCAGATCATATAGAAGGGCTTGTTATGGCTATTCTTATGGAAAATTTATTGAAATATATCGGTTCAGTAGCGGGTACTGTTGGACCCAAGAAATACGATATACGACATCCTAATTTAATAATGAAAATATTTAGGTTGTCAGTAACCCAAACAAACTGGTAATAAATTAAGGTATGATTTTTCAATCATCTAATAACTTTGTTCGAGGAATAATATTGACATTTTTTCATACAAAAACTGTCAAACGTGAATTTTATTCCTCGAATAAAATTTATCTTGCGATGGAAAAATCAGCCCTAAAACAACTATATAATAAGCCATTGTGCCTTTCCTATTAAATTTAATCTGTCACAATAAGTAGGATGCGCTAAGGTAGCCCGCGAAATTTAGATTAATGAATAACTAAAATAAATAACCAATATGTGCGTATTACCGACATAAAAAAAAGTATACACGTAAAAATGTATATTACAGTTGCAGTGTATGACAGGCTTAAAACACGTACCAATTTATGATAGAGGAATTATTACATAGTTGTGGAATTATACGGTAAATGGCTAGTTTATTTTACTATTAGAATAATACTTTGCCCTTTTGGAGGTTAGATGTTAGGGTCTATGATTGTTTTGCACAACAAATTGTGCAACGTTGATGCGTAGAGTTGTTTGCCAATTGGCATTATTGGTCCTTGGATTGAATTCTTGATATTCGAAGGGAGAGATAGGTATTAAATAATTTGGTTTTTGGCGGACATTGTGGTGGGTACAGGGAGTGTACGATTTTCACCAAAATAATTGATCAGAAGTTGGTTGATTACTAGAATGTAATAAATAATTTGTTATTCCACTTATTGTTTGTTTGTTATAATTACTAGTTATTTGTCGTATAGGAAAGACAATCAGGTGATGCAATTTATTATGATACTCACCCCTAACGACATCTATTGATGATCCAAGAAAACAAGTGAAACCGATTATGACAAAATAATTATTAAAACAGTAATGTACGTTAATTAAAATCACTTTAGCTATCACAATGTGGACAAGAATATTAGCTGGCGTTATTAATATCATTCGATGCTACACTGAATAAAAACTTATAATTAATATTTAATAACCCACCATACTTCTCAAGCACCACCAGCCATCTGTTCACATATTTTTTTCGTACCATAATTATCAGGTTTATGAAAGAGAATTCTTTCCCAGACGTTCATAGCCGTTCGTTTGTGTGCAAATCATGTCCTCGCTGTAAATAATAATTATTAATAATGCATCTTGGATCAATAGAGTATATATTATGATCTCTCGTTTCGGAAAGGAAACATAGATTCGATTATACAACGGTCTGGTACTAGTGCCGTTCGACAAGAAAATAGAGAAGATGGAAGGAACATTAAAAGAATACCTTAACTTTACAATTTCGGATTTTTTATGTGATATTTAGAATGATTGATTATCCTATTTAAATTCTATGAATATTATTAAGATATAATTTTAATAAATATTCTCTATTAGGAAATAGAGAAGGAAAATTATATTGATGAGTGAATTAAGTATATTGTAACAGAGAAGGATAATTATTTGGAAGGAAGATTAAAATAAAATCCTTGTTTTTACAATTCAATCTTATTATCCTGTTTTGGTCTTTGTGTTTTTGCGGGGATGATATTTCCGCAAGAGGCAATTAAAATGTTTTCTTTAAACGTAAGCATGTGATTTTAGTTATTTTCTCGTCAAATGACAGCAAAGTCTGTAGTGTGGTTATCTTCTTTGAGTTTGTTCAGCATGCTTTAGCATTTTCATTAAAAGTTATTTTATTTCATCCCTTACCAAGACTGTAGATAGATAAAACATTTATTCAGTGCACACAAAAGCACAGTTATAATAATAAATTACATATAAAAACAATGTGCCTTTAAATATACAATATGAAAAATAAAAGCAAAACATTCTTTAAGAAATAAAGTGGCACAAATAACGAACACAGTGCGGTGTGCGTGTACAACAATAAGTTGTAGTAACAGCTATAGATATGTATTTAAACCGAGCTTAAAGTTCTACTTCATCAAAGCTCGAGACACGTCCAGCATCTCTACCTCCACGTTTCAACTCAGGCGCAGGTGTGGCCTGACGGTGTGCGAAGGCTACATTTTGTATGTGTGCGGAATAAGTAATAGCCTCCTGCTTTGAACCGTGCAATGTAAACAAACGTAGTGTGGCTGTCGGCTAGTTGGGCAGTTTGTCATGCTGATGTATGGGTATTATGGGTAGGCTTGTAAGTAGCGGAACTGGCTTTTTGGCTGCATTGTTACAAATGTTGAATTAGTTGGCACTGTTGGCAGTTAAATATTATTGGTTTAGGAGTTATGGGATCTGATACGTTGACTGAAAATATGAAATCATTTATGAATTGATGATAAAAATGTAGATTTGATTAAAAAAGTAACTTCTTTCCAGATAGATTTCAAAGACGGGGGCTGATTGTACAATGTAAAATTTTCCAAACCTATATCACAAAAAGCATTAGTTAACACATGCAATAGGTACCATAAATCGTTAAGTAAGTAGATAAGAACAGTACCAATACCTAAGTACAAATATTAACTTCAAGATAGAGAAAGTAAACATTAAACTGCTGTTAACAAACATAAATACCGTGTAATACCTTTAGCGTTGATCTTAAAACGATAAAATTTTAACAGCACAAAAATAAATAATTTATCGCCACAATTAATATCCGATACAATCAATAAACAACTACGAGCATGTCTATAAAACCTTCTGATATTGATTTACGCTGATTTTAGTGAAGTTATGGCAATAACTACTAATACACGTTGTATTAGAGGCTTAAGAAATTATATACGACACAATTGTAGGTCTGGTTCTGAAGCCGAAGCAGTTAAAACGGATACTTTGGTCGAATCAAAGTTTTTAACCGATCAAATCTTGCAGTATGTAACAATAAACCAACAAAAAACATCGTTAAGGTTACTTGAAATCCTTGACTGTGAGACGAAAATCAGAAACAAGAATAAAACCAACTGGGATATTCCTATTAACACGCCGCGCCGTCTTGTGGTGAGCACCATTAACGAAAGAATAACAATAACATTCTAGTGATGCGGTAATCAATATCAGTACCAATGCGGGCGACTAAGATGACGTCTTCGCATTGTCGGAGCGCTACTCCGCCCCTCACACGGACTTCGTCGACGGATCTCGCCGCGGCCTGTCCTATATCGCCAGACCTGTCACGACGCGCGTTGTCTCCGGACCTGGCGGCTCTAAACTTCACGCGACATCGGCCTCTATCGCCAGACGTCTTAGAACATTGCCGACCATTATCCCCTGACTTTGCCCGAAGATCAAGGTCTCCAGCTAGACCTAGATCCCTAATGGAGTCGCTTTTGGTCGCGAAAATGGAAGCGTTGAGTACGGGGAAATTAGTGCGGACGGATTCCATGGACAGTTGCAGCAGTTTCGGGTCGATGTCCTCGCTCCCCAGTGATGTGTGCCGGTGTGATGATTGCCTGTTAGGCATTGTGGATTTCTATATGCCCAGTCCTGATGCAAATAAGGCGCTAAGAAAGGTTAGTGGAGTTTGATTTAATTAATGACCTTGTGTGTTATAACTTCGCTAACTCAATCTAAATATGGAATGACTCGGATCAGGTATTTGAATATCCGTATTATTAATATCAGTACAAGAAAAAAAAAATATTCAAGAAGTTTTTGTTCCACTGTTTTAGAACTTGATCTATTTATCTTGCTAATTAGGTCCTAAATTTTCGTTTGGTAGGCAGTTTCGTAGATCCCTACTCTTATATAATACATTTAAATTACTGTCGACTAAGATATTTAAAACGTTATTGTATTTGGTTATGTTCCTTACTAATTTGTTTGTAAACATTGACGTAGTAACGTCACACGTGCGAATAGTAAAGGAAAACACACTTAACGTACTAGTAGCGCCATCTAGTGAACGTGATGCGAGTTTAGTAAAGAATTCAAGTTGATTGCATGCTGAAGCTCGATCCTTTGCGTTTAGTTTATGTTTAGTTTTGTAGATGGCGCTGTGAGGTATTCGTTTCCACTGCTCTACTATTGTAGAGTTGATATTTAGGAAAAGCATTCGATTAATTTAAATCAACAAAAATGATTAAATTAAATTATAAATAGTCATTTACAATAATTAACATTGGTTGTTGATTTATTTCACCAACTATTGGAAGAAATTGACATGAGTAATTTTGTCCTGAATTTCAGCGTTTTAAACAATTGTAATTTTTCAAAGAATTGTGAAAAATAATTATGAAAGGCTGCTCTAAGTATATAATTATTTTAAAAGGTCCGTTCCGTCAGTGATTTTGACTTATAGGCTAAATATAGTTAGGCTACATATAAGTATGTACTTACTTTTACTTGTCTTTTTTCATTTTCGCATTCAGAATCGCAAATGAAAAAAGTCTACACCAAGAAAAATCGTATGTTTTGCGTCAGTGTTTACGTCAATCGCCATGTAAGGAGATAGGATGAACATGAGCTTATTAACATAAAAGTAAAGCCTACGTTCAAAATCATACAACATTAACCACCTAATCATGACCGACCAGTTCTCAACATAAACCTCTCATCATAATCAGCCTATAATGTTCCCACTGCTGGGACACAGGCCTCCTCTCGGTGAGAGGGAATGGGCCATAATCCACCACGGGGGCCCAGTGCGGGTTGGTAGATGTCACATGTCTTCGAATTTTTGGTTCTAGGATAAGACTGTTTCCTCACGATGTTTTTCTTCACCGTTTTGAGAGCAGTGGTGATGAAATTAAATAAACAAAGATCCTGCCTGGGTAACATAAGCCTCTACATAATGCATAATAATATATTATTCAATACAATATGCGCCCCAATGGAAGCCCATCCCTTTATATTTGGGAAGAGACTCGGCAGATTGGTTGAAGTGCCCCTGAATACACATGAAAGCTTCAATTGGGTAACTTAGGTCATCATCATCTGCCTGCCTTTTCCCAACTATGTTGGGGTCAGTTTCCAATCTAACCGGGGGTAGCTGAATAACAGTATTTTACATGGAGAGACTGCCTATCTGACCTCCATAACCCTGTTACTTGGTAATACGATACCCCATGGTAAGACTGGTTGTCAGACTTTCGGGCTTCTGACAACCCCGTAACGAATGTCAAAGTTCAACGAATGACAGCCGGGACCAACGGCTTAATGTGCTTTCCGAGGCACAGAGGGGTCTTGGTTTGTAATGATGGTCACCCATCCACGGACCAACCGTGGAAAGCGTACATTCAGCGTCAAATTGGGTAACTTAGGTGTAGGTGTTAAAGAGAAATGTCTAGGTAGCCGATATTAGTTTTCGAAGCACGTATAGCGCTCTTCATACTGTGATAAACTCCACACGAACGATGGCGACTGCTCTCATGAAAGCCCTGAAGTTCGCCAGTTGTTTGCGTAATAGGTCATCCAGTTTAGTTTTGGACCCCCTGTCCCCCTTATTTTTTTATTTTATTTATTTACCATTTATGTACACACATATATAAACAGACAAGAAAAAACAGAACAGAAAAAAATAGGTACAGAGGTGATGCTTATTTCACAAGAAATCTCTTCCAGCACACCCGAGACAGGACAATAGATACAGAGATGTAGACAGCGTGTGAAATAGTAAAGGAGACAAAAAATAATACATACAATCAAAAACATTTCTCTTAAAAAACTAAACAAAAATTGCTAGAATATACTAACATACATACAAACAAACGTACATACATACATACTACTAAAATAAATATCACTAGAATAATAATAATTATATCATATCCAAAATAAAATAAAACAAAAAATACATACACAACTATGATGAAGTGGACAGATAGTGTTCTTTTACTCTTCTTTTAAAAACTGCAACAGTTGCCCCCTTGTTAGGGCTTTGTGGTTGCCGAGGAGGCGATTGATTCCTGTTGTTGAATATAAATATGATGATATCCATGAAAAGCACATTAAGCAGTTGGTCCCGGCTGTCATTCGTGGATCTTTGACAGTCGTTACGGGTCGTCAGAAGCCCGAAAGTCTGACAACCAGTCTTACCAAGGGGTATCGTATTACCCAGTACCTTGATTGTGGAGGTCAGGTAGGCAGTCGCTCCATGTAAAATACTGGTAATCAGCTGCATCCGGTTAGACTGGAAGCTGACCCCAACATAGTTGGGAAAAGGCTAGGCAGATGATGATCCATGAATATGAGAGCACTTTCTTTGGATAGCTGCGAAAGTCATAAAGCCTTTAAGCATGACTTATACTCGTAAATGACTTTAATCAAGTGGAGTTACTACTCAACTTGATCGCTCAACAGTTGCATTATTAAAATATTCCTAGGCTTTGATATTCAGCAGTAATCTAGCAAAGAGGCACGTCTTTTAACAGGCTAACATGGATGCATGGATCCTTAAACAGTGTTTGACGCAAATCCAACTGTACATGGGAACCTGAGAATCTGACTAGGGTCCTAAACAACGTAGTATATTAGGCTTAGAAATAATTCGACCAATGAATATTTAAGTAAGAACGCTTAATTGTAATTCGGTGTCAGAAACGATAAAGTACCCGACAGACATCCTGGCAGCTGAATTTGCGTCAAACGCCATATCAGGATGCATGGATGTCTGTACAAAGACCCTAATTTAATTTGAACCTGTTGTTTTCTGCATGATAAGCAGAAAACAACACGGTCAAATTAAATTAGCTAGCAAAACTCTGCAGACGTTATGGGTATGGATATCTAAACAAAATAAAATAAAATAATAAAATTAATTGGGATTTTTTTGGGGTCAACGACCGCTCGTAGTTTTTTTTACTTGAGAAAAGCTGTTTTCTTTTGTTTTATTGTATTTATATATCGAAACACGTCTGTGAAGTTTATATAAAAAAAAACAGATTTTTTAAACTGATATTTCAAGTGACTACACTAACTGTGGTTGTTGCCCCGCTTTTCGTTTTATCGTTTTTAGATATCAGTACCCATGACGTCGTCGGAGTTTCGCTAGCTAATTTAATTTGACCCTATATAAAAGAATCTAGGTACGTTCGACATTACGAGACGGATTAAATCTTGCAGAAAAGTATTACTGCGTTTTTCCATCCGGATTTTTCAGTAGCAAACTAAAGTCTGGATTTCTGTCCAGTTGATGGTAATAGGCTCGCCCCCTATTACATGGGACTTAAACATAACTGGCGACATGTGGGTGTACTAGGTGCATCTCTGCCTAACACTTCTTTACACTGTTATGTAGTAGCGAGAAGCTAAGCAAGAATCTTGGAAAGATGCCAAGAAATCGTATAGTCTAAGACGCTCTTTCATTCACCAAGTTTATTTCTCATTAATTTCATTGATAGAGATCAACAAAGTGAGTAGTGTGTGCATAACCTAGTTTTTCGAGTTCTGCGAAGTAATTGCGTAACACACTATCAGTAGCAATGTCTTTCATTTTGACAGTTCAACAACATTCATTGCGTTATTTACGTTGTTGAGCAGATAAAACAATTAAGCAAGCAATTAATGGAAAACAACTTCGCGGCAGACCCAGACGGAGATGGCGAAATGAGCTGGATTCCTTTAATAGAGATTGGTCCTTGGCAGCTCCAGACAGAGAGACGTGGAAGGAGAGTAGGGAGGCTTTTGCCCAGCAGTGGGACATTAATGGTTAATAACAAAATAAAGCAGTGGATTAGCAATATCCTTCCAAACGATTTATATTGTGATTGATAGTGTGTAAGAGGGGCCCGTGGCTAAATAATAACAGCCGCATAGGTCAATCGATCAGGTTAAGCTACGCTTGCCGCGGTTGGTCTATGGATGGGTGACCATCTTTACATACTGAGACCCCTCCGTGCCTCGGAAAGCACGTTAAGCCGTTGGTCCCGGCTGTCATTCGTAGATCTTTGAAAGTCGTTACGGGTAGTCAGAAGCCCGAAAGTCTGACAACCAGTCTTACCAAGGGGTATCGTATTACCCATTCACTGGGTTGTGGAGGTCAGATAGGCAGTCGATCCATGTAAAATACTGGTATTCAGCTGAATCCGGTTAGACTGGAAGCCGACCCCAACATAGTTGGGAAAAGGCTAGGCAGATGATGATGATGAGTGTGTTACGCCATTAGTGTGTTGGATCGCTTTCTGAAATAAATACCATAATTGTTTTTTGAAACCTTCGTGACTTACTTAACTTTCATTACAGAGAGTTTCTAGAATATTCCACACGTTTGGCGATTTCTCCACAAATTGCTATACAGGGTGTCAGGAACATCGACGCGCAAATTGAAACCATTAATTCAGCACATGATTCTAGACTCCCTAGCATAGAAATTTTTCATTTATTACCAAAAAAACATCTGCTGTTTCATAGAAATGTGCAATACCTACGCGGTCAATAATGTATGAAAAAGCAATTTTTTTTTAATAACCGTTGAAGGATGTTAACGTCTCCCCTGTAGTGCCGAGGTATTTTCTGCCCAGACAGAAGGTATCCATGTTTTCCCCACGGAAAACAATAAATGACCGTGGGTATAGTTAATTTATGGTCCATTAATATTCAGTCTACATTAACATTCTAGGAAAAGTGATAACTAAATTCATCGACAATAAATAAAATATGCGATAGACATTCTGGCAGCTCGATTTGCGTCAGTGACCGTATTAGGATTCAGGGATGTGGTTATCTGCACCATTCATTTAAATGCCTAATATTTTCAGTTGGCTTATATACTAGCTTCTGCCCGCCACTTCGTCCGCTTGTTTTTTTTTTTTTGGTAAAAGTTGTGGTTCATGACATGACATTTAATTTGACATTAGCGAGCAGGTGTTGTGAAAAGTTTTAAAATTAAGTAAATAGGTATTATGTGCGAAACGAGTATTTTGAAATAGTTCTTATTTACGTGACATGTTGCATTCGCGCGCGTTCGTGCTAGGTCCACTTAAATCCAAGAAAAGTATGGACATATATCAATAACCTTGGATGATTTAATTAATGCCATTGATGCCGCAATCAACTTGGGCCACCTACTGGGCTCAGCTGGAGTCCCATCGACACGAAAAGAAGGATCTGAAACATTGTGCAGTGTGTTTTGATGGTCGAAGTGAATTGAGAGAGCACTTTAGCTTTAGGTACAGCTGAATCAAGAAAAATATACAGTGTTCTTGCAAAAAAAACACAAGTTCTTTAGATGGATGAAACACTTAAAAGACAAAGAAAAACATAAATATTATGTATTTTCATTTAAATTATTTGAATATTTTTTAACCTTACACGCCAGGTGAGAGGTTAAAGTTTATTTGTAGATGTAACTCATTTGTTTGTTTGGCATCTTTGAAGTATTTTCGTAAATATAATGAGCATTGAAAACAGTTGAAGTGACTTTTAAAATGATCGGAAGGATAATATGAAACCGGAAAAAGAGCGTTATGACCTAAGTACCTGATATTTTCATTTCAGGTTTTTTTACTGAAATGAGTAATGACTCTGTGCTCTACTGTGTCTATGTAAATAAATTAATAAAAGCAGCATCCTAATCGCGTAACATTCAATCAATCAGAAACTAAATCATTTTTAAGGATATTGCTAATCCATTGCTTTTATGTTTGAAAAATTTGTTGGCTCACCAATGGAAATAACGCAATGAATGTTGTTGAACTGTCAAAATTAAAGCCTGTCGGTGTGTTACTCAATTAACCTCTGAAGGATATCCTGAAGTACATTTTAAGAGATTTAATGGGTTTCTCAGTAAAAACTCGCAAAGAATGGTAACAATACATTTAATATTTCCTGTTCGTTGTGGTTGCATTGAGGGGTTCAAAATAATTAAATCGTGAGTCATTTACATAATCCGGTGTACTGACGCACTTACCGACACGAATGAAAGGAATTGCTGGAAGTATGCAGGATCTGACTGGCATACCTTAGGTATGTGAAATAATAATAAGCAATTAAATAAATATTGAATAATGCCATGATATTAGTAGTTAGTAAACGGCGAAGGAAAACATCGTGAGGAAACCGGCATGTCCTAGAACTAAAAATTCGAAGACATGTGACCTCTACCAACCCGCACTGGGCCCACTCCCTCTCGAAGAGAGGAGGCCTGTGTCCCAGCAGTGGGTACATTATAGGCTGATTATGTTTTAGTAGTTCTAGAAACTTCCATACTAATATTATAAATGTGAAAGTTACTATGTCTGTTAGGTACCTTTTCACGCCTAATCCACTGAGCCGATTGTTATGTTTGGCAGATCAGGGAGCCTGGAACCTGAAGAAGGACATAGGCTACTTTTTACCCAGGATTTTTGTATTAAAAAAATATGAAATACACGTAGACGAAGTCGCGAGCAACAGCTAAGTAGATTGTAAATATTTCCGAATTCAACGTATTTAAATTTGATTTGGACTTTTCTGCTACAATTTGCAGAAAAAGTCCAAATAAAACTGAATATTTGATTGAAGAAGTGCTAAAAGAACATTAGGACTGTATATTTAGTAACAGATGATTGGACTGATTAATTATAAATCAATGTTAAGTGGTCTTGCGCTCTGTTAGATAATATCTCACCATCGCATAATATTATTTAAGCAACTAGCAGCGCCCCGCGGTTTCACTCGCATAAGTTTCCATTCCGTGGTAATGAAAAAAAGAAAAATCGGGATAAAAAGTATCCTATGTGTTAATCCTGGTTATAAACTATCTGTGTGCCAAATTTTATCCAAATGCATTCAGTCGTTTTTGCGTGAAAGAGTAACAAACATCCATCCATCCATCCATCCATCCATCCATCCATCCATCCATCCATCCATCCATCCATCCATCCATCCTTCCATCCATCCATCCATCCATCCATCCATCTATCCATCCTCACAAACTTTCGTGTTTATAATATTTGTAGGAAGTAGGATGATACGGCGGACAATGGCGCACTTATATTTTGTATTCCTTAGATCATAGGCAATCACTTTCAAAGAGCTTCCTATTTTTACAACGACATTCTACAGGATTGACAATCCCCAATTTCAATCCCATATATTTTTGACATTTGCATCACCCTTATCACTGATAGAATGTCACTTTATCTAAGCCCTCAGTTCCTTCGTTTCCCAATATTTCATCAAGATTACCTCCACAATTCTCTGCTTTTACTTACATGGCTATATTATACTCTTTCGATCCAGTCCCGTGACGTCAGCGGATACGGTTCGAATGCTCGGCCATCTTGTGCGTCACTCTGACGTCATTGTACTCAACTTATGGCTCCCGCTGCCGTAAGGAACCAGAACGTACGTGCTTGAAGGCAAGGTTGGTTGGTATGAGCGATGTACTTATAGGCCAAGGGGTATTGCATATGAAAATATAAAGAAAGGTGAAGGTACATGAACAGTTTTCACAACGCAATGTTGTGAACCGTTGAATCAATTTCACTGCAGAACCGACAATTTCTGATAAAAAAAAACATCTCCTTTATTATTCTACGTTTTCCTAGTTTGTTCTTGTTCAAGTTAATAAGCATCTTATAGGTCAAGCAGTAGACTCGACTTACGAGTCTTAGGTCGTAGGTTCGCACCCAGACAGACACTTCACTTTGTGTAAAATTATTTCATCGCCACTTCTCTCAAAACGGTGAAAGAAAACATCGTGAGGAAACCGGCATGTCCTAGAACCAAAAAAATTGTGACATCTACCAACTCGCACCCAGCCCGCGTGGTAGATTACAGCCCACTCCCTCTCGAAGAGAGGAGGCCTGTGCCTGTCCCAGCAGTGGAAACATTACAGGCTGATTATGCTTGGTCAACCACTGTAAACTACCCTTTACCCATGTTATTTTAGATTTTATTTTTTATAATTCGGTTCGTGTTTAACGACTTTCCACCTGATGGTAAGCGATAAGAGTACACTTGTTTAGAAGTAACCTATTCACTCTCGACCTTCAGGTTATAGCTACCAGGAAAGACTCCGGCAGGGAATTCTACTCCTACAAAGAAAGGATTCCCAAAACGTTTTGACCATAACGGATTCATGTTTGTCTTTCCAATTATTCTCTGTCAGTCATCATTTATCATTCACTACCATTTCGTTCATGATATCATTGCGCAAACAATCCATCCATCATTTCTTTGTTGTCCTCCTCTCCATCAACATTTACATTTATGTTCAGTACTCTCTCAGTCACATGAGTTTCGGTCATTATAAAATCCCTACATTACTTAGCTGTACGCACAAATGAAAGTGTTCCCAAAACGTTTTGTGCTGTGTGGGTTGTCCAACATGTAGAGTGGATTCAAGTGGATTGATGTATTTTTTCCTGTATATTTTCTATCTACCATCATTTTATCATCCACTGCCTAATCAATCATATCAATGTTCACATTCAATCCATCTTTTCTTTGTTCTACCTCTGCGCTCCATTAATCAGCATTTACATACTCATTGTATTCAGAATTCTCTCATTCAAATCCTCTCAAAACATTACCTACTTTTACACTCATTTACATAAGTATATACATACATATTAGTCTACCCTGTGACGTCAACAGACACGCTCCGAATACTTGGCCGTCTCGTGCGTCATAGTGACGTCATAGCAATCTTTGAAAGGCTTTCTACCGACGCCCGCGCCGCTTTTGGGATGCATCAGACAATCTGAACTGCATATGTATGCATTTAATATATGCTTATGTGATTGGTGGAGGATCGAGGGCATTGTTTCGTTACGGAAGCGTGAAATGATGAGAGGAAAGTGAATGAAATATAGTATAATACACATATAATCTATCTAGCGGACACTCACCGGTAGATAGATTAAGATTGAGAGGTTTTGACAATTCGTTAATTTTAAAAGCCTTCTTTGGTCTCTTGGTCGTAATTTTTTTGAATAAGAAAATAATGTTTCGATTAGCCTAGGCAACTACTGACAATCATATAATTCAAAGGTTTCTGATCGTAGTGGCGTTACTAGGATCAGAAAAAACCTGGTGCATACCAGTTTTAGGATCTGTCTATAGATTCCCATGCATAGTTTGCTTAGAGCTGATGGAGGGAGGTGCTTGTGGCTAAGTGATAACAATCGCATGGGTCGATTGGTTAAGCTATGTTTGCCGCGGTTGGTACGTGTATGGGTGACCGGTGAGCAGTTGGTCCCACCTGTCATTCGTGGATCTTTCGTGGCAGTCGTCTGACAACCAGTCTTACCAAGGGTATCGTATAACCCATTAACTGAGTTGTGGAGGTCAGAATACTGGTATACAGCTGCATCCGTTTAGACTGCAAGCCGACCCCAACAGTTAGGAAAAGGTTAGGCAGATGAGTTTGCTTAGAACTGATCAGCGGGGTAATTGCGATAAATGACAATTGATCGCAATTTCTTTTATTTTGACAGTTTAGTCACGTTCATTGCGTTATTTACGTTGCTAAGCAGACGAAGTTATTAAACCTATGAAGCAATGGATTAGAAATATCCTTCATTCAAAACTCTTGGATTGTGATATAAAGTGTTATGCAATAAGGGTGCGCACGTGACGTAGGTGAGTGTAGACAGGCATTGTTATTCATCTTGAAGGAACTTAAATTAATTCATTAATGAGTTGTATGGAAAATTTAAAGCCAAAGTAATAAACAATCGCTAGTTTCTGCGAAAGTTCTAGGTAAATATTTATGATTGTGGAATAGACACCTGTTATGTCAAGAATTTGAAAGTCGCTAACGTGCCTACTCTTTACTCGTAAATGAGTGTTGCCAGTATGGTAATAGTTAAATTCGTGACGTCAATGAGAAAATGCGAGTGTCATTGAAATCCGCATACCTACACACTTATTGTAGAAACAGCTGTTTTTAATCTGCACTTGTATGAATACTCTTGTCATCCATATTTTTAGAAATTACCTACCACATTTGATATCAACTTTTTAATTCAAGTTTAAAAAAAAAATATTCTTTGGAAAAGAAGTTGATTCATAGGTGGAATTTGTACTTATTTTTATTCTATGATTTTAATTTTCACTCTGAATAAACACCAACGTATTGGACGAACTTTTGATGACCTTAGTCCATTCTTAGTTGGATGATGCCAAGTCATTCAATTAGACCAGTCAATTAGTGTATAAGTGCCTGAGAAACAAGCCATAAACGAAGTTTCATTAACACGCACACCCAGCTTAAACTAATTAAGTACAATGACTCAGGAAAACTGAAAGAAAAAAAAAAAACCAGCCAAGTGCGAGTCGGACTCTCACACGACGTCAAAAAGAACATGTGCCGAAAGAACACGTTTCTTATATGGTTCCCTGTATTTTTTTTTTTAACTTTTTTATGTTCATTATTTGTTGTTATATGGCAATAGAAATAAACACTCTGTGAAAATATCAACTGTCTACCTGAGATACAGGCCATGAGATACATGGCCTGTATCTAATGGCATGGGCGGTTCATGAGATACAGGCCGCTAATAGACAGACGGACGGATGGACGGATGGATGGACGTTCAGAGGGACAGACAGCGGAGGCTTAGTAATAGGCTCCCGTGGGCACCCTTTGGGTACGGAAGCTTACAAAAAGCATCATCACATATTTTAATACAAAACTGGTCACAGATACTGCTGACCCTTTTAAGCCGTCAAAAGTAAATACAGTGGAAGTAAATCAAAGCTCTTAAAGTCAAATTAAAATAATAACGATGAATTACCAAATAACCAAACTTTAAGTAGTTCGTTGACCTTAAGGTGAAGTCAACAAAGATTGGCGCCCATCATTAAAGTAAAGTAAAAATGGTGATGAAATGCCAATAAAATTGCCCCGCGGATGGGAGCTCAATGTCTCGAATTAAAAGTAATAACGGTTTGGGGCAATTATTATTCTTGTAATAGCTGAAGTATTCACGTTGTTGTGGGGATATTAGACGCTTTTACGTAATAGTAGAGGGCTCGATTTGCGGTCACCAATCAGCTTGCTTTGATAATACAAGGAGGACAAAATAACTCGAAAAATATCTGATACTTGGTATGTATATGTCGTTTTTTTCTAGTCGCGTATTTCAATAGTACCTACCAACATAATGGATTAAAAAAAACATTTTTGTATCGTTGTTTACTAGCCTTGGCCTCTAACAGTTCAATACAAATATTATGTAACAAAAAATACTTAAGCAATGACGTCACCGCATTGTCGTAGACCCATCCTATTTGCCTGACGTTTACATGACAAGACGCGACCTGACGAACAATAGCAATATTTAACAGATAAATAATGTATGTGAATTGATGAAGGAGAATTAATCAAAATGCTATTTAAACCGACTAGAGACACGAAAATAGATTTTTTTTTTAAAAAGGTGTTGATATAATGTTAGCTTTGAGCAAAACTAAAACACAACATTATGTTTGTTTGCGGAAAACAAGCCGCCTGTAGAGGACTACTGGGACAAAAATGCAGGAAAACGGCAGTCATTTTAGAATTTAAAGTCGACATAAACTGAAGATCAATTTCAAATAAGTATTAATTTAAAATTGCTCATTATTAAACTATTAACACATCATTAGGAGGTCCATGAGAATAGCCATATTTTTGTCCGTTTTTACGATTTAAAGGTGACTCTAAAGTTCAAATATAATCTTATAATATTCAAATATACCTTTAATAAGGATTGGTCCTTAGCAGGTCTGGACATAGAGAGGTGGAAGGAGAGTATAGGCCTTTGCCCAGCTGTGGGACATAAACGGCTAATAAAATAAAATAAATATACCTTTAATCTTTTATTATTTATTTATTTTTATCACGAATATAATATAATCATGTGTATACTTTTATGTGCTTATTTGAAATAAATTATTTAACTAATGAAGAAAGTACTTTATTTATTTGTCCAAAACCATTTTTTATTATATTAACTTATAATAAAGTAGCCAATCCAACTGCCACAATACAAATAACTCCAGATTACTGAACAGCATTTATAGTTAATATTGAAGTATTAAGTGAATACCACTCATTATATACAAATTATGTACTTACCATACATACGCATACATACTTTCGTAGGATGACGTGTGAAGAATTACATTTATTTATATTTAACAGCACCGATTTGTATACAAATACGGTATGATTGGACTGGAGGCAGTTTAACTGTCAACTGTAAACATGGTGTTCTTAACTATTACTTTTCATATGACTTGGTAGTTTTAATTAAGTTTTCCGGGCTTATTGATAAGATCCGTCTTCATTTTACAAGCTTTTATTTAACTCACCTTGTTAGTTATTATGTATTGGTCAAATCTTGCAAACTAAATTAAAACCACTTTCTCTTATCCGACGCAGTTGTAATTTTATTATACCTATGTTTGTGATGATCATTTAATTCAGCCTGTTGCAGGCCAATAGGTACTGGACATAGATCTCTACCAACCTGTACTATGACACCCGGTTGTCCACCACCCCCCCGCCTATTTCAGCGGGGTAATTGCGTAAAACACTATCAGTACCAATGGCTTTCATTTTGACACTTCAACAACATTCATTGCGTTATTTACGTTGTTGAGCAGACATATTTGTCGAACATATGAAGCAATGGGTTAGTATACATATAATATCCTTCAAAATGATTCAGATTGAGTTTGATAGTGTGTTATTAGAGTGCGGGCTGGTTCATTTAGCAGAGCTTGTTGTACATACCTACATTAACTTGTTGATCAATATTCTATGCTGAACATGGCCATCAGTACTACGAAATGACAGGGTGTACAGTTACGAGTACTATTATGTCAACACTTGGAAACTTTCAATAGCGATTTTTGCGTGAAATAACGAAAACAACAATGAAATACAACACATTGCAAAAACCTGTGGGTTCGAAAATACTATGTTCGTAGCAACATAAAATTTTATTCAAAAATAAAGGAGTAAATCGCTTTTGAATAAAGTCAAGTGTATAACATACTTATGCTCGTGACTGTACTACCAAAATCACCAAGCTAGGCCACTAGGTTTATGATCGCAGCATCTTGTTTAAAATCCTAACATCAACACCTCAACCAAACCACAACACCTCATCATAGGACTTGAAAACCCCCAGACCCCTTTGTTAAAGTTCTTTCCAGAGGCTTTCTATGATATTATAACGGCACAATAATAAAAATCTTCATTATATCTTGGGCTTAGAACAATCCCTTCACAGTTTTTTGTTTTTTCGCCGTGAATCACACAGATAAATGGCATACTACGTATAATAACCAGAGACTTAGCAATTTTCATATCAGTACACACGAACTCGAAGACGTATTAATTTTTTCCCAAGGTCCTTATAAACACGTTTTGCTAACATACTTCACTCACCTGCGTCATGGTTTCGCCTCCGTTTTCTATTTAGTGCTCAACCGCTAAAGAAGTTAAGTGAAAAAATTGTTAGACATGTTTACTGGGCGATGTGGTTGGTGCACATATCGGTTATATGTTTGTTTAAATTGGTAAATAAGGCAATGGGCGACTAATATAAAGGACAGAACAGCATTGGATTGCCAATGAAATAACAGAGCTTTTAGAGACGTTGAAAAGTTTGGAAGCAAAGACACGAAGATGCTTAATTTCTTTGCAGTAGTAAAATATACAGCCTTTATGTAAACAGCGAAATAACACCCTGACTTTGTGGTTGAGAGTTTTGTATATTGCAGATAGTTTTAAGAAAAGCTTGTTTTTTGAGTGAGATTCTGTAATAGATTCTAAATATGTATGCCCGAGCTGTTTTCCTACAAGCGTTTAAAATCTGGCTCCCTTTCCTGAAAAGGTCTACCGGACCTTCCCTTCCTTTACTTATAGTTTTGCAACAACAATAAAATTCCTCATAAAACTACACCCAGGTACACTATAGCATACTTGATTCTAAGAATGACTTCTGACTATTCACATAAAAAAGTGTCCGTTGGTCAAGCAAGGTCATGTCAGGTCGAAGCAAGGACACAGGTCATTACCTAGGCAATCTGGGTCGAAACTACGAAGACAATACAATCTTTTTTACAGTTGGTTTTTTGGGGAATCACCGTTTTAAGTGATTTCCTGTTCTTTGAAGAAAGAATTGTTGCAAAAAATGTACAAGGTGGCATTGATTAACTGCTGTTAACTGGGTTCAACAGAACCGTTCTGCCTTAGTTGTCGCCTATTCCAAAAAAAAAATCCTTTTGTTCGTGGAAATATTGAAAAATGTGTTAACCCAATCATGACATTCTTTTTCGTCGTATCGAAGGCATGACAGTATATTCGCCACCTGATATTGTCTGTGGCAGAGCAGAGGTCGCTGCATTTCTGGGGCAGGATAGGAGGCGGGACATAGTCTGCGCCACAGCTCCAAATCCACACCCTGCTGTCGTGTGACATTTATTATTATTATTAATCATTAGCTGAGCCGGCGAACTTCGTAGATACCACCTCTGAATCAATTTTCATTATTTTTTTTGCGTGAATTTTCCCATGTTTTAATAGTTATTCTGGTATTCAGGGCGGAGACAAATTCTTGTTGAATTTGTCTCCGCCGATCGATCATATTTATGTCGATCAAAGATCATAAAAATGGGTCCAGCCGTTCTTGAGTTATAAATGGTGTAACTAACCCAGCTTTGTTTTTATCTATATAGATTTTATTTCAGAATAAATTTGCATTCCATACATTATGTCATTTATGCCCAATAAGACATTTATTGGCGAATTATTTAAACCATTTAAGTAATTTGGTTATTAATTATTGAAATAATGAAAATAATGCTACAAACACTAAAAACTTTAGGTGTAGGTAGACACATAATCAGCCTATAATGTTCCCACTGCTGGGACACAGGCCTCCTCTCGGTGAGTGGGAGTGGGCCGTAATTCACCACGCGGGCCCATTGCGGGTAGGCGGATGTCACATGTTTTCGAATTGTTAGTTCTAGGATATGCCGGTTTCCTCATGATATTTTCCTTCACTGTTTTGAGAGCAGTGGTGATGAAATAATTTACACAAAGTAAAGCGTCTGCCTGGGTTTGAACTGACGACCTACAACTCGTAAGTCGCGGCCGTTACCACTGCGGACACTGGGGTTTCATGAACCTGCGATATGTTCATTGCTATTCTGAAAAACAGAACAGTTCTACTACCGTTTTCACACTTTACGTATATTCACGATTGATGACGATATTAACTGATATATTCTACGTTTTCCTTTGACTTTTAGATTAAGTACCGACTACCGACTGCATTTGATTTTCCTGTAGTTTTACAGAGTCAATGCTCCGTATATCGTCAATGACCGCGCGTGATTAAATAGCGGCAGCATTTGTTACGGTTCTGAATCACTTTATCATGAAACAACATACTTTTTAAGAAGTTAAGTACCTACGTAAGTATAGGTAGGTATGTACTTCACATGAGTTATATTAAAGCTGATTAAAGCCAACATTACATTACGAAATTAGTGACATAACATTATAATTTTTATATAATTATTTTTTTAATATAATTTTGACTCCGCCGCATGGTATGCGATATATGATATATACGACAATGATTGTCGTATATATCATATATCGCATACCATCAGGTGAGATAGTCGCTAAACGCGAACCGAATTATAAATAGAAAACCCAAAGAAAGACCCATCTTTCTTTAGATTTTCTATTTATAATTCGGTTCGCGTTTCGTGGTTCGCGTTACCCATAAAGGGGAGCTTACAGTGGTTGGCCTAGCATACTCAGTCTATAATGTTCCCACGGAAACACAGGCCTCCTCTCTGTGAGAGGGATTGGGCCGTAAACCACGTGGGCCCAGCGCGGGTTGGTGGAGGACAATGTGTTTTTCTTCACCGTTTTAAGACCGTGGGTAGAGGTGGCCCAACTTACGAGTTGTAAGTCGTGAGTTGGAACCCAGACAGGCACTTTCTTTGGTGTATTTAACTTCATCACTACTGCTCTCAAAACAAACTTAGAACCAAAAAATATTAGGCAAACTTAGAACCAAAAAATATTGGTTTCTAGAAAATGTTGCTGCGTCATTCTTGAACCATTATGACTAGTCTTCGGAAAACGTTTTACTTGTAAATGTTGAATCATTTGCTATAATTATTATGCTCGTATTTTTTTCTTCATGTACACAATTAAGAATGAATCTCTACCTTCCATAAGTTTGTAGAACCGACCAAAGATTTGAAGTTTAAATACGATTTTGAAGCAAATTTTGAAGCAATGGGAAATAGAAATCTTTTCATCTGCACCCTAATTGCGTACACTTTCAATCACATTCCGTAAGATTTTGAAGGAAATTGCTACCTAATCCATTGCTTCATATGTTTGAAAAATTCATCTGTTGGCAAAATTAAAGGCATTGCCATTGTAAGTGTGTTAGGCAATTGCCCCGCTGGTGTCCAAAGATAACTTCTAAAGGTCATAAACGTTCATCATAATCATCACTGCAAAGGCCTCCCCAATCACACGACAGTTAGCTCGATCTTCGGCTTCTATCATCCAGCCGCTACCAGCCACCATGACAAGATCGTCGTTCATCCTATCCTGAGGGTGTCCTCACCTACGTCTGCCGATATGCTACGTAGTCAGGGACATTATTTGCTAAGCAAATTAACAACCAACTCAAATTATCCGTATATTCAAATCACAACTGTCATTCTTTGACAGTTGTATGACAAGTCAAACATAATTACTCGGCAAATTGGCGTAGTGTCAATTTAGTAAACTTTTAATTTCCCTGACCCCCTATCCCTACGTTGCGATATTTATTTAGTTATTTCTATGTCGTCCCATCGCAGGGCAAAGGCCTTTCTCCTTTCCACTCCTCTCTCTCGTGTCTTGAGGTAGTGTGTACCTTTATGTAGGCGTTAAGCTCGTCCCGCCATCTTTTCCTGGGTCTGCCTCGATGTTGCCGGACGTTGCGATGTACAAAATTAAACAAACAATTTGCACTTCGTAAAAACCCATGAATAGAATTAAAATTCGTTTATATCAAAAATCCCAATACCTTACGAAAATTACGGACGTTCAAAGGACATGCATAACGATGCATTGTTCAGTAAAACACCCAGTTAATCTTGACAAACGTTCTGAAACTTTTGTCTTTTGTATGGCTAGTGGGCATGAATTTCAAAGTATTTAAATGTATTTAAATAAATAATACGATAGTGTACGGTATTTACGCAACGGCTTACGTAATACATGTTAAATAATATTATTATTGTGTCTGATAGTGCTTTGAACTTCGTCTTCTAATAGTGATACCAGTTGGGGTAACTGCGTAACACACTATCAGTAGCAATGGCTTTCATTTTGACAGCTCAACAACATTCATTGCGTTATTTTCGTTGTTGGGCAGACAAATTTTTCGAAACATGGAGCTATGGATTTGAAATATCCTTCAAAATGGTTCAGGTTGTGTTTGAAAGCGCGTCTCGCAATTATGCTGCTTTATAACTCTAGCTACCTTTTTTCATTTTTAAGAAAAGTTTTGCGGTTTTCTAAGAATTCGACAGGATTTGGCAAATCTGATTTTAATGTTAAATATATGCTAATGTCATTAGGTATTTAAATTCCCAGTGACTGAGACTTTTTTTTGTTCAATTTCCCAATGAATCTGTGACTGTTTATTTTTTAAATTTTCAAGTGTCAAGAAAAGCGCCAGTAGAGTAGTTATAGTATTTTAGAGATACAGTCATCATCATCTGCCTTTTTTTCTCCAAAATGTTAGGGTCGGCTTCCACTCTAACCGGATGCCCTTGAATACCAATATTTTGAACGTACAGATCGGGACATCGAGCTACTACAATCTGTCAAATTTCTTATATTAATATTTTCAACTTTATCGCTAAAGCATTAGGTTCAAGGAAAATTTGAAAATTTCGGGTAGCTTGATGTGCTGGCCTTTGTACAGTCACGAGCATAAATACCTTACAGTGACGCAAAATTAAAAAAAAAAAAAACGTTTTTCTCGTGAAATAGTAATTGCAACTTTGAAAAACGACCTATTTCATAATACATAGTATAATTTCGATAATACTATGTTCGTAACACCATAAACGTTTATATCTTTTGCCGTATTTTAATTTTATTTTAGGTGCATCGTCTTCACATATTATTGGAAAATATTTTAAAAGAGTAACGGTGGAGTTTCTTGCCCATTCTTCTCCATACGAAAATTGCCTTTTGGAAGAGGCGACTATAATAAATTCTATAGTTCTTGACGTTCAAAAGTGCCTTTTATGTGCCTATTTGTAAATAAATGCTTTGACTTTAACTTATAAATAAACCAGGAAATGCTCGGTTGAATACAGGGAGTTGAAAATCGCGTGGGCGAAAAAAAATCGCCGCGATATCGAACCTTGTCTTACGGTTACTGATTATCACACCATCATGTCTCGGTATGTGATCAGTTTGCCTCAATCGGTTTCGATTTCTGTCATCCGATATACATATCTGAACAGAAATAGATCATTCCCTTACTGAGTTATGCCATTATCGTATCATGATCAGCCTATAATGTTCCCACTGCTGGGAAACAGTCCTCCTCTCTTCGAGAGGGAGCGGCTGTAATCTACCACGCGGGCCCAGTGCGGGTTGGTACTCGTAGATGTCACATGCCTTACAATTTTTGGTTTTAAGTTGGATATCTATGGTGTTGAGAGATGGCGGTTTCCTCACAATGTTTTCCTTCACCGTTTTCAGAGCAATGGTTATGAAATTATTTTCACAAATAAAGCGCCTGCCTAGGTTCGAATCCACAACCTGCAACTCGTAAGTCGGGGCTGTTATCACTGGCCCGTAACGTATAGTTGTACGTAAAAGTTACGATTGGTACTTCATGGTCATTTAAGCACTTAAAACTATCAGAAATGGGCACGATGTCATTACTGTTAGGTTTAATTTGATAGCGTGCACATGTCACATTGTAATTGGGATGCCATCAAAACTCTTTTGGAAATGGTGATACAACTGTGACGTAGTTTGGAAAGAGCATAAAATTTCATTGTGGAAATACCTACCTAACTACCTATGTACTGCTGTTGCTCAATAGATTCGCAAATCGTAACTTGAATATTTTTTCATCGGAGTATTCCGGAGTCTAGAATTGTGCCCGATTAATGGCAATAGGCTCTCCCCCTATTACATGGAACTGGGGCAAACAGGCGCGATGCAACCTTTTTTTTAACAATTTATATGGAAACTTCATAGAAAATTTTCTACTAGAGTCGCGTTTGTCTGCGGGAGACTTTAAATATAACTAGCAAAATGTGGGTGTACTTTAGGTACACCTCTGCCCAACCCTTCTGGAAAAAAGGCGTGATGTTATGTTGTGAGTTTAGGTTAAAATACTTATTTAAAATTCAATCTTAGAATTCAGTTTTTGTTTAGCATAATTTAATTAGTATTGAGCCCCGAGGAGCTGATCATATTTGATTGCTTGAATTTTGACTAGCTAAATATTCTGATGACCTTGACATTTTAATAACTCATCTTTGGCTTTTAAGCCTTTTTAAGTGGGGATGGGTGTGACGTCATAGAAGGGCCCGATCGGCAAAATAGGCAAAGGAAGGCGCGTGAGTAGATGGGAAGATGAAATTAAAAACGTCTCCGGTCCACACTGGATAGAACTACTTCTATCCAGTGTGGACCGGCGACGTCCACCCCAAGACCGAGACAATTGGCTAACTTTGGAGAAGGCCTTCATCTGGGTCAGCGGGATTGGGCTACCCCAAGACCGAGGCAATTGGCTAACTTTGGAGAAGGCCTTCATCTGGGTCAGCGGGATTGTCCGAAAGGGTTACCGCTACCCCGGAACATAAAGGGCAAAGGAAGGAACATGGGTGGGTTTTAGTCAGTAAGAGTCTGACACTCCCTTCCGCTCCACCCAGAGCGGGAGGGGTCATTTGATGATTTCCCATCCGGAAAAAAAAGGCCTTCATCTGTGAAGACGGGGTTCTTGCTGACGATAAGAATACATGATAAATTTAATAAACTCACGCTAGAATAAGCAAATTAACATTAACTAACAACCAACAAAGTAATTGTAAAGTGCATGCAAGAAATAAAAGGGTTTTTTATTTATTTATTTATAAGTGGGGATGGACAATAGACATACGCTTGTCATCATCGTCTTTTTTATGCCATAGAGTGGCAATCAAGCAGGTGGACCATTTTTCTTAACCACCTTTTAATACCAACTATGAGGGGGTTGGCTGAAAACCAGTCTTTAAACTGATTTAAATTTTATGGCGGCTCGAAACACGAGGCGAGTCGCTGCGCAGTAACAAATTCACCTGTCAGCGGGGGTGAGGGGTGAGGTACTGCGCAGCAAGTTGCATGAAGCGCATTTCAGAGCCGCCATTAAGTTTGAATCGAGCCATAAAGTTTGAATCGGGTACCAAGGGGTATCGTATGGCCACCGTAGGCGCGGGCTTGCGGGCGGCGAGCTATGGGCAGCTCGCCGCCCGGCAAGGACCAGGCCCGAGTCGACGGCGCGTTGTGTTCCACGCGCGCCTCAAAGAGATGTCAGCACGAAGTGACGGGGTCCGTTAGGGCCGATGCCTGCCAGGGCCGCGGGTTGTTCGAAAGAGATACCGTGGTCCCTGGCATAGGCAACTGAAGGAACACGGGTGGGTTTTAGTCAGTAAAAATCTGACACGCCCTCCTGCTCCGCCCAGAGCGGGAGAAGTCATATGATGATTTCCGACCCAGAAAAAAAAAAAAAAGAAAAAAGGGGTATCGTATTACCCAGTAACTGGGTTGTGGAGGTCAATCGCTCCATATAAAATACCAGTATTCAGCTGTATCTGGTTAGACTGGAAGCCGACCCCAACATAGTTGGGAAAAGGCTACGCAGAGAATGTTGGGATCGGCTTCAAATTTAACCGAATGACGCTGAAAACAGGTATAGGATATACCTAGGCTTGTATCAAACGATTCGTGTGTATCCTTAGATAAAAATCACAAGGGCTTACAGATAAGGCTACCTTATCTGCTTCTCGTACACAATGGTTATATAAATAGTCTGAGAATAAGTACACAATGAGTTCTGATCACCGCATCGCATGACCACAATGATATCAACGGATCAGTTCGGACCAGAATACATGACTAACAGATTACACCTATCAGATTTTATAAAAATAACTTTTGAAAACTCGTTTACGTCATAAATACTTCCTTGGGAAATTACAACAATTTTATGGGATACAATTCTTTGAACTATTTGAATACAAAACCACAAAACGTACTAAATTATTTGAGCACAGTGACCTCAAAATGTGAGAAAAACGCTGCGTATATAAAATTTATTGACGTTAGAAAAACTCCCGATGGTAGAGCATTACATCAGCAATCTTCTCAATCAATCAATCAATCTTTATCGTAAAAGGTACTTTTTGTATCCCCAGCCTGGTAGGTGCTGATAGCAAATGAGGTATATTGGCTACTGTGCAGGAGTAGTGGCGGTACAGGGGTAATGGCCGCGATTTACGAGTTGCAGGTCGTGGGTTCGATCTTAAACAAGCACTTTACTTTGAGTAAATTATTTCATCACCACTGCTTTCAAAACGGCGAAAGAAAAGATCATGAGGAAACCGGCATGTCCTAGAAGCAAAACTGCGAAGACGTGACATCCGTCAACCCGTACTGGGTCCGCGTGGTGGACTATGTCCCAGTACCTCTCACAAAGTGGAGGCCTGTGTCCCAACAGTGGGAATATTGTAGGTTGATTATGCATTGGCTACCGTACCTAATGCTTAGTTGATAATACAATGGCATCTGAAAGAATTGAGAAAGTGGGAATGAAATTCGGTGATTTAAAGAAATTGCGTGCTCTCCTGAATTGAATGAGTTGGTTGCAGCTTCATAAAAGTATTTTCATAGCGGCTTTGTCTTGATGTAAACGTTATATATTATTTGAAATCTTAATTGATACCTATCCATTTGTTTAATTTATATAAGCTAACATTTAAAATAATGATATGTACATGAGAAAAAATAAGCAAAATAATCATAGGGCATCAAAAAATTCGTCCGCATCGCTGTCAACAGGAACAGTACCCAAAAGGCTGGCAGCATTGCCACGTTTTATGGCGATGCTAATTCTTTGGCCAAGAAACAGGCCAGCCCTCTGGTCACGTGAAGAGTCGATTAACCGCTTGGCGATATCTCGAAAAACCAAGTGGGCACTCGGACCCCATGGCCCCAGTATTTCAACCCCAAACGGCTCGAACATATAACTCCCAATCAGGTTGGAATATTTTCGCCGCTTGAGGTTTTCTGCACCAGCAGCAGCCGCTCCAGCACCGCCCACCGTGCTAGGAAGATGGGATGGCGCAAGGGTGTCGACACATGTTGCATCCCACACCAAAGGTCTGTCTAACTTCCAGGGCATTATGGTCATTCCGTCTGGTCTCTTCCCATCTCTTCTCTTCTCTTGTTTAATTTAGAGTAGATAGAACAACTAGTTAATTATGCATTAGATGAGGCCTTGCCCAGACGTGGGGCAATTAATACAGGCCGATATTAATATATGATATTTTTTGTGTTGGTGATGAATGAAAGGCGACGAACAAAAGGTATTTACAAGGCAGATGTGAGTGGAGACACCAAGAGGGGACGCCCTAGAAGGACATATTCTGACCTTATTGGTGATGTTCTTCAGAAAGGTCAGGTGCGAAGTACTTGCAACCGGTGTGCGTGTAACCACCAATGGGTTTAATTTTCACAGTGGAACAACCTTCATTGAGTTATTTACGCTGTTGAGCAGACACATTTTTTGAACACATGAAGCAATGAATTAGCAATATCCTTCAAAATGATTCAGATTGAGATTGATAGTGTGTTACACAATTAGGGTACAGATGTATAAACGGCAACGAAGCAAAAGGAGTATGAGAGGATCCTAGCAGGTGGCATCATGTAGGTTCTGCTTACCTCCAAGAGAAGAGGGCGTATGTTTATGTTTGTGTAAGTATCAATGTATGTATAATCATATTATACTAATAGGCACCTATATGGTCATTATGAAAGGTAAAGCTACCTGCATCAAATACCTGTTCGAAAAAGGGATTCTCAAACCACAATTTATAGACATCACTGTTTCAATCCTTCCTCAAGCTCAATTAGGTTATCTCGAAATAAATCTTATGAATAATCTAGTAAAGATCATGTTTGCTGATTCATAACTATACTTAATTCCAATTTTTTTTTTCCAAAATTGATGCTATTCATCATTCTTGGAAAATAGGTCAGAAATTGGAGATTTTGAATTTGTCACATTTTTTGGCATTAACATGTTATTGGTCAGATATCTAATTCAAACAAGTCGGTCGACCTTTTCCTGTTTCCGCTTTATGTTCTAGTAATTACGTATTGGTCCTCTTCACTAGAATTAATTCAGTAGAATCCTCGTCATCGAATATTTTCTCATGATTCAACTGCATGTTTCGGTAATATGTAGTTTGCTTTTCGTGAGCAGCATACATCTTTGAACAGAACCTTAATTGCGTAAAACACTATACATCACAATCTGAATCATTTTGAAGCATATTGCTTATTCATTGCTTCATATGTTCGAAAAATTTGTCTGTTCAACAATTATAACGCAATTAATGTTGTTGAACTGTCAAAATGAAAGCCATTGCCACTGTCAATGTGTTACGCAATTAACTACTACATTTATTTTTATTTCACATATAGTTGTATTTGGGTACATTACTTGAAATGAGAGCTAATTTGCAAAATTTTTAATCCAGATAAGTTTAAAGGAAACTTTTTAGGTACCTACACTTACAACATTTTTTTTAAACTACTTTTATTTGCGTTTCAAATGTCAATGAGTGAGCTATATTATTTGATTGATACTTTGTATGTCATTGGCTTATCTATTACATTATTTATCGATGTAATTTCTCAACGAACCGGTTTGAACTGGTATTTTGTTGGAGAACACCATATTTGTTCCGCATTATAGTTTATGAGCTGAGATTTAAATCTAGATATTGGTGCCGATTCCCTTGTTCACAAACTAAACTAAATTTAAGTTCAGTTCATCTTTTTCTTTCTATTTCATTAAGAAAAGGACAGAAGATAAAATATTAGTTTAGTCCTGTCAAATTAGTCAGCGCCTGACGTAAATTGACATATTTTTAGTAGCCATGTTTTCAATCACGTCTAATTTGTCTATGGAGTACCTTAATTTGACAGGACTAAACTAATATTTATCTTCTGTCCTTTTCTTAATGAAATAGAAAGAAAGGGATGCATTGAACTTAAATTTAGTTTATTTTGTGAACAAGGGAATCAGCGCCACTATTAGCTAAGAGTTGTCTATAATTTTGTCTTACCTAAATCGTTTAGTGCATGCTACTTTAGATTAGTTTAATGCAATTTTAGATTAGTTTAATGCAATTTTAGATTAGTTTAATGCAATTTTAGATTAGTTTACGGCAATTTTAGATTAGTTTACGGCAATTTTAGATTAGTTTAAGGCAATTTTAGATTAGTTTAATGCAATTTTAGATTAGTTTAATGCAATTTTAGATTAGTTAAAGCAATTTTAGATTAGCTTAAGGCAATTTTAGATTAGTTTAATGCAATTTTAGATTATTTTAATGCTATTTTAGATAAGTTTAATGCAATTTTAGATTATTTACTTTATGTGATAACTTGTTACTCGTTCATAATAACGTTGTTTATTGAATAAATGACTTGACAGTTTTTAATGCAAACGCGTTCACGTGTTTGAATAAAATTTCTTAACAATAACCAGTTGTTTTCATGTTTATTCCGAAAACAACTACATAATCTTTGCCTAAAACATAATGTCAATAAACTTTCAGTAAAGTTATGGAAATATTATTCAATGTCACTTTTACATTAGCTGCTATCATATTCAAAAATTCATATGACATGACATAATATAAATTCCTTCTTCCATTTCTTTAACCATCTAAGTTATTGGTTATTTAGTTATGTTAATACTCGTATCTAGATACGAAAAGGAAAACGCAATTCACCATGATTTAAATAAAAACTTATTCAAAATTATTTATAAAAAAGTCATACACATGGGACTTATGATGATATTTTTTTCTACTGAATTAATTGTGGATCTTGAACATTTGCCAGAAAAACATATTAATTTTTATTAAACTCCGAAATTATCTTAATAAAAATAATCAAAGGTATTATGTCTGAATACTGCATACGTTTATACGTAATTACGTAATGTCTGAATCACATTTTGATAACCAAAAAACAAAATATGGTCGTTACCTTAAAATAAAAATGTTTCAACAAAGCGTGTGACGTAACATACAACTTAAATATGTATGAAAGACAGGAAGATATCATTGTAAGTAAATTATTTATTTATTTATAGCCTGATAAGTGATAAATAAGTAGACCTTAAGGTTCAGACAGCACAATTTACACATAAAACACTCAACCAAGTGCAATAAAATAAAATGAGATGAGTATGAATTCAATTTGGCGGTGCTTGTCGTAAAGTGGTTAAGAATTTTAAGGTTTCCGTCAACACTTTGTGAAAGTGTTTTATAAATTCGAAGTTAACTTAAAAATCGGCAAAAAACAAGTCTGATCAATCGCACACCAATCCGTACCTGAAAAACATTTTTCCATTTTCAGAGTTGCAATTTTAACATTAAAATTACAACTCTGAAAATGGAAAAATGTTTTTCACAAATGTTTTTGTGACCGCATAATTAAGTTTGTTTATAAAGACAGACGGACAGATAAAATTGCCCCGCAAGGTGTCGTTTTTGGACAAGGCCCAGGCGTCGACGGCGCGTTGTGTTCCACGCGCGCCTCAAAGAGATGTCAGCACGAACTGACGGGGTCCGCTAGGGCCGATGCCTGCCAGGGCCGCGGGTTGTTCGAAAGAGATACCGCAGAACCCTAAAAAAGAGGTGTAGAGAAGCGAACAGTTATCTAACGGATATCTGTTAAAAAAAATAAAAAAATTTGGGCACTATTTTTACTTCACTTTATTCCAACGTATCATTGAAACTTTACGTAACAATTCTTCTTTTTAAATCATTAGGCACTGGTTTTCTTATTTTTTTTTAATTACTGAATGGACCTGTTCTTGACCTCGATCACGCCTGATGGGAAGCGATGGATGAGGTCTAGGTTGGGTTAGCTGTTCAGATGTTTTCTGGGGCCTGCCCAGAAAACATCTGTTCACTCTTGTTGTGAAGGCAGACAGGTTAAATGTTTAATATCTCTCGAACCTTCCTTTTCATCATCATCATCGTCTTCCTGCCTTAACACATGTTACTTGGGCTTAGCGCAACAAGTTTTCTTCTTCCATTCTCTCCTGCCAACCGCCATGCACTGCCTTCCGTTTCATTTTTTCCCTAACCTTCCTTATAATCCCTAATATTTTTTTTTTACGTTGCTCTTATTTCCTCCTATTCTTATCTTTTAATACTAGGCGGGTAGGTACTTTACCTACCTTATCTTGTTGTCAAACATTTGCTTTTTTGCCTCATTAAAATATTTGGTTTGATAATACTAGCGAAGTATATAAGCAACAAGTTTTTTCCCAGCAATTTATGTCCTGTTTAAATTTTTACATTGACAAGATCGTAAAGTCTTGCTTGTTATATTATACGGTTGTATTATATTATTTAACAGGTATAATAAATTATTTTGACAATTTATTACCTATTGTACGGGAGCTAGTGCCCTTTACGTTGTAACGAGGTGATGCAAAAAATTGTTAAGTGTGTTCCAATTTTCATCACTGAAAGTTCATGTTGAAGGCAGTTTTTTTACATAATTACTTGTCTGGAAAGTTTTGTGAATTATATCACATTATTAACTAGCTGTAACTTTATGGAGAGGGACAGGAAGGCCAAAGAAAAAATGAATGTATTATGTGAGGAATGATATGAAATCGGAGGGCAGGGAGATGATGCTGATGAACTGTAACTCTATACTTTCTTATTTCTAACCGTCAATGAAATCTATATTTTGGTATCCTACATCAGTTTATAACTATTCATAAGAAGGTTTCTTGAATTAAGCAATAAAGGCTGTCAATTGTTCTTAATTCTTAATTTTTTTATTGGGTCTTTGTCTTTAAAATATATTATATTACTTGTAAATTCGGTTTGCATAGGAGTCGATTTGTACTCGATTTCGCAACTACTACCTGCGTAAAGGAATTTTAATGTGTGTAACTTTTGAAATCAGCCATTGTTGCTGCTAGGTCAGTGTTATTAACCTTTGCTTTCAATATATATTAAGTATGAGCTGAATACATTTGGTTTTACTAATTGGAATATAAAGCGGTGGTGGCCCAGTAACGGCCGCGACGTACGAGTTGTAGGTCGTAGGTTCGAACCCAGATAGGCACTTTACTTTGTTTAAATTATTTCATCACCACTGCTCTCCACAACGGTGAAGGAAAACATCTTGAGGAAACCGGCATGCCCCAGAACCAAAAATTCTAAGATATGTGACATCTACCAACCCGCACTGGGGCCGCGTGGTGGATTATGGCCTACTCCCTCTCATTGAGAGGAGGCCTGTGTCCCAGCAGTGGGAACATTATAGGCTGATTATGTAATTGGAATATCTGCTTCTCTGTTTTCAAAGGTTCATACTTGGTGAAAACACCGGCTCAATGAAAATTTTACTATTATCATTCGTTAGTATTTCCTTACTATACTGTTTCTATATAAATAGGCTATGTATGACGCAGCAAGCTTCTAGTATTACGCGGAAGGTCTGATAAAGATAACAGTGTTCATAGCATTAATTCATCTAATTACAACAGACCATTACGTTCGTAGAATCAATGCGAACTTTAACTAGTCCACCGCCTTGCCCCGCGGTTCATGTTTAGAAACGAGAACTATTATCATCATCAACATCCATTCGTCAATTAAAACCAGTCAGACGTTGTTGACATAACTATCGTCTCCACTTAACCGTTTATTTGTTTCACAACCGTTAAAATTAGGACTACAGCAATATTTTGGAAAAAACAATTTAAATGACTCAACTGCAAAAACAAACTCTTCTGGTTTGCAGTAATTCAAAAACTGAAGAACCAACTCATTAGAACACATGTGTGATCTAAATAAACCTACAATATCATTCCCATAAACGAAGCTGTAACAAATCATGACGAGTCTTACTTGGAATGTGTTCACACGAACTTTAATTAATAGCCCCACTATACGTCATCAATAAAGTATAAGAACCCATACATGGACTAAAAGGAAACCGCAGATATTAATTGTGATCAATACCACATTTGTCGTTAAAACAGAGCGATACAAATTGCAACACACAAGTAGGAGCAATTTAACATTTACGCCACGCACAAGGCTCTACTGATTTCTAAATAAACGTTGGGTGTCGGGCTATCACCCGCATATCTTGTACATCGACATAGTATTTGGTAGAGTGGTTCAGTTGCGCGCGCGCGCCGCGTGAAGCCTACCGGGTCACACGCACGCGCAGTGCTCGCCGTACTCGCGCGCATGACGCTCGCGTCCGTCGCACCATAGCCGGTCACCACAAGTGACAATTAAGGTGGCCTTGCATAAACATGTCGTTACCCTGTCGTCCAAACATTTGGAGGCAGTACGTGAAGTGATTTTTCATAATGCCTGAGTGCACGGAACAGTTCACGTTCACCATACCCATTATACGCTACACCATGGAAGCCGAGGACAGACCGACAGACGCTGAGCGGCAACAGCGCACCAAGAAGATGTCGTTGTTGACGCCCGTGAAGATAGAGACTCCTGACAGCGGGAGAAGTGGCAGGAGGTCATCTGAACCCACCAAGCATTATATGCCACCACAGTGCAATAACAGACTATCACCTAGGAGTGCGCGTAAACGGAGTTCAAGAAGTAAGACTGTCGGCAAAGATGAACCTGCTACCAAGGAGACTTTTGGACCTAAACCGTGTAACTGTGAGAACTGTAGGGCCTGTAGTCCGTTGCCGCCGGGCTATGGACCGCAGACCTTGTCTCCTGGTTACGACCAGATGAAGATGTCCCTCCTGGAAGTGCCGTGGAATGAGGATTACACGGAGGCGTCCAGTGATGATCTCAGTTCGGAGTGGGATTCCGATGTTCCTGAGCCAGGACCTCCTAAGGTAAACATCATTGATAAAATACTTTGCAACAACTTTACAAGTCTTTCAGACACTTTAGCATTACATGACGAATGCCAGTTTTTCAGCTGACACAGACTTGATTGAACCGAAAAACGTCTGGCCAAGAGTTCATTCATTTTGCAAAATCATGAATGGTCAATTCAATTCAAATTACAGAAGAAAAAATGGTTTCTGGTGGTTCCTAACGAATTGTTGTATTTTATTTCCATCGACAATTCAATTCGTCTTTATAGCATTACCCTGCATGACATACTAGGAAATTATATTAATCTTGCATTCCGTTGCTTATATGTCAAGCTTGTAATAAAGCTAATGGCTGATTGTCTCAACAATAGGTTGAAAGTGTCAATGAAGTCCATATTATTGATGTGATAACGAACATTTGCGAAACAATTCAATAGGTAATTAACATTGGATATTGAATTGCAAATTTTGCTACATGATACACTTTGAATTTGTATATAACTGAGGGGCCTTTTCCCACCTGTGTACATTTTCGGTTAAACAAGAAAAATGTATTGGCGCAGGCTAAACTTGAATAAAAACTAGCGATGACGTTGGTGACAAATAAAAATGAATATATTTCGTCATTAAACCGGATTTTTATGTTTATTGTCAGCATAAGAAAAGCAGATTTCCGTACTTATCATAACCATAGAACTGATAAATAGTCTATTTATTCCGGTTTTGGACCGACTGATTTGCCTCCTCCGAGACTACTCAAGTCTAATTTTAGATGATGCATTTAATCTTCCAAAATATATCGGTTGGTTTGGCCAATTTAAACTCCTAGATTCAGATCTGAAACAAGTTTATTGCCAATTGTAAATAAATCTGTTAAATATCACCAGACAGAGATATATTGCGTTTTACATACGTTTGCGTTTTATGTAAGTAAACTCACACCTTCTTCATATTGATTTTTTAGTTGAGATACAATTTTGCATATGTCACTGACATGAATGTTGGCTAATTCTAGATACACTCGTTAAAAATCCTTTAATTCCGTCTAATATGCATAAAAAAAAAATTATTATATTTATAAAACCAGCTTCATTTTGGTATTTCGGGTATATTTAGAATATTTGAACAAACTAAAACTTGAAAAAAAGTTATTATGATTCACATACTGTCCGAGTTTATTCATCATTGTATCCGCTTTTTAATTTCCATTTATTCTAGTAACAATCGGGTATTAATACATGGTTGTCATTTTAACAACTAATTCACGTCCTTGTGTCCACGTGGTTGGAATTAGTGCCGGTTTACTTAAACTAATTTTAGAATCAGCGAATCACGAGTAATGCACATGGAATAAATATTGGTTGAAGTATGTCAATGTCATTTATATGCATTTTTCATGTAGGTTTAGAAATGGTTTGGGAATAGAGCTTTGGCGTTAAACGAATCTTTAATTCTATGTATTAATTTTAGTATGTGCATGAACCGGCTATATGATTAAATCAATTTGGATGTTAATTCTGGTTTTGCTAACAAAACTCTTTTAAAATGCATCGTCAATATTTGGTAGATCTTGTATTTGTTTCAGAATTTTATTCGATATCTTCTCAAAAACGGCAACAGCAGTAAACTCACCCGCATCAAATTGTCTGCGGGTGATGTAACATATCGATATCATTTATCAACGATCGATTATTTATCGATGCTCTCTCCTCGAAGTTGGCAAACCACCGTTAACTGCTATTGTCCCGGTAACCCACTTTCTCGGTTCTCTCATTGTTCTGTGAGTTTGTAGTGTAATACGCCAATACGGGTTTTATGCAAAATGCTCCTTGAGTGCATTCATGTCGTTAATGTAAATGAATTATTTCGTGAAGAGTTATTTTAATGCCTCCCTATACTTCATTGTGGTTTAGCCAATCGTTATCTGGAGTGGCTTCTCCAGAGATATTCTAAACTTCTACTGGGTCTAATTTGAACTCTCCAGTTTTTAAACTTACCTAATGGCTGATTCAGTTTGGTAAGAGTCAGAGCATAATGCAACTGTTTATCATAACAGCCAAGTCCAATCAACTAGGGGAAAGACCCATTTCCTACCCGATACTAACTGTTATCGTATGCGTAATGGTTTGTTACCACATCTGTCTGTTTGACTCTTCTGATATTTGATGTATTTATAAAAATAATTGGATTAGATCGACAAGCGACATGTTACAAAACTTTAACGTAAAGCGGATCTCTTGCTGCTTGATGATCTAATGCTTTGAAATCACGCCTGCTTTAGCACATATAAATTTTAGTCCGAGGTTGTTAGCTCACTGTAATTCCATCACAGGGCAGGGTGCAAAAGGGTAGACAACAATGGTGAAAAAATACTTGAAAGTTAAAGTTGACGGATAAACTCAAGAAAAAGTTGTAACTTAAGGTTAAGTAATAGGCCACCCACATTATCATTATTCTTTAAATAAAGTAATTATCTCTTGATTCCTCAACCATGACACTCTCAGTATGACGTTAATACCTGTAATGCGGATCGTGGGCTTTATGGAAATCATTAAATGAGGTTTTATAAAATGACGTACGAGTATGACTGCAGATCATGCACGCAGGATCGTGTGATATCATTCGTAGTTTATGACCGAATAACTTTGCACCATGTTCAAAACTATTAATTGTATAAATTATTTGCATATTGGAATCTTGTAGCTCTATGTACAGTCACACTTTGCCAATTTGTCGTGTTATAGTCGTGCCATTTCAAACAAATGTCAAAAAATGACAGTTATGATTTGAATATACGGACAATTTATGTTGTACATCAATTGTCATGACTTTGCGCCTTTTAATATCTATATGTATATTATTCATCACTGTCGTAAGTAGATTCAAGTACATTATGTTCTCATGTATATTTGTCATATAAATTGAACGCAACTTGACTCAGTTTTCAAAATAACACGCTTGACATTATTGTGTGTTTTTCATAAATTAACTAACACAGTTTGTGTCATATGATCATTGAACCAATGAATACCATCAGTAAAGTACATACGTCATTGTTTCCATGATGTCATTGCAATTAATTACTGGTCCATTGCTATTTTCTGTCATTAAAGCATTCCGTGATATGTTTTGGGGTTTTGTTATTTAAAATGTTTTTAAATAGTCAATCAATTATCAACTTATGTTTTATTCAGAAGTTATTTAAACAAGGTGTAGAATTTTAACTAAACGTTATCATTATCTGACTAGCTTTTTTCCAACTATGCTGGGCTCGGCTTCCAGTCTAATCGGATGCAGCTTTGCCACTGCCGACTGACCTCCACAACCCAGTTACTGGGTAATACTTACTTATACCCCTTGGTAATTTTTACTTGTAGCGGTATCTACAACGCCACATGCGAACAACGCGTCATACTGACGTTACACAAATCCTGCATCTCGCAAGCAGAGTTTACCGCGCAATTAGCATAGGTACAACTTCCCGACATCAATCGTTGGGCTATTGCCCGCCAGACACAACACCCTTCTGGTCTGAGGATCCTCCCTTTTCTATGGAGGATGAGTGAACTTTACACCATGTTCCTCAAACCTCTAAATACTAAACGTTAGCTGGTATTACATTTATTTAAATCTGATCCATATTATGAAGAGGTAAAAATAAAAAAATAAACAAATGAAAAACTGAAGCTTAAAACAAAACTAATTGCTTACAAAGACCTCGACATTCGACTTATACTCACAAAGTTATCTTCACTGCGAAAAACGTGTCCTCGTTACAATTTTGCTGAAAGCAATAAAGTTAACTACCGGAAAGATTCAGACTCTGTACCAACAGTACCATAATCTTCTGTTTGTTTATACTTACTTACATTGTGTATACTACCAACTCCTCCCTCTATTGTTCTAACAAGGACGAAATAATTAGCCAAGTCAAACGGCGACCTAAAGGCTAAAACAATATAGGTATATGGGAATTATTAATGATGTTAAGTTCTATGGGTCAGTTTCTATTAACGGGGCCCACATCACGTGCATGCAGCGTGCTTTTCTTTCCTAAGGTGGTTTTTAATGGCGTACACGAGATTCTTACTAAGTAACCAAGAATAGTTGGATATAAAAAGATGTTTGAAATTAAACATTCGTTAACGACTTTGCGTCTGCAAAAAAACTACAGAAATATTTTCAGCCATTTTAATTCTAACTCTTGTGTGCTGGTTATGATCATTCCTATTTAAAAAACTTTTAATTTTGATGTCATTGATCAAAATATCAAAAGAGCATCTATCACCACGATTGTACACTGCTTGTTGGCAATATTATTACTACCTCAGCAAAATTTGTCTGTCAATACATACATATAATGCATTTCCAACATACCGAATACAAAACATCTTTTATCATGTTTACTAATGGCGTCTTGCCACGAATGCAAAACATAATGGCACCGATTCCCTTGTTCACAAACTAAACTAAATTTAAGTTCAGTGCATCTTTTTCTTTCTATTTCGTTAAAAAAAGGACAGAAGATAAATCAAAGATAGTTCAGTCCTGTTAAATTTTATTTTTAGTCGCCATGTTTTTAATCACGTCTAAAATGTCTATGGAGTATCTTAATTTGACATAGTCCTATGAAACTAATATTTATCTTCTGTCATTTTCTTAATGAAATATAAAAAAAAAGATGCACTGAACTTAAATTTAGTTTAGTTTGTGAACAAGGGAATCGGCGCCATTGTCTTGAACATTTCTTTCGCTTAAACTAAAAACAAAAGTCGCAGCGCATTAAATTTTACAACAATTGCTGGAAACCAGATTGATATGACCCCGAATTTTTAAAGCATGCTTATTTTTGTCATCTCCCACGCCACTTATGCCATAAAGATTGGTCCAGACTTCCGTCTACCATCTATTATCCTGACACTAAGAATGGCTTATTATTCTATTTCTGGGTGTTACGTTATCTATTTTAGTTGAAGGCAGATGAATGATCTCAGGTCCTTGTATTGTTGTGTTAAAAACCGTTGGATTCTTAAGAGAAGTTTTTAAGCTATTAGAAATATTTTAGGTTCGATATACCTAGTATATTCAATATATGTATACTTGCACGAGCTAAGTATACAATAATTATAGCTTAATCAAAATTATGTTAATGCCATTAGACTTCAAGGAGTTACTAATTAGGACATAAAATAATTTTAGTGTTCGTGATGATGTCACTACACCAGTGTAATAAAACTTTGCTGTTATAAGACGAAACTGTTTCGATAAAAAAAAAATGAGAATCATTTATGCTATTGTTTGAAAATATCGATATAATAACTGTATTATGTGAGCATGTCAATTATGATGATTCCCAGCCATTAGTTAATGGTAAACATGAGCAAAGAAGTCAAACAACAATAGAATAATTCAATCGCGTTTATTGAATTACATTCCGACCATACTACATTAATCGCGATTGGAGACAACCCGTATGTATAGATAATATAAACACAGACGTTATTTTGATGTCTACAAATAATAAAATTTGATTTACTGGCACACTTGATAAATGAATGGAAGAACCTACTAATGTTATACATTTGAAATCTGAACGACGATCGTAGAATACTGTCTATGAAAAAAAAAAACTAAAGGATAAATTATATAATGTAAGAGAAAAATGACGACCAGAGAAGCTCACGTCAGTTATATTGAGAACATAAAAGGAAATAATCTCAGAGAGACTCAGCGGGATTGTCCGAAAGGGTTACCACTACCCCGGAACATAAAGGGCAAAGGAAGGAACATGGGTGGGTTTTAATCAGTAAGAGTCTGACACTCCCTTCCACTCCACCCAGAGCGGGAGGGGTCATTTGATGACTACCCATCCGAAAAAAAAAAAATCTCAGAGAGACGAAGGCAAAGAAAAGTTTGCTGTGAAGCGGTTTACATTCTTTCAATAACTAGGAAAGAGGCAATCACATTTCTTCACGTCTTATCCTAGCCACGATATTTTTTAGTATTCCTAAAGCTAAACATACAACAGTACCAACCGTAACAAACTAATTATTCAAATTCAAATGTCCATTGTTCTTTTTGGAGTCGTCAACTACCCACGCGTAACATCACTACAATAGATCATACAAACGTACTCGTCGTACATCTAATTAATTTAGTTACAAAAACTTGGAAGTGCGCAGTTCTGTGTATGTATATTCAATTTGAATATTCACTGAAATTGAGATATGGTCTCTGCTTAATTTTTGTAGGTTATGTTTTAGGTAAGCGTAAACGATTTTGGCTCCTTTATCATTCCAAAAACCTAGATGATTGATGTCGTACCGATCATAATTATGAAGCCTGGCAACCTCGTTGTCATTATAGTTTTTAGCATCTTTAAATTGTTACGCAACGTCAGTCTTCATCGATATCATGTTGGTTTGCGTTCTCTCTAGATTTATTTGCCAAATTCTTTCCATACATTTTTATAACATTTTGTAGTCGCCAAAGGATATTCTTTTTTTTTATGACTACTACTTTTATAAGTTTTGCAGTTAGATTTTGAGGTTGAATTTGCATCATTTTAAAGATCGTCGAACGTAAAGATGATTATTTTCTTAATTGGATTACAAAAAAAGTGCAAAAATGTCATCAAAAGAGCCTCGATTTGAAAATGCCAGAGTCTCTGGAATTTACCGATAGTAAATAATTGCTATTTAATGAATTTATTAGAATCAACGTGGAATATCTAGGAAAAAAAGGTAGGTAGTTTCAATCGAAGAAACGCAGTCGGTTATTAAATTGAATTCACAGACAATAATTTAGGACCAACATCAAACACACATGGTTCTATTTCGGTCGTAAACTTTTTGCTTCCCTAAATTAATTAAGTTACAAAAAACATCGTCGTTATAACATTTTTGGCAGTCAAGTATTGCAAAAAACAATATTACGATAATTATGAACTTGCTTAGCAAGTAAAGGTTGATGTTATTTATGTAACATTTGTTACAGATGATATAAGGAACTTAAAGACAAGTCTTGGCGCGTAAAAGTTGTAATTTTACTTTCATTTTTAAAAATCCATATAATTTCAACTTTCACTATTTGATTTCTGATCAGTGTACCTTGTTTCTCTAGAATTGTCAAGCTCGTTTATATGTAGTTGGTAAAATTGCTCACGTTGCAATCATGATTTGAAACTATAAATAGCTTCAAATTATATATCACTTTGGTAGCAAAAGCACATAATTGAGCACAAGGCTCTATTTTTGGACATGATCTAAGATCAGATATAGCTGTCATCATCATCATCAACATTTCAGACTGAAACATCAAAGTCAAAGTCAAAGATCTTTATTATGAGACAGTGGTCACTGAGTTGTTATTATGTTAATTGGTATACTTTTGCACTGCTCCATCATGTTAGGCATACAATAGTTTACAATTTGATATTAGACCTAAGTTTATGTGATATATTATATTATTTCAAATAGACATTTCAATTGCAATTGAGCTTTATTTTGCATCAAAACATAAAAACATCTGATGTTGAACATATTGTTGGAAACAGCCTAGAAGTAGTATTCGTCGGTATTATATCCCAATCAATATAATAATATTATTGGAATATAAAATTCGAAAAAATAAGTTATGCCTGAACGTCACCGCGATACGTAAGTGCTATATGACTTTTCGCACATATTTGATATTCCCAATGTTAATGTAAACGTAGATATACATTAAGTTGTAAAGAATCGTGTCCACTATATTCTACAAGATAATATTAGCCACAAACAAAATAAAACATAGAACGAGTTTGGAATTAAAAAGGATTCTTATTTATCTTAGGATCACGTATTTAAAGAAAAATACAAATAGCGATAGTAACAGTACCATAAGAGTTAAAATTAGTATCAGTATACTAAATAATACTGTTTAAATCCGGGTCTGACAATAATAGTGAGATAAAACATGATAGAGTAGTAAAACTGTAATCTATTTATTCAATTGTAACGGTTTGTGTGGGATCAAAAACTACTGAAACATTCTGTCTTTCTCTAGCTACTCAGACATTATCAGTTATAATTTCATCAGTATTGTTATCATTACTTGGATTTTCTTCACTGAAAGTCGATCCTTCACTTATCAATAAGATATTGCTGTTACTAACTAGCCCATGGCCGTGTTTTGCCAAGTCACAAACTGCTCTCAAATTCATCGGAATTGGTTTGGAGTTCAGATAGACTCACTGTTGCATTTGTATTATCGTCTTGGTCATTGTCTGGGTCATTTTTATGGTTCCGTAGTTTTGACAAGGAACCCTTATAGTTACGTCCTGTCCGTCTCTCTGTTTGTCCGAGGTTTTGCTAAGAGACCGTTAGTACTAGAAAGCTGTAATTTTTTAGGAGTATATATATCAATTACACCAACAAAGTGCGAAATAAAATTTTGGATTTTTTTTTTTTTAGGGTGGTGGTACTTACTTGTGAAGTGGGGATGAATATTTTTTTCGTCGTCTACGAAATAATAAGTAAATATGTAAAATATCCTTCTAAATCCACGTGTCATTATGGGTGACTACGGAACCCTATTCTATGCGTGGCCTGACACGCACTTGTTTACTATCAAATCAGTTCAATGGAAAGTGCCCTGAACATTTACTTGTTCTATTTCAAACACAGTAAAAACAGAGTATTTAATTGGAAAACACATTATATCAATCGTACACCAGACTCAAATTATGCAACGGTCGTCTGCTCCTATAACTCCGTGATAACCTTTGTGGTCTGTCTGACTTTATATTGGTGTCAACTGTTCAAGAAGTTTACGCGAAACTGGACTTTATTCCTATTATAAAAGAATTGATTATAAGTAGAAAAAAAACTGGAAAATTTCCTGAGATGACGAATAAACAACTACTGATGTTCTTATTACATTTAGACAGAGCAATATATAATATAATATATAGTAGGTTAGTGATTAAGTATTTTTGCTTAGTTGATCACAATTTTATTAAAAGCTATCCTAGCAGTGCCTGCCAATAAATACATAAATATTGAAGTAATCAATGGGCATGATTATCATCCGACATCCCCTTCGGTCTAACTTACATCTGCCTTACAACAAATCCTGCTTACAAAACTTCTGTACCTATGAATTTGAACAGTGACCAAAGAATTACAATTTAAAATATGTGTAGTTTTAGTGGTCAACCACATGTATTTGTATAACTGTAAATGATAAAATAGTCATTGTTCATAAAAACAACAAATACATTCAAAAACCTTCAGAAGTCTAGACCACGGCTGTCATTGTTTTCCCTATCACAATAATTAACTTCAAAAATAAGGTAAACCTCAGTCGTTTCAGTTGGCGTAGTTATGTGTATTTGAGTCATCCCAACAGTTTTGTAATGAAACAATGAATGGCTCAGTACACTGGTACTGAAATTATCGTGTTTTACCTGAATAATGAACGCTAAACGAGGTTGATCACATATCATTTGAGCACAAATGGAAAGACCATTTGCATATATAGCAATATAGATAAGAACTATATTACTAAAGCGATTTTGCTCTTATATTGTTAAGCTGCGGTTTCTTATAAGAGTGATCGTGGTCGTCATGAACATCTGTCATTTTCACCAGTATATGACATTAGGGTATCAAAAACCGCTCTATATTTGGACAATCGTTATTGTGTGACCGTTCATCACCGTTCATCACTTTCTTAGGGAACTAAAACAAGTTACAAACAGTTTAGTGTAAGCAAAATGATACAGGCATCTTTTTAGCTACTAATCAATGATCTATTGTCTGTGCAAATTAAAAAGACTAGTTAAAGACAATCAGCGTTTCCATCGGAACGGTGACCTCTGCTGACTGCTGATTTCACCTCGAGCATTGAACTATATAAATTTAAAAAAAAAATCTGCATGATCATCGTGTAGAACGCTTTTAATGCTGGCTGCTGCATCACAAATTGCATTGTCACTGCCAAAAAACAAGTGAACAATACGAAAACATTTTGGAGAATTCAATTCCATGATTCCATAGTAAATTGCACTAAGCTTCTTGCTTCCGTCAAGAGAATTTAGTGAAGACCAATGTAGCTCTGGCTTTCACCAACCATATCAGTAGAATGATAAGAGTTTAATTGGTGAGATAACCTGTCACCTGTCACTTACCCTGATGCAATATTTATCTGCGCAGGGCCACGATGTCTTTGCATGGTGTTTTGGGAAACAACGGGAGTTTTGCCCTAAACTTTTGAATATCAGAATTTTAAAGTGACATATTTATAGTACCTAGGTACTCAGTTTTTCTCGTATGTACTGGGTATTAAATAATGTACCTACTATTGTAGGGATTAATGTGTCACAAGCATGTAATTGACCGATGTTCAATCATACTACGTGATCTTGTAGTGATATATGTTTTTATTATGCTGATTAATAATTTCTTCATTGGTCTTATAATTTGTTTCTTACATGATTGGGTAAATTAATGGTACATTTATTTTAGTGCTCGTTGGTGTAGTGTTCGCTAGATCTATTGCTGAGCATGTGGGTTGAGTTACTTCGATTCCAAGGTCAGGCGTGGTATTGGGTGTTTCTATCTGGAATTCAGATCTGGATTTTTTGGTTCTGTTTGTTATTTTTTATTTGGGATTTTCGCAGTAGCAGCCCGTAATCTGAATTTGTGCCCAGTTGATGGCTACAGGTTCGCTCCATATTACCTACATGGGACTTACACATAACTGGCGAAAAATGTTGATGCACAATAGGTACACCTCTGCCAATCCTGCGGGGGAACAAGGCGTGATATTATGTTATGTTATGTAATAATTCCTGCATTGGTATTATTCATTTTGAGCAGATGTGAATTAATACATTTATTTTAACTGCAGACTAGCTTTAATAGGTGGTGGCAGTGGCTATGTTGCGTACGGAAAAAAAGTAAAAAACTGCACATGCTTCATTCGTGTAATAATAAGGTGATTAGCTATGATGTAATAAGGAAAAAACATGCTCCAAATGTCATACCTATACAACTTGTCCCGGAATTAACGCACACCACCAGACACCCCAATTAGAATGTTATGTTATAATCATAATACATACACTGATTTTTTATTATTATGTAATAAACATTGTTTTTCTCATAAATTAGTTACACTGATTGTGGGAGAAAATTGTGGTCACATTACAAATCTACGCATGCAAACAGTCCCACTCGTTTAGGGGTCTAGCGCAGTAGGTACTTCATCTATTTTGGTTTGTTTTGACTGTACAGCGGAAGTGTGACAGTAATTTACGTAGTTTTAATTATTTTTGGGATAAAATATTACCTATATTAAAAATTACAGAAATCGATTCAGTAAACGATTCTGAACAAACTACTTTCATAATGTGCATTAATTAAGTTACACATTGTATATTGCACCCTTGTGGAATAATAATATCAAAAACTACCTACTTATAACTTTAATGTACAGACAGGGAACTTGATTGTTGAGCAGATTGACAGATTACGTCTAATTAGCGTGTATTCATAATTTTTTTTTTCCCACTGCTGGGCAAAGTTGGATTCCTCACTGGGGGAGACCCCAGAGAGGAATATTACGATAGAATATTATAATATTGCACTCTAAATACTCTAATACAGATAGTCTGATTGCTGTTACCAAAATCTAGTACTATTGTTTATTCATAGCATAACCAGCCTGTATTGTTCCTACTGCTGGCACACAGGCCTCCTTTCTTCGAGAGGTAATGGGCAGTAATCCACTACACGGGCCCAGTGCGGTATGGTAGATGTCTCATGTCTTTGAAATTTTGGTTCTCGGACATGTCGGTTTCCTCACGATGTTTTCCTTCACCGTTTTTGAGAGTAATGGTGATGAAATAAATTATACAAAGTGAAGCGCCTGTCTGGGTTCGAACCCACGACGTACAACTCATAACTCAGGGCTGGTACCACTGGGCCACCACTGCTCTTCTGTTGTGTATTCTGTGCCCAAATAAAGAAAATAACGGGTTTCTTTATGTTATTACTGTCACCAATTAGGGTTTATCTTCTCCCAGCTCGTTACTGTCGGTGCAATATATGATACGCTCATATTGCGACAGTTACGTACCTACTCGTCGATAAGACCTCTTGGAATGTCTCTTAAACACCTACATAAACTTATAGAGAAGAATTCTTTAAAACTGAGCGTTTCCGACTCCTTTAAAATAGCTAATACTTAGCGCGAATTTGAAAACATCCGGATCACAAGCTTTGTATCTAATCATCATAAAGCAAATATCATTTATCTCACATTTATTTAACCCAACAAAAACAAACTGCTTGAATTCTTGCGGTTATCAAATGTCAGTCTAATAGATTAACAATCTGAATGCTGAATGAGTATGATGTCAGTCTTTATTACTTTTAATTGAGTTGGGGACTCGTTGGAGTGATTCTTGGCTAAAAATAGAGTACCTTCACTCTTCTTGTGATCGTATAGGGTCGAAATCAATTGTTTGAGCTTGGGCCGAATCAGAAAGGCTTCATGCTATGATTAACGTCCACCAATCAGAACTGGGCCCGCGTGGAGGATTACAACCAGCCCGCACTGAGCCCACGTGGAGGATTATGATCAGCCCGCACTGGGCCCGCGTGGAGGATTATGACCAGCCCGCACTAGGCCCGCGTGGAGGATTACGACGAACCCGCACTGGGCCCCCGTGGTCACGTGGTTGCAGGTCGAACCTGGTTATCACAGGATTGTGGACAATGGCAAGATTTAAGAGATGCTTATGTCCAATAGTCGGATATTGAGGGCTGTGAAGGATGAGGATGTATATGATGATGTTCTGTCAAAGTGATGGTTGTAGGTACTAGAGTTTTATAGAATAGAATACTCTTTATTACAGATATAAATGTAAATGGTTTGCAAAGGGTAACACAATGGGGTGTTTTCCCAATCAACCTTGAACCTTAATGAATTAGCGATAACGTTGAAAATTTATTAAAGAAATTTGACAGATTGTAGCAGCTTGATGTGCTGGCGTCTGTACATAATTATAATAGTATTAGCAGTGCCCCGCGGGTTCACCCGCATAAGTTACGATGCCGTGGGAATATCGAGAGAAAAAAGTATCCTATGTGTTAATCCTGGTTATAAACAATGGTTGTGTGTGCCAAATTTCATCCAAATCCGTCTACTGCACGGATTTTTTGCGTGAAAGAGTAACAAACATCCCCATCCATAAAAACTTTCGCGTTTATAATATTAGTAGGATAGAAAGTAGGATAATGCACTGGAATTAACGATTGGAAAAAGTAAAGAAAATATTTCCAATTTACGTCAAGTTTTTGATTTCCCGTTTTATGGAAAATACATTGGCATGTGTTGTGGTATAAGTTTCCATTTTTTATCTTCTTTACTGTGGTAAGTGGTTATTCCAACGATGAATTAGGATTAAAGCAGGATGTTTAATTTAATTCTTTCTTTTCCGGGATGACAGGGCATTTCTCTCCAGCTCGCCGCCCGGCAAAGACCAGGCCCGCGTCGACGGCGCGTTGTGTTCCATGCGCGCCTCAAAGAGATGTCAGCACGAACTGACGGGGTCCGCTAGGGCCGATGCCTGCCAGGGCCGCGGGTTGTTCGAAAGAGATACCGTGGCCCCTGCCATAGGCAACTGAAGGAACACGGGTGGGTTTTAGTCCAAAAGTCTACCACGCCCTCCCGCTCCGCCCAGAGCGGGAGAAGTTATATGATTATTTCCCACCCAGAAAAAAATGGCATTTCTCTCTCATTTTAACCTTTAATGTATGTACCTAGCTAAGGCTACGGTTCCTAAAGGAGCGGTGGCCGCCTCACAACGGCCGCTATGATGGCTATCATGAAAATTACGGCAGCGGGGTTTGGGAGTACGGTGTCTAAAAATGGTCTCTAGGAAAACACACCAACATCCTACTAATATTATAAACGTGGAAGTTTGTATGGATGGATGGATGGATGGATGTTTATTACTCTTTCACGCTAAAACTACTGAACATTGTGACTAAATTATTAAGTACTAATATTAAATTCCCATTTATTTTCTGTCTCTTTATATACATATTAGACCAAATAAACGTCATATGCCATACTACAGGCTAAATAGAATATAAGACCGAATAATGTAACATGAGAAACCATCGATTGTAATTACTCTATTTAAATGTGAATAAATGAATTTGAATTTGAATTTGAACGGATTTGGATGAAATTTGGCACACAGATAGTTCATAGCCAGGATTAACTTTTTATCCCGATATTCTCACGGGATCGAAACTTATGCGGGTGAAACCGCGGGGCGCAGCTAGTTCTTTCATAAATAACGCTTCAGTGACATCATCCGCTTGTAACTTGCAGACGTTTTGTGGCGGCTACCGCTCTTTTAGGAAACAGTGTAGGTCTAGACTGGGTCAGTACCTTTTTGGTAGCTTATTATATTGCTATTGCCCGCGCCTTCGCCCGCGTGGATCTCGGAAAGCATCCCACGTGAAATACTACCGGGATTAAAAGTACTCTAAGTAATAATGCAGGTTATAAACTATCTGTGTGGCAAATTTTATCTGAATCCGTTCAGCCGTTTATGCGCCATTCCGGGACATACATAATCAGCTAGAAACAAATAAAGCTGGGACATAGACCTCCTCTCGATGACAGGGAGTGGGCCGTTATCCACCACGCGGGCCCAGCGCGTGTTGGTGAATGTCACATGTCTTGAATTTACTTCCAGACGGAACATACATCCAGACAAACAGACCAACAGAGAAAATTTCTAAAAAACAATATTTTCGCTATCAGACTCGTTCGCAAACCTCGCAGCATTTACATTTTTAAAAAAAATGCTCAATTTTATCTTTTTGTCTTCATTATTATTTTATGTGTAGGTATTTTTTTTTTGCCTTTTCCTGATCCCCTTTTTATCTTTCCAAGACCATTGTATTTCGTATGATCTCTCTAATGAAACTTTAAATGTGATATCTAATTTAAAATCCTTATGAATAATACACCACCTAACCCACCTATATGTACCTAACATGATCACAGAATGTTCTACATTCACTACATAGCTGTTCTAGTTTAGTACATAGACCGTATGTAAAGCCTATGTAAAGTAGGTATATTAGCTTAGGCATTAGCTGAACGGCAGTATGTAGCACATACATGTAAAACGCTTTTATAAGGCATTAATCTTTAATCTATATGCAAAAGGTGCTATCATAGGTCCTAATTGAGGAGGTACTTGTTTTTGCAAGTAACAATATATCTTCGCAAGCGATTATCATGAAAAACTCCGTAAATGTCAGAAACATTATTCTAGAATCAAAGCATGAGCATCTTGATTTAAAACAAGATTTTATTTATTTATTAATAACCAACTTATATTAACAGTTTGCACGACACATACAAGTTATCAGTCAATATTAATAATTACACATGTCATACAATCATAAAATTAGGTCAAATCACATAATGGCACTGGACTAAGATTGATGAAATTAAATGAAATGAAACAAAGCTGGTCTAAATTAGATAAATTTATCCAAAATTAGATAGAATTAGGATAAATTGGAAAATAATTATTAATAGCAAGAAACTGTTTTATTTAATTTATTTACTCCAAGGACATAGTTGATACTGAGGATTTTAGTATCATTGATGGATCCTCTTGGTATTTTAACTGATATTTATACTTTTTTTCAAGAAATCGACTACCAGCAAAAATATTCGCAAAGAATTTTCTTGAAAATAATCTTAGGTATTTTCAAGAAAATTCTTTGCGAATATTTTTTATCGCAAAAATCTGTTTCTCTACAGTTATTGGGACTTATGATTAGTTAATTTGATTGTTTTTTTAATAAGCCGGCGCTGTCCTACTAAGCAAAGGCCTTCCCTTCCATCTTTCGCGAGCTTGCGCGTCCTCCTTCCAGTTTTGACGGAACCTATCCAGCTCGTCCCGCCATCTCATATCAAGTTGATTATAGAATATAATGGCAAACCAAGTCGTAAGGAAAACTAGTTAAGTGCACCCATCACTTAACGCCATTATTGTGACCATATTGAGCACAGTTATGCGAACAGTATTACATATATAAAGCGTTGTAAATTCCCCTTAAGTGGTATTATCTAAGCTTGCTATCATCAAGATGATTTCTATGCTAAATAAGAGTCTTTTTATGGATTTTAAATTCTTTAAAGTTTTTTTTATACTATTACTAGCTGCGCCCCGCGGTTTCACCCGCATAAGTTTCGATCCCGTAGGAATATCGGGATAAAAAGTATCCTATATGTTAATCCTGGTTATAAACCACCTGCGTACCAAATTTCATCCAAATCCGTTCAGGAGTTTTTGCGTGAAAGAGTAACAAACATCCATCCATCTATCCATTCATACAAACTTTCACATTTATAATATTAATAGGATTGATCTATGCAGACAACCAATGACGTACAGACGACAGCACATTAAGCTTCCCGAAACTGTAAAATTTTCCTAATCAACCTTGAACCTAATGTTCTAGCGATAAAGTTGAAAATCTATTAAAGACATTTGACAGATTGTAGTAGCTTGATGTGCGCCGTCTGTACATAGTAGGTAAATACGCAAGCAGTTAGCTAGTTTTTTTACTGTTCATAGTGGTTTTCCTAAATAGATGCAGATTTATGCATACCTGTCTGACATGTTGTTTTTGACAACGGTTTAAAAAATAAAAATATCTCTCTTGTTTTTCTTAAAGCAAACGTGTTCAGTTTCCAGTGTCTATTTATATATCACCGCATATTTTTATGAAGCTGCAGAAACTTTAAAATATTTTAATTATTTAAGAACACGTGATTGGTTGATACCTACTACCTATATGTATATTGAAAATCTATAGATACATATTTTAAATTCAAGTATCTGTGTGCCTGTCTGTGTGATCGCGTTGCTCTTTTAAAGCCGTGATTCCCGCGCGTGTTTTGTCGAAACATTACACAAAAAGCCTTACACATAAACATTTGTTTTCATACACAAGCTGTATTAAAATATTTTTAGATTAGTGTCATCTATTCACAAGACAATATAACCTCAAAACCTGTGTCAGTTGGAATTAAGCTTTCAAAATGCTACATGCTAGACGTGCGCGGTGGGCGTGGCGGTTGCAAATGAAACAAACCCTTCCCCTTTTCAGCCGCGCGGGGAATGTTTTCCATGCTGCTCGGAAAACTATGAAAACACGATGTTTTTGTTTTCCGAGCTTAAAGAGGCGTGGCCATACATATTTGTGTATACAAATATGTATGGCCACGCCTCTTTGTTTTTGACGTTTTTGTGTATTGTTTCGAAAAAAAAACACGCGCGGGAATCACGGCTTTAGAAGAGCAACGCGATCACACAGACAGGCACACAAATACTTGAATTTAAAATATGTATCTATAGATGTTCAATATGTAGGTAATAGGTATACCAACCAATCACGTGTCCTTAAATAATTGAAATATTTTAAAGTTTCAGGCACACAAACACACACACACATGCGGTGTTCTAGTGAACACCGCATGTGTAGTTGCTGTGTTTAAGCTGTGTGTGTGTTGTTTAAGTTTTCATTTAGAGAATTTAATCCTAGGAGGTGTATGTGTTTAAAACATTAATATTAAACTTACACATATTTATTTCTATTTATCTTCTACTTGTACTCACGGTGTCTACATCTCTTTATCTACTTTGTTATAATATGTATCACAGGTATGTTGCATCACCTTTGTTCGTATTTTTCTGTTCTTTTGTTTTATATTCCCTCGTTTTGTTAGGCAAGCTTATTAAGTTTGATAACAATAGAAAAAGGGGGTGATTCTACCCGTCGTTTTTTGTTCGGTTAGGCAGTTAGGTGACTAAATTTCCAGCCTGTATAATGGGCAAGCTAATTAAGCTATTAAGTTTAATAACAATAGAAAAAGGGGGTGATTCTACCCGTCGTTTTTTGTTAGGTTAGGCAGTTAGGTGACTAAAGTACCCTGTATAATCATCTGCCTAGCCTTTTTTTTTTTTTTTTTTTTTTTTTTTTCCCACCCAGAGTACACGGTGGAGGTCTGCCCCGCTTGGGCGGAGCACCGCCGTGTCCTCGTAGAGGCGATCGGCAGCGGCGGCGGCCTCTCGCGCCCGGCCCTGGTGCAAGCCATGGTCCGGAGCGAGAGGGAGTGGGAGGCAGTCGCCTCCTTCTGCGAAGCAGTCATGCTACCGAAGGAGGTGGCGGGACGGGTGAGGGAGAGAGCCTCCCGTCCCAGCCGCCGCGGGAGACGCTTCAAGCGTCGGCAGTCGAGTGACGACTACCAGCCACCGTAGGCGGTGCCCTGCAGTGGGACATTAATGGCTAATAACAAATAAAATAAGAACAAACTTGATGTTTTGTTAAGTCGTAAAAACCGTGCGAAGCAGGGGCGGGTCGCTATTAGGTAATCTCTAAAGAAGGTTTACACATACATACAATAATTAATCCACTAACAATAAGGTCGTAAATGAAAGATCATTGGCAGACATTATTGTTGTAATCAACAATCTAATAAATTAATAGTATTCCGGTAAAAATACTAAGGAGAAAACACGTCAAATTCGCCATAATAAAATACCCGTATTTCGGTAAACGAATTCAAAATAACACGCGTCAAATTCGACGAATTCACGGCATTGCGTCGATCATCAATTTCCAATAAGACGTTGCACGCAATAACAAACCAACCTGTTTTGTTTAAGGATATCTCGGACTAAAAGAAAAAAAACAACACATTTAATGTTGCGCTTGCTATGACGAAAGAAAATTGTTTTAAACAAACCATCATCATGATCTGCTTAACCTTTTCCCAACTATGTTGGGGTTGGCTTCCAGTCTAACCGAATGCAGCTGAAAACCAGTATTTTACATGGAGCGACTGCCTACTAATACGATACCCCTTGGTTAGACTGGTTGTCAGACTTTCGGGCTACTGACGAACCGATTTTTTTTTCGAACATATGGAGCAATGGATTAGCAATATCCTTCAAAATGATTCAGATTGTGATTGATAGTGTGTTACGCAATTAGGGGTCTGGATAAAACATGACGTGTGAAAGCAAAAGTTCCCTCTGTTACAAAATGAATTTCAAGAAAAAGTAGCCGAAAAAATAGTTGATGAAATCTATGAATAATTCCGGATCTGCCATTTAACGGGAGCAGTAGATTATGCAGCTAATGATGTCATTCGAGTATGCTTTCACTACTTTCCATTTAAATCGTTGCGGTGGATGGTCATAAATATATCTATTTAATATCTCATAATAACAGGGTTGAGTTTAGGTACTGTCGCATTCAAACATCTTTCTGCGGCTCCGCTCGCATGGATGTCGGAAAATATCCCACAGAAACGTACTCCTGGGATTAAAATTACCCTATATATTAATCCAGTATATAAACTATCTGTGTGTACATCCAAATCCGTTCAGCTGTTTTGCCGCCAATTTTTTCGGTTGCAGTCATATATGTATAGAATTATGTGAATTATTATAGATTCATGCATAAAATTGAGAATTCACGCAAAAATCGATTAAGGTCGATTCTGCTAGACAGACCGGGTTGAAGTCCGTCATCCGTTTGTTATACTTTTGAAGTATCATACGCCAATCTGTCTGTCTTCAAGTAATAACATTTAGAATCCGTCGTCATTAAACGTCGTCGTCACTTGCGTCATTATTTTTTGTTGTTGCTCGATTTAAGACTGCTTCCGTATTTAAACAATGAGAATGAGGCCTTAGTTTTCCAACAAACGCATGTTGTTTTCAAAAAGAATCTTCTTAGGCGGTGATTCGATAATTAGACGAGGATTGAGAGTAAAATTTCAAGGACGCGTCACGTATAGGAACATTTTGTTACATGAGAGAGAAGAAAGATATAACTCTCTCTGTCTCTCACACCAAATCTGTCTTATTCTTTATTTTTTATGAAGTTTGACTTTTTGTTCTTATTCTGGTGACTGAATTTAAGAAAAACACTATTACGATAAATAAAAAAACTTTTGCTTCTTTTTCTCCAAAAAAGCGGCAAAATAAAACTTATAGGTACCAAAAGATGCCGCCGACAGTATAATATTTTAACGAAATTTCGGTGTTTTAATGTCCTTATTTTAAAAGTTTACTCCATCTTGAGACCGTTCAGTGTGATGAGATATTAAGATAATTTTACGGTCAGTGTGTTTGTAAATATTATGGCTTGGCATTTACCTCCTGTTCTGTTAACTGTTGCCTCGTTTAAATAAACACTTACTTTATTGTTAATTCCGCTGTAAGCCCTAATTATGTGAAATGTCATGTTTAAAAACGGCGTTTTTCTGTGAAAAAATACATGAAAACAAGTGTAAAGTGTCACCCTGAAATTATTACAATATATGTTCGCTGAATATTAATTGGTTAGTTATTTTTTTTACATTCACTTGTTTTTGTCGGTTTTGTTAATTTCTTCATATTTTTAATTAATTAATTTTTATCGTTTTTTACAAGCTTTGTAACACCAAAATTGTTTTTATGCTCGTTTATGTTTCTTACCCGTTCTTCTCCATAAAGGCCTTCGTTTTGGAATGGGCAACTGGCTTCAACTTTCTGACTAATCGACCGACTCCTTGACAATTCAAAAGTGCCTGTATATGATTTAATTGAAATAAGTACATGATCTGAGTTCGAGTTTTTCATTAAAAAAATACCGCATAATTTGCCAATGATTCTGTGTAAAGAAACGTAGATTTGCATCATCAGCCTATAATGTTCTCACTGCAGTGGTGATGGTGGTGGTATGTGACCTCCACCAACCCGCGTAGTGGATTACAATCCACCCGCGTGGTGGATATATCTTTGGTTCTAGAACTTGCCGATTTTCTCACGATGTATTCCTTCACCGTTTTGAGAGCAGTTGCGATGAAATTATTTACACAAAATAAAGCGCCTGCCTGTGTTCGAACCCACGACCACACGTAAGTCGGGGCCATCACCACTGGAGCCAACACCACTCTACATAGATTGCTTTGTTACAAATTAATAACTTTGAAGGACGCAGAAAGTATATAAGTGTTTTAACTATGTACACAAGTAGATATCAAGAGTACACATTGGACTAAGCATTGTAACTAAAGATAACTTGTAAGTGGCACTTCATATTACAATTAATTTGCGTCACGTTCCTACATACTTGTTATGATATTGTAGTATCATACATTTATTTATAAACTACATATTTGTTGCGAACTGCCAAGTTAAGATATTTGTTATCTATATTCGTGCTTTGTAAAACACGTTAAGCCGTTGGTCCCGGCTGTCATTTGTGGATATTTGACAGTCGTTACGGGTAGTCAGAAGCCTGAAAGTATGACAGCCAGTCTTACCAAGGAGTATTGTAGTACCCAGTAACTGGGTTGTGGAGGTCAGATAGACAGTCGCTCCATGTAAAACACTGGTAGCTGTCCTCAACATAGTTGGAAAAAGGCTAAACAGATGATGGTGTCCTTATATTCAGTTAAATGAGCTGAATGAACTGGAAACATTTATTTTCCCTTGGAAGTGCAATTTTGGAAGTTATAAAAGTTTTGATGACCTTTCATCTTCATTTTTTTGATGAAAAATATGTTTGATTTTTTCGTAAAAATGCAGTGTTCTGCTATCCAGATTAAAAAAAAATAAAGGAACGATTAATATTCTATCTAAAAAGTGTTCTAGCAGTATTTGCAAAGCCTAATCACAAATAAATTATTAAAAATAATGTTCCATGTGTGCTTAATCACAATAACATGACAAGTATCAAAACATTATATCTAAACATAGGACAAAGTCGTAATTAAACGAACCGCGTGAATGGCACTTACACTGTTTTAGTACGCAGATCACGTATTCTGCCTGTACCTACTACTCGTATAGGCACACGACGCGGTGGTCCCTGATATTTGTCGCGCCATTTTTGTGCGCGAGTGTACGTGATTCGAGTTGTGTAATTTGGAATTATGCTTTATTGGTAGATGTGTTTATTTATTGTAAGTATTAAATAAATATGTATTGTTGTGTTTGCAAATAAAATTATAATCCATGTAGATTTGAACCTGCTTACCTAAAAATCACTTTTCTGATACCTACCGTACCTGATAAGTGATGCGATTCTAGAAATTATCTACACAAACAGAATTAGGTAACGAAATTATATATCTACAACATCCTTAAAATCTGAATTAAGCAAAACAAAATAAAATAGATATTTTATTTTGAAAGGTCGTATAGATATACGACCTTTAAAAAATTCTCTCACCAGATCTGGGCTGGGAAACTTCGGCAATACCATTAGGTATCGAGAACAGTAGGTAATTCGTCTAACTAAACAACACGACACAGTCACAAACCATGAAGTCATACATCATGCCAACGTCATAGATAACAAAATAAAATAGAAAGTCCATCACTATCTGGTTTAACAATGGAACGCGTTAAACGCGTTGATCGCGTTGAATGCAGTTCAGTAAATAGATAATTGTCAGAGTAGGATAACAAAACTAATTGACGTCAGAGACAATGATGGAAATAATTATAGTGCCATTATGCAGTTAGTGTTGATTGGTGACGGTCAGTGTCGCCGGTAGTGATTAGGAGGCGATACGATATTTTGTTTTAACCCATTCTGAGTGGGAGTCCACTGTTTAATGTTCCTTTTTAATTATTAAATTTACTTATAATTATACAACATACTTGATGATAATAACAATAATGGTTATTGTTTTCTAATATTTAAAAATATAATTTATATGTAAATAATGTAATAAAAGACTACAATGGCTACATTTTTTAAAAACTTGTTGATATTCAAGTCAAATTTGTTGTTTTATTAATTTATAAAATCATTATTTGCGGTTTTCCCCATTAATATACAAACATCATTAACGTTAGGTATATAAGCTGGGTCTCCAATATATGCAAAAAGTAACAAAAACTCGGCTTAAATAAAACAAAATTATTATGAGGGGCTCGTGGGTTAACAATAACAGCCGCATGGGTCTACGCTCCGCGGTCGGTTCGTAGATGGGTGACCATCCATTACATATCGAGATCCCTCTGAAAGCACGTTAAGCCGTTGGTCCAAGCTGTCATTCGTAGATATTTGATAGTCGTTATGGGTAGTCAGAAGCCTAAAAGTATGACAACCAGTCTCGCCGAGGGGTATCGTGTTACCCAGTAACTGGGTTGTGGAGGTGAGATAGGCAGTCGCTCTATTTAAAACACTGCTAATCAGCTGCATCCAGTTACACTGGAAGGTGACCCCAACATAGTGAGGAAAAGGCTAGGCAGATTTAATTTTGACATGATATACGTGTATTTATGTCTCTCTAGCCTTCTCTGACGTCAGCAGACTAGTGAACTGACGTGCGTAGACTAGTGAAATTGACTTTTCATTTCACAAAGTGCTGTTGAAAGTATGACAGTAGTTTCACGAAATTTGCAGATAACCTAGTTTTCTGCACATTTTGTCGAACCTCATTATTTGGTTATAATACTATTTCTAAGCATAGGGCTTATGATTTTTTTTTTTCCGGATGGGAAATCATCAAATGACCCCTCCCGCTCTGGGTGGAGCGGAAGGGAGTGTCAGACTCTTACTGTCTAAAACCCACCCATGTTCCTTCCTTTGCCCTTTATGTTCCGGGGTAGCGGTAACCCTTTCGGACAATCCCGCTGACCCGGCAGGTAGGGCTTATGCTTAGTCTTGGACCATTAAAAGTTAAGAAATAAAACTTTTAAATGTTTTGTGACAGTTATTTGCAAATATATTCTTATTTCTTAATAGCTATTGCCCGCGGATTTGCCCGCGTGGATGTCGGAAAATATCCCACGGGAACGTACTACCGGGATAAAAAGTATATCGTTAAAAAATTATTTGGACTAGTATCAAAGAGGGAGAAAATAGAGCAATAAGTACGTTAGTACGGAATGAACGCCAACGACCATGTGACCGTTATTTCCTCTTAAGATAATCTGTTTACATACATAGTATTCTAAGGCATGTTTGATTAGGTACATAAAATCAATCAATTATTACAGGAATTCTATCAAAGTAATTAAATAAATATATAGCTGTACTTATCGGTAGTTAATGAACTAATGAGATAATAATTGAGATTTATTGGCGAGTTACCGGTTTTAAAGGGTACCGATTATACCCTCAGGATTATGTTATTCTAGTCGATTTCTTTAATTTATTTTGTTGCTGAAACTTTGAGTTTTACGCCTTTAGCCAATTTGATTCAGAGTTCGTTTTTTATATCCTTTTTTTATATAGATTTTGATTGATAGTAATTAAGCAATTAGTGCACCTTAATTGCGTAACACACTATCAATCACAATCTGAATCATTTTGTAACATATTGCTAATCCATTACTTCATATGTTCGAAAAAATTGTCTGCTCAACAACGTAAATAACGCAATGAATGTTGTTGGACTGTCAAAATGAAAGCCACTGTTAACGTGTTACGCAATTACCCTGAACATGTTTTCTACTGTTCATTTCTAAATTACAGGAAGCCACGTCCTTTCTTAGATTCTTTCGCATATTATAATTATCATTAACTCTGTGAGAGCCATAATTGTGCCAGCCCTTGAGTCCAGACAAATAAAAGAAAAGTAAAACAATGCCTAGAGTATGTTGAGGCTACATCACATTATTTTATAAACATGTCAAGATATTGGAATAACCTGGGAAAACTCGATAGACACTAATGATTCGGGGAATAATGTGATAAGAGCTTGTGATATGGATTTCCTATAATGAGGTGACATACTTATTAATTACTAGCAGCGCCCCGCGGTTTCACCCGCATAAGTTTCGATCCCGTAGGAATATCGGGATCAAAAGTATTCTATATGTTAATCCTTGTTATACACCATCTATGTGCCAAATTTCATCCAAATCCGTTCAGGAGTTTTTGCGTGAAAGAGTAACAAACATCCATCCATCCATACACACTTTCACCTTTATAATATTAAGTAGGACTATGCAGGGTGCCAGGCGGAGGGTTAGCCAAACATGGGTGGTTTGTAAGTAGACCCATTGAGGAAAAAGATATTTAGTTTGAAGACCTTATAGATACTTACATTTTTTTTTTTTAATTTTGAGCCTTTAGAAGTTTAGACTTCTAAAGACCCAAAATTAAAAAAAAAATGTATCTTTTTCAAGAATTTATTTTACATTTGTCTGAAGTTTTTTTGTATGTTTTTGGTGTATGATGCATTCTTGGTCTAGCAAAGGCAATGGTAGTTGCAAATAAGAACTGAATAATTCGTTTTGTGCTCTCAAAGTAAAAGGAACGAAAAAAAAATCTCGTAAGATACGCAATCGATACCTACTAAAATAACAGCTGCATTTTTTTAAAACTCCCCGTCGATATTACATCGTTTTCACTTAGCGCAATTTCTGACCTTTTTTCTTTTTCCTCTGCTCCTAAAGGTCTTTGCGTGATTCTCCATCCTTAAGAATTAGGATATCAAATACAAAAATAATTTTTCAAATCAGACTGGTATTTCAAGAGATTAGCGAGTTCAAACAAACTCTTCAGGTTTATTATTAGTACAGAGTGTACAGACTATGGAGCAATGTACTCTTTTCACAAACAAAAGACTGTAAATGAGCTTAGGCAAAACCACGGACGTTGGCGGTTGATTACTTTTCAATCTTATAACGGGCAACGGATGAAAAGTGGTCAACTACCGTTCTCAGCGATGCTACAGACGCACATCAAGCTACTACAATCTGTCAAATTTCTTTAGTAGATTATCAACTTTATCGCTAAAGCATTAAAGTTCAAGGTTGATTGGGAAAATTTGACAGTTTCGAGTAGCTTGACCTGCTGGCGTCTGTACATAAACCAGAGCAATTTTATCTTTGTCTCTGGGATAGGAACACACTTGCGATATCCAGGTATATATTAATTATGCTAAATATTGCAAATATCTATAGAACCACCTGGCCACTTGTTTGTTTCCTACGCAAATCACTAATCATGGTTAGCCTCAATTATAACCGGAATCTCTAAATTAACACATGAAATGAACAACAATGACATCGTAAAGTCTAAAAATTTGTACATAATTTAATTGGACATCATTAATTATAAGTGTGCAGTGTTTTTGAGGACGTCACTCCGTTGTATGTTTGTAATATGCATATTTTTGTTAATTTACCCCTAAAATGTATGCAGCAATTATATTTTTTATAGCAAAACTTATTAATATCCTACCACACATTTTGAAATCTGAACGAAACATCACATGCATGCCATTAAAAAATAAAATGATAAAGTAACACATTTACCTATAACAAACAGGATATATTAATAACTTATCATACAAATAAATACCTAGGTATAATAATACTTTATAATCAAGTGGAGTGTTCCATAAAAACAACAGTTTTAATATTACAAAGGTATATTGAATAAGTATATGACGTTATTGTACGCTATGAAAGATATGAACGCCCTGATTCCACGTTTAATGTAGCATAATATTGAAATAGTAGGCCATGACGACGTAACTGGAAAAATATGAATATAATAACTGAGATCTTTCCCACCTAGGCACAGTATTTTTTTTCTCACGCAGCTTTACTTGTGGTAACCAAGCATAGATATAAGAAAGAAGCAAATGTACAAACACGCTGTGTATATGTGCGTGAAGACTAGTAGCATGGGCACACAATATGTGTGTCTTCCGACTTCGCCATTGTCTCGGGCGGTACCAAGAGCTTCGTGAGATGAACATACGAGTACGGTATGAATATGGATGACTATAAGAAAAGAGACAGACCACATGAAAGCTAGGAAGGAAGTGGACATTGCAATGTAGACAATAAGTGATTTAAGGAAAAACACGGCCAAATAAATTGGGTCAAGGACGGGGAGATGATGACGAGTTAATGTATAAAACTGTAGTGAATATATAAACTGTAGTTCACATATTAAAATGAGACTAGTATTTAGTACTTCGACGATTAGTTCGTTAGTTAGTTAGTTAGTCATTTAATTTAGTATGTAAATATTTAATCATAATCAGCCCATAACGTTCCCACTGCTGGGACACAGGCCTCTCTGTCTGATAGGGACTGGGCCGTAATCCAACACGCGGGCCCAGTGCGGGTTGGTAGACGTTAGTACACGTCTTCGAATTTTCGGATCTAGGACATGTTGGTTTCCTCACGATGTTTTCCTTCAAAGATTTGAGAGCAGTGGTGATGAGCAGTGATGTTGTTCATTTAATCTAGTATTTACTGTAAAAAAATTGTTGTGTAATAATTGTAGATGCTTATATAGACATTTTATTCTTTATCTATTTAAAACAAGTATAGATATTTAAACAGAGACTATTTTCATCAGTTTAGCAACGTTTTTGTGAACATTTAAATGGACAAATATTTGTCGCCGTATCGTCATGTTTCTTATCAAATGGCACTTGACATCAACTAATTTTATGTCATTAACTGTGTACTTCCTATAATACGTCATTAAGCGTCACTGTACGATTCACGTCGCCATATATACGTATTAATAAGGATGTAAATACAGCAGTTATCTAAATATCTACTGCTGAAGTAAATTACAATTTGAAACGGCAATTTAGACTCGATCTAGCGAGAAAATATTTGTAACTTTGATGTCTAGTTCTCGCACTATAGACCTGGGGGCCTACTACGAAGTAGTATCGGCCGAATGTCCGGCCGTTTCCTGCTACGAATTTACTATTTGGTTCGGTCGGTCCCGATCCTACACTCTTACACTCTTTCGAATATTGACTATGGTCCCGACCCAACTGAACTGATCCGAACTTTTTCAATAATATTCGGTTCGGCCATGTCAGTCCGAACCGAACATTCGCACTTTGCACTTCGTAGTAGACCCCCAGAACATAGGTACCTACCGAGCATTTTTATTTGTTACGAACTTCTGCCTTCTGCTCACGACTTCGTCTGCGAGAAATTTCTTGTTCCCCCGAACTTCGACCCGATCACCTACCCGCGCTATTACTTCATTTTCGCTTAACGGTATTTTTGACTTTTTTCTTTTTGCTCGGCTCCCAAGGGTCGTAACGTGAATTTAAATAACCTTCCTTCTAGAACTAGAACCTTCCTTCCTTCTAGAATGTGGCAATGCAAAAAGATTTGTTTTAATCCGACTACTTCGGTACTTCTTAGTCTAGTGATAGAGATTAGCGCGTTCAAATATACTCTTCAGCTCTATTATTAGTAAACATATTAGTATGTATACAAGGCAGTAACAGGAATACCTATAAGCAATACACATATGTATCGGCAGTCTGTTGTCGTTCTGTAGTTTCTGCCTACCCCCAAGGGGAAAGACGTGAGTGTATTTATGTGTGTCTATTCTAAAAGTATCTGATAAAAAACGTAAACAACTGGATCGGAAAATGTTCCTGTGGAGTGGATGTTAATTTGTAGTCATTATCATCAACCACAGCCCGACTTCATCCACTGCTGGTGCTGAGCATATACCTCTCTTTTCTTGTGCCAATCTCCACGCTCCTGTGCCAGCCTCATCCAGGTTCTACCCGTGGTTACAACAATATCGTCCACACATCTCTCAATTTGTAGAACCTCTTACAAATTGAATGCTTTCATTTGATCATTTGAATACTAAAACCTGAAATTCAATTTTTAAATCACCTTGAAGATGACAATTGAGAATTGAGGTTATTTTATTAACCTCAATCTTTGAAGAATTGAGAATTGAGGTTATTTTATTAACCTCATTTGACAATTGAGGTTATTTTATTAACCTCAATCTTTGTCGACGATTTTTGATTGCGTAAATATTTTACCTGAACAGGGTTTGTTTACACTTTTGGGACAGACCATTCATTTTTATCTACCATTAAAACTCTACTAATCACTATGATCCATGTCAACCAGTTTCCTTCAATTAATTTAGCGACCGACATTATTTTCGTATGTCGAACCACACCTTCGGCGAATCGTAACTAGTCCCGACTACTTACGACCACTTACGAACTACGATTATAAAATGGCGGCCGAAAAAAGTTTAATGTGCACGTTTACGGAGTAAGGCATGTAACGTTTAAAGCTAATAAATCGAGTGATTAATTGTATCGCGTTCCTAGCCTTATTTAGGAAGATAATCGGCTCCATTAATTTTTTGTTGTCATAGAAGAATAATTGAGCGTGATACGTATTGGTTTAGGCTTCGATTGGTGTTAACGTTACGGGCTAATCGATTTAATTGATGTTTAAGATTTGGAGTCAATGTACTACTATTGTCACCGAATCGAACAAAGAATGGAAGTCGATAGCATTCTCGATTTAAAAGATGGATTGACATTGTCGTGACCTTGTTATATGCAGGACGAGTATTTGAAATGGTTTTCGCCCCGAAGTCTTAACTCAAATATTCACCATGTATACAAAATATTTATTTATTTAATACTTCAAGCACATAAATGTACCGAGGTGGATTTATACCAGTCAACAGAAGAAGACAAACAGTCGTAGCTGCAATCATGAAAATAGAGGAGTAAATATTTTAAATATCAATGTACAGACGGCAGCACATTAAGCTACCCGAAACTGTCAAATTTTCCCAATCAACTTTGAACCTTATACTTTAGAGATAATGTTGAAAATGTACTAAAGAAATTTGCGAAAGAAAGAAGAAAAATAATTTGCGAAGGAATTCGCGATTTGAGAGATTTGCGATTTGATATGCTGGCGTCTGTAGATACATTTTAGTTATTCCTATTAAAATAACCCCTTGATGTTCTTATATCTTTAAGAATTCCACAAATGTCTTTACTTCTAGATTAACGATGAAATAAATTGTGTAAGGAGCTGATTAAAACATTACTAGTTCAGTTGAACATGCGACAGCGTAAATAAAATATATTGTGGTCGTCTAACCTCATATAAATGACGTTAATGTTGTCCAGCTGAGTTTTAGAACGCAATTTATATTGCTTATATATAAATGGACGTATTGCTATCCATTGCTTCTACTCAGCAACGTAAATAACGAAATGAATGTTGTTGAACTGTCAAAATGAAAGCCATTGCTACTGTTAAAGTTTTACGTACTAAATTACCCCGCTGGCTGCATTGTTTTACGGTTAACCGTTGGTAACCAGAATCTTGCTCATTTTATTTATAAACGATCAAGTCCAGATTTCAAGGAGTCACTTAAAAAGCGAATAAAATCGGTTTAGCTAATATTTAATTAATCGTAAAGGACACTCGACAACCGAGTAACAGAGCTCTTTAATAAATACCTAAGTGTTTATGGAGTCCGCGAAACAAGACAAGTGCCAATGCGCATAAAATCACGAGATTGTTGCCAAAACGTGAATGAACTACGCGAACTATCATTTTACTTACTTATCAAGAATGTATTACCATTCACAGACTATAATTTATAATTGATAGAAAGGTGCAAAAGTATAAAAACTGACCAGATACGGGATATTAACGGCAATACTCTACTATCTACTAACCAAATTCTTACTCATTTTGTTTATAAACGATTAAGTCCAGATTTCACGGAGTCACTTTAATTGAATAAAAAGATTTAACTAGTGTTTAATTAATCGTAAAGGACCCGCGCCAATCGACTAGTAGAGCCCTTTAATATATACCTTCAAATGTTTATGGAGTGCGCGAAACAAGACAAGTGCCAACACGCATAAAATCACGAGATTGCTGCCAAAACGTGACTAAACTACGCAAACTATCATTTTACTTACTAAATTATTCAATAATTGTCATTAAATTGGATTTTATGTGTATTTATAAGCAATTATGTTTTGTATCGAATCTGACAATCTCGACTGGCGGGTTTCTCTATGTGCTAGAGTAGTTAATATATTTTGTTAATGTCCCACTAGAGGCACGGTAATATTATCTATACAGTATTCCAACTTCATACAAACGGACGAAGCGCGAGTTATGCCTACGCGCCTCGATCTCGACATGCAGACAGTCGCGACTGTGCCGCAGTAACGAACGGACGGTGTGTTGTTTTTTAACAATAACCGCGCGATTTTCTCACTAAAAATAAGTTCAAGTACATATTTAATATGACAAATATTGTGCTGTTTTTGGTTGCATGGATTCGTCAAACAATTTTTAATTAAGCTTTATATTAGAATGCGGATTTTTTATACTTTAAAATTTAATAATAAAGCATTTTGTACGTCTCAGTTGAGGCGCAAATATTTTTCGGTTGCAAATTTGTAAGACCGATTAGTTAGGTATTCAAACATAAACATGGTTTTTTTTAATTAAATCTACTAATCAAAAAACAACATGCATTTTTATTGAACACTCCTGTTCAATTCACAAAGTATTTTATTTGTTTATATAAAAAAAGTATATTTACAATCACAAAACTAAATGGAACACAAAGTAGGCAAATGTTATTAAAATGCTGGAGGCGGCCCTATTGCATGTTTACGTACCGCGCGGCTGTAGGCATTTATTTCAAAGATACGGCCGAGTTACAATACTGTACCTATAAATAATATTACCGTGCTAGAGGTGTGTTACGTTGGGTGAATATTAGGGCTAGGCTGGATTGACAGGAATTAGGTACCATTTAAAGTTTTTTCAAAATACCTATAACATAACTGAGACCATTGAAATACCTAGCATTCTACAAAGTCCTTTCACACATTAGAAAACTACCCGGCGGGGCAATTGCGTAACACACTAACAGTAGCAATGGCTTTCATTTTGACAATGCAACAAAATTCATTGCGCTATTTACGTTGTTGAGCAGACACATTTTGCGAACATGTGAAACAATGGAGTAGCAATATCCTTCAAAATTATTCAGATTGTGATTGCAAGTGTGTTACGCAATTAGAGTGCCGGTCGTTTTTTTGCGATTGTTTTTTCCAAAAATATTATCAGCACCCAATCGCACGACAAATCGACATCCGTGCACATAGCTTTACCGATAATTATCAGCTAGTACCTAAATACAGAGTACACGCCGTCTGCATTCCAGCAGTAAGACATTATGCGTCACATTATAGACACAATTTGCTGATGCAGACAGCTGCTTGGGCAACCAACCGACCGCCGTTTACTTGAAATAACTTGAGGACATTGCATTAAATAAGCCATTGTGTTGGGATAAAGAATTTGCGAAGTATACAGAAAGTTGTGTGACATCTTTTTGGTCGACTGTTTCCTTTGCTTTATGTAACGATGGTAGAATCTTAAGCATTGATGGCATTTTTTTTTTAAATTATTATCCTACGCTGTCCCACACCTGGGCAAAGGCTCAACTCCTTCCATCTTTCGCGAGCCGGCGGATCTTTCTTCCAGTTTTGACGGAACCTATCGAACTCGTCCCGCTATCTCCTACGTGGTGTGCCATTTTTTATTTCTTAATGAAAAACCTTATTATTACTCATTCAGTTCCATTTGTCATTGACGTTCATTTGTATTAGTAGCAAGTTCTCTGTATTCATAATGGATGAAGAATGTTGCACTGCTGCTCGTTGCAAACCTTCTCTTTGCATGCCATCCACTTCCAGCTAGTCAGAACATTATTAAGCACAAGTAGATAAATATCGTGAACCCTTGTTATTGCTGGACATGTTACAGTTATTTGTCCTTACCTCGGCTACAATTTAGTTGAGGTTTTGCCCTATTCATGTACAGACGCCAGCAGGTCAAGCTACCCCAAACTGTCAAATTTTCCCAATCAACCTTGAACCATAATGTTTTAGCAATAAAGTTGAAAATCTATTAAATAAATTTGACAGATTGTAGTAGCAACATTATTAAGCACAAGTAGATAAATATCGTGAACCCTTGTTATTGCTGGACATGTTACAGTTATTTGTCCTTACCTCGGCTACAATTTAGTTGAGGTTTTGCCCTATTCATGTACAGACGCCAGCAGGTCAAGCTACCCCAAACTGTCAAATTTTCCCAATCAACCTTGAACCATAATGTTTTAGCAATAAAGTTGAAAATCTATTAAATAAATTTGACAGATTGTAGTAGCTTGATGTGCTGGCGTCTGTACCATGTTTTTTCCAGTAATATGCCCTGCCTACTTTTACCTGGAACGGAAAGTAAGGAAGGAAGGAAAGTTACTCATGAAATAAGTCACAAACCTCAGTCATTCACCCGATTATTTATGCCTATTTTAAAACTACGTACGAGCTTGGTAGGATGAAATATATTACGTAGTATCTTGCGGTGTTGTGTATGCCCGGGCAATCCTTTAACGTCCACCACTTTCCTGTACATTGTGTTAAAATATTTCCTTTAAGTATAACAATGCAGTAATTGGAAATACAGGAGGAAATATTGTAATGTCATGCTTGTTTTTAATGATAAAACGTCCAATTAGATACCTATAATTAAACTGTGTGCATAACCTACGATTTGCAATGTTCAAATTTAAACATGTAGAATAATAAGTATGAGTCTTTTTTTTACTGTAAAAGAACCTACTGCGGGGTAGTTGCGTAACACACTAACTGTAGCAATGGCTTTCATTTTGACAGTTCAACAACATTAATTGCGTTATTAGACAAATTTTTCAAACATATTATTATGAAGCAATGGATTAGCAATATCCTTCAAAATGATTCAGATTGTGTTTTAGAGTGTTTTACACATTTGGTGTGCTGATCTGGTATTACAATTTTCGTCGTTGGGGCAGTCGCCTAGTCGGTCCGAACTTAAATTTAGAAAAACCGAAAATTTAATAAGTTTGACAAGAAACGGTCACACGATAAAACGGCTGTTTTCAAACAGCTTTATATTGCTTTTATAGGTATTACAATTTTAAAAGTTATTTAACAAATCTCGTGGGGTTTGGATGTACTCAACAGTATTCATTCACATAATGGTGTGAATTAATTTAGAGGCACAAGAGTGACATACCTCATGGATACAGTTGCAATGTTTCAGACATCTGTAGGCAACAATATTAATAATTATATAAATTCAGTTTGTGCAGGAGTGAAAAATCTCTAGCATTCTTGTGCAAAATCTAATTCACTTTCGTGCCATCGACACTGCGAAAACAAGTTGTCCTGCACTATGGGATTCCAAAACTCCATTCAATATTAAAATTTCACTCAAAGTCGAAGCTAATCGAACTTTATTAAAAACCGGAATTGGTACTAGCATATCTGCAAAAAAATGATGGTGTTCACAAATTCCCGTATCCTGTTCTTTCCCGGTATTTCTTCAACACATGTTTTTAAACGTAAATCATCGTGAATACACACTTCGGTAAACTCCGGATTTGGAAACCATTAACAAAAAATAAGAACATTAAATTAAATAGCGATATTATGGTAATTTGGTGAATTAAAAAATTTGCAGCTTAGACTAATATATCCCAATAAGTGTCATTGAGTTCCAGGAGTTTGAAGTCCACTCGACGACGTCAGCTTTTATAAATTTCGAAACTCGTTGGGGAAAGACCAGTTATACATCCTTTTTGTTTTTATTTGCCATGTCGATATGACCTTCAGCAACAACCTCAGCGGTGTGGTCGATCGAAAAGTTTGTTTTGATTTCTGCACAAAGTGGAGATTATTTTGTTAATGCGATAACTTTTTATCAATTTGTTCTAATCTGAGACGTGAGACTCAAACGTGAGACTTCAAAACTGAGGCACTCTTGGGTTTTCAAAGATTAACACTTTTTATATTTAGCGAAATGGTTTTTTAAAGCAACTAGAACAAGGTCTTGATTCAGTTAAACCGTAGCGTTGGTTCGTTCCTAAGTCGGAAGTATGTCGTTTCTGATTACTTAATCGAAAGTGACAGGCTGTCTACCCATTGGTTACTATCGAAGCGTAGAATTTGACGAATGTCGTCCATACTACATACGTACATAAAATGTTATGTCTCAATGAACACTTGTGTCATCAATTCCTTGTTACCTGCTTACCTTGCGCTAGTTGTTAGGTCAATGATCTTTACTACCTTTTACTATACCGTGTTACTATGATTTATTTGTTTTATCATCACCATCATCCGCCTAGCTTTTTAAGTTTTTGGTCAGCTTCCAGTCTAATCAGAAGAGTATACTCTAAACACTACTGTCATACTTTCAACAGCACTTAGTGAAATGAAAGGTCAATTTCACTAGTCTACGGATGTCAGTTCACTAGTCTGCTGACGTCAGAGAAGGCTAGAGACATAAATACGAGTACACGTTTCATCATCTGCCTAGCCTTTTCCCAACTATGTTGGGGTCAGCATCCAGGCTAACCGGATTCAGCTGAGTATTTTACATGGAGCGACTGCCTATCTCACCTCCACAACCCAGTTAAACGTAACGTAACGTAATACGATACCCCTTGGTAAGACTGGTTGTCAGACTTTCGGGCTTCTGACTACCCGTAACAACTATCAAAGATCTACGAATGACAGCCGGGACCAACGGCTTAACGTGCTTTCCGAGGCACGGAGGGGTTTCGGTATGTAAAGATGGTCACCCAACCATAGACCAACCGCGGCAAGCGTAGCTTAACCTGATCGATCGACCTGTGTGGCTGTTATTATTTAGCCACGGGCCCCTCAAATATACGAGTACACGTTTATCATGTCAAAATTTTAAGCCAATCAATCTGCCTAGCCTTTTCCTAACTATGTTGGGGTCACCTTCCAGTGTAATTGAATGCAGCTGATTAGCAGTGTTTTAAATAGAGCGACTGCCTGTCTGACCTCAATAATCCAGTTACTGGGTATTACGATACCCGTTGGTATGACTGGTTGTTAGTCTTTCGGGCTTCTGACTATTAATACTTCATAATAATATGTATCATATTATGTTTGGGACTCATTTGAATGTTCATATCTTTTTGGTGTATGCTTGTCTTAATTACACTCTCGTATTTTCTTGACATCGTGCCAATAATTGACCTTTCTTGAATTACGTCTGTCGTTTTCATTCTAATTTAGAGCAAATGGACCATTTGTATTATTTGTCTAATCATTTTGAACGTTATTTTGAGTGACTTTCATCATTTTCATACGCCCACGGATATATCTAAGTTTATGACTTCTGTTAAAGCTAAGGCTTTTTCTTTTTTTACAATCTCTACAGTTAACCTGAGATTTTTATTGGCTTTACAGATAAGCAATTTTTGTTTTATCACCTTTAATGTGATTCGGATCTCTCCAGCCAGTTCCAACCAATGCTCATTAACTTTAATTGGAACAAAAAAGTCGACCTTGTTTGTAAATGCCAAAATATGTAACGATGCTGACATCAACCTGTTTCATTTGGTTGGCTTTACGTAGTTACTTTAACATTTTACTTGTAATTATACTTAGTTGTTCAGCACAAACGATGTCGTCCATTTGGTTTTGCGACGTTCATGTCAGTTACGTGACAAAAATATAGTATATATTCGAAAATGGAAAGCCATTGATCGCTTCGTAAAATGTAATAGCTTTCAGCCGTGTCTGATTGTCTTGAAGGTTTCTTTTAAGAGCCACACGTGGTTGTTTAATGGCATCTCTCCAAATTGTTTGGTTTTGCAAATCAGTTTAGAGCTGCTGTGCAAAAAGTGTTAAAAGATTCACAGTATGTATTGAATCATTGCTTAAATAAATGTTACGTTGACTGAATGTAGGTACCAAATCAAAATAAATATTTCTTATTTATTTTTGTCAATATTGAAATCCATATCGTGGAAGATGTCCACTATTCATTTAATATTAGAAGTGTCAAGAATTTTCATCTTGTGATGAAAGGTGAAGGTAAAGTATATGAGGTTTGTACCTCATATACTTTACCTTCACCTAGCGCATTCCTGCATTATTGCAGGTGAACAATATTCGCAACACAAAATTCGCATTTCTGAGTAGTTTTATGCGTTGCACGGTTAATGAGCATTGACGTCATCGCTGGCCCAGTTCTACATCATATGTATGACTATGTAAACATAGTATTGTTACCCCAATATCAAGTGTGACGTCTGTCTAAACAAAACTAGCGGAGCGTAGATGGAAGTGACAATAGCTGGTGGATTTTGTTTGATATTATTATGTGGTCTGAAGGTTAGTGAAGATTGTTTCATGTGTCTATTAGGAGCTTTGATAGTTGTTAGTTTAGGTGTATTTACATTTGTACTAACATTGATAACATACGTATTGTATTTAATGGTTGCGTCTTGTTTGGTTAATCCTCGTCATCTTAGTTGTTATCAACGTCTAGCAGTCCGTTGTGTTGGATATCTAGGCGCGAATTTCACCAGTGAAACTGTACGTGATTAGCATATCTAAACTGCGTTCAAGAGCTGTCACTGTCATCATTGTTGTTGAATATTGATACTGGCCAACCCGCACTGGGCCCGCATGATGGATTACGGCCCACTCCCTCTCACTGAGAGGAGGCCTGTATCCCAGCAGTGGGAACGTTATAGGCTGATTATGTATGTATTTATGTATTGATACTGGAAGCTCTTCATCGATGAAGAGCTGCCAGTATCATATCAGCACATTTAAACCTCGAGGTTTAAATGTGCTGATCGCGTTCGACTTCATTGGTGAGATTCCTCCTTAGGCCTTTCTAGGCTTTGTAATTAACACACCTCTTCTGCACTCAATCTGATTTATAGTGGTTCCTTGTAAATTGTCTAAATTAATTGCCAGATATTAAAATCTTCTGTTATGATAAACTGCATTAGTAGCACACTAGCATAGTCTACACAAAATAGACCACTACGATGAACAAAAAATCTGGAATAACGTAACGAAAGGTCATGTAATGTAACTGTAGCTGCTGTCAACATCGCTTTATAGCAGTCTAAGATATGGTTTTGAACTAAGCTGATAGGTTTGACATGATTCATATTAGTTATGATTTAATATGATATTATGTTATTTGTCTGGGTTTCAATAAATCATTTCATGCTGTCAACAATATTGTCTTATTACGTTCTTTCTGAGACTGGTTTCTTAGAACTATCAAAAGGAAAAATGTGAGCAACATTTTAGTATTGATCTAAATGAAATTATGTTTGACTAGCTGCGCCCCGCGGTTTCGATCCCGTAATATATCGGGATAAAAAGTATACTATATGTTAATCCTAGCTATAAACCATCTGTGAGCCAAATTTCATCCAAATCCGTTCAGTAGTTTTTGCGTGAAAGAGTAACAAACATCCATCCATCCATCCATTCATACAAACTTTCACGTTTATAATATTATAAGTAGGATATTACCTCGGCAAAAGAATCAGCGAGTAAATAAAGGTCATATTGAGTTCTTTGCTTGCTCCAGTTTGAATAAAGCTCTGTCACCACACTACTTTCTTTTTTTTTTATCATAAATATCGATACAGTTACTGGCTGATTATAAGTGTATATAACTTAATATAATTATATAGCCACTAAATATCAACAAGAGTTACAATTCTCTTTTTAAGTTTTTAATAACCGATTCGACGTCTCACATGTCAGAGTGAATTAGGAGAGCCTGACACGTGTAATTATTGTCTCATTTTTTATGTAAGTTTACATTTTAATTAAACAAAACGATTATATCATAATTTAATCAATTATTGTCATTGACGGCCGTTGCCTTGGCCTACTATGAAGTTGCTATTTTAATTGCGAGCTCATGAACGGGTAGTTTTGGATTGAAATGACTTTCGGCTCGGCTGTATAAATAAAAAACCACTATAATAATTTATTATAAATGCAAATTGTGAGTGTCTGTATAATATTTATTGATTTTCTTAATTTAACTGCCGTATTGGCTTAGGAAATAGGCAGAAAGATAGATAACTTGGAAGTTGGCCCTCGATGGAGATAGAGAAAAGATTTTTTTCTAAACGCCGTCGAGGTACAGACGCCAGCACATCAAGCTACTACAATCTGTCAAATTTCTTTAATAGATTTTCAACTTTATCGCTAAAGCATTAAGGTTCAAGGTTGATTGGGAAAATTTTACAGTTTCGGGTAGCTTGACCTGCTGGCGTCTGTACAACAAGTTTTTATCGATACTGACCACCGCTATTAATTACATTGTGATTTTATAAATCTGTTGAAAGTAACGACACATGGGTATTTAAAATAAAAATTCTGGCTGGCATAGAAATTGTAGGAATTAGAATCTTATTGTTGTAGGTCAAGAAAGAAATGCGAAATACTATAGGGTCTGCACATAATCCTAACTTTTAGAGATCATTAGATTACCCATTCAGTAGTTGAACTGGCAGCAGACGAAAAAATGGTCCTACTACGTCTCGCAACTATCTCATTGTGATAATTGACACTCCGATTCGGTTCGATGCACATGAGCAACTTTCAATAGATACGCGTTTTGCACGCCAATTTCCGGTGGCGATTTACGTCATTTGAAAATAACGACAGTTTTTTGTTGTTTTGTTTTTTTTTTTTCAATTTGAAAGAGGACAGGCTTTGTTATTTTGCCAGTGAATTGAATTAGGCTTTCACCCTGTTTTTTATGTTTTTTTTTGACGTCACTGAATTGTTTTATAGTTTGTTGTTTGTTTTCAGGTAATAAAATTATCCGTGTGATTTTCTTCGCCTTTTTGGAATAAGTAAGTAATACATATAGTAGTATATTTATTTAAATTAAATATTGAAAAAAAGAGGGAAAAAAATACATGTATTTGCGGTAAGCATAACGCAGAGAAAGCAAACAAACACAAAAAATAACAAGTTGGGGGAAAATGCGTCATATCCACGCATATACGCCATCGCTCAGCATAATGCTACGACCCTATGCGAGATAGAGCCCCAGTGCTGGTTTTCAGCGATAGTCGGCGTAGACGTGATGACGTCAACCGTTGTAATATATGAAGAGAAAAATTGGGAATTCTTTACCAAAATTAACATAAATAAATACGGCCTCGTGGTTCGTAAAGTTAGATACCTACTATAATTAATTTTGTCATTGCATACAAATCCAAAGGTAAAATCCAAAACCTGTCTGTAGCTTTACCACTTCTACACCTACCTACAAAAAGATAAAACATTTTAAATAGGTACATAAGATTACCATGTTGTAAGGATCTTATTAGGAAAGTAACGATGTTTAAAATATACATTATAACCTACTTGCTAACATCACCAATACATTCCTTAGTAGCTGTTTATAAATACCACTATAATTTGGTCCTTTATGGTAGCGCTGCGGGCAAAGGAAAATGTCAGCCATTTTAAAAATTCAGCATAAATAAAGGAAAAAAAAAAACAGAACAGAAAAATAGGTACAGAGGTGATGCTTATTTCATAAGAAATCTCTTCCAGCATACCTGCGATAGGATAATAGATAGAGAGATGTAGACAGCGTGTGAAAGAGTAAAGGAGACAAAGAGAAATACATAAAATCATATAAAATAAACAAAATAAAATTAATAGAGATTCGTTTAAAAAAATGTACCCGGCATTTTTTTATAATGACGACATCAAAATCTAATCCGACATTTTGAAACAATTATAATGAAAATTAAAAAATTCACATATCATTTTCATTTTTTTTTTGTTCATCACATACTTGGATTTGATATAAAATTATCGTGCCACTCACACCATATTATAACTACATACTGGATTAGAGACGAAAAAACTTTGCCCCGTCTTAAAAACTTCATCTAGATTCGCCGTAGTTCAAGTAATACTGGCCTTTTTCTATACTCGCGCCATTTAAATATATTAAACATTTATATATTACAAGAAAATGTTGAATTACCTTACGTTACAAAAGTTATGTAGATAGAGGCTTTGGTGTCGATTTTTATCGCTAATTAATTAAAATACTATACATTAGTAGTTTAAGCTATATTATTGGAAGCATTGACGTCATTTTAAAGTTATCTGTGGTTTTCATTTCACAAGGCTCGGTTTTCTTGCTCATTCTTCTCCATAGGTACCTACTACGCTTTGGAATGCGCAATCTATGTAGCTTCAGTTTTCTGACTGACCGACCCCTTGACAAAAGTGCCTGTAATTGGTTTATTCTATTGGATTTGTGAGGATGGATGGATGTTTGTCACTCTTTCACGCAAAAACTACTACGGAACGAATTTTGATGAAACTTTACAGTAATATAGCTTATGCGAATAACATTAGAATAACACATAGGATACTTTTTATCCCGATATTCCCACGGGATCGACACTTATGCGGGTGAAACCGCGGGGCGCTGCTTGTTTGAAATTAATGTTTTGATTTTTAGTTATTGTTTTATAGGTAGCGTCCTCATTCAAAGTTTTTAATTTGTTGAATCGATTTGTATGTTAGAGCTGTAATTTTGCATTTTGCCTGGTTCTAATCTAGTATTTTTTACGCTTGGGGCATTCCTAATTAAGATTTATATTATGTATTCGGTAATTCGGTTGCATGAATTTTATTCAATTCATCAGAATGAAATAATAGGCATGCTTTTTTTTTTTTTTTTTTTTTTCTGGTGGGAAATCATCAAATGACCCCTCCCGCTCTGGGTGGAGCGGAAGGGAGTGTCAGACTCTTACTGACTAAAACCCACCCATGTTCCTTCCTTCGCCCTTTATGTTCCACGCTTGACGACCTATTATGCTATACATTTCCAGTATAAGAAGACTTCTCATTGTACGCAAAGCCAATGCGAGATCAGCTTAAACTGGAAACGTATAGCTTGATATGTTGTCGTGTGTACCTATCTGTACTTTAGAAGAAAATCGTTTAATTCCTCTCTAAAGGCATACATAACTTAGGTACACCGTACACGTGACTGTACATACAATCAAAGTAAAAACTTGAATGTCTTACTTACATTCCTATTAAATAACTCTCCATAAGTCTCTGAGAAAACGCAATTTTCTGGTATTTACACTTAAAAGTACCTAAACACGGCTATCTTTACATCTGTCTCGAGTTTTGTACAAAAACACACACAATTTGTCTGTCTGTCTGTCCATCAATGTGCGCTGTATGCCTGGGAAAGGAACCGGCGTACTATCAGGTCGTTTAGACCCGAATATATAAATATAGATAAGTTCGAATGTCCGATTTATTACTTCGATAAATGAGTTGAATTATGTACGTTAGTAGCGGTTTATGATGTGAATTGTAGCAAAGTAAAAATTGTCCCAGGAGTCTTAAATGTCCTATTTCACAGTTTTCGGATAAGCATCACAATCATATAGGTACAGTTAGCAGCGAAGAAAGCCAATTAACCCTCCAGTTTTTTTAATCTTAATTCTCTAAATATATTTGAAAAACTAAGGAGTTAATTGACTAACTACCTAAATACATGGGTAATCATAGTTGTGTATGTATTTATTATTTTGCGTATGATATAATTATTATCATTCTACTGATATTTATTTTAGAAGTATGTATGTATGTATGTTTATTTGTATGTATGTTTATGTTTTATATTCTCGTAATTTTTACTTTTTTAAGTGAATTGTATTTGATTGTGTATATTATTTTTTTGTCTCCTTTATTATTTCACACGCTGTCTACATCTCTGTATCTATTGTCGATTTTAAAAGAATAGATCGGCTGCTCACAGTGTGTTAGTTTTTATCTTATACTAGCGTACACCGTCCCTCTCCTGGGCAAAGGCCTCCCTCCACTCCTTCCACCATTCGCGAGCCTGCGCGTCCTCCTTCCAGTTTTGACGGAACCTATCCAGCTCATCCCGCCATCTCCTACGTGGTCTGCCGCGACCCCGCCTCGCTGTCTCAGGGCACCAATTCTGTGCTATTTGGGCCTACAGTTTGTCAGGGATGCGGCAGACATGTCCTGCCCGGTCCCGTTTAAGTTGGGCAGACTTTTGAGCCAAGTCAGCTATCTTTGTTTTGGAGCGCAGTACTTAATGTGTTTCGAACACGATCCATTAATTTGCTAATGTTTTGTTTTATTTCTGCCAAATAACAAACCTAGTTGCAAAAACACGAATCTAATTCAATGTCAAAGGTTTAGTTTTAACTAGATTTTCAATGCCTCGTCCTCTAACAAATATGTCAAGTACAGCTGTGACGTGTTTTTCATACTGTCACGGGATTTCGCATTGTACAGTGTACAAGTATGTATGTAGTAATTTGGCATTTTTCCCTATAGATTTACCAGATAGGTAACAGAAGGTCACTACCTATTGGCCTGTGGTTATTTTTGTTTGAACAATAGCCCGAAATAATATTTTATTATTTTATTGTACCTACTTAAAGATATTTATAAAAACGTTTTATTATTCCAAGCAAATACATGATAAAAATATACAGTTAGATTACATGTACATACATGAATATTGAAGGTTTAAAATATACTGTTACAAATTAGATATTTAAATATAATGATATCTTTAGTTGTATCGTGTGAACGATACACTTTGGATTTTATCTTAATAGGTATTATTTGCATGTTGCTTCCAGATTAAAAAAATACTTTGTTGTATTATTTATTTTGCTCGGAACTAAACTGATCATAAAATAACTATCATGCCTTCTTCCATGGAGGTAGGCAGAAACTACAGACACAACTTTCATTGCGTTATTTACGTTGTTAAGCAGATTTTTATTCGAACATGTGAAGCAATGGATTAGCAATATCCTTCAAAATGATTCAGATTTATAATAATAGTGTGTTACGCAATAAGGGTGTGGGTCATACATGCATTCCGGTCACGAGCACGACGCACCTGACCTTTCTGAAGACCATCTCCAATAACGTCACAAAATGTCCTTCTAGGGCGAATGGATGTAAAAATGATTAAATAAAATACCGTTAGTCTAACGTACCAAGTATGTACAAAGGGAATCCCTGTTAACACTTTCGTTCTACGAAATAAAGCCTAGTATTTGACACAAATGGCTTTATCATCACAATGATGACGTATATCAATCCATCGAGAGGAAAATGTATACAGGAAAATTGTGATGTATATGCCTTTGAGACGTCATTAAAATATATATATCTAGTACTAGGAATGTTATTGATGTGTGTTTTATAGGAATTTAACACCACGAGGTTAGGTGTCCGGGTCAACAGGTCAATTTGGCCTATTCGATATTTTTCATAAATTCCTGAGACATGTTTATTAAAACATGACTCAGGAGTTTATGAAAAATATCGGGTAAAATACAAGGAATATCCAATATGGATTAATAAAAGAAATACATAAATTTTATAGAGTATTCTATGTGTTAATCCTGGTTATAAACCAGGATTAACACTTAGAATACTTTTTATCCCGATATTCCCACGGGATCGAAACTTATGCGGGTGAAACCGAGGGGCCAATCTAGTTAATGTTTATAGAACAGATGGATGCGAGAAGCACAGGACCGGTCGAAGTGGATGTGCTTGGGGGAGGCCCTATGTCCAGCAGTGGACGTCTTTCGGCTGAAATGATGATGTATAATGTATATAGATAATAATAGGTGCGGAAACATCACGTCAGTTAAATCCCTACGCTTGACGCTCCCTATGCAACGCTTCACATGATGTTTACCAAAAAAAAAAAAAACTTAAAATTGGTTTTGTATAGTGTTATAAATACTGGGTATAATATAGGTGGATAAGAAACACAGGGACTCTGCTATCATGAGATGCGCAAAGTAAAAGAAAGACTGAAAGAGAATAGTGCGTCATATTTTATCAAAACAAATAGCTAATATTTGTTTTGATAAAATATGACGCAAAGAAAAAACACAAAAAAAAAACAGAAATAAAGAAGACAATTGAGAGAGGGACAATGTCAAAGTCAAATAATTTATTTCTAGTATGCCATTAAATGGCATTTTTGAAAGTCAAATTTTACAAGAATATATAATTGATTCTAGGCGCCCCTTCCAAAAGGTAGTTTCGTGTGTCGTCAGTAGCTCGAAAGTCTGGCAACCAGTCTTTCCAAGGGGTATCGTATTACCCAGTAACTGGGTTGTGGAAGTCAGATAGGCAGTCTCTCCATGTAAAATACTGGTATTCTGCAGGATTCGTCAGTAGCCCGAAAGTCTGACATCCGGTCTTTCCAAGGAGTATCATATTACCCAGTAACTGGGTTGTGGAGGTCAGACAGGCAGTCGCTCCATGTAAAATACTGGTATTCAGCTGCATGCTGGATGCAGAAGGGACATGCGTGCAGAAGAATGTTCGAGAAGACATTTCAATCATCTTCTTCGATATTTTATATTGTTTTCAATCATCAATTTATTCAATCAATTCAATATGTACTTGACATTTCAACTAGATAATTCAGTTTCCATTCGTGTATATTGAATTAAGGCCTAGCCCCAAGGCCTTACCAAATTCATATAATGGATCAATTTGAGTATAACGGCATGCGTCGGCGCACGCTATTGTTTCTATTTAAGGACCGGAAATTATTATAGTTTGTTTCAATATTAGCGATGATTTAGTTCTATTAGTGCTAAATAAATATCATCACGTAGATTCGGAGATTATCGATAGCGAAGTGGACGATGTTGCCATCATTAATAAACGATTGGAAGTTTTTTAATAATGATTATATTTTTTAATAATCTAATATTCTTACTATTTTTTTGGTATAAAAAGAATATTACCGCCGAACGCCAAAAAAGAAATATTTTATTTTCTAAATTATCATAAAAATCTAATACTTACTTTGAAGATATTAAAAAACAATTAAGTACCTTATAATACCTACTGCTATGAGTGACTACTACTTAATCATTTTAAATGGTTACGTGACACTGAATATTATTATTTTTTCTACCGAAAACACGTACATAAACATTGATTTTGTAATATATTATCTAACAACGTGAGCATAATAATATTTACATTTTATTACTTGCATTATGCAGATGTCCATAGAAACCGGTGACCATCTACCATCAGGTAGGCTGTAGGCAAAATATGCTTTCATAGGTAATATACGCTCTACTATCATCATCATATTCCCTGCCCTTGTGCCATGTTACTTGGGGTCAACCCTCAAGCTATCATTCACTCCCTTGTCTTTTATATCATTCCTCACACAATCCGTTCATATTTTCTTTGGCCTTCCTCTCCCTTTCTATCCATGAACATTTATATTAATCACTCTTTTAGTTATATGCGTTTCTTCCCTCCTCATCACATGCCTGTACCAAGCCAAACGATGTCCTTTCAACTTTTCTGTCACTGGCGCCACTTTCAAACTTCCCCTTATGCAGGGTGGCAGGGACATTGACGCGATTGATAATTCTGAATCCCCAGGCGTTAAAATGTTTACGCTAGGGGTATAGAATCATGTGCGGAGAGCACAGGGTTACAGTTTGCGTGTTGATGTCCCTGCCACCCTTATACTTATTCTTAATAGGGTCTAAGACTAACGAAATGTATAAAAACGTAGAGTCAGAACCAGGAAAACTTTCATTCATTTTATTCATTCAGGATTCAATCAGAAATAGACATAAGCATCTAAAATCATAAAAAAAATACTGGGTACATAGCTAAATACTCTAAATGGTTAAGATCATTAGCCTGTCAATGATCCACAACGTTACTCACGTAACCATAAACGGAGAACCTTGTAATATACTTAACCTTCCCAAAATATCGGAGACGAATTCCTATTTCCTATATCAAATTTAAATCACCTCGCTTCAACTTCAAATAAACAAACAAAAATAATATAAATACGTAAAGGACCAACTTGTTAGCAGATGCGTTTTGTCAAAGGCTGCGCGTGCGTCATAAATGTACTTGACATAATGGCATCTGGCCACTTCCCAGTACATGTGAAACCGCCTTCCGTCTCTGTCTGATGATTTATAACAATACAGGAAGGACAGAGAAAGTATGACAAAATTAGTTGCGTTGTGGGAGTTTTAGGTGTTGTGTGCTTTTCTAATTTGCTTGATTAACATCGGATCTATCGGTAAAAGGAGTTTGTTGTTATGGAATATCTACCAATTATATAATCATAAAGTTAGCGTCTGTAGTTCATATTACATTGTAGTGTTAATTAATGACACTCCGCTGTTTTTTGTTTACATTTTCAAAGTTCAACATTCTTTCTAAATAAAAAAATCAATCAATGCCCAAATTTTTCCTAACTATTTTGGGGTCGGCTTCTAGTATAACCGGATGCAGCTGAATATCAATATTTAACATGGAGCGACTGCCTATCTGACCTTCATAATCCAGTTACTTGGGTATCACGATACCCCTTGGTAAGGCTGGTTGTCAGGTTTGGGTTTCTAACTACCAGTAACGACTGTCACAGATCTACGAATGACAGCCGGAACCAAGGCCTTATAGTGCTTTCTGAAGTACGGGGTGTCTCTAAATGTAATGGATGGTCAGCCCATCCACGAACCGACCGCGGCAAGTGTAACGATCAATCGACCCGCTCTGCTATTTTCATTTAGCCACGAGTCTCAACATTCTGTTTGAGATGATTATTATTATTTATTATGAGCCGTATTTATTAGTCTCGCTTCTTTAAAACTTAAATTCCATAGTTTTAAGTTTTCAACAAACAAGATGTCTGATTATTTTCTAGCTTAACCTGTACTCCAAAAGTACGTCATACAACTGCCAACAATAGTAACAAGTTTTACTGGTTTCGTGTGAAATTCTCTTGCGATTCTATTAAAAAAAAAACTGATTCTTATGGCCACTTTATCATTGAAGAATACAGAATTAATAAAATTTAAAAACTAACCGGAAAAATATTCGACTGTCCAGAGGCCACCACTTTTTTTTAGAAACAAATTAAGATGAAACCGGAAATCAACTCCGACTTATAAAAAGTAGAAAAAATAAAATTTAAGACCTAAGATACTAGTATCTAAATATACATTCACAATATTTAGATACGAGTATCTTAAATATACACACACAAATTCACAATTTTTTTTGTGAATTTGTCCCTGTCCCCAAAAATGAAGATAATTATCTTCATTTCGAGACATTTTCTCACACTTACATTTTGTATGGGACGGCTATCAATAAGCCGTCCCATACAAAATGTTCTGAGTTTTGAGGCGATACGAAGTTCGCCGGGTCAGCTAGTATTATAAAAAGAAAAGGTTAGATTTTTTGTATGTTTGACTGTTATGCTTTCACTCTAAAACGGCTGAACGGATTTGGATGGCACATGGCTACACCATGAGCTGGATTAGGACATATGATACTTTTTATCCCGATATTCTTACGGGATCGAGACTTATGCAGTTAGCTATACTATATTCTACTATGCTAGTTTTTAATAGGGCCCTAGGCCCTGGTGGTAGTTCCGGAATTGGTCTTTTAAGAGGAACCGGGACCACCCCTATGTGCGGATGGTGATCACCGGGGTGGTTTTAGTGAGGTAAAAATCCCACACTCCCCGACCTCACTCCCCGGAGGTCGGGTGCCTTTTGAAGGTTTCCCCCCGAAAACAAAAAAAAAAAAGCCCTGGTGGTAAGGGATGATGCGGTCGACTAAGGTGCACACTTGGCTGTAATTTTATTAAACTATTCACTAGAAACTTTTCCCAGGTTCCTTTCTCTTTAGCCATATCGGCATCATCATTTTTGGCTTTCTGAGCAATAAGAGATCGACTTATACTGGAAATATATAGCTTGAAAGGCAGTGCGTACAAAAAAAAAATTATCACGGATATTATGTTCCAGAGAAACAATCTATTATTCAACCTAGATTAAATTATGTAAAATGAATATTTTGCATTTTTATTTACTTGACGTCAAACAATCAATGATATTTCCTCAGAGATGAAACGATTAGCCTTGATTAGATTAAAGATTATCGATTTTTAAATTAACTTTGTTTATTATAACAAACGCTATTAGTTTGTATCTTGCTAAATATACATTCATTACATCAGTTCTTTAATGTAATGTGAAGAAATTAATAACGTGGTATTATCAATGCCAAATTATAATGTAATCAGTATTAAAATATACAATAATATCCAGTATTAAATTCTATCAATAAGGTGCAAAAAAGAAAGGACCAAAGATGGAACCTTTGGGAGCACGAACCTTTGGGATGGAACCTTTGGTGTGTTTCCAATAATTTTTGTAACATTTATAAATTGTATCATCATTATTATGCTCGTATTTGACTTATATGCGGCAAAAAATTACTTTTGTAATAAAAAAAAAATATCACTTTTCAAATCGACTTGAACGGGGCAAAATCCGGTATATCTTAAATGACGTCAATGAAGAAGCTACCTACTCTTAGTTATCACAAAGAAGTACTCCAATAATTTTATTAACCTTTGAACACAACACAGTTATCCACAGACCACTTCCTTTTATTAAGGAGCTAACGTCTCGATGGCTTTTTTATAAACAAGTCTCCAAACATGATCAGAATAACTGCCGAGCATACAATTTTAAGCCTCTCATTTTTTCAGCAGCAGTATAGTATTATTAGTATTTGTGCACTGTGACTTTTAGAAAAATCCTTTAATTTACGCCTATTAAGTGTCAATTAGGAGCTTATGCTCAGAAGTGGGTGAAGTCGGGCTGTGGATGTTGATGTTGATGATGCTGAAGTGACGGAAGGAAGATGTACACAAAATATTTTAGTAAGAAGAAAAGGTGTATACAAAATATTTTAGTAGAATTTGTTACTCCCAATAGTGCAGAAAGAGAGAGCACATATTACTTCTACAAGCAGTTCATTCTTTTCTAGATTATTAGGTTACGGATCAATAACCACTGACGAATTTGATTCTTTTAATGTCATCATAAGAACTTTCAAAGTTATCTAAGACCTCTCTGACAAATCGTTAACGTCAGAAGGAAACACGAATGGCCTGAATTCGCCAGCACGCAGTAGTGGTGACGACCAATGTCGCCTTCGTTTACGTGCTGATTATTGCAGTAACGCTTATGAGTCGCGAATGACTAAGGAATCATATCACGCGAATGGGCCGATGAAACCACGCAAACGCGTTCAATACATCGCTCTACCAAGCGTAACCATTATTATAAGTACCTATATATATTATCCTGCTCTTTGGAAAAGCCACGATTTGAGTGTATGAGTAGACTTCGTATATGGGGCATGGGCTATGGGTATGGTCTACCTTTTAGGAAAGTAACTACCTATTGAATTTAACTTTGCCCGGATGTAAAACGTTTTCCGTTTTCGTTTGGGTTTTTTTTCGGAATATTTTCCTGTCGCCTAATAAAATTTTATTCAAAAACAATATCATGACGTCTACACAAACATTCATAACGTAATTTTCTTCGAATACACCACCAGAATTAATCAACATTATCTGCCTAGCCTTTTCCAATTAATCAACGTTTGTATGAACTTTATTGTAATCATAAACTTCATAGTAGTGACGTAGGTCGTAGTACTGTTGCAACGGTTTCCACAAAAACAGTTTCAGATTTCGCATCAAATTCTGCTGCATTGTTAGCTGCTTTTTGTGATTACAAATTGTTATTTGTAATCACCAATAATAATATTTTATTGTGACGTTAACCGAGTACCTAACCACGTAAATGCACCCGTAAAGGCATGATTCAACTATAAAAAAATTAGCTCATGGAATTGCATATTATTCAATTGCTATATTTTTTTTCCGTTTAATTGTTGAAGCAGAAACCAACAGAAGGCAATAAGTTCTTGCCCTCTATCGGCCACTGTTCTTAGAGGTATACCTCTTCTTCCTTTAATTTTGGCCGTACATCTGTTTGGACTCAGTTAGGGCATAGCATAAGCATAATCAGTCTATAATGTTCTCACTGCTGGGACACAGGCCTCCTCTCGGTGAGTGCCTGTCAGGATTCGAGCCAACGATCTACAACTTGTATGTTGCGGCAGTTACCATTGGGCCACCACCGCTCCAGTTAGGGCACTAAATGGCAACTAAAGAATAAAGGTGTTTATAAGCCAGCTTTTATGTTCTAAGCAGCTTTTGATCACACACTATGAATTGGTTTATAAGACCATCCTTCCGTAGATACTTAAAGAAGCTTCCACGAAATCTGACGCCTTGCTACAATTTCAATTTAAGTCACATGGATAACAATGTTGATGGCCTAACAAGTGGCGTACAACACTCTAGAATGAAGAAGCAACTGAGTCCGTAAATAGCGATTCCACATATTTAATAATCTGAGTAAGCTTTAATTTTACGAACTGTCCGTTTTATTACCACCAAGTAGACTCATCCTCAATCAAGATGGGTACTATTAAGAAAATCATCAGATATACTTCAGTGACATATACCACTTCAGAGAAACAATTCGTTTAATTGCTTGTTAAGTAGTGACTAGAATCTGGTTGATCATCTTTATAAAGGAGTTTTTATTATGAAATACTGCCATACATATAAGAAGTTTCTCTTTTTTCTTTTTTAATTAACGATATTTACATTATGTAAGCTAACATTTAAAATAATGATATGTACATGTGAAAAAATAAGCAAAATAATAATAGGGCATCAAAAAATTCGTCCGCATCGCTGTGAACAGGAACAGTGCCCATAAGGCTGGCAGCATTGCCACTTTGTATGGCGATGCTAACTCTTTGGCCAAGAAACAGGCCAGCCCTCTGGTCACGTGAATAGTCGACTAACCGCTTGGCGATATCTCGAAAAACAAAGTATGCACTCGGACGCCATGGCCCTAGTGTTTCAACTCCAAACGGCTCGAACATATAACTCCCAATCATGTTGGAATATTTTCGCCGTTTGAGGTTTTCTGCACCAGCAGCAGCCGCTCCAGTACAGCCCACCGTGCTAGGAAGATGGGATGGCGCAAGGGTGTCGACACATGTTGCATTCCACACAAAAGGTCTGCCTAACTTCCAGGGCATTACGGTCATTCCGTCTGGTCTCTTCCCATTGTCGCGTCCCAGGCCGATGGGTTCTAAAACAGCTGGCACCCTGGCGGTGACAAGAGCACGACGGATGATGTTATTAATGCTAGCGTGCCGTGCTGTCCGACCTGCGCTCCTACTACAGGATAGGCCATGGTGTCCGAGGCAGTCGACAGCTTCACCGCATTTACAGCGATGCGGAGGAGGAGGCTCCCCACAAGGAGCGCCCAAACGCAGACAGGTAGTGAGCCGGAAGGTGGTGTCACCCAGTATAGTGCCTATGTTGGGTGACGGGAGTGCTTGAAGGCAGAGCCCTGACTTCCACTCACCCACAGCCAGCAGGTGGGCACGCTCAGCAGTATTGGTGGACTTATTGATAAGATTATTCCGTACCAACCTGCTGAGCGGCTCATCCCACTGTCTCTGGGAAGATGGGTTTACGGGCCGATCTGCAAGGCACTTCAGAGTCAAACAGGCAGGGGGCTAAAATTTTCCCGGTCAACTTTTCACTCAACTGCCACATAAAACCATAAAAAAATAGAAAGTAGAAACTCTCTAGGATGTAGTAAAAATAATAACTTAAAAGATACATTTAATTATTTAAATAAAACTGATGTAGGAGATGATGCAATTTGTGAATTGGTCGTGTCAAGGTCGTCCAAACTAGAAAATCATTCAATACTGGCCCAGAAGACTCATTCCCGTAACTAAAAACGTTCAAAATCTAGTCGCAATCTCATCTCAGCGACAATCAATGTCAAAACACTTGTCAAAAATGTAGGGAAATTAGATGTTTATTTTGACAGATTGAGACTGAGATCAGACTGAGAACGTTCTTAAAATTACGGGAATTGCCCCTCAGATACCTAAAAACGAGCAACCCTCCCTAAAACCCTAAACTTTACTTAGCTTTAAATTAAGTGAACCCTTTTAAATAGCATGTTTTCAAGTTACAACGAACAATAACTGGTTAACAAAAAAAATGTACATTTTAATTAGTGCATTGAACCTAATTAATTCTTAATAAGTGCGTCACTACATACACCAAGAAATTGGCCGGAATTCTGATAAATACGCGTAAACTTTTTAGAACACTCCGATGAAAAATTGGATTTCCGTAAATCGATGGATTTAATGTGACCGACGGATCGACGCATACATTGACGTCATAGTATGGTCTCTGCGGTCTACACCGTCCCCCAGTGAGTCAGTGGATTGATAAATATGTTTATATTGGCGAAGTAACGGCATGGCTGTTCAGTGTGATTCGCGCCGTGGCAAAGACATTACTTGACTGTTATCCTTGCGTAGACGTCGTGTTTCGTTTTTAGCTCTTTCAAGCTTTCATTTTTGTGTTGTGGTGGTGTTGTTGATTATTAACAATGTATTCGGCAAATATTTGTGTGACTATGGAGGATGTTATGGATGTTGTCTTCTGTGCATATGTGCACAGTCATAAAAAGGTTGGTTTTTGAAGTGGTTTACTTTTATTCATTAAAATATATTTACAAGAGTATTATGAAGGTTCTCCAATGTACTGTTGTAAAGATATTTTTGGTAACGCATTCCTGTTTTTTTTGAAATTTATTTCTTTGAATTGACGTGTCCTTCAATAATTACATAGACATATACACCATTTTAAATTAGTTCTACTCATAATATTCATATTTAAATTGGCTACATTAATTCATAAAATAATATTCTTGTAATTAATTCAATTATGGATGCGATTTATATAACAAATATGTAAATAGTATCTGTAGTTTAATTATTTATTCACAATTTGTAATTTAAAACTAGTCTTAGTCTTTAGTTATAGGTGCGTAAATGAGATATAATCTTGTTCTTCCTTTATCTATGTTTTCAACGCCTAGGTGAGAAGAAAATTCTGATATACAAAAACAAAATTTTCCTAACTGACACTAGCTGTTTTCTCGATTATTATGAGATAATAACCTGCCTTAATTCATTTATAATTATCCTGTCATTAACTATCATAATGATATTACCATTTCAATTTTGATAGGAGCTTTTTTTTTAAAAGTACCAAATACTGAGAAAGAGCCAGAGCATTATGTAATATGATTTTTAAGTAGTTAAACATAACGCCCAATATCCAATGACGAAAGTTGATGTTCCGCAATAAATTGGCGTGGCGGTACATTGACTAACATATATAGGTTCTGCAAACGGATTGATGAGGGTTGACAGAAAGTGCTGTCAATGCCTTGGATACAACAATTCCTCAGACACCTTTTTGGAACTCTGTACAAGAATAAAAATAATAATAAAAAAATATATAAATAATTATAGAGTTGTAAAGATTTTCTAACTAGGAACATGGCATTCATTAGATGCAAAAATGCCTTTATGCTCTAAAGTATTTGCTAGCTTGAAAGAAAACATGCAATCACCTTCCATTACAGTAAGTCTTTAGAAAGGCTAAACTATTATGCGTACAAACAGCATCATCAACTGTTAAGTAAATACCACGTACACAAAATACGTCATCAAAATCAGTAAATATAGGGGAATTTATTTGTCCATTACAAATATTAATTTAATATTTAACTGTGTTATTGTAGACTATATCTATATTAACTGGAACTAATTAGTTACCTGTTTATCCTTCAAAATAACTGTTAATTAACAGAAATCCATTATCCGTATTGACATAAACTTTGATCAGTTCCATTAATTGGCACATTTTCAAATAGCACAAGCGTGTATTTTCTTATATGAGTACTATGGAGTGCCTAATGTGTTTAAGTAGATGATAAAAAAGGACCTTGACATATAACTCAAATTCTTGCAGTAGTGATTTTTTACTTCTATGATAATTTTATGGGATTGCTCAAGGTACATTACTAGGTCCCATGTAACAAGAAACATATTATTTTGTAATTCCAAGTCTTATTTCCAATTAAACTAAACCTGGGAACTAAACCCAAGGCCGTTTCCAGCTGTTTTGCTATCACAAAACCAATAAGGCAACAATAAAACACAGCTTGACGACACAAACGATATTTTTATGTTAAAAGTTATAACAAAATCATAAAACACCGCACGTCATTCGCAAGCCTACTCAATTCTGCAAAATGAATATAAGTTCTATAAAAGTGAGTCGTAGGAAACATACAAGCGAAGCATTAATCATAATTATCTATAATAACGTCAACAAATAGATCTATTCAATACACGCGTAATGTGGGAAAAATACTATGAATAGAGGCCTGCAGGAGTAGTTCTTATTTTTTCAATGGTACCATTGTTTCCATCGAATCTTTGTTTTTCTCTAAGTTTTTGTGTTGTTCATCGGCTGTTGTGCCCTGTGTGAACTCAGCTCTATTTTTTACTGTAGTATGAGTTTGATGTACTTAACTGTCTCTATAGATAATGCCAAGGTTGAAGTCTGATTTTGAATAACAGTTTGTCAAGCAAGACCAATATGTAAATCAAATCATCTCTTATCATAACTAAGGAACTATAGATTACATATTGGATAAAATTAAATACTTATGTATAATCAAATTCGGCCTTATCTTTTAAATATGTGCATATAAAATGTCGTTTAACACTGTCTGTGATTTCAATTATCTGCAACAACAGAAATATCAATCAATGCCACAAGTTGCTCAATTTATTCTTTCTCCATTTTCAGCAATCGGAAAGATGGCGTAAGCTTCGCAACATTGTGCAGTGGACGCCATTCTTCCAGACCTACAAGAAGCAGAGGTACCCTTGGATCCAGCTTGCTGGTCATCAAGGCAACTTCAAGGCGGGCCCTGACCAAGGCACCATTTTGAAGAAACTTAGTCCGCAAGAGGAGAGGTGTTTTCAGGTATATATCAATAAAACATTTTTGTTTCATCATTTGTATGTACATATTGTACAATGTACACGTTATACAATGTTAATAGGATCACTACAAAAAAATGGTTGATTAAGTCAAATGTATACATGACTGAAATTGCAAGTTCCATTGGGGTTAGGGACATTGCACTACGCTTCGTCTTGCTTATACTATTGCTTGTTGTGGAGTTGAGGGTATCTATCTTTTTCACTTAATTTACTTCTACTATAGTCCCTTATTAATAGTTTATCAACATCAATCAAAAGCTTTATAGGCGCATCATCATCATCAGTTTAGCCGAGAGACGTGCTTCAAGCATCCCTCCGATATATAGGTGCATACATGTTAATAATTGGACGTAGTTAAGCAGAAAGGACTCAACCCACAAAAAGTAATTTTTGAGTTATCGAGGTTTTAAGTTTAGGTGTGTATTGCTGCAATGATATTGTATATGGAATATTTTGAAATATTGTTACTTATGGGCAAATTTACCAATATTTTATGAGTCAAGTTGTATTACATAGACTAACGCAATTTTCGAGTAAGAACTCGAAAATTGCGCGAAAGGCTTTCTGCTTAACTACGTACAATTAATGTCACGAATTGGGCAATCATCATTTCCAATAAAAGTGATGATGAGTATGACAAACAGGTCCGTTGAGAATATAACTTACGTATAACGTTACGTGTGTTAGTAGTTCCAAAAGCTAAACTTCTTAGAAGCATTAGTCATTACTACGGGTAGAGCTACTACTACTACTTGCAACACATAGTTATGTTTTGTGAAGCCATTCATGCGTAGAAAACCATCTTCACCTATATAGGTACGGAAAATGTCTTCACATTTAAAGGATATGAATATATTCATATCATATTATGTATATAGTTCAGTCTCGGAATTATCTTCTTACAAAAATTACTATTGCCGCCATTTTAGTTCGGTAACTTATGCTCATCATAGATATTAAACTGTTTGATGAGTTCGTTTCTTTAATGCATCCGGTTCTCATTTCCCAAAATGATTCACTAAATCACTTTAAGCTTAAAACAATTATTCACTTTATTTACTTGGAAATTCAACACCACGTAGAGTTGCACAATTTGTGAATCAGCAGATTTTTTCTCGACTTGTCGCGGTTAAATCAAGTCAATAACCATTACAAAAAAAAAGATGATTGCCCTCAGAACAATAGGAAACAAAAAAATGTGTGAAAATCAATTGAACCTTTGAACTTTTGCTAATTGTACATTCAGATTCATTTGACTCCAAAGCGACTATTTACTAATAATGGCAGTGGTTTTTAATAATATTTTAAAGATCAATCAAATAACAATAAAGTCTATGATTGTGCATGACGTTTCTTGACCACAAAGTATCATTAAACTAACTTCATTGGTATGAAGTCATAAAACTCAAAAAATAACGTCACTACCCAAGACCATCTGTAGTGCGATTCTGTAACCATCTCACCGTGAACATTTAGGTGAAGTGAGCGTGGAGTGGGCTGTCATTCCACCTAATGCTAGGGATTGACACTATTGACAGCTCACTCTAAGCTCACTTCACCTAACTTTTCACGGTGAGATTATTACAGAATCGATCGGCTGATAGTTGGACGTTTTGCTACATGGACATTTTACTAATTAGACTTACTGCTCATTAGCCGTTTTGCGCTGTTGGACATTTTGCTACTTAGACCTTCTGATTAGGAGGGAAATAGTCTAGGATCTGCGGCGTCATTTTTTTTTTTTGTCAAATGTGATGACTTCAACTTTGAGTCTTACCTTGGATATACTAGCCCAGAGCAATAGGGAACATCCACGAAAAGAGATACCTATAGTGTGATTTTTGCTTTATCTCATTTCTAACCTATATTCGTTTGATATGCCATACTTTTCAAAAGTTATATTCACAGGCAATACTCATTGTATTGCCTGTGTGTTGCCAATATATATATTTATTTTTTGCCTGCATACCAAATTTTTCTGTAGATACTCTGTTGTTCCAATGCAACGTTGTGGTTTCGTTGTCACCAGCAGGTTACATATAGTGTGCGTTATTCTTCTTCAATCCAATATTAACCCTAAATCTTCCAGAATAAGGCTCAGGACCCTCTGATTTTATTTAACAAACAAAAAACTTATGACCTGTTTTGACTGAGAGTTTTTGCGGGATAATTAATTTATTATTTTTCCTTGACCAAACCGCAAAACGTCGTAGATGACTATTAATAATAATTTATTTGATTTCTCAATGGGATTATGCGCAGTTCTATTGCTATTGTTATAAACCTAAATTATTTTTATATAATCTCAACTAAATCGTTGACTTTGACCAGTGTCATTGCATTGTATATTATCATATAGATAATACAATATTGGACTTCGAATCACAGACTTCTTAAGGAGTAAGTCCAAAATTAGTTATACTTTGTTAATACTTTGACGTCATCGTAAGTTCTTAACGTAATCAATGACATTTTGAACGTGCGCATTTCTTTGTAGATATTGTCCGAACCGATTATGTATCTGTTTTGAATTACAATGCTCTTAGGCATACTTTGTACGAAGATGCTGAGAAAGAACTGCTTCATTTGAATAGTGTCCTACATTGAAATTTTCATGTGTATTTAAAATCTTCGAAATTAACAATGTATGATGGTTTGTCATGTTATGCGCGTCATAGAGTAAAATGAGTTGGCCTAAGTTTGGTAGACAAGCGCTTGACGTGTATTATGTTTGCAAAGACAGAATAAAACATGGCGTCGTGCGAACGTTACATAAAAGAACGCATGTTAGTAAATCGCACGTCACCAAAATAATTTAAATTTGGTATTGTAGGTAGTACTTGTTTATGGACGATACGTTACTATGCCTTTGTTTGGTTTAATAAATCAATTTTTCCGTGAAATATTTCATCCGGATCTTTGGCTTTAGCTAAATCATCATCTACAGCAACTGCTTGCTTTCTTGAGTATAGTCTCCATTGTATTATTATCGACTCCCTCTTTCTGTATCTTACTTAATACAAAACTTAAATTTTCTTGAGCTTTTCTTCCCTTCCTGTTTTCGTCTACTACTACTTGCATTATCTCATCTTTAGCCTTATACTCCAGCACGTGCTTAAAAACGGCGCCAATGTTAATGATGACATAGCTTACATCTTTGTTGACCTCTCAACGGAAATCAAGCCTGAAGATTAGATAATGTTTTACGAAGAAAACGATAATTAGCTCGTGCTTTCTATAATTTCTTATTTTGCTTCAAAAGCATTATTATTAGGTATCTAACCCGTCATAAATTACAATGAATACGTAATATACATTTAAGACTCGAATTAATAGATAGATTTCATTTTGTAGTATGTATAGAATTTGGTTTTAATAATGTTTTTTTTTTCTGCTTCCAGTTGCTGATGAAAGACGTTCTAAGGCCATTCGTACCTGAATACAAGGGACACCTCACCTGTGAAGACGGAGAATGTATCCTTTTTTAAAATAATGTACTAAAAAACAAACTATTAACCCATCTTCAATATCCAAATGAACTAACCAAAGGCATAAAAAACTGTCTACATAGTTAGATCTAAAAACTTCATTTTGATGTTCATGTATACATATAGCAAAGACTCGCTATATCCACGAGAAGCACACATAATTAATAATGTGGATTTGTATAATAACTTTTTTCACAAGACTATAATTTTTTGATTAGAAAAACTTTTGAAAAAAAAAAAAAAAAAACAAATAATTATCATCATCTACTAGTTAAAATACTGGAGACAATGAGCATTTATTCTAAAGTATATCTGTAAAATACCACTGAATATTTCATCCAATGACTTAAAATGAATATTTCCTTAACCAAGCATTCCAATACAGTGTATTTACAACTACAAGACTTGCTGAGCGATTTCGATAGTCCGTGCGTCATGGACTGCAAGATTGGCGTCAGGACTTACCTTGAAGAAGAGCTCGCGAAGGCTAAGGAGAAGACCAAGTTACGAAAAGTGAGTATTACACAATCATCGAAATTATAGCTGTCTCAATTCGGGCCATTGGGGAGAAAGAGAAAGAATTAAAAAAATCACAGGACTCTCTTGTGATACGTTAAGATTATGTTAATTGGCAGTGATCGTTATTGTCATGTCCATCTTGCTTTTAGTTCGGGAATCCAGGATAAGGAATATTCCTAATTATGTTGAATGGTCAATTATTACAAGTGGCATTATTTTGTCGTCAAGTTTTCCACCAGAACTTTGAGATTTTCCTGAAGCATGACTGTTGATGGTACGTTACTTGATTAAATCTCGAAGAAGGCGGTTAGAATACTATAAAACACTGTGATAATGTTAGTTGAGCTATTCAAATACCATTTACATAGTGTATTAAAATAACATGATGACACTCGTTGAAGTAAATTGTTCGTTTCCCTTAATCAAGGCATTCTATGTATATGCGCATGAGTTTAAACAGTTTATCACCTCAGACACTAAATCTGTATTTAAATCAAGCTTTCCTTTTAATCTCACTAGATACACATTTTTGTCCTTTCTCAGATGTGTCTGTAGTATTGAGTTCAAGTTACATTTTTGAATCAATGAAACTAAATTGGTATTTCATTGATATTTATGTAAATACATACTACTATACATTCATATGTACCAAGAGTCTCTTTTTATGGTTTTCCCAATTTATTTACTTTTAATGTGGTTCGGAATAATCATCAATTAATATTTGTATACCCTCTTATTACGGGTTACACTCTGCTATGACCAACGGACTAAGTTAATTGATCAGCCGGTGATCTTACACTTTGACATCTCAAGTAAAAGATTAGACATGTTTCTGCATCATGTCGATAGCATTATTAATGTTGCTCTTACATAATTATTATCTTCCTACAATTTACTGTTCACTTTAACGACATTACGTGCTACTGTTTGGACGTGCGCTTTCTACGTCATTGCTACGTCAGATGTTGTTGCGGAGATATTCAATTTACTTTTTATGGTCTCCATCGATTTTGTCATTTTCATAAACCTTTTAAGGACAACAAAAATTACGTTTACATCAGATAACTGAAACAAGAGTCTAGGTACTCTTATTTCAGTTGTGTTGCAGCAATAGTTGTGTATATAAAGATAATAAAATACACTTTCAATGTCACTAAAATATCAGTTGGGAGTTTAGGAAAGTTTTATAAAACGTGTACGTGCCAAATGTCATGAACGTCTAATTTGCAAAAAAAAAAAAAACCCGTCCGGCATTATTTTAATATTAAGGAAAAAGAACCTTTAAATAGCTGATAGAAAGTATAAACCAGCATCGTTATTCTAGCGACCTCCATAGTATCATTTAATAGAGTTCATTGCTTATCCGAAAATGTCAGGAGAATGTGTGGACGCATTGATAAACCCGTCTTAATTACAAGTTTGTACGTCAATGATATGGAACCAAACATTTACAACTGTAATTATGTTGTAAGCAAACCAGTTTTAAAAATAATCTCTGAGACGCAATACTCATTGAAATTATATTTTTACTTATTGGTTGTTATTGTAGTATAAATAGCAAGTAATTAATAGCCTATGAATAGATTATAGGAAGGGAAGTTGTACTTATAGTAAATGAATGTCGAAAGGTCAATGGGTACGACGTGATGATGAATAGCGTCTTGAATATTAATATTTGATTTGTGTCAACGTGTGGGTTGGGATCACTTAAGCCTCTGACAATACTGCATACGTTATAAGTCGTAAAATTAATTCTTAAAAGCTTTTAACCTTCACTGTCATTGCACTGGTTTTGAATACAATACCTACAAATTATATATATATATATATATACAACATGTCCCGGAATTAACGCACACCACCAGACACCCCAATTAGAATGTTATGGTATAATCATAATACATACACTGAATTTTTATTATTATGTAATAAACATTGTTTTTCTCATAAATTAGATACACTGATTGTGGGAGAAAATTGTGGTCACATTACAAATCTACGCATGCAAACAGTCGCACTCGTTTATGGGTCTGGCGCAGTAGGTACTTCATCCATTTTGGTTTGTTTTGACTGTAGAGCGGAAGTGTGCCAGTAATTTACGTAGTTTTAATTATTTTTGGGAGAAAAATTACCTATATTAAAAATTACAGAAATCGATTCAGAAAACGATTCTGAACAAACTACTTTCTTAGTGTGCATTAATTCAGTTACACATTGTATATATATATATATATATCAAGACTGCAAATAAATTGTCCCACTGTATCCAATTGTGTATATCAATATTCAATATTCTAAAGAAAATCAATCTCTTTTTTCCAGGACATGTACGAGAAAATGATCCAGATAGATCCGAAAGCGCCAACGGAAGAAGAGCACAGGAGTAAAGGTGTTACGAAGCCGAGGTACATGATCTGGAGGGAGACCATCAGTTCAACTGCGACCCTCGGCTTCAGGATAGACGGTGTCAAAAAGGCTGATGGCACCAGCTCCAAAGACTTTAAGACTACTAAGACTAGGGAACAAATTCTTGAATCCTTCAAAGAGTTTACAAGCAATTTTCCAAATGCTGCGGTAAGTTCCACAAACATTTTTTTTAACTACTTTAGTATTTTTTATTGGATTTTTAAAATATTCCCGTCAAAATTACCGCCGTTAATATTATTTTAAAAAATCAATATAATTTCCTTTCAGGAAACAATCAAGTTGGTCCCAAACAATCATTTTTTCAGCCACCGCTAACTTTTTAGCTATTGTTGTAATATTATTTAATGTATTACCTTTTTCTATTACAGCCGAAATATTTAGAAAGACTGAAGAGCATCAGGGATACACTGAAAGAGTCACCGTTCTTCAGATCTCATGAACTCATCGGCAGCTCCTTACTCTTCGTCCACGACAAAAGGCGGGCTTCCATCTGGATGATAGACTTCGCGAAGACTGTCCCCGTTCCAGACAATGTTAGCATAGACCACAATTCCGTCTGGGAAGTTGGCAACCACGAAGATGGCTACCTCATCGGACTGAACAACATCATCTCAATCTTCGAATCTCTCATTCATAATGATAATGGCAACGTAGACAAGTGCTACGCCAACGTAAACGTTAGTTTAGAAAAAAATGTTCGAAAAGATAGCTTCGATACTTGAAGTATCGCGACTTGAGAGAAATCTCGTGAGAATTGACTGTGCACAGTGATGGTGTACTGTTATGCATTTTCAGTAGTTGTACTGAGCTGTACAAATCGGATGGCTTGTTTATGCGACGCTAAACTCTGCGTGAATACAGTAACAGCTTGAAGAAGAGACGTTATTGTTTATAACGAAGGCTTGAATTGAGGAGCAGACAGAAGTTGGGCATCGCAAAAACATGTCAACTGTCGCGATCGTTTTGATCGCACCCCTTCACGACTACGTACCTATACTTGTTTATATTTCTTGTAAATAATCCATAGTATTATAAATGTATGTGTATTACCGATAAGTTTAAAATACTCAATTCTAGGTTAGGTTTGGGCACCACCAATAGTGTTAATGTTTTTGTTTCAGTAACGAATATTTGTAAAATTACATCGTAAGGTTATTTCAAGTACCTAATGACTAAAACTGAACAGATTCTGATCAATTTGCAGAACAAATTAATTATTGCTAGTGTGAAAGAACTGAAATACAGTAATTGCATGGAGGAATTTGTTTTTTGTTCTCCAATTTTATACCATAGTTTTTTTTTTATAATTAGATGTTCCATGAAATATAGTAAATTCATAAATATATATTTATTTTGTTTTAAGTACACTATATTAGTGTAATGACTAGTTGAAAGTCAATATTTTAAGTTTAAAACAATCTGAAGGTACTAAATAAAAGTAATTTCTCGTCATTTCTGTTTTTCATTATTCCTCGCTCTCATCTCCTAGTTGGACGCAAATGCTACTATCAAAGTCAAAATAAAAATATATACTTTTACGTAATCTGGAATAGTTACGTTCTAAGACAGCTGTCAAAAAGCGGTTAACCTAATGGACAAGGTATAGTCTATATAAAAAAATAATGTTATATTCTGCAACAGTCACAATTTATATTAATGTGTACTGAAGTTGGCCCGGTGATTAAGGCCTCGCCTCTCAGGCTCAGAAGAGGCCTTTGACCTACAGTGGCACAGTAATAGGCTATTATTATTATTATATGCACTAAGAAGGAGATGGCATGGGTTGTATTGTGGGTGTATCTTATAAATCATGATAAGATCGCCTTTTTTTTGTTGCGCCTTGGAAATCCCCATGAACTTCATGATACGATCATTACTTCATGGACTTGATGATGACTTCATGATAAGATCGCCTGTCTACCTTTTGAAATAATAGTATCAATAGACAAAGAACGCTTATTTACGCACAAGTAATTGGGTATTACTTCTAAGATCCAGAAAAGACATCTTTAACTTGAAGAAGGAGTATTTCAAAATGATTTGATCAGTTTGAACTGATATATTCAATATTCAAACTGATTTGGTTCACCCGATAGATAAATCTTACACATTGTGGCGTTGTAGATACCGCTATGAGGAACAGGGCGTAATTACAATGTTAGTTGCAACGTTTGTGCTACGATTTATTGGTAAAACGTTAAAAACAATTGATCAGGTGAACAATGTTTATTTTATATTTTTACGAGTACCCGCAAATATCAAACAAACAGAGTTTTGTAATAAAGTTGTAGTAACCAGATTGCTTTCAAAATTCATCAGGCGTTATACAAAATTGCAACATATTGCTTTAACCTTTTTATACGAAATACCAAACAAGAAGTAGAGTCCGTTTCCCGAAAGAAGTCCCGCGGCAATAAGTGGAACTAATTATTATTATATAGTTACATTCCAACAACAACTCTCCTACCCCAGACACCTTTCTCTATTTAAGAATGTGCATTTTATTAACCAATAATCAAGCCTGCTACTCGTATATGATGTCGAGATAAATAAATAAATCAATATTTATGATTCCGTCCTACGACAGTGGCGCCGCGTCTACGAGACTTCTTTTGTGAAACAGACTTTAAATGTTTTTCAAGATTTGTTGATAAAAATATGGGAGCGTTGCAGAGTGTTAACACCCGAAGACGTCGCCGGAAAAGTTTGTATTTCCATGACAGCGAGTATGAATTGGATATTTCATATCAAAGTTTATCAAACAGCATAAACATTCTCTCTTGACATTTGTATCGGTAAATGGAAAGTTTACCGTTCGTAATGTTAAGTTTTTATATACTATTACAAGCTAACACTAAAATATATATATTATCATATTTTTATAATACTACATATCATTGGCTTTTGCATTTTTTTTGTACTTTGTATCTTACTATGAAAATTGTTTTAAAACTTGACACTCATGTACGTATTCATAATATATTTTTTCTTATCTTTAAGTTGTATTTCATGTTGTTTTAGATCCAAATGTACACACACACAATACATTTCGACACAATGTCAAAATTGTTAAAAAAATAAATAAATAAATGACGCCTGCAGGGTTAATATGACGAGCGTGAGAACGCTCTCTCTTACAATTTGTCGGGCACACAGGTAGACCATGACCTGGGTTATCCGCAGGCAAAAGCTAGTGTGTGTATAAAATGTTAAATTAACTTGAATAATTTTGAACAGCTACACTTAATGCTCTAGTTCTTTTTGGATTGTTTGGTAAAAAGTCGTGACCTATACTAAACTTAGGTGGCCTCTCATTTGCTAAAATATGTTCATCGTCAAATAGATGAACTCCTTTATCAACACGATATTTCTGTGCTTGTTCCAATCCACCCTGTACATTTACTACCCGTGCTAACAATTCTGCTGGTTTGACTATAGCTGAGGCGGTAAATGTCTTTTCACCACCTCAGGGTGGTATAAAATAATAAATTAACTTGAATAATTTTGGGAGTCAAACATTAAAACCACAACGACTTATTGGACGGCTTATATTCATCACTTACTTAAACCTAAATTATTTCGAATAAATTATAAATTAAATAGTTACTGTCTATATTTCGCTAATAAGGCACTTGGGTTACGTATTGTCTTTGTCTTTAAAGTTGTCTACAACTATGTCGGTTAAACTACAACGTCTGGAATCTCCTTCTTCTGCACTAGCACTTTCTCGTCGCATTCGAGAGAAGAGTCTGGGTACGGGACCCGTACTGGAACGACCAGCATCTGCTGGAGCAGGGGAATATCTCCTCGTTCGAGGTTTCGATGTTTCTTCTTCAGAAGCAGTCTCTGAATAAGGAGGAGGCGGTTGCTGCAACATCGACATTCGATTTTCTCTCGCCGCAGTCGCTGTTGGTATCTGCAACTCTGCCCCAGCAACCACAGTTGCTAGCGTCGGAGTAAACTGCGGAGCTGCAGCTCGTGCAGATACCCTTCTGCGTCGTGGCCCAGAATCATCTACACGCCTTGATTTGTTCTCTTCAAGGCTATCCCTACTTGGAGGTGTGGGTATAGAAAAATCTGGTCTGATTGATCCACGTCTTCTAGATGTAACAGCGCTGGGTTCCGTTATAAAGTCCAATAATCCAGGCGGCTCGTTACATGAACCAGCTGCAGTTTCCAAAACTGCTAAAGCTCTTAGAAGATCAGCTACACTTGTATTCTCTAAGACTTCTACTTGCTCAGATTCAGGAAGATTACTTATATTAACATCAGGGTCAAACAAACTTTTACGACCATGTTTCGTTCTGTTTCTATAACGCTCTAAATCACCTGAAAATTCACCAGGTTCTTCAAGAGACAAATTACGACCTTGTCTTTTTTGGCTATTGAACTGTTTGATGCTAGCTTCCAAGTCTCCTGAAATTACATTAGGTGAACTATTTTTGCGAGATGCTCCAAATGATGGAAATAAACTACTGCGTCCAGAACGTGTCTTCTTTTTGTAGTCAACTAATTCATCTGAACTCTCCGGCATAACATCGTCATCGTTTTTCTTGGATCGGCCAAAAGTAGGAAACAAGCTAAGACGGCCTTTTTTCGTACGATTTTGATATTTCTTTACGTCGTCTTCATCTACAGTATCTTCATCATTACTTGATGGACTGCTGAAATTGAAGCTTGGGAAAATACTTCGTCTTCCTCGTTTAGTATTTTCTCTGTAACGTTCTGCGTCATCATCAGGATCACTGAAGTCGAATGTAGGGAATATGCTATGTCGACCGGATTTGGTTCTGTCTTTATAAGCCTTTGCATCTTCATCTTCGCTAAAATCAAATGTAGGGAAAATGCTATGTCTTTTACTCTTTTGACGATATGCTTTTGCAGCTGCTGCATCTTCATCTTCAGAGAAATCAAATGTTGGGAAAATACTACGCCGCCCACGGTTTGTTTTCTCAAGGTAGGACTTAGCTAGATAATCTTCATCGTCATTATTGAAATCAAACGTAGGGAAAATGCTATGTCTACCTCTTTTAGTTTTTTCTTTATATGCTTCCGCTTCACTCCGTTCTTCATTAAACGAGGGGAACATATTTCCTCGTCTGGAAGTATCTTTGACATTTTCGTTAATCGCTTGAGAAGGAGGGATTTCACTCGAACTTGGTTTTCGCAAGAAAAATCTTGTTATTATATTTTGAGCTGATACATTTTCTTCCGGCATAACTTTAGACGGCAGTGATAATTTACCACTTCTAATGTTGGCTTCCCTTCTAAACTTCTCCGCTGATTCACCATTGGTCCATGTGTGTTCATGAACATCCTGTGGTATGAATTCTTTTTGATAATTAGGTACAGCCACACTTAATGCTCTAGTTCTTTTTGGATTGATTGGTAAAAAGTCGTGACCTATACTAAACTTAGGTGGCCTCTCATTTGCTAAAATATGTTCATCGTCAAATAGATGAACTCCTTTATCAACACGATCTTTCTGTGCTTGTTCCAATCCTCCCAGTACATTTACTACCCGTGCTAACAATTCTGCTGGTTTGACTATAGCTGAGGCGGTAAATGTCTTTTCTTTATCGATTCCAAGTAAATCAGTATCAGATTGAATTCGAAGCATGTCTATTGCAGAAAGTTGAATATTTTCTGAGTTAGCTCGTTTTCTCTTGTAGATGGGGAATCTTGGTTCAACATCATATGTGAAAATAGGGCAGCTCGAACTTCGGTAGAGCGGTGGTAAGGCCTCTACGTATACCGGCTGAAAAGATAAAGAGAGATAAATATTAGTTCTAAGTAGTTTTCACCTACTTTCAGAGTAAACAGATTAGTGTCACTTTTGCGATAATTATGGGTCCATGAACTTTATTAATTCTAGTTATCCATGATTATTTGTTACAGTAATTTGGACTAAACAAAGATTTAGTTTTTATTCAATTTGTACTACAATCCTAAAAACAATGTATTATCTAGTTTATATAAGACGAATAAAATATTATGAAAATTACCTTAATTTTTATAAGATTCGCCTCATTAATTATTTTTCTAAGGGCTGATAGATCCTTCGTGAAGCCTTGCAAGATTTTGTTTTGTGTGGTCTTGAACTGACACGCAAACTTCTGTTCTAGTCTATGGATTCGCTCCGATCTCATGCCGCTGGTGATGAACCCGAGTAACATGACAATGTAGCCGAGACCGAAGGTAATCCAGACGATCAGGAATATCTGGTATGTGCAGAAGTAGCCGTACTTGAAACCGTTGTTCACCGTACCTGAAATTAAAGGAATTTTCGTTACTATATAGCCCAAATCATGCTTAACACATTAAAGTAGAAAATACGTAGACACCACGATGAGTATTACTTTCAATGTACGTAAAAAAGCCTTTATGGGGCTAGCACATATATTTTTTTAGCTATGCTGTCCCACTGCTGGGGAATGGTCTCCCCCAATCTTTTCTTATTCTTTTAGGCAACATGCTAAAGCTTATGGAAAATTAAGTAGTTCTTACCTGCTACTAAATCACCAAAACCAATTGTAGTAAGTGTGACGAAGGCATAATAGATGGAGGCGACGTAGTCCCATCCCTCGAATACCATGAAGATGCAGGCAGGTAAGAAGATGAAGAACAAGAAGCCAGGCACAAGGTACAGGAAGATTTGCCCCAACATGCCAAGGTTGGTGAAGTGGTAGCCAAGGTTATGGGCTCTTTTTTCGTTTCTTCTTTTGTATTTGCGGTATACTGATATTAGCTGGAACAGAGACATATAGTTTTTGTTACTATTTACAAGTAAATAAAGTAAAACTAGAAGCCACAAAGTGTGTGTTATGAAAAAAAAATCTGTATAGATCATTATTTGATTTTGCAGATAAATGACATGTTTTTTTCTTCGAAGACCGAGCTTTACATATCTTTGAACATATCAAAATCCATATAAATACAATATGTGCAAGTTAGCTATATTATTGGAAAAGGTGCAGTGTACAAAAAGTAGGTACAAAATAATAAATCAAATAACCTGCATGCCGAAATATTCACCGAGGTTCGCAAGCAGGATACCGTTGATGGGGATACCGAATAACCCGTAGAATATCATCAGGATTCTCCCTAAATGCGTCGTTGGCGCCAAATTACCGTAACCTGGAATCATAATAAAAATACAGTTAATTCAATTCAAGACAAACCTTTTTTTATCTTAACTATCTTGGAACTAAATTGATCATAATGTATGTATTGTGGTTTACTGTATGTATGGTGGTGCTTTGTTACACGAAACTGAGCAACTTTTATAGTGGGACCAACTTTGTTTTTATTTTTTAATTTTAAATACCAACTTTGAAATAATATGAAAAAAAACTGTTGTCAACGTTTGTCGAGTAATGCAAGCATATTTCAAGTTGTTCATTTTCATGAGCGTTTACGCCCTTAAGGTACCGAGTATGTCCCGCGTTCACACACACTTTATAATTATAATTATTTAATTTCTCATCACCATGGCAATTCAAAAACAAAACTGTTCCTTTTGTTGAGAAATATGTTTCACAAAGAGCGGCATGGAAAAGAAATGGAAACAAAGAGAAACTATAAAATTGAACACAAAGTAACTAATAAGATTCTTAATGATACAGGAAATTGCAATCCAAAGACTCTATAAGTCTTTGGATTGCAAATCAGACAATAGTGGAAAATATCTATAGGTTAAATGCATAAATCTTGAACTAAGTATGTGGAGATGTATTATGATGATGTTAATCAATATTAAAATCAGAACTAAGAAGAGAACCTATAATTATTGTATTACTTATTCAAATGATGCAATATACTGCTTACAACATAACAACAACTGTAGGGTATATATGTCATTATTGCAGCATCTACATCTAGTTAAAAAATATGTTTTTTATGTGAAAAATCTCAGATCAGTCAACTTTCAGATGCATTAAAATAGACTCCATGACTTTTGACATATGTGGACTGGCTAATAATTTTATTGCAATATGATCTTTTATTATAACTTCATAAACTGAGAATGAGAGAAATTACCAGTAACGACGCGTGAACCATAGATCGTAAAATTGCTTACGTGCATTTGGTCTGTACCATTGGCACAAGTAAAAATTATAGTAATGCCAACGTTAATATAGATGAAAATACTTTGTTCACTTAGTTTAAACTTACTTGCACTTGTGATTATTTTTATTAAGTCAAATACGAAAGTTTTAAATAATGTTACTAATTTACGCAAAATAGCTAATAATATAAAACTTACCAATGGTACTGACGACGGTGTAAGAGAAGAAGAAGGAATGGTAGAAGTCCCATTTGAAGGGAGGCTCAGCGTCTTCCGTGGTGTAGTTGAACATGGACTTGCCGCAGTAGTCCGACAGCTTCCGAAGAATCGTGTCCTGCTTCTCTGGATCATCAGGAATGTAGTTCTCGTACAAAAGGTCTGGAATTCAGAGATGATGTATATTAGTGAAATGATGAAGATATGCTTTTTGGTAGTGTAACATGTAACCGATACAGGATGTAGTCTTGAATGTTTGAAGGGGTGATTACGCCTAAAGAGCATAAGAAAACGCATACACGCACGCACGCATATCTTGAAAAATAATTTATGGTTATGACTTTTTTTGCTGGAATTATCATAGATAGTGGAAGTATTTTTCAACCACTAGCATGTGAGTTTCTTATACAAATAGTCGTGATTTTTTACTTTAATTTCTCGCTATATATAACAAACCAGGTTGTAAAAAAGCAACAAAATACACATATTGTTATAACATCGTGACATTCTTGTTAACCCAACAATATTAAACAATGTCGGACCGTAACAAACCCATTTAGCGTTTCTTTTCTAACAAAATTGCCACGACAATAAGAAAATATAGGGGCCTAATTAAGCAGTTAACCGAGTTTTTACAAATGACAATTTTACGCGCGAATCAACACAAATTAGTTGTTTTTATAACAAATTGTATGGGATTACGTATTGATTAGAGGTTGTAAAAAGTCAAAGAGCGCTGCCCTATTGGGTGGCAAAAAGGTGTAATTGATTTTCGTATGAATGAGAGAAACCGTATCGTAGTAATTGAACCGTAGAAGTCACACTTATGTCGTTAATAGAGCGCGACGAAATGGTTAAATTGTCACTTTGTCATGGGGTTGGAACAACGGTTTACCTTCTGCGATAGTACAAATTACCACTACTAAGAGGATTGGGGTATTATCTAAACGAATACTTCAAGGGTGGTACTTTTCATCTGACATTGATTCTTCTTTTTCCATTTGAATTTTCAAATCAGTTTGGCCAAATGTCCATATCCATCGAAGGTACTTGTATCGAACAACCTGATTAATCCAAATTGCTCTGAAATCTACGGAAGCTATTTGTGGTTTAGCACAGTAGCATCCATTCTACCTCTTTACAATGCGTTTGAAAAGAAGGCGCGGTTTTCATTGTTGTTGTATTATTATCATTAAATGAATATAAAACCGATTTACGATACAGGAGACTATTGAATGGAACTATTGTGGTTTGAAGGTCGATGTCACTGCCAAGACCGATGCAAAGGACGATTAATAGATTTTTAATATGTACGTGGACGACAGTTACTTACATATATGAATGAAGTTTGAATTATGATGTGCAAACCAAATATGTACCGGCGCGATCAAAATGTACATTCCGTAAGCATTTTAATGGTGTCGCGAAAGCTCATTATCATAATATGAAAAACAAAGTAATTTAGCAGATTTTTAATAAAATAGTTTTCTGTAAGAAATATTACCGAAGGTACAAGCAATGGAAATTAATTTTCATGTTTTCTATATTAAAATATTAGTGAAATAAGGCTGTAAACAAAATTTTGGTTAAGAAAGGGAAAAACTATTATGCTATATCAGAATACCATCATTTGCTTAGCCTTTTCCCAACTATGTTGGGGTCGGGTTCCAGTCTAACCGGATGCAGCTGAATACCAGTATTTCACATGGAGCGACGGCCTATCTGACCTCCACAACCCAGTTATTGGAATACCATGTTTTAACTATTTTAAATAATTGACTTAAAGCTAGTTCAATAGTATCTATGTGTGCTAGGTCAGACTGGATTAAGTACAAATCTGATTTAATTTAGCAAATAATTTGCACGAGTTAGTATCAGACATGTCGACTCCGTAGTAAATTGTCAACCTTATTTTGCTTGACTAAGAATTAGCATACATTTACATATGCTGATGTGCCGTCACTATATTTTCTTTGATCTCTTCGTTACCATAAGAATCATAATCATAGTGAACTTGGTCTAAGTAGTTCATTACCTATAAAATAAATATTTTGCCAACCAAGTCTCGCCATGACAAAAAGCGTCTATTATCATCGTTTATGACATTCAATGAAATAAGATTGATAAAGAAAAACAATTTGCCTAGCTTTTCCCAAACTATGTTGGTGTCGGCTTCCAGTCTAACAGGATGCAGCTAAAAACCAGTGTTTTACATAGGACGACTGCCTACCTGACCTCCGCTACCCAGTTACTAGATAACACGATACCCTTGGTAAGACTGGTTGTCAGACTTTCGGGCTTCTGACTACCCGCAACGACTATCAAAGATCTACGAATCACAGCCGGGACCAACGGCTTAACGTGCTTTCCGAGACACAGGATCTAAGATGTAATGGATTGTCACCCGTCCACGAACCGACCGCGGTAAGCGTAACTTAACCTTCGATCGATCCGTGCGGCTATTATCATTTAGCCACGAGACATGGCGTGAAAAGTGGAGCTTCGATTTTTGTACTCAAGTCCTCAATTGATGTTATCTAGTATAACCACACAAACTGAATGAAGGATTCCATTATTACGTCAAAAACCCCTTAATGATAACAAATCTATTAGCAATAGTGATACAGTAGCTAATGGAATGGTTATTTTCAATTGCAACACTTAAAATGAAGAGGACATGATTAAAGATACAAAATAAACAAGTGATAGTGGCGTCAATTATTAGGGTTGTTAATAATGATGCTTGTGATGATTTAAAACAGTAAAACAATAGAAGATCAATAATAAAGTGGTATTTTAACATAAACGCGTTGATGCCTCACAATTTCAAAGATATCTTTGATTTCATAGAAGACAGAATTACCCACATTATGGGAGTCCACACTTACAAAAAGCTCGAATAAAATGAGCATTCTTGAATAGAACCAAAGGCGTCAGATTTTTTTTAATCCAAGGTATGCCTTGTTTTCAATGGATTGCAAACATAATGGGATTTTCACAATTGATTTGAACCTTTCCGAACTGTTTTGCTGCCTTCAACCTCTGCTACTAGTCAATTTTCCATTGTTAATAGAATTCTGCCTACTTGGAACAACTCTGCCAACCCTAAGTAATCGAGGACAATTAATGCTTACATACCTATTCGATAACAAGATAAGGGAATCGATTCTAAGTTAATGAAGCTGACACAGAAATCAACTAGTTGTACATGGTAATCATGTGTTTAATGCAAGAAAGGGCGTATTTACACCAACAGCAACAACAACAACAAATACAATTATCAATATATTATCATTATATTTTCAATTTACAATTAATAAAATACAATAAACTATATTATGAATCTGAAATGAAATTCTGCAAATAGGATATCGGAATCACTTCTACACGACATAGGTATTAAAAAAAAGAAGAAATGGCAAAACAAACTCGGCGATTAAAGTCTCTTTGAAAGTCCAGACATAATCTTGGTCAAATCATGTGAAGACCATATTGATTAGTGTCTGAAATAGTATTTTGATTTAACAGATGGCTCTGCCCAGTCCATCTGTTAAATAAATTCATGAAGAACCACTGTTTAACATTGTTCTCTGAAAGAATGACGTTGACTTCAACAGTCATTAGCAAGTTGAACAAGCAGTTGGATTGGATCCCTTAATCGAAAGAAAATACTTAATCAATGGGAACGGCTAATTATTAGACAACATGAATGTTTGTTTCAGACAGTATGGAAAGACACAAACATGCCATGGTGTAAATATAAATAAGAATGAGAAAAGTATGGGAGTTACAGATAGGCTTGAGCATCTCCTACGGTAAAGTAGTTTCAGTAGAATGTGTAGCAAAAATTGACCGTGAAGAATAAATAAAATGAATATATACACGAGTTTTTGTCAAACTGATGCGTGATGTGGAAACGCCTCACGTAACAGGCAAAACGTTTTAATTATCACATCAACCATGAATTAACGTGTTAACCGTTTTATCGACGACAATAATATCATTACTATTTACTTTAACATGTGACAGAAGAACTTGAGAAATCGTGAACACTTCATGAGTTTCATTATGGCATTTAAGGCCTTAAAAAGACCCTTTTGTAGGTTTATTTGATTAGTTTAAGAGGTCTCTAACCTTCTGCAATTTGTCAGGGCCTTTCAAAATATGTTTTTGTTAAAGAATTAACATGCTTTTAAAGGGACAAAAGTGATATATATGTCAAGTGATGTTGTGGTCGTAAGTAATATGTAGGTAGTTCTCAACTAGATTACAGAGCAAATTGCTAAAGTCCATTATGGAAAATGTATATAAAAAAAATGTAATATACTCCGTGCTCCGTGCACGTGTCAGAAAGGGGAATGAAAACTATATGTATAGGTATGTCAGCTTAATTAGGAAGCTTTGAGTGTCGGAATGGTTACTAATTATTTACTGTGTGTGTACATAGGAATATGGTCTGTCACAGAAAGGCTTGTCAGTTAAATACGTTAATGAGAAAACTAGTTGTCCGTTCCAAAACTATGTCATCGTGGAGAAGGAAAGGTAAGGAAATTCTATGGCAGCTTGTTTTAAAGTAATAAATCAACACATTTTTACATTTGCATAAACAATTTATTGTTATCACATTAATCTCTTGGACCATTTCTCAAAGCTATAGATACGGAAAGAAACAGAATATGAATATTTCTTAATTCGATTTAACTAATTAATTCAATGTTTTATTCTGTTATCCTTACATTGTAGGTGAAAGTAAAATAAGTTTTTGTATTTATTTAGACCGACTCCTAGATCACCGGTTTAGTACGGATTTCGTCGATTATTCGTCTAGAAATACTTTCAACAGTTTAGCAAGAATAAAGTACATACTAATTCTATACAATTTAGGAAAAGAAATCAAGATTATATTCTATATAATTCTACATATTCCGACACACGCTTATTGCATAATCAGCCTATATTGATCCCTCTGCTGGAACACAGACCTCTCGGGCATAGAGAGTGGGCCATTCACCACGCGGACCCAGTGCGGGTTGGTAGATGTCACATGTTTTCGATTCTTTGATTCTAGGATGTTTTTGTACGCTTTTGTTTGTCAATAATAGTGCGTTATTCTAATATTATTGTAATTCTTTATTTTCTCTTTTGTCTTCATAAGTTACGCTCTAAAGCTCCGCTAACAGGCGCGACAAGACTCCAGTAGAACAATTTTTATGAAAACTTCATAGTAACTGTTCTGCCAGAATCACGTCGCACCGTCGCATCGCGCTTGTCTGCGGGAGCCTTTAAACTTATCTTCTCCACTGATTATAATCATGTGCGTGTAGACTGTGGAGGTTCAACATTAAGTTTTCCTTTAAATAGTGTTGTTATTAATATACTCGTAATTTATATTCTCTCAACGCACCGACCTCGGTGGTTGAAAATATCGATCGCGATCAATTATTCATAGGGTATAATTTTCCGCAGATTTCCATTTGTCGTCATCTTCATTGAGTATCCATTTTAATGACTTAAGGGCAAAACCACGGGATAATCCTTCTAAGTTTTCCGACGAAGTCAATTCACATGGCCACATCTCCGATTCAATAGTATGGACATATTATTATGGTGTCTGCTGAAAAATGACTCTCTATATTTTCGCAACTGGGAACAGTCACAAGTTTAGTGTCGTATATGACCACAAAAAGGTTGAATCAATACGAGCTACTGGCCAATCTGAAACTCGTCAAAACATTCTGACATCACAAAACGACAAAGGAAATATACAAAATGGTTATTGGCTCAACTGACGTTGTATTTTCATGAAGCAAGGATGGCAGACGACAATTCTAATTTAAGGCTAATTTTCAGAGCACGACACTCGGTTTGCAGAAACCTTCATATGTTTACTTATGAATCCGATGTCACATGAACATATTAAAGATAGTAGAGGTAATGGACTCATGCTGTGATGGCGACGACTACCTTGTTTCTAAGGAAATGCAGCTTGGAGGTCATCCAAGGTTAGAAGTGACCGACATTCCTTGAAATCAGATAATTAATTTATTAATCAACTTGAAGTTAACTAGAAGATCAAAGCAAGGGTTTTTTTTGGTAGATAGCAGTAATTACATATAATTCAATAACGATATCATTAACATTAATGATGAGGAGGATTATGATGAAGACAATTTTAAGGATCCTGTTTTAGGTTTTGATACAATTTCCTAATTTGATTTTTTTATGTTATTAGGTAGGAGTCAAGCAAGCAGTCTACCAAATGGTACGTGATGAACGCCCCCTATAAACATTTGCAATACCGGGGGCTATCCAAGGGCGTTGCCATCCCAAAGACATAGTTGAAATGTTTCTTGAGCCTTTTTATGTTTTATGTTATGGGTTTGGTTTCCGCAGTTAGTCCTTCAAGTGGACCATTGTGCGTAGGCCATGGCAGCCGTTGGTGGTTATTCCAACCAGCCCTCCAGAAGCTTATTATGTCTCCTGGCCTGTTGAGAACATCTGTGTAAGATCTGCGTGTCCCGAGTGTTTCCGACCTAATCTGGGTGACGCCTGTGCACCCAAAGAGCACAACAGCCTTCATGAGCCTTCAATTCATCTTCAAATCAGTGTTCTGGTTTGTTTTAGCACCGCAGCTAGGCAGCAGAATTAGGTTAGGGATGGTCGTAGTACTTCCCCTGACCTGCTCTCTCATAGGTACTTCTTATACTGTTATATGGGATTCCCAAATATCCAATAGGTAGTAGTGGTCTGATCACTGTCACGTAAACCTATTTAAATTGATTACGATATTGGGTTATAATCATTGCGGTTATCGTTGAATCATGTACCATCGTCACGATGTTTTGTGTGATGCTACCTGTAGTAGATCTCTCTCAGATAGGTATCACATCAGTACTCGGTTACAACGTACATGACCAGAATAATAAAATATTTACATGTTGGTTTCCTTAACACAAAAAAGGTCCCGAATTATAACTTTGCGCATGGTGCTGACAGACGCTATTCATCATTTTGCAATCATCATTCATCATCATTCTCCTGGCCTTATCTCAATTTATTTGGGGTAGGCACAACAGGTATTTTTCTCCATACTTCTCTATTGGTAATCATCTCGGTAGTCATGACCCCCTTTCTAACCACACGGACACACAGTCCATACATCGTTGCTGTGGTCTTCTCCTACTCTTATAGCCATCGACATTCATACTCAAAGTAATCCTTACGACATTTTCCTTATTCCTCCGTATCTTCTTTACTGGACTCTTTTCTTATCAAACTAAAGAATTTTCTTCTTTGCCAATTGCTGCTATTCAGGTTAAAATTATATGGATAATCTTTTTAACGTTGTGGTCTGCACATAATGAACATGATGTGATAAGAGAGCCAAGGAAGGCTGAATGTGAAGCACTTTATAAACCTACAGTACATCATCGCGCCAAGCAAGACATACATAGAATAATAAACCCACAATCTCCTAATTTATAGTTACGCGTTTCACCTATCAAAAAACTTGCGGCAACAATAAAAAGTAACGAAGATAGAAACCATTTTCCTCCACCATCTATTAAACTAAAGAGACTCGGGTCATACATTTAAACATACAAACTTGACCTGTGACTTTCCAGAAGACGTTACACAATTATGTAAATAGTATAATAGATCAAAATGTTTAAGGAAACAATTCGTTCTTTTATTATCAAAGATTCAGGTGCCGACTCGACACATAAGGACGTCTGTATGACCGGCCTCATGTAGTACCATTATCCTTATGCCTTCCTCAGACGGCGAAAGAATTCTAATGTAGCCACATAAAACGGGATACTAGTTACTAAAGTACGGTTTGATTTAGGAAATTGTGGCAAGGAACTCTTTTCTAGAAGGTTGGATGCGCGATTTCATCAAGGTGACTTGAATTTTGGAATTTATTGTCAGTTCAGTCCGGTCAGTGGTTAGTATTCTCTACAAGTTAAATGTGTATCCGATCAGGTTTGTAAAGGCTAATGTCCTTCTAATGTCTGGTTGAAGGAATTTTTGTCTGGGTGCAACTCTTTGTGGTATCTTTCTCGTGCAAGTTTTGTTTATTTTATTTTTCGTATTATGATTCACTAATGATGTAATCATAAGTTTGAAAAAATATCATAAATATTCTTATGCAACAGGTCTTTAACTTGAAACGTTTATATTTTCGAGTCAGTGGTTTAAAAAAAATGTTAGCCCTAAATAAACATACATATACATGCTATAAACAGTTGAAAAAGTTGATTGAATAAATCAGCACTACGAGATAGATAAAATGTTGCTCCCGCCAAATAAGGCAACTTTAGAGCTAGGTTATAGGTTAATACGAAGAAAAACTCGACCCGACACTTTTTTATATCACTGCAGTAGTAGACAATACTGAACTTTATTCCGAACAAATTAAGATTGAAAATGCCGAAAAGAGTTGAAAGAACATGCAGTTACAGAGTATGGACTTACCAATAAAACACGAGAATATACAAAATTTATCGCAGTATATATTTGATTTGGAATATTAGATTTGGCCTAATTTCATAATAGGATCTGCTGCTCTAGTAGATACGAGTGAAGAATGAAAACGAGTCAAAATTACATTTAGGTAGAAGAGAGTTTTACCTTGAGCACTTATAGATACAGAAATATTGTAGAAAGATAATGCGTTTATTTGTATAAATACAAACAAACCACCTCAAACTTATTTCAAAAAAATACTTATGCCAAAAGCGCTATGGGGATGTGAATAACTATATAAGAGCAGAGGAATACCAAAAAAAAGATGGATGGACTGTGTGAAATGAATGAATGTCTAGAAACGGGGAGACTATCGGGATGATGACTAATGGAGACGTAAAGAAGAAAAAGATAAGTTGCGCCGACCCCAAATAAATTAGTACTCTCAGCTCAACACAATGTCAGATGGCAACACTAGGTACAGCCACCTGACGCCGATTTTTAGCTGCAGCCCACGAGTGCCATACGCTCTAAACAATTGTGATTTTTTTATTTAATCAACAAATCACAAATCCTTATGTAGCATGTTTAAAAAACGCAAATAAAAATAACGATATTCAAGACAAAAAACGAAAAGAAGACAAACATTTCATTTCATTTCAAAATGATACTTGTTCAAATGTCATTTGTGTATCTTGTTTCTTTTAGTTAAGTAATAATAATAAAATATCGTCAGTATCGTCTTCTTCTTTCATAATAAAATGTTTTATGTGGGTTTCTTTTTATCAAGCAGGTTAAAAATAAAAGTAAAGTAGGATTTTATTGTGTCTCAAATTCACAATGCAGTCATTTTATTTCAATTCAAAGAAAACTATACTTGCAGTTTTGGAAGAAACCTAGGGTTTCCCAAGGACCTATATTTGGACCACTACTACAATCTTATATAAAAAGAGGCTGTATACATGCATATGCACACGATAGAAGTGAAAAATGACATGAGCCGAGTATACGCGATTCAGCGCCGAGTTTACCCGATTCAACGTCACCGACCCGAGCGTGACGGTTCAGTTTCGTTCACTCTTCAGAAAGAGCGCACAGTACTCCTAAAGAAGTTTTCACTTCACAAAAAAATACATATTATATGTATTAGAAGCCAAGAGACGTATCCAGTCGTTCAACATTCTAGGACCTGTTCAGTTGCTCATGACCGAGTTGTAATTTTAAGGCAATCAAGCTTGTTTGGAGATGTAAACATTTGTTTATCCCTAATGTGTTTATTACGTGTTAAGTACTTAATATATTGTGTGTTGACTAGTAATGCGCGGTCACGCTTATGAATATGAATTTGATTGTGTAATCGCTTAGTAGAGGATACTTTTGGGGTCTAGTTTATGGAGGGGTTTTCCAATGATTCCACTAAGATCCAATGCCATGATTTCCAATTTAATAACATGGAGGGGAGAAAGATTGGCATCAATACTGCAACATGCAATTGGGCGGGAAGAAAGTGGTACAGAAAATGTAACACAGGAAAATAATGTGAATTGAAAGCTCAAAGTAAAACATTTACAACGAATAGGATATAAGGGAATAGTGACCGTACCTTGATTTTTGATCTCAGAGTAATCTTCTCTTGTATTCAGAAATAATACTGGTATTCAGCTGAATCCAGAGTGAGTTAGACTGGAAGCCGACTCCAACATAGTTGGGAAAAGGCTAGGCAGATGATGAGTACTCTTCTCTTGTATCAAAACTAGTTCTATAATCTGAACGAGAATAGCTTATGTCCCGATAAAAATATGACCTAGTTAGTAAGGAGGAGCAGTAGTGGTGACTCAGTAGAAACGCCCGCGACTTACGAGTTGTTTGTAGATCGTAGGTTCGCACCCAGGCAAGCAATTTACTATGTTTAAATTATTTCAATACCAATGCTCTCAAAACGGTGAAGGAATACATCATGAGGAAATCGGCAAGTTCTAGAACTCGAAGACATGTGACATCCACCAACCCGCACTGGTCCCGCGCCCCCTCACCGAGAGGAGGCCTGTGTCCCAGCAGTGGGAACATTATTGTGGGCTGATTATGCTAGCACGGTGGTATTTCGCTGACTATCCGGGGTGCGTCGAACGAAATGTTACTACTCACTTAAGCTATTTTAAGGATGATATCCTCTAAAAAAAAAAAGTCACCACCAAACTGGGGCCTTGTTTTCTCTATGATTCAATGAACGAAACCGCACGTAGTGAGCGCTAGATTGGCGGGATTCGCTAAGGAATTGACGTGGTTTCGAGTAAGGAATCGTTAAGTGGTCATAGTGAATTAGGGCCCTGACTAAACCTTATCGCATAAGATTACATTGCAGTATAAATAAAGCGGGATGAGCTGGACTCCTTTAATAAAGATTGGTCCTTGGCAGCTCTGGACAGCGAGAGTTGGAAGGAGAAGAGTAGGGAGGCCTTTGCCCAGCAGTGGGACATTATTGGCTAAAAAAAATAAACATCAAGCTACAACAGACAAAAACGGTCTAGAAAGAGACCACGCTATTACTCAGACTGTTTAAAAACCGCTTGAGGATGTTGGGAAAATCAATCATAAAAACTAACGTATTATCTCTTACTATCTGCGTCATCAAATAGATTGAGTTAAGTAAGCAATGAATCACTGAACACTTCGATAATACAAATGTTCTAATTTTGTCTCTTAAGATACAGGTCACCCTAGTTTAAGAGGCAGGGCTCACCCAATTCATGTACATACCTTGTGGTTACAGCATAATTAAGTACCGAGTACCTGTCTTTATTTTTATGCCAACCAGTTGTAATCCATTTTTTTACCTATTTCTAACCATAACAACTACATAATGTATTTTCTTTTCTTTTGTTTTTTCTTATAAATAAAAAAAAAATATTTATTTATTATTAATTAAACGCCATTTTTATGTCGTAGGTACACCCATTAAGTGTTAGTTAGAATCTATTAGCTGTCTCAACTTAATCCGTTCAGGTTTAATTTATTATCTCTTAAAGGTAATGGAATTACTGTGATCAGACGTGTTGGCGGCTGATCAACAGACTAAGATCGTCTGTGGACGAGTTGCTTTTTCTCTTGCACTTTTCTTATATTTGGGGTCGACGCAATATTTATTTTTCTTCATACTGCTCTATTATACCCTGTCCATTAAGTTAACCGTTTTTTGACAGCTGTCTTGAAACGCAACTGTTCCAGATTACGTAACTTTAAAATGCGTAATAAAATAAATGTATAAACTGCCTTATCTTATTAAATTATCTTATTTATGGCTTCTTATAGACATTATACTACCGTACGTGTAACAATCAATGTATTGTGTGTTGCTGCAATCACTAGTTCCATCTGTCAAAAAACCGTTTACCTAATGGACAGGGTATAGGTATTAAAAGCATTGCAAGGCAAGAAAATGATCACAAAATGAAAATGACCAGGTGATTTTTTCTGTAAAGGTCTCACCATAAAAACTTAGGTGTAGTGAGCTGTCACTCCTCCTAATGCTAGGAATTGACACTATCGATAGCTCACTTCCCTACGTTGTCACGGTAAGATTTTTACTGAATAGATCGACAGGAATCTATCTTCACAGGATCGAAGTACGATGCTGGTTAAAACTTACATGTTTATAACATATTGAAACATTTAAGAATCAGTGCAAACAAAGTTTGCACGACATACAATATTGACGTTCCGCCATTATAAGGGCAGAAAGGAATAAATAGTTCTACTTATGTTTTGACATAAACAGTAACTGGCAGGTACAATAAAAAATACCTGTACCAAAGAATTCTGCTACTAAACTATTCGAAAACATGTCACCAGTAACCATTGAAGGACAAAAAATAAAGATCATCGCACTAAATGAGTGTTCCTATTATCCTATCATAGAAACTAGTCTAAAATTTAAGTATCAAAGTATAAGGATAGAATACAAGATATCGTCAACACATCCTATACGTACATTTACCTATTATTTACCATAAGGTAAATGGCCTGAAAATACTTGTAATTACGGGTTTCATTTGCTTAAACGTGGCGGTTAGTTTAAACGATCGTTATGTTTCACACGTCATCGGTTTTGTCCTGGACTACAAAACTAATTATCGGCCATTTATAAGATGGCAACATGACGATATTGTTGGCAACACGGTCATCATCTGTCACCATTTTCGATTGTAATTTATGTAATTTGAATGAATTGAGCACCCTAATTGCGTAACACACTATCAAACACGGTGGTTAGTGTTTTACGCAACTACCCCGTTGCGCTGGGAACAGTTTCTAACCAGATGTATTCAATTGAATTAATTTCTGACTAAATGTAGCAAAATAAATAATTGAAATAATTTCCTTTTCAGTATTATTAGTTAAGTCTGTTAGTTTGTATTTCACGCTTGCCGCGGTTGGCACCCCTCCGTGCCTCGGAAAGCACGTTAAGCCGTTGGTCCCGGCTGTCATTCGTGGATCTTTGACAGTCGTTACGGGTCGTCAGAAGCCCGAAAATCTGACAACCAGTCTTACCAAGGGGCATCGTGTTACCCACTAACTGGTTTGTGGAGGTCAGATAGGCAGTCGCTCCATGTAAAATACTGTTATTCAGCTGCATCCGGTTAGACTGGAAGCCGACCCCAACATAGTTGGGAAAAGGCTATGCAGATGATGATGTTAATTTGTTTTTGTAAATTAATATTATATTATAATGTAAATACTAACGTATTCAAAGAAAACAAATTATCAACCAATTACGATGTTGGTCCCATGGAGAAAATGGTTCAGTTTCATGGTCTGTACCACACTCTTATAGACCACCACCATTCTGATACATGCTGCCTCATGTTACCAGGGTGATTCAAAAATATAATAATGTGTAGTCATGTTTAATTATTTGAACATTAAAATATAATAATTTCAAAAAACAATACCAATACGTGTGTAAATAATAATATAGTTAGGTACTGATTGAGCCATAAAACCCTGGCAATATAAATAATGCAAATATGGCAATCATTAAATTCTATTGTCATTCATTTAATAGTGGAAGATTTTTGGGCCATACAGAAAAAATAGAATAAATCATTGAAGGAACTACTCTGTAAAGACCTTAAGCTTGAAGTTAGCTGTCATTCCACCTGATGCTAGCGGTTGACACTATTGACAGCTAACTTCACCTAGGTTTTCACGATGAGATTTTAACAGAATACATCGGCTGTAATAATGGTATTATGAGCTTGGAAAACACCCGGTTGGAACGAAGTTTTGACTGTCACGACACTTGTGGTACGTAAAAGTATCGTGACGGTCCAAATGTTAACCTTTGCGGCGTAGCTGTCATTCGCCAAGTTAGCAGAGTATAGACGTCAGCATATTAAGCTAACACAATCTGTCAAATTTCTTTAATCGATTTTCAACTTTATCGCTAAAGCATTAGGTTCAACGGAAAATTTGACAGTTTCGGGTAGCTTGATGTGCTGGCGACTGTACCTATAACGTGCTATAAGAAACTTCGTTCCAAAACCTTGTGAAAACAAACTTAACCGCATTTGCATGGACTAAAAAGTATTTAATTGAGAGATTAAAAACTAGACCATGTTTATATCACCTATATCTAAAAAGTGAGCAGAGCAGTGAGCTCTTTGATGTGCACTTAATTTGATAAATTTTTATTAGAACAAGGAAGGCAATGAAATGGGAACATAAATGGATTAATTACTTTATAACCTAATTTGATTAAAGCTCTGAAGTATGTAATATGTATGTGGTTAATGTAATTATTTATGTAGTTACATATTTATTTATAACACTTTATTTTAGTAACCTCACTCAAAAAAGCTTTCGAAGTATTTATGTAAATGTGGTTTACATAAATTATATAGCTGAATGATTTGATTATTATGATAGGATAATCATTTATTTTTATCCTGGATGATTAATGTGGTTATTTATTAAAAGGTTATGCCGTTTGTTGTAAGGGAGAGTCAGAGAGACAGAGAGAGAGACTTATATTTCCATGAGAAGAGAGACCTGCAGTCGTCTGGGACTGTTTATTTTGTTGTTGCATTTAGGTTTTTAAATGGATATGGATGGATGGATAGGAGGGCCAAAGAAAAGATGGATGAATTGATGTGAAAGAAAAGGGAGTGAATGATAACATGAAGGTCGACAGGGCAGAATGGACGAAGAAAAATTTGCGCCAACCCCAAGCAACATGTGACAAGGGCAGGAACATGATGATGATTTGGTTATTTAAATCTCTTTAGTTAAGGTTCTAGCAAAATACTACCTTTTTAGAAGAATAGAGCCAAATGTAAGCTCTTAAGGCTTAATAGTAAATTCGCATACAAATGTATTGGAATTTTTGGTGCTGGCACTGGGCCCGCGTGATGGATTACGATGCACCGAGAGGAGACCTGTGTCCCAGCAGTGGGAACATTATAGGCTGATTTTGCTACGCCGGTACAATAAGAGCGTGTAGCTCCTACAGTACCACATAGAGCGATTAAACATGAATACGCTAAACATACAGCGTTGTGACATGGTTGTAACAGATACTTCTTTTCACCCTACAAGGAAAATAGATCTAAGTATATAAGTCAACGCAACATAAAAGCTGACATGAAAATATACGTTAGAACAATGAGGTAAATGACAATGGATTCACCGTTAATTATGGTCGAGCTATAATTGTACGTAAACAACACAGGTAACAGATCAATATAATTGAGGCTAAATATTATTGTACTAGAGCTGGTAATACATATCTATAAGTTGGGTTCGGAATAAAAATAGGCCACAACGCGTTCTGGCCATCTTTGACAACGCGTTGTGGCCGTTCTGTGTTTTCCAGAACCCGATCCGATCCAGCCTGTCCTTTGCTGCTCTCCCCGAGCGACAGCGACGCCAAAAGCCGGGGCCGCACCCCACGCGGGATGCCCTAAGAGCGTGTAGTCTCGTTCATAAGTTTTATGCACTGGCTGGAGGCCTTAATTTATTTAGGCATCCACAGGAAAAGAAAAAAAAAATCAAGAAAAATTGTTTATTCAGAACAAAAAAAAACGCACATTACAAATATTATTATAAAATGACTTGAGGAGATACACCCACACAAAGTAGTCAAAAGCCTCGTACTCAAGTAGAAAAAGATTCAGACAGGAAAGTCTTGTAAAGCAGCCGACAACCTTCTTGACTGACCTACGAGATGCCATTCACAAAAAAAAAGATATATACAGATGTATTGTTGGAGCTGTCGTCAGAAGCACGAAAGTCGACAACCAGTCTTACCAAGGGGTATCATATTACCCTGTAATCGTGGTGTGAAGGTCAGATAGGCAGTCGCTCCATGTAAAATTCAGCTGCATCTGGTTAGACTGAAAGCCGACTCCAATATAGTTGGAAATAAGCACAGCAGATGATCATAATGATGAAAAAGAAATCATTGAACACATTTCCTTTTTATTCACTTTTATTTCGTTTGCAATGACTGTAGTTAGAGTAAAGCAATCATCATTACAAATTGCTATAGAATATAGAATTATCAGATTATTATTGTGTTACTAAATTCTTTGACTGATAGGCTTGCGTTACAACATAGGGGCGTAGCACTCTCCAATGTCATACTGTACAGGATTACCTATATATACTTAGTCATATACATAGATATGATGTTACATGTATATATATTAGTCAAGTAAATACCGTATAGGTAACTTCACCTATCTCTTTGGGTATTTCCTTCCGTCCTTTTAATGGCGATTGTCACTTGTTTCTGTTCATAAGGTCCGTTATATACGACACGGTTTTTTTACGGCGCGCTAACCGTACCATAGAATAATCGTGTGAGCTTGTATATCAGCCTATAACGTTCCCACTTCTGGGACACAGGCCTCCTCTCTGGGAGAGATGGTTTCCTTCACTGTTGCTGAGCTTGTATATGACACGGCAAACCACCGGATGACGCATACGGTGACGGCGGCGGCGCCGTGCCGTAGTGTCGCCGTATCTGTCAACAAGCTTCCATAGTTATCCATACAATACTGACGACCGTGCCTACACACGGCGAATCAGCTGTTGTTTTTAACGACAAAAACAATGTTTGTAATACATCGATTCTAAGTTTGCTGTCTCTTGGAGTATTCATTGCAATGAGTAAGGGTGTAACCTCTTTCATTCCTTGGCAACTAGGTAACAGGCAAAATATAGGATTCTAGGAACACTACCTAAAAACAATACTAGGTTGTCCTGCATTTGTTTACTTGCTAGTAAGTTGCGTCATTATTTCTCTTGAATAATAGGTAAATGCAATATTATTATTAGCGTAGTTCATTAAAAAGTTAGTCAACCATATGTCGTCAATCATATTATTTTGGAATTTCCATAGCAGCACTTTTAGTACATACAACTGACTTCATTTGTACGTCAAAGTTTAATTTGGCCTAATATATAAATTTGAATTATAATTAGGAAATTAATGAAACGGCAATAAACATGTTCAAGTCTAAACAACAAACCTACATGTATTAACAGGTCAGAGGTATTGCAGATGCTGTCCTGCTCGTAAGTTTGCGTACTCGCACAAGGACTTTGATACTTACATAAAATTCAGGTCGGTGGTGCCCACTTTATAAAAAAAAAACATTATTTTGAAAAGAGCTTTTTATCCATTCGGATATGCCAACCTCATCGTACCTTATCAACAATTTAATTTTAATTGAGGTAATTACATACGAGTACTATGTAACAGAAATAAAATCGTTGAAGAGGCTACCCAACCTCTTTGCAATCGCCGATCTAGGGTTTTTATTTTATTGCAGAATGTGCCTCTTGATCACACCTGGTGGAAAGCGATGGATGAGGTCTGTGATGGATCGAGCGTACCCAGAAGGTGTTCACTCTCATGAAGGCAGATGGGTTTACATGATTTGAATTAACCCAACGTAAAAAATGTTCAATTTGAATTTTGAAAAAAAAAGTATTTATTGCGACTCGTACAGGATTATAAACTAAACTAAACACAGTTAAAAATAAAAATAGAACAAAACATTTAAAAAAAAAAGGAATAAAAGGTATAATGAAACAGAAAGTCCTATACGAGGCCAAAAGGCTCCTATCTCAGCATGATGCTTCAACATTTAAAAATAAATGTCGCAGCGCTGGTATTCTGATAGGGCCCGCTGTGATGTCACGGGCAATCACAGTAATAAATAAATAATAAAAGAGATATAATTATGTAAAATATTAGCAATAAAATAAATATTATTTATTTCTAATCCGCGCCAGACGTAACCTCATTACTTGTCTCATTAATTTTCTTATCAATGATTCCCTTTCATTCTTGTTCTTAACACACTCCATCAACAAATATTGCTCATTTTACAGTTGCCCAAGACACAGACCTTTTTACGGAGATAAAGACCAAAGACAAAATGTTTATTTATTTTCATTCAGATAGTGTGCCATAATAACCATTAATTGTTTTCGTTTCATAACTCAGTGACGCCATCAATACTCGTATAATTGCTTTTAAAAATCTAGGATAATAGCGTTCTGGTTCAATTCTTTCAATCAACTTTCGGGGGTTATCGAAACAGATATCGTTTAATTGATCGACAATTTGAGCCTAATATTATTTATGTAAGTAGGTCTCTTCCCAATGGATTAACTCTTGGTGGTTAATTTGAACTTCAGATTGTACTAATAATTTCTTGAGGAGTCTCCCAAAATAGGACAGTATGAATTAATAATTTCGTTGGAAGGGGCTCGTGGCTAAGTAATAACAGCCGCACGGGTCGATGCCGCGGTCAGTTCGTGGATGGATGACCATCTTTACATCCTCCGTGCCTCGGAAAGCATGTTAAGTCGTTGTTCCTAGAAAAGGCTAGGCAGATTGAGTTTGAATCCAGTATTTGGGTTATTCTGCAAATAACATTGGTACACCAATGTTTGCCATACCTGCAAGGCTATAAATAGCTGATCTACATTTTTTATTTATCTCAGCGTGAAACCAAATGAAAACAATTTAATTGAATAATTTACTCTTTCAGGTCATTAATTTATATACAACATGACTAGTCTAATTTTGAGTTATAGAGCAACATACTCGTTATACTAAGGAATGTTTATAGAATCTGAATCCTACGTTAAAATTATGCTTTATGATGTTGCTTACTTCAAAAATACATTCTGGTAAAAAAACATAGTTTCCTTCATTTTCATCCGAAATTTTCAAACGCAACTCAATATTACATGTCCGGTAGAGTTTTGTAGTCAGAAATACTATTAAGAACGTTTTGTAAAGTACATTTCTTGTTGAGATTAGTCAATCAATCAACTCAGCCTATCGCAGTCCACTGGTGCACACAGGCCGCTCCCAGGCTGCGCCACAACACCCTGTCCTCCGCCTTCCGCACCCAGTCTGTCCCAGCCACCTTCTTAAGGTGATCGGTTCATCAAGTTGAGGGGGCGTCCCATACTACGCTTGCCGATACGCGGTCTCCACTCTAGGACTCGTCTGCTCCACCGGCCATGGCTCGGACCGGCCAGCCCGTTACGCGTCACACTTTGTCCTAGATTGGAATATGGTAAGTAGATAATGCTTTATAGAGATATAATTAAAACAATAATTAACATCCCGTGTTTCCCCCACTCAAGGGTGAAGTTTTAAAACGTATTTCTTAGCGACTTCGACAGTTCCCTTGAAGACATAATGTAGATTTTTATACGCGGTTATTTTTGTTCATCATACCGTATGTATTTACAGTTTTGTTATATCAATCTTTTAATGGTTTTCGTTAGTTGTGTCTCTTTGTGCTGTCCAAATAAATATTAATTATTTCATAGAACTTAATTATGAATATGAATTATGACTATATACTAGAGTTTATGTACAGAAAATCCAACTTATATTTGCGAATGTCCGTAGCAGAAACTCAACTAAACGGATAATTATAATTATATACTTAATACATAGGATATCACCGAGATTATTTTATTATAGGCTATAATATGTATATGCATTAGTGACTTATAATTATTATTTACATATATATTACTTTGCACAGATTAGACAAGTATTTGTTCAAAGCTCATTTGATTTTATGGCTGTTTTACTCGTAATTATGAATGCCTTTAACATAGATGTTTTATGTTGTTGTTGTTTGTTGTTATTGTTTGTTTGTTGTTGTTGTTGTTGATTTGTGTTGTTCTTTTTTTGTTTAATCATGTTGACAATCAAATAGGCAACGAACCAACCTAAGAGGCGTTCAGTTGGAGGTGGTGTACTGTTGTACATCCACCTACGTGGATGAAGATGATGACGAGACCCAAGCGGGAGTGGCAGTGGTAGTGTAGTGGCACCTTGTACAGTATGAGGCCATTGATGACAGCAGCATAATCTGCCTATGCTGCTATAATGTTCACACAGCTGGGACAAAGGCCTCCTTACAGTGAGAGGGAGTGGGCCGTAATCCATCGCGTGGGCCCAGTGTGGGTTGGTAGATGTCACATGTCTTCGAATTTCTGTTTCTGGGACATGGCGGTCTCCTCCCGATGTATTCCTTCAACGTTTTGAGAGCAGTAGTGATGAATAAATTACACAAAGAAAACCGCCTGCCTTGGTTCGAACCTACAACTTGTAAGTCAGGGCTGCTCTTACTAATAGCCCGAAAGTCTGACAATCAGCCTTGCCAAAAGGAGAAAAAGTTTTCCAAGGGATATCGCATTACCCAGTAACTGGGTTGTGAATCTGTAAGTGAGATAGGCAAAAGCTCCATGTAAGATACTGGTATAGCTGCATTCCGAAATTGGAAGCCCTAGTTATTGGGATAGGTCTAGAAAGATAATAAGGATGACATTGACGGACACAGCTGCCTTTGGAATCTGCCAACATGGAGTCGGGAATGGGGAAACCAAAAATTGAAGTTGTTTCTGACGGTTGATTTTATATATTTTAGTGATCTCGATAGATTGTGATGAAAGCTAACACCTTGAACCCACGCTGACCGAAGTGTCGATAAGTTGTTTATTGTTTCCAAATAAAAAGTTTTCTTTGTATTGTTTATTGAATGCGAAAATTTTATTTTAGAATAATAATATTGTTATATAAACCCAGTTCAATCCTTACAAAAATGTTGCTTATACGGATAATTAAAAGGAACATTTTTTTCTTTCTCTGGTCTGTTCAAATGACTTTTTTTTCATCATTTGCTGTGCGGTTTCGCTATAAGTTAAAGGGAACGTGAAATCATAGTATATTCCTAATATTCTCTACATATAATATCAGTTGATTTTGTTAATTTAAACTAAAACTTGTTGGTACATCTTTGGTCGGATGATAAAATGTTTTTTTCTTTTTTTCAAAATTATTAGATATTATTAAAAGTATTATTTTGAATCACCTTAGTATCCGGTAGTTTTCGTTATTCTGAACTTTATTGATTATTGATTTAACCGATTTTTTTTAAATTTAGGGATAGACGCAATACGTTTCTTCACTAAAAAGACTATTTGTTTTAGGTACGATAAAGGTCTCACCCCATTTCTTTATTGATTGGCAAGTTGAAGTGCACGTTGCAGTCAACAGTTTCACATAGCCATAGACAATAGTCTCAAGTTTTTTATCTATTCGCGTGGTAATAACAATGGCATGACACATTGACTATTATGTAGAGAGGTCTCCGTTACGGAGATAGGCTTAATCGTATCGGTTGAAAGGAAAATGTTCTGTCGATATACTTATAGAAAAACGTTTTCTCTGCACTACATTTTTCAACAAGACTGCTTGCATTGTGCGTTACATGCTCGTATTTCATCATAACCAGCCTACTATGTTCTCACTGCTGGGACTCTCTGTGAGAGGGAGTGGGTCATAACCCACCACGCGGCCCCAATGCGGCTTGGCGGATGTCACTTGTCTTCGAATTTTTGGTTCTAGGACATGCCGGTTTCCTCACGGTGTTTTCCTTCACCGTTTTGGGAGCAGTGGTGATGAAATAATTTACACAAAGTAAAGTGCCTGCTTTTGTTCGACCCCACGACGTACAAGTCGTAGTATAATATATTTCAGTATTCCTGGCAATCTCTAATAAAAAATAGTCTTCAAAGTCTTTAAATTCTCTCTTTAGTAGTCTTTAAATTAAGCAGTTGTAATATAGACCTTAACAGCCAAGGGGGGTTGCGATGCGTTACTGAACTTTTGAAGAGCCAATTAAGTTGAAAGTTTTCATCGGCATCAGCTGCTTTCCAACCAAGAAGGGACACGAGAAACAGCTTATACCGATGGCCCAATTGCAGCAATGAAATCGCCGCCAAAATGCACTGCTAAGGAGATTTCCGATGCGCTTGAAGTTGAAACTTGGAACTGGAACGTGGGAACTTGGCTGAAGATTTTTTTTTTAATCTTTAAACTATACCACCAAAATAATGTCAGTTCCTTATTGAGCTCAGGCCTTGGTAGGAAGGTACTACAGGGCAGCGCCATCTAGTTTTAAAATATTGAAGTATAAAAGTGTCTCAAAAAATCTAATTACAGAAATAAACATTTCATTTCATATAAGTGCAGTCTACTGATAATAGAATATCTGATAAGTAGAATAAAGATTGGCCGAGAGAATCACGTGAAGTAAGGAAGATGTTTTTTTTTTACTGACACCAATGATAATGACAGAAATTTTTAAAATTTTATATTAAAATAGAAATAACGGTAATATTAAATAAATAATCGTGTTTATTATTGTTTTATCTTTCTAAACTAGATGCTAAAATAAATAAACCGCACCTGATGTTTGCAGGAAAAAATATCGATATCCTTAATCGCTCACGTTGCAGAACAATGACAATTAAACGGAGTTTATTTGCCTATTAATAAATATCTAGATAAATATACCTACAGCACCCTAATTGCGTAACCCGCTATCAATCACAATCTGAATCATTTTGAAGGATATTCCTTATACATTGCTTCATATGTTCGAAAAAAATTCTGCTTAACAACGTAAATAACGCAATGAATGTTATTGAACTGTCAAAATGAAAGCGATTGCTACTGATAGTGTGTTACACAACTATCCCGCAGGTTAATTTTCAGGCTAATTGGCATGTGTTTAGGGCAATAGATACATAATGTGTATAGTTTTATTAAAGTCAGGTTTTGCTAGAAATATTACAGAATATACCCAATATACATAGTGTCAGAGATAACACAGGCTGGCGCACATTTCTTTTTTATTTTCCTTCTATAGAACGTCTTTAAATGCTACGAATATTTATTTGAAAATAGAATTACTGTAGGTAAGTTAGAGACAATACGCGTTCATTTTCATTTGTTTTTATTTTTTTTATCAAGATAACACAGTTATTTTGAAGTGCTTCGATAGGCCGTACACATGATCAAGTGTTATTAACTAAGTATATTATATTGAAAATTAATTTTATTCACTTATCAGATTAAGTTACTGGTAGGTTGTCACATCTAATGGTTCAACATTAATAATAATCTAACATTTAATTAATAACCAATCACGCCTGATGTTTCATTTGTGATACAAGTCGAAGCATAATTTAGATATCAAAAATATTTGTAGTAGAAGCTTCCATATATCTTCTTCGTTAGATCTATCCAGTATTACCCGATTACTATAATATAATTTCTTGGTAGTTAAACAAAAATATTTTTCTTCGCTTTCAACGTAAACTAATCTGACACGAAAAAATGTATACAATTTAGAGTTTCATCGCAAAAGTGTTATGATAAAATCATTCGTATAAACGAATATATTAGACACATATTTAAATGTTGACTTACTTTGAATTTCAAGCCTTTCTAGTTTATCTTCAGCCCTTTGCTTGACTTCAAGTGGGCTCTCGATGTGGTAGAATATGCTTGCGCCCACCAACAAATACATGATATGCAGCGCAAGCATGCAGGTCAGCTGCTTTTTGGACATCATCTTGACTAGTTTCTTTAATATAAACTTCTCCGAAAAAAGTCTTTACACTTATAAACACTTCTTCGTATCACAATTGTTTTTTTGTACTATTGTCACATACAATCACAAATGTTTCATAATCCATATCGTCCCTTGTAGAGGGATTAGCAACTGGAGCAATAAAAATCTCAAAATCTCCAATGTTTCTATGAATCGATTCAGAGGTAAACTGAGATCTAGCTGACACACACTCTTCTTTTTGTACCACATGTTAATAAAGTCTTCATTGAAGAAAATTACACAGACACTTCGAATTTTTATTTATTATTATGTTCGTATGTACATCGTGGTAAATGCGACTTGAGATGACACTTCCCGATTGACCGACGTTCGGCTCGAGCGGTCGATGCGTTAGAATGAGTTTCCCAGCGCGCGCGCCTGCGAATCGTGCGCCGTTTGCTCTTACGTCCTTTTTTTATACGGCAAGCTCTAAATATTTGTGTGACAACGACACGAATTAACTCGTCGTAAAGGATAATAAGTAAGGTTATTAACGACATAGTTATAGCACTAGTTCTGACGCAGTGATAATGTTAATACTTCGAGGCGAAAGATTTCGTTTATAACCGGGGATTAAAGGGGATTCTGCGTTTGATAAAGAGGTAGTTACATCACTGGCTGATAGCGAATTCTTCAGACACCTAACTTTGACGTAGCTTAGGCACGATTCATTAGGCTTCCCAGTGTTGACGATGGAAGTTTCTTCCATCCATTCCGTCAACATATTTATAATCACAATTATTTGTCAACTTATCATTTTTATCTTAATTAATTCGTGCGTATAATTAAAACAATAATCATTTATTAATTAATTGATTTTTGTTAAGTATTTTCTAGTGTACAATAAAGTATATATATAAATAAAAAAATAAAAAATAAGTTGATAAATAATTGTGTTTTAATAGCGTATACAATTATTCATTCATGTACCTACCATGATGTTCTAGTTTGAAGATTTCGCCTACATACATTTTACGTTGTTGATTCAGAGATAATCAGGGAGTTCCGCACATAAAGAGTGCTCACGAATAAAGTTAGGGTTGGCCATTGAATGGAACCATAATACAGACGCCAGCATATCGAGCTACCCGAAACTGTAAAATCTTAATCAACCTTGAACCTAATGCTTTAGCGATAAAGTTGAAAATCTATTAAAGAAATTTGACAAATTGTAGTAGTTTGATATGCTGGCGTCTGTACTTACCTATCTACATATTATTGTTACCTTTAAACATTGCCCAATGTTATTATTGCTAAGGTCTGACGTCACAAGTACGGGATTTCATTTCTCTTATCCTGTTGAGTCGAGCCTACGTGGGGTACAGTCTTTGGGATAATTAATAATAATAATTACCTTAGTATCAAGTCCTGCCTGTTGCGAGAAATGTTTATTTATTGCATGGCGGAGCAACCACGGTCTCACTCCCAGAAATGTAAGGTTGCTTGCGCAACCGATTGGACGCCTGGTGAGATACCCACCATAAAGCTGTGTATATTTTGCTGGCAGCACGACCATGGTTGCACCACAATTTTTTTAATTTGTACAAAAATTTGAGATTGAAACCTCCTAAGTAAGTAAGTAAGTCCCCTGAGTAAGTTCAACGATCCTATTGTTACGGCAGCAGAGTGCCAGGGGTTACTCCCTAAATCTGTCAACGAAGATACGGGTCCGACCGAGAGTAGTTGATCCGTCAAAACAAATATCATTTTTTTTTCGGACGGGCGTTTACATACTTCACGTAACTATGGACAACTGTCAAATCGTGTTGTCATACATCATAGGTCGGACCCCGAACTAATCTTATGTCCGTTAGTGATACGGAGTAGGAAACGCCACTTCGGTTAAAACGACGGATGTCATGCCTATGAAGTAGACCACCTTTTTTTTTTTTTTTTTTCGGGATGGGAAATCATCAAATGACCCCTCCCGCTCTGGGTGGAGCGGAAGGGAGTGTCAGACTCTTACTGACTAAAACCCACCCATGTTCCTTCCTTCGCCCTTTATGTTCCGGGGTAGCGGTAACCCTTTCGGACAATCCCGCTGAAAGTAGACCCCCTTATGTGGAAATGTGTCGCAAACTGTCACAACTCCTATTTCGCTGTTACCTGAAATCTTCAAGCAAAGTAACCTCTGCGCTGACACTGACAAAGCTTTGGGTCAAAAGAAAATTAAAACTGTTTTCCCATCGTCACAAAGAAGGTCAGGCGAAGGACTCGACAAGACTAATACGCTTGAGCTGCTTAGCGACGCTGTTCGTCTTTACCTTCCTGAGATATTATACAGGAAAGTTGAATGGATATTCCATTGAATTGTAGGTATATCACCACAGGTGACCATTAGGTCATAATGTATTAAACTGAAGATTCGTGCCAAGGACTCGTGACTAACTAATTACAGCCGCATGGGTCGTTCTTCAAGGTTAAGCAAGGTCGGTCCGTGGATGGGTGACCATCCATTACATACCGAAATCCCTCCGTGCCTTGGAAAGTACTTTAAGCCGTTATTACCGGCTGTAATTTGTAGATCTTTGACGTTATAGGTAGTTAGAAGCTAGAAAGTCGGACAATCAGTCTTACCAAGGGGTATCGTGTTATTCAGTAACTGGGTGGTGCTCAGATAAGCAGTCGCTCCATGTAAAATACTGGTATTCAGCTTCATCCAGTTAGAATGGACACCGACCCGGACTTCGTTGGGAAAGGGCTAGGTAGATGATGATACAAAGCGTCTTGCCGATGACGTACGGGGAAGCTAAAAGTTAGGGGTTTTCCTTGTACATCCCTATGCATGAAGTGAACGCATGTGAGTCAGTGGACGTCAGAGTTAACTGATTTTTGGCATACCGACTTACGTAGTAAGATGACTCACTTAAAATTATCACTACTTTTCTAGTCGCTCAGTTCACGAGCTTTCTCAAAATCCAGAATTTGCCATCATAGATTCGACAATAAATTTTTTTTTTTCTTTTAATGAATAGCGATTTTCATATTTTTCCGGAACCATTTTTGGCAATCATAATCAGCCTATAATGTTCCCACTGCTCGGATACAGGCCTCCTCTCGGTGAGAGGGAGTGGGCCGTAGCCCGTAGCTCACCACGCGGGTCCAGTGCGGGTTCTTAAATGTCATGCTTTCGAATTGTTGTTTCCTTACGGTATTTTCCTTCACCGTATTGATATTGGCAATGTAAATTAAATATTTGGCCCAATGGGATTTCCCATTTCAATTTCAATCATTTATTTCGGAAAAAATCCATATTTTAGTATTAGATCGTATTGCATTGGCAAAAACTTCCATAAAAAAATTAATTCCCTATTTACCCTGTAGGGGATGAATTCTCAAAAATCCTTCCTTCGGCAAATATAGACCTCTTATGCTTAATTTTATGTTTTAGCCTGTGCTTTGTCTATCGATAAATTTAATATTTATATTAAATAGATACCTATCTACCTATTGGCTACATAGAAGTTTTTACTACTAACGGTACATACCTACTTTTACAGGAGCCACTTCAGCATTCCACAAAAATCCTCAAAAGCGTTTTTATTCGAATTGGTCGAATAAAAAATATGTTAAAGTTAAAAAAAAGAAAAAATATGTTAAAGTTAAAAGCATTTGTTGGTTTCGGAAGTACTTTTTTGCGTGAACCCGGACGTTTTCCGTGCTTTTGTAATAACGTACTTAGTTTAGGTACATCTGTTTTATTCTTAAGACTTCTAGATAAGTGAGTACCTATGTAATTGTAGATGTCATGAGAACACAAAAATAAAATAATGCCTTGTTGGTCGATTCGGGCGAATCCACACTTTAAATAATTTAAGTATTTTTTTCGGTAGGCGATTCGCACGATGTTAATTTATTTGTTGGCGAATTGACAACTCCAGAAATAATGTATGCAATAAATAAAAACGCAATAAATAATCGCCTACAGAAAAATAAAATTGTTTAGAAGTTTCGATTTACCCGTTTCGTGCGAGTAAATTCGTGCGAATCGACCAATAAGTCAAATAAATAAATGCAACTATTTATTTAGGCCATTTATACATACTTCTAGGAAAATTAAGCTTTTATATGTATGTATACCGTAAGGCAACTTTTTCATTTCAATTTAGGAGAACCTTAAGTACCTATATTTATTTCAATGTAGATAATTGGTAGTATTTGAACGTAATACACACAGCAGCCTATATAGCAGTCCAGGGTTAAATAGGAACTCCATCGTTGATCCCTCTTATCCATCCACCACACCTTGCAAAGTACATACATCATCATCATCATCTGTCATTGGTGCAAAGAGTATTGACTTTGGCCAACGCCTACGTTTATAGTGAATCAGATAATTAAGATTTCAGCATATTATTCGTATGGCAGACACTTCTTTTTCTTCTACCTTCCTTCCTATATATATTATATCTTCTATATCTTGTTGGCCCAAAACTTCGCAACTTCCACGGCGTCGTCAGTGGCAGCGCAAAGGTCACTTTGACCGCATGGCTGGGACACAGAGGGCAGGATAGGAGGTGGACATGCATGGTTTGCGACATAGCTCCACAACTACTCCCTACTGCCGTTCCGTCGAGTTAGCACCACTTTACCAGGTTGGTTTTACGTCTTCCCACTTGTGTCCGGAGACGGTTCAGGGACTTCCAAGTGGGCCATGAAAGGTTATACCCTGCAGGGAGATGCTCCTTTAGTGGTAGATAGCAAGTAGGAGGGGGAAGAGAATCCTGCCACAGTTTGCAACTGGCGTCAGCCGGGTTTTAAAATAATAACTAAGAGAAGGTAGCTGATGACTACATGACGAAAACAAAGGAATACAACTGGCTTAGCTTGGAAGAGCCCAATGATGGCCAATGGACTTAGATAACTGCTAAAGTTAACTTCTTTTATGTTATTATAGCAACAGTTTTGTAACTCCCACAGAGCGCGGAATCACCGCGCCGGCATCGTCTAGAGACGGCAGTACCAAAAAAATTCGTGGTGCTGAAATCGTGCTGAGCGCACAAAGGCGACCCGTGGCAGAGCTGCTATTCGAAGCTGATTCTATACGTCATTTATGCCGTAGTGTGAGTAATCAGTGACACGCTTGATTTATATGGGAAGGGTTTTCAATGCCCCCTCTAGAGCGACCGCCAAGGCATCTCTGTCATCATCATCAGCCTATAACGTTCCCACTGCTGGGACACAGGCCTCGTCTCTATGAGACGGAGTGGGCCGTGATCTACCACGCGGGTCTAGTGCGGGTTGGTAGATGTCACATGTCTTCGAATTTTTGATTGTAGGACACTCTGTGCTCTATAGTAACTCCCGTCTACTTTTACATCAGCCTCTTCCAGGTTATTCCCGCTCGGCGTACTGCGTCACCTCCTCTCTTATCGGGCCAATGATCTCGCCAACACTTCACCAGCTCATCAAAATTACCTAGCTTTATCACGTGTATTTTCCCTCTATTTCTGTAATAATTTAACATCCAGTAGATATGGACTGCGTGATCAAACACAGATTAACAATGTGTCAATAAGAACGGGTAACATTTTTTCAAGAGGTAATATTAAAGTTATGATAACATTAATTAGTTTTACCGTTGCTAATAAACGAGTTATCTTTAATAAATTACGTTACATTCATTTCTGTTTTGTTAACAAGATTTTTTCCCCGGAATGCTGAAAACGTATCTACATAAGTAAGTGATGTGGCAAGATGAAATTACTCAACTTTCCTGGCAGATAAGTAATCCTTCGTCTCATTTTTAACATTCATTGGCGCCGATTCCCTTGTTCACAAACTAAACTAAATTTAAGTTCAATGCATCTTTTTCTTTTTATTTAATTTGGAAAAGGACAGAAGATAAATATTAGTTTAGTCCTGTCAAATTTGTCAGCGCCTGACGTAAATTGACGTATTTTTAGTAACCATTTTTTTAATCACGTCTAATCTGTTTATGGAATATCTTAATTTGACAGGACTAAACTAATATTTTATCTTCTGTCCTTTTCTTAATGAAATAGAAAGAAAAAGATGCACATAACTTAAATTTAGTTTAGTTTGTGAACAAGGGAATCAGCGCCACTATGTATCACCATATTTGCTATCAAAATTTTAGAAGTGTGACTCTTCAAATAATTCAGGGGGTCTATTCCGAAGTGGTATCGGCCGAATGTTCGGCCGTTTCCTGCTACGAAGTTACTATTTGGTTCGGTCGGTCCCGATCCTACACCCCTACACTCTTTCGAATATTGACTATGGTCCCGACCCAACTAAGCCGATCCGAACATTTTTCGCATTTATTAATAATATTCGGTTCGGCCATGAGTCGGTCCGATCCGATCATTCGCACTTTGCAATTCGTAGTAGACCCTCTGGTTTGTAACATTAAAAGAAACAAGAGAAACAGATACCTACCAACCAAAAACAAGAAATATGCCATCTGAAACTTGGCAGCAAAAACCTGATGAACAACAGTAGAATGTACTTCCACTACAGCTTATAGAACCCCATAAAATATACATACATAACATCATACCCCCCGAAGAAGAGAGAGAGAAGTATTACACGAAGGGTTAGGCAGATGTATAGGTTTAAGAACAACTTTATTTCTCATAAGAATTGCATACACAATTCACTTACTGAGAAACAATATCTATGACTAAGATTAATAATTAGAACGCACAGATGTACGTATATAAAACAACAAAAAAAAAAATAAAAAAAATGTGGGTAAACAGATGTGTAAAATAAACTCGATCGTAAGTTAACCAAGCACAACATGGATTTATGAATTTGATTTTTACTAGATGTGGCATTGATGGCATAGTCTGTTATTAGCAAGCTTGTTATTATAAGACTATTCCATTTTTAGTTTATTGTTCCATTTATAGTAAAATTGGAGGGTATATCTACAGTAAACCCATATTTTGCCAGTTATGTTTCAGTCCCATGTAATAGGGGGCGAGCCTGTTGTCAGAACACAAATTCTGACTCTTGAGAAAAAAAAAAACATAAAATATACATACTTGAAAAAAATCTACCATCATAGTAAAAAAACAACCATAAAGTACATCCGCACCAGACACTAGGATGGTCATTTAGATTAGTCAGCCAAGGAAAAAACAATACTCTCATAAGTAGGCAATTGTTTTGGAACTTATTACCAATGACGTTGGTGCATCTACGTCATCGATATCAGCTTAGTAACAATAGTGTGACATTTACTACGTGATCTAAGAAGGATACACAAGCGGTTAAATACTAGGAAAAGCCGGAAAGGAAAGGTTGAAGAGAGAAGGAAGGAAGTACAGGTAACAGCATCTAGTGATGCTGATAAAGAAACGCGTTGGAAGGACTGCACACGTCATGGTCATAGGAGCAAGTCTGACGGTTTAATTATAACGCCTTTTGATATAATAATATGTCAGGATAAGCGATGTCTGGAGCAGTGGTGGACTAGTGGCAACGGCCCCGACTTCCGAGTTTGTAGGTCGTGGGTTCGACCCCAGGCAGGCGCTTTACTTTGTGTAATTTATTTTCATCACCACTGCTCTCAAAACGGTGAAGGAAAACATCGTGAGGAAACCGGCATGTCCTAGAACCAAAAATTCGAAGACATGTGACATCTACCAACCCGCACTGGGCCCGCGCGGTGGATTATGGCCTACTCCCTCTCATCGAGAGGAGGCCTGTGTCCCAGCAGTGGGAACATTATAGGCTGATTATGTTATGTAAGCGAAGTCCTTGCCAGCGTTTACACGAAGGTATAAAATATGTTTTCTACATGTTGTGTCTCCTGTTTTCATTTACATCTAAAACAAGTTTCACCCGCATAAGTTTCAATTTCGTAGGAATATCAGGATATACAAAAGTCATAGTCTGCCCGTGTGCCAAATTTCATCCAAATCCGTTCAGCCGCGTGAAAGCGTAACAAACAAACACAAAAAAAACAAATCTCTTTATACTATTATTATATTATTAGTTTAGATAAGTATCACAGCTTGTATGTAAACGTGGGGTTACGATACGAAACAGAATGACAACCATTTCAGAAACCCTTTAAAACCAATTGAACATGCGGCCAATGACCAAAGTGGCAAACCGATATATACGTAACCGTACGTACCTTTGGATCAGGTATTAGGGACTTATTGATTTCACAACAACAGTCACATTTTCAGTTTGTGTAGTACAAGAGTTTAATCACGTAGGTACTCAACGTCGAAGTTCAAGCTACAGTTCCCTACCCAACTTTACTATTAATTACGTTCAACATGAACCAACTTCCAGTAAGATGAAATAAAATTATCTGCGCGCCATCAAAATTATTGAAAATTATATATACATATATAATATGTTCACAAGGCGATGATCAGTACGATATTAATTTTAGATCACATGGCGGTTTTAAACTGCATTTGTTTTAAACCATAATATGAACAGTGGGATGTTGACGAATGATCCCAACTTTGTACCATCAAATATCGCACCTACTGATCATCGCTGTATGCACGAGGCCTTAGGTAGCCTAAATTAAACATTGAAGATCAAATAAAAGCTTTAATTTCTACAGCTACAAGTACAAGTTCTACAGTTACAAAACTCGCAAAGCTCCCTGTCACAGAGTAGAAGCCTGTGTCTCAGCAGTGGGAAAGCTACAGGATTCTTGGTGGCCAGCATTTTAAAATAGATTATTCAATGACTCGTCATCACGGAAATCTTCCAATGTGTCCAAAAGATCAATGCCCTTGAAATGCCGGTCACAGGCAGTCACAGGAGTAAACTCGTCACTATCATCAGTCACAAATATTTGCCTCGGCGTGCTAATCTTCGCTTTAATCCTCCTTCAGGTTTAAAGGCATTAACGAGAAAGCCTGATCTAGTTCACGCGTCACTCTTGTGGCTATCTGAAGGTTGAACAATGGCTAATTAAAGGTTTATAGACTGTCATTTGAATGACAGGCAAATATTAAAAAATGGGACAAGGGTCTTCAATGTGGTGAAAAGCGGAAACAACTGAAATGATATGAAAATGATGAATGTTTATTTCTGTTGATCTAAGAACCGTCCTTTTTTTTGGTCAATATTTCAAAACTTTATGGCAACGGCATTTCCTAGTTAACTGATCCCTGAGATTATATGCTGAAACAAACTCAGAGGTCATGGTCTCTTTCAAAGTCCAACCATTATTATTTAGATTATATGTGAGTCTAACAGACAGGCGCTTTACTTTGTGTAAATTATTTCATCACCACTGCTCCCAAAACGGTGAAGGAAAACATCGTGAGGAAACCGGCATGTCCTAGAAGCAAAAATTCGAAGACATGTAACATCTACCAACCCGCACTGGGCCCGCGTGGTGGATTACGGCCCGCTACCTCTCACTGAGAGGAGGCCTGTGTCCCAGCAGTGGGAACATTATAGGCTGATTATGTATTATATGTATGTGAATCTAACAATGCAGAATGCAGGGCCATGTCTATTTCAGACATGGCCCTGACATACCTTTTTTAAGAAAGTGCTGTTGTATACTTTATGTTTTATCTATGGTTTTTATATGTCATCTTGACTTGTAAAATAAACGTCAGTGTGCTACTAGCTATCCGTCAGTTCATTTCTCCTTCCTAAGTCCTAGGCCTTCGCCCTCCGCAATATCCGCACACTTATCACTGGCGACGAGGACCAACTACAAAAAAAAACATGGCTCACTTCGGTATTTTGTCAAGTTTTGACCATGTCAACCAGACATGGGAAAATTACAAGCAGCGGATTTTGCAATGGTACATTGCAAACGATGTAGACGTGCCTATCGAAGATATTCTCACTCTTCTGGATAATCACTTCAGACCAAAAAAAATGTGGTTTTGGCGAGCGGTATAATTTTTATGCCGCTACACAAGGTCTGGAAGAAACATTTTCGCAGTGGGCTGCTAGGCTTCGCGGTCTGACCACGCATTGTGGATTTCTGAATATAGAAGAGGCGCTGCGCGACCGATTTGTTATGGGTATGCGGCCGGGACCGGAGAAAGATAAGCTTTTCGCGCGTGAACTTCAAGAAACCACACTGGCTAAAGCAGTAGCAGCAGGAGCAGCAGCATTGTCGTCGGCAGCGGTACAGGCGCCACCGTCGAGTGAGCCGTTGTTCAAAATCGAAATCAACTCAAAGGAATCGAGTGTTCAGTTTGCGGCTACAAAAACCACAAAACATCTCAGTGTCGGTTTGCAAGCTATACATGCAAGAAAGGTAACGTAAAAGGTCACCTACGCCGAATGTGCAAAAAGATAAATTTCGTAGGAACTGGCGGGTCGGGTGAGAGCGACGATGACGGTAAGACAAAAAAAATACGTTCATTCAGAGGTGAGCCTATGACTTTAGTAGTTTCGATTCAAAATATTAAGCTAAAGTTCGTAGTAGATACCGGATCGGCAGTCACAGCGATTTCAGAAAAAGTATGCAAAAAATATTTTAAATTGTTGCCATTATCACCAACGACGGATCAATTGCTTACATAGACGGGGTGTGTTATTCAGTGTTTAGGAATAGTGCAATTGCCTATCAGATATTGGACAAGACACAGGATGTTAATGTTAGAGTGATTCGCGATGGTGGTCCCCCAATTTTAGGGCGAGATTTTATTAGTTTGTTTGGATTACACATGTTGCAAATCAATTATTGTAAAACATCTCAAATTGCTGAACAGTTAAAATTACAGTTTCCATCGGTTTTCTCAGATGAATTAGGCTTATTTACAAAATATAAAGTTAAGTTACAGTTGAAAGAAAACGCAAAGCCAATTTTATATAAAGCTCGTCCTATAGCGTTTGCACTCAGAGATCAAATAAACGGTGAGATTGATCATTTGGTACATACGTATAAGTGTGTTAAAACCGGTTCAATTTTCAGAATACGCCGCACCAATTGTCCCTATATTAAAGCGCGATGGTCCAATCAGGTTATGTGTTGATTACTCTGTAAGCGTAAACAAACAGCTGATTGTCGAACAGTATCCGTTACCGACTGCTCAAGAACTTTTTAAAAAATTACACAGTTTTGCAAGTAGGATTTAACGCAAGCTTACTCACAATTTGTGTTAGATCCGGCGTCTCAGAAAATAACTTGTATCAATACTCACCGCGGTTTTTTTGTTTATACAAGATTAGTTTTAGGTCTTGCTAGTGCTCCTGCTATTTTTCAGCGGGCTACGGAGTGTTTACTGTCGGGATTGGACGGTGTTGTGTTTCCTTGACGACATCTGTGTTACAGGGGCAACTAAAGAGCATCACTTAGATAGGTTATGTGCAGTCTTGCAACGATTACAAGACCCGGGATTAACACTTCGTAAAGATAAGTGCGTGTTCTTCGAGAACCAATATTTAGGTTATACTATAGATAAGAATGGTTTAAGGAAATCAAACGAAAAGGTCAAAGCTATAGTCCAAGCACCTATACCAACAAACGTGAATACGTTACAATCGTTTTTGGGATTAGTCAATTATTATAGGAAGTTTATCCCTAACGCATCATCAATTTTGAGCCCGCTCTATTCATTGTTGCAAAAGGGCAATACATGGAAATGGGAGGTGATACATGATAATGCATTCAAAGCAACTAAGAAATGTTTAGCCTCAAATCAGGTTCTTGCTCATTTTGATCAAAATGCTCAAATAATTTTGACGGTGGACGCTTCGCCCAGCGGCATAGGAGCTATATTTTGTCACAGATAGGGTCAGACAAGGTGGAGCGCCCTGTATCGTTCGCTTCACTTACACTGAATGCAGCAGAGAAGCGGTATTCTCAGATACAAAAAGAGGCCACAGCTATTATTTTCGGAGTGCGACGTTTTCACCAGTACTTATATGGAAGATCAGTTCCGTTTGTGCTCCGTACCGACCACAAGCCCCTTTTATCTATTTTTGGTCCATATCGGGGTATTCCAGAGATCTCTGCAAATAGGTTGCAGCGTTACGCAATGTTCCTGAGGTTTAGGTTACAATTACACCATCGAATACATACGCAGCGTCGACAACAGCGCAGAGTTTTATCGCCCGCCAGTCTGAATGACAGTGAGTCAGCGGCGGCTAATGGGGGGTGTGGCTACAGGGCCGACGATAGTTTAGTCCCTGTAGAAGATCGCGCGTCTTATGTTAATTTTGTTACCGATGGTAGTTTACCCATTACAATTAGCGAAATTCGTGATGAAACTCAGAAAGATCCAGTATTAATTAAAGTTTTATCATATATCGTTAAAGGCTGGTCTAAGCGACTATCAGATATATTAATTAAGTCTTATTTTTTTATGTCAAAATCAGTTGTCGTATGAAGGCGGTTGTATTATGCGAGGGCGAAGGTTGTTATTCGAGAGACACTTCGGGCAAAATTATTATTAGAGCTACATAAGTCACATTTGGGTATCGTGAAACCGAAAGCGGAAGCGCGCAGCAGATTTTGGTTTCCAGGAATTGATAACGCTGTAGAGAAAATGATTGCGGATTGTGAGGTTTGTTTACAGTTGAGACAGTTACCAGCGCGTGCGCCACCAGCGCTGTGGCCACATCCACCGCAAGCTTTCTATCGTATTCACATAGATTTTCTCGGCCCCATACATAACCGTTCCTACTTGGTGATGGTGGATGCGTACTCGAAGTGGGTAAAAGCTTACGATATGGGAACGAGTACGTCATCATTATCTGTGATTAATAAAATGTATGAATACATGGCACGATTTGGCTTATCGCATACTATAGTCAGTGACAATGGCACACAGTTTACTTCCTCAGAATTTAGGACGTTTTGTGTTTCAAATGGTATTTCGCATGTGACGTCGCCGGTTTATCATCCGGCTTGTAACGGGCAGGCGGAAAGCTACGTGAAGGTGGTTAAAAAAGGAATCAAATCACAAGATTTGATTCCTTTTTTAACCACCTTCACCTATCACCTTCACTACTACATAACATACAAATGTTATGTAGTAGTAATGTCACGGGATTAAATAATAACTTGCTTAAATATCTATTTGATTATAGAAATTCCATACATTCTGCAACGGGCTGTTCATCTGCTCAGTTGGTTTTTGGTCATAAACTGAGATCACGATTAGATTTAATTACACTTAGTCTATCACTCTCACCCGAAACGTCGAAAACAAACAGTGTTTGCAGTCTAAACAGAAAACTGACAAAACTATTAAATACTTTAAACAAGGAGACAATGTTTTGTATAAAAAAAACAGCACTAATAAACAAGGGACTTGGAAAAGAGGTGTAATCATTAAAAAAATAGGAAAAGTTGTATAAATAGTTCAGGATTGCAATACTTTGTTGAAGGTAAAAAAACACAAGAATCAATTATTAGCATTCCACGGCACAGCAAGAAACTTGCACGGGCCGAGTGAATGAATATAATAATATAATAATCTTCTCTTTTTTATTTAACTGAATACGTATATTGACATATTGTAAGTTGTCTCATTGGTCTAGTGGTCGCAAGCGCTACTGCTGAGCATGTGGTCCTGGGTTCGATTCCTAGGTTTTTCTATCAGGAATTTCTCAATAGCTGCCCGGAGTCTAGATAGAAGAATTAGAAGATCAACAAGTAACTTCGGAACAGTCGGAACCAAACCCAGCACCTCCAGAGGATGGTAGTGCGTCGGACGCTGGACGGGAGGGAAATAGAGAAGACGAAGTATTCTATGATGCAACAGATGCGACTAATGGAGATACTGCTGTGGATTCAAGTCAGCCACCACAGCCAATAAGACAAACGGTTGACGTAAAAAGACTGCGAGCTGTGCCTAGAGTAGACTATAAGCGTTTTCATTAAAGTTTTGATTTATGTTTATTTTGTCAAGCTAGGGGAAGGAATGTACGGGCTGGGGCCGCCTTCAAGCGGCTCTTGCCCAACCTGGGGGGGCCAAACGCCTCCTGCCGGAGGCTTTACGCGGGGGTCGTGCGGTCCATGGCCCTATACGGGGCCCCGGTGTGGGCGCGTTCACTGCGGCTGCGAGCCGCCCACTACCTGAACGCGCCCCAGAAGGTGGTAGCCGTAAGGCTAATCCGGGGCTACCGCACGATCTCGCGCGAGGCGGCAAGCCTCCTTGCCGGACTGCCGCCATGGGATCTGGAGGCGATAGTCCTCGCGCGCCTGCATGAGTGGCGCGCGGAGGCACTACGCCGGGGGGAAAGTCCGCTCCCGCGGCAAATTGCTGCGGAGCGGACGGACCTCCGGCTCGATCTCATGGCGACATGGAAAGAGCGACTGTCGCAACCCAGCGCAGGGCACGCCGCGATAGCGGCGATAAGACCCCTCTTTGAGGAGTGGCTAGAGAGGCGCCACGGCGCCCTCACCTACCGCCTGACGCAGGTCCTCACCGGACACGGAAGTTTCGGGAGGTTCCTGCACATGATCAGGCGGGAGGAAACGCCCGGGTGTCACCATTGCCAGGATCGCCCAGAGGACACGGTGGAGCACACGGTGGAGGTCTGCCCCGCTTGGGCGGAGCACCGCCGTGTCCTCGTGGAGGCGATCGGCAGCGGCGGCGGCCTCTCGCGCCCGGACCTGGTGCAAGCCATGGTCCGGAGCGAGAGGGAGTGGGAGGCAGTCGCCTCCTTCTGCGAAGCAGTCATGCTAGCGAAGGAGGTGGCGGGACGGATGAGGGAGAGAGCCTCCCGTCCAAGCCGCCGCGGGAGACGCCCCGGGCGTCGGGAGTCGAGAGACGACTACCGGCCACCGTAGGCGCGGGCCTGCGGGCGGAGAGCAATGGGTAGCTCACCGCCCGATCAGGACCAGGCCCGTGCCGGACGGCGCGTAAGTGTTCCACGCGCGCCTCAAAGAGATGTCAGCATAATTCGAGGGGCCCCTTAGGGCCGAAGCCTGCCGGGGCAGCGGGATTGTCCGGAAGGGTTACCGCTACCCCGGAACATAAAGGGCGAAGGAAGGAACATGGGTGGGTTTTAGTCAGTAAGAGTCTGACACTCCCTTCCGCTCCACCCAGAGCGGGAGGAGTCATTTGATGATTTCCCATCCCAAAAAAAAAAAAAAAAAAAGGGGAAGGAATGTGGTATACTAGTTTTATCTATGGTTTTTATATGTCATCTTGACTTGTAAAATAAACGCCAGTGTGCTATTAGCTATCCGTCAGTTCATTTCTCCTTCCTAAGTCCTAGGCCCTCGCCCTCCGCAATATCCGCATACTTATCAGTGCCATTGCAGTTTGAGATGACATGTCCCAACAGAAGGTGCAACTGTTTTAGGTTTGAGAATTACTCTGTTATATATGACCCCTGCTCGATTGTTATGATATTTATTACCAATGTCTATGATTTTGCAAAATTCTCGGTAGAGAAGTCTTTGATCTTTCTTCAATCACCTTCCACTCCATAATCTTGTCCTTCTATATTGTAAACTCACTCATTAACTATAGTTATAGCTTCCTACTATGAATTAGACTCATAAATAGCTTTCGATATATTGAATTTTCTACCATTTGCAAGTATTTTGGCACGATAATATCATTCTGAGTACTGATATCCATTAATATTATCAGTATTTACGAGTCTATTGATTCAATGTGTCTTTAGGTGACAGATTTACTCCTATTTCCTCGACACGCGTTGTCACATATAGACTTGTATTTTTGGCAATATATTCAAGGTTCCGATATATTTGATTCATCCTTGTTCCGTCATATTTCCTTGTCATCTTCATGACGAGGTAAATAAACATAGTTCATTGTTTGCAAATTTTACAGGAATGTGGTCAATGTCTCGTATTTTGAAGTTTTATCATTTTATTGCAACGTCTTTAGCATTATAATCTCTTAATCAGGTAAATGATCACGGCCATTTAACTCAAAGCTATCAACGTTATGCCGAAATCATAAGTCTATAGTTTTTGTAACGAGGAAAATGCCTCATGGTTCATGTTTTATTCCCCTACTTGTGATCTTTTTACGATTGCTTTGCTGTGTAGGAAATTAAAACAACCTACATAGATTTCCTTCTAAAATTCGGTTGAATGAAATCATCTCTGTATACAAAAGTTTTTTTTTTTACCCATGTGCTACATATTTTTGATCTAGCTATTTGCCTTGATGAACATTTTATTACGAGTCTATCTAGTTCACAGGACCAGTTAGTTAGATCTGCTCGCGTAGCATGACCAATTCTATCTCTATTCTACCAAGAATAGACAAAGTTCTTTCTATGCCACTCGTCATTTCTTCTGATCTGTCCGAGCATGGGGCGACCCGTAGACTCGCGTTTCTATGAAGACAAAACATGTTTATTATTTCCATAGCAACGGGGAACAAAGAAAATCAGTATAGATTCTTCGTCTCTGATTCTAGTCATGCTTGACATTTGTGGACTTGTGTCAACTGAAGAGTAGAAACATTTCTTCTCTTCATCGCCATGCTTGAGGCGGTAGTAAGCTTTCTACAATGTGTCATTTTGTTTATTCTTCTGTCGATAAAACATTCTATAAGTCTGTTTATTCGTCGATAGAACCCGTTTCTATGGTGGTCATGGTAGATGTGGGTTAGTTATTTTGAAAAGATACCTACCTATCTCGATAGTTATCTTCTAACATGAATGCATTACTCATGCGATGAAAGATGACTTCTGGCTATTCACCACTACTTGTACTAAGTGACTCCTCGGCTTTGGTTACAGGATTTCTGTCATTTTCTTTTATTACCATAATTTCTTATTATGAACATAGGTAGGTACTTCAGAACCAAAGCTAAATATATAATGTCATCATTTAGAAACTTATGCCGCTGCATAAATCATGCATTATTCTAATTGGTAGTGAGCAAGTGATTAGCACTGATTATACTGTCGTCGTCTGAACCAATTATTTCACTAATTGGTACACTTCCCTGTGTATTTAACTAATATTACTTAGAGAGGTAGATATTAGCGTGTTGCAATTAGTATTAAAGTTAAGGCTATGTGCAAATAAACAATTACTGGAACACGACAATCGTCGACCGAGTTGGAGACTTGGAATGACTAATATAGGTGCGAAAAGCAGCCTTTGTGGTGTCACTTACAGCACAATTCAAGCTTTTTGGCGGGCCGGAATATGAGGCGAGTCGCTGCGCGGTAACAAATTCATGGGTCAGCGGACTCAGCGGGGGTGAGGGGTGAGGTACGGCGCAGCGAGTGCGCACATCAGAGCTGCCATAAAGTTTGTTGCGAACAATACCCAAGAAAGGCTTAAGCTCAAAAGTGGACTTCAAAAATGCTGAATTGATTGACGCGTATATTAATTTTGTTACGTAAGTTAAAAATATGACTTATAAAAGCATATAAAAAAAAAGCCAAAAAGCTTACAATGCTCTGCGCATCCAATATAATAACGCATTCAGGGTATTGTTGCGATTGCCGCGCTTCTGTAGTGCCTCGGCGATGTTTGCAGATGCACGCACTGACGGATTTGATGCACTTTGGCGTAAGAAATCTGCCTCGCTACTCCGCAGGCTGCGTGGCAGTCCCAACACTATTCTGCAATCAATAGCCGCCCGGGCAGATAGTCCGCTAGTGTGGGCGATTACAAACCGGACCCGTTCTTTTTTAGTTATTAAGTACTAACATAGGCTAAGCTATCTTTGTTACTAACACTGTAGACCATTGTAGTCTGAATCAATAAAGATTATTATTATTATTATTATTATTATATATACCAAACCTATCAATGATTCAGCATAAGGATTGCAGTGAATTCATCATATGGATTGCAGTGAAATGCGAATATACCTGACGAATGCGTAAATAAATCTCAGTCAAATAGCCTAATTGTGGTCAGAATTTTCAAATACAACGCGTATTTGAAAAATCTGACCACAGTTAGGCTAGTTTGTACCTATATCCAGTGAGTAATTCTATCAATATTTGTTATATTAGTAGGTAGGTAAATTGATCATGAAATCCCATTCGTTTATGGTGTGACGTTGATCTACACGTCTAGGTATATACTTACGTTCTTTAACACCTACCTGCGTAAATAGGCGAGGAAATTACGTTAATGTTCCTACGTAATTATCTACGTTTTTTCCTCTACATTGCGATAGGTAAGGTAGGATCAGCTGTTTACTAGTTACTAGTGACCCGCTCCTGCGGGGTAACTCCGTAACACTAACAATATGCAATGTCTTTCATATTGACAGTTCAACAATATTCATTGCGTTATTTACGTTGTTGAGCAAATTAATTTTTCGGTAATATGAAGCAATGGATTAACAATATCCTTCAAAATGATTCGGATTGTAACAGTTAGGGTGCTGCTTCGCACGGTTTTTACGACTTGACTAAACTTTGGGATTAATTTATTATATTTAAGTTTAATATAAGTGATGGAAAACCGCATGAAAATCCGTTGCGTTGTTTCGAAGTACATCCCGGTGACACAGCCAGACACGAAAAGCGACTTTTATTTAAAACATGTATAGATATAATCCCACTAAACGCACAACGCCATCGCGGCAGGCCAAGACGAAGATGGCGGGACGAGCTTGACTCCTACCGTAAGGACTGGCTCGCAAAAGACAAAATTGTGTGAAAAAGGGAGAGGGAGGCCTTTGCCCTGCAATGGGACCATACAGGCTAGTTAGATTAGATAGATATAGGTTGAAGAAGCCTCTTGTGAACAAAATCGTCCGTAAGCATCTATTTCATCGATAACTATTTTTTCCCCTTTTTTTTTTCGGATGGGAAATCATCAAATGACCCCTCCCGCTCTGGGTGGAGCGGAAGGGAGTGTCAGACTCTTACTGACTAAAACCCACCATGTTCCTTCCTTTGCCCTTTATGTTCCGGGGTAACGGTAACCCTTTCGGACAATCCCGCTGACCTGGTAGGCTTCGGCCCTAAGGGGCCCCTCAAATTATGCTGACAACTCTTTGAGGCGCGCGTGGAACACTTACGCGCCGTCCGGCACGTGCCTGGTCCTGATCGGACGGTGAGCTACCCATTGCTCTCTCCCTCATCTGTCCCGCCACCTCCTTCGCTAGTATGACTGCTTCCCAGAAGGAGGCGACTGCCTCCCACTCCCTCTCGCCACTATTTTTTTTTTCCCTTCAAGCAGCATTTCTGTTTGAAAGGTTCGGGTAATGAAGTGCAATTGCTGAGATGAATGAGGTTTTTCAAATTCTTTTCCTAAATCAGCCATGCATTGGCTTTCCTCTTGGTCATGTAGAGATTTCCATTTGTGGTGGCATCTCCTTCCTAGGAATCAGTTAAGAAAAAATAATAAAATCCACAGCGAATTTTATCATATCTAAGTTTATCATGATTCGAAATTTTCGCCCAAAACCTTGCACTGACACATGGAGCACCTATGTCTAAACTAGGGCGTTTTGTTTTGGTAATAGAGCAAGGATTCCATATTTTCTGTAGGTAGTATGAGCCTACCTCGAGATCGGGCATTAGGTCGAGTTTAGACACCATTTATTTTCCTAGTTCGTGCGTAAACGAAAAAGCGGCACAACAAATGATAAGTTGAATAACGAATGATACCAAACTAAACGTTAGTCGTCAAAAACCTTATATAAGTATGAATGCGCCATTCTTGCGTAGCTATTCAGTAATATATGAAAGCTGTACTACAATATGGCTAATCGAATCATGACCTGCCTGAACATAGGATTTCCGAACTTTAGCGCATGTACAATCACTCACACTCGCCTCATATCACGATTTGGTTCCTAAAAAAATTATTGCGCAGCCTTCTGCGGACATTTCAGATCGTCCATAATTCCTCGGCCGTATCGTACTATAAAGGGCTTGAAGAGCCCTCTGAGGTAACGGGAGGAGTCAAACAACTATAAGACTCCTTTAAGATTATATTGTAAGCACGTCTTTACACATTTCTTACTAAATTACCACTCACTGTTATAAACAAAAATCCTAATAGAAAATATATGACATTAGCTTGAACGTTCGAATGTAACCCGCGCTAAATTATAGCCGGCCTGCACTATATGAGGTTGCCTTCGGCAGACAAACCTCTACAGTACTCTGGCTAAGGTTCTGAAACGCTTTTCATACATAATAATACCTAATTTTTGACGTTCAAAAGTGCCTTTTAAGCTGCCTATCTATACTTATAATAAATCTGTAGAAGTGAAAATTCTGTACATTGAAAATATCAAAAAAATAAACGGCAGGGGGTGTTACTAGACCGACACCGAACCCAAAAATGTGATTAAAAAAATTTTTGTCTGTCTGTCTGTCTGTTTGTTCAGGCATCACGTAAAAACTACCGGTTCGATTACGATGAAACTTGGTATAGTTATTCTTTAATATCCTGGGCACCACACTGGGTACTTTTTATCCCGGAAAAGTATATACAATAAAAAAAAAACTTAATTTTGCGGTTTGATCCCTAGACCCGATTACTGTACCAACCGCAAATAATAAGTTTGTCGTAGGTTACGTCACCCGCAGTGGAGTTCACTAAGGGGCGCTGCACACGGCTAAGATACTATAATATTTTATCTTAAGATACAATATCGCAAAATCCCTAAAAGCTAATATCTTAGTTTTTAGGGATTTTGCTTATTTATTGAGTTTAGATTAGTTATCATCAGAAATAGGTTTATTTAGGTAGGTAGGTATTTTATTTTCTGTTATTGAGTTTATTTTTTTTTAATTAGGTAGGTACTTAGGTTTACTTTTATAAGGCGTAGACGTAAATAATAAATAATGATTAATATCTCATAATTCATTCATTTCTGAATAAATTATGAGATCTTAATCATTATTTTCAAAAACAACTACCTTTTGGAGCGAAGTAGGGTCTTAAAAAATAACAGATTTGACTAAATGCGTATGAAAATGAAAATATACACACTAAGTACTTATATAAAAAACATATTTTTTAATTTTTGTTTGTCTGTTTGTTGCGGCTAATCTTCGAAACGGCTGGACCGGTTCTGACGGGACTTTCACTGGCAGATAGCTGATGTTATGGAGTAACATAGATTTAATTATTTAAACTTTTTGCATACAAAAAAAGGTACAAAGGCTGACTTAATGCCTTAATAGGCTGTATAGGCTACTTTTTGTTTCGGTAGCATGCTCCCGTGGGATAATTTCCGACATCCACGCGGGAGAAGCCGCGGGCAGAAGCTAGTTTGAAATAAATGCTTTGACTTTAAATATAAAATTGTTCTCTCTGTGTATATTTACATACAGAGAACAATTTTCTACTATTCCACCTACTCCAAAAACTGCACCTTGAGCGAAGGTAATGCCACCACTGCCTATGCTGCAGACGTTAAAAATGTTTAAGGCAATCGAAACACAAACAGGATCTAGGGACTATGCAATAGCGACTACCAACTATAGGTAGGTACTTAACTATACAAGTACCCATCCGCTGTATTTTTGGTAAAAGATTCACGTAATTTTTACCACTAACGGCTAGTCATAGTCAAAAATAAAAACCGTCGCTACTTGTCTTATTCAAAACACCCAACTAGCACATATTCGTAGAGAACCTACGAGCCGTAACACCGAGAGTCTCCATGACCTCACCATTCGCCATCAATGCTAACGATTCCGATCGTCTTCCGATACGAGATTAGTATTCCAGTCGTCTCCTTAATCACTGCTCTGTGCAATATTGCATTTATTTGTATACTATTTAACGAATGCATGGCCGAAGTGAATGCTAAGAGGTGGAACAGGGACATTTGGCAGCTGGCAGGCTACCAAAATTGAGACCATAGAATAACTGGTATTGTGTTGTACCAAAGAATCGTTGCTGCAGCATAATCTGTCCTAAATCCGCCCAGGCATGTCTCTTGTGGGTTTGTTGGATTACCATTCACCAATGCTGTCGAGAGCAGCGGTGGCGCAATGGTAACGGCCGCGATTTACGAGTTATAGGTCTTTGGTTTGAACCCAGTCATACGCTTTACTTTATGTACTTTGTGTAAATTATTTCATCACCACTGCTCTCAAAACGGTGAAGGAAAACATGTGAGGAAACCGGCATCTCCCAGAACCAAAAATTCGACGACATGTGACATCTACCAACCCGCACTGGGACCGCGTGGTAGATGTGCAGTGCCCACTCCCTCTCGAAGAGAGGAGGCCTGTGTCTTAGCAGTGGGAACAATATTGGCTGATTATGATGATGATTATGATGAATGCTGTTTAACTCTTGCTTGTCTGGTACGATTACCAGAGGGGCAATTTTCGTATTTTTAAGAACGTTCACAGTCTGATCTCAGTCTCAATCTGTCAAAAATACCTCTAATTTCCCTACATTTTGACAAGATTTTGACATTTGTTTGTCTTTTGAACATTTTAAGTTACGAGAATTGCCCCTCAGGTATTTGCTTCTTCGATAGTGGATTAATACTAGCTGGATACTTACTTCGATAGATCAATACTGTGTTGTTTAGCTCTACTTACCTGATACCGCTCTCTTCATACCTTCGCCAGCGTAGCAAAGCGTAGTTTTATAAAGTAAGTCGGGAAGGCTCAGCTTGAATTGAGCGATGAATGCTTATGCGAATCCCGCATCCCCGGCCATAGGCAGAGGTAAAACACCGCGGTGTTTTTAGCCGGGATGAGTCCGGCCCCACGATGGAGGTTGTCCATGAGGATTTCCTACGCGCAACAAAATAAAAAGGCTCAGCTTGATTTAAAAGTGCTCATAGTGCCTACAAAATATTTTCAAACAAGTAGGTAATAAGGAGGGAAGGTAGAGGAGTTAGGGTAGGTGGGTAAATTGTATGGTGTACAATAAAGAGTATTCTATTCTATTCTATTCTATTCTATTCTGTTCTAGGTACTTTTAGATGTGTAATAAAAATAAAGAAAGCGTCTGATCAGAAGTAGTTGCTTTATTCAATCGTAGACAGCTTGCCATCTGCCCTCTTCACTCTGCTCATGCGTTCCGGACACAGATAAAAGCTGTGGTTCCGTATGTCTCGATTCAGAGGTCGGGACTGACCGACAGCCACAACAATTCTATTGACAATAGTCTGATTTATGTATTGATTGACACAAGCCAGTAGGTAAAGCTAAGCTGACGTAGTAAATGCTGGCTTATATAAATTGTATGGAACTAGATGTGCCTGCGATTTCGTTTGCGTGCATTTCGGAAAATAATTATTTTTCTAAAATAAAAGTAGACTAGAAGTTACTCCTTATAACATCAGCTATCTGCTCACTAGCTCACAAGGATTTTATGGAGTAACGGCTGGACCGATTTTGACGGGACTTTGGTGAAAGTCCCATCAAAATCGAACGGTTTCGGAGATTAGCCGGAACAAACAGACAGACAAAATTAAAAAAAAAATGGTATAAGTACCGTAAGTATATACTTTCATAATTTATGCATTTATTAAAAGCTGTTATTTTGACTTTACAAACAGACACTTGTTTATTTGTAAGTATAGAATATACTTAGATTGTACTAGCTGCGCCCCGCAGTTTCACCCGCATAAGTTTCGATGCCGTAAGTAAATCGGGATAAAAAGTATCCTATATGTTAATCCTGGTTATAAGCCATCTGTGTGCCAAATTTCATCCAAATCCGTTCAGTAGTTTTTACGTGAAAGAGTAACAAACATCCATCCATCCATTCATACAAACTTTTACGTTTACAATATTAGTAGAATAGATTTAGACTTCCTACCTCCAGTAAGTTACCTACATAGTAACCTCTTTAAGATTTAACTAAATATAAAACGTCATCAATAGATGTATAATTCCCCCAACAACTTTTAATTTCCTTCCTTAAGCGCAAATATATTTTTCTATGAAAGACAAAACCGTTATTATTTAATTACTTGGTTACCACCATACTACTTACCTCATTCAAATCTGGGCGAGTCCAAAATGTTTTCCCAAGTACTTAGGTAAGTCATGACGTATGTAGATATACGTTAAGACAATTAATCCGTGTATTAATTAGGTACATCCACAGCTTACGTCCGTCGATAGTCGGAACTAAGGAAAATGTGAAGACAGGAAAAGTTATTAATAAATATGTTGCATTAACTGAATAGGTAAGTGGTCAGACTGGCAATTGAAGATTCCTACTTTATTTTTATTTTTTATTAGCCGTTAATGTTCCACTGCTGGGCAAAGGCGGGAGGCCTTTGCCCAGCAGTGGTACTCTCTTCCCACCTCTCGCTGTCCAGAGCTGCCAAGGACTAATCTTTATGAAAGGAGTCCAGTCCCGCCATCTTCGTCTGGGCCTGCCGCGATGTCGTTTGCCATTAAGCGGAACCCACTGGGTCGTAAGTTTGGCCCATTGATCGTCTGACATGCGGTAAATGTGTCCAGCCCAATTCCATTTAAGCGTGGCAGCTTGCCTAGTGACATCAGCAGTGCGATTCTGTAACCATCTCACAGTGAAAACTTAGGTGAAGTGAGCGTGGAGTGACCTGTCATTCCAACTAATGCTAGGGATTGACTTTATTGACAGCTCACTCTAAGCTCACTTCACCAAACTTTTCACGGTGAGATTTATACAGAATCGATCGGCAGTTATTTTAGTGATGGAACGGATTGTTGTATTCTTAACCCGGTTTACAAGTTTTATACCGAGAATACTCCGTTCCATAGCTCTCTGGCAAACAAGATTCCTACTTACCTAGTGATAAAACTTTTTTTTATCAAGACCAGTGGTGGTCCAGTGGCATAGTGATGGCATAAGCCCCGACGCGACGAAGTTGTAAGTTCCAACGAACAGCGGGCAGATAACTTTTGCTGAAAACATTTGGTGTCCACTGCAAGATCATACAAAATGTGTCTAGGTACTAAAAGTGACGCAGGAGAATTTTTGCAATGCGTTGCGATGCGGCCCGCCCCGATGTGCACGAGTCTTATCTTACCCTAGGATATTATTTTAAAACCACTTATTACTAATTTTAATTTAAAGCTTTTACTGAAGAATCTTTAGACGAAATAACAGGCAAGCACAGGTAGGTACCCTTTTGTAAATTGAAAAGGCTTTTTTTTTGAGAATATCTGATTAGTCCAAAAATTAATCTTAAATATGAGTAGTAGGTAGGAACCGGACACATCTAACGGAAATCTTTAAAAAAAAAAATAAGTAAAGGTAAGTGCTGGTTTTTATAGAGGTTATAATATAATGTATGAACTATCGAATACAAAACAGATTGCTATTCTAGTACAAAAAAAAAATGATCAGCAAATGTTCAGTCAAAAAGCACTGCCTCCTCTTGGGCGATGATTAAGACTAAAGAAGGGGGGGGGGGGGAGTTAAAGATCACTGTGAAATTGACAGTGATGAAACGTCTGAGGTAAACAACTGTGGAAGGCCTGTAGTTGATTATGGCCCAGACTTTCAGACTGAGACGATGTCTGAATCCCAAGTCCCAGCAATGCGAACATTATAGACTGATCGTGACAATTTATTAATCACTGTAAGTAGTTGATTTATCTTAAGCGGTGGACATTGCTACTGTTATAAGTAACTGAAGAGTCATTACAAGTGGCAGGTTTAATAGTGTTATTGCCAAGTATTTTCAACGCTATTTAAAACTTCTGAAAACCTTCTTAGAATCAATCATTCGAAAGGAAATATTTTATAAAAATATTCTCTATCAAACTATATCTATTAAACTATTAGGAAATGTTAAATAAACACCTATTTAACATTTTCAGGAATTTTCTAATAGTTTGATAGATAATATTTGAAAATTGACAAATGCACTTAACCAGAAAATGGTTAGCACCAAAGTTAGCAGTAGTAGGTAATAAAAAATAAATTGGTTTCTATCGTTGCATTATCACCAAAATATGAATAACATTACCAAAAAACCTGACATAAAATACGTGAAAAGTTTCTTTTTGAGGTCCATCGCGCGTTTTTCACATGACCACCAAACAACAGCAGGTACGAATGCGATGGATGCGAAAATGTCGTGATTTGAAGGTTTTTGATCTCTGAACAACCTTCTAGAGCGTGTAATCGTACGTAACTGGCTGTCTATTAGCACCCTGACGACATTGCCGTTATGAACTAATTAGGTTGAAGATATTAGGTGCTTCCATAACGTTCTCCTCAAAATGTCTAGTAGATAGGTACTCAGGGACTTTACTATGAGCACACTCTGAAGGAAAAGGGATATGTAATAAGGCTAGGTGGAGAGAGAGAACCTGGATGGAACTGGCACAGGAGCGATTAAATGGCTCAAGCATAGAAAGGCCTAATATGAGGCCTAGGTGGGTGAAATTGGGCTATGGATACTAAAGATGGTGGGGCGCGTGACGAGACGTTGATAAATCACTTAATATCGAGGGATAATCAATATGGGTGATCAATCAACGTCTTAAAAAATACCTATAAGTAGTTAGCTACCTGACATTAGGATGAGTGAAAGGTACCTATGTATTTTTTTAGGAATCTTTCTAGATCTGAAGTCAGTACACGCACTACACACGTTTGCAATGTTATGTAGGAATGTAGCCAGGATTCTCCCAAGATTTCAATTGCAAATTAACTAGGTATAGGTAATAAATGATCAACAACATCTTATTGTAAGCTAAACACGTTTTAGAGAAAAAACAGTTTTGTAAAACAGACGCATTGATTTTTATTAGATTGTAGCATTGTGATATCGCACACGTGTGTGTTAATCAACCAAGATTTACATGCCGTTGTGCATTTAATTTGTTATAATCACACTCTTACCCAGCGTCCTAACCAAAATGATCGTTCGCGCTAATACGCGATCGTTGCATTCATACTTAATATGTCGCCCTTTGTCAGCGCGACTAGGCGTTTGGGTTCGCCGAACAAAATATACGCGACGATCGTGTGTTCGCGCGACAGGGTCGTTTTGGTTAGGACCTTAGACAAAGAATCTAAGGTTAGGACGCTGGGTGGCGGCTGTTATAAAATGCTCTGTGGGCGGCTGGCGGCCTTAGAATTGGTACGCATCTTATTATCTATTGACATCTAGAATACGCTCAGTATATACCTAAGTACCTATAAATAAAAAAAAACCTTTTCGAAACACTCAGTTTGTTGGAAAATATAAAAAAATATGTTAGACCAAGAAGATGTGCACTCTGGACAATGTAAAAGAAAAGAAGATTCTCACGATTTCTGCCTACAACGGAATGAATCTTTGCTTCGTTTTGTTTTTTCTTTTGCTAATTTTATCTATAGCTATTACAATTTTGTAAGAAAACGAAAGAACACAAGAAAAACAGAATACTAGTTTTTCTTTTATAATCTATTTAAAATTGGTTTAATTTTATTAGATTACTTTAAAACAATTGAAATTAATGGCTTGCTGTGTGACGTTCCGTAGTCTCTGGGTTGAAACTAAACGCAGATTTGACATCAGACTTAGCGATTTGCCTTGCCTGCACACGTCTTGTAAATTGTACGTTTTGGTAATAGTTTTGTCTACGTTTTCTGTTTTATAATACTTATTTCGTTTATTAACAACAATGGACCATGAAAGCAGACAGTTGGCCCAGGATTTCTTCCTCCGGGAACCGGCGGACCCTCGGATACGGTATGTTAAAATACTTAAACATCTCACAGCAATTTGTCTTGTTCCGTCTGTAAAACAATGTGTTTTTTTTTTCAGGAAGCCTAAGGTCGAGCCTCAGGAAGAAGACCCTCATCCTAACCTTAAGGTGGAAATGCAAACAGTCCGATTAAATTCAGATTCACAGAAACTTGTTTTGGACACACTGAGGTTTATTCACGGCCCTGACTTTAAACTTGGAAGTGCCAGTGTTTATAAGGTAAGGTAAAATGTTTACGTATTTAAATAACGATTATCAAAATATTAATAAAATGGTGGGTATTTTTTAAATTTAAATTCTATTCAATGTAAAATTAAATTAAATCTTTTAAAGAATTTTTCTGTAAGTACTTCAAGGAGCTGCCATACAATAATTGTGCAATATTTTTTATTTCTTTTAGTGGTGTAACATTGCATGTGTTATTTTATTAAGAGAGTATCAACATCATGTCGGATACCAACAAATTAGATTAGGAGTTCTTTTAAGTCATTGTATAATGTTTGATGGCTAAGTTTCTTTAAATGTTAACTTTTTAATTAGTTATTGGACATAGCATTTAAAAATGTTCAGATTGCAAAATAAAAATGTTTCCTGTAGTGTCCAGACAATTCACCTGAACAGTCTTATTCGTTTAGGTCCTCAATAAAGAACTGGGTATCATTTTTACCATAGAATGACAAGACAAGAGGAAATGTAGATAGATAATTAGATAGAATAATATAGGTATATACTTTAGTGCACACCAAATACACAGCTTTCATACAATATTGTTATTTCTATGTATTGTTGCTTGTACTTAATATTAAATGTAACTGGAGAAATCTTGACCCCTGTCTCACAGGATCAGGAGTACCACCACATTGATGTAAAGTTTACTGAAGTTTTAGAAACCAAAATATTATGAAATGTATTTTTTTACCTAGTAAGTGTATTGTGGAGGTCAGATAGGCAGCTGTTTCATGTAAAATACTGGTATTCAGCCGAATCCGGTTAGACTGAAAGCCGACTGAGAGCCCCCAGTATTTGGGAAAAAGCAGGCAGATTAAAAAAAAATGTTTTATTTCAGGATAAAGGTTCAAACTTGGGCAACCGCTACTGGATGGAGAGAGGTAATCTGATTGTGCAAGGTGGCTGTGACTACTCATTGACTGTTAAACCTGAGATTGAGACCTCTGAGGCCAGGCTTCGGGCATTTGCACTAGCTAAGTTGGAGAGGTTTGTTGTCAATACTAAAACTTTTTTTTATCTGTTAAAATAAGGAGATTATTTTCTGAGCAGTATTTTGCTTATTAATCTGTAGCTTTCTTTTGTGTTTCCAAACTGTTGTCACTCATTTACTACTACTACAAAACTTGGATTTACTTAGTTACATGGTTAAAAGAGAAACCAAGTAACCCAGTAACTGGGTTGTGGACCACAACCTGACTGACAGTGACTGGGTTTCATGTGGAGGTCAGATAGGCAGTCGCTCCATGTAAAATACTGGTACGCAGCTGCATCCGGTTAGACTGGAAGCCGACCCCAACATAGTTCGGGAAATGCTAGGCAGATAATGATGGTTAAAAGAGAAAAACAATTACTTAAACAATAATTTTATTTATTTTATTTTTTTAATCATTTATGCACACACATACTTAAACAGACAAGAAGAATATAATAAAAATACATACTATGGTTTCTGCTTATTTTACAAGCATTGAAAAACCGAGCATTCTCGATTTTTATTATGTACCATAAGGCAGATTCTTGTTGTGAAGACTTTTCACTTTTAATTTTGTTGTTTGTATTTCATGTTTTATAAACTTTGTCCAAATAAAAATCATTCTTTCTTTCTTATTACTGTTTTAAAACTTTCAGTAACATTAATTATTTGTTTGTATATTACAGGTACAATTTCCACAAAGTCCACTGTTCAGAAGCCCTAGAAGTGGCAGCTGAAAACATAGAGAAAGCACTAGAAATACTCTTCCTCAAATACTTTAAAATTGATTTCCAAGATAAACCAGAAAGTGCACCGAACAAAAATGAATTGATTGAAATGGTCAATGACGAAAGGGCTGTTCTCGATTCGATTTACGATAACAGCTTCAAAACGAAAGACAACAACATATGGATTGTCAAATTGAACCTCGATTATCTAACGAAAATGTACGAAAGCAAAGAAGTAGATGTTCCTAAGAAAAAAACTAACACAAACTACACAAGCAGCGTTAAAACAAAACAGAAAGAGGTCTGTAAATTGTTTCTCAGAGGTCCTTGTAGATTCGGCGCTAAATGCAAGTTCCTACACGAATCTAAGGAAGAAAAAACACCGGAACCAGTAGAAACTAAAGAAAATACAAAAATAACTTATGAATTAGAAATAAGGTTTCCTGACGACACCGTCTACCCATACCAACCTCCTTTACTATTCTTCAAAACGGAGAACAAAACTAAGATAATACCAGAGCTTACCTTTCTAAAAATAACATTAAGACTTCTAGATGAGGCTAAAATCCTAGCACAGGATGGTATACCATGTGTATACTCCTTAGTGGAACTTCTGAATAACGAGGAAGAAATATTAAACTTTATACAATTTGATACAAGAACTTTTCCTGGTACTATGGATGCATTATTCCCCCAACTAATAGAAAATTCTGGTAGTAAAAAGAATTTACCGTCACATTATAAAAAGGGTGGAAATAAAGATAATAGGGCTAATATTAATTTCGAAGAGATCTTCAGAGAAAATAAGGAGATAGCTAAACGGTTTTCGGAGAAGAGAGATAATGATAGATATAATAGAATGATGTCCGGTAGAAGAAAATTGCCAGCTTGGAAGAAGAGGAATGAAATATTGAATACCATTAAGAAGTCACAGGTGAGTTGGACGTTTATTTAATTTTTTTATTGCAAAATGGTCCAAGTCTTGACCTTAATCTTACCTGGTGGAAAGCGATGGATGAGGCTTATGATGGAACAAGAAAGCCCAGAAGATGACTATTCACTCTTGCTCTGAAGGCTGACAGGGTATTTACTTATTTATATATACTTTATTGGGCTTTTTAAAATACTGGTATTTAGCTGCATCCGGTTAGACTGGAAGCCAACCCCAACATAGTTGGGAAAAGGCTAGGCCGATTGATTTTGACTTTATTGGGCTTTTAAGGCCTTTTTTTTTTCTGGTGGGAAATCTTCAAATGACCCCTCCCTCTCCCTGACACTTGACCTGACACTCCCTTCCGCTCCACCCCGCTGGATGGAGCGGAAGGGAGTGTCAGACTCTTACTGACTAAAACCCACCCATGTTCCTTCCTTCGCCCTTTATGTTCCGGGGTAGCGGTAACCCTTTCGGACAATCCCGCTGACCCGGCAGGCTTCGGCCCTAAGGGGCCCCTCAAATTATGCTGACAACTCTTTGAGGCGCGCGTGGAACACTTACGCGCCGTCCGGCACGGGCCTGGTCCTGATCGGACGGTGAGCTACCCATTGCTCTCCGCCCGCAGGCCCGCGCCTACGGTGGCCGGGAGTCGTCACGCGGCGGCTTTTAAGGCTTTGTTTGGGTTTTATTTTCTTTATACTTTTTCGGGTTACATACACGCTGGCAGAGAGTTCCACACTTTGGCCGTGTGCCGAAGTGCTGAGTACGACTAGCTTGTTATTTTGTCGGCGAAGGGCGTTACTTGGCTCCAGGTTCAGGGATGCGGAAAGCAATAACAAAAAACTGACATGATGTTTGAAAATAAGCTAAAATAGTACCAGCACATGTGAAGTTCATACAACTCCACATGTCCTGGCACTATTTTAGCTTATTTTCAAACATCATGTCAGTTTTTTTTTTATTGCTTTGGGGTATATATCAAAGACGCACATCTCTTTCCTGTGTATTTATTTCAGAAGTTTTCACTAAATCACCAGTCTTCCTTGTAATTGTATTATGTTGATTTGTACACTGTAAAGTGTAGGTACTTATCTTGGATTTCCCCTCCGCATAATAATCGGAAGCATAGTGACAGTAATCTTATAAGTTATTACAAGTGTTGTTTATCAATAACACTTGTAATAAGTAACAGTTCCATCATTGAGTGACGTTAATATGGCACGAAATAACTACCTAATGCTTATTGATGTCAATGTTGAGTTGTAATTAATTAATACAGTGTTATAAAGAGCAATTAACTTAATCTCGAAATCTCAGTTGTAATCCATTGCAAATATTGTAATTAATTTCCTCAATATAATAGTGGGAGTAATGTTAATCTATAACACGCGTAGATGAATGGTCTGCTTTGGTTATGCGAAACTATTTGTTTATTGATTTAAGGACTTTGGAAGACTGCTAAATACAATGGTGATAAATAACAGTATGGTAATCTGACAGCCAATTCTTCTTTTATCTTCTTCACGTCTAGAGTTATCCGTCACGTCCGTTCACGTCTAGATTTATATCCGAGAAATGCTACCAGACAAATTGAAATTCGGAGTATTTCGTTTCGTCGTCTTTTACGGCCATTTTTATTGCGACCGAACGCAAAGCGTCTCTCGATGCAGCATTGATGAAGTTGTAAAACTGCGGTCCGCTAGAAAATATCGTGGTTACTATAGGCCCTTACGATGGCCATTGCATATCAACTTAATAGCTGCGCCCCGCGGTTTCACCCGCATAAGTTTCTATCCCGTAGGAATATCGGGATAAAAGTATCCTATGTATCAATCCTGGTTATAAACTACCTGTGTGCCAAATTTCATCCAAATCCGTTCCGCAGTTTTGGCGTGAAAGAGTAACAAACATCCATCCATCCATCCGTTTTTAATATTAGTAAGATAGTAAGATAAGATTATTTTCGGTTAATTTTGAATAAGATATTTTACTTGCAAAATAAAAAATAACTGTTTTTCCCCCAGGTCGTCGTCATAAGCGGGGAAACTGGCTGTGGTAAGAGCACACAAGTGCCGCAGTACATCCTAGACAATTGGTTGGAGAACTACAACAAAGATGGCCCCGAACACGTTGAGATTGTGTGTACGCAGCCTAGGCGGATATCAGCTATTGGTGTCGCTGATAGGGTTGCTGAAGAGAGGGTCGAGAAAACCGGGCAGGTTGTTGGTTATCAGGTATGTTGTTGATTTGTGATTGATTTAGTTGGTTTTTAATAAGTGAAATGGTTTCGATTCACCCTGTATGAAAAGAGCTCCCGCAAGTAGTGATCATTCTTGCAGACTGGCGAATCGTTTCATTAGGGCGAGAGAAGAAAGCCATGAAAATAAAGAAATAGTAATAATACAATTAACACTGACAACGGTGGTTTTGTTTGAATCTCCTGCATTCAAAGGAAGGGTTATAGATGTGTTCGTTATCTGCATAATTATGCTTTTTTATCACTATTACCGAAGTACTATGTCGTCTATTCCGTAGTTTATCCGCACAAACGCATCAAACAGAGACTGACAGTCGAATCAAACTTTCGAATGAGAATTTTTGAAGTCAATATTTTTGTTTTTTTAACTTACGCTGTTTAACTTTTCAGATAAGACTAGAGAGCAAAATATCGTCCAAAACCCGCCTTACATTTTGCACTACCGGTATACTACTTCGACGGCTGGAATACGATCCTAAGTTGAAGTCCGTCACCCATGTCTTAGTAGACGAAGTTCACGAAAGGTCTGAAGAGAGCGACTTCCTCTTGTTGATATTGAGGGACCTTGTCAAAGTCAGGAAAGACTTGACCATCATACTTATGAGTGCTACGCTGAACGCTGATCTGTTTTCGGATTACTTTGATAAGGTTCCAGTTTTGGAGATTCCAGGTAAGAATGTGTTTAATCAACAATTTAAAGTTAAACGGTTTTTTTCAAAATGTAGTCGTAGTACATTCCATAAGTAAAGCCAACGTAACGCGGTGTCCCCAGGCGGTCACCCATCCAAGTACCTACTGACCGCGCCCGATGTTGCTTACCTTCGGTGATCGGACGAGAACCGGTGCTTTCAACGTAGTTTGGACATTGACGACTGTACTGTCTAAATACATAGCCAGTATCTTATTTAAGTAAAAGTGTGTAATAAACACATTTTTCTTTTTCTTGGTTTTCAGGCAGAACATTCCCAGTAGAGCAACTGTTTTTAGAAGATATAATGGAGATGACCAACTATGTATTAGAAGAAAATGGCCCATACGCTAGAAGAATGAAGAAAGGTAAACTTATTATTATTATTATTCTGCCCGTCCACGTGACATTTCTTGTTCTCCCGACCCACCCCGTCGCGTCGTATCGCCCGCCCGCGCTGTTCTTGTGTATTTTCTGCCTTTTTTCCCCTTTGCTCGGCTCCTAAGTGTCGTAGCGTGATGTTAGCCGATAACCTTCCTTAAGAATTGGGCTCTCAAATGCAAAAATATTTTTTTCAAATCCGACTGGTAGTTCCAGAGATCAACGCGTTCAAACAAACGAAACTCTTCAACTTTAGTATTAGTAGGTACTTACCTAGATTATTTCCATATTTATTCAGACATTTATATTATTCTTATGTTCATATTTTTGTCGAATAATTATATTATAACTACTGTAATAACTTACAACGATATTTTGCTAAAACTTTTTGTAGGTGACCGAAAACACGACCTAGAGACGGAGCTAGAAACCTGTGACGTCAGAGCTGATGCTAACGAACCACCTAAAGTGTCCATACGAGACGACAACCTTAATATCGGCCAGATGGTGGCTCGGTACCCCAGCTGCAGCAAGACTACCTGCAAGAATATGTATCTTATGGATTCGGAGAAGGTAATATGACGGATTTTTCATAATCCATGAAACGTGTATCTTTTTATATCAATCTATCCCAAATTGATATTTTTTATTGATTGATAACTTTGCAATATTGTTTTGCCCCCTCAGAACAAACACCTTGTTTACCGGTACACAATTTTTGAATACCTACTAATTTTTAATTTAACTCCCGACTCTTTTTCGCACTGGCCAGTGCGTGACACTGACGCTACAGCCGTTTTTTCAAAGTTAAATAAAAATAAATGCCTGCTAAGATATTTTCTGCATTCTAAATGTAGCCTTATAACAATGGAGTAGGTCTTACTTTCCTTTGTACTGTTTGACTGACAGTTCAAATCTGTATTTTTTTTGTTTCAGATCAACTTGGAGCTTGTAGAGCACGTGCTGACATACATAGTGAGAGGCGATCATGAATGGCCGCGAGAGGGCGCCATATTGGTGTTCTTGCCAGGCATAGCAGAGATTATGTCGTTGCACGATCAACTTGCTGAGAGTCATACTTTTAATCCTAAGTAAGTTATATTTTCAGTTGTGACTACATAAATTTTACTCCCTGAGAAAGCCATATAAAGGCTGGCAGTGGCAGGCACAGCGACACACAACCTGTTACCATGAATTCTGATTTTGATTGTTTTTTTTGTTTTTTTTTTTATTCTGGACACGAAAACGTAGACAATCTTCGTCGGTTATTAAAAAAAAACTGCTGTTTTCTACAAAAGTGCTACGCAGTCAAAATTTATGGAACAGCAATTTTTTTTTTTAAATAAACGGCTAAACATTTCGACGCAAGGAGCTTAACGTGCTTTCCGAGGCACGGAGTGGTCTTGGTGGGTGAAGATGGTCACCCATCCACGGACCGACCGCGGTAAGCGTAGCTTAACTTGATCGATCGACCGGAGCGGCTGCTATTACTTAGCAACAAACAAAATGTAAAGCATACGTGTATAAGTGTGATATAACATAATATTATCTTCAAATAATTCCTTTTAATTCCATAGATTCGGCAAATACCTCCTAGTACCGCTCCACTCCACATTGTCAAGCGAGGAACAAGCGTTAGTGTTCAGGAAGCCTAGGCCGGGCGTCCGCAAGATAGTGTTGTCTACAAACATTGCCGAGACCTCTGTGACTATCGACGACTGTGTGTTCGTGGTTGACTGCGGACGGATGAAGGAGAAAAGGTATTTTTGTAATTTAATTTGAGACAGAACCTAGGATAATAAAAAAACCGTTTTAACAAATACAAGTGACTAATGCTTGCTTCGCACGGGTGGCATCTACTATTATGGTGACATATCAAAACATTGAGATTTCAGTGATATATCTAAGTTATGTAAACCTTCCGGAATAAATTGGACGTTGATGAATGTAACTGAAATACATCACACTATACATATCCTTCGCTAACGCAATAACTTATATTTTACCAGTTTAAAGGTGTTTTTCAAGACAGTGGCGCTGATTCTCTTGTTCACAAACTAAACTAAATTTAAGTTCAGTGCATCTTTTTCTTTCTATTTCGTTAAGAAAACGACAGAAGATAAATATTAGTTTAGTCCTGTCAAATTAGTCAGCGCCTGACGTAAATTGACGTATTTTTAGTAGCCATGTTTCTAATCACGTCTAATTTGTCTATGGAGCATCTTAATTTGACAGGACTAACACTAATATTTATCTTCTGTCCTTTTCTTAATGAATCAGAAACAAACAGATGCACTGAACTTTAATTTAGTTTAGTTTGTGAACAAGAGAATCGGCGCCATTTTCTCATCAAAATCAATAAACATAAGCTAAAATGTGCCCGTCTAAATACCCTTATTTCTTCAAGTTACAAAAACTAAAACAAATTACCATTTAATCCACCAGATTCGATTCCAATCGCAACATGGAATCCCTAGACCTAGTCTGGGTATCCCGCGCCAACGCGAAACAGCGCAAAGGTCGCGCGGGCCGCGTCATGCCGGGCGTGTGCGTGCACTTGTTCACGTCGCACCGCTACAACTACCACATACTGGAGCAGCCTGTGCCCGAGATACACCGAGTGCCGCTCGAACAGCTGCTACTGAAGATTAAGATCCTGCCGCTGTTCCAGGACATGAGTATACATGAAGTTTTAGGTGAGTGTCTCATAACGTGACAAACATCTGTCTAAATTTAATACAGTTTCATGAAAGACAAAAGCTTGTTACAAATATAAAATCCATGAGAAAACTTAAATTGAAGGTAGTTGCTTAGGGGTTGTAAAAATGCGCTACGAAAGGTTTCTTTTTTCAATCAAGTTTGATGGTTAAACAAACAAATTCGATAGTAATAGACCAAGATCTCTGAGAGAAGAGAAGTTGCGAAATCAGTGGCATTTTCTGAAGCTCAATATTTGAAAATCTTAAGAATTGACCATCAACAACAGGAGGCAAGCCATATATTTTCCCCGAAAATAACAGCAAATCGCCCCACCTACTCTCAAAAACATTCCAGCCTTTACATATTTTTAAGAGTTCTTCATTTTCTAACTTTCCAGGCAAAACAGTAGAACCACCAACAAAACAGAACATAGATGGCGCTCTCTCCCGTCTCCAAGACATAGGGGCACTCGACAAGGCGTACAGCCTGACCGCATTGGGCAAGCATCTGGCCGCATTGCCCGTAGACGTCAGGATAGGCAAGCTCATGCTGTTCGGGGCTATTTTCTGCTGTGTGGACTCTGCACTTACTATGGCTGCGTTTTTGAGCCATAAAAGTCCTTTCGTTGCTCCGTTTGGAAAGAAGGTGAGGTTCTGATATTATTAATATCTAAGAAAGAACCACAGATTTATAAACTAAAGGGAGATATGCCAAGGGGGCGTGGCGCGTGCGAACAATGTATGCACAAAACAGAAATAAACGCGGGCGCCGTTGATTTGTCAATAAGAATTGTCAATGTAGTTGTGTGTCTCAACTTTGCGATCTGCGTTACGCGATTGGCTCGCGTTGAGTGTGGTGACTGTTATAGTGTGAGTGAGCGCGTGTTCGTATTGTAGTGCATATGTAGTTGAAGGCGACAGCCGGACTCGAACAGTTGGGCAGCCGCACCATATCTCCCTTTAGTTTATAAACCTGTGGAAAGAACTCTTATGTACAGTGCCCGGGCATAAATATTATATGAGATACATCGAGTTTTAGAATGAGACTGTCAAGTATAAGGGACAGATACGATGTTCTATAAAGCCGAACTATTTCAAAATTCGACGTGTCGCATATTTTCTGTACTTGGGAAATAGGGTAAATACTTTTAGAATGTTTTACTAATTCCTAATGTTCAATTATTGCAGTTGTGTGTTCAATGGGTCTGTTTGGTGTCTGATTTTATTTTTTTTTTCCAGACTGAGGCAGACGCGAAACGAAGAGAATTTGCATGTTCTCAAAGTGACCAGCTAACTACATTGAGAGCTTATAGGGTAAGAATATACTTACTTTTACTTTTTTTTTTTTTTTTAAAAAAACGTTGCCCCACACTAGGAATTACTCCTGTATCGTGGGTGCTTTTACAAACATTTAAACTCACATACACAAACAGCCAGACCCGGAACAACTACCTGTAGGCAATACAAATATTTGTTCCGTGCGGGAATCGAACCCGCGACACGCAGCGCAGCAGTCGATCGCTCAGCCACTGCGCCAACCGTGTCGTCATACTCATTATAATGTACATCATTTAAATTATAGATATTAAATGTAGCTATAAGTTATTCTTTACACATACCTACTTTTTAATATTTATTCGTCGCCATGACACTGGGATGCTTATAATGTTAGTTCGGCTTTTATTATTATAAACATGATTTAACAAGCAATTTTTTTCAACTTCAGGCAAACTTGCAAACAGGTTCATGCGTAGTGGTTTTATACATCGCATTCGCATCAACATGAAGATTTTCGTCCTCACTATGTCGTCAACTAAAGTTGTCAAGAAATAAAAGGCCCGTTTTGACATTTGAGAATGCGTTCTTGACACCTGTCAGTTTAATACAAACGAATACGTGTTTTGCGAATTTGATCTTTATTAACTACTAGAACTGTCAATGTGAAAACGGGCCTTTTATTTTTTTGACAACTTTAATCCCAACATTTTCTGTAGATTTTGTATTTTCCTTATTTCCACTAACATAGCATATACAATAATCTAATCTATCTTTACAGAAATGGCAACATGCAATGAAAAGCAGTACCCACGCTGCCCTCGTCTTCGCCAGCGAGAACTTCCTTTCCCACAAGACATTGATGATGCTGGCCGATATTAAGCACCAGTTATTGGGTCTACTTGCGTCTATTGGCTTCGTCCCTGACATGCCCGCGTTACGGAAGAAGATGAGGAAGGATTCTGTGGCTAGTTTGACTGGAGACGAGGTAATGTAACCAGTAATAAGCTATCATCCTTAGTTTTCGAGATATTGACGCCGATTCCCTTGTTCACAAACTAAACTAAATTTAAGTTCACTGCATCTTTTTCCTTCTATTTCATTAAGAAAAGGACAGAAGATAAATATTAGTTTAGCCCTGTCAAATTAGTCAGCGCCTGACGTAGATTGACGTATTTAGCAGCCAATTTTTTAATCACGTCTAAACTTATCTATGGAGTATCTTAATTTGACAGGACTAAACTAATATTTATCTTCTGTCCTTTTCTTAATGAAATAGAAAGAAAAAGATGCACTGAACTTAAATTTAGTTTAGTTTGTGAACAAGGGAATCGGCGCCATTGATGTATTTGATACATTGAGTTAAATACGAACGCATAAAAATTTCGTATTTTTTTTCCTCTTCATTTGCAATCAGATGTCTTAACCTTAGTCAAATGAGCTCTGTGTAATATTAAAAATATCGTGTTTTGTTTCAGTTAAACACAAATGGGAATAACGACAAATTGCTGGCAGCTATTCTATGTGCAGCTTTGTACCCGAATGTAGTCAAGGTAATTCAATATTTTAACTTTAAATTATATTAACACCATTGTATCAGCTGTCGAGTTCTTCTGAATCGCAGAAACAATTTAAAGACATCAGTTTCACGTGAACGCACACAAAATTCCACTGCTTAAGTTCGTTTTTTAAACCCAGATAAATACTACATAATTGGACAGGTGTAATGTCAAACATCCATACTAAAAAATCGCATACACAAAATACTTAAATGTCAGGTTAGTATCTGGGATTAAAAAATGAACTTTAGCCTATTCTGCACTTGGTTATAAACATACTTGTGCATCATATACCCATGCTGGAAGAGATTTCTTACTAAATGAGCATCACCTCTGTACTTTTTTTTTCTGTTCTGTTTTTCTTGTCTGTTTATATATATGTGTGTACATAAATGGTAAAATAAATAAAATACCTAGGCCCTTATTTTAATAAATTTTAATATGGGACCAGCAACTCAAAACACCAATCTACTTATTCCAGGTCCTAACCCCAGAAAAATCCTTCCACATGCAAGCAGGCGGGGCTATTCCACGTCAGCCGACTCCAGACGAACTCAAATTCAAGACGAAAACCGACGGCTACGTGGCTTTACATCCTTCTTCGGTCAATTCTTCTATAGGCTACTTCACCAGCCCTTATATGGTGTATCAAGAGAAGGTCAAGACTAGCAGGGTGTTTATAAGGGAGTGTTCTATGGTACCGCAGCTGCCGCTTGTGTTGTTTTCCGGTTAGTATTATTTAGTTTATGTTGTTTTATAAGCTGACGATATTAAATACGTAGTAGATTTTCTTAGAATTACAGAATAGATAAATGCTCATACACAAGAGCGGCGTCAAAACGTCACCGTACTCAAATACACAAGCACGTTGCCGACGGCAGACGTAGAAGTGTCGACGGCAGCCGTTGACACATGTCGGCGGCTGCAGTTGCCTCTGCGCTTGACGTATGAGTACTAAAATAGACAGAAATGACTGGCATGGACCTATCATTTCAGTAACTGCGGAGTTCCCATACACCAATCTAAAAAAAATATGAATAAAGCACTAGTTTTGATTTATTATTACTCTACTAATATTTTTGTTGTTCAGGTTGCAGTTTGTCAGTAGAACTTCACAGTGGTACATTTATAGTATCGTTAGAAGATGGCTGGATTATGTTCCAAGTGGAAAAACACGAAGTAAGTTCATACAAAGTTTATTTTTTACTAATTATTCGCTGAAAAATGCAGTTCCTAAACTGTCGGGAGACTTTTATACATCCTGTACAAGTGCGTTTGATCACAAGGGCTATCGTAAACGGATAAACTCTATTCAAGAAATATAGTGCGAGTCTCAAGTTGAACGAAAAACCTTTATTTATTTATTTATATATACTTTATTGTACACCACAAAAATACATAGCATAAAAAATACATTAAACATTACAAAATATACAATGGGCGGCCTAATCGCATTACTGCGATCTCTTCCAGGCAACCTTAGAATGCACAGTGATTTTCCTGGACATAAAATGGGACTGTCGTTGGTGCAAATATTATGTATACAATACATTAAAATAGATACACAAATTTATACATATCCAAAATTATAGATACATAAATACATACATACTATATATACAAGCAACGAAAAATAAAAGAACTGTAGATGATTGCAGGACGACAAGATCACAACGACAAGTAGTGTTCCTTTACGAGTCTTTACCTTTCTGCCTGCTTTAACGACTTCGATGTTAGCCACTTCGATGGTAGGTCCCTGGAAAACAGCGTGGTACACTATGACTAGATACTAATCTATACTTTTCATATTTCCAGGTCGCAGAAATGCTGAAAACGATACGAGTGGAGCTTATAAACTTATTAGAAGAGAAAATCAACGACCCAGGTCTGAACCTCCTACATTACGAGAAAGGTAACCGGATAATAAAGACTATAGTGCAAATTGTTACTAAGGATTAATTTTACCTACAATTCAGAATCTCGGATAATTATCAAGTCCTGGGGGTCTACTCCGAAGTGGTATCGGCCGAATGTTCGGCCGTTTCCTGCTACGAAGTTACTATTTGGTTCGGTCGGTCCCAATCCTACACTCCTACACTCTATCGAATATTGACTATGGTCCCGACCCAACTTAGTCGATCCGAAATTTTTTCGCATTTTTTAATAATATTCAGTTCGGCCATGTGTCGGTCTGATCCGATCATTCCCACTTTGCACTTCGTAGTAGACCCCATGGAACAATAAACTCAATGTCAAACGTCACAACAATGTTCAAATTCCATTGCAACCAAAATTCATTTTGGATCCTTTCATCATTCAAAAACCCACTTAAACTATAAGTCGCTAAAGTTGATAATTGAGTAAGTGGCAATGATTGTAAATTATCTAAGGTTCTGAATTTAAGTACATATAGGACACAATAGGGATCTGTTATAACACTGATGAATTTAATACAGGTGCGATTCAATTCGGTAATTAACTAATTTTAGTTATCATTCAGGTGCTAAACAGTAAGTGTAGAGACAGAGATAAATAAAATTGTTGTTTTAATGTAATTTTTGTGCTGAATTTAAGTTCAGAATTTGTGGTTTCAATGTGGAGACGACAATACGACAATAAATGAAAACACTGACAATACTAACGCATATAAGTCTTTTAAAACTTTCAAATAAATCCTAACATCGAAATTAATAGTTAGTTTTTTTTTCAAACATGTTAAATAGTAGTGATGGGCCGACTATAGAAAGAAAGAAAATACATTTATTTGCGGTAAACATTACGCAAAGAAATAACACAAACACAAAAAAAAAAAACGAGTTGGGGAAAATATGCGTCACATGCACGCAAAACGGCCGCGGGTTTTGCCAATCTTTGTCTAGTTATAATGACTAAACTATTGAATATATATATTTGGTTAATTTTTGTATATAGATTGGGAACGTCAGTAGGTAAATGAAGTTTAATTTACTGTCGTATTGTCGTCTCCATCTTGTATAGCAATACTTCTCCATGACCGATCATATTATTATTATATATAGCGAGATAATATATTATAGGCACTGTTATACTCTAATAATATAAGTAAACAAAACCAATAGACAATTCAATTACACTAGTAAATTGTAGTTAAATAATAAGTATATACAAATCTTTTATATAGTATCTAAATTATCTTTAGTGTAGTTTTTATAGCCAATTAATAAAATAATCGAGTAATCCATAAAATGATACCATTTTGGTAAATAATAGATACGTTTTCTAAAAGCGCCATCTATCCTGGCTGTATTAAACAAACGACTAACTAAAACCTAAAACACCGTAAGTTCTTTAATGTAAATTAGATGGCGCTAGTGTCAGCGACATTTGTGTGTATTGGAAAAGTTTAACTTCTTTGGCCAGTTTTAAACAAGGATTTTATCCAGTTTCATTGAATTTCCACTCCTGCAGTAACTTTACTGTTCTTGATGAAAAATTGGTATAAACATTAATAAACAATGCTGTTAATATCATAATAATTAGCCACTAAATTAGTATTATGACTGCCATCCAATATTAAAAAATAATGTTTAGAGATTATTAAAAAATAATAATTTAAACCTTAACCGACTTTAAAAAATGTAGAAGGTTATGCATGCGGCGAGTTTTTTCCCTTTTTCTTTTATTTAAATTCAAATACCCCGTTCTTGACCACAGAAATGTACCTGATTAATTTTTCCTTCACAAATTCAAGATCTCTCACACTAATATTACCTGACATATTGTTATGTTAAAAACAGTTCAATGTAGGCACTAGATATTATTAGATATCCACTTAGTTAAATAATAATATATGTTTATGTATTAAATTAAATAAGTATTAATTTCTGTTAAACAATGTCATTGCCAGTTAGAAATAAATTGGAATTCGCAAAATATCCGTAAATGATAATGTGAAGGCACTTTCTAGTTAAATGCACCTTTGATAGGTCTGATAACAGTGATAACCAATAATATGCAAGTACACACGACAACCTATCAAGCTTATACATTTCCAGTTTTAGCTGACCTCGCATTGTATAGCCTTTTTGTACAATGAGGAGTCAGCTTATACTGGACTTGGACTACTAAGTCGTGTGTACGTATTTAAATTCACAATGTATTAAAATTAAATCACACTGACAATAACCATTCATTTGTATAAGTAGACGAATTGTAATTTATTATCAGAATTGTGTAAATAAATTATTTTTTTTTGTTGGAAATTGTTTTTATTATTTTCACCTTCTATCAATCCTAATCAGGGGGTCTACTCTCTAAGCCCGAAAACCGTAGTTTCGGCCGAAAATACGTTCGTTCCCTATTCTGTATCACCTGAGGGCATAAGTTTAGTTCGGGGTCCGAACTAAGAATGAATGACTACTTAGCGTGTCGATGGCAAAAATATAGTTTTTCTTCTTAAATCTGTTGGGCCCAAAATTCAGCAACGCGTGACACGATTTGACAGCTGTTTTTACTCCGAATATGTTTTTGCCCGTCCGAAAAAGTTAATTAATCGAAACTTCATTCCGAAGTATCGAACCACTTTTGGACGAGCCCGTAAACTACTCGAGTAACGTACGTAACGTCTTCGTTGAGGGACATGGAGATTAAGACCCCAATTGCCTCGGTGACGATAAAAAAATACTTTTAGAGCATTGTGACACGTATCGGCGAAAACGAGAACAGTGAGTAACCTAACCTAAAAATATGTACGGAAAATAATAGTCTAAAAAATCACCCATAAATGACTTTATAATAAACATCAAACATTCACACACAAAAGATTGAATAACCTGCATCCGACGCCCACAAATCACTTATTGGTCGGGTAACCCGCAAAATATTGACACTATCAATCATTTACCAACATTGTCCGACATCGTAGGTACGTACCTATGTCCCGTGCAAACAACGGCCGGTTTAATATTTCACGGAGGAAAAAAATGGCGTTCCATTCGCGAACGATTTCAGTAGTTTAGTGAGCGTCCCTAGTCGTAAAACGCACGTGTTTTGGTTTGTTACATGTGTACTTTAAAGGGCGAACTTTTGGGTTAGGACCGTCCGAGTTGTTTTGGCGTGAAGTGATAGTGGATGCGACTTTGAATTTTCAAGAAAATACGTTACTTGGGCGGTTTTTTTTATTTATAAGTATTTATTAGAACTTTAGAATATAATCTTTTACACTTCAATAGTAGTCAGTCTACGTATGTTTGTAGACAGCTACCTCTGATAAACACCGATAGTGTCGCAGTAAAAGATATTTCTTTTAATTTACCTCGACTGTGTGTCTGAACCCTAATGTATTAATTCATGCCTATAGTGCCATCTGTCAGGGAATAGTCAAGCTAAGAATTCGATTACATTTTAAATTCGAAATATAGATGTCGCTACTTCATTTCTAATTGGATTCCAATTCCTGGAGCGCTAAAATGACGTTCACCATTCGAGTTCTATATTAAAATAATTCAATTAAAAATCGAAAATCCTATCTATCTGAGTCGTTTACAATGTTGAACATTTTTGTTGGACCTCTAAAGAATAGAACCTGAGAAAGGTTCGGATGGCCTCAAATTCCTCAAATGTAGTGTGAAACGCAGGTTCTCTCTTACAGACGAAAGGGTTTACCAAAACAACATAATCAGTCTTTAATGTTCCCACTGTGGGCTGTAATCCACCACGCGGGCCCAGTGCGGGCTGGTAGATTTCACATGTCTTCGAATTTTTGCTTCTAGGACATGCCGGTTTTCTCACTATATTTTCCTTCACCGTTTTGAGAGCAGTGGTAATTTCCGTAACAAAACAGTTTTCAATAATTTTCAGTCCTAATAACTACTAATGTCCAACATCTTTTCCCCTATTTCGGCGCCACATCCACTCTCATCCAACCATCTCAGCCACGCCATCTCGAGTCGCATCACGTACCGGCCGGCGTGTAATTGGCGCCATTTAGGTACCATCCCGCGGCCGACTCGCATTGCACGTCCGTGCCCTACAACCTCGCAAACCAATATGTTGTGAGAAACTTTGTACACTAGGTATGTCCTGTTCAATTTATGGGAGTGATCTTTTTAGTTTTTGGAGAACAAGAAAGGCCTCCAGTGCTACGGTAGGTTAGTAATTATAGAGGGTGCTTTACTTTGCTCCATTAGATAAGGTTGAGCTCACTATGGCTGATGCATGTGTACCGTCTGTTGGGACCACCTTACCCAAACTGTTTCTGGTACTTTCCTCAAAAGGCTAGTCCAGATGGTACACTGTATTTTGTTACACGATATTTTTGATGACTTTTAAAGAGGCTTTGAAGAAATGACAAAACAAACTCATGGGGAGTTTGTTTTGTCATTTCTTTTTAAAGTCAGATAAAATTATATGCGATTAGGCGAGTGAGACAACCAACAGATGAGCGGCCTAGTCGTTTATGTGGTAAGGGAATGTGTCATAAGCAATAAACTAAAGCGTCATTCCTTCTATTAATGGCACTAGGTAGGTATAACACTGCAAACGCCAGTCTGCGTAAAGCACTACCCATAGCAGTGATTGGACGGTTTGAATCTCAAAATCAAAATTAACGGTTGTGTCAGGTATTAAAAAGAAAGAAAATACGTTTATTAGCTGTTAATTGCTAAATAAAACTCCCAAATTCTTATTAAAAATGGCATTATACTGCTTACATCGTCGCAACAACACTACACTATCCTAGATGCAAAGGACCAGCCATAGCCCAACACACCTACAAAAATCCTCACCCTCCCAATTTATCAGCATTAAACATTTTCACATAAACATGTTCTATGCCTACGGAAAAACGTCGTACCAAGCGTTATTATCAACCGGTCCGTTGATTCCATTCACCCAGGGCCGAATAAATCAACGCGAAAGCCGAAAGCCGACAATAAATTTGGTCCCAATCCTGGTCATCGTCGACCCAAAAGGCGTTTTAGCGTTAACCCAGGGACGGACCTTTCCGCTAAATAAATCCCTTATCTGCATACGGCAAACCTTTCTAGGGTCCAGCTTAATACATTCAGGTTGGGCCTTGCGAACTTTTGCGTAGGAACTTTATAGAGCTGCTGTAGCTGTTGCGAATTTCCTTCATATTTTTCAAGTCCAACCTTTATGTCTGTTGTTTTCGTCTTTATGTGAGAGATATAGGATGTACCTATTGTGTTTTATCGACACTGCAAAAACAACATAGGAACGTTACACATTTTAATAAGTTTATTAACTTATCATAACTGTATTTCTCGTTAACTAATTCGTTACAATACAATGTTCTCCGACTTTTCAAATGCGTTCCAAAACGATCCATTCGGTGTAGAGGCACCCCTCCTCCTTTATTTTTCTGCCATTGGCACTTACCTACTTCACGCCATCTTTGAAAGAGTGTCACACGAAGAAGTTATAAAACTGGTTCTTTCAATATCATTAAGGACTTTGTCAACCTTTCGTATAAACACTACTCGTATGTTCCACTCTACACACAAAACGTCAGACAAAAGTATTGAACTGGTATTATCAACTCTAGAGCAATACTTTCGGCCTGCTCATTTGGAAGGCGGCCGAGCGGGTGCGCTCCCAAATCAATAGTAATTCTGTGGGTAATCCCTCGGCCCACTGAAAAATATACATACCTATAGCAAGCCTATGTAAAGTTTATTGAGTTAAATTACTCTTGGATATAACTTTTGTTCTCATGTCGCTGACTATGTGGTGGGAAATGGAGTGAATAGGAAAGTTGGAGATCGTTCAAAGTTGTGTAGATCTAGACCTTCCATGCAGTTCTTTTAGTTCATCTTGTTACTGAACAACTCTTACCTAAAAAACCGTTAAAACTACCAAATACGTCTCCAACGCATGACGTAAACACCTACTTATTTACGTCATGCGTTGGAGACGTATTTGGTAGTTTTAACGTTTTTTTAACTGCCGAAATATTTCTACAACGCCTTGTATTAATAATAACGTCCAAGAGTTTGTTTGTTCGTTTGTTTAAACGCCCTAATCTCTTAAACTACCACTCGGATGATAATTTCTTTTCGCAACTGATAGTCCAATTCTTGAGTAAGAGGCTATAACATCACGCTACGAACCGTGGGAGCTGAGAAAAATAAAAATAAAGTCTTTCTGACTTTTTTTACGCTTTTTTTTAACGCTAAGCGAAAATGGAGCGTCGGTCACAACTATAGGATATATATTATGTTAATACAAGAAATTTCACGCGGGCAGAAGCTAGTAAGCAAAATGGCCAAATAAAAGCCACGTTCAAGATTGGTAACAAAACCCAAGAATTTTAAAAACATTTCCAAACCATTCGCCATATTTTTTGACAAACTAGTGTGTGCAAAAACAGTCCCCAAATAAAAATGAAAGGGTTGCGCTCCCCTCCTATGGCATGTATCTCTCTTACACCAACATTACAAAAGATCTTTTATCTCCCTCTTGCGCTGACCGCTTGACCATTGGCTGATAAAATGGGTTCACGCACACATGCTCATGAGTTTGTTTACACGCTCGTATGTTTGTGTGTCGGGGGCGGAGGAAAAAAATATTGTAGGTAGGGCAAATGAGATTTTGGTGGGATACATGAAGTGAAACATTTTTATGAGTCTCATAAAGATGGGACTCTTAAAATCATGCACTATATGATATATTCCACCTAAATATTTCCTTGATATCATCATCATCAGCGTACAGCAGTCGCAGTCCACTGCTGGACATAGGCGTCTCCTATTGGACGCCATTCAACTCGATTTTCGGCAACTCTCATCCAGTTGTTACCAGCCACCCTGCGAAGACCTTCCTTGTGTGTGTTCCTTCCTCTTTATAGACCGCTATAAAATGTATGATACACACACTATTTATTTCTATCGGCATCAACAATAATTGGTTGTACACCTAATATACTTGTATTCCTGTCAACCTTTCCAACACAGCTTGGCTTGAAGATCCTTGTAATTAGAATGGATCTACGCACTGGATTTTCACCAAGCGTTACGCGCTAGGGGCGCGTTAAAAAAAACGTCGAGTTATAAAACGCCCGTGCGTACAATGGGCTTATTCTTAACGCTTACCTACAAAAATCTACAAAATCATGAGCCTCCTTCTGGGGCAGTCGAGTAAAAAGAGGCCTATTTTGTCAAAACCTCGATAAAACATCTATCTATACCTCAATAAAAACCCTAATGACACATCGTATCTCGAGTACCGCTGTATAATGTGTATTCCACGTTATCAGCGGCGGGCCCTATCCCGGAGGTCCCGAACTGTCCCTAACCTAAAACTTTAGGGTGGAAGGGTACTTTAAAGTGATCCAACAGATTTCGAGCCACTACACTAGGAATATAACTGGGTAATGCTGGGTATTCCGCCATTGTGTAGGTTGGGTCACTAATGTGGCATTAGTAGGTATCTGGATTCCTTCGTAGGTACTTGTTGGGGTATAGCTGTAACTGGAGGTAATAAAACATCTCTGTATCTAGGTACGTTGCCTGTTATAAGATAAAAATAGCAGTCGTGAAAGTTCAAACAAAACGCTACGCCCGTAGCTATTCATACGAAGTGCTATGAATTTATTTGTATCGTTCTATAATTTATTTTTTTATTTTTATTGGAAGAACATTTGTTTTCCCACAAAGGCTCTCTATATCACAGGGTGAAGGAAAAGAGATAGAGCAATAGGGGTAGAAAAAGAGCAAGTAGATCTTGATCTAAGTACTCACTTTTTTTTTCTACTCTGACCTATTTTAATTGACGCTTCCTATACACGGTCTGAGAGCAGTGGTGGCCCAGTAGTAACGGCCGCGACTTACGAGTTGTAGGTCGTAGGTTCGAACCCAGGTAGGCGCTTTACTTTGTGTAAATTATTTCAACATCACTGTTCTCAAAACGGTGAAGGAAAACATCGTGAGGAAACCGGCATGTCCTAGAAACAAAAATTCGAAGGCATGTGACATCTACCAACCCGCACTGGGCCCGCGTGGTAGATTATAGCCCACTCCCTCTCGAAAAGAGTATATATAGAGATATAGAGAATAAGGCTGGTATATAATACACGGTCTGTCAATGTTCCTTTTTCTAACGCGGCATCATGATTGACTACTGAATCACTGATATTAGGTAAATGTATAATTGAAATAATTATTCTTAGCCCAACAACATAACACACAATTTTGAGTAATATAAGGTGCTTATGTAATATGTTGTACCTTTTTGGACTCTAGAGCTCTGTAGAGAGATTTTTCAGGAAAATTAATGTTCTTCATGAAGGATAATTGTTTACGTAGAGTGAGGATTTATTTAGTCGGAGACGTTGAACCTCTGTGCTTACGATCAGCTTGTTAAATGTGCGGACGAAAGTGTCTATTGCGACAGAGGGAGCCATGGAGCCGAGTCTGTTGTTAAACTTTTATGGCTGAGAAACTGGTGTATGGAATAGGTACCTAATTTGAACTTTTTGTTAGTGCTCTATTTCAGATCCTACCACAGACCAATGATATTGGAGTAGGTTATCAAAATAATATTTATACCTGTGCTGTTTTGAAATTATATTTTTACTTGTGTTGTTTTGAAATGAAATTAGTTTAAGCGAGTGCCTACTAAGTTTCAAATAGTAATTCCACTCTTCGCTTATTACGGTTGTGTCCAGTTTTAAAGCAAAGTTTTTGGGAGAAAAAAATTATAAAAAAATATTTACCCATTGCCTAGTGCACTTACCTTAATACCGTCCCACTCTACGTTCTAATGAATAAAATCAAATAATTTAATAATTCCGGTAGTAATATTATTTATGCTCATAAGTTTATGTTTAATTTCACTACAACAAGCTACTGTACAAAACAAAAATAAAGGCCTCTCCACACAAGTCTCCGTGCTATCCATTTCCGTGAGTCCGCGGCGCGTGTTTGGTCACTGCCTGAGATATACATATGGCGTGTTTAACTGTACCTGTAGGGCTGACACGAGGATGTAGGTACAGGAAAATTAAAGAAAAGGAAAACCCGGATTCACACGTGGAAATGTAACCATCATACATATTAGTGAGCTTCCTTAAATATCTGACTGTATACAGACTCGAACAAACAAACTGCAAACTGAAGTGGCAGTGGGCTGGCCATGTCTATCGAAGGACTGATGCCCGGTGGAGTCCTGGAGTGGAGACCGCGTATCGGCAAGCGTAGTGTGGGACGCCCCCCAGCTAGATGGACCGACGACCTAAAGAAGGTGGCTGGGACAGACTGGATGCGGAAGGTGGAGGACAGGGTGTTGTGGCGCAGCCTGGGAGAGGCCTATGTCCAGCTGTGGACTGCGATAGGCTGAGTTGATTGATACAGTTTCGAAGAGAAAATAAATCATAAGCAAATATACATAGAGAGCAGTGGTGGCCAAGTGGTAACGGCCGCGACTTACGAGTTGTAGGTCGTAGGTTCGAACCCAGACAGGCGCTTTACTTTGTGTAAATTATTTCGTCACCACTACTCTCAAAACGGTGAAGGAAAACATCGTGAGGAAACCAGCATGTCCTAGAACCAAAAATTCGAAGACATGTGACATCTGCTAACCCGCACTGGGCCCGGGTGGTGGATTACGGCCCATTTCCTCTCACCGAGAGGAGGCCTGTGTCCCAGCAGTGGGAACATTGTAGGCTGATTATGTAAATATTTCTAAAGAAGCGATTGGTGTCTTTGCTTTAGAACTATTTAAATGGTTATGGTTAAAATTCGACGAATCATGCATTTAACGTGTGTGCAATAACGATAACAATGGAAAAAAAAAACACAATTCAGAGTAATTTATCCAATGATCGCCAAGATTTTCACCCGATGATCAAGCCCCCTAAAGTTACACAAATACCACATCTCCACTGCTCTATTTAAAGATCAATATCAAAAATTGACCTAACCTGACCTACTTATTGACCATTGCAGAGGCAAATAAACATCAAGTGTCCATCACAAAAGGTCTTATTATGACCAACACAAGATCAAAAGTGTATCAAGGGGATGCTGTTAACGAATAACCGGTCTCAAATGTCCGAGTGTTACAAAGGTGAGATCAAAATGGGAACAGGGGAAGCTGTTAGGTTAAAGGTCTTATATGCATGGCTCTCTGTTACTATTAATAAAAGCTGTAATTTTTTTTCTGAAACTAATAACTACTAGCTGCGCCCCGCGGTTTCGCCTGTGTAAGTTTCGATCCCGTGGGAATATCGGGATAAAAAGTAAACCTATGTGTTAATCCTGGTAATAAACCACCTGTATGCCAAATTTCATTCAAATACGTTCAGTAGTTTTTGCGAGAACGAGTAACAAACATCCATCCATCCATCCATCCATCCATACAGACATTCACATTTATAATATTATTAGTAGGAGTAGGATTTCATACCATTGCATACAGTCTCTACACAATGCGTGCCTGAAGATGGACGTCGCCGCCGAGGCCGGCCCAGAAAGAGATGTCGAGACACACTAGACGCGTACCGCGAGGGCCAGAAGATTTGGGGGAGGCCTTTGCCCAGCAGGGAGACAGTACAGGATAAAAACAAAAAAAAAGTAATTGATCCAGAACATGCAACCAAAAGTCACACACTTCCTTTTGAAGCCCGATGTTGGTATTAAAACCAGCGCCGTGGTTCTGTCTTGCATAAGGTCACAGTAGTATGCTGGGTGATGGCCGTTTTGAGTAGATAATGATGCATATTTTCCCCCAACTTGTTCTGTTTTTTCTTTGCGTCATGCTTTACCAAGCAAACAAATGTATATCTTTTCTAACTTCACGTTCCCAAAGATCAACATCAAAAGGTGACCTAATTTGACCCATCTATTGACCATAACAGAGCAAGTGTCCAGCACAAAAGGTGCCGGACACAAGATCAAAAGTGTGTCAAGGGGATGCTGTTAACGAAAAACCGGTTTTGAACGTCCACGTGTTATAAAGGTGAGATCAAAATGAGACCAGGGGATGCTGTAAGGTCAAAGGTCAAATGGACAATTTACATATTTGGGGTAATTTTTTTGAATAGGTTGATTTGAAATGGGTAATGGATCAATGAATATTAATTTGATGATTTGGTTAAGTGGCTTATTTGTAGGTATTGTTATGGTAGTACTAGGGAGAGTTACATGAATATTAAATTTATTTAAGTATAGACGCCAGCACATGATAGCTACTACAATTTGTCAAATTTCTTTAATAGATTTTCAGCTTTATCGCTAAAGCATTAAGGTTCAAGGCTGATTGGAAAAAATTGACAGTTTCGGGTAGCTTGACCTGCTGGCGTCTGTATATGTAATTAGGTACATATTTTAATCAAATCAATATATGTAGGTTTATTTTTTTTTTGGAAAATCTTTGCTGTTTTTGAATTGGAAGAGTGAACGGGCATCTTCTGGGCTTGCTCATTCCATCGTAGACTTCATCCATCGCTTTCCATAAGGCGTGATCGAGGTCAAGAGCAGGTCCATTCTGCAATAAAAAAGTTTTTTTTTTTAAACAGCTTACAGATAGGCTTAAAGTCACATCACGCTGGGCTATTTCAGTGCGCCAATGATTTCAATTAAGTCATCATCACCTGCCTAGCCTTTTCCCAACTATGTTTTTTTTTTTTTTTTTCTGGTGGGAAATTATCAAATGACCCCTCCCGCTCTGGGTGGAGCGGAAGGGAGTGTCAGACTCTTACTGACTAAAACCCACCCATGTTCCTTCCTTCGCCCTTTATGTTCCGGGGTAGCGGTAACCCTTTCGGACAATCCCGCTGACTTCCCAACTATGTTGGAGTCGGCTTTCAGTCCGACCGGATGCAGCTGAGTACTAGTATTTAACATGGAGCGACTGCCTATCTAACCTGCACAAACCAATTACTGGGTAATACGTGACCCCTTGGTAAGACTGGCAATAATATCTAACTGGCTGACTGGCTGGAATAATTTCAATTAAGTACCTATAATATTTTTACCAGAAAACTCGTAGGTGCAAGCCCTAGTACACAGTATGGCTAGATAAGTAACGCGGTCCTCGCCACTGTCTTGATGTAACACATTTGTAACGGCCAGATGTAAACACAGATACGGCCGGCTACATTCAACACCCTGTATAGTAATTTCCCTTAGCATATGGGGTTGAGGCGCCCAGAAATTGTTGCAATTTGTTTCTGATGGTGTATTTATATCTGTTTGTATAGTAATAGGGTAATGCTTTTGTTTTTGGTGAGGTGGGCAGTGTGGTAACCGAAGTAATAAATTATTATTCTGAATACAAAATGTGTGTTTGGCATACTTGGTGGTCTTAATTTGGAGCAATAATAATGACACAAAGTTCCTACGTGTACTAAGTGCAAGCCATTATCCATCCGTCCTTCCGTTCGTCTGTCTGTCAGCGGGCTGTATCTCATGAACAGTAATAGGTAGACAGTTGAAAATTTCTGAGTGTGTATTTCTATTATAAATATAAAACTTGGTTAAAAAAACTAAGTTTCTATACAAGAAACATGTTTTATTTGGCGGTTTTTGTCTTGGGGTACGGACTCTTCGTGTGCGAGTCCGACTCGCACTAGGCTAGTTTTTTACTAAACAGTCACAATTTGAGAAGAACTTTAGATATTGGTTTAGCAGAAACGGAGACAGGAGCATATGTACATTATATCGAACTCATCATCATCTGCCTAGCCTTTTCCCAACTATGTTGGGGTCGGCTTCCAGTCTAACCGGATTCAGCTGAATACCAGTATTTTACATGGAGCAACTGCCTATCTGACTGACTGCCAATCTGACTCCACAACCCACTTACTGGGTAATACGATACCCCTTGGTAAGACTGGTTGTCAGACTTTCGGGCTTCTGACTATCCCGTAACGACTGTCAAAGATCTACGAATAACAGCCGGGACCAACGGCTTAAGGTGCTTTCCGAGGCACGGAGGGGTTTCGGTATTTAAAGATGGTCACCCATCCATAGACCAACCGCGGCAAGCGTAGCTTAACCTGATCGATCGACCTGTGCGGCTGTTATTATTTAGCCACGGGCCCCTCCACTGAACTGGTTTTAGGCTGATGATGATATCACAACAATATTCGTATACCACAATGATACCCTGAAACTACAAATAAGCTATTACCTTATAATATAGTGTGGCTTAGGTCAAACGGCAGTAATTAAACTGGAAACTCTCCAAATCATGGGAAATCGGATGTAGGAACTAGTGGCGCTACTGTGCTTGCTAATGAGCCGAATAGTACTCTGATACGCCTTGACCCGAGTAATCGGGCAATGAACATCGAAACAGTCAGGATGAGAGAGTGTAATGTAAACTTTTTCTTATAGTACGGACCTAAGTAGGTACTGTAACTTCGTGAGACATAGCTCCCTTTTGAGGACTTTTAATGTTTTTCAAGTAATTATTTTAGATTTTCCTGATTTGTTTCTAACTTGAACTGAGCTTAGGACTTAGTGCGTTTGTACACTGCATCCGATCCGAATCCGAGAAATAACGGTCTAGAAGGAAATGTTCTTCATCGTAGCCTAAGAGTGTGGCTTAAATCAAACGGCAGTAATGAAACTGGAAACTGTCCAAATCATGGGACATCGGATGTAGGAACTAGTGGCGCTAGTGTGCTTGCTAATGAGCCAGATAGTTCTCTTAGCAATGCTCTGACCCAAGTAATCGAGCACTGAACATCAGGCCCGCTAGGATGAGGGAGTGTTGTGTAAACTTTTTCTCAAAGTAGGTAAGTACAGACGCCAGCACATCGAGCTACTACAATTTGTCAAATTTCTTTAATAGATTGTCAACTTTATCGCTGAAGCATTAGGTTCAAGGTTTATTGGGAAAATTTGTTTCAGTTTTGGGTAGCTTGACCTGCTGGTGTCTGTACTACAACTTACGGGAGACATATCTACGACCTATTCACGACTTTTAGCCCACGTAAAAATATCGCGGCGAGATTTTTTTCAGACACTTGATTTTCAACTTTCGGTGTTGAGCCAAGCGTTGAGAATCCAACAGAGTTGCGTTGAGCATCTCAGCGCGTCAATAAAACACACTGCTGGATTTTCAACTCTCCGCGCCAAGCAGGGCGTTGAAAATGCAGTGCGCGAAAAAAAAATCACCACCGCGGTGAAAACACGCCCGTAAGGCTTAATGTTTTTCACAGTTGAGAGCGGTGGTGGCCCAGGTAACGGCCTCGACTTACGAGTCGTGGGTCGTGTGTTCGAACCCAGGCAGGCGCTTTACTTTGTGTAAATAATTTCATCACTACGGCTCTCAAAACGGTGAGGAAAAAATCGTGAGGAAACCGGCATCCAAAAACCAACAAAACCGGGAACCAAAGATTCGAAGATATACATTTATCAATCCGCACTGGGCCCGCGTGGGACACTCCCTGTCGAAGTGAGCAGACCTGTGCTCTAGCTGTGGGAACGTTATAGGCTGGTTATGTAATGTTTCTCACGGCACAATGCTGAAGTATTTCCTCTTATTCTATTGACACTTCGACTTTATCTTCCGAAATTCCGTCCAAAACAAATTAAAATCTCAAACTGTAAATGATCCTCGCCCGTAAATTAATGGTTAAATCGCCGTGAGCCGATCGAGCTATATTTCAGTCCCACACTAACCCGACAACCCTGCCCTTAATGTTTACATCGACAATGGCGCCGATTCCCTTGTTCACAAACTAAACTAAATTTAAGTACAGTGCATCTTCTTCTTTCTATTTCATTAAGAAAAGGACAGAAGATAAATATTAGTTTAGTCCAGTCAAATTAAGATACTCCATAGGCATTTTAGACGTGATTAAAAACATGGCGACTAAAAATACGTTAATATACGTTATGCGCTGACTAATTTGACAGGACTAATTGTGTCCATTCAAATTAGAGTGTGTGTAATGTCATATTCTTAATGAAAAATAAATAAAAAGATGCACTGAACTTAAATTTAGTTTAGTTTGTGAACAAGGGAATCGGCGCCATTATCTTGTAAAAAAATAACTAGTGACGCCTGTAACCGATACCGTTCAGGCCTTAGTTATTTATCGATATTTTCATAATTCATTCGAGGGACACACGCGACACTTTTTATTTGCCGTCCTTGTTTAAGATTCATGATCTCATGAGATATTGGTAGACCTTCGGAGGCAGTGGATGTGACAGCCGCTTTTTATGATAAAGGAATAAATGGTGTATGTAAATGGTAGTACAGTGAACTTGATCATAAATAAAAGGTCATACTTTTTGGGATTCTGTATTGAAGTAAGTAGGAAAGTAGGTAGGGATCGTTTCATTTAAAATTGCATGCCCTAACTGTTTGTTGTATCATTATCAGCCTATAATGTGCCCACTGTTGGGACACAGGCCTTAATCCACCACGCGGGCCCAATGTGGATTGGTAGATGTCACATGCCTTAGAATTTTTTGATTCGACATGCCGGTTTCCTCACGATGTTTTCCTTCACCGTTTTGAGAACAATGGTGATGAAATAATTTACACAAAGTAAAGCGTCTGCTAGGGTATGAACCCACGTCCTACGATTCGTAAGTCGTGGCCGTTACCACTGGGCCACGACTGCTCTTTGTTGCATACACATTTCAAATGTACAGACGCCAGCACATCAAGCTACTACAATCTGTCAAATTTATTTAATAGATTTTCAACTTTATTGCTATAGCATTAAGGTTCAAGGTTGATTGGGAAAAACTGACAGTTTCGGGTAGCTTGACCTGCTGGCGTCTGTACAAACCTTTGAATGCACAACACCAGAAATTTTTGTGGAGGGGCGTGCAGTACGAATTTAGAAGATCTCTACCAAAGTATGAAGCTATGTCTGGTTCCAGCAAACCTGATTAATTAAATGTAATGAATTATATTATGACTAATATGATTAAAAGAATATGCTACGTACAAATAAAAGGTAATAAGGCACATGTAAATAATAAGGTAATAAGGCTGCTGCCTAGGAAAATACTGTAATTATTTCTATGAGAACACCAAATAATTCGTGTAAATATTGACAACAAAGGGAACTTACTTATTTCCATCACGACGCAAAATAACAACTAAGTAGGTACCTACTTACAGACATATAAGTATTGTACGCGCAAGGAATATCATAAAAAATATTATCGGTATACGAACATATTATGTCCAAATCTTCCCCGTAGACTTATGTGGGTGGTTGGGTGGTATTGGCGATGTAAAGTTCGGTATACACGAGGAGATACGGATGGTTTTGAAATGTTGACGTGAAGAACGGTTTGAACTAGGTACTATTCGTTACGAAGAGGGATATTGAAGCTCCAGCTCCAGAATAACGTATAATCCTCAACTTGATAAATAGAGGATCAAAATGATATTAGTAAGCGAACTCGACGGACTTAAAAAAATATTTGATGATTTTATTTTGAGGTCAACGACCGGTTTATATTATACTTGAAATATTTGTATCTAAAAATCTGTTTTTATGTGTTAACTTCACAGAAGTTTTCTCGTTTCATCATTTTTAGATACCTATCGATACCCACCACGTCTGCGGAGTTTTGCTAGCCAATTCAATTTGACCTTCTATGGTAGCCTGCTACTGTGTCACGTAAACTGCATGGGAAAATAACAATATTTGAAAAATTGATTAGTTATCTACTTGGGTTCCTAATAACTACACAAGCGCATACTCGTCAGTATGTAACTTTAAACAAGTTGTATTATATTTCAAGACGAAGAGGAGGAGAGCCTCCTCTCCTCCTCTTCGTACTTGATTCCTATCGAAGGGACTGGCCCCAAGTGCACAGGATATAAGTCTCAGGAAAAGGGAGAGGGAGCAAAGCCTTTCCCCAGCAGCGGGACATTAGTATAGCTAGAAACACAGATTATATTTAAATCCGAACACGTTTATAGGCTCTTTCAGTTTCAGATTTTTCAGTTGACAGTTTTTCAACACTAATACTGAAAGTGGAGCAACTGCGGACACGCGCTACATAAAACGCCATCTACCAAGCCTTATGTAATGAAGTCTCATTTAATACATTAAATGGAAAAGTACCAACCTACTAACATACATACCATAGGTAACCAAGCAGGTTGCTAAGGTCTACGAAGTACGTCGTCTGTCCTAGTGAAAGGGGGCTTTGAATCAAGAGATATTATAGTCAGGCTTTCGCATAGATCTCGCCGAGTCGGCTTGCTTCTATTTTTATTTGCCAGAGATGTACCGTGAGGTGGAAAAAGTCAGGAAGCAAAATGGGGTAAGTTTAAGATTGTAAATTGGGGTTTAAAGTTAGGTGATCGTTATTTATTTATTAAAACTGTGAACTTTATGCGCAAGTATAAAATAACTGTAAGTACAAAGGCGTACTAAATGCCTTAGCCATTGTTTATCAGTTTGCCTTAAGTTGATGTTGAGACAAAACATGACAGGTGCAATAAAATAAAAACACAAAATATACAATAGTTATTATTTTGGGCGTATCTTTGTTAAACATAACATATTACTAATAGTGAATTGTAAAAAGCCAGAAAAAATCCTATGTTTAAAAGTTACATAATATTAAACAATTTTTTTTTCACTTCAGTAGCTCAAACATGTAGGTTTTGCTGCGTGAAATCAGTGAGCAAAATGCGATTTTGCTCACTGAGTGAGACAAAGTAACTTTTTAATTTTTTTTCAGAAAGCCGCAAATATATATTATTCAGCCTTGGGTTAATCATACAATTCGAAACATTCACACTCTATCTCTTTCCCTCCATTAGAAAGAGAGAGAGACAGAGACCAGCCCTTTCGAAGTTCGGATTTTGAATTCGACCTCAAAGACGTTCGGAATTTCGTACTAACTAAAGAAATTTTGCAAAAAGAAAATTATGTCTTTTAATGTAATTTATTGAATTTTTAAATTATTGTTGTATTTAAACGAAAATAAGTATTTACTGCAAATAAAACTGACATTTAACTTGTAAATATTTATTTGTAGTTTCAATAAATGTTAGGTACGTAATATATTTTGAATAATAAAATATCATGGGTGCTATTTCCGAACACGCCTTAATTTAAATAAAAGAGCGGGAATAAAATTTGTAGAATTGCAGTAATTTTACTTTTAACTATTAAAATGTTCCATTTTATAGAATTGGTATCTAGCTACAATGTTAATTATTTTGATTCACAATAAATAGTTATTTCAATCTATTCCTGTTTATTATTTTATCTCCTAAAGTGTTCTCGCTGCTGAAGTGAAAAGTTATGTGTGTTACACGAGAGCAAAGTTTTTTTGCATCTCGTGCCTTTGAATCCCTCGCCACACTCAGGATTCAACTTTAGAATCACTCGCTACGCTCGTGATTCAATCTTTGAATCCTTCGCTTGCTCAGGATTCAAAATCAGCACTCGCAGCAAAAAACTACTTTGCTCTCTTGTTGCACAAATAACTATTTTCGGAGCATGTCACATCATGAAATGGTTTTGCTACGCCGTAGCTCGTAGCTCTACGCGTAGCACAATTATAGAAACTATTGACTTATAAGTACCTCTAAAATAAGACATATAATATATGATCCCAATGTTAATTTGGACATCAGTTACTGACCTCTGAGTTTGGTCGTTTCTTCTCAGAGTAGTCGGATAGGAAACACCGAACTCATCTAGCTTTTAAAATATTTTTGCCAGGTAAAAGTGATAGTAAGACCTACTTTTTTTTTCTAGCCTACGCTGTCCCAATCATGGGCAAAGGCCTCCCTCCACTCCTTCTATGTTTCGCGAGCCCGCGCGTCCTCCTTCCAGGTTTGACGGAACCTATCCAGCTCGACCTACCATCTCCTACATGGTCTGCCGTAAATCTACTTACTTACAGAAATTAAAATCATTAATCAGTTGCAATATATAAAGAAGGAAAACAACTGTTAACGACAACAACAGTCCAGCTAGCTTCTCTTTAACTTAACCTGGCACGAAAACACACAATCATAAATCTCGTATTCCGGACTTATGCCCCTGTGTTTCCCACCTCGCTGGAGAGCTCACATTATTACCGATAAGTACATGGGGCGGTGTGCTCCACACTGGATTTTGAATAATATATTATTTTCTTATGTAAAATGCCCGATTACTACCATCCCAGAGATTTTTGCGGCGGCACAGACAAAAGCTCCTTAATGGCACTTTATACGTTTTTGTTCTTAAATTTTTGTTATTTCACGTACGCTCGTGTGGGCCTCGCGAAATGAAAAAACTTTTTGTGTTCCAACTTAATACCTATGGCACACTTATTTTGTTTCAATTTTTTATCAGTTCTATTATACGCAATCTTCTATGAGGATTATAAGGTCATGTACTGAAAGGAACGATATTTTAGCTAGGATATAAGCCAATTAAATCCAACCCATTTCTCACCAACGCATGGTCACTGAGACCGAACGAACCCACCAGCGTAAAAAGAGGTATATTATTTTATTATCTGAAGCCAGGCAGGACGGAGAGACGGCGATATCACCGTATATAGATTCGATTTTCTACGTGAATTCGTTTGACGGCCTTCATAATGCGACATATAAAACTGGGGACTTACGGACCCCGAAACCAATTTCGGGTTATGACCCGACGACTCTCTGATAATATTCTCGGGGTATTAGGTACGGATAGGAGTTTTTACTATGGCTATTTTTTCCGTCGACGTTGGATTATTGGTACCGAGTTTACGAGCTGCTGTTCCTCCATACTCTTGGTGGCTTACATTTGTTTTATGACGTCATCTCTCCCGATACTCGCCGGGACACTAGTTTATTTGTTTCGGTACCATTTTATTCATAAACTTTTGTGAGAATTTAATTCTAGTTAGTTTTATTTGTTAAGTTTTCGACGCATTGCCTCTGTAAGCTGTAATGAAATGTTTTATGGTATTTTGGGAATAGTGCTGTTATTGTTATGTGGGACAGTGCTTTTATTATTAGTGGATTTAAATTTATTTAAAGACAGGGAAGCTTTCTTCTTTTTCCTTTTGACATATTTTCAGAAACCTGTTTAATCATTATGAAGTAAGCTAACTGGTGAATTAAAAATACAGAGGTGATTTTCAGTAAGTCAAGATCGTCTTCTAAATGAATATAAAAAAAAACATTTTTTTTTTCCATATTTCATTTCGAATCATCGTTTAAGTTAGTAACCGCCTTTTTACTAGCTTGGAAGTCGCTGGTTTATGTTTTTTTTCATAAGCACAGACACCAACGAAACCTTTATTTCTAGAATGTTCCATTTTTACTTGAAAATTCGTTTTTGTGAATCGAAGAATTGTTTTTACTGAAACAAAACATATTATTATTTATTTTATTAATTTTCATTTTCCTTTCCGGACCACCTGTAGTTCAATCAACTCAGCCTATCGCAGTCCACTGCTTATGGCCTCTTCAAGCAGCGCCACAACACCCTGTCCCTTCAACCTTCCGCATCCAGTCCGTCCCAGCAACCTTCTTTAGGTCGTCCGTCCATCTAGCTGGGGGGCGTACCACACTACGCTTGCCGATACGCGGTCTCCACTCTACGACTCGTCTGATCCACCGGCCATCGGTCCTTCGACAAACATGGCCAGCCCACTGCCACTTCAGTTTGCTTACTCTGCGCGCTATGTCGGTAACTCCGGTTCTTTTCCGGATAATTTCAATCCTACCTACCTGTAGTTAGGTAACCTATATCCAAATTGCAATCTAAGGGAATTCTCACTGCACACATCACCTGTATATTCGACGTGTACTCCATTACGTTACGTTTACCAAGATAATACTCCTAACCCTCTCCATGCTGTACAGTCACGTATCGCACACATGAGTAGCAAGTACCTCGTCGTAAAGAATATGACCTTTTACTTATATAGATTGTACGTGAGCTGGCGCTAAACGTTCGATGATTTGGTTTCGATACTTTTACTTATTTGTGTCGTACGTTTCAGTGTTATTTGAGAGGGTTAAGGGGCTGAGTGGTTGTTGTTTGTGTGGTTAAATTACGTCGTGTATGTGTAGATTGTCTTATATTCTGATATTGTTGTATTGTAAGCATCCATCTTTTTGTAATGTATATTTATCTTATTTCGACTGTTGTTTTTTATTTATATCTAATCGTATGCTGCACTGAGTGACGTCATCACGTCATCGTCGGCTGTCGCTGAAAACCAACGCTGGGGCTCTGTCTCGTATAGGGTCTTAGCATTATGCTGAGCCATAGCCGTTTTGCGTGGATGTGACGCATGTTTTCCACCAACTTGTTATTTTTCTTTTTATGCGTCATGTTTGCCGCAAATAAAAGTATTTTCTTTATTTCTAAGCCATTGTAAGTATTTATATAAACACTTTTAAACACCATTTATAAAACCTCCTGTTTATAATAATATGGTTACGTACCCAAGGAGTGCCAACGGGACCCTAAAACTAAGCCTTCGCTGTCCGACCATTCGTGCGTCCATCCGTCTGTCTGTCAGCGGGCTGTATCTCATGAAACGTAATAAGTAGTAGGTAGACAGTTGAAATTTTCATAGAGTGTATATTTTTACTGTCGCTATAACAACAAATATAAAGTAAAAAATTATACGTCTTTTTTTTGGCGTTTTTTTACCTTGTGGTACGGATCCCTTCGTGTGCGAGTCCGACTCGCACTTGGCCGCTATTTATTTAAATTATCAACAATGTTATGATAATTATAGATAGATACCTATTTATGTAACTTTCTTCTACAATATGGTGCTGCGAAAATTTTTTGAATGAATTCGTGGCTGATTGAGTTCTTGGTATGAGAAAAAACGATATTCCTGGTCATTTATCACTTTGATTATCTTGTAGTTATACTGATAAATAAACAGCCATAACGTTTAAACATTCGCAGACGTAAAAACATGAATAACTGTCATAGCTTTTACTCAAAAGTCGCATTCTAAAATCATAGCTATTACCCCTTATGCACTTACATTTCACAAAATGAGCAGTTTTCATCTCCCAATCTTATCAGCCATACGAAAACGAAATCACCTCCATATATATACAGGGTGATGCGGAATAACGCCTACTTTATTAAAACACACTCTGTATTCATAACGCATCAGCTACACTATCACAAATAATATCGCCCCCGAAGATGCATTGGAAAAGAAATGTATCAGAAAATGTATAAAAAAGCTGTATTGTGACTGTAGGTTGCACAGATGTATTGATGACTGGATGTGACACTCACGGGTGTAGGTGGGTGCCTACTTGTAATGTACAAGGCTATTACTACCGAAGAGTCATTATTGCATAGAATAATTGAATTGGTTTACGGTCATTTTTGCCCATCGTTGGCCAAGTGTATACGGTTGTCAAATATTCGAGTGGAATTCAAGCTTTTGATCAAAATTATCCTTCTGATCGACTATATATACACAAAGATGTGATTAACGCTTCCTGCAGAAATCTGGCTAGTCAGTGTTTCAGCAAGACTAGGACAGCAAAGACCACTAAAACCTTGCTGTGACATGAGTGTCACAGTAAGGCTTAACACCGACCTTATCTAGTTTTTAAAATATGATTGACTTGTAAAAATGTTTTTACAAACCTGCTTACGGAAATAAAATCATTTATTTATCACTGAATTCACTACCTTACTGTTACATGACGCAATCATTTCTTTTGTGAACATATTCATTAATCAACCTTTGATTCTTTGATATGACATAAACAAGTTCCAGGGCAGCCAATCATATGAAAATTTTTAATAAGCTACCGAATGACATAACATATTTAAACTTGACTCAATTTAAACGCACCCTAAATATTTTTTTATAGGCAAATGCTATATATTATTATTGCATTTGTCTATTAAAAAAATATTGACGAATTTCTTGCTGACAAAATTTCTTAAACACTGATCCTGTATTTAATATTTATAATGTAATATTCCTATCTGAAGACTTTTAATTTATTTGAATTGTATCGTATATAATGTTTAATTTAATTTCTAATATTGTTAAATTAATAGTGTATAAGGGTATATTTTTGAGTTTCTATAAAATATCTGTAAGACCTGTTATATCACCAAAAATCGCACTAATAAATACTTTGACTTTGACATGCCAGATTAGCTCGTTACAGCGAGCTAACCATTCGGCGAAAGGTATTAAGGAAACCCAACCAAAAAATATTAAGGTGAATGATCTCAATTTGCTGAAGATTTAAGAACCTTTATAAAGCCTAACCTACTACGTAGTTACAAGGTATAATATTTTCTTAGCCACTTCTAGTCTTTTTATACAGTAACAAATATATGAATGTAGGCGTGTGCGGGCGAGCGTATGATTCTTGTAGGGAGATATGGGATTTTTCAGAGATATGTACCGGCCTGACTTTGCTTGTCCGAGGGGGTGGCTCGAAGATAGTTTGTGCAGTTTTAAAGAAATCTACTGTGACGTATCTTTGTTATTTATGAAAGAAAACATAAATCTAGGAAATTATTTGAACAAAATGGCTAGGGTTTTAGGTTTTGGTAGGTGGTAAGCGACTTGTATGTTTTAAAATACTGCGTAGAATGCTAGCTCTTGCCTTCGACTTCGCACGCGTGGATGTCTGAACATACCCCGCGGGAACATACTATCAGGATTATAAGTACCCTATATTTTAATCCAGGTTATAAACTATCTGTGTGCCCATTCAAATCCGTTCAGCTGATTTTGCACCAATCCGGAATACTACATCCAGACAAACAGACAAACGGACAAAAATTCCTCGTCACTATTTTATAATAAATTACTGACTAAACGACTGCAGAACATAACGCTTTTCTCTAAGATAATTATTATTTCTCAACCACAAAGTAAATACGTACATACAGTTCTCAACATTTTTTGTTAAGTGAAGACCAGTGACTCTATTAAATATATCTGTCAACACCCAATTAAACTTCATCTATCATTTAAAACCCACCTAACCTTAACAACCGTACAAAATTCAAACAACGTATGTCATCCATAATTTAATATTAAAATTACATACCGACCCCACGATGGGCGCCAACAGGCGATTTTTTACATTCAATTAGAATGACCCTTCTTTCTCTTTATATAAATTGTTCTGTCTACCCTCTAATAAATGATATCTGGAGAGTGACACGGTGTGGGAGGTACACGTGATGGATGGTTCGGACACAAATGTGATTGGCTATTGCATTCATATTGGAAAAGTTTTAAATTAAATGTCGTTTAAAGGGACAACGGTTTTTGTAAGACAACAGTGTTTTGTGTTTGACTGGGTTTGAGGTGGTCAGTAGAATTGTCCTTTGTCGTTTTAAAATTATACCTACTGCATGAAGAGTGTGGTGCAGTTGGCAGAGTAGTGGACGTTTATAACTGATGAATAAGAAAATATTACTTAATTTTTTTTTTGCCTTAGTCAAAATGCATTGTACTCTAAAAAAACGTAACAAACGGAAATTATCCCACGGGACCGTAGTACCGGGATAATATTACTGTCTCTGTGTTAATCCAGCTATAAACGGATTTGGATTAAATTTGGCACACAGATATGTGTGCCAAAAATCCAAATCCGTTCAGCCGTTTTAGCGTGATTGAGTAACAAACATCCAAACATTCACATTTATAATATTAAGTAGGATATTGGCCCAGATTCCCTTGTTCACAAACTAAATTAAATTAGAGTTCTGTGCATCTTTTTCTTTCTATTTAATTAAGAAAAGTACAGAAGATAAAACATTAGTTTAGTCCTGTCAAATTAAGATACTCCATAGACAGATTAGACGTGATTAAAAACATGGTTACTAAAAATACGTCAATTTACGTCAGGCGCTGACTAATTTGAAAGGACTAAAATAATATTTATCTTCTGTCCTTTTCTAAATTAAATAGAAAGAAAAAGATGCATTGAACTTAAATTTAGTTTAGTTTGTGAACAAGAGAATCGGCGCCATTATGATTTATTTAAAGGTACTTCAACACATAATAGTGCGTATAAAGGCGGACTAAATGGCTTGATATTCGTTTATAGAAAATACTTGTAACTTTTCTCACATCACATTTCAGTATTTCACCCCGATCCAAAATTTTCAAATATCGAACTTGTCAAACTCGCTGACGTCACATCTAACAAAAAATATTAACCCTATCACTGCGCATGGTTTTTATACACCTTCAGCATTTCTAAATCCTCTCTCTAGGGTGGCCTAACTCTATCTCGGGGGTAAGGGATTATTGGAAGAAAGCGCCGCTACGTATGGGAGCCAGTCGCCATTGTCAATGAGATCGCATATGGCGCGAACATATTAAATATTCACCACTCGCTGAGAACGCTGAATGTTTACAGGGTTATAGTTTTGATTTTTGGGGTGTATCTGTAAATATGTATTGTATCTGTCTGGTTTTGGATAAAGTTTCAGATGGTAAACATAACCAAAAGGTTCCTTTTTTAAAAAAATGGTGCGGTTTATTCAAAAGCCTAGCTTTCTATCAGCTAATAGACGTCCACTGCGACTTTATATAGATAACTCTTATTTTATTAAGTATGTCCAGTTGAAAACCAGCGTCAGGCACTACTAGTTGTCTGGCATTTTTGCTAAACTAGGCCTTTATGGCAGAGCCGCAAGTGTGATGTAAGAAATTAGCAGGAAAGTGTGCCTCAACACTTTCCTGCTAATTTCTTACATCGCACTTTATAGTTTTTATTATCTTATCCGCTGCATGTTACTCATATTGCGTGCTTTTAGTCTGTCTGTGCTAATTTCTTATATCGCACTTTAATTTTTGTATCTGCTGTATGAGGGGCTTGTGGCTAAGTAATAACCGCCGCACGGGTCGATCGATCAGGTTAAGCTACGCTTGCCGCGGTTGGTCCGTGGATGGGTGACCATCTTCACATATCAGGAACCCTCCGTGCCTCGGAAAGCACGTTAAGCTGTTGGTCCTGGCTGTCATTCGTGGATCTTTGACAGTCGTTACGGGTCGTCAGTAGCCTGAAAGTCTGACAACTAGTCTTACCAAGGGGTATCGTATTACCCAGTAACTGGGTTGTGGAGGTCAGATAGGCAGTCGCTCCATGTAAAATACTGGTATTCAGCTGCATCCGGTTAGACTGGAAGCCGACCCCAACATAGTTGGGAAAAGGCTAGGCAGATGATGTATGCCTTTTAGTCTGTGCTAAATAAATGTACTCAATACTTAATACCTTATTTACGTTCCACAATGTGCACTTAGATGGTAACTTAAAATTGAATGAGATCATTATGGACCCTGTCGGGCACATCAAAATCGTAGGACAGAGAAAGCTTTAAAAAACTTCATCTTATCAGTCTTCTGAACAAAATATAATAATATTATTATAGTTTTTAGATATTATATATTTTCTTTCTTTCTTTCTAGGTAATAAAAACAGAAACCGTATAATCCTAAAGCTTGTGCCCTCGTTCACATTCACCGTTAAACCAGCTCCCTCTATTCATGTCAATATGCAAACGAAAAAAAAAAAAACCTAGGCCCACCTTTTACTAAAACCTCGTTCATTACAGACCACACACTTATCCCGCATCCCATCCGGCGGGTGAATGTGGATCAATGGCGCTTTTTTTTATTCAAAATAAGTCCTTAAAAAAAATCATGCCACCCCAGAAGCCAAATGGCCCAGAATTTGTTTAAATTGTCACGTACAGACACCGCGCGGTTACACAATCCGCGAACGTTGGCGCTCAAAGTTTTATTAATGAACCGTTATTTTTTAAATTTTGGAGTTTATGTGTGGTTTGGCTGGTGTTTTGAGTGGGTTAATTGTTTCATCTAAAAAACGGGTAATATTATTGATAATTTGTTAAGTACCTAGGTATTTCTCTGTTGTTGAACGCATGCTTGATTAAATTTTTATTAATATTCCAAAACAATCAATCAATCAACTCAGCCTGTCGCAGTCCACTGCTGGACAAAGGTCTCTCCCAGACTGCGCCAGAACACCCTGTCCCTCGCCTTCCGCATCCAGTCTACCCCAGCCATCTTCTTTAGGTCGTCCGTCAATCTAGCTGGGACCAAACAATCATTACCTTTAATTTCTCGGTATTTTATATCGTGAAACAAATATTTTTATTTTAGAATACTTTAGAAAATAAACATAAGACACCCACAGGAAGATAATGATAGCAATAGAAAAAAAATTGTTTGAACTTTGTTTAAAAACGATTTCTAAATTAACTGCTCATCATTTATTTGACAAACGCTGCACCAGATAGACATACGTCCAAGGGGTTAAAAATGCATCGTAGTCACATAAAAAATCCTCTGTACAGATATCGGATTTTAAATTTTAAAATGTGCATTGTATTGTGTCGGGGTTCGAAAATCGATTGGTCCCAGCGACAAAGGGTTAACCATTAAAGATAAAAAAACCATTGATTTTTGGACCGACAGCTTGCGAGCTCGTCAGTTAATTTTAAAATAAATGGGACGGAATGCTACGTCATTATTATGTAAGTAGTTCAAGGGCATTGGGTATGTATATAATATGTAATAAGTAGTAGGTATCTGTAGAGCAGTGGTGGTCCAGTGGTAAAGGCCGTGACTTACGTGTTGTGGGTCGTAGGTTCGAGCCCAAGCAGGCACTTTACTTTGTGTAAATTATTTCATCGCCTATGCTCTCAAAACGGTGAAAACATCGTGAGGCATGTCCTACAAAAAAACTGTATTTTGTAGATTAATCAATTCTTGTTTTGCAGCATCACTTTTGTTTACTTATAACTATTTTTTGGCAGACATTCCGAATGGACACAGGATACCGTCAGCACATAAAATATTCGAGACGCAAAAATTGGCATCTAGACACAAGGATTACAATACCATACGAGCACTCAGCAGTAGAGGGTTACCAACTGTTTATTTATAACCTAGTTACAAAACTAAACTCGATTTTTATCTATTGAAAGTTATAATTATTACATGGTATTTATTTATCCGGTTAAACTGAACATAGTCGGGAAAAGGCTAAGCAGACGATGCTTTATTTCAATTTGGAAGATTTACCTACATAATTTAAAAGATAAACAGTTTTAAAATAACATTCATATTACGTACAAGTACATTTATATAAAAAAGAGAGAGAAAATAATTATAACAAATATATCAAAAAATCTTTTTACCTATTTAGCGTCCCTCGCGCAAAGTTACAAACTTTAATAACCAAAATAAACTATCAACTATTTATATACATAAACTACATACTGGCGTATTATTAAATAATTTAAAATTACTTCCATTGTCCGTCTGCGCATGACTAACCACCCACTGTGCAATAATTTCGGCACACCGCGGGTAGGTGATGGCTCCCATGGCGAGAATATAACACAGGTAAGGGGGTAAACAATTAAATGTATGCAACACATAAACAATTTTATTTTGGGTTGTGGAGAAAGTAATAATCCAAATATTGTAGGGTGAAGACAGGCTTCTTCTCATACAAAGAAGGGACTAGCGTAGTAATTGGTAACCACACTTGATCAGGTTATTTCTATATTTTTTAGTATCGTTTTCATAAGACAATTGCCAAGAGCTTCCAAATATGCCATATTGGAAGTCTAGTGCTTTGTCCCCCCCTACCCTACTCAACCCTAGTTCTTTGCAATTTAGAAGATACTGAATGTGTATTTTGTTGGCTTTCAGAGGCGTTAAGAAACCCCCATTTTAAGTTTCAACAATTTTGCTGAATAAACTATCTACATATTAGTGAAGGGGATCTGCGAAAAAATCTTCCCATAACTAAAAAAATAAGATAAATATTAAGTCCACCACGGCGGTATATTTTTCGTACGCAACATAATACACACGACGCAAAATTACAAGTCACCGTTCTGGCGACAACCCTATATTCAACCCCTGTACTAAAAACCAACGAAAATTATCATGACCACATCACTACGACATACATTAACGCTTTCCTCAGTCCAACAGCAAGTATCTCTCGAACTAAGCCAGCGATGTGTACAACTTTATTCGATTCACCCGTTTCGGTTTAACCCCGGAATGCTCAAGGCTTGGAGTTCTTATTGTATTCAACATTGCGGAACCATTAATCAGTCTGTGCTAGAATCATCAATATAGCATTACAGAGGATACGTCCAAGTATTCGATTCGATATCCTATGTATCGATTATGTATCGGTAATTCGATTATGCCAGCATTGTTAAGAGGCCGTTCATCATCTGAAAAATGCTGGTGTCATTATGTATCGGTTTTCTTGTGAATGTGAGACGCAAATATGTAGCACAGAGATATCTTGGCAAATACTTGTAGTTTCTTGTGATGAGAAAACCGTTAATAGGCATGGATGAATAGGACACAGAATAATTATATCCTTTTGCTCACTCACACTATACTGATGAAACCATGATTTTACCATAAAAAAAAGGATTTCAATTGAAAATATGAACAGTAAATGATGGAGAAAGAAATAAAATATATTCATATTAAAAGAAAAAACACTTGAAAGTATTCATATTATTACGCCATATTTGTACGCCAAATGGCAAAATATAGAAAACTATAATATGTATAACAATGAATGTAACATCTTGCACTCTGTTGTAACCTATGTTTACAAATAAAGGCGATTGATTGATTGATTCACTAAAGTATCTATCCGCGTATTAAATATTATAAATAGGTACACTTTTTAATCTTCTGTACGTAGGTGGATTAATAAAACCATATCAAAAACGATCCAATAGCTAAGCTCTGAGCGCTCGTCCATACCATACGTACATTAGGTTAAACTAGAAATGTAGAAAATATTTTAAGAGATAACGGGTGAAAACCAGGATTTTTCTTACTGAAGCAATAAAAAGTAATAATTGAAGTGAATTAGCCAGGCAGTCGCTGCATGTAGCACACTGATATTCAGCTGCACCCGATTAGACTGGAAGCCGTGGAGTAATTACTTAAAATACTAACAGTAGTAATGGATTTCATTTTGACAGTTCAACAAGATTCATTGCGTTATTTACGTTGTTGAGCGGTAATTTTTTCGAACATATGCAGCAATGAATAAGCAATAACCTTCAAAATTTTGAGAAAAGTCTAGGTAGGATGATGAATTAAACGATAGAAACGTTAGAAAAGAAAACAATTTTCATATGAATGTTCCTTTAATCAATTTTCCTTTACCGATATTTTTTCAATACGGCTGTATTGAAAAAATATCGGTAAAGGAAAATTCTACAATATATATAACTGATATAAAAAGAGCACGTGAGTGTTGAATGCCATTCCTGGTAGGAACTGAGCACCGTCCGGCGGGCATTAGTCATCCTTGCTGAGAGGTATCCTGTGGGAAATTACGTGCGGGGGCCGCCGCGACCAAGCCGCGGATCTGACGGGTTGATGTTGCGCTTACACGCTAACGTTTTGTGAGCGTATTGGTAGCACGGTAAGGGTTAATATGTAAAATGGTGGAGCATGAGGATTGATTTAAAATTGGATCAGATGAGAAAGAATGAGGAAAGGAAAGAGAGTATATGTAGTTATTTATTTATTTATTACAGCATGGGAAACTTACAGCTAAAAGAAACAAACAAAAAAAAGGAAACAATAGTCGACAGAACGCCAATTACAAGTCTTCGCGTTTAGACTTATCATAAAATTTGTGTTGTGAACATACAAGCAGTAACATATTACTATATACTATATTTAATAGTTAAAACAATTAAAATAACCACGTGTTCGCAATTGAAAAGTGAGAGAAAAAAAAAATAAGAAAAAATACAATAACTAAAAAGCACTGCAACTATTTAAAAAAGTTGAGGCTTAAGCACCTTCTAGCTGAGGTCACACTGGTTGTAAACAGATCCAAATCGCGTTGTTTACATATTTTATTACAATTTTTGCTTGCACGCACAATATAACTGGGGTTTACTACGAAGTGCAAAGTGCGAATGATAGGATCGGACCGACACATGGCCGAACCGAATATTATTGAAAAATGCGAAAAAAATTGGGATCGGCTCAGTTGGGTCGGGACCATAGTCAATATTCGAAAGAGTGTAGTAGTGTAGGATCGGGACCGACCGAACCAAATAGTAACTTCGTAGCAGGAAACGGCCGAACATTCGGCCGATACCACTTCGGAGTAGACCCCCTGTTCTGCCGATAATTCGTAGAACTGAGAGGTACACGTTATGAAATAAAGATAAATTGTTTAGTTGCTACAGAAATAGAAGAAGACGATAAAAATCATGTCAATCATGTGAATATATATATGGCTGTCGCTGAAGACCAGGGCTGGGGCGCTGTCTCGCATAGGGTCTTAGCATTATGCTGAGCGATGGCCATTTCGCGTAGATGCGACGCATGTTTCTCCCAACTTGTTATATTTGTGTTCTTTCTCTGTTTACTGCAAATCAATATATTTTCTTTCTACGTTTAAATCTTATTAAAACTTCAGATGCAAATTACTTCGCCTTGGCACAAAAGAAAATGCTGTACAAATTACTAAGCTCTACCCAAATTGGTAGTGACAGAGAAATATATTTAAAAAAATCTCATAGTACCGTTACTTCATGATGTGTAACCCTTCTGGATTCGCGACATATGGACGTCTCAAACAGAATCACTCCAAAAGCACCGTTAACTTACGCAACTGGCAACCACCAGACTGTCGATCCAGTTAGCCTAACGGTGCTGCTAACCCTCGCCTGCCGCATCAGGTGCTAAAGACACAACACATTGCTGTTACCTACTAAGACACCTAATACGATCCCGCAAATTTTTCCCACACGCACAAAGGGGTTAAAGGCCCGTCTCCATTGTAAGAGGATATCTAATTTCCCTTGAAAGCAAAATTGGCGTAACATTGCAAAGGTAGTTCTTTTTTCTTAAGTTTTTGGGGTTCCGTACCCAAAAGTTGTCCAGGGGACTTTGTTACTAGCCTCCACTGTTCGTCCGTCCGTCAGTAATAGGGCTATATCTTTAGAACTGTAACAGGTAGACCCTTGAAATTTTCACAGAGTGTGTACTACTATAGCTGCCATAACAAAAAATAAAAATAAAGTTATAAATAAAAGGGGTCCTGATGCAAGAAACGTGTTCTTTTTTACAAAATTATTTAAAAAAAATATGTAGCGTTAAATATTTCAATGTTACGCAGACCACAAATAAATTGGGATAAGGGCAGGAGAATGATGATTATGATGATGTATTGATAAATATTGTACAGTGGTACGGAACCCTTCGTCTGCGAGTACAACTCGAACTTGGCCGATTTTTTTTTACGTTTTTTTCTTGCCAACCCTTTTGCGCGGCACCTTTGTCGTTTTTTGTGAAGCGTAAAGAAAAGGCGGTTAGTTTATATCCGGTCTTTGACGTTTGGAGGGTTGACCGATGTTCTCAATGAGTATTAATTATTTGAAGTGGTTTCGTATCGAAGATTGACGTGGATTGTAGGCGTATTGTGTTTGTTAGCGGAGGGTATGTTTCTTTTACTAAAATTAAGACGGGTTTTTTATTTTGAAGTTTTTGTGTGTTTTCTGGTAGCCGAATTAGATTTTGTGAAATTCTATAAAAAATATGCAGGCATGTTAATAAGTAAAACCAACAAAAGAAAGAATGAAAAATTATATTTCCAAATATAACACAGTTAGTTGTTTTTCTCGTATTTTGCCTAAAAATCTATCATTCCTTCTGAGCGGTAATTGCGTAACACACACTACAGCACTATCAGTAGCAATGCGTTTCATTTTGACAGTTCAACAACATTCATTGCGATATTTACGTTGTTGAGCAGACACATTTTCTGAACATATGAAGCAATGGATTAGCAATATCCTTCAAAATGATTCAGATTGACATTGATAGCGTGTTATGCAATTAGGGTGCAGATTCAGAACAACCGCGGTATGACGATTTGAACTCCTTTTAAAAAATAATAATCAAATATAAATACCGTATTCTTTACAAAAAAAAAAACCGTTAACATAACCATCGCTACATTAAATACAAAACCTTAAAGGATTATTAATTTTCACACTTCACCAGCCGACGTGAGATTACATCAGAAACATGGCGCCAAATTGAAAGAAAAATAATTTCACGCGAATTAGGAAGCATCTGTCGTCACCTGACATTTGTCTAACCCTTGATTACCCTTTTCTTTCTTGGGGTCCTTTTGACCCGCAGCGGATATCAAAGGGTTCCTTTGTCTGCTAACTGTTATTACGGGATACCAGGTGCAGGGTTGAGTCTTCCGTGTTTCTCACGAGATACGGATTTGGCGACTATCGAAGGGTTAAGATGCAACTGTTTACTTTGCGTGTTTGGAGGGTTAGATAGGAAGTCAATGACGGGTTAGATACGGATCTTTATGAGTTTATTGTGATGTCATTCATCATAGTGCTTGTACAAATAAGTTGTCAGAAAGAAAAAAAACTATTTTAGCAAATAATTTTAGGTATCCAACAACGAAATGCTTGAGAGGAAAACCATAATTATCTCTCATCATCTGCCGAGCCTTTTCCCAACTATGTTGGGGTCGGCTTCCAGTCTAACCGGATTCAGCTGAATACCAGTATTTTACATGGAGCGACTGCCTATCTGACCTCCACAGCTCAGTTACTGGGTAATACGATACCCCTTGGTAAGACTGGTTGTCAGACTTTCGGGCTTCTGACTACCCGTAACGACTGCCAAAGATCTACGAATGACAGCCGGGACCAACGGCTTAACGTGCTTTCCGAGGCACGGAGGGGTCTCGGTATGTAAAGATGGTCACCCATCCATAGACCAACCGCGGCAAGCGTAGCTTAACCTGATCGATCGACCTGTGCGGCTGTTATTATTTAGCAGCCGCACAGGTCGATCGATCATTATCTCTATAAAAATAAATAACATTGAAGTATCTGTCTGTAAATGTCAAAATAACAGCTTTTTACTAAATGCATATTAAAGTAACTTAAAACATTTTTTTTTTAATTTTGTTTGTCTCCTGTTTGTTTCGGCTAATCTCCGAAACGGCTGGACCGATTTTGACGGGATTATCACTGGCAGATAGCTAATTTTATAAGGAGTACCTTAGGCTTTTAAATAATAAAAATAATTAGGGTTGCGCGCAAAAAAATAAAACCCACGGATTTCCGACAACCACGCGGGCGAAGCCCCGGGAGATGCTTAAGATACATTAGGCTTAGGGTTACCAACTTAAGGATCCGTCTCTTTATGATCACGAGCCGCCTAAACACTTAAAATGGACACACTGCTGCCACATTAAAAATAGCAAAATGTTCCTAGCACACCATCATATTCCCACCACCCACTAATAATATCATATCCTACACGTATCTAAGACTTAGATAACAAAAACATACAGACGCGACTCAGTGTTCAGGTCATGTGAGGCTTTTATTCCGGTAGACGGAGCGAGGTGAAGACGCGTCGAGCGTGTGTGATTGACTGTCTGGACTTTGAAATGAGATTTTGTGGGGTAGAGTATTTGTACCTATGCACGTGGCGCCTCAGAGAGGACTGCGTGGTGAAGGTCGGTATATTTTAAGGGTTTAAGTTGTCCAAAGCATACATAAATTATTTTAAAATAATTTGCTGCATATCCGGACAGAATATTAAAAGTATCATTCGTAATTTGTAAGCATACTTTGGTGGTTTGTTCTTTTTTGGATTTTTTTCGAACTCAAGGTATTTTTTGTTGGGAAACCAGATTTTTCACGTACCAGCACACCAAGCTACCCGAAACTGTCAAATTTTCCCAATCAACCTTGAACCTTAATGCTTTAGCGATAAAGTTGAAAATCTATTAAATAAATTTGACAGATTGTAGTAGCTTGATGTGCTGGCATCTGTACCATTCGATTAAGCCCAGGTTCATCTACTAGGCAACACCGAATATATTTATATTTTTTTCAATTCATGTTCCTTTTAGAAAAGTCATACATTTCAGTTCTAGCAGAACCAACCAAGATGAACATTGATCTACTGTATGACTTTATGAAATCAGGTTTATACCTACCAGCATATCTGCCGCTTCTCTATCTTAATCTACACGTCTAGTTTTGTACATTTGAGGGCGAACAAACACGAACATATTTTTTCCTTCGCTATAACAAGTTATGATATGTAACTTATTTGTGACGGTTCAACAATCTTGAGCAAATAATATTTTGATATAACCATTTGCCTTATAAATGTTTTCAAATGTATTTACATTAGCAAGAGATACTTCTGTGGAAAATATTTTTATATAGCTATTTTTGTAGGTAACGTTTAGAACATTTTTTTTTAGATAAGTTGAGTATACACTAGAGCATTTCCATGCAATGTAACGTTCCTGCGAATGCTCGACGCTGCGTTCGGTGTAACGCTCACAGCGAGTGAGTATTTACCTGTAACATTTATTTCCACCTTGCGTTCATTGTTGATGATTGTGCGTTCTCGATCGCTCAAGCCTTTGCTCGATATAATGTTACTCCAATACGCTCGTAAGTTCTTAAAAGCAGGTTGTAACAAAACTGAAAATATAAAACGGTGAATGCTCGATGTTCTGTTACAAGTAAATGCTCCAGTCTATACTCACCTATAAGTCAACATGGAATGTTAATTTTCTTGAAACTGCTCTAAGTCGTTCCTTTCAACTTGTATTACGTTCAATGTTAAGTAATAATAAGTAAAGAGTGTGTATCTAAGTTGAGAGGAACAGTTGGCCGGATGTCTATAGTAAATATATATGAATTTGACAGTGCCTTTATGTCGTTGTAGTTCCCGATGGCCGTTTTCACACAGCGACAATAACGATACCGACACGTTTATATCATATCGTCGGCTCGGACGACTACGATATCGTGATGATATCGGAACGATAACCAAGGTGACGACGTCATATTGAAACTTTGACATGTTAAATAATTTAGAGCAATAACGTCTTGTTGCAAGGAAATATAAACAGAGTATAGTATATTTTTCAGAAAGGCTGGAAGGGCCTTCAATGGATAAGTTTATCAAGCTACATGTCAGACATGGGACGTGATGAATCTTCCTCTAATTGGTGGCTGTGTTTTTCTTTTGTTTTTATACTTATGTGTGCCTAAGTGGTCTACTAACATAGTTTTTAAGTTTTGGTAAAACTAACACGCTATGGGCCGATGACGCTTAATAATAAACGATTTTTATTTTTTATTTTTTGTTTTTATAGCCAGCGATGCTGTGCGGCAGTGGGCAAGTGGCATCCACCCACGGCTGTCCGGCGGCGTCTGCCATGCCACTCCCCCCGCGACCTGCTTCACCCCGCACTGTGTCGTCCGCCGATATCGCCACGACAATCAATATCGGTGACGACACCGTTGACTACAAGACACAGTGTGAAAGCGTTTAATAGTAATTGTATGAAACTACCAATGCATTGACATCTTCGCCAGCAAGCTATCGCAATTTCGCAAACAATTGTTATTGACCCACAGTGGCCACAGTTAATATCTATATTATTAATATTATTACCTACTTATATACTATTACTTGTTTATTATTTGTCATTGATTGTTATTATTTCGCAACAAAATAGATTTAGTAATTTCTTTTCTTATTTTTTAGTTTTAAATTTTGTTTTCATAGAGATTTGTTTTTTTTTTACCTATATGTACCTACTCTATGTAAAATTATAAAACTTGAAATATGTAAATGCTGTGCACACCTGTAAGTGACAAATTTACTCTAGATTTTAAGTTCAATTGTTACAGTACCCGAAAAATGTATTAGTGAATAAGTCGTTGGAGTGCCATAATTAAATAAATAAATAAACTACCAGTCTGACGATATCGTGTAGTTATCGTAATCGTCCAATGTGAAAACGGCGATTGACATTTTCCTCTTTCAAGAGTAACTACTGACTTGCGTTCAACTGTACCTTAAATTATTATTAGAATGGATTGAGAATTAGTTGAATAGTTATAACTTCATTTCTAGGGTATGTTATTCATCAATTGTTACGCCCGTTGTCACTCTACGTCAATTTACAATATTATAGCAATTTCATACAACTGTTAAAGAGTTACAGTAGTGATTTGAATATACCTATGGGTCAATTTCAGTTGGCAGTCAATTTGCCTAACAATTAATTTCCCTGACTTTACCTAACCTAAGTATTCAGTGGAAATCTAAAACCCAATGAATAAATCCAGCCAACTCGCCAACGTAGCCAGAAACTTCCATCCTATTTCGTTGACTAGGTAAGAAACAGGATAGCCGAAGCAAGTTGTTTGTCAACCCACAAATGCTATTTGCTGTGCCGAATCCGTCGGCCATTGGCGGTGTCACGTTGCTACGCTGGTTACATGGAGAATGAAGAAATGGAGGGTTAAGCCAAACGGACATTACAGTCGCAACGGGCCGCATCGCAATGCATTTTCATACACAAATGTGCAGTACGAGCCTCTTGTACTGTGCATAGGTTCATAGAAAATGTATGAAAGTCAATACGAAGGAGGATTATTGCAATGGTGCATTGTGTTGCGGCGTGGTTTGCCCCAATCTGCGTTAGTTTTTAATGTACGGTAGATATGCTAATAACCGAGTAATAATATATAGGATCTAAGAACTTTACGTTAAAATTAGTAGGGAAATATGAAAGACAAAATTGATGTAACCGAACAAGTTTAAGTTTATCATAATCCCACCAAATATTGATGTTCTTCTATATTTAACGGAGTACAAAAAAACAGAACAGCAATAAAATAATAAGCTGTCGGGAAAAACTAAAATAGTAAAGTGATCTCATAGGCCGCAAGCAAACGTTTAATGAAGGAGAAATGTGTGTCCTAGTGCTCCATCCGTTGCTTATTCGATGTTTACCAAATAAACCTAAATGTTTATTTGTGCAACGAAAACCTACGTCTGGCGGTGATGTTTCGATTGCGTACGTTAATAATGTGTTGGAAAAGTTGCTATTGTTGGCTAATGGCTGTGTACACAGTGGCCGATGTTAAAGGGACCTACATTTAGGTATAGGGATATCATTCACCTACTCATTTATCAATTTATACCAGATTTTAGCTAACACTAAAAATAGTGGAAATGTTTTGAGTAATTAAGTCAATCTTTGGCGATGTTTTACTTGAATAATTTTCTTATTCTTGGTTATTTATTTACATTTGAATATGAAATGCGGTAGCTAACAAATTCATCACAGTGTTACCTACCATAAAATGAGCAAATAGAGAAACCTACAAAAAGCCCAAATATATACGAATAGGAAGCCATATTTTTCGCCGATATCCACCCCGGCAGCCGTGCGTCCGAAAAAATAGTAGATAATCTAACTTTTTCTAACGCCCCTGATCCTAGAAAATATCCAGCATAACTTGACCCCTTTATTTCAAACACTCCTACAAAATGACGGTTCAAGGTAATTTGGGAAATTTTCCTGGGGGCGTTTGGTAGGGAAACGGCAGCAAATCATTACTGACAGTTGACCAAACGGGGTGAGCTTCCCCTAAAATATGTATGAGGCTCCGAATGCCTGTTATGGTGTCCGAATGTTGATAAGCCAAGTATCGGGTCGTAAGATTGGATCCCAATAATAGGGGACGTAGGGTGAATTAGGATTTGTCGCGATTTTTTTTCGGGACGAAAATTGGTTGGCTTCTAAGGGTCGGAATTTTTGATGATCATGAATATTGTATTTCGATTTTCTTTTATTTGTAGGTGTCGGAGTATATCCTGACTATTGCATTATTGATCAGAATTTAAATGACACAATTTTGAGGGCTGGAAAAAGACCTTTGGCTTGTGGAATAAGCGTGAAATTGATGTGTTAGTAACTTGAAATAATAAATAGCAAAAATATTAGGAATATGATATCATATTAAAATACTAGGAATATGAATGGTATCATATTCCTATTTTTTTTCAAGCAAGTAATATTACTAGCTTCTGCCCGCAACTTCGTCTGCGTGAATTTATTTGTGTTAACATAAAATATATCCCATAGCTGTGCCCCGTTGCTTCGTTTCCGCTTAGCGTTATTTCTGACATTAATTATTAATGCTTAACTCCTAAAGCTCGTAGCATGATGTTAAATAGCCAATAACCTACTTCAAGAATTGGGTTATCAAATGCAAAAATAATTTTTCGAATCCGGTAGCTCTAGAAATTCCCGCGTTCAAACAAACAAGCTCTACATTCAGCTTTATTAAAGATTTAAGCTTAAAGATTTTAACATGGAAGCAACAAAAACTGACAAAAAAACATATTTCAGTGTCATAATTAATAAAACATCGCAAATCCGTGGGAAAGTCCCGAACAATAAAAACACTAAATCAAAACAAATACCGTTCTCCACAAACGCTACTGTTGCCACAACAGTGTCTAAATCCTTTTAAATCCGAGAAATAGGATTTTGTAAAAAAAAGTTGAAAAAAAAAAACGCACTCGTTGACTCTAGCAAAAAGTTACAATAGCTTTCGAAAAAAAATATAGTTCGAAGTGTTGGTAGCGGTGTAAGCTGCCAGTGTACAAAATAGAATTGATTGTACAATCTTTTTTTGTGTCAAAATTATTTGAAAAAGTAATTTGGAGTGTTCGGATTTAGAGTTGACGTTTTGCTGCAGTTATTATTGTTAGTTTTTGGCTGTGTAAAATAATTTCACAAGTTATGTTCTCCTTGTTTGTAAAGGGTTGCAATGTAAAAAGTATTAAATCTTCTTCAGTCCAGAATTCGGCTACTTGTTTGGCGCCATCACTAGCGTTCATTAGTTCCTGTAACGTGCAGCTGACAGGACACGCAGGACACGATATTAAGTGTCCCATCGCAAAAAAGCATTAAATCATTTCTTTCTATACCTTTTTCTTCACCTGCACAATGACAAACTTGAATTACCGCAGCAGTTATGTGCATAGTTAACAGGAATTATCATACAAAGTTAAGTTGTCACTGATTAGTAATAAAATAACAGGCTAATGTTTTAATGCATGCTGACAACAAAATTAAACACAAAAACAGGAAAAAAAAGAAATAAAACTTTCGGTTAAACTTTCTCATAGGCTCATGACACGGCAATAAATTAACCATCATCATTACCTACCCAAAAACTTTAAAAAACGCCAAAATACTGAACCCTATCAATTACAAAAAGAAAAAAAAAACTCCAAATGACCCCATATCTATAAACCTATACAAATATAATTAGTGTTGTTCAAAATAATATATCACAAGTCTTTTTTTACCCCAAAACATGTCGTTTTAACCCCGTTTCCCCCGTTTTTATGTTTTTTTTTCGACAATTGTTCAATATTTAGTAATGTCAAGAGTCGATTGGTGTGAAATTGCTCGTCGTAGAGTGTTCTTGTGACCCTACACGACCTTTTCGATAGTTATAATGTCTCATCAATTGAACTAATTACGCTAATGAATCATTATCGAAAATCTATTTTTAATCGTGAGTTTTACAAGATTTCTGTTTTGTTGAGATGTTATTTTTACCAAAAGTTTTTAAGATTCAATATGGAACCGAAACGTTTCTAGGTTGCATTGTTTTATTAAATAGAAATCATAGAGGCAATTCTCACAATTTTAACAAAGTTCACAGGCTGATCTCAGTCTTAATCTGTCAAAAATACCTGTAAAATCCCTACATTTTTGACAAGTTTTTGACATCGATTGTCGCTGAAATGAGGTTGCGACTAGATTTTGAAAGTTTTGAATGGGAATGGGCTTCATTTATTTGCTTATAATGTAGATATACAGATAAGATGTAATTTTTATGAATAGTCCCGATACATTTTATCTCACGGGATGCAAAATTATCAAACAATAGAATTTATATAAATATAATTGAATTAGTAGATATATTTTATTATTATAACAATATTATAACTCTCTTCCAATTATTTTGGCCTTTAGAAAAAACATTAGGTAAGTGAATCTACACATAAAATAATACATAACGTAATAATAGGTAAATATATAGAATATAAATGATCAAAATTAGTATAATAATATGCATTACAATAACTTGAACATTGACCTAGGATAGCAAATTAATAGATACACATAAAGACATAGGTTTGGCAATGGCATGGCTTAGTTTTATATTTAGTACTACAGAAGAATAATTTTGCTGTACCTAGTCCAGCGGGGTAATTGCGAAACACACTAACAGTAGGAATGACTTTCATTTTGACAGTTTAACAAAATTTATTATTTACGTTGTTGAAAATACATTTTTTTCTAACTTATGAAGCAATAGATTAGCAATATCCTTAAATTAAATAAAAATCAGATTTCGATTGATAGTGCATGCAATTAATTATTGTTCCTGTTAAAGTATACCTTTTTTTTTTTTTTCTGGTGGGAAATCATCAAATGACCGCTCCCGCTCTGGGTGGAGCGGAAGGGAGTGTCAGACTCTTACTGACTAAAACCCACCCATGTTCCTTCCTTCGCCTTTTATGTTCCGGGGTAGCGGTAACCCTTTCGCACAATCCCGCTGACCCGGCAGGCTTCGGCCCTAAGGGGCCCCTCGGATTATGCTGACATCTCTTTGAGGCGCGCGTGGAACACTTACGCGCCGTCCGGCACGGGCCTGGTCCTGATCGGGCGGTGAGCTGCCCATTGCTCTCCGCCCGCAGGCCCGCGCCTACGGTGGCCGGTAGTCGTCACTCGACTCCCGACGCCCGGGCTGTCTCCCGCGGCGGCTGGGACGGGAGGCTCTCTCCCTCATCCGTCCCGCCACCTCCTTCGCTAGCATGACTGCTTCGCAGAAGGAGGCGACTGCCTCCCACTCCCTCTCGCTCCGGACCATGGCTTGCACCAGGGCCGGGCGCGAGAGGCCGCCGCCACTGCCGATCGCCTCTACGAGGACACGGCGGTGCTCCGCCCAAGCGGGGCAGACCTCCACCGTGTGCTCCCGGGCGTTTCCTCCCGCCTAATGATGTGCAGGAACCTCCCGAAACTTCCGTGTCCGGTGAGGACCTGCGTCAGGCGGTAGGTGAGGGCCCCGTGGCGCCTCTCTAGCCACTCCTCAAAGAGGGGTCTTATCGCTGCTGTCGCGGCGTGCCCTGCGCTGGGTTGCGACAGTCGCTCTTTCCATGTCGCCATGAGATCGAGCCGGAGGTCCATCCGCTCCGTAGCAATTTGCCGCGGGAGCGGACTTTCCCCCCGGCGCAGTGCCTCCACGCGCCACTCATACAGGCGCGCGAGGACTATCGCCTCCAGATCCTATGGCGGTTAAACCTTACAGAATGAAAAAAATATGGATGAATTTTATACCAGATTGACTAACCCTGCTACATATCAAGATACATAACCAATACAATCACGCTAAAACATATCATAACGAAGTATAATTCGCACAATATGACACCGAATACCGTTAGAAGACACGCAATAGTCGAACCCTATTCACTCAACAATACCGACTTAACCCTTTCACTGCTCACGGACTACTTTTATTATTTCATTATTAATTTGAATGAATGTTGCAATTTTTGCGTATACCTGATCTATGATAATAGGGTGGTACGCTATTCAATTTTTGCATAGAGGGTTCTATTCTAATTCGCTAGTTGAGTATAATGCCGAGCAGATGCAGGCTTAGAGCTCTTTTATGGTTTTTAATGGAAGCACTGGTGATGGGTATAGGAGTATTCTCATGATTATAATGCTGATCAATGTTGTGGAGGCAACGAAATTCGCTTTACTGCATATTTTTGTTATTAATTTTTTATGAGTTTTGCTTTGTGATTTTTCTTATAGGTATATTGTCAAACACATGGTTTTTTATATTAATTAATCAAATTAAAAGTCACTTACTCGAGTTTATTGTAAGAACAGCTATTTCCCACAGATTTCTAAAATATTTTAATATTAAATTGTAGATTCTTGTTCCTGTTTAAATTGCAGATTTTTCTAGTATATCGTCAAGCATATAGGTGTTTATCTTTTGCATTAATTAATCAAATAATACACTTACCTAGGTTTATTGTAACAACACTTTTTTTTCAACACAAATAAATATAAATCTCCTTAGACGCTTCACAAAATCCATCAAAACTGTCAATAGTAATTACTAAACGAAATACTTGAGTAATCAATTTCAATCGGCCTCATGTATCCCGCGTAGGTATAGAAGTACCTCTTCAGTTATCAGATCAGAAATCTGCATAATAAAAGCAAATTAGGTGAACAAGTCAGCGCAGTCGGTGGCACATGTCAAGTACGAAATTACCTTTGAATCTAATCTTACATCTATGAGTGCAGTACTTGACAAATTATAGGATTCTTTTTATTGTGTTTTTTTAACAATGGAATTGGACCAATTGGAGAGTTAAGGGGTTTCTTTGCGATTTATCAGCAAGTGCCTAATCTAATTTATAAGACAATAAAGTTTTTTTTTCATTTACACATCTACTTTACTTTAAAGTGTTGTTATACATTTAAATATGTTGTGCTTGCTCTGTACCGATTTAGGATATTCCATGTCGGGTAATGGTATTATTTTATTAATATCATACGAAATGTCAAACTTTAAAAAGCAGACACCATTTTAAAACATCAATCGATTACGCTTCAGTTCAAACATCGAACGTATAACTGCAACGGTTTGTTATTTCTAAACTGATTTATGGCCAGAGACAAAGTTGAAAAGCGAACGCGTTTTTTTTCTTAAATATTTGTGTTCGGTACGGGTGTTTTATTTGTGTCAAAATTCGCAAGGGGTCGCATAGACAGCGCGAAAAAGGGTTATTACTATTACTAGAAAAATAATTTTATGTTGCATTGTTCGGTAATGAATTATTGGGTCGGGTCGTTTCAGGTACATTGAGTATCATGTGAAGGGTTAGTTTTAGCAAGAAGACAGTCGGTTCACACGTGAAAGTGTTGTCAGGTAGACTTTATTTGCAAAAATGTGAACGGTTTTTAGACATTATGTGACGTTTAGTTGGTTTAGTTGGTCGGTGGTTCAATACATGAACCTAGTGTTTTCGTTATTATGTTGTTTGAGTGAGATAAAACGGTGAAATAAAATGGAAAGTTACGCGTCTTGGACAGTAAATAAGTAAGTGCTAAACCTAGTTATTATGACTTAGGGCTGACTTTTCAATCATCTGATAACTTTATTAGAAGAATAATTTTGAAATTTTGACAGTTATTTCATAGGTACAAAAATGTCAAACGTCTATTTTATTCCTCAAATAAGAGTTATCTGGCGATGGAAAAGTCAGCCCTTATTCTTCTAACCGATTGATAAACACCAAAAGATACAAAGTCTGCACACAAATAATATAAACATCATGTTTGTTTTTCCGACGGGTTAGGCAGAGGTCTAACTATAGTACAGCCACATCATAAGTAAAAAGTCTGCATGCGTTTAATATAATTAGGTAAGTACGAGCAAATAGACCAACAACCATATTATTATGTTTACTTTCACAAACTGGAGATTTATAAGTTTCAACGGTGTTTCAATTCTCGTAATTTTAAAAATGTTCACAGTCTGAACTCAGTCTCATTCTGTCAAAAATACCTTTAATTTCCCTACGTTTTTGACATTGATTGTCGCTGAGATGAGATTGCGATTAGATTTTGAACGTTTTTATTTACGGGAATTAGCCTTCAGATAGCAAAACCAACATAGACGAATTTGTATATTTTTAATTTATTTTAATCTCACTAACTACTAACAACACCAAACATTATACAGAAATGTAGAGGGCAACACAGCTCTAACTTTCTCAAAACACACCTAAGACTAAGAACTAAACTAATTTAGCCACAGTAAAACACATTTCCGACTAACACGCGAACAACCTCAAGGTAACCCTGCAACCGTCTCGTTCTTTTGTGTGCTCCTTAACCCTCTAATAATAATTACACCTTTTGTGACTTAACCCTTTAACGCGCCGGTAATTCTTAAACCCCGCTACCTGACCCGCGGGGTCTACCTTACTTCCTGATTCATTCCTTAACGATCGCGTCTACGGTATGCGTGTGCGCAATCGATCGGTTCGGATTTTAAATCGATTGAGTGATGTATCGAGTTTTGAGTTTGAGGTGCGGAAATGTGTTGTGGTGTTGTGTCTTAGTTTTAATGATGAAGGTGAGTTGTTGGTGCTTTATTATTTTTGGTGAATGATGTGTTAGCCCGAAAGTCTGACAACCAGTCTTACCAAGGGGTATCGTATTACCTGGGTTGTGGAGGTCAGATAGGCAATCGCTCTATGTAAAATACTGGTGTTCAGCTGCATCCGGTTAGACTAGAAGCCGATCGTAACATAGTTGGGAAAAGGCGGGCAGATGATGATGATGGGATAAGATATTATAAGAATATTTTCTAAAATGAAACGTACTTAAATATAAGCAATACTTACGACACAGCCATTATATGAAATTTTCGTACTTCCGAAACGCTACACATTTTTAATAAACCATCAAAATTTTCCGGCCGACTTTCCTTATTACCCTCCTATTGTAACAGGGAGTAGCTAGTATAATTTTATTCATACAAGACGATATAACAAACAAGAAGTCGTTACGTACGTCAGCAGTTCCCCGAGACAATAAAAAGAGGCTGGACTCGTCTGCTCGAATGTCCTCATACGGTATCCACGAAGGATGATACGCTGTTATTTCCAACATATTCCAATATATTATTTTTTATTGCCCTCCTACAGGGAGGCAGGGGGAGTCGCGTCATGCGTGATATTTGATATAAAGTCGGAACTCAACTTCGTTATGCGATATTCTTTTTTCAAAGGACAATGGTTCAGTACAGACGTAACATATTTTTGAGGAGACGGCTGGTATTTTTCTCCGAGTTGCTCGGATAGGTCCAATTATTCCACGACATGAGTATGTTTGCCATGTTAGTTTGTTAACGTTGTTATTTGTGGCGGAAAGAGTAGGACTTTGCTTGTTCGAATGATAATACAAGACGTTGTTAATGTCGTCTTTACTATTTCCTTTATGGATTTTCTTAACAATGAGTAGCTGGATCTTGACATATTTTTGCTGGCGGTCTCTAAAGAAATAGTGGTATACTGTTATTGATTTTGGAATGTAACATCCAACCCAATTATTATTACCCTTATATGGTATAATAGGTATGTAATACATGGTTTTGTTTCTGACTGTTAATAACAATCGACAGAAATTATTTAAAAAGTTAAACATTTTTGTTACATTGTATAATTACTTTCGAACCCAGATAGGCGCTTTATTTTGTGTAAATTATTCCATCATCACTGCTCTCACAACGGTGAAGGAAAACATGAACGGAAACCGGCATGTCCTAGAACCAAAAATTCGAAGACATGTGACATCTACCAAACTGCACTGGGCCAGCGTGGTGGATTACGGCCTATTCCCTCTCACTGAGAGGCATCCTGTGACCCAGCAGTGGGAACATTATTTTTACAGTTTCTGTAGATATCCTCTTTTTTACCTATCTATACAAATTAATTTAAAGTTTTAGAACATATCTCCTAATATTAATTACTTAAAAATCAAGTACAAAAGTAGCAAGCTCAGACATCTAAAGTAAAATATACAAAGTAAGGGTTAGTTCGGCCATGTCGTGTGCAAATAAAATCCGTTGTAAATAAGCTGGGGGTGAGGGTGGCGGTCAGTTCACCCCACCGGCCCCGCCCCCGGGGGGTGAGGCGTCGGTCATGTGTACCCCCGTTCGCAGTTTAGGGTTGTGCGAATGTGCACAATTTAATTTGCGTGCTGGTCATATTTTGGTAGTAATTGATCGTTTTTGTCGTAGTTGCTTTAATTATGGAGCTTAACAGAGTAATAAAAAGAACCTAGTGTTTTTAAATAGATGATTGGGTTATCGTTTAGGTATAAGTACTTTTAGTATATTTTTTTTTGGAAACAAAATCATAATCAAAAGCCCTTTATTCAAATTAGGCTAAGAATCAGCACTTTTCGAACGTCAAAATTACAAAAGACAGTCCCCCGAAAACGCCCGCCCTTCACCACTTCCTAGTGCTATCGCTGGGAAGAAGAAGTGGCGCAACAAACTCCCCGGCAGCACAGCTGTCTGTTCAGTTAAAAAATTGATTGTATACACAGAACATAAAATTAAATTATTTGCCATATGTCAGCTAGCCACGCCAATATACCAACAATATAATAAAAAGCTATAGGTAATCAAGCTAAAAATGATTAATTAAAATTAAAATGTAAATAAAAGCCTCAAGGCATAAAAGGCGTGACAGCTTACATATTTATGCATTGCTGGGTTCTGTTCACATAGCTGTCACTTGAAATCACAAATGATAAACTAGGACCGTCGAAGTAAAATAAATAAATAAGTTAATACTAATAACAATAACCTGTCAGTAAGCTAATTCTGGAAAAAGAACACAAACATTGTCTTGCGTTAACTAAGGCAACCAACTATTCTTATCGTTTAAATCGTTGCCCCACACTAGAAATTACTCCTGTATCGTGGGTGCGTTTCGAAACATTTAAACTCACATATACAAATTGGATTCGTTTATTAAAACACGCTGTTATACACCACGCTGAATTTAATTTAATTGTATGTATATCTGTGTCTGTAACCAACTAACACTAGAAGTTAACTAAAATTGTTACTAACCCCATGGACTCCTGTCTGAAATAATTTTTTCTATTCTATATATAATACCTATTACAGTGTTTCGTTGTCAATATAATTATTTAGTAATTATTAAACGAGAACGGGCCCTTTATTATTATTTTTTTGAAAAATATTACAATTATAACTCAACATTCTGTATTTATTGAGGGCACTTTTCACATGACTAATAAAACACATTTAGTTTATAGTTCAACAGAGTTCTGCAGCATAGAACATAAACCAAAACAAACTTATTGCCAAGTTTTAAATCCGACAAAACAGACGTTTTGACGGATTAAAAACTTGGCAATAAGTTTGGTTTGGTTTTAAAAACACGGTTTTAAAAACCGTGGGTGGGTGTGTTCGAACGCTATGAAGTAAAGTTAAGGAATACTCACTTCATCATCATCTGCCTAGCCTTTTCCCAACTATGTTGGGGTCCACTTCCAGTCTAACAGGATGCAGCTAAATATCAGTATTTTCAATGGAGCGACTGCCTATCTGACCCCCAAGAAAGGAATACTCACTTGTTCAATGAAATTGTCCTTGTACCTTTACCAGAATCTTTTTTTTTTTTTTTTTTATTAGCCTATACTGTCCCACTGCTGGGCAAAGGCCTCCCCCAAATCCTTCCAGGAACTCTTTTTCCGCGCCACATCGAACCAGCCCTCTTGGTACGCGTCCAGATCGTCTCGCCATCTCTTTCTGGGCCGGCCTCGGCGGCGCCGTCCATCTTCAGGCACCCATTGTGTGGAGGCCTTTGCCCAGCGGTCATCGTGCATACGGTTGATGTGACCCGCCCAATCCCATTTGAGCCTGGCAGCCTTCATTCCTACATCCATTATGCCCGTTTTGGAACGCAGCGTGGTGTTCCGAATTTTGTCCTGTCTTTTAACACCCAGCATGCTGCGTTCCATCGACCTTTTCTTTTTCCATAAACTCATTACAGCGTCCAAACAAACAATGTTACCCACAACCTACTCAGTAAATTGTCAGGTAAAATCCCCACAACAGATTAATAAAGCCCAATATACCCACACTCACTCATTCACACACACATACACAAGTTAAGTACATTAAGTCGGCTATCCGAGACACCCGGGGTGGACGGGCAACAAATGTCGCGGTCAGTAACCCCCCCGTCCACCCTCCGTAGGACCCCGCTACGCCATGAAAGTGTAGCCGCTACAACTGCTACGAGCTACGACCGCTACGAACGAATGTAATATAATTTTATGACGTCACAAATATAGTAGCTGGATGAATTTTTCAGTTGTAATAAATTGAGGTTTTTAATATTTCGTTTATTCCTATACGATTTGGTTGTATGTTTCGGTTCGTGGTTTGTTTACTCTGAGATTTTCTTTATCTTAACTTTTTTTGTATTACTGTGACCGTTAACTTGTGTATTAACTAATTAACTTTTTCAATGTACACGTTCGTAAAAATGCAAAAAAGCCAATACTTTGTACATAAACCCTTGCAAATAAAATATAAAAAAATTATAATTAATTGCAAGAAATTCTCCAAAAAAGAACGGAAAGGGTAAAAACATCCGTTAACGCAAATAAATCCGGGAACCCAATTTATTAGAATATGGAAAGGGGAGGAATCAATTAGAGTGAACACAGATTTCAAATTCCGAACTGGCCAAATGGCCAATAAACGCAAATGGCGCGATAGTCCATTCGGATCTACGCATCTGGCATAACCTGACCTCTCCTTTGTACCGAACTGTTCTGTAATATAGGTAATGTAAGGCTGGTTTTTATATGTAAGTTTATGATACCATTAGTATGTTTTCTGTTCTGCTGGGCATCCATTTTTGCTAACACCGTGTTTTGGCCGTTTCTTATTGGCTGTGTCGTGTTATGTAAGATTGTATTACAAGCTCTGTCTGTTTTATTGGGAGAATTAAAATAGATGACGTAATATACTTTATGTGTGGTACAATGAGTTACTTGATATGTGTGGGAGGATACTTTAGTACGGCAGCTTGTGACGTATTTTTAGTCATAACTTCAAACTAGGGTGAGAATCAGGACTTTTCGAACGTCAAAATTACATAAGATAGTGCCCCATAAACGCCCGCCCTTCACTAATTCGTAGAGCTTTCGCTGGGAAGAAGAAGTGGCGCAACAAACTCCCCAGCAGCACAGCTGTCGGTTCAGTTAGAAAAACTGGATGTAATGTACCGGTAAAACACTTGGCTTTTTTGCTAATCATCACTCCGTATTAATACGCCTCTGAAAGGACGATTCGTGGATTTAATAAATGTATTTAAATAGTTTGAATCTTGATTATAAATTTGTAGGCAGATAATTTTGCTATAATTATGTTCCCATAACTAACTAACACTAATTACTGCAATGAAACCTTTTGTAACAGTTTTTTTTTTTGAAAATTATTTTGTTTTTTGGTTTATGGGGCTTGTAGCTAACGAATAACAACCGCACGGGTCGATCGTTCAGGTTACAGGTTAACCTGTGGTCCGTGGATGTGTGACCATCTTTACACACCATCTTTGCCTCAGTGCCTCGGAAAGCACGTTGAGTCGTTGGTCCCGGCTGTCATTCTTTGGCCGTCGTCAAAAGACTCGAGAAAGACAAGGGTTATCGTATTACCCAGTAACTGGGTTGTAAAGGTCAGATAGGCAGTCGCTTCATGTAAAATACTGGTATTCAGTTGCATACGGTTAGACTTGAAGCCGACCCCAACATAGTTGGGAAAAGGCTAAGCAGAAGATGATGTTAATTTTTGGTTCTGGCAACGATCTTTTTTAGCCCTAAAGCTTAATTTCCTTGTGTATATAAATAACGCTGGTTAGGAATCCAATTCAAAACTACTAAAACCTATGACTCAAGCACCTTTTATTTCACAATACCTAGAGAACTCGTACATAAATCTGTCTGTCCAGACAATATTGGCCGAGCTACGCGATCGTTCGAGCCATTGATTTCCCGAAGTTAGTTCCGAATGAAATATGAACTCCGTTACGTCCGTATGCTCTAGTTTGTAAGAATTTAGATGCAGACTACGTGGTACATGTAAATATGTTTGTTTGGAGTGGAATAGGTTTATATTACTAAGTATTTGTTCGTAGATAAAGTTCGGGTAAACTTTTGAGTATTTGGTCAATAATTGGCTCGTCATTTCAGTAATGAAATTGTTCTGACCTGAGTAAAACGTCTTCTGATTAAAATTAATAACCATAGTTGGTAGTCAAACAAATCGGTGATTATTTGAAAAAAATACCAAAACTTTTACAACTACCACGGAAAAAGATAATGTTACCAAAAGCTACAAGCAATAATAATATAATAAGCCAATGAACTTGTATTACTCATTTGCACGTTTTCCTTTGCCTCCATAGTTTCATACTCATAGATCGATTACACCATATACAGTTGAGTTTATCTACTAGTATTTTTTACATTCAGGCATTTATACTAGCTGTTGCCCGCGCCTTCATCTACGATCCAGTGTGAAATCCTTATAGAAGGCTAGATGGTTATATCCTTTTCCAGGTCATGGTCTACCCATGTGCCAAATGTCATCCAAATCCGTTGATCCGTTTTAGAGTTAAAGCGTAACAAACAAATATACAAAAATCAAATATTTTCTCTTTATAGTATTATTTTAGATTTGATAGCTTAGAAACTCATACCCATTTACTAATTAAACAACGCACCATACTCTCTCCCCTACACCTCACAGCCAAGATAATCTCCAAAAATCTCCCCATCATGTATCAAAAATCAGTTCTTCTTCAAACGATACAACTTATATCTCGTAGCGTTATATTCACTGTATGTATATCGAAGTAATCGTCGGTCACCATCGCAACGATAGCCAGGCAACGCCGTATTAGTCTATATAACTGTAGATATAAGGCATGATTTCCCCTGACAAAAGTACAACAGATACAAATAGCAGACCGTACATAGATCAAATGGTTCTGGAAGTGGCTACGTTTTTATCAAAAGAGAATTGACTCGCTCTTGGAATAATTGTCGAGTCTACGTTTCATTGGTCAGTTTTCTGCACTCGTTAGTTTATTTAATTCACAATGTTCGTTAATTAGTCAGTTTCACGGATTTGGTTATTGGTCATTTGCTTCAAGTCGACAATTTCCAGTGTTCGCTTTCGACTCGAATTATCTGGTATCGTAGTGCGACAGACAATTCGAGTGAAATTTCGAGTGAAATTCGACTGAATGGTTTTTGTATAGAGAAGTGAGATCTGTTCCAGTTAACTTCACTTATGAAGGATAGAAGTAATTAATGTCATGTAAGCGATCAGTTTCTACACCCAGGATTACGGCTCGCTTGTTATAAGGATACGTAAAATAAAATCGCTCCCTTGCAATTTGTCTTTCACACTTTCAATTACTAGCTACCAAATAATAATTGTCTGTTTCAACGAATGTTTTCTGAATTGGTAACTGGCGAAGTAGACAGAATGATAATATTGAAGTATTTTGTGTTTCTAGCAGTAGAATCCATCCTTCCAAATATGCACAGTTGAGTGACTGTATGTTCTTAGATAACAGCCTAACGAACAACGAACATAGGGTCACAGCATTATGTTGAGCGATGACCGTTTTGCGTGGATGTGACGAATATTTTCCCCCAATTTTTTCTTTCCGTTAAGTATGTCTTACCACAATTTAACGTATTTTCCTTCTTTCTTTGTCTTTCTAACAAATCAAACTTATTTTTATTTTAACCTTAGTCTCATCTAGCACAACACGTATCCTGGTCATGAAAGGTAGTGGGACAGTTAATATATTTGAAGTAAGGTAGAAAAAGGGTTTCTTGTGCTACCTTTGTGCGGGGATGCCCTTTAGTGGGATCTAATAAAACCCTGTTACGGCCAGAGGGATACCAATCCCAATATTGAAAGTGTTCTTTACATGATACGGAATTTAGGGACTTCTCTTTGATATTAAACCGGGGAAATCTTTTTACTATAATGTTTTCAGATAACGTAATATCATGGTTCCTCACTATTATATGATTTCGTGGAAAATTCTGTTTCGCGTAAATATCTTGGATGTTGGGCGGAATTCCTTGAAAGTGGGGTAGTTTTAATCAAATTGTTTTTGTGTTGATATTTATGTCGTGAGTTTCTTTTGTGGTGTTCGGGCAGTTGTGTTGAAGGCTTTCTTATATGTACATTAATTATTATCTTTACGTACTATAAATTAAAGTCGCTTTTCGTAGCTGCCTGTGTAACCGCGATGTTCTTCAGAACTATACAACGTTTTCACCATTATGTAGCGAATTAATTCCAGAATGTTTAGACGTATTTTTGTTATTGAACTTACATAAATTAAGAAATCTCAATCTTTTATCAAGTCGTAAAAACCGAGCGTGGCAATGGGCCGGCCATATTAGCCGTAGAACCGTTGACCGTTAAGAGAATTAGAATTTTAATCTTCTTTGACTAGCCTATAATCTTCCCACTACTGGGACACAGGCCTCCTCTCGGTTAGAAGGAATGGGCCATAATCCACCACGCGGGCCCAGTGCAAGTTAGTAGATGTCACATAGCTTCGAATTTTTGGTTCTAGGACATGTCGGTTTCCTCACGGTGTTTTCCTTCACCGTTTTAAGAGCAGTGGTGATGAAATTAAATACACAAAGTGCCTGCCTGGGTTCGAACTCACGACCTACAACTCGTAAGTCGAGGCCGATACCACTGCTCTACTTCTCCTCCTCCCGCTCTATTTGCAACAAAGAAATATTATTATGATAAAGCCTTTATTCATCCAAATTTAGAAGCAAAATCTAGCCACAAAGGACATTTAAGGTCGAGTTCGGCACGTGTTTGGTTTTCGGCTACTTCGACATGACAAAATAAATAAACGAGCATTCTTAAAGATAAAGAGAGAAAGAAAATTCGTATATTGGCATACAGTGACCTCCAAAAGTTAGATGACATTTTTCCATTTCAGCTGTGATGCCACATTATGATTTAAAATAAAAATAAAAAAAAATCAGAGATTAATAAGGAAGGGATAACTTGATTATTTTTTATGATAAGTCATAGCTAGTGAATTTGTCAATAAAAACGTTATAGCAATTCAAACATTTGGATGACTAGAATTTTAAATCCATAATGTGGTGTGTCACAGCTGAAGTAGAAAATTTCAACTAACTTTTGGAGGCCACTGCAAATAATGGAGATTCATAGATAGCTCTGCCTTTGAGTGTGAATGTGGCTCTGTTCCACAAGCGCTGGGACATTTAATATCGTGTCCTGCGTGTCCTGTCATCTGCACGTTACAGGAACTGTTAGACGCTAGTGATGGCTCCAAACCACATGACCGAATTAAGGGCCGAGTCGATCGATACGCTAAGAAGAATTAATTAACACAAACAAAAGCTTATAACTAATAAAAATTAATGAACAAAAGGGCCTTAGATTAGCACACTGTCACATGGCAAAAATAGTAACCATGGCACTTAGTCATATATCAATAGTAACTGTGGCAACGAGTGCAGAGCAGTGATGGCCAAGTGGTAACGTCCGCACACTTTCCTGCTATTTTCTTACATCGTTCTTTATACTTTCTATTTGTTTTTTATTTGTTGATATCTGAAGGCGTATTCTCGTAATTTAAAACGTTCCAAATCTAGTCGCAGTGTCATCTCGGCGACAAACAAATGTCAAAAACTTGTGAAAATGTAGGGTGATTAGAGGAATTTTTGACAGATTGAGACTGAGATCAGACTGTGAACGTTCTTAAAATTACGAGAATTGCCACCCTGATGTATGTATCTGGTGTATTGTGTGTCTTTAACTACAGACTTAGTAATGTAGCACAGGCTAAATAAATGTATTTTCTTTCTTTCTTCTTGATAAAAAGTAGCCTATGTTCGTATCCAGGTCATGGTCTATCTGCTGCCAAATTTCATCCAAATCCGTTTAGCCGTTTTAGCGTGAAAGGGTAATAAACAAACTAAGTAACTTTCGTATTTATAATATTAGTTAGGAAGTTAGGATCTATAACTCAAGGAGTTCGATCTAAAGTACAAAAATAAGTACTATGAGGGCAAGAAACCGAACATAATACCTACTTTATAGGACACCTACCTATTACAAGACCTCTCCAAAAATGATAAACCCTAGCCTGCAGATATTATTGCCAAGTAACCGATTTACAGCTCAGTCTACAACATTTTAAAACTACGCAACCAAAAATAACCTAAATACCACTACAGCTTTATTACCCTCAAACTAATAAGTGGTCGAACCTATAGTACGCAATTAACTCTATTGCAAATCTATGAATTGTTCAGTTTATCCATAAACACAACAAAGTATGTAATCATTATGTCCCGCAAATATATCGATAATAAATAGCAAATGCCCAAATCCATCATCTCATATCGTTCATTAACGTCATTTGAAATCGTATTTCAAAACAGAGCCCTCTAACTTTTCAATACCGTATCCAAAAATAACTACAACCTCCCAACCAACCCCTACTTTATTACCCTCGAACTAATAAGTGGTCGAGCCTACAAGTCGTACATAGTTGTAACAAAGAGTCTGCTCAGAGCAGGTATGACGTATGCTTGACTAAACTAACTCAATTGCAAAACTATTAATATACTTCATGGAAATATAGGTAAAGCTTTCCAGCTTTACCTATATTTCCATGAAGATTTTACAGTCTCCTGACAATAATCTGTCGAAAACGTATAGCAAAAGCCCACATCCTTTTTAGGCCAAGTAATCCTATTTTAGAACAGAACCCAAGAAGTTCCTTTTCAATACCTCGCATCCAGAAATAATTGTCAATGCCAATACTGCTACAACTTTTTTACCCCAAACTAATAAGTGGTCGAGCCTACAAATCGTACAAAGTTGCAAAAAAGGTCTACTCTAACGCAGGAACGACACGTGCTAGACTTATTCAAGTATATCTCCGTAACTCTATAGATAATCTTTAAACTGTTTGACTTTACCCACAGTTTCAACAAACAACTAAAACAAACAAAATGACAAAAAAACTGTCATAGAAATATTGATTCCTTTAACCAATAGCCATATTTACTCAAAAAAATAAAGAAAGAAAAAGTATACATAAAAGTAATCCTTTATGTATCCAAGTAACCAATTGTCAGCATCACTTTTCAATATCCCGCGAACAAAAAAACCTGTCAATACCTACTTACCCTCAAACTAATAAGTGGTCGAGCCTACAAGCCGTACATAGTTGCAACAAAGAGCCTGCTCTAAGGGCAGGTATGACGCATGCGCCGGCTCGTGGCCGACACTACCTGACCGCCACCGGACACTGATCAATATTAAAGTCCGAGGGAGGATGCTGGGGGATGTCTGTTTGTCTGTTGGAAATGTATAGAGTTGATAATACCGTAAATTTGTTTTAGAGATTTTCAGAGGGGACATGTATAAATTGTGTTAGAGATGCAGAAACTTACTATGGGGTCTTCGAATCTAAGCAGAGATGGTTCATATCAGTATTTTCTGCAGTTTCTGAACTAAGCATTAATTGCTTACTTTGTAAATGGGAAATGAAATGACGTTTTTGTTTTGTTAGCCTTCACTGCTCCGCTGCTGGGCAAAGGCCTCTCCCAAATCCTCCCAGTAACTCTTTTCCCCCGCCACCTCGAACCAGCCCTCGTGGTACGCGTCCAGGTCATCTCGTTTAAAGAAAGACAATTCATTTAAAAAATAAAACCACGCGTAGTATAACCCCGGTAGAAACGGAAGAAACAAGAGACGAAATGACAGCTTACAGAAATATTTGGAAATCTTGCCATAGACTACGAGATGTCAAAACTTAAGAATTGAAATTTATCGTTATGTTCGTAGAGTAAAGATAGAAGTGGTTCTGCTTCGCGTGATGTACTTACATAATGTTTAGCTATTGAAAGCTGCAATCGTCTTTAGCAATAATACCTAAGAATTCAAAGTCTGAGCACAGGAACATCTGACAGTTATTTCGTTACATGTTAATAATCATGCTCCTATACAATAAATCTTATCTTGAAAATGATTAAATAAAACACTCAATAGTGGTATTAACCTCTCCATATAACTCCATCTTAACTCACCTTTCTGCGGACACTACGGGGGAGGGTCCAAGAGAAATGACGACCCTTAACTAAAACACACACATATACACGCACGGCGATCTCACACACACACCCCCACGGACCTTTCACTTTACGTCGTCATCTAATTGTGTGCGGTGTATGTGTGTGTACGAAAAGGGGGGTGTATCTGTGTGCGTGTCCAGTTTCCGCGCTCCTGGGTTTTGCTAATTTAATTAGAGGTACAAAAAGATTAAGGTTGGTGAACGCAAGCATTAGAATCTGCTTTTGTTGAGGTCTTCGGAATATGTACTTGTGGGTAGGTAGTTTTATGTCTATGTAAGTACTTACCTATGTGGTCTGCTATTGAAACTTTTGTAGGTGTAACTGTTCTACGATTGATAGTATTGATTTTTTGGATAAAGGGAATACTCGAAGAGTTTTGATTGATAAGTTTAGTTGCTTAGGGACCGATTCAAGGGCGGATCGTCTTCTGTTATCAGGCTGGGCATTTTCTGTTAGTATGATTATTATTCATTATGTTGCTATTAACCTTCTTAGGCATTAAGAGTATCTCTTAAAATTGTATGCAGACTTTTGTAGTCTGATAAAATAAAATGGTTAAAGATTTTGTTTTCAAAATTAGAAAAAAAGTTAATTTTCAAGTTACATGAGGTCGGCCTTTCCTTATCTACTACTCTGAGAAGAAAGGCCGAAAATACTCAGAGGTCACTGTTTCTTTTAAAGTCCAGACATAATCTTGGATAGATCATGTGAAGACTATGTAGATTGGTGACTGAAATGGTCTTTGAGGAAAGAAACACACAGATTGAGTGGACCTGTCCACTCAGTGCAGGCATTTGTCAGGTGAATGACACAAATCTTAAACAATTTCACAGACGGAGTTGCCGTTTTAGTCAGTCTAGTGTTTATTCTACATAGTTTTTGTGCTGTTTGTGTTCTTCATACAGACATCACGGCTGTCTCATGCATTTTTATAGCACTTTGAAGAACATAGCACTGTTTACATCAACGCTATGAGGTTTGGAAATCACTACGTTATATTCTGCCTCTACTTCTTTATATAACTTAACTTAGAAGGCTTGTTTGGGTATGTAAATATTATCGTTATTCAGTTTTAATACATAAAAATTATTGGTACCTTGTATGTTTTGATTGTATGACAATAGTAAATTAACAATTGGCAATAGATAGATATACATATACAACATTTATTCAGTGCACACAAAAAACATAGCACAATACACAAAAGCAAAACATGAATATACCTATATATATAAACAAGGTGCCAATATACAAAAAGATAAATGTAAAAGAAATATAGTGACACTATGACATACTTCAAAACAAATAACAGTGCCATGTGCGTCTCAAGGTTGCATCAAATGGGAGTCCAGCTCAGTATGTGTCAGGCAAATATATCTGATGCTGATATTCTGCGGGACCCCTGGTTTACTGCCTATGAAACGTATATTAAGACGAACATTCACTTATTTTGCTTGTTTTTCCAACAACAAAAGTAATCCAAAGAGCTCTTTCTCGCTTAAGGATTACGTACCAGGCACTCGAACAAATCATAAACAAAAACACGTAAGATATACATGGCGTAGAGGTTACAAGGATTTCAGAAAACGGCTCAACCAGCACACCCTGTTTGTCTTCAAAACAGTGGCCCATTCCCGATACCACGATTCCGTCGAATATAAAAAGTAAGTCGATAGCTTACCGGAGAAATTTATACTTTTGGATATTCGAAATATGTTCTCTTAACCAGCTTGGTATGAGACATAACCCCCCTCGCGGTACTAGGGAACGAGGATGGCCGAGGAGGTGTTTGAACGCGTATGGGGTGTCAGATAAGGCTGGCTAACTGAATACAGAGTATATCGTATAAATTCAGCCCACGGGTGAATATAACCGTGGTAGTGTCTGGGTTGTTTTCACATAATAGAGCCATTTTCTTTTGTTTTTGTTACGTTGCTCGCGTCTCGTTATAGGTACGCAAACAATGAAAACAAAAGGCGGTGTCTTATTTCGGGTTTTTACTTTCGCATTTTGATAGTATATTTTATGATATTATGTGGGTATGTTTTCTGAATGTTAAAGAAAAATATTTAGGCCCCATATTTGGTAAATGTTCCGCTCAGGTGGGTAGGACTGAGGCCGCTGGTAAATATACGGTAGAAAGCAAGCAATGAGATTTTCGAAGCTGTGTAAACAAATAAATGCAAGTTTCTACTATAAAAATTGGATTTCTTTTCGTAAAAAATATACCCATATCTTAATGAATAGATTAAAAAAAAAAGGTTCTTTTTTGGCAGTTTGGTCTAAAATCTCTTCATTATTCATACCAAATATATCAACTTAGGGCTGACTTTTCCAACGCCAGATAATTTTATCGAAGGAATAGTTTTGAATTTTTGACAGTTCTTCCACACAAAAACTGTCAGACGTCAATTTTATTCCATGAATAAAAATTATCTGCCGATTGAAAAATCAGCCCCTAGTCGTACAACAGTCAACACTCCTTTTTGGCCAATTCAACTAAACTTAATTCTATTTTCAAAAAATCATTGCCAAATGCAAAAATTCCAGCATTCATTTCAAACCAATCCGGCAGTACATACAAACGTACAGTCGCGCTGAGAACTGCTAACAGCATTCCAACGAGTCCGGCTAGTGAAACGGTCGCGACTGTACCACCAATGGAGGCGACTGGAATTTAGTTCCATTCAGTTACCGTTTCCTCTCTAGCCTTTGCCAGCTGCTTTTGATAGTGTGACGTCAGTTTTGATTTTGGGTCGGACAGAATTTGAAGGTGTATTGCTTTTGGTAAAACACCGTCCTACTACAGTATTTCTTAATAGATACAAACACTGGCTAGAAAGGGGTGACTACCGAGATGACGACTAATAATAGCCTCCCAACCGATTTCGGTCATGGTGGTCAATCTCAACAGAGATTAGCCAGGTGCGCAGGAGATATTATAGTGCACAAGTGTGTGCGTAAACTCAGGCGCACTCTCTGTTCCTTTACTCTCATAGTCCGGCGCAGGACCAACAGCTTTACGTGCTATCCGAGGCACGGGGGCTTCACACCAACCACTTCCAAACTCCGGGCTGTTACTGACACATTCTTAATGGAAAAACCCAATAATAATTTTGCCCGACCCGGGAATCGAACCCAGGACCCCATGCTCAGCAGTCGCGCTTGCGACCACTAGACCAACGGGGCAGTCAATGACGACTAATAGAGAGGTATGGAAGGAAAAGACATGTTGCGCAAACCCCAAAGAAATTGGAATGAGTCCAAGAAAACGATTTTGATGACTTTAGAACTGAGTCTAAGTCCTCAATTTTGCATTCAGAACTTTACCGCAGTCGGAATAAAGTTTGAAATACAAGGACGGGTACCTTTTTGCGCCAGACAGTTATTTCTAAAAGTGCGTAGGAGAACATGCATTGAACAGAAATAAATCAAATCAGTCTAGGTATTACAAACATGTGTAGTCTCAGGAGATTCATGAGATGCGACTAATGGAAAATGGTTTATGAAATGAACTTTTATTTCACGGTGATGACAAATACTCGTGTTAACGTTAAAAACAATTTTTTTTTGTATAAAATGAAATGAAATTGTTTTTTTCTGTAAACAGGATATCGGAATCACTTTTACACGTCAAATTTAAAAAAAAAATTAGCTAGATGAGGTCGGTGTTTCCTATCTGACTATTCTGAAAAGGAAGGTCTAACAAACTCAGAAAAAGTTCACGTGCTTGTTGTATTATCAGAATAAAACTTACAAAAGAAATTGTGTTGAAATATTACAATAACTTGACGCAATGTAAACTTGCCAGCTAAAGAATCACTATTCTGGTAAACAGCACCCTAATTGCGTAACACAGTATCAATCTCAATCTGAATCATTTTGAAGGATATTGCTAATCCATTGCTTCATATGTTCGAAAATGTGTCTGCTCAACATAACGCAATGGATGTTGTTGAACTGTCAAAATGAAACCCATAGGAATTGTCCTGTGTGTAGTCAAACGTTTGGTTATTCTGGCTATCGGCAACTTGCTGAAATACAGTCCAACTTGTTACCGGTCGGTTTCGGCAAAAATTCGCAATATTGCACATTCTGCATGCTATGCTTTTACGCATTTTCAATTTCTACCTACATTGGTAGCTAATTGTTTAAGTAGTTTTATATATGATCTTTCTGATTGGAACTTAGCAACTTACTTTATTATTTGTGAATCCTACTATCTGACTATATAATATTATAAACGTGAAAGTTTGAAGATGGATCGATGTTTGTTACTCTTTCACGCAAAAACTACTGAACGGATTTGGATAAAATTTGGCACACACATGGTTTATAACCAGAATTAACATATAGGATACTTTTAATCCCGATATTGCCACGGGCTCGAAACTTATGCGGGTGAAACCGCGGGGCGCAGCTACTGAACTAATATATTGGCAACAAATGTAGACCTCATCCAAAAAAACATCCCTCCAACACCATAATTTGCTTAACATACTATCAAACACAATCTGAATCATTTTGAAAGATATTGTTAATCCTTCATATCTTCGAAAAAATTGTCTGGTCAACAACGTAGATAACGCAATGAATGTTGTTGAACTATTATATAAATAGTCGTAATGAAATCCGTTCCTACAGTCAGTGTGACACGCAATTACCCCACTGGCCTACATTTCTTTAAAGAAAAACATAGTGTTGTTGAAGCTACGATGCTTCCTAACAATCAAAACAAATCTAACAGTCTCTAAAATTGATTATAATTATTTTTCTAATACATATTTCAATTCTTGATTCCTTTTAATTTCACGTAAATCACAAACTTTGCAAAGTATTGAAACATCAAGCGTTGCTTTTCCAAATTCTCCCCAAAACTTCACACAAAAACAAACGAAAAAATAACCACCTTTAACCAATATTTAAATATAAGGAAAGCTTGTACAAGTACAAATGGGGTACGAGAGGCACGAGTGACCCTCATCAGCGCTATCTTCTGTCCACGGTGACACCCGGCCCCGCTCAAGAATCGTGGCTGTCCAACTTATCTACAGACCTTTTTCAATGTTACATAATCGGGATATATGGGTTGCTACCTAGCCCCTAGGCGATACTGGTGAGGATGGAGGAACGAAAGTAATTATTTTAAGAAAAAAGAAGTGACGACATGTTTTATATTTTTTTTGAAACATCAATTTCAAGAAAAATGCAATTCGTGTGCAACTGAAAAACAAATAAAAATCTAGCTAAAAAATTCAGTCGTAAAAAATACCTGTATCAAAAAGTGCAAAGTTTGAGCCTCATTTTATTTCTAAATGAATTCCACAAATGTACACAGAAGCTGTATAATTTAAAAGCACGCTCTGCAGCTTGTGCGCTTTAATTACAACAAATGATATTACTTACCTATGCAGTCCAAAAACCCTGCACGCGCTCACGCAAAAAATGCAACAAAAAATAACAAAAAAGGGTGTTGGGTGGGCCCCTGTGGCACCCCGCCGCCCACCATTCTTCCCCCCTCTCATATCTCTGCACTCGCCACTGCTAATCTGTGTATTTAACAAACGTAATTTGTCCGAAAATTACCCAAACTGAATGGCACTCTAACGTAATGGCGTAAAGTTGAATTTCGTGTTCGCAATTTCCTGGATTTGTTCGCAAAGGACTTTTCCAAAACAGCAGACAGCTAGGGGAGTGAGGTTTACCCACCTAAAAACGTGGAAACACTGATGAATGTCCCCCATTAGATGTTATTTATTTAGAATGTGGTCGAGAAAGGGACTGGGCCGTTTAAGTTTACCTAAAGTTTACTTAGGACCGAGTGTATTGGGTTAAACTGAAGACGTTTTCAGTGCTTGAGACAAATTACTGTCAGTTATAGGGGTCCAGTTTTTCGGCTTTCGGCTTATGACGGTATTTTATCATGACGATGTGGCAATGACTGGTTTGTAGGTGTAGAGTGATGTTTGTTTAGGGTAAAAACCTGTCAGTGTTATTTATTAGTATCCATTATACGTACTTTTAAACTCGCGGGGGTACTTGGGACCGCGCGTTGCATTTCAGGGTTCACAGATAATGGTTTATACGATTTACGTGCAGTTTTTTTAACAAAAACCCCCCGGATATCTGGAGTAAGAGTTTCACTAAAACTGGAGACCACATTAATCTTAGCAACTGTCCGTCTCTTTACTACGAGTTTTCGCTGAGGTCGCTTAATTCTGGTTTTACTACAGGCCAAGTGGATTCATGATTCTTCAAAAAGATTTTGAAGTAAAAGTTAAATCAAAATATTATCAGATATTATGTTATGCTTATATAACTAACAAAAGTCTCAAGGTACAGTGATGTGAACAACAAGACTGTTATGCATTCTTTAAAATGTATTAAATTACATGCATTGTATAACTGCATGTTATACCCAAACGACGTGTCTGTTCTGGTAATTAAAATGCATACAATGTTATAAAATGCTTTGTGGCCGTTACAGATGACAGGGAGACGTTTGAATTTATATCATAATATACAAAGCGAAGAACAGCTTTGGACAGGAATAAGTGGAGGGAAATAAAGGAGGCAAGATAAACCAGCCAAGACAAGGCAAGATAAACCTGACCTAAAGGCAATTTAATTCTTATAATTAAATATTCTTGTAATTAAATTCTTGTAATTAAATAAGCTCAAAACCTAGTGGCAATCTCATCTCAGCGACAATCAATGTCAAAAACTAGTCAAAAATGTAGGGCAGTTAGAGGTATTTTTGACAGATTGAGACTGAGATCAGACTGTGAACGTTCTTAAAATTACGAGAATTGCCCCTCTGATTATTGCTAATATAGGGTAAACAAAAAAAGTTAAATATTAAAAGTTATTAGTATCTATTAACAACTTGTTCATTTCCGAAGATGGGTCGGAGGGAATAAAGGCAATTTTTATATTTTACAAAGTCCTAAAAAATGACAGTTAAGTATTATTTATCACAAGCTAAAACATAGCACAGTTACTCTATATTTTGCGATTCGAGACAAAGTCGAGTACAAACCCTTAGTAGTGCCGGTCTGGACAAGCGGCACGTAGCGATCTGTCTATGTGTCAATAGGTAACTAATGGTGCTGGACTGATGGCCCGCTTAAATTGTACTTACGGTTGGCTAGCCCAGCGAATATAATGATGGGACATTAGACCATATCGCTAATGAGCAGTTGTGGCCTCGTGGTAACGGTCGCGACTTTCGAGTTGTATGTCGTAGGTGCACCCAGACAGGTGCTTTATTTTGTGTAAGTTATTTAATCACCTCTGATCTCATAACAATCAAAACTGATTTACTTCCGTCACCTCACACATCAGGTCCAGTTGAAAACCAGCGCCAGGCACTAGTTGTCTGGCATTTTTTGCTGAACTGGGCCTTTTTGGCGCAGCCGTGAGGCACACTTTTCCTGCTAATTTCTTACATCGGACTTCACACTTTTTATTTAATCTTTTATTTTTTTTATTGTGTGTTTTATCTGATGTATATATCTGATGTATTATGTGTCTTTTAGTTTGTGCCACATAAATGCATTATCTTTCTTTCTTTCTTTCGTTCTTTCTCATAACGATGAAGAAAAACATCGTGTGGAAACCGGCATGTCCTAGACCTAAAAAATCGAAGTGACCACCACGCTGGCCTATTGTGGATTGGTAGATGTCACATAGACAGATACCAATACGCCCCGGGCCCGCGTGGTGGATTACGGGCCACTTCCTCATCGAGAGGAGGCTTAGAACATTATGGGCTGATTATGCTTATGCTAAGCAAATAATTATATTTTCCATTACTTAAATCTTGTTCTCGGGAAACTTTTATGCGGACTCCACCACAAAGCGCGAAGTAATCCTCGCCTAATACACTTTACATGTGGTTTATATGGAATTATTCACATAATATTATATACGTATGTTTATATTATGTCGTATTCGTGTCTAATGTATACTATTTTTAATACATCTACCTATCAACTTGCATTATGGACGACTGAACAGGTAGCGTCAGCATAAAAACTTCAAAGAGATATTTCTTCTGTTATTTTGTTTTGTGTTGTAGGTTGCTCAGTTTACAAAAACTTTGTCGGTACTAATTATTACGTTGTTAGTTCGTTTTTTCTACGTAGTCATTAGTTTTATAGTACCTACAATTGCGACGTTTCCTTGCTCTCTTAAAGTAGCTAAATGTCATCAGATAATGTTTTGGCAGCCTCAGTTGATGGATTATAATTTTGTGTTTTACACTATGAAGTTAAACCTCATGACAGCATTACTTTAAACATCACCGGCCTTATTACAAAACAAGATTTATCTTTAGACCCAGGTTAAACTTCAAACCATCGAGCCATTTTTGAATCTCGAACTTTATTCCGATAAAATTAAAGTTATAATTACAAAAAATCACGTTAAGCCCTAGTCTAAGTAGTCAGTCTTGTATTAAGAACATTACGTTTGTCGGAATAGAGTTCGAAATTGAAAAACAGTTTAGTGTTAAGCCTGGTTCTAAAGATAAACCTTGTTGTGTAATAACATGGTGCAGGTTTAATAATAATTACCAAAAATATTCAATTATATTTTTTATTATTGGTAAAGTTGTATCGCTTTTGTTGCCAACCGTACGAAATTCGCCGTCCCCAGCAAATGTTGTGGTGAATTTCATATTTTTGTAAGTATCTACTTCGTATGTTTATTCTCCATGTGTTTTGGTTCACATGGAATTTTCTTGATTTTTTATGCTTTCATAGGCATTATATGCGCCATGTTTGAAGCGCTCTCCTCTCTCTGAATATCATATTATACCACTTTGAGCTGAGTCATTTAGTTTTTTTTTCTTTCTGTACATTTTGTTTGCTGGTTTGTGTATTTTTTATTTCGTTAAAATACGGTGTGAGCTTATGATCAAAATACTTATCCTTATAGTATATGCTGATCTAAATATGATTCGCGGCCGTAACAAATATGTATTTCTTTATAGAATAATAACCATAAACATCTTCATACGTCCCTCTAAGTTCATATTACCTACCCGATTGGATGACTATTTCATGAGATCATGACATTTGAAGCCAATTCTAACTGAAGTAGGTATTGCTGATTCTGGTTGATTGTAATTCTGTAAAGCCATATTTGTTACGGTCGCGGATCATATTTTAATCAATATACAAACTGACACTTACCTGCAAATTCCAAAAAACGTAAGTAAATTTTAATTTCGCGGATTACCTTAGCGCATCTTCCTTAACGTGTATCCTACAAGCTAAAACAATGTGACGGGACTTTCTAATGGCCAGTACTTTTAAAGATGACCCTTTCAAAAATATAATCTTCATTCGAAAGACTTTACAAAAACTGGATAATACAAGAACTCCCTTTCCAACTGTATTCTGCCAATAATCCTCTGACTATTGTAAACTTCCATTGCCAGATTACTTATTTTGAAAAATGACCTCTAAACTCCACAAAGTCCCTCGGATTTAGTTATCCCGAATGTCATTTCACCCCTTCTTAAACAAAACCTGGCTCTGAAGAGAACGGATTGCTGGGTACATTGTCTAAACAATTCTAAGTGATCGAACTATTACCGAAAACGACTTATGTCACACCAATCAATTCGCAAATTCCAACTCTGTGAACCAAAACTTTTGGCAGAATTTCGCAAAGCATCGCCACAATTCTACTTTTAAAATTTCATATTTTTGAAGTCGAAAAGATTTAAAAGAACTTTTGTGGTTTACTCGAATTTGCACGCTATGTTTTATGAAGAAGAGTTTGAAATTGTTTGTTTATGCTAACTTTAAAACGTCCGATGAAGCAGTTTTTTAGCGTTGGACTAAATTGCCTTAAACGGCGCCAATTTGCCAAATCATTTTGGGACATAAGAAGTGCAAAATAGAACTCAGTTTTGGTTTAATTTTGCGCAAGTATTTATACATTTGTTTAGGGTAGCCGCGCCAGTTGTCGGTCCATAACAAAACACATAAATTAAGTGCTCAATAATAAATGGAAATGTCCCTTGCAGAGGACAGGGCATTAGGGCGGGATTATGAGGAATGTGGCCCTCCTTGCTCTTGTTTCTGGACGACCGAACGGTCTTACAGTACAATACAAATGAAGAGGTTTTTAGTAATCAATTGTCCCAGCGTTTCGAAGCGTACGAAATTAAATGAGCACTTAGATTTTTTATTTAGGCATTTTACGGATGATATATCTGCAGCATACTTTTTGTTCGTTAAAATAGAAAACATGTACTTTGACAAACTCAAACTCGAAAAGTCGCTAACATCTGCGTGTCTATGTTGCTCCATAGGTAAGAAATACAAAACTAAACCCATCTAAAGTAACAAGTTGAAATTGTTACACGACCACAACAAATCTAATTAAAAAAAAATATTTAAAAGAATTCCTCAAAATACGTGCAGACACAAAAGCAAATAAATCACAGGATATTTAACTTTATCCATTGAACCAACAATATAAATCTCTGAATATCTGTTTCGTCCTATTATTTGACAAACACTCCCATTGTACGCTATCATCTAAAAACAGGTCTGTAACACGCGACTAAAATTTTATCACCACAAAACGGTTTAGGGAGACGAATCTTCGACCCTCTTGTGGCCAATAGTGGTCAAATAAATGGTACGTGTCAAAACTATTGTGGGATGAATACCTGTATCGGATTGACAAAAGGTTTTTCATCTCTGACACTTTTGGACATCCGAGGTCCATTCGATGTTTAAACGCTGTTAAACGAGTATTCGAATATTCGTTGCGCGTGGCTAAGGGTCGACGGTCGGATAACTCGTCCCCTAGTGGACAAACTGGACAGCACGCGACAGGGGTGAAACCGGTCGGCCATTGGTCAGTGAGGGGGATGCGAAGGGGGAAAATACTGGACAGTGATTGGTTGGAGAAATCGCCAGGTGCGATTTTGCGAAATATTTTGTGTTGGATGTTGGATTTTTGGTGTATTGAATTGAATATAAGATAAATACATATTAAAACGCAATTTATTCAGAATCTTTTATAAATAAAATCCATAAGATCTATAATACAAAACTATAATAATGAATTACATCATCCATGATTAAAATCTGCTATAGCAACGCTTTTTTTGGCAAACTTTGATGCTAATGTTCACCAGCCACCTAAGCTTCTCACTGTCAATTGTCAGTCATTATTCGTTTTTAGAGGAAAATCACAGATTATGCCATAATAACAGTGTAGAGCAGTGGTGGCCCAGTGGTATTGGCCCCGACTTACGAGTTGTAGGCCGGGAGTTCGAACCCAGGCAGGTACCTACTTTACTAAACATTCAACGACATGTGACATCCGCAAACCCGCACTGTGCCCGCGTGGTGGATTATGGGCCACTCCCTCTCAAAGAGAGGAGGCCTGTGTCCCAGCAGTGGGAACGTTATAGGCTGATTATGTATGTATATGTGAACATACATGTATGTCGTAACAATGTAGAAGCAACAGTAGCAGTGCAGTAGTAACTTAACGCAAAAAATGTTTCTAGTAGCACTTTATAAGCTTCAGAATTGCCATGGCTATAAGCAAGCGTGCAATGCGTCAAAAATCTGGGTGTAATTTAATATGTTGCAGATTATTGTCAGATATGCATCATATGCATGCGTGCACGGAAGCATGGGAGCGGTCGACCGGGACGCGTAGGGAATATACTGGCGATGTATGTACCCATTTAAACTTTAGAAGGGTTCAAATAGAGTGTTCTATAAAGATACAACATAGTTTAAAAAGTTTTGCTGTTTTATAACATAGGCATTTCTAAAATCATTTTCAACTGTCATGATATTCGTAGGTATCTAAAGGTATATTTACCCTGTTTGCCGATAATATTAAATATGATACATATTTATGTAAGAGTTCAACTACCAGTCTACGTTCTTGGACGTCGTCGTAACGTCAGAAATGAATCGATCGAGTGTCTCAGATCACAGATAGGCTTGTAGCAGTAATGGAAACGACATCGAACGTGAATATTAACATATTACTTATGACAAAAATCCTATAGTGCTATCGTGAACTTCTGCATCAAATTGATAACAGAAGGCAAGTTCCCGTAATTAAAAACGTCCAAAATCTAGTCGCAATCTCATCTCGGCGACAATCAATGTCAAAAACTGGTCAAAAAACGTACGGAAATTAAAGGTATTTTTGACCGATTCAGACTGAGATCAGACTGTGAACGTTATTAACATTACGGGATCTGCCCCTCTGATGATGGCCTTTAATTATGTGTCATGTATTCTGTACGTCTTTTATTGGAGATCTTAAATACATAATGTAAAGGTACTACCTAAAATAATAACATACCAAAACAAGAATCAAAACTACAAAAATGGACCCACCTATCCATATATCCAACCTTAGAAAAAACAAAACACGATCGCAACTGACACTACTATCATCAACTACTATGGATATTACAACACTTCGAATCACCATCTCATTCGACGACGTCACTAAATTACAATTTCAAGGGCCGTTTTGGGAACAAAAAAACATTTATATCAATGGTAGGCCGGTTCTAAATTTTACTAGTCATTGACAGGCCGTAAGAGGCGGGCTAGGCCTCAGGAGGCTCGTTTTGCTATAGATGCGGAGTAAGTAGATAAGAATGGTTGAGATGCCCCCGGACTTGATACTGCAGTGGTGGATATATGTGGAGTGGATAGTTACGAAAATAATTTGGTGGCAATGACTTTTGACAGAGACAACATGTTTTTGAGGACTACCTTGGAGCGAATGTTTTCCTTGCACAAAATTACAGTAAAATTATATTTTAGGGATAAAGTATCTAAAATGTCAAAGCACACGCTCGTAATCTATAGTCGTCAAAAACAAAAAAGAAATAGTGACGGGATGGGATGTATATCTAAAATGAAAGCCTTGATTCACCATGGTGCACGAAATACATGCAGACTAAGAAACATTGGATAGATACTCAATTTGTTTCAAAGAACAGAAAACACTGTCTTGTAAATCTCTGCGCAGTTAACCGAATCAGGAAATAGTAGAGAAAACCAATTCATTAAATTGAAGTTCCAATCGTTCCAATTTTAGTCGGTATATGTACTGCCGAAGCAAGTACACAAGTGCAGTTAAGATAATTATGTTCTCCTTTATACATTAGTTGTGACGTTTATTATTATACCCTGTCTATTAGGTTAGCCGTTTTTTGACAGCTACCTTAGATATCACAGTTAACGTAAAAGTTAACTTTAAAATGCGTAATAAAATAAATATATAAACTGCCTTATCTTATTGAATTATCTTATTTATGGCTTTTTACATCCTACTATTCTACTAATATTATAAATGTGAAAGTTTGTATGAATGGATGGATGTATGGATAGATGGATGGATGTTTGTTACTCTTTCACGCAAAAACTACTGAACGGATTTGGATGAAATTTAGCACACGGATGGTTTGTAACCAGGATTAACATATACGATACTTTTTATCCCGATATTCCCACGGGATCGAAACTTATGCGGGTAAAACCGCGGGGCGCAGCTAGTACATTATAATACCGTACGTGTATCAATCAATCTATTTTGTGTTGCTGCAATCACTAGTTCCATCTGTCAAAAAACGGTTTACCTAACGGACAGGGTATAGTGAATCAAATTGACCAGAACATTCCCGAAATGAGAAGGAACAAGCTTTGACGACCATTCTGGCTGACGTCAAAGTATTGAAACACAAATATTGATTTTCAATACTCCGAACCACTCATCTCTATATATTTCTCCGTGAGGGTCAAAGGTAAAGTTTTCGGCCGGTGGCCGCAAGGGACGGCTCGGGGTTCGAACCCAGGATAAAACTCCGCGCAATTCTCACGTACTGCCCTCGTATTTGTCAGTCCAAGTCGAATAGTATATTTGTCTCTCCGTCTCATTATAAATAGTAATACGTTTTATGCAGTGTTTATTTGTTTTCTATTATTTTCAAGGGGAAACTGTTGGATGTATTAGGTTTTTTTTTTTAAATAAAAGTTACGTTTGTTTACGGTAAACATGACGTAAAAAAGAAAACAAACACAAACAAAAAATAAAATAACAAGTTACAAGTTAGGTAGTTAGTTTCTGGGAAAATTAAAAACGCTGTTCTAGTAGGTCGGTAAGTATTTATTTATTTATTTATCCCGGTAGCCCTTTCTAGCCAATGTGTAATTAAATAATTTACAGGTACCTACTTCTGAATTGTCGAGGAGTCGGTCGGTCAGTAAGACGAAGCTAGTTGCCCATTCCAAAGCGTAGTAGGTTCCTATCGGGCAAGAAACTACATAGACACTCTTTTAAATCAGCACTTTTACATTCGCATTTCGCATATATTTTCCCCAAACTTGTTCTTTTTTGCGTTTTGCTTTGCGTCATGTCTTACCGAGAATGAACATACCTTTTTTCTATAATATTGTTACTAAATATTGTTTACTTCTTACTTACTACGGTCCTTTAATGATGTATATCCCTGTTGGCCACCTAAATATTAGGGTTCTGACTATAAAAACTTAAACACTTGTTCAACGCTGGCTCGCGTTCACCACTTCATCGTTTGGATGAGACATATAACAATGACTTTAATTCAATCGACATTCTTTTTCTTAGTAAAAATTTATTTAAGAAGCAAATCCAAGCAACCCTAAAGGATCAGTAAAGTATTGTATAATGACGTAATGTTTAATAATGTTTATCGCACAAAAATTAGCTTTTTCTTTATTTTTCTTTTATAAATTTAAAAATCCAGATATGAGTTTTAGGATAATGTCTGTTGTATAGGTATTGTATCTGTGTTACTAGCTAGTTTTAAAATACTTTAAATTGTAATCTGTGGAGAACGTAGCGGGTAGCATAATTGTTTTAAAATGTAATATTTAAGATATTATGACTATTTCTTATTGTGCTACTGTTTGTTTTTCCTTAAATAAATAAACGTGTGCCTAATGTCAGTGTTACGTCAAAGTCCATAAAATCATGTAACGTGTTTGGGCTAGCCTAAACAACTGTTAAACACTGTTTTGTGATAGTAAGGTTAGGTTTTACGACTATATTTAGTGGGTATAAGTCATTATTGACAAGATGCAAACGAGTAGATACATGTGCCTAGGTAATATAAGGCCTAGATCATAAGTTCCAAGTGATCTTACACAAGTTTGAACGCACGTGTAAGCTTACGAAAGGAACGTTGGCGTCGAACTAAGTATCGTATATACCTATGCTTGTTAATAAATAGATCGGTGCTGCAGATTTGATAACATAGATATAAGTAAGACATGAATCACTTGCACGTGGAAATACTTAGCGAGTTAACGTCAATAATCCATCAAAAGCCGCGGGGTAATTGCGTAACACACTAACAGTAACAATGGCTTGCATTTTGACAGTTCAACAACATTCATTGCGTTATTAATGTTGTTAGGCAGACAAACTTTTCGAACATATGAAGCAATGGATTAGCAATATCATCAAAATGATTCAAATTGTGATTGATAGTGTGTTACGCAATCATGGTGCTGGAGCGATGTTTTTTTGCATAATATAAAGCCTTTATCGTAAATGTTCTGCCTAGGATCTTCAACTAGTTTGTGACTAGTGTCTGTAGTGGGTGAATGCCATTGGCGAAAGACAGAAAAAGTTAGCTACAATGCTACAAACATCTTTTGGCGCCCAAATGACGTTGACATGGGGCGCTGTTGGTAATCATTTCTGCAATTATTTTGTGAAATGTATTGAAAAAACAATATGGCGGCGATAGTTTCGATTCGGGCCACGTGCCTCCTTATACAACTAAAGACAAGTGTCCAAGGGATGACCGAAAGTACGAATTCAGTCTTTAAGTTTTTGTTAAACCTTTTCACACTAATCCCAACCAACCTTAACCCTCCGAAAAACGTTACAAATGTCAAGCTTTAAAACAACACTGATACCTACGTAAAGCAAGCGTGCATACGTCGCTCAAATATTTACGTTGACTTAGGTTAACCCTTGCGCGGCGAGCTCCGTCCATCAGGCCCCCGTGGCCTCACGGGAACGGCCAGGTAACCGACATAGTGGTACGAAGATTAGATAGGTTACTTTGTATCGATTTGTTTTGAGAAAATTGGGGTTGGTAAATTGATTTAAGTAGGGATAGGTAGTGTAGGCAACTACTTAAATTGATTCCTAAGTAAAAAATGTGACGTAATGCCACTCGAATTTTGGTTCAACCACTGAGTGTAGTTTTAAACAGCACACTAATTTCGTAACACATTTTTAATCACAATCTTTTTATTTATTTATTTAGGTTAGCCAACATTTGTTTACACAGTACATTTACTAGATCATTTAATATTCATAACAATTACTTACAGGCTAACACAACATGCACCAATCTGAATCATGTTGAAGGATATTGCTGATGCATCGCTTCATATGTTCAAAAAAATTGTCTGCTCAACAACATAAATAACGCAATGAATGTTGTTGAACTGTCAAAATGAAAGCCATTACTACTTTCAGCGCGTCACGCAATTACCCAGCAGAGCCCTCAACACTAGTCTACCTGCTAAACAGAGTCTCTGTTAAAATACATTATTTATAAAATGACGCTCTTGTTACAGATGCAATCCTGGTGGAAGATGTCGAAAGAAGAGCAAGGATGACGCACAGGATCAATAATGAAAGTCAATAATACGAATGAAATTCCAGGAAATCCAAATTGGTGGGTACAAGTAATATCGCGAAGCGACAACTATGAAGTTTGGTACTTCCTAGGATGCATGTACGGTTACCAAAGGAGACCAGTAACCAGGGTCGTCGGATATAGTTGAAGTTTATTAAGAAACCGATGTATGTTTTGGAATCAAATTTATTTTAATTAATAGAAAACAAACAGCTCATTTAACAAATTAAATTTCATTCGAAAACATCCATCGGCTTCTTACTAAACTTCAACTATATCTGACGACCACTGGTTACTGGTCTCCTTTGGTGACTGTAAACGTTAAAATAAAACTTGAGTCAAAAGTTAGTGGCGAAATAAAAAAAAAAAAAAACATTTTCGTTCCCGTCTATAGCTTCTCAAGTCTACGCAGTCCAATGCGAGGGTCATCCCAAAAACCCGCAATAAAATATGCGCCGCAGGACCGTAGGATGTAAAAATGTTGTTTTTAAGGCTCTCCTCAATAATGTATCCTTTAGGAAACGTTAAGTGCTCCTTACCTTTACCTATGTATGTTTATAGGCAGACCCGAGCACCTCTTTTATAAAAGTAATGCTCTCCTTTATTGTATTATAAAATTCTTAATAGTGTACCGTAATTTTTCGTTGGTATGGTCATGTGGTGTGGTCGTAAGTGGAATATGGAATGTCATTAATATGATTTTTATGTCGCTAAGGTACTTTGAGTTTTCTTTAGCTTTTGATGTGGGGACATAATTTTGTCTTACAATTGTGGGTTTTAAAAAAATATTTATGTATAATAGATTTAATATATTTACATAATTTAAATGGATAGAATAAGAAATAAGTACATAAGAGGAAGTCTGATAGTGGCATCGGTAACGAAAAGTTGTGTGGAAATCGGTTGTCATGGTATTGGAGTAAAAAAATAATAATATGTAATATGTCGATGTTACCATTCCACATGACGGGAACTTCGTGAAAGCTGTGAAAGAGAAACATATTAAATATCTCGACTTAGCACACGAGGTTGTTGACATGTGGAATGTGAGCTCGGCTGTCATTGTGCCGATTGTCGTATCGGCCAATGGCCTGATGGCCGAAAGGCTCGATCAACATCCATCGAGGCTCTAGTTAGGCGGTTGGATCAAGGGCCTGATTCAAAAGGCATTACTCCTCGATACGGCTCGCATTGTGAAGAGGTTCCTGTATCTGGAGCCCTAACCACCGGTAGCTTTAACCCTGCTCCCGACATCGGTGGATCACTATTTTTTTATATTTTTAAATGTTTTTTTCTTTTACTTAATTTTTATATTTAAAAATGTAATAAAATAAGATAAGTAAATAAATAAACGAAAAAATAATATGTACAAATATATAAAAAAGTAAAGAATCATAGGGAATCAAACAATTCTTCCGCATCGTTGTCAATAGGAAAACTGCCCAAAAAGCTGGCAGCATTGCCACGTTGTATGGCAATTGTGGGATTAAATTGTATTCACCATTTTCAATGATAATGATTTATAGACTCCAGTAATTGAAGGAAGTGTTAAACTGCAATTTTTTATGGTGACCCTGAAAAAAAAGGTCCCTCTAATGAAGGACACAGCAGTCCATACGACCGACATCAACCCCAAATCGCGCGTGAAATAGGTTCAGAGGCACAAATAAACCCGGCCAAAAATACATGTGCCGTTCAGCGTAACTCAGTGAACTATCGGTTAACATTCACTATCAATAAAGTACGAGCCGATGGGCAAAGGGCGTCGGTGATCGATGGAACTTCTAATTTATACCCAAAACCCTAAGGCCGTATCGATTACACCACGCTAACTTTGCCGGGCCCGATGTACCGAGGCGCGTTGCTTTTTGCAAAATTTGCCCGTTGTCTCTCGAGGGTTAAGTTCGGGTACTTACTTGATAGTTCGAGAATTAAATTTTTAGACGCGTGGGAATGATTTAATGGATGCGTCTTTGATGTTTTTTGGTTGTGGTACTACTTTAGTTGTCGCCTTCATGAGTGCTGATGCAATTGTATTTGCTCAACTTTTGATTGTGCTTGAAAAGGTGTAAAGTATTTTACCAAGAATAAATTTGGTGTCGTGTAAGTTTTAATTTCCAATGCTATTAAATTTAATAACTTAAATAAAAGTTTAGTTACTTGGGGAACATTATTACTAAGCCAGCACTTATCATCATCATAATTCGAGCCGAAAAATGTTCACTGCGAATGCTATCCGCGTTGCTGAATTTTGGGCCAAACAAACTAAAAAAAAAATGCCTTCAACTCGCTAAGAAGACCGGTGATCAAGTTCCCAAAGTCCTAATGGCTACTACTTATTCAACTTTAGCAAATCGTCGTATTTTATTGTCTAGATCCACTTCCATACCTACATATCACAGATGAATACTCTTCGGGACAATATAGCCCACTTGTATCCAAAACAAGCCGAAGCCGACCCCAACATAGTTGGGAAAAGGCTAGGCAGATGATGATGTATCCAAAACACGTTCCTCCCAAAAACATGATCCTACAGACAATTTAGATAATTTCCCCATGTTTACGATACATTACCGAATTAATATATTCCGCAGCCTCTTACCGATCGATCTCGAATATCTCTAGGCACACGCTGAGCTAAAATTATTAACACTCCAACGGTTTCAAGGATCGTAATACGAAACTTTATTAAAGGGTTATCCCTTTCTATGTTGCTTCAGTAATCTGTACAACTATATATAGCTAATATGAACCTACAAGAATGTGTACCACGTCAGGTTGCTGACATGTAAGTTCTGGACCAACAAAATCCTGCCGTAACATCAGTCCGTGCGCACTGCTGCAGTCAACTGGGACAACAGTGCTGACCCGGTGATGCGGCCCCGACTTACGAGTTGTAGATCATGGGTTCGAACACAGTCAGGCGCGTCACGGACTGTATTTATTTCATCACCACTGCTCTCAAAACGGTGAAGGAAAACATCGTGAGGAAACCGGCATGTCCTAGAACCAAAAATCGAAGACATCTGACATCTACCAGCCCGCACTGGGCCCGCGTGTTGGATTACGGCCCACTCTCTCTCAAAGAAAGAGGAGGCCTGTGTCCCAGCAGTGGGAACATTATAGGGTGATGATGTGTAGGTACATGTAGTCAACTGGGTTTGGTTACAGGCGTCCCAAGCAAGGTCATGCATGTAGTCAACATGTTGGAAATCAACAATAAGGCAAAACAATGTTGATGAATTACAAAGCAACGGATCACTTACGGAGAGTAAGTGATCCATTGCTTTTATCGATCTTGATGAAATAGATAAAGCTTGATCCATCCTAGAAAGAGCTTAAGAGCCGAGCAGTGAGTTTGGAAGCTATACTGACTGCGAGGTTAATACTTAGGTTAGTAGTACGTTGTCGCCAATTGTTTACTCATTATCCTGGTCTTACTGAACTCCACTATAAGGAGGCTTAAACAAATGTTTCACAAATGTCAAAATATCAGCTATTTACTAAATGCATAATATAAGTGTAAGTGTAAGTGTTTATTTATTTTCTCACCACAATAAACAATACAGACATTTTTACACATGATATGTTATTTTGCTTAGTTTACTGTGGGAGACTGGTGCCTAAGCTAGGCTTTAAGGGCCTGTGTTTCAGGTCACCAGGTCTCCGCCCTCTAGCAGTTCGCATTGCAAGATACTCATACAATATGAAAGTATACATTTAATTTATAAAACAATTATTTTTAATTTTGTTCCGGCTATTCTTCGAAACGACGGACCGATTTTGATGAGACTATCTCTGGCAAGCTGAATTAAATAGAGCACTTATGTTATAAGTATGGATAATCTTAGGCTACTTTTATTTTAGGAAAATAATTAGAGTTCCGTGCAAAAAAATTAAAACCTATGAAACCCAATTTGCTTCCCGACATGCACGTGAACCGGGGCACAGCTAGTTTATCTATATAATGATTTAGCAAAATCGTGTTTCACTTTCTCCACTCAGATTTAAAACTTTAATCAAAAACATCTCACCGCAAATATCTCCCAAACGCTCCACAATCGAGATACCCCATTAAACAATCAGTAATATACCTTACATCCATTATTCACGAAGTTTCAGTAAGTATACCGATAGCTAAGGTACTTAAATGTAAGCAATTACTGAAGGTAGATAATCCTGGAAGCTTTGACCCTCGGGATGACCCTTGCTTAACGAACTATGTATTATCTGATGATGCTGCGATGGGAGGATTTGTGTTTTGTGATCTTAAACTATTCATATTAATATAATATTAATGGATGTGAAGTTTATTTCTTCGAGTAAAGTCTTCGTCGTTGATTTTTTTTTTTTATAATTCTTTGCTCATGTAGTATTTTGATATTGGTTTTTTAACATTAAAAAAAGTATAGGAGAAAAAAAAACGTAATTGAGTATAAATTCTCTTAGGATTTTTTTTTTTTTTTTCTTTTAAAAAAAACGTTGCCCCACACTAGGAATTTAATTTTTTGATATAAATTTTTTGATTTAAATTTAATTTTTTGATGTTAATTTATTTACTGGTGCTGCACTTTGACACATAATAATTTTACTATTTGATAAGTCACCTAATCGTTCATCGATTAAATAAAGATCAAAAACCTGCAAGCCAAATTACATGATACATTTACATTTTGATTGAATTAGGATACCTTAGTACCAATTTTTCTACGCTATGTTTTAGTTTTTGAATAGTTTTTTCCCGCACTAGGAATTACTCCTGTATCGTGGGTGTATTTACAAACATTTAAACTCACATACACAAACAGCCAGACCCGGAACAACTACCTGTAGGCAATACAAATATTTGTTCCGTACGGGAATTGAACCCGCGACACGCAGTGCAGCAGTCGATCGCTCAGCCACTGCGCCAACCGTGTCGTCATATGATTTTATTAATATTTAGGTATAAGTAAGTTGTTATTTACGTACATATTATTTTAATTCAGACTAACTAATTAAAAAATCTAATTTAAGTTGATATAGCACGAACCAGCACCCTAATTTATAACCCTATAAACGATCTCCCTAACCACATCAATGAGTCATGCGTATTGTGCGCCGTTGATATCTCTATCTTAACATCATGTGATAATAATATAAATTTGAACCAGTAATTCAGTTCTATACTTGACATAGCAACACACTGGATGAACGAACACAACCTTGAATTTAACTACAATAAGATAAAAATAATAACTTCCACCCCCGACAACAAATACCTATAAGTATAACTTTCAAATACAACGGATAAAATTAGAAGCAGTAAATAAATTCACCCTTTTAGGCCCAAATATAGATTCACATATAGATTGGAAATCACATATTCAAAAAGTAAGAACAAAATTATCCAAGTTTTCATACGCTCTCCGAGAAATCACTCAAAAAACAACAGACCTCAAAACAGCACTAGTAACATATTACGAGTACGTACATATTAGCATGGCTCAAATATGGAGTTATCTTATGGGGAAATAGTACAGACGCGCCTACATTATTCACTGTACAGAAAAAAAGATTCCAATTTTAATAAATATCAAAGATACAGACCCAAAGATACAAACCCCACTTTATAGACCTAAAAATAGTAACCCTGTCCAGCCTCTACATACTTGAAATCTGGAAATTTGTACGAAAATATCCGTAATTCTATACCAAAAGAGGAGATATTCAAACAAAAATTGCACTTAGACACGAAAGCAGATTAGACATACCCGCTTCACGATTAAAAATGCACTTTTCTAGTACAGTTGCTATGTCCATTAAAATATAAAATAAGTTACCGGAATACATCAAAAATATAAATAAAAATAATATCTTTATCAATAAACTAAAATAATTTCTGATAATCAAAAGCTACTACACTATTGACGAATATTTTAGCGATACATTTCAATAACAACAAAAACTATTTTTTCATAATACCTACATTTCACTTTGAATATAAATTTATTCTACAACACTAAATACTGTTAATTTAAAAATGAATATGCTAAACAGTGCACAATTAATAATAATTACATTCTACAAGACTCAATAAAATTGTAAATATTTAGTTTTATTATAATTTATAGTCCATAATAATGAAAAATAACGAGTAATGTAAATCGTGCAATGTATAATATAAAAATATAACTTAAAACACTATACACTATACACACTTATATAAAATATAAATACCATAAAAGCAAATGGTACTATTTTAATTTAATATTTATTAATTTTTCTTAACAAAAAGCGCCTTCATACTCTCTCCTATTAAAAACTAACTTTGCTGTGCCCGACAGGGTCCATAATTGTTTTCGATGTTTTGACATACCAACTATCATAATTATGTACACATTATGGAATGCAATGAAGTATTGAGTAATTGCGTAACCACTACCAATCTCAATCATTTGAAGGCTCAACAACTTAAATAAAGCAATGAATGTTGTTGAAATGTCAAAATGAAAGCCATTGCTATAACTGTAAGTATGTTACGCAATTACCCCGCAGATAGGGGTGACTTCGGAAATAGGTGCAATAAGTACTCACATACAAGATAAAACACAGAAGTCAGATCAAATAGAGTTGATCGAATCAAGGTGGGTCATCCACTGGGGAAGATCCGAGACGGGCGCGATACACGATTAATTAGGGAATAGGGGATACGAGTAGTGGTCGGCGATGCAAAGGGTACACGCGAGGACAAAATGGCGAAGAAAATATTTATATTTTTGAAGCAAGAAAAAAATAAAACTGAGCAAATTGGAAATTTTTTGAACTAGTGACTGACCATGAGAATATTTTACAAATTTTTATAAATGTAAATATTTTGTTACGTACTTACCGTTTGAGTTTGTTGGAAGTCGTTTTCCAAATAGATATGTAATCTTACGCCCATCCTACCTGTCAAATTATTAGATCAAAAAGAAGAAAGAAAGAAAGAAAAAAGCGAAGAAAGCATTAATTCAGATTTACTGGTTACTGTCAGCCTGCATCATCCCATTGCCGGACAGATGCCTCTCCCCATGACTTCGAACTCTTGCGATCCAGGGCTAAAATAAAAATCCATTCAGTTATTTATTTATTTTACCATTTATGTACAGACACATCACATCAAGCTACTACAATCTGTCAAATTTCTTTAATAGATTTTCAAGTTTATCGCTAAAGCATTAAGGTTCAAGGTTGATTGGGAAAATTTGACAGTTTCGGGTAGCTTGACCTGCTGGCGTCTGTACACAGACACACACACACACACAAACACACAAGAAAAAAACAGAACAGAAAAAATAGGTACAGAGGTGATGTTTCTTTTATAAGAAATCTAAAAAAAAATTATGATAAATTAGTGAATAGAATTTTTTATTTTGTTATCGAATTTTGACTCACGCCAGGTCCTTTAGATGGGGTTTTTCTTGGACAAAACAGTCGTGGCAAAAATCTACAATGGTAATCTAAAAAAAACTTGTTTACATAATTACAATTAATTACATAAAAACAATGCAAATGTACAGTTGTGCTAATTATCATAAGGAAACCCACTAGCTAGATCTGTAGTAAGCCTCCGATAGTTAGTCCCAACACTTAACCGATCGGCTGTACCAGATAGGACGGTATTCGTCCAGCGGTAGTGTAACTGAATTACCTATCATTTTGATTGAACGTTTGAGAGCCTCAGGAGGTCCTATTAGATCCAACCTCTATTTACCCAGACGTGTTATAGATTGAGAGACACTTTTACGTAGTTAGCTCTGATTTGCAGGTTGGTATTTGGTTATTTTTGTTTGATTGAATGGGGGTGAAGTCATTTTGACTTTGATCTAGTGGGGGGGGGGGTATATAATAAGTTTACTAACATAAGTATAAGTTATCTTTTTGTTTACTAACCCATATGGATGTTGCTTATCCGATAATACAAATTATTTTATTTTTTATTTTATTAATTTATTTGAGACGTTACATTAATTTCTAGATTATTCTTTCTTACCCGTACTTGGGTGTGAATAAAATACCAGCGGTAATTGCGTAACACACTAACATTATAATTACAACTGGCAATGGCTGGCATTTTGACAGTTCAACAACATCCATTGCGTTCTTTACGTTGTTGAACAGACCTATTTTTCGAACCTAAGTAGCAATGGATTAGCGATATCCTTAAAAAATTGTGATTAAAAGTGTGTTACGTAATTAGGGTGCTGGTTCTAAAAGTGGGTACTTAATTATTTGATTCGCCATGAAATCTATCAGCTACTTTTTGGTTTGAATTTACTAATGGAGTTTTATTAGTAATTGTGAATAGGTTGTGGTCAATGCAATGGTCAATGAGCAGTGGTGGCCCAGTGGTAACAACCCTGACTTACGAGTTGTAGGTCTTGGGTTCGAACCCAGGTGGGCGCTTTACTTTATGTAAATAATTTCATCAAAACTGCTCTCAAAACGGTGACGGGAAACATCGTGACGAAACCGGCATGTCCTAGAACCAAAAAATCGAAGACATGTGACATACATATACCAAGCCATACTGGGCTAGCGTAGTAGATTACAGCCCACTCCCTCTCGAAGAGAGAATGTCTGCTCCCAGCAGTGGGAAGATTTTAGGCTAATTATGTAATGGTGGGAAATATTGTAAATTTTTATACAAAAAATATATATGCTACGTGGCTTTTAAATTGTTTTTCAAACGAGTTCTCCTTTCCAGATTCTCTCAGCTTAGTTTTATTTTCAAACATTATAAGGAAAAAGCATTATCAAGTTCTCAATTGAATTTTCCTCCAAAAAAATATAATACAATATCTATAGTTAGGTATATAAAATGCAGGTATTACGTACAATACAATATACACTTGTATCGCTAAAATAAGGGTCTTGGGTACAATACACGTCTTAAACAAATATAAGAAGGCTGTGGACGGTGACCTTTGTCCCTTTTGTATTTGTGTGCGTAAGGGACGGACTATCAGGACACACTCACACAGACGCAACGCTTGTATTTGCAAATGTGACCCTGTAGACCTATGCATAGTTAGACGTGGACGAGTTTTAAATGAATAATTTGATAACTTTGTGAGTGTACTAGATTTCTCAGTTTTACTAGATCTTTGTTATAACGTTCTATTGTAAGGCTTGTAATCTGTGGGAAGCCATATAAGAAAATAAATTGATGACTGTGCAGTGCGTAGTTAAGATAAGATAAGATTTATTTTCTTACCACAATATTAAAAAATACATATTACATGGTATCAGAGTCAGACAAAATTTTAATGTTATGGGAGACGGTGCCTAAATTTTTTTTTTATCATTGTCCCTCTCAACCAAAGCACCTGCCATCTAATCTCTTCACCACCCTTGGTTGACTGGTAGAGAATGCCTAAGGCATTAAGTCCGCCTTTGTACCATTTTTTTGTGCAAAAAGATTAAATAAATAAATAAATAAATAAATTAAGCTCTAGGCCTGTATTTCAGGACACCAGAGAGGCAATTCTCGTAATTTTAAGAACGTGCCCAGACTGATCTCAGTCTCAATCTGTCAAAAATACCTCTAATTTCCCTGCATTTTTGACAAGTTTTTGACATTGATTGTCGCTGAGATGAGATTGCGACTAGATTTTGAACGTTTTTAATTAAGGGATTAGCCTTCAGGTCTCTGCCCTTTTACAAAATGATACTTTTAATTTTATTAAAATTACTGTAACTGTCTTTAGAATATGTAGTTGTCTACAGTCTGTTAGTAAGTGTCACACCCCATGGAAGGCTTTCCCTGAGTCCTTAGAACTAAACGCAAGTGTAGAACAACCACTGTCATCTCAGAGTTTAGAGGTCGACGGAGACGCTGCTGGTCATCTACTTAATAAACATCTAAAAATTATTTCATTCATTCTTTGACAGACAACGCACAGCCTTTTTTATGACCAGTAGTATCCTGACCAGTAGTTCTCGTAATTTTTAGGACGTTCAGTCTGATCTCAGTCTCAATCTATTAAAAATCCCCTAATTTCCCAACAAATTTTGACAAGTTTTTGACATTGATTGCCACTGAGATGAGATTGCGACTAGATTTTGAACGTTTTTAATTAAGGGAATTGGCCTTCAGCTGCTTTGTATTCGATAACCGCACAGATGAACTCTTGCTTGTGCGGTATACATAATCAGCCTATAATGTTCCCACTGCTGGGACACAGGCCTCTTCTCGGTGAGAGGGAGCGGGCCGTAATCCACCACGCGGGCCCAGTGCGGGTTGGTAGATGTCACATGTCTTTGAATTTTTGCTTCTAGGACATGCCGGTTTTCTCACGATGTTTTCCTTCACCGTTTTGAGAGCTGTGGTGATGAAATAATTTACACAAAGTAAAGCGCCTGTCTGGGTTCGAACCTACGACCTACAACTCGGTAAGTCGCGGCCGATACCACTGCGCCACCACTGCTCTCTATTATATTTGTGCGGTATGATTAGTATTAAGTAGTAAAATTTAACTATCTTGTCTATCTACATGTTTCCTAACCCTGTGGGCTAAGTCCGTTAGGCCGGGCCACCTTCCGATACAATAACAGGCCGCGGACCCTTTCTTCTGGCAGGCTCGCTTATAAATTGCGGTGTCCGACTGTGCCCGACTGTTTGTTGCCAATATTGCACTGCTTGTTTGCTTTCTATCGATTTGGGAGAGGTATGGACTGAGGAGGTAATTCGGGATATGGGATTATGTTGAATTGATTTGTAGGTGTTTGGACAAGATATTCTTGTGTCACTGTAAGGTGTGTCATGGTAGGTATTACCTACTTAGTCACATCCCTCGACTTATTCTTTGGGATTCTTTGGGCAGTGAACCTTGGTATCGAGCTTGTTTACTGATTCTGACATTACATTCTGTTTACTTATTCATGATCTGTCGGACAATTCTCGTAATTTTAAGAACGTTCACAGTCTGATCTCAGTCTCAATCTGTCAAAATACCTCTAATTTTCCTACATTATTGACAAGTTTTTGAGATTGATTGTGAGTTTGCGACTAGACTTTGAAAGTTTTTATTTACGAGAATTGGACTTGTGGTCACGTCATAATGCAGTTCTCGTGCTGAAATGAGAGAAAGAAAAGCATAAAGCGATCGTCTCTTGTTTTCAGTCAAATAAATAATCAATTCTTCTTGTTGTATTCTGGAAATCAAATTCATAACTTAGGTATGCACTTCATAGTTGTTAAAGAATCTGAACTAATTATTAGAACGAGTATCCTATATCACAAGTGTCAGAGACCTCTCAATTTACGGGGGTTTTTCATAAAGAAGCGCGATACGCAAAAATGAGATGCGTTATAGTTATGACATAATAATAATAAAAAGTTTACATTAAAATAATGTAATTGCCTTTTTTAACTTTATGGGACCAGGCTATTCAATTCTTGACCATATACAGATGCCACACTTTCGAAGTCTTTTTGTAAATCAAATAATCAAAGTTAATCTTAAATATAATTCTTACCCTAGTATACCTTTTCCTCACAGACACGACCCCTGCTCGATCAAGCATGTAATATACACCTGTACAAAACTGAAAATTCCACAGAAGTTATATTCTGAATTCCGGAGCATATCATCGGAATTCTGCAAACGCTTGCATGAAGTTTAGCTGAAGATATTACCTGCATTTTTCAGGGAAATTGTACTTGACGCTGACCTTTCTTATTTGCTTGACGAATTCGTATTCCTTCAGTGGTGTATGTGAGTTATTTTTGAAATTGTCAGGTTGAATGCTTCAGTTTATTAGATTCCTATGAACTGACGTTACAGGTATTTGCGTTACATGTTGACTTATATGGTGTACAGTCTCCAAAAGAAATAAGTAACCAGGGTCTTCGGATATCGTTGAAGTTTAGTAAGATACCGATGGACGTTTTGTAATGGATGTTTTCTAATTTTTCGGCATCGAACGGGTTCCCGTTTTGGCAAGTCGGTTGTACGTACTTACGTCTTTTGCCACTTGCAGGGATAATACAAAAATACTGTAGAAAATTATCTAATGTTCCCATTACATATTGAAATACCGTAACATACAGTATGTTCTCAGATAGCAATAAAAACCCGTACCTTTCGCGTTATTTACCCGACCCATGCTCGACCGGCCGCGGAACCCGGCCTTTTTCATTTCAGTAAGAAACATGGAGGTCTGTTGTAATGGACATAGGTTTTTGGTTTATTAAGTTAAATACATTATAGAATTATGTTACCGAAAAGATTACAAATAATTATTAAGTTCAAGTATGGTTTAAGTGGTTCTTGTTTGTTTAAGACGATTTTTTAAAAGCTTGATCTCATTTGATCTTCTAGTCATTAGTAGACTGTTAGCCTGTATCGTCCCACTGGTGGGCAAAGGCCTCTCACAATGACTTCCAGTGCTTGTGATCCAGGGCTAATGTGGACCACTAGTCTTTAGTTTTGTCCAGCTCGTCCCGCCATGTTTTACGGGGTCCGACGCGACGCCTTCTGGTGACTTAGCAGCGATTACGAGTATATAGTGTGGTATGGATCGCACATTTGAATTCCTGACACTACAAATAGTTGTATGTCAAAGGAGAAATCCAAATGTGTGTAGTAAAATAAAATAATTATTCTAAACTTTTTTTTATAATTAATTTGTAATAATAGACTAAACGATAACCGAGAATTCTTCAGGTGTTTCCCTTTAAATAAATATTAACCTTAATTTCATATTACGTCATCACAAATGATTACGTCACAGTTTCAGTGGGTATACAAAACAACTAGGCGAATAAGTTAACTAATTTAATCCTACCGAAAAGCTTTGCGATATCTGTGCCTAATGTATGCACAGAGGATATACCCCTTCGAGCCTCGTACTGACTAGCAAGTTAAATTTAATGGTTACTCGACCATTTTCCTTTCGGGAAAGTCATGTGTAGGTCAGTCAGTTGCAATGTTACTAGTGAATAGTAACAGGCGGTAGGACGGTGAATTTTTTAATGGTATTTTTGTTGCTATCGGTGTTAAGTTAGAGTAGCTGTTAAAATGGAAAGTAAGTTTTTATATTTGTAATATAAAAACATAATTTCCATTTTAATAGCATTTTTATCCAGTAGCGATCAATCAACTGCTGGGAAATAGCAATTAGCCTCTATAAGTCTTCATTATTGAAAAAACATAGAATAGGTACTTAGTTGATTCAGAAATAAAACAGACTCCAACTGCTAACTTAGGTGCCTTCATTTATTTAGCTAAATAAAATAAATCTTGTAATATTTAATTTGGTTAAGGTAAAATTTTATAAAAGCGCGTTTACGCTTCAAATAGTTGTAACACGCAAGTCAGGCGTCAAAAAAACAAGCTACTCGCTTATACAACTCTCTCGCCGTTCAAACGCAGCACCGACCGGCCCTTGCGGGCAGTACTCCCTAGCTGTGGGCAGTACACCCTCAAAACAACCTTGAATAGCAAAAAACATTATAACTACCCCACTACTACAACCCAAACCCAACCCTAACTCTGATGAAAATAAGGTAGAATTTTCGTTGCGTCGTGTTTTGTGGGCAGTAGACTCCGGGGGCCGTCAGATCGACCCGTGGCTACTATACAACGATTGTGTAGTTTTGATTTCTATTTCGTATGTTTGACTTGGAAATATTTGCCGAATTTCGGTTATTGGGTAGCTCCTTTATGAATTAAGTATGAGAGTAACTTGGAACTTGAATTAAGTATAGGCTGGTTTGTTTTTAAAGGTATCGAGTTAATGAAGTTGATGTTGGTGGAGTAAACATTAAGTTTATATTTTTTTTTCTTTTTGAATAAACGTTGCCCCACACTAGGAATTTTTCTTGTATTGTGGGTGCGTTTACAAACATTTAAACTCAGATACACAAACAGCCAGACCCGGAACAACTACTTGTAGGTCATATAAATATTTGTTCCGTGCAGGATTCGGGAATCGAACCCACGACACGCAGTGCAGCAGTCAATCGCTTAACCACTGCGCTAACCGTGCCGTCAAGATATAGTTTATGAATGCAGGGTTTGTTGATGTAGTTAACAAAGTTTAAGTTTTATGTTATTTTTCCTGTTAAGACCACGTGGCGTGGCAATTTATTTTTACCTATAGTACTCTGTTTTTGTTATTTTATTTTAAAAAAAATAACAATAAAATTATATTACTTAACTGACTTCCGCCCGCGTCTTCGCCCATGGTCCCTATATCGATAAAAAACTTATATCCTTTCCCAAGGTTCAAACTATTCACATACCTAATTTCATCAAAATCGGTCCAGCCATTTTGGAGATTAGCCGGAACAAACAGATGGACAAACATTTCAAAATTTATTTTTTGTTATAATTATCGCATATACATTAATTTGCATTAAGTAAAAAGCTGTTATTTTGACATTTCAAGCAGACACTTCAGTTTTATTTATTTGTATAGATTATGTAAAGTTTCTTTTATTATCTTAAAATATGTAAGTACAAAATAATCAAACTGTTTATTTTATTAAATTAACGACATTGCCAATGAAACTACCGTGAAATAAAAAAATAAACGCATGTAGATATTCTGAAAACTATATTTTTACCTTTAGGACCCTCTATTCATAAAAATAACTGAAGCTAAAAATGCCCAGACATTATACCAAGTCGTCCCGACACATTTCACTAAATTACACTTGCATGAAACTAGAAATTGCTTTGTATTTCACCCTTTTTTCTAACGTGACAGTGACAGTGTTTACACGTAGCCAGTTGCCTGAAGAAATGCCCCCTCACGTGTTCACGTTAACTTGGCTACATATTTCGCACTTGGCGCAGGTTATAAGAAAATGGTTTTGATACTTTTTCCTCTATTTTTTATTAAACAGCCTGTAGATGTTTTTGACTAGAACTCGATTAAAACACGGAGAGTTTTCTTATAATATATAATATGATGGTACAGTTTATTTTATTTATTTATTAATAACCAACTTATATTAACAGTTTGCACCAGTTTGGGCCCGTGGCTAAATAATAACAGCCGCACAGGTCGATCGATCAGGTTAAGCTACGCTTGTCGCGGTTGGTCTATGGATGGGTGACCATCTTTACATACCGAGACCCCTCCGTGCCTCGGAAAGCACGTTAAGCCGTTGGTCCCGGCTGTCATTCGTAGATCTTTGACAATCGTTACGGGTAGTCAGAAATCCGAAAGTCTGACAACCAGTCTTGCCAAGGGGTATCGTATTACCCAGTAACTGGGTTGTGGAGGTCAGATAGGCAGTCGCTCCATGTAAAATACTGGTATTCAGCTGAATCCGGTTAGACTGGAAGCCGACCTCAACATAGTTGGGAAAAGGCTAGGAAGATGATTAACAGTTTGTACCACACATACAAGTTATCAGTAAATATTAGTAATTACACATGTCATAAAATCATAAAATTAGGTCAAATCACATAATAAAACTGAATGAAAAGTATGAACAGTAATTGAATAATAATTTTTAGATGATTATTAAAATGATAATAAGATTGCACTTGTGTTATTTCTGCCATCTTATGTAGAAAGCTGCACAATCAAATGTTTACATACTCGTAATTATATTTTATATATATTGCATAACATGGTTATAATTACCACAGTCCCGGAGTATCAGAGAGATCCTTTTGTTCCCATTATCTAAATCAATATTATAAACAGGTACAATTGTTTGTTTATAATAATGTTTGATAGAGGAGGTCTAATTACAACAATTATTTCACTAATAGAAAGCTTACACTATTGCCGAGTACCATAACATACATAACATAATCAGCCTATAAGTTCTCACTGCTGGGACACAGGCGTCCTCTCAGTGAGAGGGTGTGGGCTGTAATCCACCACGCGGGCCCAGTGCGGGTTGGGAGATGTCACATGTCCTCGAATTTTTGGTTCTACGGCATGCCGGTTTCCTCACGATGTTTTCCATCACCGTTTTGAGAACAGTGGTGATGGAATAATTTACCCTGCCTGTCTGGGTTCGAACCTATGACCACAACTCGTAAGTCGCGGCCGTTCCCACTGGGCCGCCACTACTCGCATTACATAGCATAATTATGTTTTATGTAAAAAAAACTTAATTGAAGACGCAGGCAGAAGGTAGGTTTCATAGAATTCGAAAAGTTACAAATATCAGTTACCCACCTACTTCATCACTTTCCGCTGACGCTTATGCCTCACGCCTGGTCCTGTCGGGCCTCCGGCGCGTCCGTGACAGCGTGACGCGGGTCCGGCGCGGTCCGAAATAGATATTTCGCCGACTGTCGTCTTATTTGTGGCGTTACCCTTAGAATTATGTACATGACACTCCGTTTTAGACGTTTTTTTTGTGGTACGCGAATGTGTTTTAGCGTTTTGTTCGTTATTTTTTTTGGTGACGTGAGGAAATAATGAAGTAGGTATACAACTTCTCTATTCCACCAGAAACATGTTGTGATCATAACAGTAGTTAGCTTTATAATAACTTGAACTGGAAATTCCATTAAGTTAGACTACAATGAAGAATAATTAAGAAGTTATGCTTTATCATTGATGGTAAAATGTAAACTTAAATACCTACCTATTTCATCATCAACTTCGTCATCAGCCTTTAAAAGTGCTGGACATAGCCTTTTCAATCACTCGCCACGGTTGCCAACCTGCCTAGGTAATAATTAACAAAGCTTATAGAAATATATCAAACTTCATCTTATTCTATCAGCTAAGCACCTTTTACTTTTAGACAAAAAACTCCTACAAAAGTTTTCCAATTCGTTCAAACAGATCACACAATACGTTTTCAATCTTATTAGAACGTGAAACAGCGGCATCTATTGTCGAGTAGCACACAACAAAACTATGTTTTAACGAGGTATCGTTGCTACAGAGGGCGCTAGCTTGCTAGGTGGAAAAGCTTGTTGAAATATTGTTTGTGGCTATTAGCATGGAATTTGAAAACTTTGATGAAAATGAAAGATTTAGATATTTTTAGATCAGATATTATTTTTATTCATTGGATTCTGGGAACTAGGTACTACTTCAACCCCTTTGCGAAATAATGAATGAATGTAATGGTACAACCTGTAACTTACTGATTTGGATAAAAATAACTATGCAATAGTATTAACTTTTGCTTTTCTTTCTTTCAAGATTCTGTGCAGCCATCGAACAATTTCAGTAGACAATAAGATTTTTCTTATTGAATAAAAACTTGTATAGGTGTAGTTTGTAAATTTTTACAACTTTATTTACTTATTATTGTTATACCTAGTACTTACATCAAATTAGCCATAAATACTAAATTAAGTTAATCCTATCACTCTGCTCATCATGTCTTCTCACAGAACCGCAAACATACTAACATTATCGTCTTCCATTCATCAGCAAACTAGTCCAATCCACAGTTAGTTTCCATGATAATACGGATGTTTTTTTTTTTTAATTTTAGTTATTTTATTATTGTATCTGCAACGTTCCTTAGGTACATACTCCTTTTGTTTCTTTTACGTTCATACACGCACGTTGGTTGGTTGGTTACTACTACGCACATGACCTTTCTGAAGAACATCACAGATAAGGTCACTATATGTCCTCCTACGTCATAACGTTAATGTTTAGCTGTGAATGTTTATTTGATCAAAGATATGCTATAGATGTACAAATATAAGTACACGAATATATATTTTTTAACGAACCAAGCGTTTTTTTTTATTTTATTACGAAATTAGTAACACATTTATATGTAGTAGAACTATTTTTAAATCTAATTAGTTCGACGGTCGAACAAATGAGGAAAAAAATTCTCACTACTTCGACGGTCGAACAAATGAGAAAAAAAAATCTCACTAGTTCGACGATCGAACTAATGAATCGAACTAGTGGGAATAAACGAAATTATACACCAGTGTACAAACCTCCTTAGAACCTAACCTTATACTCTAATTAATTCTTAGAAGACAGCCTCCATCACCCATTTCCACCGCCATTTTTCTCAGACTTAACACGTGAAGTATCAGAAACCTTATTTAAAAGTTAGTAGTGAAAGTACTCGAGGCTGCCGGGTGAAAAATGCAGCGAAGTTGTAACGAAAAGGAAAGTGGAAGACTCCGTGAAGACTTTACAGCTTTTAAACCTTGTTTCAAGCGATTCAAACTTGATGCAGCCGCTTTTTTGCAAAGCGGAATTGTATTAAAGAGGCGTTTTTGGCAATTAAGCGCTGTTTGTTAGTAAGCGGTTTGTGTAGGGTTGTATGAATGAGTTTTAGGAAGATTGCTTGTGTACGTATCTGATAAGTTCGAATATTGCTAGTTTGTGTTTGTATTAGGTGACATGTCTTGTTGGAATGTTCCAGTTAGTATTTTTTTTAATTCAGCATTATATTTCTGACTTATTAGAATATCGTCCAAGTTCTACTTACTAACGCTCCAATCCTACTGCAACTATAATATAATATTAAAAAATTGTGAAAGTTTGTACCTATGTTTGGATTTTTGTTACTCAATCATGCAAAACCGGCTGAACGGATGTAGATAAAATTTGGATCGCAGACAATTTATAATCTGGAATAAAATATAGGATTTTATCCCAATAGTACGTTTCCGTGATATAACTTCAGACCACCATACAGGCGGAGCTGCTGGCAAAAGCTAGTATACCTAGTCATGCCATAGATATTGTCACGAAGAAAAAAAGCTTTCTTTTTATTGCAAATAATATTTATTAATTTTACAGTGTGTTAGTTTAATACATAAATATAAAACAATTTAAAATTTATAAAGCTTATTCGAAGTGGTCTCCATTGGCTGCAATACAGTCCTTTAGACGTTGAGGCCAGTTATCAATAGAAGCACGCACTCTTTCCATGGGAAAATTCTTCACTGCCAATCTTATGGATTGTTTTAGGGACTCCAAATTATCATGGCGTTTAGAGCAAGCCGTACTCCCTAAAACTGATCATAAATCATAATCCAGCGGATTAAGATCGGGACTAGACGACGGCCAGTCTTCAGCTCTGATGAAGTCCGAAACGATCATTTCCAACCAAGACTGCGTGGATTGAGCATTATGACCCGGCGCCGAGTCTTGTTGGAAGGACCATACTTGGTTATTGAACATGGTGTTGTTAAGGGGCTTAACTACCTTCTCAAGAATGGTATCTTGATACACTTGTGCCGATGTTTTGATACCTTTTTCACAAAAATATGGCTCAGTCACTCCTTCATAGCTAACACCCAACCAAACCATCACTGAAGTCGGATAATGCCCACGTTGCACTCTGTCGACTAATTGGGAAGCTTCCTTAGAGCTTTGAGCATAAATACGGTCATTTTATTTGTTAAAATGTTGCTCAATTGTAAAGATTTTCTCATCCGTAAACAAAATTTTTCTGTGACCTCCCTTTGCGTACCGCTTCAGTAGTTGTTTCGATTTTACCACCCTATTCTTTTTTAAATTTTTAGTTAAAAAATGACCAGTGCGTCTTTTAATGGCTGCAAGTCCTAAGACTAATACCAAGCGTATGGAGAGTTTTAAAAATTGCATTTGGCTCCATACCAACTTTGTGTAATGTAATCACAGCGATTCGGTTATCTTTATCACCACAATATTTTGCGATATTAAAATGGAGTGGTCCATTTTAATATCGCAAAATATTGTACAATGTATTGGCGCCAAAATTAGAAAACTCAATGAACAATCGTATAAAAATGACAGATTCCAAATTCAAATGTAATATATTTCTTATTTTTAATTATAACAGTATTTATGGCCAGACTGTGTATACATAAATGACGCCTCTTTAAACTTTACTAAGTAAAATACCTACATCCTTTATTGATTATAATGAAAAAAACTTAACACGTTAGCTATTGGATAAAGGGAAACACATAGGCACAATACAACTGAGGGCTGATTTTTCCAACGCGGAATAATTTTGAATTTTTGACAGTTCTTCTATACAAAAACTGTCAGACGTTAATTTTATCCCAAGAATAAATATTATCTGTCGATTGAAAAATTAGCCCTTAGAAAACAATTTAGAATAATGTATGACGTAATCAGCCTTAGCATTTATCCGCTTTTAAGTACTTAGTATGGCATTATGAATAAGATTCTTTGCCTTAAAAGGACTGATTTAGAATAATAAAAAAAGTGCCGGACATATTACTCTGGTAAAAAAGCAAAACAGAACAATATCTTCAATCAGAAGGTCAATTCTCGTAATATAAAAGGATCAAAATCTAGTCGCAGTCTCATCTCGGCGACAAACAAAATGTCAAAAACTTGTCAAAAATTTAGGGACATTAGAGGTATTTTTGACAGATTGAGACAGATCAGGGTGGCAATTCTCGTAATTTTAAGAGCGTTTACAGTCTGATCTCAGTCTCAATCTGTCAAAATCACCTCTAATTTCCTTACATTTTGACAAGTTTTTGACATTTGTTTGTCGCCGAGATGAGACTGCGACTAGATTGTTAACGTTCTTAACATTACGAGAAAAGAAAACAGACAATATTAAACATAGTAATATTTTCTAAATATTTATGCTATAGGCTAGACTAGGCAATTTCCCGCTAAAAACTCGTTTAGCTGCAGTTAAAATGGGCGGTGGCAGGCACGCTGTGGGGCCCATATCCGGCAGCGGCCGATTGAGTTACAGATATGATTGATCAACCGCTCCCGTGATTGAGGAATGGAGGCCCGATGCGCGAGTTATCGTGTTAGTAAAACGGTAGTGTGTGCAATGTTGATGTCATCGGTCGCTGCGGCACGAATGTCCGAATTGGGATTAGTCCCTATTTATAGACAATGAGTATTGTCTATGGTAAGCTTAGTAACCACAGAGTAACACTATTGAAAGTTACCTGCATCAGCAATCCCTCTCTGGGTTTGTTTTCAGTCAGTAGACATTTTTTTTTATCGTTTTAATATTTTTTTTCGCATTCCATTCTGGGTAAAAGCCTTCCCGAAATCCTTCCAGGAATTTTTTTCCCGTGCCACCTCGAATATCTCGCCATCTTTTTCTGGGCCGGCCTCGACGGCGCTGTCCACCTTCAGGCACTCATTGTGTGGCCGTTTAATCTATGTTACATATTTAAAAAATATGTTATTTTCATTAAAAAAAAATACTATATCACTGTAAGATTGACTGCTTACGTCCGTAAGCAGTCAACGGTAACATCCTAGTTACCAACCACTTCTATTTAAAAATAAGGAAGATTCTTTGAAAAATATTCTTCCAAGAATATTAAATAAGTTATTATATTTTGTAGGAAAGAGGACGGAAAGTATCAATTACCTTTTCTATGCACAGACGCCAGCACATCAAGCTACTACAATCTGTCAAATTTCTTTAATAGATTTTCAACTTTATCGCTAAAGCATTGAGGTTCAAGGTTGATTGGTAAAATTTGACAGTTTCGGGTAGCTTGACCTGCTGGCGTCTGTACCTACCTGCTAAGTTTCCTCTAACAAATTATATACAACCAAACACAAATCGTTCCATGTGGTTATCGAACCCGCGCATTTCATACCGAAGAGATTCCACTGACTCACATGATAATTCCGTGGGACACTAAAATACACTTTTAGTCAATAATACATACTTACACTTCCTACTAATATTATAAACGCGAAAGTTTGTAAGGTTGGATGGATAGATGGATGTTTGTTACTCTTTCACGCAAAAACTACTGAACGGATTTGGATGAAATTTGGCACACTAATTTGGTTTATAACCAGGATTAACACATATAATACTTTTATCCCGATATTTCCACGGGATCGACACTTATACGGGCGAAACCGCGAGGCGCTGCTAATGCTTTAATAAAATAAAACCATTCTCTTTATCGTTTTACATATCAGTATTTTTTAATTGATGTTTCACATGTTATTCTTTATTTTCCCGAGGTTTGGTAAAATCACCGTGGTTCAGGGAATTTCATCATCACATCATTAAAGTCTCTTTTCGTGTCTGTGCGACTGTTTTATCCTTTTAAACTATCCCATGGATTTTGATGCGTGTTTCACCATCATTTAGAGAATTTATTTAAATTAAAAAATCATTTATTCAAATTTGGCTGAGAATTAGCACTTTTCGAATGTCAAAATTACATAAGACAGTCCCCCAAAACGCCTGCCCTTCACCACTTCCTAGTCCTTTCGCTGGAAAGAAGAAGTTGCGCAACAAACTCCCCAGCAGTCATTTAGTTCCCAGACGATTTAAACATAAAAATAATACAGAAATCACGATCTTTTGTCAAGTCGTAAAAACCGTGCGAAGTAGCAGGGGCGGATTACTAGTGCTTTTATAAAACCATGCTCCGTTTCGTTTTACAAATCAGTTTCATTTATTTCAAGTCGTTATGTTTCACGTATTTGTATTCCCAGATAAAATTACCGTGGTCCAAGAATTTATTTTACCATACTATCATCATCATCATCAGCCTATAGCAGTCCACTGTTGGACATAGGCCACTCCTATTGCACGTCATACAACTCGATTTTCGGTAACTCTCATCCAGCTGCTACCAGCCATCCTGCGAAGATCGTCGCTCCACCTAGCCTGAGGGCGTCCCACCTTACGTTTACAGATTTGCGATATTTACTGTACTATAACGTTCAGTAATTTCTAATACCTTTTAAATACTTTTATTGTAAAAACAAACAACAATCACCCACGCAAGATTTGACCGCAGCATCGTAACTCGATCTCGTAGCTCATCTGCCTACGCCGTAGCCCGTAGCCGTTTTGCTACGAGCCTACGAACTTTGTTATACGGGTAGTCACCAAGCCAAACAGATCGTGAGTTAGGAAATTGGGAACGCCTATTTTAACCGAATTCGTAGTCCGGTTATTGGGAGGTTGTACTTCTAACCTTTCTATAGAAAATATTTACAAATGTCGTCAGTCTCGTTTGCAGCCCTTCTATGAAGGGATGTAGAGTTTGTTTGTTGATTAATTGATTTTATTTCGCATTTGGTTTTGATTACTGTTCTTGTATTGAATTATGTATTGTTTACTCTTAAAGTATTTAATAAACAAAACTATAATTAATTAAAGCAAGTTTTTATTGATAAAACTTTTTAACAATCAACTTATTATAATTTGACTATACCAGTCTGGCACGTAGGTACAAAGGCTATTGTTATATATGGTTATTAATAAAACTATTGTTAAAAAAATAAACATACTTTTAGATGCTTCCAATCAGGTTAAATGACTTTTATGCGAACCCACATTTGTGACCTTCTCACTCTATGTGAAAATTTGTATAAATAACTTCATCTTACTCTTACTTCTATTCGGACATATTAATTCGGACGTATCGTTAAAAACAGATGACACAGGCAACAAAACAATACTAAAATATACACAAAACTGGGTGTGTCTGTCCATAGCGTCCTTCAGACGAATGGTGTGGCATTTCTAAAAACATTGTACAATCATCACATTATACCTTTACTTGTCTGACTGACATGAACCGAACGCAATGGGACCTATTGTAAACAAAAACGAAGGAATTTTAAAGCTACTTCCTACCAAGATGAATAACTTTAAACTAGAAACAATTTTTTATTACTTTCAAACAGTTTTGTGTATATTACAAGTATTTCCTTCTCGGATTTTTTGGGATTTCCCAAAAATCGTTAAAAAATCACCACACAGACAACAACACAAGACTAAATACATAAAACTATATGCACAAAACTGCGTGCGTCTGTCCATAGCGTCCAACAGACGAGTTTTCTTTGTAACAAGTAAGTATTTGGTATCTCATTATTCCATTCCTACTGCTTTTAAGCTCAGAGAATTCGCGAAACCCCTATGCAATGATGATGATTTGCGAATTTAGTAGCATATGATAGTGATTTTTTTATATATGCCTAAATCCAAAGTCAGTGTTGCTCAAGAGACCTGCAAGATGTTTGTCTAATACTTCGTTTATGGAATAAAACATTTAAGAAAACAATAAAAATATCAGCTGAATGAAGTTAGATATTTCTTATAGGACATTCTAGAAACGTTAAAACCACTCCTACAAAACAAGACTAAAATATGCACAAAACTGTGTGCGTCTGTCCATAGCGTCCTACAGGCGAATTTTCTTTGTAACAAGTAAGTAGTTGGTATCTCATTATTCCTGCTCTCTCGTGTGTAAGTCTCGCGGTACACTTTCAACTTGACTATTCTGCTGAGAAATATCTTTCAACAATGTTTTTGGTACATTTTCGTTGTGTTTTGAATGTTTTGTTGCTATATTTAGGTCCTTTAGTGGTTGCATAAGTATTTCAATCAATCAAATCAATCAACTCAGCCTATCGCAGTCCACTGCTGGACATAGGCCTCTCCCAGGTGGCGCCACAACACCCTGTCCTCCGCTTTCCGCATCCAGTCCGTCCCAGCAACCTTCTTTAGGTCGTCCGTCCCTCTAGCTGAGGGGTGTCCCACACTACGTTGCCGTTACGCGGTCTCCACTCCAGGACTCGACTGCTCCACCGGCCATCGGTCCTTCGACAAACATGGCCAGCCCACTGCCACTTCAGTTTGCATACTCTCTCTTTGTTTGTTTGCATAAGTATTTGGGAAGGAATTAAATAATTTCTTTGTTCTATTATTAGGTTGGCGTGAATATTAAGATCAGACTAAACTTAGGTCATTCTCAAAGTTGTAATCTTCTGACTTATCATCTCACCCCTTATTGTGCACATCGCTCGACAGTTATCAAAAAAAAAAAAAAATCTGCTCATAGAAAAGTGCAATACCAGCGCAATCAAAACGTATTGGACAGCATTTTTTTTTGAATAATTCGCGATTTAACTAATGGGAGTCCGGAATCATGTACTGAATACATGGTAAAAGTTTGCGCGTCGATGTTCCTGCCACCCTGTATAGAGGTGTTGAGTAATAGAAGACTGAGTTTTTTAAATGTTTTTTTTGGTGTTGACAACACCAAGGACGATACCATGGGGCTTACAGATGCGTTGCCAACTTGCCAAGTTTAGAGACTCGTGTTTAATAGAAATTCAGTAATACGCTGCAGATTTATAGTAATAGTTTCTGTGTGTGTGGGTTATTTTTCTATGATGCAACTTTGAGTGAAAAACTTGGAGATTTTTGAAAATGAGTAGGATGAACTCATTTTCAAAAATCTCCAAGTTCACTCAAAGTTGCATCATAGAAAAATAACCCTATTTCTAACAAGGATTATATTCTTCCTACAGCAATAAAGCAAATTCAAAACCAAATATCTTTTATGGTCATAGGCAAGTAAGATCATAACGTCAGATACATACAAATGCATGTTTTACACCCAAAAGTTCGACATTTGTATTGTAACACAGACAATGGTCCCTTCCGTTCTCTAGACGGGGGTGGAGACAAGGACGGGACGATGTGCGAAAGAGATGTAAGATAATGGACATTAATGGCGTTATAGGCTTTGTTAAAAGTAATGCAATAGTTTTGGGATACTTTGCAGTATATAAGGGGTCTGGAAGCTGTTGTTCGGACTTGCAATCTTGTGATCAGTGGGGAGGTGTATGCAAAGGGGAGATTTTTCGTTAATTGAATAGTTTTCTCATTATCTGCAACATAATATTCGAATCTATCATGGCCGGCTCTGGGTGATTTTTATTCTGCTTGCATTATTATTGCTTCAGCTTTTAACTGCTGTTTTTTTAATTATAATTTTGGGTTTTGCACACAATTTTTATAAAGTTGAGTTTACATTTTGAAAAACCGCGAGGTTTGCTAGCGAATGCTTGTAAGGACGAAGAAAAAGACGGCTGACGATGGAGTGATGTTACTTGCCTTGCATTATTAATCTACGAATAAATTAACCTCAATTGAAAAATGCTTTACGGCGATTTAAAATAAAAATTTCGGCTTTAAGTATTCAAAGAGTGGCACTACAAATTGGCATCAATAAAATCAAAATATTTTATTTTATATATAAACCTACATGGGTACTTAAAACGTCAGAATCTAGGTGCACGGTTCTAATTGGTCGTTTCCTATGGAGAAGAGCCGGCAAGAAACTCCACGGTTCAATCAATCTGCCTAGTCTTTTCCCAACTTTGTTGGGGTCGGCTTCTAGTCTTACCGGATATAGCTGAATACCAGTATTTTAAATGGAGCGACTGTCTATCAGAACTCCACGGTTACTTGTTTAAAACAGTACGCTTTCTGATCCATTTGTTAAGATTATCATCACATTTAACCCGTCCGTCTGCCTTCAAAGCAAGAGTGAACAGGCATCTTCTGGGTACGCTCGTTCCATCATAGACCTCATCCATCGCTTCCCATCAGGCGTGATCGAGGTCAAGAGCAGGCTCATTAATTTATTTTTCCGGTGTTTATCTTGCAATCGGTTGTAAACCTTTAGCAGATTTTTTGTGCGGATGTTGACTGCTGAGGTCCATTCTTCCAGCGAAGAATCTGCTTCTCAAAATTGTTTAGGCTTTATTCAATAAAGTCCCACATGTCGTCAGGCTCATTAATAATAAAAAAGAAAAACTTTTGGAACAGAACATTAGTTGACAACTATATCACTGTACCTCTTTGAAATTAATAAACGTCATTGCAATAAGGTTTCGAATTTTTGATACAGCCCTAAATTTCGTGCCACTACTAATTATTTCTCGAATTAAGTTTGTGAATTCCACTGCCTTCTAAATCACTTTCATCATAACAAGTCGTAAAAAACCAAAACCAAACTCGTAACAAATTCAAAATCCCTTACCGCCAACTCATACAATTTCCCTTAACAAATAAAATAATTTGCAAGAAGCTGCATAAAGGTGCGCCCACACTACGTATACTAATACTATAAATAGTCTTGTCTCGACATGATTAATGTAGGGTGTGCGCGTGATGGAGGTGTTATGCGAACATAATTTTATACCCGTTGAAGAAAACTTGAGTGATGGAGGCAACACTACGCTGGTCCGCTTCTTATGAATGTGTTGTTTTAATTAATTTGGTTGGGGTGCTGTCATTATTTTTTTTTTTTTGTAATTTTTCGACCACTTTTATCGATAAATGTTTGCCTTGATGCTGAGCTTAGGAGGGAGTGCTAAGTCCAACAATTTTTTATTTACCGTGTGTACAGTCATCCGCACACCAGTAGTAACAATGTGACATAGACAGTGTCTTTATGTCGAAGCAGTATCTAAGGGTAATTTTCGTTGTGCAACTGATGTGGGTTCTACTATACCAGAAAAAAAAGATTTATCTAATATTGCTTTGCAATCAGCATTAGAGTTACTGATGCTCACAAATAACACATAAAAATTAAAAACGTTGTAATTCAGCTGACATGTTCAGTTCACGGCGCAGTATTCTCTTGCAAGACGCATCTATACCATAGACAGTGTTGGGCTGCAAGCGTGGATGCCGCGCATTATGTAAGTAATCGTTACTGAAAATGAATACATTAAATTCAATGTAAACTAGTAATCGTTATTGAAAATGAATACATTATGCGACGACACAGTTGGCGCAGTGGCTGAGCGATCGACTGCTGCACCGCGTGTCGCAGGTTCGATTCCCGCACGGAACAAAGATTTGTGTTGGCTACAGGTAGTTTTTCCGGGTCTGGCTGTTTGTGTACGTGAGTTTAAATGTTTGTAAACGCACCCACGATACAGGAGTAATTTCTAATGTGGGTCAACGTTTCTTATAAAAAAAAAACTATAGTTATGTCACTACCCAAGTTATTAAAGCTATTTAAATGGGCCATTATGTATTAAAACGTTTTTCCAAGGCGTCCGTAAGTAGTGTAAAGCTTTGGTTTCCTAAGAAATAGGTAAATTATCAAATAATAACGGCTGTCCAAATTCAGAGCGTTTTTTGACACCTTAATGTCAAATACCGGTGAAAATGACAGATTTGTATGACGGCCCTATACCCTGTCCATTAGGTTAACCGTTTTTTGACAGCTGTCTTAGAATGTACTATTCCAGATTGCGTAAAAGTTAATTTTAAAATGCGTAATAAAATAAACATAATAAATAGCCTTATCTTACCTATTGAATTATCTTATTTATGGCTTTTTACACACATCTAGTCCCATCTGTCAAAAAACGGTTTACCAAATGGACAGGGTATAATAAAATGATGGAACCGCTTTCTTGGGAAACCAAACCTGTAGGTACGTACTTACTATGACAAGTTTTTGCACACCGATCGATCACAACATCGTTAACCAAAAAACGATCACCACATAACGCAATTACTATAGTAACAGCACAATCACCGACAATACATAAAAGCGTCACATAAGTGCGGATTAATTAACAAAAAGCCCCCTTCAGATTGCGGGAGGGGGCGGTGTTCCGGCCGCTCAATGATTAACGACCGACCGTTCCGGCCGCGTATCGCATGATTAATACGTAACTACGCATTGTGCGTTTGTTCGCGTATGTGTGGTGGTGTGGGCGTACCTTTATGTGTCGGATGAAAAATGTGGTGTTATGTGCGCGGATTTGTGGTCGTTAATTTGTTTGTGGTGTGAGGTGACCATGAAGTCTCCTCTACAAGAGTAACGCTGACTCGGTACTGCACTATTATGCGGAAAGAATACAGCACTATTGTTGGGTAGCCTACTGTCACTCAAATTCAAAACATTTTATTTCAAATTAACCTATATGGGCTCATATCCCTGAAGCTAGGTGCACGGTTCCAATTGGTCGTTTCCTATGGAGAAGAACCAACAAGAAACTCCACGTCTACTCTTTTAAAAATAATTGACTTTTACAATGTTTTCGAATTACTCTGATAATAGGTATGGGAGGACAGTTTAGGCCTGTCAATAAGTATTAGAACTTATATGACTCTTGCAAGCCCCGAAAGGTAACTAAACGGACTTCTCAACTAAAACAAAACAACGTCGCGATGGTACCACTAAAACAAAACCACATTGCGAGGGTACCAGTAAAATAAAACCACACCGCGAAGACACCAGTAAAACAAAACCACATCGCGCGCGTTCCAGAAAAACAAAACCACATCGCGAGGGATAATGCTCCGAATTGGTCCCAACATGCAGCAAGCGATTTTGAAGAAAATTCATAATCCATTGCTTCATAAGTTTAAAAAATTCGCCTGCACGACAACGTAAATAACGCAATGAATATTGTAGGATTATCAAAATGAATGTAATTGGGATTGTGAGTGTGTTACGCAATTACCCCGCTGATCAAAGTAAACTTTGGTATTAGTCCAGAAAATTCTATGACGAAAGGGTACCACAATAATGACGTAAGCAAACCAGCCTAAAGGTCATGTTTGTGCACAAACAGCAAGTTCATCGCTAACAAACAAGGTTGCCTTCCGATAGTTGGCTGTTGCGAACTGCGTATGATTAGTACTTGGGTGTGTGGGTTTAATAGATAATTATGAAAATTCCTTGTAAAGGTATACCGGATTATAAAAGGAATTTTTTTTTTTTTTTTGTTAAGTACGAGTATGTAATATTTTTCTAAACCTGAATGTCATCTAATATTTTTAAGGGACTTGTGGTTAAGTAACAACAGCCGCATGGGTTAAGGTACGCTTGCCGCGGTTGATTCATGGATGGGTGATCTTTACATACCAAGACCTCTTCGTGCTCCGGAAAGCACGCTAAGCCGTTGGTCTCGACTGTCATTCGTAGATCTTCGACAGTCGTTACGGGTCGTCAAGAACCCGAAAGTCTGACATCCAGTCTTACCAAGCGGTTTCGTATTACCCATTTACTGAGTTGTGGAGGTCAGATAGGCAGTCGCTCCATGTAAAATACTGGTACTCAGCTGCATCCGGTTAGACTGGAAGCCAACCCCAACAAAGACTAAGTAGACGATGATGAACGTGCTAACTAGAATTATAATAATTCTAGTATGAACTTTTTGTTTTGTCATATTCGCGTGAACGTATCGGTGAAGACAAAAAACTTTAAGCAATTAATTGTTTGTGCCTTACGGTTTACGGGTTCGATTGATAAATTATATTTCTTTCTGTAAGGGCTGATTTTTCAATCAATATTTATTCGTGGAATAAAGTTGACATCTGAACTGTCAAAAATTCAAAATTATTCCTCCGATAAAATTATCTGGCGTTGGAAAAATCAGCCCTAAGTAGGTTTTCAAACACTTTCACACGACAAACATTTTTTTTTAATCTAGTTGTGGTCGGTTTCCTGTCTGACTGCTCTCAGAAGAAACATCGAAACAATCGCAGAGGTCACGCTCTCTTTAATTTAAAGTTCAGACATTGTCTTGGTGATATCATCTGAGGACCATACAGATTAGCGTTTGAGATGGTCGATTAACGCATAGAACAAATGCTTGTATTGCAGATTAATACTGAATTTTGCCTTGTCTAAATTGCTTGTATTTAAATGTAATCTGTTTTTGTTAACAACCAGCAATACATTATAATTAGTATTTTATTTTATTTAGTTATCATTATTTTGTTTAGTATTAGAAGTTTATCCAGTCATTGTATATTCTTCTATCTTCCTAAATAAATACAAATCGAAACCTGTTTTTTGTTAACAAACTGTCGATAAAAAATAAATCGGAAAAAAACCACTTTAAAAAACACAACAATACAAAAAATGCACCCATTTCCCAACTAAAGTTCCTATAAAATTAAACTACTAGGTACAGAAAATGTGAATGCCAGACTACGATTGCACCCCTAATTCGTTCACATACCTCTCTAGGTGCCGGGGGGACCTCCCCCCACCCCTCCAGGAATTTCGGTCTTCCACATTCCGCCTGGTCATTCTTGGAGTCATAATTTCTAGCTCCACATGACATGGTATGTGGAACAATTGTTTTTGTTGGAGCTTCTCATTCTGCGGTATGCGTTGAGCGCTTTTTGAGCGTTTCTAACCGACTTTGTAAAAGGAGGAGATTGTGTATTTGACGCGTATTTTGTTTTGATGTAGGTATGTTTAGTGGAATTTTGTGGTTATTTGAGGTATATTTAGCTATTGTGTATTTTTTTTATAACTCGGTCTAGTCTGGAGCATTTTGATGTTGTCTTCAATCTGTACCGAAAAACGACTTGCTATTACCACCTACATCTTTCGTATTTCAAGGATAACCAATACTATCGAGCATGGTACAAAAGCCATCAGTTAACTCTGAAATCTAGCGGTACAAAAGACAACACAAGACATGGCTAACCTTGCACCCAAACCCTTTAGTTACTGAATTGTTAAACCCGAAATCTGTGGTGAAAAGGCTGAGGAGGAACCACCTTCTATAAGTGGGGGGCGCAGCACGGGCTGCTCCACCACAACGCCATTTGACAAGGAACAAATTCGTTTATGGCCCGACGACCGATAGCAAATAGAATTTATGAAATAAAAAAAGAAAACTGTTGGGCATGAAGACGAGAAGCTACCTTCATGACCAATATTGTTGGTTTTCTACTTACTATTTACGTTTACCACCACGATGTCCAAATAAATTATTTAAATTTATATTAATTCAGTGTTTGTATTTCTTTTGTTTCAGGCACTGGCCAGCTGGACTGAAGACTTGCCTAAAGCTGGATGCATCAGGTAGATAACCAAGTCGGAGTTCCAGAGACAAATAAAAACATAATTCTGAAGGAAACAATGAATGTTCTTAAGATTGCGTGCGGACTGGTCGAGGAACAAACAGAAATAAAGATAAAAAAATAGAAGGTTGGTATAAAAATAATCTTACCCGAGATACTCTAGTTAGAATAATTTTCTGTCAGTGGGTTATGTAGTTCCATAAAATTACCAATAGGAACTGTAATCTTATCGGAAAGTAACCAGTCATTCATTCATTTGCTTAGCCTTTTCCCAACTACGTTGGGGTCGGCTTCCAGACTAACCGGATTCAACTGAATACCAGTATTAAAAACCACAAGTTTTAAGTAATCAGTCATTACTTCTTACCTAATATATAGGTAAGCCTCTACCATGAAAGGCACTCGAAGCTGGTTAGAATCATTTATTGTAAGTGGAATATTACAACATAACATCAAGCCTTAAGTCCGCGAAGGGATAGGTTGCTCTGTTACCTACCAACGGGGAACCGCTAGTGTAGCCCGCGAATAAATGAATGAATTTTTCATGAAATATCAATCAATAGGATTACATGAACTTAGAGGGTCGTATTGATGATTTTAATTATTTATTTAAAGAAGGCTTACAGACTAACAAACCAATGACAAATAAATCATAAAAAAAAAAAATCCTAATAACAAGCCTCCACTCATAGTAAAGGAAAAAATGTCGATAAAATAAAAGTACATACTAGTAATAGGTAATTAGTTAAGAGTTAACTATCTAAGAAAAAAGACTGCCAAAAGCCGTCTTAAGGTCGATACACTGGTACAAAACAAGTCGACATTAAGGTCCCAAGGAAGCCTAATGATTATAATTCTGTAAATACATACTGGTCACGCTCGCGAATCATATTTTATTCAGCATACAATCTGACACTGACACGCAAATTGCAAAAAACGTATGAAAATTAGAATTTCGCGGGTTTTTTAAAATGGATTTTTTTAGGTTCATTATACTTTTCCAGTTAGATAAATAACTAAGAAGAAGGTAGAAGTAGGTACAGACGCCAGCAGGTCAAGCTACCCGAAACTGTCAAATTTTCCCAATCAACCTTGAACCTAAATGCTTTAGCGATAAAGTTGAAAATCTATTAAAGAAATTTGACAGATTGTAGTAGCTTGATGTGCTGGCGTCTGTACGTAGGTAGCTAGGTAGGTAGTAGATTAGATAGGTATTTAGGTGAGTAGAAGGTTTTTTTTTATTTTAATTGATCTTTATTATATCCCAGAGCTGCGCTGCAAACGACCACTACCATCTATAACCAGCAGAAAACTCACTTAAACTAAGCATCAACTCTCTTAAAGTAGTGCCAAAAACTGACCAATAAGCCAGGCCGTTACCATAATGGCGTGGCTCAAAGAGGTCGAGCTGGGTAGTTTCAACCCCCGCCTGCTAATAGTACGGCGCTCACGGAATTTTGATGATCACTATTTCGCATGGTCATTGCCGTTTTCACATTTTCAGCTCTACCCCTACTCGGGTTTGGTTAGCGTGGAGTGGGCTTGTTTAAAATGTAATATCTAAGAATTGAAGAGCAGCAGGTAATTACGTAACAAACTAACAGTAGTAATAGCTTTCATTTAGACAGTGCAACAATATTCTTTGGATTAGGTATTTACGTTGTTGAGGAGACAATTTTTTCGAACATAATGAAGTAATGAATTAGCAATATGCTTCAAAATGATTCTGATTGTGATTGATACCTAGTGTGTTACGCAATTAGGGTACAGGTATTGATTGTCTTTAATTTGAGTAAACGATCTAAAGACATCTCAGACCAGCCTAACTTTATAAGATCTGGTGAACAATTTTTGAGGTCAATATTGTGTGCTTTATAATTTGTAATGTGAAGATGCTATCGTGGATATCCACGTCCATAGAATGTCTAGAAATACGTGCGTATTATAACGTTATCGTGGATGGTAATTTAAAATCGTTTTTATATATTTTGCGCACAATGTCATTCATTTTTCAGTATTTTATTTTTAATTTGCTAGACCAAAATGACAGCTAATGTATACTAAATGATGTCATGTTAACAAAAAAACGTCCAACGCAGCTGTCATTTTAGTCTAGTAAATTAAAAATTAGAGTTTAGGTATACCTATGTACATCATCGTTTAAAAGTCCCTCTCTACACTATAGGAAGATATGCACAGAATGTGGATGTACACTTGATATTTTACGCGACTCGTTTTAAGAGGCATTAACACTCAAATGAATAATTGTGTTTTGTAATTACACACTGTTTCCTGTAGCCCAGATACGTGTGGAACGGAATTACTTCTACGTGCATTCATAAAGTTTTTTCTTATATCCGGTAATTATTTTTCCACTAAACCAGAAACCAGTTTTTAAGAAACCAGGGTCGTCCAAAGTCGCGGGAAGCTTCTGGATGAGAGACGCACAGGACCGAGAAGATTGGTAGACGGAAGGGGAGGCCTATATCTCGCAGTGGTTGATTCCGGGCTGAAATGATAATGATGATTTTTCCTCTGTGCAGTCGGCATTTTGTTTTTTATTTTTTTGTTGTCATTTGCCAATGTCGCAACACAGATTAATGTGTATTGTCTTTGGTCCCTGGCCCTGACGTCAAGCAATAGACAAAATTATCAACCTTTTATTGCTGGAGTACGAGGCTTTTGGCTAATTTGTATGTGTATATTTTTATTTTTAATGTTCGTTTTGTTTGTGCGGAATAAATAATTTTTCTTTTTTTTTGCTCTCTTTTTAAGGGGTGGTTACTTACTTAGCTGGCATAGTTGTGTAAGTAAAATTTATATTTTTTATCCATCGTTTTAGCCTGATTTTCTCGCCTCAGTTTTGGTAAAACGGGTGAAGTCTTTTTTATTTTAATTCAAAATTTTGTCAACTTTCAGGCATAAGAAATTAAAGTAGACAATGTATTTCAAAAGTTGATTAAAAATAATAAATTCAAAAATACAACTTAAACCAAATTACTAAAATAATGAAGGACTGCCAGAAGTCACTGGCAGTCCTTTATTTATTTCCTGCAAATAATTTAGCTTACTCGCCAAAATTTCTGAAATTCTCTCAAAGAGCATTACGTTTCCGCATTGTCGGCGAGCAACCAGAATGGCGGTAACATTCGGCCAGACTAATTACATTAAAATCACCAGCAGCGCCGTACTAAATCACTGTACCTATTATGTACTTGCCGAGGTCTCATCCGCGCTGCCGTCCGTACACCCGCCACGGACAAATGTATAAATATTCTAAATATACTGAAATTTCGACTCCCTAAAATAATTTTACATCATCCCCGGAAACCCCAATCGAATTCCGACTTATGCGTCGTTGAAAGAAAGTTCGATTTTATTTGCCCGACGCGAGGCGTTGTGGCATTTTAGTGTTACGGCACACAATCCTTACAATCCTTTCTGTTAAACTATTCTCTTTGAATAATTGCCGCATGGACCTGAAGGGTTAGAGCGTATTCATGCTCTGTCCCTCCATTGTGGTTAGGGTCTTATGTGTGTGTGTGTGACTGTCTGAACTGGACAATGTGCATACATGCTCATTGGTGGGTAAATGTCTAGTGAAATGATTAATTGGGTACGACTCGATAAAAATGTTTATATATTTTAATGGCATGTGTGTGGGTTTTGTTGTGGTTAACAAAAACATCAGTATGGTAATGCAAATATTATTAACGACTTTAGCTATTGCGATATTTTCATGACTACTTCGGCTCCAAAAGACTATCAGAAAGTAAATAGCTTATATGACCAACTGTGAGGCCAACGCTAACGCTGTCGAAGTGGCCAAGTTCTGGTCGAAGCCTATATAGCTTCTGTCCGCGACTTCGCCCGCGTAAAATTTCTTCTCCCGTCGCATCGCATCACCTGCCCGAGCTGTCACTTCGTTTTCGCTTAGCGATCTTTCTGCCTTTTTTTCTTTTTGCTCGACTCCTAAGGGTCATAGCATGGTGTTAAATAGCCTATAGACTTCCTCATAAATGCAAAGAATTTATCAAATCCGACTGGTAGTTTCAGAAATGCGTTCAAACAAACAAAAATCAAACAAACTCTTCAGCTTTATTATTCGTATAGATATTATGGCGAAAGTTTGTGAGTGAGTGAGTGTGTGTGTGTGTGTGTGTGTGTGTGTGTGTGTGTGTGTTTGTATGTTTGTTACTTCTTCACGCAAAAACTACTCAACGGATTTGGATGAAATTTGGCATAGAGTTTATAACCAGGATTAACATATAGGACACTTTTTATCCCGATATTCCCACGGGATCGAAACTTACGCGGGTGAAACCGCGGGGCGCAGCTAGTAGATTAATAAAAGGGAAGGTCGATACGACGAAGAAGAAACTTACAGTTTAAGTTCAAACACTTTCTGGACTAGTTTTAGCGTTCATTGAAGACCATCAATCTCCTGTTGTTTTATGAAGATAAAATTCCGACTACTGAAGTTTATAAGAAAATTTCAACCTAAAATCTGGTTAGTGCTTAATATCTCTTAACCCCCACTCCGTCCGTAGATTAGAGAGTGGGGTCGTAAACATAGTTGTGAAATCAGGTAAAATATAAGAAATCATTAGGTAAAATATTAATGACATGGCTCAAACATACACAGTACATTACTTAGGTACCTAACACATTACATTTTGCGTTCTCAAAGTATGACAGCAAACCACCATCAGATAATTCAGCAGTAAATTGAGATATTAAAAACCTGAAAAACATAGTTCCTCTGGTTTATAAACGTTGCTTAAAGTTAAGTGACGTTTAAACGTAAGACATGTTTGCTTAAACAGACGCTAATACGGGCTTTACACATGTGACTATAGCCACACTGTCTAAATGGCAATTCAGCTAAGCCGCAGGTGACTAAAATCGCAAATTCCAAAGTAGGTTTCGACTTTTGACGTGCGGCGACAGGTCGCATGCGGCGGGTGACTGAAATCGACCGTCAAAATGCTCAGTCGCAGGCGTTCCCCCGCCGCATGAAGGTCGACATTTTGATGGAAAACAAACTAGTCACCTGCGACGATTCGGCTTGTGAGACGAGTTGATAAGCGATCAGCCGCACGGCGAAAATCGACCTAGTGTCCCCCCATAATCATTACTTTATATTAAGCAATGTTTGTAAATAATGAAGAATATTTCTTGCATTGAACCACTGTGTCCAGACAGCAAAAACCAGCATTTCCAAAGCACTGTTAAAAACAAAACCCAACAACTCCTGCTTCCCTCTTCCCTTCTTAATAACCGAACTTTCTTAAAGCCCTAAATTCAAATTCTACGTTACTATTAACAGTCGTATTAGAGTCACGTCCAGGCCAAAACTACCCTGCGTTAAGTGGGACTTGAGTAATAATTGTAACAAATGTAAGCAAGTTTGTTTTGCTAGAACAGTATGGCCGCAGGCGTCGGTACTTTCAAACTGTCTTTGAGATACGGCAGATTAATTTGTACGGATACTATTGTGATTAAGGAGATATAGGATGATTTATATATCTGGGTTTGTTTGTCATTTTTGGGGTAACTATGAACGAAACTTTGGCAACCTATGTCAGACTATCATGTTCCCGGTGCTGGAAGTCAGGGGGTCTACTACGAAGCGCAAAGTGCGAATGATCGGATCGGACCGACACATGGCCGAACCGAATATTATTGAAAAATGCGAAAAAAGTTCGGATAGGCTCAGTTGGGTCGGGACCATAGTCAATATTTGAAAGAGTGTAGGAGTGTAGGATCGGGACCGACCGAACCAAATAGTAACTTCATAGCAGGAAACGGCCGAACATTCGGCCGATACCACTTCGGAGTAGACCCCTAGGTCTGTTTTCTGTGAGAGGGTGTTGACTGAACCTGCGGGAACAGTGCGGGTCATCTTATATATTTTGTGATGCCTTCTCGAGCTAACTCCTATCTGTCTCTCTTTCCAATTGTTCTATGTATATCGTCATTTGTAGACCGAGACCTTGTGAAGGCCGCAGGAATCCGCTGGATGGGGGAAGCACAGGCCCGTTTGAAGTGGCGGTGCTTGAGGGAGGCCTGTGTCTAGAAGTGGACGTCTTTTGGCTGATATGATGAATGATCATCATTGGCAGCCTTATTCCACACACTGCAGTACAGGCCTCCTCCCTTTTGTGCCATGCTTCCCTGGTCTGTGCGAGTCTCATCCTGGTTAACCCCGCGATCTTCTGTCTTGTGTTAAAACACAATTGGCTAGTTGACTATTATTTATTATTATTTAAATGGAAGCTTTTTTACCTCACCAATAGCTTGGTATAACCAGTTTTTTAATATCTTTGGAAATTAAAAAGATATAAGCGTTCAAAACTCTCAATTAGACAGAGAGGGAAATACTGAATTGTGACATCACAGTTCAGTATCGCCATATAAATTACATGCAACACTTCATTTTGCGAGAAAGAGATAGACAAAAAGCTTTTATAAGTTTTTTTTTTTTCGACCGATTTCAAATTTGATTTCGAATTCTGTTATCGTATCACGCATGTGAATATATTATCTAATAGAATATATAGTATTCAATATCATGCAACTACCCAATTATATGTATTATTCTTGTGTAATCTGACTTTTTAATTTATTTTGTTTAACCATTTATGTACGCACATATATAAAAAGGCAAGACTTTCACGCAATTCAAGAATTATTCGACTCGGAAAGGATCGACACTTCTTATCTTTCTCACTATCATCAGCCTATAGCAGTCCACTGCTGGACATAGGCCTCTCCTATTGCATGTCATTCACCTCGATATTCGGCATCCAGCTGCTACCAGTTATCCTGCGAAGATCGTCGCTCTACCTAGCCTGAGGGCGTCCTACCTTACGTTTACAGATTCGCGGTCTCCACTCAAGAACACGTCTACCCCAACGGTCATCGGTTCTACGGCTAATATGGCCGGCCTATTGCCACTTCAGCTTACCTGGCTTATCTTTATATTATTCTTTATCTACTTCGTGGTATCTTCGACATTTGCGTTAAAAAGCGTTCTGAGCGACACTACCAAGAACTGCAAACTAACTAGCAGTTCTCGACTGTTAATTTATCCACAAAAGGGTGAGTTTTAGGCCCAGTACACACATGCGAATTCGTTCCGCCCCGCTGGTGTACGCACGGCTACATATAAAGCTAGTACAACCAGTATAAGCTGACTTCTGATCGTACGAAAAACCTATACAATGCGAGGTCAGCTAAAACTGGAAATGTGTAGCACGTTGTGTGTCGCCGTGTGTATACGTTGATCCTTGCGTTCTCATTCAGACCATTTTATAGGAGAAAAAGATTATTACAGTTATAGGTTATCATTACATAGTATTTTATGCTTATTATTATGTGACTTTGAAACACAAAATAATCTGTATAGACTTATTTATTTTCTTACTTACAACCCTTCACTTGCATCCTCGTGGTCAAATTTAACCCATGATAATTTTCAATAGAGATATATTCATGAGATGAATCTAAACCGGTTCAATCTGGACAAAGGTTACGATCTCAATGTAACTGTGGTATTTTTAGGTCAGGTGTCGTGAGGGGATGCTGTGTCACAATGACGGTCAAGGGTTAAAGGTGAAAATGGGATAAAAGATCAATTGGCCGTGTATTTGTTATTTTTGTAAGATGATTTTAATAGTATAATCTGTTTCAATGTAAGGTTGAATGTTAAATTTGAGATGAAAGGGTTTGTTGGGGTAATTTTTGAGTAATAAATAAGTTAGGGGTACTTAATGTGATTAATAACAGGTAGCGATGAAAGGGTTCTGTGTCATAATGTTTGAATGCGTGTTATTGAATGTTACGAATATATTTTATGATGAGATTTTTTAAATAGGTATATTGGGAAAAGACTGTGATGATATTACTATTTCATTTAGGTAACTCTTTCAGGGTCAGTGGTTAGCAATATTCAACTAAGATCATTTGCCTTGCAACCTCCACTTAGACTGAAAGCCGTCCCCACCGTAGTCGGGAAAAGGTTAGGCAGTGATGATCACTTACTTTGCAAAACTGAAACACATAAGTACCTATACAGCGTCGCACTTTTCTATGGACCAGCAGATTTGTTTTCTACTACGTCTATGTTAGGGGGTCTAGAACCATGTACTGTGGTTTTAGTTTGCGCGGCGATGTCCCTGCCAGCCTATATTTTAAGTTTATAATTTAATTTTATAACTTTTAAAATCAACTGGACACCTCTGATTTAATTTTGAAGTTTTAAACACGAATCCTATGCTCTGTAATTTAAATATTGATCACTTAAATTATAAAGCGCTGTAAAACCTTTCCGTATTTTTTTTTGCCAAAGACATTACAATTATGTATGCAGGTATTGGCCACTACAATATTCAAAACGCGAAAATACAATCTCTCCTCCCTTGACGGTGGTCGTTTCATCTCACAGATATTGAGGCAGGCCAGTAATATCCCAAGTCACTAATTGCAAAAAGAAAACAGGCTCCTCCTAACAGGTTATAAGTACGGGATAAAAATGTCTGGGTATTTTTCACCGGGTAATGGTGGGCTAGACCGTTTGACAGCCAGGGTGGGAGTCTGATGAGGGAATTCCTGGGGATTTTCAGACAGTAAACGTTTTTGAAAATACTCTTGAAACTTTAGAAGGCTGGATTGGGTGCACTGTAAAAGTGTTGAGAAAAGGAAATTAAAAGTAATCCAAAAGCAAAATGTCAAGACGGAAATATTTAGAACTAAACAACATAGTAGCAAATAAAATTTTCGCTCAAATAAATTTACATTTTCGCGGAAAGCGTTGTTATACAAATTCAACAAGAATCTCTAAGCACAAAATACATAACTCAATATTCCTTCCAATGATTCTAATTGGCTAACTAAAATTACCTACCTCGTTATCAAGTTCCGTTATACTCAAACCCACCACAAAAACTTGATCGCGAATCAATAGAAACAAAACTAGAACTAAAGACCGCTAACCAAACCGAACACTTGTACCAACTTTCGAAACTCCAACAATCCATTCCCAAGTTCGGCCCTGCGCATTGGCCGAACGAACCCTTTGCCTCCCCCTCCTCGCACCGCACACCGCCCGTCGCCCCCCTAGTTTCCGAATTAATTGCAATCAAAAGGAAGGACACGAGTGTAGTCCACCCCTAACTTGGTGTGCCATGTTGAAAATTTGCCCGACAACTCTGTCTGTGTGCGAATTTTGTTTGTATGTGTTGCGTCGTCCGCGTATTCATATTTGTGCATGCGTGTTTGTATTTCCACGCAATGGCGTACCGCCGACCGTTACTGTCTCTACTGATTGAGATTCAATTTTAGTTGACAAGAAAAGTTATGCTGCACGCTGCAAGTTTGAGTTTGTTTGAATATAATTTTTTGCGTTAAAAGACAGGGCACGATATTCATTGCCATCACTTTTTGTTTTATGTAGGTAGGTAGCTAACTAAACTTTATTTTTGTTCGTAGACAAGAAAGTGAAAAAATAATAAGGGTAACCATATTCAACTAATCATCATCTTATTCAGCTTAAAATGTTCCCACTGCTGGGACTCCGGCCTCCTCTCTGACAGGGAAAGGGCCGCAATCCACCACGCGGGCCCAGTGCGGGTTGGCGGATGTCACACGTCTTTGAATTTTTGGTTCTAGGACATGCCGGTTTCGTCACGATGTTTTCCTTCACCGTTTTGAGAGCAGTGGTGATGAAATCATTTACATAAAGTAAAGGGCCTGTTTGGGATCGAAACCACGACCGTCGACTCGTAAGTCGCGGTCGTTACCACTGGGCCACCACTGCTTCAAACAATAGATACTGTCTCTGTTGTAAACAAGAAAGTGAAATAATAATATTTTATTTTTATTTTTTTATTTATTTCAGGCGACGAAGGCCCAAAGATAAATACCTTAACCTAAACATACATAATCTTATTTAAAATTTATATATAATTTTTTTTTTTTTTATTGTAGCTTCCTACACTAGCTTGTTCGTGTGCTGGTCTGTGGTACTTGTCCGCGGAAGCGACGGAACACCACGTCCTGCGGCCAGAAGTCTTCTTCCATGACGATGGGCAGATAACAATTCGGTACGCAATATAATATATAATATACCCTTGGCCTATACAACAGCAGTTGTATAAGGCAAGGGTTTATCATTATTTCAATTTCGTTCATCTGTGAACTTAAAAATAAACCTCCCACTTAAAAACTTTCTTCAACAGACTCAGAAATTCAACTCAAAACTTCACCTCTAAATATTAGAGAATCGTTGGCTCGAAAATCTATAGAGACGTATCGATGAACCGGACTCTGCTCGAGCCATTAGCAAATATCCAGAAAGCATATACACCTCTCATATAAGATTCTGTGAAACTACATTAATATTTCAGTCCCGGGCTAAGTTAGGGGTCCTTTCTAAACAGCCCTTGGTCTTCCAAAGTTATTCCAACTTTGTTCACAAGTTTCGAAGCTTTTGGAGGGGGAGTGTAAAGATTACTTTGTGGAGGCACCTTATCTTAGTTTTGTGTTAGTTTGATAATGAAACTTGTTGTGTTAAAAAATTTAGCCGCGAGCTGGGAGGAAGGGTCTTTGTAGTGTTTAAACAAGTTCTGTTTTTTCGAAATTACTTAGAGCGAGGCATGATCGCGTTTGGGGGTTAACCGCCTTGAATGGAGATTTTTGGTTTTGCTTATCATGTAACATTGTGCGTAACACTTTACTGGTTGCTGTTATTTTTTGAATACAAGTAACTTGATATTAATGTAATTATTATTTTTATACCTACACTGTTTTTAAAATCATGCTTTCGAAAATTGCGAAGATTTAGATATTATACGTACGAGAATATTAAGTACTGTTACTGATACTGTTAGCCTGCATCATGCCACTGCTGGGCAGAAGCTTCTCTCCATGACTTCCAAATCTTTAGATCCAGGGCTAAAGTGGACCACTGGCCGTTGGTTTTCTCCAGCTCGTCCAGCTATCTTCTACGGGGTCTGCCGCGACGCCTTCTGACTGTATCATGGTTCCACACGGCATACGTGGCCAGCCCAGTCCCACTTCAGCTTAGCAGCTTCATCATCTACCTAACTTTTTCCCAACTATGTTGGGGTCGGCTTCCAGTCAAACCGGGTGCAGCTGAGTACCAGTATTTTACATTGAGTGACTGCCTATCTGACCTCCACAACCCAGGTACTATATCCACCCCCACCCCCTACCCCCTATAGACTGGTTGTCAGACTTTCGGGCTTCCGACGACGCGCAACGACTGTCAAAGATCCACGAATCACAGCCAGGACCGGCTCTTTATGCTACTGTTTAATAATAACCAATCATCAAATAATCTACCATCTACCCTACACACTACACGTCAAAAATAATTTATGTACAATACAATACATAAACAAAACTGTGTATAATCTATGTTAGGCAATAATAGAGCATATTGCTGTAGTAGATGTTATCTTTCTGCTCGGTGAACGGAGCTAACTGGTGATACCACTCGTAGGAGCCACTAGATTTGGGAGTACGGGGGATATGAGGTGGGGAATTTATGGGATATCGGTGGCAATTAGTCAAAATTGCATGTTAATTAACTTAATCAAGAAACAATTAAAATAATCCAAAATTAAAATAATGAAATCAACAATATTAAAAAAAATCATAATTACTTAAATATGCATAAAGTTTTAGGCTTAAAAAATACGCTTAATGAGTGTAGGTTACCTACGATTATGTAACAAACGACAAAATAAATAAGTTAAAATAAAAGTAAATGAAATTACTATGTCCTTTTTTAATAATTTTAGTCAAAATGGGTGTGCAGATTTCGTAATTCAACTTTAGATTGAGCTCTACAATAAATTTAATGATAAGGTTTATTGAACCATTTGATTGCATTATTATTATTATTATAAATAAAAAAAAAACGTCAACAAAACCACCTACATGACTACTTAAATAGCTATTATTATTTTCACTAGTAAATAAATTAAAGTAATTGCAAAATAACCTCTTTGCCTCGGATGCATCTTAAAAATCTCTTTGTTTCGAACGCATTCTTAAAAATCTCTTTGCCTCAGACGCATCCTAAAATCCATCTACAGCCTGGCCACCCTACCACTTAGGAATACGTGGCAAAGTCGAGGAGCCAACGAGATTTTGACCAATTTATAGCGTGCCAAGTGGAAAGATAAGCTAATACGGCTTAGACACGAGGGGTTTTGTATTGGAAAACTAATTTTGCATAAACTAAGAGCAAGGGAGCGCATTGGAGCGAACTAATGTGACAGGTATGCAGTGTTTGTTGCTTTGATAGATGTTGATATGTTGTTATTATTATGTGAAGTGTGGCTCTTGGACTATTATTGAGTGGGTCGTTGTTTACGTTTCAATGAGCGATTGTTTAATTTACATATATTACGAACATTTTGACGACACGGTTGGCGCAGTGGCTTAGCGATCGACTGCTGCGCTGGGTGTTGCGGGTTCGATTCCCGCGCGGAACAAATATTTGTATTGCCTACAGGTAGTTGTTCCGGGTCTGGCTGTTTGTGTATGTGAGTTTAAATGCTTGTAAACGCACCCACGATACAGGAGTAATTCCTAGTGTGGGGCAACGTTTTTTAAGAAAACAAAAAAAAAACATAAGTTACCTGCTAATTAAATACAATTGTTTTTATGTATTTTAAGATTATTATGTCTCATTAAATAAAATTCCTAAATTAGCTGACTATAACCTGTCTCAAAAGTATCTGATGAAAATGTAAACAAGCCCAGCACCCTAATTAGTTAACACAATTTCAATCACAATCTGAATCATTTTGAAGGATATTGCTAAACCATTGCTTCATAATTATGTTGGAAAAAATTGTCTATTCAACCACGTAAATAACGCAATGAATATTGTTGAACTGTCAAAATCAAAGCCATTGCTACTGATAGTGTGTTACGCAATTACCCCGCAGGTTAAATTCCTACGCAATCACTCACTAAAGGCATCCACAGGTACTTTTTTTAATCCATTTGTTTACATTTTCATTAGATATTTTTGGAACAGACTATACTTACAAGTATTTTATTTGTCTTCCTAAAATCTTAGTAAACTTGCCCAATATTGCTAACACGTGCACACAACATGATGCCCAATTTTTACATTCATATATTATCGAATATTGTTAGTACTTCCATTTATTAGCCCTATTCACGTCGTGTTTTAGTTTTGTAAGCTCCGCTTCGCTAGAGATCTTTCACCTATGATAACGTCATCTTTAAATTAAACGTGCCATGTACAAGAAATTCTACATATTAAACAGTACAGACAACCCTTTTACTGTACTTCATATATATTCAAATGATCATTTCAGTACCCTTTCCAAATGTTACTGTTCTTGGCATATTAGACGACAAATATCTACGAAATTAAACGGAACCTTTTCAACATACCTTCGTTTACATAGCGCATACTAATGACTCGGCTTGGACCTCGGAGGGTGACCAGCAAGGGACGAAAATTTCCTAAAGGGTTTACCCTAAAACGGGGGTTGGACGCGATAATTAATGCTTTAAAACGACTGTGTTTTACCCCACACTGACAAACGAATTGGAACTTTGCGTGGAGAATATAAAGTTTAGTTTTCGCTGGTGTGGTCAAGCACATTCGGTCCAATTTTATAGTGTAGGGTGGCAAATAATAAGAGGTTTTGGGTACATGCAAAGTTCGTAGAGAGTTGTTGATGAATGACACTCGGAGGACCCATTGCCCTTCGAATGTTTTAAGTGGGTAGGATAAGAAATGTCGGATATCCAGTGAAATATTTCGAACATTGTAGGTAGTTCTTGTGTTTGTTTTGGTAATTTTGATAATAATTAATACGTGAAGTTGCGGTTATTGTCTTTTGATGGGCGGCTGGAGTGCTGTTTTCGTTTATGGTGTGTTTGAAGCTTATGCATATTTATTATGGTGATTGTTGTGAGATAAATGAATAATATCAGTCTTTAATAGAGCAAAGTCTTCGGCTCATACAGATGAAGAATGAAGAACTATGGTTACGTAAAGTTAGTTCGTAATGGTCATTGCTGTCAGAAAAAATGTTGACATATATACACCTACATAGAATAGGGTTATTAGTTTTTTTTTTTTTAATTAATCTGTATCGTCCCACACCTGGGCAAAGGTATCTCTCATAGTTTTCCATTATTCTTTGTGCATACACCAAAACTTTAACAAAGCTTAAAATAATAACAAGTACGATTTATTATTTTTTTGTCTTATTACTATTTAGGTTTCAGGTAGGTATTATGTCCATAGTAGTATCTGTCAAATTTCTTTAATAGATTTTCAACTTTATCGCTAAAGCATTAAGGTTCAAGGTTGATTGGGAAAATTTGACAGTTTCGGGTAGCTTGACCTGCTGGCTTCTGTACTACGGGGTAATTGCGTAACACACTAAGAGTAGCAATGGCTTTCATTTTGACAGTTCAACAACATTAATTGCGTTATTTACGTTGTTGAGCAAATAAATTTTTCGAGCAATGGATTAGAAATATCCTTCAAAATGATTCAGATTGCGATTGAAAGTGTGTTACACGATTAGGGTACTGAAAGCAACGTATATGATACGAATATCGATTAGGGTACTGAAAGCAACGTATATGATACGAATATCAGTTGAAAAAAATACACACACGCCACGCACACACAAACATTCACACCCTCACACACCCTTACACACACACACACACCCTCACATACACACACTCACACACACACTATTTTAGGATAGATCTCTTAGTAAGTTATTATTATTATTGTTTTAGATTTTACCTATTTTTATAGTTTAAATTTAATTTTATTTTGGTACACCAATTTTACCTTTTTGTAATTTGTCATTGAAGAGCGGGACCTTCTAGCACAGGTATATCTTTTACTTAAAAGGAGGTCCCTATGTAAGATTTACTGTAAAAGTTGTACAAGTTTCTGCAATAAACCTTTTATATTTTTTTTAACGTGCTGGTTCTTGCTAAAATATGTGAAAAAGTTCAAACAACAATTTGAACGTATCATAACTCCTCTGAACGTTGTGGTCACATACATTTTGAATGTGTTTTTCTTTTTGTATAATGTTGGCGCTTCATCGAGACGGGTTTCTGGGTGCGTTCCAAAATATTTCTTCGTTTCAACACAATTTTCGGTTTAAACCTAATTGATTATGTACCTCATCATCAGGCATTTGACAGTTGAAGGGTTACCAGGTTTTGATAAAAAAAAGGTAGTGAGGTTGTGCAAGAATGAACGAAATTGAATGAACTTAAATAATGTACTTAAATGCAAACTTTTTATTTTAAATTTAATAACCTGTCTTAAATATTAATAAGAAGAATGACGTCTACGTCTAGGGTTGCCAGATGAAGTAAAATGACAAAAGTAAAAAAGTAAAATAACATGATTTTTATTTTATTTCTCTACTTAACTAATAACGACTTTTATTATTAATTATTCTTATATTCCACATAAGAATAAGAATATTTAAAGTTTTTTTTAAATTAAATCATTTTTATCATTTGTTCTTTATGCAAAATCGTTCACTATCCCAACGCTATAGTTTTAGTATGGTAACATTATTTTTCTTTGAACTGTCAAGTTACTGAATATGATTAAAAGTCGAGATATGGACTAACTTGATTCAGCTGAATACCAGTATTTTACATGTAGCGACTGCCTATCTGACCTTCACAACCCAGCAACTGGGTAATACGATAGTAACCCTTGGTAAGACTGGTTGTCAGAGTTTCGGGCTTCTGACTACCCGTAAAGACTGTCAAACATCGACGAATGACAGCCGGGACCAACGGTTTAACGTGCTTTCCGAGGCACGGAGAAGTCTCGGTATGTAAAGATGGTCACCCATCCACAGACCAACCGCGGCAAAAAGTATTGTGGTTGAGCCGAGTTAGTGAGGCAGTTGATTAGATACTACTAATTGCTTTTTCTTTATCAGGGGAAAAATCGAATCAAATAATTTCAAAAGCATTCAAGTAATCTCACATCGTAGTTTTCCTATGTCATTATGAGACCACAGAGTAACAAAAAAAAAATAAAAAGAAAGAAAAAAAAAAAAAAAAAAAAAAAAAAAAAAAAAAAAAAAAAATTAGGTCTGATTTTTCAATCGACAGATAATTTTTATTCGTTTTATTCGTGGAATAAAATTGATGACTGACAGATTTTGTAAGGCAGAACTGTCATAAATTTAAAATTATTCCTGGGATAAAATTATCTGGCGTTGGAAAAATCAGCCCTTAGTGTTGCCATTGCAAACTTTTTACTTTTAAACTCCTCTTTTTGTGTTTATTATTTTTTATTATTCGAGTAAGTAGTAGTTTTGGCTAATTTGTATTAATGTGTTTATTTTATGTTTACTGTTTAATGTAAGTACGTCTGATTTGTGCAGAATATTTTCTTTTTTCTTTTATTAAAAGAAAACTGTAGACGACGTTGTTCATCGGGCGCTCTCTGGGTTGTTACAAAACTTTGATGATAAAACAGCTCACCATTGCAAGTGTAAGTAATTGTCGTATTACTTACTCGTGCCCATTTATGAGATATGAAGAAGACAAAAACCGAAGACTGGGTTTTTTTCGCCTTTATTTATTTTTCTTATATGAAAACACCAAGGTGTTGGTAGTGCGAACTTCAATGCCATATAGCTTAAAAATATCTCCTTTTCCCCATCCTATTAATACATTTACACCCATAACAATCTGACATAGATCCCCCATGCCATGACTTGCAGGACACGCCATATGCTATGAGGGTGGATTGGAGACGCTAATTATCATCCCCTAGCGTTGTGACGTCATATCAACTAATGACCTGCTAGTTCTAACGCTGAGTAATATGAAACTGGATTAATTAGGGTTTATTGAAGGATTTTGTAGTGTGGGGACAGTTGTGAAAATACAGCCCTTATGAGGCAGTAAGAAGAGGCATCATTATAACAAATGAAAGGGTTGGTCCAATTATTATCCATCCATATACAGTGGCTTCCAAAAGTTAGTTGACATTTTTACACTTTAACTGTGACACACATTATGATTTAAATAAAAAAGAAAATAATCAGGTACTCCTAAGGGATTACTTGATTATTTTTTATGATAATTCAAAGGTAGTTGAATTGGTCAATAAAAGCTTTATAGCAGTCCAATCATTTGGTTGCATATTAGAAAATCAAAACTTTCTCGAGCAAATTTCAAAAGAACAATAAACGAAATAACAAAATTTAAATGACCAAAAGTTTTATTTAGAAAAATTTTAAAATCCCAATGTATGTGACATCAAATGTACGACTGATCAAAAGTTGCTAGATGTAATGTTAAAATATCAAATCATTACTAATCAAATTAAATAATCACAAATGACGACTGAATAAATTTGCTAGCAGGTCGACCTGCTGACGGAAACCCTAACCCTAGACGGTCGACGTCATGTCATCATGTTTTCTTTTCTGCATTACATTACACCAATTGAATATTCGATAAAATACATGTTATACCACCTGAACATTAATAATATTTACGATTTAAAACTGAAAACCTGTGCTGTACCGACTGCCAAAAGATGCCAAATCATTCAAAATCACCTGGCATCAACTTCTACAGACCTTACAAGTAATTTACCATCAAAAGACGCACTTAGACAAGTAATCACACGACAAAAAAAGAAATTATTGAAAACGCCGTTTCGAAGTAGATGAAGAGGCGGTCAAAATGTCCGAAGGCGATAATTTTATAATTAAAGACAAAACTTTCGGGTCAAACAAAAGAGTTATTTTATTTAGTACAAAGGCTTTAATGACTTTGTTGGGCATTTGATAATTAATAATTTATCCAGTAATCCATTTTGACCTTTAAACGATTTGGTCAATAGAATAAATAAATAATAAAAAAGAAGAAATAAATAATTTAAACATTGATATTGATATCCAGACTTTGGTCAGCTGAACTTTTGATCAAATGACCATCTATTATTTTAAACTTTGTTGATTTGTACGTTGTTCTTTTGAAATTTGCTCGAGAAAGTTTTGATTTTCTAATATGCAACCAATCACTAGAATTTTAAATCATAATGTGGTGTGTCACAGATAAAGTGGTAAAATATCAACTAACTTTTGGAGGCTGTAAATAAAAATAAAATGCCGTTCGTTGGTAAGTGACTTGAGAATGGCTGGCACGATGGCTTTTTTTTTAAATGTTCGTAATATTCCAAATTAGATTTATATTGACAGAAAAACTGGAAAGGTTGCGTGTTGTGTTTTGTTCTACGGGATTTTTGTTCAAGAACATGCTAACACAATTTGACAGGACAATGGCGGTGCGATTTTTCTGATCGCATGTTCATGCAAAATCGCAAATGCAGATAAATGGTACAAGTCTCCAGACATTTATTTTTTTAAATATTGGTGCCAATAAAAGAATAAGTATGAATTATGTTTATGGAACAGTTAGGTAATTAACTATTAAATAATCACATTCGGAGAATAATGAAAAGTATAAAGATGTAATTACTTAAATTAATAAATCTATGTTAGTTTTAATCCAAATATTATACCATAGGTAAATTATTATCAAAGGCAGTCCTCATAATATTGCATGCTCAAAGCAGGGGTACATACAAGAATATCGATATCAAAGATAGGTACCTCATTAGTGACGGGACGTAGGTAGACAGCGTAAGGACGTAATTATAATAATTATGATGAACCAATATTCGAAAGTACATTTTTTGTTTGTTTTGGAACTTTCATAGTGTTACTAGTACTGTAGGTACTAATACCTATAGATATTGAAAAAAATCTAAGTACTCTATTCAATGCTACGAGTATTGTGATACTTTTGCTTTTGTTTTTTTTTCCGTTAGGAATTTCTTTGAAACAGCCCGGAGTTTGGAAGTTAGCAGTGTGATACCCCCGTGCCCCGGAAAGCACGAAGGTGTTGGCCCTGCGCCTGATCTCTCTACTCCGTTCGAGCCGGATTGCCGTCCCATAGAACTATGAGAGTGAGGTGAAGAGAGAGTGCACTGTGTCTGCGGGAACACTTGGGCACTATAATATCTCCCACGGCTGAAGCCCTGGTCTCCGCTGAGATTGGCCGCCATTGCTGAAATTCGGTCTCGAGGAATATTTGATACTTTTGTAATACTTACTTAAAAATCGATTTCAATTATAGTACAGACGCCAGCAGGTCAAGCTACCCGAAACTGTCAAAGTTTCCCAATCAACCTTGAACCTTAATGCTTTAGTGATAAAGTTGAAAATCTATTAAAGAAATTTGACAGATTGTAGTAGCTTGATGTGCTGGGGTCTGTACCTACTTTGTTGTTCATCATTAAATGACCCCAGAAAAGGGACAATCAAATTAACTGGTTTGTAGCTACAACGCGTTGCGTAGTTATTCTAGATTTTGCTCTCTGAAAACTAATCCCTTTATTTATAAACTTTGCTTAAAGTTAAGAAGTGATTAGCGGGTGTTTAACTTGACATTTAAACGGCTCTTAACTTGAAGCAGCGTTTTTAAGCAAGGTTCGATTTTCGCAAGAAAAATATTTTTTGTTTGGCTAAAGAGAAGAATGCAGGTATTCTTCTTTGGGAGAATTCCAAACTGCCTATATGACCGAGAGGAGAATTGACGGACGAATTATCTATGTATTTACCTAACCGTAATTACGAACAAACAGAACACCATGAATCTGCAATAGAGTAATTTATCACACGCATTATACTTCTATGTCATTAAGCACACGCAGACGCACGCCTTTGAATCAGTCTTTATGAAACTATGAAAACATAATGACCATACGTCACATCGTAAAATACCTACCAAAACAATGGAAGCTCGCGACAGAAATTAATATATCATTATGTCAGACCCATGTACTGTGGCCCTCACACTTAGAATATCTGTGTCTCGTTCACTCTAGGTTGCTTCTCTATGTTCCATCTCTCTCCTGGGCGGAAAACTTTGGTATGAATACGCGAATCTCTCCCGTGATTGGGATTTGTTAATCTTCTTGCCTCCGAAACGGCTGAAGTTAAAATTCTAATGTGCTACAATGCTTTTGGGTAGTGTTTGTGTTGTTTGTTGAAAATTTACGAGAACAAAGTTATGTTATAGTTGAGAATTATGACGACGTTATAATGATAAGTATCTACGCATTTAATTGACTTTGGAATAAGGTTATTGGAGTCTGAATTTTGTAACACGTTGACTGCTAGACAACAGACAATAGAAAACCTATTGTTGGCGGACACCGTGTGACCGTGGTGGCAGTCAATAACTTAACTATTAGATGTTTTTTAATGCTGCGTCTATTTAACTTTGATTTGTCATTTGAACTTTAAGAGAATCATGTCATTAATGTAGGTATTTTATCTATCTAATTACCTGAAGTTAAAAGTCTAAAACTGCCGACACATTGTGCCCTTGGTGATGGGCAATGCAAATTGTTTCGTTGCAAGAAAAGATGCGGCGTTTAGGACAAAAACAGTTACTTTTACAATTATTAAAGTGACTCCACCCATTCGGTTTATAAAGCAGATCAATAATATCTAACAAAATCAGGCTTATTTCAATTCCCTTCTGGCCCACCCACACACAACTAATACGCTAATGCTTCCACAAAAGCCTTCCATAAAACCAGGGCAATGATGGTGCGTCGTTCATCTGTGGCGCTCGTTGTCGTACTTCCTATCCAAGGTCATTATTAATGCTGATTTTATTATGTACTTAATGAACATACGTATCTTTACTTTACCTCCGTTATACGGCTAGATCCGGGTGCGTTAAAATACGCTCCACGAGGGTCGATAATCGAAAGTACACTGCTATAAAGATCTTTTGGCACACAAATGACGTTGACAGGGTTGCGCTGCAGGAAAGCATTGAGTGCAATTATTTTGGGAAATGTATTGGAAAAACAAGATGGCGGCGTTAGTTCCGATTTCGGCCACGCGCCAAAAGATTCTCGTACATCTATACGGTCACCTCGACTTGAATATTTTATTATAGTCCATGATCCAGATCTATAACAATATAAAACCTCAATTTTATGAAAGCAAATTAAAATCCTCCCTTAAAACTCTCCCACACACAACTAATACGCTAATGCCTCCACAAAAGCCTTCCATAAAACCAGGGCAATGATAGTGCGTCGTCCCTCTGTGGCGCTAGCTTTGCCGCACTTCACATCAGAGGCTAATTTACACGGAGCCGCCACAAAGAAAAATACGCTAATTAAAAAGTGACTCGACTCAAAGTGTCATAGCAAACGGAAAAGTCTGGGACAGACTGGGGCTTGTTGTGTTAGCTAGTTTGTTCTTTTGGCGAGGATGTATTGATGTCTTTGTGTCTCTTGGCGTGTGGTTAACTTTTTTGGAGTGTATTTTGGGCTTTTTTTGAAAGAGAACTAAGCAAGTAAAATGTTTGGGTTGATTGAGATTATAGAATTTGTTGTGTTGTTTTTCTTGTCACTTAATTTTTGTAGAACTTATCCGGAAAATTGGAAAGCTTTCTAGCTTCAAACTGAACATCATCATCATCTGCCTAGCTTTTTCCCAACTATGTTATGGTCGGCTTCCAGTCTAACCGGATGAAGCTGAGTACCAGTATTTTACATGGAGCGACTTCCTGTCTGACCCCCACAGCCCAGGCTTCCAACTGAACATTTGTTATTCAGATTTCAACAATTAGATTAAATAAAGATTCATCATTACTTTATCAACGAAATCTCCAAACAGCTGGTTGACACTTCCCGTGACCCAAGGGCCTTTACCTTGGCCAGAGGCTAAGCATTGCCATACAACGTGGCAATGTCAACAGTCTCTTGGATACATTATTAGTCGACAGCGATGCGGAAGAATTTTGTGACACAATATTTTAGTTCGTTAATAGTTTTCGTTATGTTAGGTTATTATCTTTTAATTTTAATAAGTAGTTTGTTAGTCAATTTAGGGCTGATTTTTCCAACGCCAGATAACTTTATCGGAGGAATAATTTTGAATTTTTGACAGTTCTCTCATACAACAACTATTAGACGTCAGTTTTATTCCACGAATAAAAATTACCTGTCGATTGAAAAATCAGCCCTTAGTATAAGAAGTTTATCCAGTGTATATATTTTACTTTATTGAAATAGCGAAGGCATCATACTATACAATCTCAAAACCTACACAATAATCTTATCAGAATAAGAAACCCATTTTTCTCTCAGCCATAATCCAGTACAAAATACTGAGCAAGAACGCAGTGACGTAATAAGCCGAACATCGAGTAACAACGTAACATTTACAAGGATTGAAAATACCAAGGAAATGGCGTGGAGGAAAGACTTTAATGAGCTGATTCGAGTGCATTGAAAGAACGTTGCATGTCAACGGTAGTTCAACAAAAGCCCCTTGGCATTATGGTTTTCAAAGGAAAAATGATGTGACGTATATGTTGGTAGTACCTATGTATGTAAGTGATATAGTGACGTCAATGTGGAAGTAGGTGGTAGGAATATTGTTATTGTGTGTCTTGAGCTTGGGATTTGTTGACAGTTCGTAAATGATGCGATCATTTCTTTGTGAGGAATCTGTTTTTCTAACGAAGCTGCTGATTACCAACCGAGTACAATAAAATTTTAGTAAATAGATTTTAGTTATATCTTGTGACATCTACCAACCCGCACTGGGCCCGCGTGGTGGATTACGGCTCACTCTCTCTAAAAGAGAGGAGGCCTGTGCCCCAGCAGTGGGAACATTGTAGGCAGATTAGCAGTGGTGATGAAATAATGTACACAAAGTAAAGCGCCTGGCTGGGTTCGAACCCGCGATCTTACAACTCATAAGTCGCGGCTGTTACTACATAGCCACCACATGTGCATTATGCAATCTACTTGCTGCAAAAATAGCTAGGCTTTTTTTTAAATATTATTATAAATATTTTGATTTCGACTGTCCGAAATCTGATATATTGAGAATCTGATATTTTGAGAATATGGTATTTTGAAAATCTGGTATTTTGAGATTCTGGTATTCTGAGATGAAAGCCACTGCCCACACCTACCCTGTTACCTAACTAGGTATATTTAATGTAAATACTACTATAGGTGGTTTGGTCTAATACCACGAGATTAAAGCTCAAAACTATTTATTTCCAAAAAAAAAGCCTGGATATCATCCGTTACCGTTACTGTCCACTGATGTACATAGGCCTCCCTACTCTCCTTCCACCTCTCTTTCTCCAGAGCTGTCAAGGACCAATATTTGTTAAAGGAGTCCAGCTCATCGCGCCATCTCCGTCTGGGCCTGCCGTGATGTCGTTTGCCATTAAGCGGGTCCCACTGGGTCGCATGTTTGGCCCATTGATCCAAACTAAACGAACTATTATCTACCATCTACTTGTATCAACTACCATCCGAAGTACAAAGTATTAGTCTGCACCAGGAAAAACTAAAACAATTTTCTATTTTTGTTCCAGATCAGTGTATTGGCTACGTGGAGAGTAGAGCCATCAAGAATTAAAAGCCTTTTAATGACAGCCCGCTTCGATCGACCGCGACATTCAATAGAGAGCCAAGTTACGACGTGGAACGACGCAAAATAGGAAGATAAGCACAACTGGCTAAATGTGGGTGTAGCTGTCGCAGACAACGGGTTTTATTAGCCGTTTAGTTAACCGCCTAGCCTTTTAAATAAACGGCGGCCGTTCAACTAACGGCCTGAATGATATTCAATAAATTATAGTTTAGGTTGGAACTGTACCCAATCACGTGCAAGCCGGATTGGTCGCAGTAACTAAGCCAGGGCACCCCGACCAAATGGGTTAGGATAGAACTGTGATCAACCGCGTGCGAGCCGAGAGAGCGAAGCGATGCGAGCACTACTTCCAAAGGCCAGGCGGTTGACTAAACGGCTGATTTAACTAGTTGGCTGCGACATAGACACGACGACACATCAAGCGTTACATTCCCAGATATAGCTGACCCCGCATTGCCTAGGCTTTTCGTACAGTGAGAAGGCAGCTTATACTGGAAAGGTATAGCTTGATAGGTCGTCGTGCGTACTATCCACCTTTGCCAAATCCTGCGGGAAATATGGGTGTGATATTATATTGTAATGTAAGAAATAATATAAAATGTCTCCTTGTCTTAAAATAAGGCTCATGAATTTTAATTTTCTTTATAGAACAGAAAATGTAGGTACAATAGAAAATGCATAAAACGGCTGTTTTTTTAATATTATTTCATCGCCCGTCTCAAAATAAAAGTCATCCATTTTCATGTTCCTACTGTGTTCTGCAGACGTTTGTCCCGGTATTTTGTTTGGACCTTACAAATAAAGCACATTAATAGTTGCGTCTTCTTACGGGGAAGCGCTAGGGTAGCCCGCGAAATTAAAATTTTCTTAATTTTTTTGCGATTTGAAGGTCAGTGTCAGCTAGATTGTATGTTGGAAAAAATATGATTCGCGACCGTAACAAGTATGTATTTACAGAATTATAATCATTCAAATCGTCAATACAACCCTCTAAGTTCATATAACCCTGTTGAATGACTATTTCCTGCAATATCAATCATTAGGGTTATATGGGCTACCCTGGCGCTTTCCCCTTAATTTTTGTACCAAGTAAAATAATATGAGTAACCACTTACACAAGTATCCCATCCCAAACATTTTTTGCAAAACATTTAGTTAAAAAGCACCTGCTTAGTCTTTTCATTCCTTGACAAAACACAATAAATAAAACCTTCTTAACATCTTGCATAACCCCGTCCCGCTTAAGTGCCGTTCGCTTCTTAAAACCATAGGTGGTTTTATCAAAGTGGTGAACGTTTACATCGAAGCGGTGAACGTTCACATCGAGTTCCGAGTTCCGAGCGATTGTTCCACTGTACGCTTGATGCAGTTCAAATATTTAAGTGTGCTCGCCTTCACTTGTGTTTGTTCTGTATTACTTAGGATTGTATGGACTTGGTTGATGGGTCGGTGAATAAAATAATACAGCTTAATATCTACTTATCGAGGTTGGTGAGAAAATAAAAGCATGTAGTGATAATGTCTCAGGTTAAAAACGTTTTTGTGAAGTGCATCTTCTTGGGTGGCGATTCGATTGAATGAAAATTATGTGTGAAATTTTAAGGACGCGTCAGGTTTACGCACATTTCGTTACATGAGAGAGAAGAAAGATATAACTCTCTCTGTCACTCACACTAAATCTGTCTTATTCTTTATTTTTTAAGAATTTTCACTTCTATCACGTGCACGGTACTGTACGCGTATTATTTTTTAACCTCTCAGGGACGAGCTGGCACAAATTTATACCGCTTATGGTACACATTTGTACCAGCTCGTCCTAATGATGAATTAAGTTATGTCTTTATTATGTTTCAGCTGGGAACCCTGTGATTAGATTGTCTAGATTTCAATTTTTTTTTGTGATTTTAAAAACCTTGAACGTAGCTTGAACTGCATGTATTAAGTAGCAATAAATACCTGAAATGTGGAGCAAAATTGATAATCTATATTTTCTGCAAATAAATGATTCTTCTTCAATGTTATCACTATGAACTTATTACTAAGGACAGTAGAAACCCATGTGCAGCAAATAGCAATTGCTACGCTATTGTTATTTTGTTGTCTTTAATGTTTCAAGTGTTTATCAGTGGAAACTTATAAATAGCCTTCAAATGCATATTGTTTAAGAACACTGTTTATACTAGCTGTAAGTTTCCCGAACAGAATAAGATAAAATAAATAAATTTTAGCGACACGATTGAAGCCAACAGAACATTGCCACCGCAAGTAAAGAAGAAATAAAAACAAAAAAAAAATGAAAAAAAACTATTCACAAACTCGTAAACGTAATTACTGCATATCAAAAGGCTGCAAAAACAATTGGTATCGTACTTTAATTGGCACATCGAAGCAACGTGACTCCCACGAGTCGGGGAGAGAGTGGCGATAAAGAGGCACAATGGTGGAAAAAAGTGGCAATTCCCGACCACTCGGTGTTGCCAGCTACTAATTAAGGTGTCGCAATACAACACGGGGAGTGACGATAGTTTTTTTAGGGATCGAGAGGTGATTGTGGTTAGGTCTTTTTAGGGTTCCATTTTTAATATGAATTAAATTGAAGAGTTTGGTTTATAAAATGTCTAAACCCTTTTCTTACTCAAGAATATTGGCGTAATCGTCAAACAACGACGGGGTCGCAATATATATAATAAATCATAAAGTGTAGAAACAAAATGTTTCAAGCCTCAACATCCAGCCTTTGTCTGAAAAAAATGCTACTTATTATAAGAACATTTTTTTTATTTAATCTATCTAGAATCTGCATGTTCTGATTGTAATATAATCCAAAGTAGCAAATGAAATAGACTGCTTGGCATAATATTACATGTTATTAAAAGTTCAAGCGTGGAAAATGTAATAGTAAAACAATGATGGCAGTTTTTCATGCATTTGCCCCTTGTCGCGTCTGTCTGTTTGTCTGAACGCGATAAACTCTAAAACTACCTTACGGATTTTTATACGGTTTTCACCAGTGGACAGAGTGATTCGTAAGGAAGGTTTAAGTGTATAATTCATTAAGGTTGTAAATTGGCTGAAACTGGACGATGGTTGTTGAAGATGTCGGAAAAAATCATATTGATTAGGGGCTTGACTGGCGTGCGCCGCGTAAACCAATAGAATTATATAATACTGCAACCCGTGCAAAAACAAGGCGGATTGCTAGTATCTTATACAATCAATTTTCGTCATTGACTTATTAAAAATGTCATTGTTTCTACGATAATTTAATTATTTCTACGGAACCTATGTTATTTTCCGCCACTATTCTGTTTAGCGGTATCACTATGAAAGGCTTACTAATTGGTAATTTACACTGTTTGCCGAGTGTCCTTATTGGCCCTGCTTATTGCGTGGGTTTGGCTCCATTTCTTTTTAATCTACCTACCTGCTACTACATTTTATTTTTCCCGCTATTCAAAACTGGAGAGAGTTTTTGCGTACATTTCGTCTGCGTATACAGGGTGGCAATTTAGTCACCTGCATCCTTCGAGGGGGTGATTCTACCCGTCATTTTAAACAACTTTGGCTGTAAGACTCATAAACGAATTGTAAAAAAACAAAATTCCATACATGCATCGAAATAGTCTGTCTAAAATGATCGTGAAGGAAAACATCGTGAGGGAACCGGCATGTCCTAGAACCAAAAATTCGAAGACATGTGACATCTACCAACCCGCACTGGACCTGCGTAGATTAGGGCCCACTCCCTCTCTTTGAGAGGAGGCCAGTGTCACAACAGTGGGAACATTATAGGATGATTATGCCTGTTGTATAGAAATTCGTTTTTTTTTTTCACGAGTCGTATAAGTTTATGACGGGTCACCCCCTTGACGGATGTAGGTAACTAAATCGCCACCCTGCTTAGATTAGACCTACACGTGGGTTTTGCAACTGACAAGCACAAATATCAGCTACTTATTTCTATTCCTACGTTAGTGTATTTAGCATTTTAATTATTAAGAGGTAGCGTGAATGATTTTATTTTTGTAACTATCGACCTTTGCCGAATCCTTCAGGACACTTACTTATTGACAAATGCGTACACTGACCGGACCGGTCCATTCAATCTGTGTGGTTCTTTTCTCAAAAGAGCATTTGAATAAATAATCTTGGTCAGCCAAGATTATGTAAGTCTTTAAAGAGACAGAGTAGTCAGATAGGAAACGCCGACCTCATTTAGTTTAAAAAAATATGATTGACCTGTCTTTGTACAAACCTTACAAATACTTTAACACGTCAATCATATTTAAAAACTAGATGAGGTCGGCGTTTCCTATCTGAATACTCTGAGAAGAAAGACCGTTACAAACTCAGGGGTGACAGTCACAATTATGAAGTCCAGACTGGAATTAATCCGTCAGGGTATGTTGTAACAAATGTAGTTACCTTACTCGCTAGTCACAATGTTAGTCTTTAAATTTCTGATAACTAGTATGGACTGTATTACTGTCAGAAATAAAACCTTTATTACTGTTATCATGTTTCTTACAAAAGAAATTGCCGTAGCATGGCCCGCCTAGACTACACCACTAAGGCGGAGGACATCGTGGAGTACGTGCGCCAGAAGACGAGGTACGCGCCGAGGGTGCAGTTACTGGAGTCGCACCGCAACGTCAACTTCAAGGCGTTCGTGGTGCGCGTACCGAATTGTTATCTGCCCATCGTCATGGAAGAAGACTTCTGGCCGCAGGACGTGGTGTTCCGTCGCTTCCGCGGACAAGTACCACAGACCAGCACACGAACAAGCTAGTGTAGGAAGCTACAATAAAACTATATATGTATATATTTTAAATAAGATTATGTATGTTTAGGTTAAGGTATTTATCTATGGGCCTTCGTCGCCTGAAATAAATAAATAAATAAATAAATAAATAAAATGGTACGTAGCTCGTAGACGGTAGCCGTAGGCGTCTACGAGATGCTACGCAATCGCGTCGGTTACTGAAACATTATGCTACATTATTAGCTGTTGCACGCGACTGTGTCTGTAATCTGGGATGAAAAGTATCCTATGTCCTTCTCCAGGTCCCAGGCTACCTATCTCTCTACTACTGATATATGTTAAAATCATAGGCGAGGACGCTGGCACCCGAAACACAAGTTAAATCTTCCTTTGAGTGCCAGAGTTCATCGAAATCACTCCTTCCTTTAGTTGTAACGCTGCATAGTGTTTTGATAAGTGTTTTTGTACAACTGAAGGCAATAAATTTTATTTTTTGTTACGATCGTTTCCGTGGTTTAATGAAAATGTTACAAATAGACAGAGTTACTTTCGCATTTATAATATTCTGTATGGATAAGTTTAACAGATCCGTTGGATGTGAATTATTTGTGTTTATTGATGCTTTAAAGAAGAGAGAGACGTTAAGTAACAAGTAAGACTAAGAATAAATAGTACTGTAGTTATAATTATTTAACTGGTCGGCTCTGTCTTCCAATGGCGTAGAGGTAGTCATTTCTATGCTAATATAAATCCCTGTTTACTACATACAAGCTTACCTACATTATAAAGTGTCCAGTGGATTTGTAAAACAGAAATGTGCTTAGCTCTAAAGTTAAAATACATTTCAACTTGGATTGGAATCGTCTTGCTAAGACCGCCCGTAATACTTTAAATTCAATGAAGAAGGAAGTCATTAATGAAAACACGAATTCATTAAAAAAATCATTATTTATTTATTTAAACTTTTCGCACAAAAAGATACAAAGGCGGACTTAATGCCTTTATATTCATTAGTATTCATTTTCTAGCCAAAAAATCAGCATCTAGCCTTTTGGGCATTTTTCCTGCAGTTGACAGCGATGCGGACGAATTTTTTCATGCGCTATGCTATGACTCTTTTTGTTATACACCTACATTTTATTAATGTTTAAGTCTGTTAGCTTAAAAATTAAGTAAATACAATAAACCTTAAAAAAAAGTTGGTATTAAATTCTCTGAGGTTTCTTTTGGGTAAGTACAGTTATGCATATTTCAGTGCCGACAGATACCTACAGAACTATGCAATAAACCCATCTCATAAAACATACAGTTAAAAATATTACTCACGCCTCCTCAATAAAAACAAAATAACCAAACCTTAAATTTCGCTACATTAAAACCTATTTAACGCATTGTACATATTCAACATTTACATAACAAACGTTTACGTAAAATTAAATCAACGCTTGTATCTAAGACTCAGGTGTTCTGCTCAGCCTGTGCTCGCCCGAGCATGGCTAAGCGAACAAAGCATTCAAATGGGCAGACGTATCTCATTACGATGCAATTTTGATGATTGGATAGTTAGAGTGATTACTTCTTAATCGAACATTCGAACTGGATTGGAGATTTGTGGGTTGGGAGATTTAAAGATTGATGGGTTAACTTTGTGTGCGTGTGGAACTAGAAATGGGCCTATCTTATGTAATGTGATGATAGTAAGTAGGTATATATGTAGGTAACTACTTTTTTATGTATTACTAGCTGCCTCGCGGTTTCACCCACATAAGTTTCGATCCCGTGGGAATATCGGGATAAAAAGTATACTATATGTCAATCCTGGTTATAAACCATCTGTGTGCCAAATTTCATCTAAATCCGTTCAGTAGTTTTTGCGTGAAAGAGTAACAAACATCCATCCATCCATCCATACAAACTTTCACGTTTATAATATTATATATATATATGTATATACACATATATTAGTAGAAAATTTTGAATGGTTGATTTTGTGAAAACATTATTATACTGTATTTTCGTTGTCGTCATTACAATCATACATTCATTTTCCTTTATCTAATGTAATGTGATGATAGTAAGTAGGTATCTATGTAACTGCTTTTTGTCTAAGTATTATAATTTTGAATTATTGATGTCGTGCAAACTATTATTATACTTTTTTTTTTGTTGTAGTCTATGGCATTGTATGTATTAATCTTAATTCAACCGTGGTCCGTAGTTGGTATTTAATGAAATCAATATTTTTGTGTGCGGATTTTATCTATTAAAACATAATCTACTAGCGACCCGCCCCTGCTTCGCACGGAGCGCCACCTATCGGGTCCAAAACTATCCTATCTTTCAACCTGGAACCAACCATACACATTAGCAAAATTTTATTGAAATCGGTTACGTGGTTTCGGAGATTAGCGATATTTTTATATAATTAATAAGATTTAAAACAAATAACAACAGACGGAACTGTTAATACTGGCCACTTATATAACACAGGACCAGTCCTCTTGAAATGTAAGTTCAGATTCACAGGCAAATATAAATCATAGATTCCTCCTTTACGTTTTATTAAACCTCACACCTATATCAAAAAATAATCTATCAACGCGTAACCCATCAACACATATTATTTTCAACATTTTGATAATTTGTCAAAGTTAACCGTACAACAATAGGTCCGGTCCAACACGCCCGCTGTTGACAAAACTGTATTACCGAAAATGGGTCAATATTGCCCAAAACGGGTCATATTATGTTCATAAACCCACCGCGCCGTCGGCCGAGGCACACAATGCATTGATCTAGTTGTTATGACCCTAAGTTTACGACGTGACAATGGAAACTTGAAATTCCAGTTTTAGGGATTCCGGATTTTGTAATCAATGTATTTTTGAATACGGCACGAGCACGAATTGTTTGGGGTTTAATGTAATTTGATTTAATGTATACTTGATGATAGAATTAAAACTAAATTTATATTTTAAATAACGTTCTAAAATTCTTGTTTGTGATTTTTTTTCCAGGTGTTTAGTGCTATTCTGTAAAAATCTCACCGTGAAAACTTAGGTGAAGTGAGCTGACAGTAGTGTAAATCACGTGGCACACAGCCGATCGATTCTGTAAAAATCTCACCGTGAAAAGTTAGGTGAAGTGAGCTTAGAGTGAGCTGTCAATAGTGTCAATCCCTAGCATTAGTTGGAATGACAGCTCACTCCACGCTCACTTCACCTAAGTTTTCACGGTGAGATGGTTACAGAATCGCACTGCTGCTCATTTAAAGCTCACTTCACCTAAGTTTTCACGATGAGATTTTTACAGAATAGACCGGCTGGTGAAATGACAGTTCATTTCACCTAGGTTTTCACGGTGAGATTTGACAAAATAGATCGGCAGGATAGAAGTTCTTAATTCTAAAATGTACGTTTCTTTTGTTGAATGAATACTAAAATCAACAGAAAATGGTAACTAGTTAATATTAATACGTATTTATGGAATCTCCGTTACTGACAACAATATCAAACAACACCAAATACGCATTACCGAGCTTCAAAACGCGAAAAAAGAACCATTACCCGGTAGTTATCAAGTACAAACGGTAACGTTTAAAGTAATAAATCGATCGACACAATGACCTATCAGACTGAAATCCATTCCACATAACAAAAGGCCGCATCCATCTTACATTCCCACAAATCTTTTCATCAAACACGCTGGCCAGCTTAAAACCAGAACGCAGGCAATGCATAAAAAATGCAAAAATTAGAAAAAAGATAAAACAATGCCTACATTCGTCGACAGTGCAGACTCGGCGTCCGTCTAGCGTTTTCAACGAACAATAGTGACCCATTGTCACACCGTCCATTTTAAATGAACAAAATGGCGGCCGAAACTCGGGGTTTTGAAACAATGCTTGTCCCTAATCCCTGTGAAGGGTTAAATGCATGCTATTGGTCAACTGTACCCCCACGGAGTACTTTTAAAGTGTGTTTGTGTGTGTCGCGAAGTTTTCGCGTCATTGTCGTGCGATTTGTGTGTGTGCAGTTTTGTGGTGCGTTTTGGCATCGTCAACCGTTTTTATTTGAATGTGTTTTTTAGGTTGCGTCCATTCGTTTTTGTTGGTCAAAGTTTTTTGCTTTATTAATTCACATTGGGAAAGTTTGATTTATTTGGATATTTCACTTAATAGGTATATTAAAACCGAGTAAACCTACTAAAATAGGCTTTTGACTACGATGTAAGTATGTGTATATTTTACCTTTTTTTTTGTAATGTGCGTTTTGTTTGTGCAGAATAAACAATTTTTCTTTCTTTCTTTTCTTTTAATGGATTATGACGACACTGACGTCGGCTATCTCAAAGATCACTTGGACTACAAACTCAGTTGAAGAATAAAAACGTTTAGGGTAGTGCTTGAAAGAGGTCAATGATACGGAAATAGGAAAAAAAAAGAAAGCGCTAGAAAACTATATGCAATGATTGGAGACAGACCGATAAAGATTAAGGAAGGTATGATATTATTACAAATTACAATTTTCAACACAACGAATTTTTTCCTACCCCGGAAAGATGAAGGAAAAAAAAACAACTTTGCACGTGCCTAACCCTCAAAATTCCCAGTAAACTCTACTGACCTACAAACAAACGCCACACGCAAACATAAAAACAAACGACATACGACACATCAGCAACTCTAGAACAATTCATCGAACCCGTCAACCGTGACAGCTAGCAACGCAATCAAAACTTCCCAACTCGAGGTACATTGTACCCCACGTCCCACTTTTCTCGAAGACTATTATTTGAATGTCTTTCAACCCGTGAGAAGGGTACTCCCTACCCCCACGCGTGTGCCAGCCTGATAATGTAATTAAAACAACACCTTTATTCGGAGAAGTCACATTTTGTAACGAGTTTTAGTTTGATGTGTGGCGACATCTTTCGGGGATTTCTTGTAAACTTTATCTCTATGTGGTTTAGTTTGTGGATTAGGACAAGAATTTATATGGTATATGGTTTGTTTAAGTATGTTTTTATTGTATATATGTAAATGGTACACCATATACTACCTGCAGTATTGTCTCTACTTTCTCTCTAAATCCATCCAAAGGTTGTCTTTAAAAAATCGCTTTTAGCGATAAGACCGCCCATTGTGTCACGGGCTGTAAATTTTTTTTACATTTATATTCTGTAATATTTATGGTGTACATACATAATAAGGAATATTCTATTCTATTCTTCACTGTTTGTAATGTTTTTTTTTAGGAAACAATGTTTGGTAGTCATGTCCCTTAACAACTATACTAATGACAGGAATTTGGATAAGGAGTTCAAGGTTTTCTTCCGCCATAATGGAAAGAACAATGATCCATTACAAAACCATTCTATACAAATAAAGATGTATTTACTTGCTCTATTAAAATTGTATTCATACAACTTTTATTTACAAATCTCTTAAGTATAATCAACCCATTCCACCCTGCGACTCGACAAAAAAATGCTACGCCACAGAAAAATAGTAAAACAAAATTTTTAAACCAACCCTCCCACTACCCACGAATAAGAAAAACACACATTAACCTCCAGACGCGTCGCAAAACATAATCCCTATAAAGAAACAAAGGACTGTCGCACATTAAAGTCGACAGAGATTTTCAAAGTGAAGCGCCCGAATTCTGCTCGAGAAATTTTCGGGGTAACATTATACCCGTGCATTAGGGCTAAGTGATACCGTCACATTTGTTGGATTAATTCATCATCTGAATTGCCGTGGCCAGACTGATGGGCCAGAACGCCCGGGCCCCCCTAACCCCCCTCTTGGTGAGGGGGCGCTTACGTACAGATAACTTTTCCCCTCTGGTACGTATGGTGTTTTAATTATGTGTTGTTTTTGGTGTTTAGTGATGCTGGATTTTGTGTTAATCGGTTTTAGCATAATTTCAAATTAGTTTTACTACGCAGTAAGATTTCGGTTGTGTTATAATTTCAACAATAATTGATTATTTAATAATTGATCTACAATATTTTACTACTCTAAAAATATACTTAAAACATTATTAAGAAAAATAAATATTTTCTGAGCCAGCTGTTCTCGTGTGGGTGTTAGACAGGTAATTCTTGTGTTTACTCCCAAAAAAAATTATCGTAAGTATCTATTCCTTAACTTATTAAAAAAAAATCAACACGAAGAATAACGAAAAAGAAAGAAATCCGAACATTATCCAGTGACCTACCTTTCGTCTCACCTACAAACAAAACTTAAATCACCAAAAGCAAAGAATAAAGTTTAGCTAAAGTGGTAATCAGCGCTTGTAGCGCTTAGCTTCGCCCGATGCCCTTTTGCCCCCCGAATTAGACCCCCTCCCAGGGGGGGTACCCCTGTACCCCACTCTACGGGACAGCGAGTGTAAGGATAAATGGGAGGGCTGGCTCTTCTGGTTAAGTGTAGATTTTCCGAATGCGGTGTTGATGACGGCTCTCCTAGTGCGGGGAAAAGATTGTCGATAGTTTTTTGTTTTGGTATAATTTTTTGTTCAAGTAAGTACGAATGTTTGGGAATTCGTTTTTGTTTGTGAAATACTATGCTATGGGAAGTTATCTTTTCGGAGAGTAGAAAATACTTTTTATTCTCAATGAAAATGTATTTAGGATAAAGTTAAAATGCTAAAAGTTAAATGATGCTTAACGCGGGGTTATATCAATAGACCAAATGAAATTGTTTTTCATTAAGATTACGCATATTGAATGACAATCATGAACTAGGCAGTTTAATAAGAAAAAAATAAGGGTGCATTACTAACACACGAACAAACACATTTTGTATACACAGAAACAGCTTGAAATCTAAAATCTATCATGTCATGTAACGGTAGACATAAATGTTCAGAGGAGACCCAGTATTCTGGACATGGTGTCGCTAAAAAAAATACAGCGAACATTTTTATCGACAGGCAAGCATTTGTCCCACCACTACGCGAGTTCCCGAGACCGTTGGACAGCGAGGTTGTAAATACTCGTGTAAAATTGTCCACATTCTCCCTGGAAGCCTTTTGTGTTATATATTTCTTTGTTATTTACTTCGCCCGGCGAATGTACGCTACCTGATGTAGGGGGCTACAGTTATAATGGACATAGATGTGGTTTAATATAGGTAGGTTTGTAAATTTCCTTTGTCATTTTAAAGTCTTGAGTTTTTGAGTCTTTTTGATTTAGAATTACATATATACTTCACTGATTCCAGATTTCACAAGTCTTAGGATTTCTTATGTATTTTTTTTTTCAAAACTTATTATGTTATTTTATAATCATTGTTTTCAGTGGCATATGGACGCATCGACAGTGTCTCCATTCTTATAAGTACACGAACTTACCGTTTTTTCAGTCGACTATGGTAAATAGTCCATAACGACTGAAAAAATGGCAAGTTCAGCAGGAATCCAATCTTCGAAGTTGCTCGAAGCTATGATAGTAAAACCTTTGTAATGTAATGCCCTATTTAGCAACATTAATATTTATTCAGTACTATCTTTCGCCCGCGTGGAGGTCAGAAATTATCCCACGGGATCGTGCTGCCAGAATAAAAAGTATCCTATGTGTTGATGCAGGTTATGAACTATCTGCTTGCCAAATTTCATCCAAATCTGTTTAGCTATTTTTGCGTGATTGAGTAACAAACATCCAAGCATACATATTAGTAAGATTAAATTATTTTTCTAGGCCTTCAACTTCAAACCAGTTCGTATCATAACAATTAAATCACAAACATCTCATTTTATCTCTCCTATGTGTTCTTCAAAAACCCTGTAAATAAAACTAAACACACAAGCGTACCTACCTACTCCTACAAACAGGGGACATCGGTGTTCGCATCACGGAACGCGCGAGTTAATTGCTGAGCACAAATGAGTGGCGGCGAGCGAGTTACCGCGCCGTAGCTGGCCGACACCTGAGCTGGTAGGACCGACGGATACTAGGACGACTTTACTGAAGAAAAATCAAGAAAATGTTCGGAATTTACAACTGTTTTATTATTACTGTTTTATTCTGTTTTGCTTCATCGCACTATGGCACGAGGTGTTATGTTTTGTAACTGGCTCGATTCTTTATTGATGACTAGCTTTTGCCCGCGTCTAGGTTGGAAATTATCCCATGAGAATGTAATACCGGGATACAAAGTATCCTTTGTGTTAATCCAGGTTATAAACTATCTGTGTGTCAAAGAACAATGGCGAAAGCTTAGCTGACTTTAATTTGAGCGTCTAAAAGTGACTTATATACGAAGGCAGTTCTATTATTTTTCTACGTTTTTTCAAAGTATCACATTACCTAGTTAACTCCGGATAAAAAAATATTTTAAATGAAAAGTTATTTGATTTTTTCATTGACAATTAGTGATGCCATTTTGTATTTATTCTGCCAAGTGACAGTAAGTACAGTATTAGTGTAATAAAATCAGTTTTAGTTTGTTGTTGTAACAAAAAGGAGTAAATGAATTAACAATAACGTTTATTTATAAGTGGAAGTGTTCTTTGTAGGGAGGTAAAAATATTGTAGTGTAAAAATAAATTAATTACTTTCAATTAATGACTGGCAAAAAGACTATTATCCCAAGTCGAAAAAAATATAAAGTCTTGGTTTGACAACTGTTGATTGTTCAATGGGGTTGCCAGGTCGCCAAACCTAATAGCCGGACAGAGTTTGGCCGGACATTTTGGTAGAAAGGCCGGACACCCTACATTATTGAGGATTTTGTGTCTCAGTATTAATAGGTACGACAAAAAAATTGTATGTAAAATCAAGCTTTTTTGATTATTGTCATAATCAGTCATCGGCGCTCGCTCGTTTGCGAAATGTAAAAAGCCTAACAAAAGCCGGACAAGCCAGACACCGTTTATTTTGGCTGGACAGGCAATCAGAAAGCCTACCTATGTCCGGGTTTATCCGGGCAACGCTAACCATAAACATAACCTACAAAAGTTCATGACTGAATTTCTATTATTCTCGGACTTCTCGAACAAAAATTCTTGCACAAACTAATTCAGAAGTTGACGCCGAGTTAAACAAGATATTTTTCATTTAAAGACGCAAGAATTAAATCTCAGCTAAATTAATGTATGGGTGGCTGCCATTGTTCTTTCATCCAAATCCTTTTTTAGCAACTTTCGCATTTTTAATATTAGTTAGAATTCTTATCGACAGATAGAATTTTGTATTTTATGTCCAGTCTAGATCCTTTGAAAGACGAGCTCACGATGATAAGCCGTCCTCTATCACCGACGGCACGTCTCCGACTTTGTGTTTTATTGAATAATATGTCCACTTATTAATATTATCCACATAATAATATTGGTGTTATTGTTATTTTGAAAAATGTTAGTGCACACATTAATTAAAAATTTTGTGAAAATGCATTTTATGTTTGTTTTATTTTACCCTAATGGACCACCATGAAGTGACTTCGATGGCATCTATCCTGTATGGCAATACTTCACTTAATTGCTTCAAAAATGGCATTGGAAATACTTAGGACTATTCAAACAAAATCAAGTCATTATCCTTCAGCCGCGCACTGTACGTTACACTTTAAAACAAAATGTCTCCCTTTCACCTTCTACTTTCGCTTGGATAATCTTATTTTTGCCGCAGCCAAGGTGCTATAATCCCTCTGACACTCGCAATAAGGTTCAAAATGGCCCACTTCTTTACCAGGAGTTAAAATGTATTACCTTTTATTGTGATCCTCAACAGGGATTAAGAGAGAGCGCGGTTTTGAATTTTGATTCGGATTGTAGCGCTCAACCCGGCCATCCAAATTAGAGCTCTCTGCGATTATTTGTCGGCCCTCTTCTAATCTGATCGGAGAACAAACTAGAGGGGAGAGGGAGGTCAAATTATATTGGTATATCCCTAACTATGCACACCTATTTTGCCTATTGCTTTGATTACATTCTACGGAATGGTCTTTAATGAAGATTTTGAATGTTGGAGGCGTGGTTTCAGTTGTTTAGAGACTTGAGCAGCACTGTTATTGTGTATTTGTACAGTTTCCACTGAGTATGATCTTTTGTAATCTCACTTTTAGCTCGGTGGCGAACTCTTTACTAGTAATGTTAAGTAGGTAGATAGGTTCGTGATTGTATTGCTGAAATGGGTCTATTTGAGAGGAATACGTGTGTTTACTTGAACAAAAGTATGCTGAATAAGATTAATTATTACATCTATCTAAGGAGCAATCAATTCCATGACTACCAACAGCAAATTTTTATTTATTTTATTTCCTTTTCTAAGGGAAAACAAATATATATGTATATATATTAAAATTAAAAACAAACAGGAATAACTTGACAAATAGATTTGTTAACAAAAACTTAACTATTATATTTGTTAACAAAAACTTAACAAATAGATTTGTTAACAAAAACTTAACAAATGTATTTGTTAACAAAAACTTAAATATATTTTTAAGTTTTTGTACGACGAGTGTTAGGTAGTATTTTATACTACCCACTACATTTCCCATAGATTACAACTTAGATATTTAAAAACTGATGGCAAACGTAATTGAAGTCAGGGCAAAATTAATTAAAATTGCCAAACATAAAATTGATTTTCTCAGCCAGATGGACAAGCGAGCTTAGAAAGGTAACTTGAATACCTAGTTACTTTCGGAAGCACCGAATTACGTAGCGCAATTTGAGAGAGGCCTATTTCCAGTCCAGCAGTTGATGCCCAGTGGTAACGACCCCGACTCACGAGTTATAGTTCGTGGGTTCTAACCCTAGGCACTTTCCTTTGTGTAAATAATTTCATCACCACTGCTTTCAAAACGGTGAAGGAAAACATCGTGAGGAAACCGGCATGTCCTAGAACCAAAATTTCGAACACATGTGACATCTACCAACTCCCACTGGACCCGCGTGGTCGATTACGGAAACTCTCACACCTTCCACAACTCACCACTCCCTCTCAACGCAAAGGTCTGTGTCCTAGCAGTGGAAATATTATAGGCCGGTTATGTTACACAATGGCACAATGCACACATATTATAGAATTACATTACTTAAATAATATTAATTTCATTAGGAACAAATATGGCAGATGATGATTACATATGTAATCTGTGAATGTAGATAAATTCTAGAGAATTGATCATCTCAATCACTGGATTTAGATATAAGACGTTTTAATACTCAAATAGAATGGGTGGCACCTACCTGTACCAGTTATTCCTAACGACCATCATCTCATTTCCTAATGGATAGTCGTTAGTCCAAAGTGTAGGTACCTATCTAATGGTCCATTTGGTTCACCTTACTACCTACGTACCTACTATTAAGATTTTAGGTGAGCTATAAATATGATTATTGTTTGAAAAGGTTAGTGTCTAGTGTCGTAAAACTTTGTATCGTCTCGTCTCGTCGTCGTGCCGTCAGTGAATTTAAGAATTTTATTAAGTAGGTACTAGCTTCTGCCCGCGACTTCGTCCGCGTAAAGTTTATTACTCCACCGACCCAACCCGTCGCATCGTATCGCCTGCCCGAGCTATTAATTCGTTTTCGCTTCGCTTCGTCACTAAATATCACATTGGATACTTATCCAATGTGATATTTAGTGACGAAGCGAAACAAATCTTTCGACGTAACCAAATGTTCTAGCAATATAAGTATTACATCGTAGTATTGAACATTTGGTTACGTCGAAAGATTTGTTATAGTATCAGAGGGGCTATTTTCGTAATTTTAAGAACGTTCATAGTCTGATCTCAGTCTCAATCTGTCAAAAAATACTTCTAATTTCCCTAGATTTTGACAAGATTTTGACATTTGTTTGTCGCCGAGATGAGACTGCGACTAGATTTTGAACATTTTAAATTACGAGAATTGGCCTTCAAGTATCTAATGGAATATCAATAAAGGCCGTTAAATTCGAGAGTTTGGAGAAAAGTGATATTTAGTGACGAAATCTGGTAAATTTTCAACATACATAAAAATTGAGTTTTATCGAATCCCATGAATTTTCGCCTAGGCTTAATTGTTGCAAATGGGTCATACTATCACGTCCTGGAAGGAATACGCCAAATTACAAGTCACCCTTTTAATTGAGTTCTTTATTTATTTGATTGTAAAAAAAGGAGCAATAAAAAGCAGTGTAAAATCTTCTTATGAAAGATGTTTTAGGCTCATAGGATCATGTATGGTCACCAAAGGAGATAAGTAACCAGGGTCGTCGGATATAGTTGAAGTTTAAAACAAACATTTCATTTATCAAACTAAATTTCATTCAAAAACATCAATCAGTTTCTAACTAAACTTCAACTATATCCGACGACCCTGGTTACTTATCTCCTTTGGTGACTGTACATACCTCGTGCTTTCTGTGCTTGTTAGACAGTTTTAGGTCATAAACGAATTCACTGTGTTTCTTCAAAACAATTCTTTCTATGAACATTTGCCTTACAGGAGAGACTTGGCAGTAATGTTAAGTGTTCTTGTCGGGAACAATATTGGTTTAAAATTCCTCACATCACGCGTTGAGCCATTTCTAAGCCCTTGATAGTGGTCTTAGGAGCTCCACCCCAGGATAAGAAAAAAAGAAATTGAAAGATAGAATCTTCTTCAACCCTAACAGAAAAGGTAAAACATAAAACGGTCAATATTTCTCTGAACCGGTTCCATCAAACCCACGCCGGGCCTATGTGGCCAGTTATTAGGGCGTTTTAACCCTTTCAATGCGGCCCTCGGTACAAAATGACCTCTCCGACCCATTTCCCTGTTTTTCTCTTAAATCAACCCTTCGTCGCGTGCTCTTTGTGGGGTAAAAATTTTGTTTTCTGATAATAAAATAGTTTTATTAGTTATTTTGAAACACATGTCCTCACTTATTATTTTTATTGATCATGTTGACGTGACGATAAGTTATTAGTTTTGAATTGTAGTATTGATGTTTGGAGGGTTGAGGGAACTTGAAAATAAGTATTTACTGATAAATGGTTTTTTGTTTTGCCTGACGCAACGCGTGCCCTCATCATGTAGGTAGCTATCGAGTTCATAGATCTATCTTTACCTTTATAGTTATCGTAAAAGATGCCTAAGAAAAATCAAATTAATCAGCAGTATAACACGTCATCTGCCTAACCTTTTCCCAACCATGGTGGGGTCGGCTTCCAGTCTAACCGGATGCAGCTTAATACCAGTATTTTACATAGAGCGACTGCCTATCTGACCTCCACAACCCAGTTACTGGATAATACCCCTTGGTAAGACCGGTCGTCAGACTTTCGGGCTTCTGACGACCTGTAACGACTGCCAAAGATCCACGAATGACAGCCGGGACCAACGGCTTAACGTGCTTTCCGAGGCAGTATTTTTATACTGCCTCGGAAAGCGTATCATGATAAAATTATTACCTATTATACAATGAAAATGTAAAGGGCCCACCCCTTTACATCCTGGTGTCCTCAAACACAGGCCACGAGCCTAACTTAGGCACCAGTCTCCCACAACAAATACTCAACTGAATTATATGTCATTGTCGAATCTGACCGATGTAAAATAACATGTAGGTATATTGTGGTGAGAAAATAAAGCTTATTATTAATAATTGTCCTCCAGGCCGAATTTCGGTCATGGCAGCCAATCTCAGCAGGAGATAGTATAGTGCACAAGTGCATGCATCAGTTTCACAATTATAAAAACAAAAATTAAGAATTTTAAAAACAACAACAAACAATTAGTCTTAGAGCTGAAGTGTCTCATACAAAAGGCTACGAAACCTTTTTAAAGAGCATGTGAATAATGTCCATGTGTTCGAATGCTTTATTATAGGTTGCCGCTATTCGCCTAACTGGTGAACGTAGACCAGTGTTAAATCGGCAAGCTACTACAAAGAGTTTGCCTGCACGCACCTGCCTTCTATGGCCCGTTACTGGGTACTGCTATTACTTCAATAGCAATCAGGTTTTTATTAATGGTAGTTTCTTACTCCCCAAAACCTGAAGAGAACTTATTTTCAGTTAGCAATTATTCATACAGTTTCAGTTGGGTGCTATAGTAATTAATCCCAGGAAATGGTTTGCTCTAGTGAATTTGTTCTTAGGCCGAATATTATAACTGTCGCTCTACCGTTACCCACCAGCTCTTTGAATTGATTTTTGTTTTTGAGTCAGGAACTACAAATCTGAGTTTAGACACTATTTCAAGGTTGATAAGAACTTCTAAAACCATTACAGTCTCACACAAGGAGTTTAAAAAAAAAAAAATATCTGATCGTCTTGGTAGAAAGAACTGCGTTCTATTTGCATTAATTTTCTTTCAACAGCTTCATCATCAGCTTACAGCAGTCCACTGCTGGACTAGGCCTTTCCCATTGTACGCCATTCAACTCGATTTACGGCAAATCTCATCCAGCTGGAGCCTAATTTTCTTTACTGAATGTTAATTACAAATAAATGTAGATGGAGTAAGCATTCATATTTCTACAACGACTGGGTATCAACAGGATTGACATAAGCTTTTCGGTAACGGTCAATCTAACTGCTGGGGAGTTTGTTACGCCACTTCTTCTTCCTAGCGAAAGCACTAGGAAGTGGTGAAGGCGTGAAGGGCTGGCGTTTTGGGCGACTGTCTTATGTAATTTTGACGTTCGAAAAGTGGTGATTCTCAGCCTAATTTGAATAAATGTCTTAAGACTTTGATTTTAATGCATTTTGCATTATCATCGAATTACACTTTGCCTAGGCCCTCTTAAGTTGAATGCTAGATAGAATATGGAAACTATTGCCATATTCAACCATCGCTTTGCAAACGGGTTGATCACTAAGAGAGTACCTACAATAGCCAAGGGGAGGATATCATAATAGTACATAGTACCTATCTTGTTGCCAGGACTTTTGGACTAAGGTCCAGTTTCGTCCCAGACCCACCATTATTATTTCTGGCCATATGTCAATCTTGTGATATAAATGACGTATAACTATATCAACTGAATTTATGAATGCAAACTAGAAACCTGTTTAACTTGAAATAGAACCCTCACGACACTTGCGAATTGTGTGCAAAAAAGTGCATTGTTCAAAATGGCAGATGGTTTGAGTTAATATAATAATAGTAACTTTAAAATAACAATAATGGACGTAACGGTCACTTTTTGATTTGTTACCATAGTAACAGAGACAATGAAAATATAATTATATTGTTTTTCATGTTTACATTTTTTCCTTATTAGCGTCTAATCGTCAGCTCCTAAGCGTTGTCCCCTTAGGAGCTGAAAATTTTTGAAAGAGCTAAGTCCTACCTTAGATTTCAGCAAGCATATTATTATATTCTACATACCTAAGTAAGTATCACTTCGGTGAAAGGTAAAAAAATTAAGAAGGAAAAGAAAATAAAACTGACGGGGAAGAAAGTCTTCTACAATTTCCCTTGAAGTCACACTGACTTATAGCTGTCTATACTTAATTTTATCATTTGTTTATTCAATTCCTGATGTTTTACAAATGTCAACTTACTACTAAGGGTCGGTGATCAATTTTTAGTTTATCTAATGATATAATATCATGGCTCATTAGCCATGATATTATATCATTAGAAAAACTAATTAACTCAAATAACATAAATAAATAATTAGTCAAATAATTAACTATTGATTAAAAAAATAACCATTACTGACCATTAGATAAACTAACAATTGATCAAAAAACACATTTTGCAAAAATTGAACCATTAGTTACTATTTTTAACAATTGGTTGAGTTAACTACCGATCAAAAAACCGGCCTAAGTTAGTGATAATTCTCTACACTTTAGATAAGTAAACACTCATTATGAGGATAATCCTTACTTCAGAAGGTGACGATTTTCAAGAAGAACTGTTCATAACTTCAGCAGACCAGATGACTTGTATCCAACTCATCGCATCGGTAGAAAGAATAAATATTAAGTATGGCAACGAAAGACAAAGGACGGGGAAAAAATCTTCTCTTGACCCCACAATGCAGCTGTCTATATTTAATCTTATGGTTTGTTTATCCAATTCCTGTAGTATAAAAATCTCAACACACTACTAAGTTACTGCTAGGTACCAACATTGCTATTATGTACATACAAATCTCACCGTGAAAACTTTGGTGAAGTGAACGGTCATTCCACGTGATGTTAGGGATTGCCATTATTGAAAGCTCATTTCACACTCAGTTCATCTAAGTGTTCACGGTGAGATATTTACAGAATAGATCGGCTAGTTTCTCTCTAAACAGTCTAAAACGCGAAAAAATAAGAATTTTTTTTAAAAAATATCCCAAACATTCGTAGGCACATTTCAACAGCACGATCAATCTCCCCAAATCTGACCGATGTCCACGTAAGGGGCGTGGCCACACATTGACCGTTCATTGGTCAAATAGCCCTCGGTCACACGAGTAGTGACGACTGAGTACCGGTCAGTGTGACGAGGGTTTTCTGTTTGGAATATTTTTTCGGGTGAAGTTAGGGTGAGTTCTTATTGGGGAATCCAGAAGACTGGGAAGGGTGTTTTTAATTCTGATAGGATGATGTGATAGCAGTAAAATGTTTAGTTATAGGTAAGCACCTATAACGTGTACCTATTTCAGTGTATTTTGATAAAACATTTTTTGAATGAAACAATATTCTCTGTTATGTGGAGATAAAGCAATACGAAAATAATGAAATGAACATTAAGGAGTCTATGTTCGTCAGGAGTGAGAGCTGATCCCTGAAAATCAAGGTTTTGAATTTGGTTACGAGAAAACTTCTCAGTTGGGTAAGAAAGGTGTTAAGTAATGTTCGACCAATCCTTGGAGAAAGTATAAAGCGAAATAGAAGCATAACATAATCTGCCTATATTGTTCCCACTGCTGGGATAAGTAATAATATTTTTGTTTTGTAAATTAGTTTATATAAACACTTTTACACGTCAAAAACAAATACACGATCAAATTAGATGAGGTAAGTTGCATGATCAGCCTATAATATTCCCACTGCTGGGACACAGGCCTCCTCTCTGTGAGAGGGAGTGAGCTGTAATTCACCACGCGTGCCCAGTACGGGTTGATGGATGACACATGTCCTCGAATTTTTGGTTCTAGGACATGCCGGGTTTCCTTACGATGTTTTGCTTCACCGGGAGCAGATGAAATCATTTACACAACAAAAGGGGCCTGCCTCACTTCGAACCTACGACCTAAAACTCGTAAGTCGCGGCCGTTTCCACTGGGCCACCACTATTCTTCACTGGGCCAACATTGCTCTGAAAAAATATTCAGAGCATCACATTGTAGATTGTGCTCATACGAAAGCAATTTGATGTTCATTTTCTAACAGGAATAAAAATATTAAACTGCTATTAAAATAATTTAGTACCTAGTAACGATAGATACTTACTTAACACATGTTTTATTTTAAGTAAATGTAAATATCCCAATGTTGTGGAACTCACTATTAATTATTTTGCAATAAAGGCTCCATTAAACTGCGAAAAGTTACTGTATTACCTAGGTACAGTACTGCAATGCAACAGAACTAAATTCTAGCAAGAAGTTAGTAGCGTTGTTTTATTATTAAGATACCTGTGGTCAACCCCATGGGACGCACTTACAGTTATAATGGCTACCTACAACTTTATCACTAGTGTAAGTGCATAGAATAAATATAAGTTAACAAAATATACGTTCCAAAAGTACCGTACTTTATATCCGATTTCTGGATGTAAAATCAAAACGTGTGAAAATTAAGCTCATGTCGAGTGATGCTGATAATTCAGTCAACCAATCATAGTATGTCACATCTATTTGACAATTTGTTAGCTAATTTTCTGGCTTGCTTTTTTTTAATTCTTAAATTTTTGTTTTTAATTTGTTAACTTGAAAAGGATTCTTTCTATGTTCAAAGAATAACACAAAGACGTGCATACCTTTCCATCTAACCAATTCATAAAAGCAGGTAAGTATCTATGTGCGCAGGCGCTGCTTAAACCTTCAAAATGAACAATTCCTTAGTGCTGCCATCTATAGCAAACTCTTTAACACAATAAATGCGATGCGACCGCCATCTGTTGGATTTTTGTCGAATTGGATACAAAATATCGATATGCGACACCATCGAAATTCAAATTAAAGTAATATAATAGTTAGTTCTTTCTAATAGGAATAGTATAATGTTTATCAGAATGAAGTGAATACTAATAAACATTAAAGTTGCATTTCACTTTTTGAATCAACAGTTTAAGATAATATATCATTATTGAAAAAAAAAAACTATAAGCTTTGCAATTTTTTTTTTTATGTATAAATAAAAATAATTACTTCATAACGTATACCCGCCTAGTATCTATATAATTGTTTATATTAAATACCTAACTCATAAAAATTGTACAAAACCAAAACCTTTCCTTCTTTCCTTTAGCAAAAGTTTTTTCCAGATTCATTAATTATTTTTATTAATTATAATTATTAAAAAGTGCTTCGATTAAACAACGTTTTTATTCAAATTCTTATACAATTTTTGTTCATGTCACAAGTTTAGCAACTTTGTTTCCGCTACTCGATGCTAGATGGCGCTACTAGCTAAACAGTACAATCTCGTAGCATTTCGTAGCACAGAATTGAATTTGAAGTTTTCGTCTGTGATTCTGGATACTAACTTACTTTTTGTTTTAATTTAATAAGAATACCCTGCTTTTTTGCCGAGAGAAAGTTAGTACATACATACCAAAAATTAGTAAATAATAATTATAATTGAGATTTAATAATCTGGAAAAAAAAATTGCCTACGTAGGTATTTAAAACTTCCTCGGGTAAAATACTATCAATAATGTTATAATTTACATTACTAATTATTATGTGGCTTGAATAACAATAATGGTTTCGATCATACCAAAACTATTTGAAAGAAGTTTCACTTGGCTATACAGGGCTTTGTTCTTTGTACTGGGCCAACATGGGCCATTTCACATTAGTTTCTTATGAAAATGCTAATGAGATAAATATATTCTATCTTATTAGAATCGGGAAAAAAATTGAACAGAAGATCCATCTAAATATGTAGCATAAATATAACATACTTACTTATTACTAATTAAATGGCTGGTTCATGTTTATGATCAGGCCAAGTCTGGAGTTTAAAAAAGACCTCTGAATTTAATTTGAAGATTCTTCTCAAAGTAAGTAGTTTGATAGAAAATTCTTCCCACATCAACTTTGTGTAAATTATTTCATCACCTCTCAAAACGGCGAAGGAAAATATCGTGGGGAAACCGGCATGTCCTAGAACCAAAAAGACATGTCACATCAACTAACCTGCACTGGGCTTGCGTGGTGGATTATGGCCTACTCCTTCTCACCGAGAGGAAGCCTGTGTTCTAGCAGTGCCTTATACTGTTTTTTTTTTTTTTGTTTGTGATAGTACCGTACGCAAAATACGCGCATTGACGTGGAGTTACGGACACCAGCCCGTATTACCTATTAACTTATTGATAGTACTCAGTTCTTGCCGACTTTGATAGCATTACCTATATAACCGTGAGTAAAAGAGCCTCCACTTCTCACGAGTGTCGAAAACGACTCCATTCTCGGGCCTACTCTCCGAGTCCGTCAACGAAGAAACAGGCCCATCCGAAAATATTTCGTAACTTATAGTTTGTTACCACTTAATTTTTATACATGTCGAACTTATTTTTTTTTTTTTTCTTAATTTTTATGCTTTAGGTTATCACTGTATTTGAGAATGTTGGTTCACCTGTTATTGGCAACTATATAAGCCCATGACTGTTATCTACTGTTATTTGATATTTTGTATACAGACGCTGTTGGTGTACCTTTATAAATAAATAATAAGTAACTTCGAAGTGAACCCTACACCCGATTAATTAATTTTTTTTGACGGGTAAAAACACATCGCGTGTAAGGACCACTGTCATACCCATCGTGGTGTCATTTATTCAGTCGGGCCCCAAACTGATCTTATGTCCGTAGGTGATACGGAGTAGGAAATACCCGTAATTGTGGATTTCGTGCTTAGGGTGTAGAGCTCCTGGTACCAAGACTCCCGAGATCTCTGTTAGAGCCCAGTACAGTACGTACTATAAAATGATTGTATCATACTTATTTAAAACTATATCTTACTTATTAAATACAATATAAAAAAAATCAAAGACACAATTTCTACCTTAAGTAATAAAAACCGTTTTCTTTAAGAGTGAACGGAAGCTTGAAACTGCAAGTGAAATTAAGTTATTGGAACCACTTAGTTCTTTCCTCGTTACTTGAGAACATCGTTGTAATAATATTACACAAACGTCCGGCGCACTGAGACTAGGTACATCTAGACAGTTGACAAAGTCAAATAGTTTATTTGAGGCCATTAAAAAGCACTTTTGTAAGTCAACATTGGCAAGAAAATAGAATTACTCTAGTCTTTTCTACCGACTACTAACTTGCTAAATGATAAATCTTTGCACTGCGACATTATCAGACTCTAAATAATTCTAATTTTTCAGCTTACGGTTTTTTAAATTTAATTTTCCATTTCTTTCGATCTTCACCAGGTATTTTTCTACTATACCTACACTACCGACGTAAGAGCCTAAGAGCTCCTTAAGTTCTGAGTTAAGCTGCACGATTACTGACAAATGACTGGACAGGTCCACACTGTGTGGACCTCTTTCCTCAAAATACCATTTTAGACACCAATGAAAGCCACAAACTCAAAGGTTCGTGACCTTTGAGTTTGTTTCGACCTTTCTTCTCAGAGTCGTCAGATACCTATAGGAAACGTCGACCCCATCTAGTTTTTAAAATATGATTGACGATTTAAAGTGTTTGTACAAACCTACTTACAGAAATAAATCATTTATAAGAAAACCGAAAATATAAAAGAAAAAAGTAAAAACAAAATAAAATAAAAATCGCTTTTTTTTATTCAGTTGTGCCACTTTTGCTCACAGTGGCAGTACAGTTTACCACAGCAAACATGAAAACGGTAAAGACTTTACTAAGCAGAGAATCGAAAAATATTTTAATAGTTAAGTAAGTTATTAAAATCCACAAACTTAACTGCAATCGGCTTTCTATGACGCCATACTTACTTCATCTATATTTTTCTTAGCCACACTAAACCCAATCACGTATTCCTTCCTTACCTTCTTCAATATTAAATATTAGTAGGATGCGTAACCTATGGAAAAGACGTTGCGTAGCGCCATCTGTCGCGTCACGTAAGCTAAGGTCCTCTCATCTTACGTCACTATAGATTACATAATAATAACTTATCGCGACGATCTCATATATCGACAACAGATGAATTGTTCCTGTCGCTAAAGTATATACATATTTTGCATAGGATGCAGACAGCATGGTTTATAGCATCACTAACTTTTGCCCACGGCTTCGCCCTCGTTATACCTACTAGGTACTGTTGTATACCAGTCCTCTTTCCCTCTCTCCATTTAACTCGATACTTGGCTGGCTTCTATTCATAATCTGCAGACAGGTGTGACGCGACTCTAGTAAAACAATTTCTATGAAAACTTTATAGAAATTGTTCAAGGGGTATCGTATTACCCAGTAACTGGGTTGTGGAGGTCAGATAGGCAGTCGCTCCATGTAAAATACTGGTATTTAGCTGCGTCCGGTTAGACTGGAAGCCGACCTCAACATAGTTGGGAAAAGGCTAGGCAGATGATGATGGTTTGTTTGTATAATAAATTAATATTAAACCTACTTCAAATAAAGAAATATTGATGTTCGTCAATTCGTAAATCCATGCGAAGCAGTGGCGAGTCGCTAGTAGAACCAATCTAAATTGAAGAATATGTACCTATTTTATACTTACCTACTACTTATATTAGTGGTAAGTATTGAACTTTTCCAATAGGATTTATTCGGTAGCAACTGGAATCTGGATTTGAGCCCGTTATACAGCAATAACTGGTGCCCGGTGTACTATCCTTACACCGGGCAAGAGCAGTGGTGGCCGAGTAGAAATAGCCGCGACTTACGAGTTGTAGGTCGTAGGTTCGAACCTAGACAGGCGTTTTACTTTGCGTAAATTATTTCATCACTCTCAAAACGGTCAAGGAAAACATAGTGTCCTATAACCAAAAATTCGAAGACATGTGACATCTGCCAATCCGCACTGGGCCCAGCCCACTTCGTCTCACCGAGAGGAGGCCTGTGTCCCAGTAGTGGTAACATTATAGGCTGATTATGCTCTACCTATACCACTGCCTAACCCTTCGGGAAATATAGGCGCGATGTTATATCCTGTTGATATAAATATCTCGAACGTAATGAGATGTAGGGTTTTGTTTACTCGTCCTTAGGCAGATAAATATTAATAACTTTATTAGAAAAACTACTAAGGTATCTTAAGCCTCGTTTACTCTAGTAGTCTACTAGGAGGTAAGTGCGCTAGGTACAGACGCCAACACATCAAGCTACTACAATCTGTCAAATTTCTTTAATAGATTTTCAACTTTATCGCTAAAGCATTGAGGTTCAAGGTTGATTGGGAAAATTTGACAGTTTCGGGTAGCTTGACTTGCTGGCGTCTGTACCTTTATTTTCATGTCATCTGTTCAATCTGTTATTAATTGTTATCAAACTCGAGCTCAAACTATTTATTTCAAATAAACCAATTACAGGCACTTTTGAATTGTCAAGGGGTCGGGTCAGTCAGAAAGATGAAGCTAGTTGCCCATACCAAAGCAACAACGTTCAAGAAGCTCCACGGACACTCTTTTAAATCAAATTATTATTATCATACTTATTATTGTGGAGGATGTGTACCTAATTACAATTTTTTATCTGTTATATTTATCTTTATGTAGAGAATTAATTTAGGTAGGTACACCACACGAGATAAGTAACCAGGGTCGTCGGATATAATTAAATAAGAAAGCGATGGATGTTTTCGAATGATTTGATAAATGAACTGTTTGTTTTCTATAAATTATATTCGAAAACATCCATTGGTTTCTCTCCTCCGCCATCTCCTTTGATGAGCGTGGTTATATTATCGAAATTATAAACTGTACCTATGGGTAGATATTTATTTATTTATATGTATGTGTATCGGTAGGTAAGTACTTGCGATTCTGCGACATCACGGGTAAATCAAACGACAAAATTGATTAACAAATCGTGGATATTTATTGAAATAAAAATAATAAAAATGAAAAATAATAAAAACAGTTCATCTTTCACGTAGTTACACAATAAAATTTGTCTTAGTTTTTTTCTCTATTTTGTCTCCATTCGTCGTCCTGTCTTTTATTTATCCACAAAAACATGTTAATATTAAAAATGGGAAAATTAATCACAATTTTTTGTAAGGTTTTTTTCTCATTTTACAATCTAACTATTTTACCAACGACACAAGAAAATTAAAAAAACACGATAACATTAATTTACTGTTTCGACTGTACAAGTTTAATACAACTGGGTGAGAGAGAGTTGGTGAAACATTTAAATGATTTCAAACATCCCAAATATGATTTATAAAATATTTTTACCTAACAACCATTTTATTTATTAAAAAAAATGATTGCTTGAAAAAATATTTTTAAAACACAAACAGGTAATGCCCAAATAGCTAGGTCTTGTTCACACAACGTTAGTAAACATCTATAGAATACTGTCTCTTGTACTAACATCGTCTGAAGAAGACCTAATTAGTGAGGAGACAGATATGGACGACAAAATGTTTCTATTATAATTTACTTATAATTATCTAATATAAATTCTATAATTTACATTAAGTACGTATACTGAAAGATTTCACACTTGGACTAATTTAGGTACGAATGAAATTCACGAAGAAATTATTTAAAAAAATAAACTGGAATATTGGTTTCAGTCTTAATAAAATAACAAGCTTCCACAAGAAATAATAGCACATGAACGAATATCGATCTCACAGTGATAATTTTAATTTAATAATTTAATCGCTAATTAAACATACAAGTACCTCATTACGAATAACACCTACCATTAATCGATTCCAATTTCGCTTTCTACAATGCTTAAATAAATTATCGATTACAGGAAACTCACCGTTTTCTCACCAAATTTTGTTATAATCCTTGAAATATTATCGTCTATAAATATGAACATCAATAGGTAGGTACTCGATTTACACAAATAAACTTACATCAAATATGTACACAAGTTTTTTTATCTAGGATAGGAAACATTTCGCTTATTATTGTACACGATATACTAAAATTACGAAACAACTTACTCGTCAAACACATACTACATCAAACTATGAAGATCCTAGAAAATACTGGAAAGAATTCTAATTTAATTGACACTATACAGCTTAACAACTAAAAAGTAAGTATATTTAAATCAACGTAGCTAACTTTGGCATTGGTTTCCACATTTTTTCTATAAATAAAAAACATGTCAAAACAAGATCGAAATTATGTAACATAATACCGCAGACGTACTTACAGCTTCCGAACGAACAAAAATGATAGAAAAACACTAACATCAACAATGCAACGGGAATCAACACTGTTCAGTACGAAGAAGATATGTCACTTACGATTACAGTAACTAAATTAATGCCCTTCGGTGCAAACTTTTGGGCTCATATTGCGTGCGTTTAAACAATAATTCGCCAATATTCAATCCTTAAGACTAGAAATTGAACATAACTCGGCCTAAGTCCGGTCGACGCGATCGTCCGTATCTTGCGTACTTCGTGGGGTAACGCGACGGAACACGTGACCGGAGTAGATCTTAGAAGATCTGGCTGGGCGGCGCGGGCGGCGGCAGGCGGAGCCCGCCCCACGGGTAGAGTCACGACGCCTCGTCACGGCACGCGTTAGAGTCATCGGATAGAGCTAAGGGAGCACCATTACTTTGATTCACAACACACTTCCGCATATGCTTTTCGAGCGTTGACGGCACGGAGAAGGGCATCTCGCAAAACCGGCAGCGGTAAACGTCCTTGCCCAGTCGTCCGTGCGTCTTCATGTGCCGCGTGAGCTTGGAGCTCTGTGCGCACGCGTATGAGCACAGTTCACATTTGTATGGCTTCTCTCCGGTGTGCGACCGTCGATGAACCGTTAAGTTTGAGCAGTTCTTGAAGACTTTCCCACAGAACTCGCAGGTGTCGTTCCGCCGTCCCTCTTTCGATTTCAATAAAGGGTTCTGCAGTAAACCATTACCGCTATTTTTGAGGCCATCGAATATATTGTCGGGCGGTCTTTGCGCGTGCAAGGTAGGTAACCACCAACCCTCTCCTCTATCCATGTCCAATTTGATACGTTTGGACGCTTCAAAAGGGTTCTCAAAAGGGTTGAAAAGAGGATGCGGCTGAGGTGGCATTTTCGCAAATTCCTCTTTCAAACGTAGCGCAGCGGTCGGTGGCATACCGTTTGGTTTGTCACTGGGTGGGCCATTGTTATTGTCTCTATCCTTAGCTAGCTGCCACTTCAGAGAATTCCCTGATTCTTGCAAAGCCTGTTTGAAAGCTTCACTATATTGAGCAATGTTAGATAATCCAAACTTGTCCATCAATTCACCAACAACTGAGGCACTCGGTGGATTGTTGGGCATAATAGGTGTCTGTTTTCTTGTAGGCGCAGACGGAGCACTACTATTTGAGACAGTTAGGTCTTCCGCCTCCTCAACGTCATCTCCATCTTCGTTATCTTCCTCTTCTTCCCCATCTAACTCCTCATCCTCCAATTCGTCATCAGAGTCGTCTTCACCAGTGTCACCACCTGATTCGCCCTCTTCCGTATTCGCGTCAGGCGCTCTATGCACTTTCATGTGTCGTTTTAATTTGGATGCCTTCTCAAAAGTTTCGTCACATTCTGTACATTTAAAAGGTTTCTCACCTGTGTGTGAACGCCGGTGTACGATCAGGTTGTTTTCGAATCGGAATTTCTTTCCACAAAATTCACAGGAATGAACTCCTTCATCTGTGTTGCGCTTGGATGGTGGCGTTGATGTCGGACGCTCCGTAGGCGGTGCGTCGGCTGCCAGCGCGAGTGGTTCAATTCGACGTTCGGGTGAAGTCGAACTGTGCGGCCTCGTGGCGTCGCGAGGCGCGTCCACCGTTCCGGGTCCGGCGCCCACCGGAGGAGTCTGTCCGACTCTGGAGGGCGACGGGGAAGCGAACGGAGGCGAATGCTTCCTGGGGCTAGGAGAGCTGGAATTGCCTGTGGCCGCCCCTGGACTGGTCGTACCGGCCAGTTGCCGCAAGCGCTGCGAGTAAAAATCCAGCTGGGGTTCAAGTGAAAGGGGCTGAGATACGGGTGGGGCCCTGTCTCGGCCCGATACCGACGTTGGTACGACCGGGGGCCGGTCTGCCGGTGATGGGAATGCCTGGTGTGGAGGCATTGAGTTCGCCGCCACAGCAGCAGCCGCGGCTGCTAAGTTGAGACCATGGTGGCGGAACTGCTCTGAAACGAGCTGCTCCATTCTAAATCGGTGATCGTGATGGTTGGGCCGCGCGAACAGCGGCGTTGGAGGAACTGAAGGATGAGCCAATGGCGGTAAGCTGCCTGGTAATGGCATCCTGAGTAGTCCACCAACTCCAAACGGCGAATGCATGTCTGGAGGTGGCAATAAAGGGTGGTGGCGCAAGCTCGGTGGTGGTAATGGCGCGCCACTGGAGGAGCAGCCCGAGCTCGACGAAGAAGTACTTGACGTCGAGTGGTTCTGCTTGTTCGGTTGTTGTTGCGGCATCGCCTCCACGTAAATCTTGACGCCATGCACGTGTTGCACGTGCTGCAGTAGCCTCCACGCGGAATGAACACGCGCTTTGCACGTCGAGCAAACATAGTTGCTTGGTTCTGTGGACAAGAAGAAACACCGGTTACAAACACGTAACATTAGACTGATCGACGAAGATGGAAACGCTTTCCGATGTAAGATTTACAGCAATATTAACAGGGGCAAAGTGTCTAGTAATAGCTCTCACATATCGTAGTGTTGGGCCTAGTGGGTGCGTGGTACGCATGCTAAGCAGTCAGAGGTCCAAGGGTTGGTGCGAGCGGTGAGTGATCGCCGCTCCGTGTCTCGCGTGATTCATGCACCTCTAAAATCTTATGAAATATACGCGGGTTGAGATCACGTACGCACGCGCGGGTTAAGACGGTTGATATTGAAATCTATGTATGTAACACTGGCCCGCTAAGGGAAAAATGAATAGAGGCTTTTTTTATTAAACGGTAGCTTAGTTGCCTTTCTTTGAATATGGCCATATGTACGGAGTGAACATTTGCGAAAACTCTTATCGTCGCTATAGAACCTCGCAACTGCAATTATTGGTCAATTTTACATTTTGATGCGAAATTGTCCATCACGCAATTTTCCATCTTTCTGATGATACCTTGTATGTACAGGAGGTTTACTTCACTTAAAAACTGACTTTAAGTGACATCTCGAACAAGACTTTGAAGCACTTTGGAAGGTGGGACCTTGTAAGTTTAATAGACACCAAGCATGCCAAGGTGATTTTTTTATGTACATACAAGAAAACATACGGTATTTTATTTAATATCCAATAAAATAACCAAAAGCATGCAATATACATAAAATTATCGAAACAGTTTTTTGTCTCTCCTGGAAAATTGGCAGGTTCGTATTTACGAGGTGTCACATCTAGAGCGACGTTATGTACCCTGCCTATCGAATGACTAACTAAATACACAAATAAATACAAAAAGTCCTTTTGTTTTTTGGTCACTTAGGCGTCGAAGCACTCGTCTGCTTCTTCTTTTCGTGTCGATGGTACTCTTCTTCGTTATTTTATATTGTTTGAGCCCAGTGGGTGGCGACGTTAATTACGGCATCAGTGGCACTCATTAATTCGTCCAAGGTGCAGGTGAACGGGTACTTAGGGCACTCCAGCAAGTGGGGCATTGTCTGATTAGAGCATATTAGTACTCATCTGCATCGCTGTCATTCGGCAGCGTGCCCAAAAGATTGGCAGCATTGTCATGTTCAATGGCAATGCTAATTCTTTGGCCAAAGAACGAGCTAGCCCCTTGCTCACGTGAAGTGTCAACCTACCTATCTAATTTCTTGTCGGTTTTTCCAGAATCATAACTATTTTATTATTTACTTTTATAGTCTTTTATTGCCATGACTTTTAAAACATTGCCTATATGTATAGCCTAATTAATTGGTTCCGCTCTATAGTTCAGGAGATGCGGTCAAGGCGCGTCCATCCCGCCTTACTCTGACAGTAATTTGATTGCTCATTGTTAACCCGAGACACATTTTATTGTGAAGACAATCACGTCCCAGTGATCTCGTAGTGATGTCGGAAGATCACTTTGTATTTCTATCGACTATAAAACTACGGCTAGTTTTAATAGATATTAGTGTAAGACCTGACGTGATAAACGATTTTGACAATCTTTATGTAGGGTATAGTTTTTATGGATTTACAAGAACAAATATTTTCTTTTTTTTTAAGTGTTATGCAACATAAATTTTGATTCGATCATTATTTCACAAATTAGTGCGGCATAGACAAAGTATTAGATATTTAATCATATTAATCCGTATCCCTGAAACTTATCAAAACGCACCATTCTCATTTAAGCCGAAATTTGCAAATAATATTGCAATCAATTTGCCTTAACTGAAAAATGACATATCAAAATTAAATTATCTAATCCCAAAGACCATGACTGGTACGCAAAGGATATTAGGTAAGTAGTTACAATTAATTTAATTTATCGACTTTGCGCATCACTAGACGGTGGGCGCGGCAGATAAGCGATCTTCACTGTTAAGACGATTATTGAAATGTAACGGTCAGATTGTGACCGACCGGAAAGATGACACGTACGGGGTGTTCACTTTAAGTTGAATTATTTTCTGTACGAACAATTTATTACTGCATTATTCTAATTAAACAAATTAAGAATGATGCAGATTATGAGTGTTATGTGTCGAAAACATTATTTTATCTTTTACTATTTATTTTATATATTTCATATATGTTTACCTAAACATATATGAAATATATAAAATAAATAGTAAAACCTAGCTAAAGCTAGTTAAAGATAAAGCGCTATACCTATAGCGCTTTATCTGTAACTAGCTGCACCCCGCAGTTTCACCCGCATAAGTCCCGTGGGAATATCGGGATAAAAGTATCCTATGTGTTAATCCTGGTTATAAATTATCTGTGTACCAAATTTCATCTACATCCGTTCAGTAGTTTTGCGTGAAAGAGTAACAAACATCCATCCATCCATCCATCCATCCATACAAACTTTCTCATTTATAATATTAGTATCTAAGATCATAATTAACATACTCAGTATCTAATCTTTTCACAAATCTTCTATTACAATCATAATTTGCACATTCCTTCATATCACAATAATGTACACGTACACACGGCTGCACATCTAACTGTTACATTTCCAGTTTTAGCTGACCTCGCATTGTATAGGTTTTTCGTACAATCAGAAGTCGGCTTATACTGGTTGTACTAGCTTTATGTGAAGCCGTGCGTACCTACCAGTTGAACATCCTAATGCATTAGTCACCGTAATTAATGAAAAGTGAATGAATCTGACAAGTGACTTTAGTAAATTAAGGTCACAAAAATAAAACATTCAGTTTTTCTGTGGTATTCTTATATACATTTCTTTTATGGTGATCTTATATTCTTACACACATTATTTATGTTCTACAATCATTATTTTATTTTTTTGGAAGGAAAACGGAAAGGCCTTTGCCCAGCAGTGGGACACAAAATAGGCTAACAAAAAAAAAACCTCTTGATCGATCGTTCTGCTAATACGCCAATAGGTACAATTAGAGTCAGACGTAACAACTTGACATCACTCTGTACACGGATTTATCGCGATATCAATATTGTGACCTTTTTGTCCCGAGTTACCGACCATTGTTCATTGTGTTGAGTTTTGGTCATCATACGGTACCTACTGGACGGCTAGGACGATATATTTAAATACATATTTTAAAATCCTTTTAGTATTTTTCCTTTTTCGGACAATGTTTTTTACTACAGCGGGGTAATTACGTAACACAATAACAGTAGGAATGGCTTCCATTTTCTAACCTACTGGGCTCACACTGTATAAAAAAAACAAAAAGTATGAGTAGTATCATTACGAAAAGAAGATAAAGATTTTCTCAGTTCAACCACATTCATTACGTTATTTACGTTGTTGAGCAGATTTTGTTTTCGAACATATGAAGCAATGGATTAATGGAAGCAATATCCTTCGAAATAATTCGGATTGTGATTGATAGTCTGTTAAGCAATTAGTTTGCAGGTTTGTTATAAAACGATTTAGGTAATCGTTAGCATAATAAGCGCCTTGCTAATTCCATCGTGATTCTTCAACCGGATGGGGCAGAACTGGAGACTCTGATATTGGGCCTTAGGAATAAATGTTCCACTGGCTGGGACTCAATACCGATGCAATTACTTAAGTTATCCAAACACAAATTCTCTTCTTTAATGAAACTTTTTAATAAAAGTTTTTTTTACAAGGTTCACAAAGTTCACAAGGGTGATCTCACTCGAGATGAAGTTTCAAATTCTATAATTTGAAACCTATTTCAGTCCTTCCATCACTCTCCAAAATCTTAGAAAAAATATTGAACAGCAGACTCATGAATTATCTTGAAAGACACAACATTTTATCAAATTGTCAATTTGGTTTTAGGCCGGGGAAAAATACTGAAGATGCCTTGAGTACACTAACGGACTTGTTACTGCCCAGGTTGATTCCAACAAAAATGCTTTCCTCGATTCCTCGACCTAGCCAAAGCATTTGATACCGTCTCGATTCCTGCCCTTGTGAACAAGTTAGAACGCATTGGTATCCGGGGTAATGCGCTCATGATTTTGAAAGATTTTCTAAATTGCCGCACTCAAAAAGTTAGAATCGGTAATAATGTTAGTGCCGCTGCTCCAGTGGTTTATGGGGTCCCACAAAGCAGTATCCTAGACCCAAGTCTCTTTTTAATTTATATTAATGACCTATGTGAACAACAACTTCTAAATGGGAAAACTTTTACTTATACTGATAACACAGCCCTAGTTTTTCATGGTGATTCATGGGACGAGGTCAAGCAAATATCTGAGGTGGGACTTCATCGAATCAGTCCATGGCTTAGCATAAACTTGTTAACTTTAAATCTTCCAAAATCACGTACGTACAGTTTTCGTTTGCCAAAATTATACCACCTAATGTTGAACTTAAGGTACATACTTGTAAATACTCGCCTAACACAGATTGGTCATGCCTTGTAATAACAAAGTCTACCGACGTTAAATATCTTGGGGTTGTACTGGATGAAAGATTGAGTTGACGTCCACATATAGACAGGATAACAGCTCGTACTAGGAAGCTTATATGGGTGTTTAGACATCTGAGGCATGTGTCCGACTTTGAATTACTACGGGCTGTTTACTACGCTTTAGCTCAGTCACTTCTTGGGTATTGTGCTGTTGTGTGGTGAGGGGCCTGCAAGACCTTAGTGATACGCTTAGAAAGAGAAGAATGGTCTTTATTAAAAGTCAGACACACAGGCCATATAGATTCCCAACAAAAACCTTGAACGAATCATGCCAAGTGCTTACAGTAAGACGACTGTATTTACTGCAACTCCTCACTAGGCAACACAAAATGACCCCATATAATGCTCCAGTTTACCACAAAAAGCGTACGTACCTACTATCAGAGACGTGTGTGCCTACCATCAGTCGAATGTCATACAGCATCTGCTAGGCGACAGCAATTCTTCATGTCTACATACATATATAATAAAATAAATACAATAAAAAACTGCCACCCGCTTTCATATCGTGAAACCAGAATATCACTAAAGCAGTGGCTACTTGGTTTAGACTATGACCAAACTGAAAAATTGCTACCCTGAACTCACTCCATTTTAGGAATATAAATGTACACCTCACACATTCACACATAATTAAACATCATAAAACACAATACATATTCCTACATCAACACTTCACACTAAAACTCTACAGATAAACACATCCTTAACAATTTGCATCTTTTCTCTTGCTTTTGTGACAACTAATGGGAGAAGACACTGCCTCCTGCCCCTAACACAGGTCTTTGAACCTAGCTCAGGAGTCAAGGATAGGTCTTGTGTAGTTTGATGGGATTTTTTTTTTTTAATCTGCAACCACATCGTCATCATCATTATTTCAGCTGAAAGACGCCCACTGCTGGACATAGGCCTCCCCCGAGCACCGCCACTATGACCGGTTCTGAGTAGGTACCCTAATTCGTCAATTTGATGTCCTTTTGTAAAATAGACCACAGATTCAAAATAAAATATATTTTATCAACAGCTCAAATTCGTATTTACATGTCTAAAAGTGATTTTCAACCACAAAAAAAAAACAATTATAACTAAAAATTAACCAGCAATGACTAGCTAATTCTTTTATCGCTATTATTGATAACCGAACAATCTATTCCTCACAATTTAATCATCGATATATCTGCTAACCGTACGAATAGCGTCACTACTACGTCATAAGTAGGGTCAACATAACCACCGGTGGTAAATAGAACCAATTCGATTGATACCGGATTACAGCGATTACTGAGCGGTTGTAATTTTCAATCGGTGGTCGATACCATCTGTGGTCATGTGTGGTTGATAATTAAGTGTGGTAAAAGACGCGTGGGCTGGCGTTTGGGTGGTCGGCTGATGGGATTAAACGGTGTATGGTTTAGTTCGCGATTCTAAGACGCATAAAAAAGTAGAACTTGGTACACATCCTACTATCCTCCTAATATTATAAACGCGAAAGTTTGTATGAATGGATAGATGGATGGATGGATGGATGGATGGATAGATGGATGGATGTTTGTTACTCTTTCATGCAAAAACTACTGAACGGATTTGGATGAAATTTGGCACACAGATAGATTATATCCAGCATTAACATATAGGATACTTTTTATCACGATATTCCCATGGGATCGAAACTTATGCGGGTGAAACCGCGGGGCGTAGCTAGTTTAATGACAATCATAATCATTTATTTGCAATAGGTATTTGGTACAGTGTTTGATTTTAAAGTCAGTAATTAAGTACAGTACCTAGTGTAGTGTTTTAGAACATGAGGATACTCAAAATGTCTGAGTAGTACCGCTAAAGAAGCGAGAGACTTATCTGAAGTCTTACTTACGTAAATATCCGTTAACCTTACTTACGTTTCAGATTTTAAAATATTTTATTTTCAGTCCGTCAGTCAGTCAGTAAATGCAAGACGAGTTTTTAATACAGCATAAAGCTCTGATCAGACGGTCATAATCTGTTATAAACTCAAACTTGAAGCATTTATTTCAAATAAACCAATTACAGGCCATTTTGAATTGTCAAAGGATCGGTCAGTCAGAAAGAGGAAGTTACCCATTCAAAAGCGTAGTAGGTACCTATCGAGAAGTACGGGCAAGAAACTCCTCATAACATTTTCCAATTTCATATGGAGAGTTTTAAAAACTTAATTACCGATTTAAACCATAAACTATCGCTACAAGAAATATCAATACGTTACAGAATCGTCCGGAAAACGCACCGGTTATCCGGCTACGAGAAAAAATGTGTAATGAGCGTTTCGATTTCAAAAGGCAATCGCTGATTACCGGGCATTGTGTGGGCTGGGAACCACCGGGAGTGAAATTTTTAAACACGGGGAGCTCTGTGGAGCTGGGGATTCCGAAGTGACCCCACCACCCACCGGGTGGACGTTTAGCTCGGGAAAGCGTATCCGGTTGTCGCGGCCGTGGAGTATCGTAATTTATGTATGCATGCAGTTTTTCGGTAATTTTTATTGGGTGTGAATTATAAGTTGGTGATGTACGGTAAAGTGGTGTTTTGTTTAGATGATTGGCTCAAATGAATGGTTAGAAAATGTAGGTTATTTTCTTTATTTTTTATTTGAATGTTTTGCTATGTAATGCAGCGGTTAATTTGTGTGAATTTGTGAAACCCAGAAAAAAATACCTACAGCCTAAATTTTATTAAAAAGAAACTGTAACGAAATCGTGGGATGGCTCATACTTATCATAAAACAAAGATTATTATATTTTAAACTTAAAAAAACACCTTGCCCAACTAAGTAATACCGTACTACAAATTAATTTCTCATCTCTCTACAATTTATAAAAATCTAGAAACACAAACACATTTCGCAGGAAAAATAAAACTTAAAACTGAAAACGCGAAATTCTAACGGCCCATATAGAACATTCCTCGACCGGAAGCCGCCAGCGCTGCTTCCGGCGACGACAACAGTTGTTCGCACCCCAGCGCCTCTCGCGGACACCACTAGAAACTACAGACAACCGGAGTGTGTACTACAGCGTTGTTTATTTACTTAGATATACAGGTTTAGGTGTATGTGTATGCTTGATTTTGCTGAGAGTGTAAAATGTATGTGAAGGGAAAGATTTTCTCTTCAGTTTTTCATATACCTAACTAAATTAAAGTATGTGTGTGTATCTGATTAATAAAATAACCTAATCCATTGCAATCTTTCTGAAGGAAAATGAAAAGAAAATCCGACAATCCCAATTCAAACAAGAAGCCGTTACAATCAAACCACCAATCGTTCGAACGCCGAACAATTAACGATCATTTCCGAAGCGAAGTTGAACTCAAAAATGCGTTCTTTATTTGAATCTATGCGAAATCTGAAATAAGAACGGCGTTCCGTAGAGAGTCGCCATCGACTTGTTATGCGGCGGATGTCCGTCGCGCCGCTGCGCTGAATGACCGCCTTCCCCTTCCGCCCGCGCTCCACTACCCCCCCTTGAGATTTGTATAGACTGCCAGCGATCAGCGGGGCATGAAAAGGTTAAGATGGAGGGGAGTATACTTTTTAGTGAATAAAAAGGGTGGGGAAAAGTGGGTTTGGTTTTTGAAAGTTAAAGATTTGCCAAGCTGATGGTGATATGGTGGATTTTATTTGAAACGTCGATCTTTTCATTGAAAAAAGATATGATTTTCGAAGTCATATGTACAGTAAGGGGGTTTTCCCTTTACTGTATACATAGACAATTTAATAAAAGTATTTTCCAACAGAGTCTGGATTTGTGCCCGGTTGATGACAATAAGCTCGCCCCTTACATGGGACTTAAAAATAACTGGCGAAATGTGAGGCGAACTCTGCCTAAACCTTTGGGAATCATCACATAACGTCTTGACGTTATGTCGTTGTGTGCTCATTCATTAGACACTCAACAGCACATACAAGACACATTTTCCATTTTCTACTAGAGTCTTAAGATAAACGTCGTTTTGGGGTCAATCCAACCCGCTCACAGCGGGCACCTAGCCTTACACTAGTGCGAAGTTATAACCCCGAATGGTGCAAATTGTGACCCATAACTAGGAGACATGTTGTTGTTCGTGGAGAAAAATAAAATTTCCCAAATACAACTTTCCTGGCCAGAACTGGTTGGTCGCCAAATACAGTGAATGCTTGTAAAGATATACTGTTTCGATTTAAAGCTACGTATGTATCAGCATTTTCTTTGAGAGTTGCATTTTCATGTACTTGCATCTGTATTCAGTTTGTTTACGTAAAATGTTACTGTAAAATTGGAATGCATAGAAGTTACACGCGGCCGGCACGTGCACACGATTATTGCTTGAATGTGGAAGATGCGTAAGGCGTTTTACATGTCCACAAAGAATGTCTACCTTCTTCGGAGAAAAGAAAGTGTTCTTATAGAATTTAAAAAGTTAATTTGGGTCTGGGCTGGCCACGTCTGCCGTATGCCCAATAAGCTGTGGATCAAGATAACCACCACGTCGAGCCCTGAAACAGCTAGAAAGCGTCGCGGCAGACCCCGTAGAAGATAGCGGGACGAGCTGGACAAAACAAACGACCAGTGGAAGTCAGAAGTCTGGAAGTCTGGAGTATGGTCTGGTGGAGTCTGGAAGTCATGGGGAGAGGACTTTGGTCGGCAGTGGGATGATGCAGGCTAACAGTAACAGAAGACCAATAGAAGGTTCAGAAGTTTATATATCGAAAAGTATATTAATCACCATAGCAACAGCCTGATATAGTGTATGCAGGCACAAGTACAGCACCTTATCACAATCTGAATCATTTTGAAGGATAGTACTAATCCATTGCTTTATATATTCGAAAAATGTGTCTGCTCAACAACGTAAATAACGCAATGAATGTTGTTGATCTGTCAAAATGGAAGCCATTGTTACTGATAGTATGTTACGCAGTTAACCTGCAGGGCACAATTAAATCCATTCATATAATAATAAATATTCAAGCATATAAATCCGTAATAATATTCAAGTAAATAAAATTTTCCATACAATATTAGCTGCAGATCATTAAGAAAACGTGACGTCATTCAATGCCGTCTGGGTCATAAGGACGCAACTGAAAAAAGAATTTGTGACTTATTGTTCAAATATATGTACACTTATTGACCGATTTGACCGACAATGCGGAGGACACAAGTGTTTTGCGAAATAACAAAAGGTAATGGTGAGCTATGTATGAAATGACCCCGACTCGAGTTGTTACTGACAATTAATATTCCGTAATAAGTGTTGAGGTAAGAAAAACTGAAGAAGTATATGGCTTTGTGAATGGATATTTTTTCTTGGTTTCATAACTTTTGTTTTGTTGGGAGGTAACAAAAGGGCTGGTTTTTAATGGTCTTCTTATTTTCATTTAGTAGGTACCTTGTAACTTTATAAACTAAAGTATGAGATTAGGTTTATAGGTATGTGGTCTCATCTATAAACCTAATCTTTCCCATTCCTTCATTTCTTCATTTTCCCTTTATCGTTGAAATTAAAATTTATCGATGAAATCTAATAAAGCAGTTTTTTTTTATTTATTTGTAAGTTAGTAATTTAATTTAATAGCAGCTTATGTAAATAGAATGTGTTATACAATTGTGTATAAGCATTTCATTCATCATTCAGGTCATTTAAATGTGTATGAAATAAATATTTCGATTATCATAAAATAGAATATATAACACCGTTTAATAATAATAAAATACTAATTAGCTAAACATTCAATAAAGCTGTCACCGGTACGTCTATTGGCCGCTCCCAAAAGCGGTAAAACAGTGATTTTTGTAAACTATCACATTACTCCACAAATTGTTACAACGTTGACACCCTCGCAGTTACTCCCTTATGTAAGTATAGCATCAGTGTTTTAGAGGGAGGAATTTTATTGGTCAGAATTATTTCAAAAAAATTAGGGAAAATTAGCATAGCTATTTATACGAATGAATATTTGTTCCAAAATGAGGTAGAATAAAAAAGTAATTAATTGTACCAAATGGATATCATAAAAATCTAAACAGTAAAACTCTGATTCTCAAAAATGTAAGAAGAAAAGTAGTTCAAATCAATACCTTGAAAAGTATTCAAGATAAGGACGAATATATATTGATTTAATGTACCTATTGAAGAAAACAATTAATTTTCATAAATCTGTTTCTTTTCAGGAAGATTATTCAAGTGTAAATGTGTGTGTGTGTGTGTGTTGTGTGTCAAGAGGTAGAACTGATGAAAAATGTCTAATTACTATCAAAACTATATATACTATATATGGAAGAAAATATATTCTCCAAACTAAAACCAAGCAAACACTTAAACATACAAGTAATTCAACAACCCCTAACATCTCGAGACATGTTAACACGTCACGTCCCGAGACCCAAAATCAAGACACAAATGTTCACAAAAATTCGTCTCCGACACGTTGTGTGGGGCTATTTTAAACTCATAATAACTTGCCGACACATGTGTGACGACCATTACCACATATTACAAAAAATGTTGGAAAAACAATAAAATTTGAGGGAGGGTAGGTGGACGCTTTAAAATTGATTCAGCGCACCGATGCGTTTAAGTGTTGCTTGTTTATTTGGAGAATATATTATATTATAGCCCTAGCTTCTGCCCGCGACTACGTCTGCGTGCCCCCAAGCTGCCGCGTCGCATCCCATCGCCCACCCGCGCTATTACTTCGTTTTCGCTTAGAGTTCTTTCTCACCTTTTTTTGCTGGGTTCCTAGGAGTCTTAGCGTGATGTAAAATAGCCTATAGCCTTCCTTAGATTAAAAAAAATATATTCTGATTACTATTATGACTTGGCCTATTACCCGACTCCGGCTTGACGCTGACTTCTGGGACACCCTGTGTGGTTTCATGTTGTACTATCGCCAAAAACTATATCTGACCATTTTGAAAACAAAATCCCATGCAAATGATGACCACAGCTGCGTCCGTAAGTAAAACAAAAGAGTATCCTTTTTAGCTCGACTGTGCTGCAAGCAGGAATAGTCCTTACGGTGGTCAGATATAGGTTCTAGCGATAGTATATGCTAAGTAATGTCTAGTAGTCAAGTGTCCAATAGAGCAAGTTTTAGCTTAAATAGTTGCAGACGTCATTTAGCTCAATATTAGTTTTAAGTTTGGAGCATCATCCAAAGTCTTCTACATCTTCTGTAATACCATTAACCTCATTAAACTATACTCTCTATATCACATGTTTGGTCTTCTTAAATACTGGTTCTATCATAGTCATTAGTTTCTTCATTACAAATAGGTTTTCAATTTCCTCCTATTTTGTATCCTTATCAAAAAATAGTTGTTTCCCGTATCCATTACTCAATCTCCTTAGGTACGAGTATATCATATTATATCTCTATGATCTGAACACCCACACTTCAACAGGACATACCTCAACTAATTAGTCACATCTAACCCCACATCTGCACAGCTATCAATCGAAACGCAAATTTTAATTAACGGATTCCGCAAACGGTCACATCGCCCCCACGTGGACGGACACAAAGCAAGTATGACAGCTATTCAACTGCACAGTGCACCGCACAATGCACCACAATCCTTTAAAATTCCTAACACATCACATAGGTCTATCTATAACCACATATCTACCAAAATCTACCAAATCCAACGGCTGAAAGTCGAGAGGCAATCTATCATAAAATAAATCTATGATATATTTACACACACTGAATGCATTATCACCATTCCTAAATCAGCTATCAACGGACTCTTTTCACTAAAAGGGTGAGGTTCACTATAGAAAAGGTTGACCCCTCATAAAGACTTATCACCTCATATACAAAATAAGGTTATACTAATCCAGAAGCTCTCGAACAAAATGCAGATTTACGCATCAGTGTTAGGGATCAAATTTGAATGGACAGCACCCAGCAGATGGGATCTCGTCAAAGTTAGCGGTAGTTTTTTCACAACAATCTCTCCTCGGACTTAACTTACGTTATCTCGCCCACGAACGTCGCAAGGAATAGAAACCTGCACGTACATAATAAGGACGATATTTCTAAAGAAATTTAAATTCGCCCGCAAAGGTCCCCGAGATAGGATTAAAGATTGGGCGCCGAGATGGCCCTTTTGTGGCCGACCCTTAAGAAAACATGTCTTGATATGGAAATATCTTGGACGGGAGTTAATCGAGGAATCATTTGCGGGGGCGATCATTTATCAGAAGTACGGTTTATGAATGCGTAATTAGTTCACAGATAAAACAGCCCCGCAGTCCGTTTCAAATTCATTGTTGACGTTTATTTCGCGCGAGTGGGCAAGTAAAAAGCGTTCGCTTGTTTGGGCCGCAGCAGCTGACCGTTTTAAGGTGCGCCAGACCGTGCATGTCGGGTTAAAACGATAATTTCATCTGGGGTTCCTGCACAAATCAATACGGCTATCATTGTCCATGCTTCATTCAGAGGGTCATTGAATACAATTAAAAAAGAGCTAAAAATAATCTCTTTACAAATAAAAAATCAGACCAGTCAACCCGTGCAGGAGGGAGAGAATGGATAAATTCCAAAAAATATTTAGTTTCCACATTGTTACATGAATACGGAACACATATCCGCTCCGACAATCCTTCATTAATTCGTAAACCAAACAAAGAAGACCAAACACTGGACTCATCCACACTTGATACAATATTTGTTTTGATACAAGCAACTGACATTGGTTCACTCCGTTTTGTGATGGTAATGACTCTGGCGACACTTTGTGGACACAGATTCTTATGTCGCGTCGACTAACAGCTATTGTTACCTCTAAACATCACCTGAACGAAGTAAAACAGGCGATAATTGCAGAAACTTCAACTTCCCAAATACGTAAAACTCCTAAATACGTTCACAACTGAAAGGACACGCGATAGTCACGAGACAAACTTCCCCTCACATTTCACAAAGTCGCAGACGTCATGTCTAAAATTAAAACCCACTTATTCCAAAGCCGCCACTTAGCCACCTTCCCGTTTATACAAAAACTAAAAATATCCACAAGCATTGTGTCACGCTTAAAGGAGTTCCATAGGTCACGGCAAACGCATAAGCGTGTACCACGTGTCAGGAACACGCCAAACATTTTTTATCTTTGAAAAAATTATAAAAGACCGTTTCTAACAATGGGACCTCGGTAGCATCTTTGACAATTATAATATCGTAGCCATCGGGACACGGGCAGCCATTAACGCCCAACGGATAAAACTCGACATTGAACTGTAATGACGATGTAGAAAGGTTCAATATTGAACAGATTATTCATAAAACATGAGCTCTTTAGTCATCGACGCGACCACGGTTAATGTAAGGGTCATCACAAAAGGCAGATGACAACAATACGCGTGCGTCAATCGTGTGCTCATGCAAATAATTTTTTTCTCCTAAATCATCCCCTTTATCTGTTCGTACAGCGATGGGGTTAATTAATATGTACGGAATAATACAATTAAAATTAAGATCCCTTTTTTAAGTTGGCACGAGGTCGCGACTTTCTGTCACCATTAGAATTATGTTCTTGTTTTGACAATAAGCTTCCGTTATGAATGCGGTTTTAAAAGTCGAGTGGATTTATGGACTTGGCTCTATTGTTTCTTGTTATCTATTTAATATATTGCTATATTTTATTGTGATGGGGCCCCCGTGGTATATTGAAACTGGTTGGTTTGACAGCTCAGTCGAAAGGGTTAATATGAACGTTTAGGATAAACCCAATAATCCGAAACAACCGGTGCTGAAGCCAACCTGCAATTGACACTTGGATAGCGCAACCCCGATATACAGCAACGCAATAACGTCACATTTAGTGTCCAGATACAATACAATGACGTTTCATATCCATTGGATTATCAAACTTAACTTTATATCTAGTAATCGGATGATATTTTTATCAACACGTTAAAAACAGTACGAAATGGTTTATTTCGCCTTTGTTTATCAGTAAGATGAGTGGTTGGCGATTGCTATACATATAAAGATGTGACATTACGTGACCAATATAAATAGATTTGCGTGGGTATACAGTTATCTTTTTCCTTAAACTTTTCCACCGCAAAACGAGTTCGTTCTCAAAAAAAATCATCAAAAATAAAACTTACATTTCCGAATATAATTTTCGCGGTTTAAAAATAAACTTTATTTAGCAACAGAACAGCTACAATTACGGACGAATTATTAATATTTTTTCCTTCTCCTTTGTAAGTTGCTATTTCACAGCAGTTGACAGAATGCGGGTCGAAAATTTTGAACGGTGCACAATTTTCGGGTTTAAGGAAGGCTTTGTTGTGCAACGGGTTTAATACAAAAGTGTCAAATGACAGCACATCTGGTGGCACAAAGGGTTAGTCTCGGATAGATTATTTCTCGAACCACCCCCGCAAGATTGCTCGCTTATACAGATGTTCGACTACCTCCGTTTTTATTTATTTTACGTTTTATTGAAACGGTTTGAAGGATTAGTGAGTTATTTTTAAGCGAATTCCTAAGGTAATCTATTATTAGATTGTTTTTAAAACTAAATATAGTATGAAATATTTATTTCAAAACGCCAGACTAAAGGGTAGCTTTTAATAAATCCGTATAGTATATGAATTAGCATCAATCGACATTAGAATTTCATATAAGTAGGTTCAGCTATGTATGATAAGTACTATTGTATGACGGGACGTATGTGGATGCTGAAATTTTGTTTGAATATTTCAGGGTCAAAGTGACTATCCAACCACATCTATAAATAGATCATACAAAACCAAGAACACCAAGAAAATAACAACGACACAATTCGAAACATCCTGTTACCAAAGACCGGATTAACTTCCAATCCAAAATGTATGGACAGGCGATGACGAAGCAAAACCCTCATGATTGTCCAACATTGTCATTGTGCAACATCTTGCGTGACAAAGTCGTATCGTGAAGATAAAAATGTCTCCAAAGAATCCTTTGAAGCTAAGAAAGAATCATTAATATAATAAACACCGGACCGTCATGCCAATGACGTGACGTTCAGTGTAAAAATGGCATTCTGTCGCACGTGTCCTTTCCGCCTTTTGGCTGGTTATGGAATTTTTTGGTCGGCTGAATCACAGACAAAACTGTCCTGCTCTGAAAGTGACGTCTCACTGGATTTTAGAGATTTCGATTCTAAAGATGAAGACAATGGTGACGCTATCGATGTTTTTAGTTAAGCTATTGAAACTGAATGATGAGCTGATGGAAAAAGCAAGTCTGGTGCATTACTAATTAATCATATAAGTACCTACGTTTACCAATGTTTGTGTTTTGAACATTTAATATTTTAAACAAAAGATTAATGAATGTTTTTGCCTTCACGGTCATCAAGTGGGAGTCGCTAATGATATATAATTGCAGCAAGACAGATTCTTTCACAAAGGTTTTGAGGGATCGTTATTAAGACTTTTTACTGTGGTTTGTTTAAGAGCATCATTAGAGAACCCGAAAATTTAAGATTGAATTTATTGCACCCGGGCCGACACGATATTAGAAGAGCTAATATAGAAACTTTACCTCAAGAATTATAATCACCTTTAAACATTTCACTTTTTCAGTTAACATGACACTTGAAATTAAAAGACACTTACCACTATGCATCGTATTGGACTCCGCATCAGCAACTTCGGTCCTCGATTTCTTGAGGTCCTCAGGTGACGCTGATGTATCCATACGTTCCTGCTTGATTTTCGGCTTAATGTCTTCGTCAGGGGAACTTGATGGCATCGGTGACGTTGAAGCTCGCCTTTTAGGCGTTGATACTCCTACGTCACCTGTGGGGTAAAAAAGAAACCGTTAGAAACTATTTCATCTAGGCGTGCCAAGCCAAGCACGGCTTGATAGTATTTTGAATAGTCGACAGTCGCCATACACAAATAAAAAAGACAATTTTACTATTGGTATCCTGAATTTAAAATCAATTCCAAATAATCTAATGAATCTTTGCTTTGACAGAACCATTGAATCTTGCATCGTCATTCAGTCTGTTTAATCTGTAAAAATCTCAGCGTGAAAACGTTGAAGTAAGTGTCATTTCATTTGAGGGCAATTCTCGTAGATTTAAGAACGTTCACAGTCTGATCTCAGTCTGTCATCTGTCAAAAATACCTCTAATTTCCCTTCATTTTTGACAAGTTTTTGACATTTGTTTGTCGCCGAGATGAGACTGCGACTAGATTTTTGAGAGAGAATTGGCCTTCTGATGCTAGGGATTGACACTATTGACAGCTCACCTAACCTAAGTAATTACAGTAAGATTTTTACAGAATAGATCGGGAGATTTTAGTAATGATCTAACATCGTACCTATGTGTCAACTGTACTACACATTATATTTAATTTTAAGAATTGATTTGTTTAACCAATTCAATTCTGTATTATACCCCGCAAAATCTTACCACGTGCAGACCACGTCAATGTCGTGTCTTGTTAACAGCAGGGAATCGAAATGTCGACCGTACGGATGTATTTTGACAGTTCAAACCACGCCATTGTGTCATAGAGAATACGTTAATAGCAGATGTCGTGATTAACTAAGGAATTGATGTGGTTTCGAAGTAAGGAATCGTTAAGTGGTCATAGTCAATTAGGGCCCAGGTATAAAAATAAACCACTTACCATCCAATAGCCTCTTAGGAGTGCTCGAAGCTCCTCCATCTTCTAAAAGGTCAGGATGAGCTATAGAAGGGCTGGCCAGGGGAGGGGTATGCACTCTGCTGCTAGGAGGCCTCCTCGCAGTGAGGAGGGACGGCCTCCGAGCGCTGGTACTCCCACTTGAGACCTGGCCTGGCCTTGAGCCATCTTCTTGGTCGGAATTCGGTCCTGTGATTGGAAAGGTAAAATTGAGAGTAAGTGGAGTTGTTCACTCTCCAGCTTTATTAAGTACACAAGCAATTCTTCTTGGAATAATAATTCAACATTACTTTTGTATTTCAAAAATCTTCCCAAATTTTTATAATATGAATACCAATACAGACAACAATCCCGTTGGTAAATTGATGATAATCATAATAAAGTTTAGGTTAAAGGTTGTCTGGCATAGAAAATCTTATGACATTAACTCCGCCTTAAATATATACTTTTTTTTCTACATGAAGAAAAATAATATCTCCTTTTCATTCTCGTAAGTACTTATACTTTCAGATGCCATGAAATCACAAAGAAAAACTCAAAATAGAATAAAATTAAACTCACCAGCACTATAACAATGATAAGACGTCAGGTCCTTATCACAGGAGGACACCTTATGCTGGATGAAGCGTACGATGTCAGCGAGGGCGAAGGCCCTGCGACAGGCCCCGCAGGTCAGGGTGTCTGCCGGGACCCCGGGTATGGGGGACCCACCACCCTCTGCCGCGCTGTCCGCATCCGCTGGGAAGTAATGACATGGTTTGATATCTGTGATTTTTGGTGGCGGTGAAAAAATTTTTTTGGGATTCTGTGCTGAATTCAGAGTTTGTGAGATTTGTAGCAAGCGATGCTCTGGCTTAGCAAATTTCAAATTTATTTATTAATCACAATTTGTACAAGAATATATTAGACGGTGACCTCCAAACCAGGCATTTGCCTGTTTGGGGACGACAGAGGCAATTAAACCTTCTTCAAAATTATCTACATTGTGATTGTGATAAAAATCGCATCTTCTTCAGGTACAATAGGCTAAAAGTACAAAGGAAAACTCTTTAGATGTTTTGTAACTGCAAAATTTAGCTCTAAAGAGTACTAAGTGAATATTAGTTGTAGATTCGGATCTATGGAAATTCATGGTTTAGCTGTAAGCCTTATTACGTTCGCAAACTTTACAGATCAATAAATTTAAGTTCTTCACAGTTCGATAATCAATCCCTAAAAATACTGAGTAAGTAAGTTTGTAAATAGTTAGTACTGTGGGAATTCAAACAAACGTAGATGTAAGGTTTTCAATTTAAATTATCGTTAGAAATACTTGGGTACCAAGTATAAAGTCTAATAATTGCGAATCGAAATAGCGCAGAAATGTTTATTAATAATTGATGTTTTTTTTCTTCATGCAACACTTTCACATAGTGTTGCATGAAGAAAAAAACAAAATATTTTGTGGATATAATGTGAGGCTCACGTTATATCCACAAAATATTTGAAATACCACAAACAACCGCTGCTAAACGTGACACACTTTTTAAAAGACATGTCAGTCGATGCCAATTATAACAAAAAATAAAAGTGTTGCACAACATTCGTCCCCGACATATGGGCAATGAATGACACTTTCTTTCCATCTTTTAAGTGTTAAATGACACGTAATTACATGTTGTTGTCTTCACGGTACTGTGAGGTGTCAGTTGTAGGGTTGACCGCTTAGCCGGGTACAAAAGGCCTGTAATAACCGTCTTACTCTGTGGTCCGCATTTAAAGGGTTATTTTCTTTGTTGGGACAAGAAAGTTAATCGATTTTTTTTTGAACAGATGTTAAGGTGAGATATAATTATGTTTTTGATTCTGGGTTGTATGTATTTGTGAATAGATACTGTAATTATACAAGATGGGGCTAAAGTAACCCGATGTGGTTTTACTGTAATTATTTTTAGCAATGAAAAATTTTTGTTCTTTTTTGTGGATTATGTTTATTTAATGAATTAGAATTATTTCCATCAAGTCGAGAAAATGATATCGGTCAAGTGGCCGTCATCAAAATTGATGACCAAACGGGCTCGTTTTATGGTATTTTCCATCACTTGTGTCAGAACGTCCAGCGATGGTTTCTCGCATTCCTGACGGATATTCTTTTTAAGGGCTTCAAGAGTCTAAAGATTGCTTACATAAACCCGGGACTTCAAGTAACCCCCCAAAAAAAAGTCTGCAGCTGTCAAATCGGGTGATCTGGCCGGTCAGTGTAAATCGCCAAAGCGAGAGATTAGTCCAATGGAAATAATTATTCCGCGTTCTTGTGGAGTATAGCGTTCCATGACTTATTGACGTGTATTCTGCATCTGTTTACTTCACAAATGTCAAAACAGAATTGACATTTGCCTACATTTGCAAAAGTTATAGCGCATTCCATTAAAGTGATTACTTTTACCCCGCCTTGTATTAGTGTTGTGTTTAAGTGGTTGGACGTAGTGACCGGATAGGGACCGAAAAAAAAAACAAAAAAAAAATTTAAAAAATAGAACCTGTGATTCTATTTCTAGACGTAATCTGAACGACAGTAGTATTGAATTCGAAGACATCTGAGGGGCAATTCTGGTAAAAAGAACGTTCACAATCTGATCTCAGTCTCAATCTGTCAAAAATACGTCTAATTTCCCTACATTTTGACAAGTTTTTGACATTTGTTTGTCACCGAGATGAGACTGCGACTAGATTTTGATCGTTTTAAATTTCGAGAATTGACCTGCTGTTAATAGAGATCGACTAGCTTCATTTATTATTGAAAGTTTAGGTGCGAGCAGACGAGATCAATCGGTCTATCGCTCTAATAAAGCAGTCGTTTCTCAGAATTGGAGCTTTTCAAAGAGCTGTGCGATAAGAAACAATACTGGGAAGATATCAGTCGGGACTCGTGTAAGCATAATATCTAACGTCAATATAAAAATATTAAAGTGCTCGAGTTACCTAAAATAGTCATCGCTAAATGTCAGGAATTCTAAAATGAGTTAATCGATATATTCTTTAAAGGAAAATTTATTTTTAGTACCAACTTGGACGGTTCCTTTTTTGCCAAGAAGAAAATGTTGATTTTATAACTTGATAAAATATTCCGTTGCATAATCAGCCTATAATGTTCCCACTGCTGGGACACAGGCCTCCTCTCAGTCAGAGGGAGTGGGCCGTCCACCACGCGGGCCCAGTGCGAGTTGGTAGATGTCACATGTCTTCGATTGTTTGGTTCTAGAATATGCCGGTTTCCTCACGATGTTTTCCTTCACCGTTTTGAGAGCAGAGATGAAATAATTTACACAAAGTAAAGCGAACCGCGCCTGAACCAACGACCTACGACTCGGTAAGTCGCTGCCGTTACTACTAAGCTACCATTGCTTCATCTTTTTTATTGAATTAAATATGATTTTTTTTTAAACTATGACTCTACATACTTGTAATTACATCCATGTTGGAAAGTTTCCCCTGCCCAAAGGCTAACCCCAAACAAATCTCACGTACATAATTAACTCCTTACATATTAATTGACATCACCGTAATATAAATAGCTCAACTTAAGACACGGTCGCGACGCCTCGGATTATAAAGGCGCTTTCGCACGAACAATTGGTCGGCACATCAAAGCTCGTTCGCGAGCTAATTTCACATAAGTACTGTGTATACGCCCTTACATTCTCCGTTCAGACTCCCTTGTTATTATTATTTTTTCCTTCAATTTCTTTGTAAAGTAGGTAGCGCTGTAATGTCTATAGGGGCTGTATTGCATTGTAACTCGAGAACTAAATTAATATAGTGAAAAAACTACGTGATTCGACGGCCTTTGTTTGCACTGCCGTACCTAGTTTGTTTAGAGGGTATATTATGTAAATGCACGCGTTATTGATGTTAATTTTTTACAGATTGGTAAAGGTGATGGCTCGTGGCAAATGGGAACACTTCCTGGGGAAGTAGAGGTGGATGTATCCTGTGCCTGATTAAACAACGTTCAGTGATACTGTAGAAGTAAAAACGGAAACGTAGTACTCACTATCATTGTTAATTGGAGCGAAGAAAATTACGGACAGCAAAAGATTTTGGAAAATGTTTCCCGCGATATAAGAGCCTTCAAATTAACCCCCATCTAGCATCCTAGATATGGGTACTAATGCACCGATGTTCGATCTCTCAACACTTATGCAACGAACAATCTTCCAACATAATAGCTACGGTATTGCTTCACGACTCAAGTACTAACGCACATCATACCGCTAAACCCTTTCTAAACCCAACGTGTAAATGTAAAAGCCTTACAAGTAGGTACATAAACGTTTACACAATCGAACCCTATCAATTTTACGTGAAAAGGTGGACTGTGGGTCAACTCGGACAAACGCTAGGCCACACCCACCGCCACGCCAGTGGACAGTGGTCACCACACATGCGCCGTGTGGACAAAAACTTTACACCCACATAAATATTTGATTTTCACGTTTGGAGTGATTTATGATTATCTATGTCGAGGGTAGCGTGTCCCGGTTTTGAATGCTTTAAATGGATCAATTTTGTGGCTATGTGGGGGTTATATTTGATACCATTTTCGTGATTGATATGTTTTCTGAAGTGTGAGCTGTAAATTGGAAACTAAAATGATGACAGAGAAAGTCAGTCGACTATTTCGTTCCATATGTATGTTTGTTCTATATGTTAGTGTTTAAAAATGACAACGTTTTGTTCATGAACTGCAAAATATAGCTGTGAGATATTTTGAAGTCCGGACATTTAAACAGAAAACGTGAAACCGACCATTCAATTAAAAAAAACCTCAAAAACCAAAAGTAAAATCAATTATTCTCAACCGAAAACCAATCTATGAAGAGCGTGCGTTTTATTTCTGTTTTATTGAAAAGTGCCGTCTAACCAAGGACAGTCGCCTCAGGTGACGAGAAGGGAGACACCCTCCGAAAGGACTGAGAGACCGAAAAGTTTAAATTAGCTCGTTACTACACACGGCGCAACATGCCAGTTATATCTCTGCATTTGTTTTTTCACAGAAAAGGTCACGCCAGTGACAGAAGTAACTTCTGTGTTAGCAAAGTTTCTACTTGGCCGTTCGTTGCATTAATTATTAATTATATTTTGTCCCGACCGCCCGCGAATTGTATCACTGTGTTAATTTGCGAAACGTTCCTAACGGTTTTGACGAGTGTTGAAACTTTTGAGTTTACTTTTAGCATTTTCAAGATTGATTGCTGTACTGTGTGTCACTGTGGACAAAAAATATGTCTAACTTTGACATAGCTCTGACCACCGTGTCCAATGTTAATTGGCAGGGGATCACGGACCCTAACGATTGTGTATAGAAATTGTTCGTTTTTCACGACAATAAATCGAAAATAAAAATAATAAGAATGGATATCAAATGTTGCGGGGGTGTTTATTGTATGGTGTTGTTGTGAATTTGGTTTGTGTGTTCCATTTGGGTGTGGTAGATGGCGAAATTGAATATAATTTAAGAGTATAAATGATTTACTGCTGTAATGATTAGGCTTCTCTAAATTAATATGTAAGCTAATAAATGAAGCATTTTGTTCAGGGGAACCTTACTAAAATATAAGTTATGGTATCAAAAACCTTGGAAAATTTCAACAACAGCGAACCGATGTTAAAATCTTCATCATCATAATTTCAGCTGAAATCCGCTGCTGGACTTTGGCCTCCCCCAAGCACTTCCACTTCGAGCGGTTCTGTTAAAATCTTACTAAAATATAAAAGGACATCTAGGACATCTGCTTACCCCGCTTGACAGGCAAAAGCTTGAGCGAGCAAAAACTTTTCATTTTCTCTTTTTACCGTTTCTGTTTTCTTTACCAACTTATGAATGCCAAAGAATTTTGACATCGGCTTCTTTGACAGCTACTTTATTCAAAGGCTGCGTTGTCGGAAATGGACATACACCACAAAAGCCTATAGAAACAGCCCTGTGTCGGCAAATTGAGATTTAAGGCTTGTTTTAATTTATCAGACGCTTTTTGTGTTTGTAGAACTGGCTGGACACTTGTGTGATTTGGAATACTTAATTTTTATTTTCTTTTTTTCGGCCACGTCCGTTTTTAGGGGTTGGTAATTTAAAACCTCTTTATGGTGTGTTGTTTGTCATATAATTCGATCTTCAAAAAGTTTTGATGACGATTTGAAAGCATTTTAATTTTGTCAGCTATAAACTTCCTGCTAAAAGGTGTACATTTTGTGAAGTTTTTTTTCTAAAATTAAAAACAGCTTCAGTAATAACGACCCAGCAAAAACATAGTTTCATATTGGAAACACGCCCATATAGCCAGTTTAGCCTCGCCATTCACGTCAGAAGGCGGGTTGTGTCAACAGCGTACTAATGACGTCACTTTTCTCAACATGGCCACTCTGCAACCCTTGCTTTTTTACCTATAATTACACTTAGCTGATGGAGGGGAGAATTTCGCGTTATGTACTTTAAATCAGTATATAGATTGTGTTAAGTATGTATCGGAAGTTTCGCGTCGATCATACTAAAATTACGCTCTGAGGAAAATAAACACTAATAATCTACAATGATAATTATTTCCTTTTATCGAAAATTTCATGCTTATAGTAAATAATAGTAGATAAACTTAATTTAATCGCATCGCAATGCTTCGAAAAGATACAAAACAACAGATGACTAGGTAATTGATAACAACGCTCGTTTACTGAGTCATTATAATAACCAATAAACATAAAATACAATCAGAAGCATCCAATATAAAACACCTAGCATCTATCAGATTAAAGGGCCTACCTATAAAATAGGATTACCTCTTAAGGGGACGGTTCTCGCCCACCGATAGCTAATCAAATTATCCGACGTAATTCCGAGCGACAAAAACGGCTGATTATCTTTATCTTGCTGTTTTTTTTTCCTCTCGACCCAAGGGAGCTAAAGGGATCACTGTCCAATACTGAATTTGTTATTTTTTTACCAAAGTACCTTGTTTTATTTGATTCTTATTTCGTCTAGTTTGGCCGAAATTAATTGAATTTTTGTCTACGTTTTTTTCATAATATGAAAACCATTGTGTAACCAAAACGCACTAAATAAATTATACGAGGAAAATGAAAACAGATACTTATATTAAGAAGAATATAATTATGTCTAAGATTTTCCCAGGTAGTGCAAGGTTATACCAGTAGAGACAAGATCCGATCCCACATTTTACACCTTGATTTTAAAACTTTCCTGGGTCATCAACAAGAAAGGAGATGGCTTATCAATATTACCTTTTTACATAGCACAGGTAAATAAGGTGTCCCGCGGGGGTGACAACCAGAAAAAATAGCGGCCACGTCGGTGGCTGATCAAATTAAGGTCGGGTCAGTAATCGTGTTACAGATACCCAATACTGGGCGGAATATTCGGAATAACTGGAGAAAAACAGAGGCCTCCTGTGTATTGGCCTCTTCGTTAGAGGGATTTGAATTTTTTTTTCTTTTTCGCTTTAGGTGTGTAACACGATTCCGCGCCTGGGGAGTCGGATGGACAACCCTTAATAGAAAAAATGTTGGTTATAAAAATCGAGAGTGAAATTTATATTGTCAATTTTTCTGAACGGTGTCAATGTCGGTTTAACTTTAGATTAATTTTTCTCTCCAAGTGCACTCCAGTCAAAAATAAGCATTATCTCTTTAGCATAAGCGTTGAAATCCAATGAAGCAGAAACTAAATATCGTGCCAAATAAACATAATTTACTAATTAATTCTACTGCTTTTAAATTCGCTTGCAGGTACAGTCAACGTGACAATTAAATGACCATCTAATTATACTTCCATCTTAGTAAAAATCTATTCAATTCCAAATACAACTATCGACAACTATAATTAGAAAACCCAACCTATTCGTTTATTCTCACCACAGGCATTATGTTTTATTATAAATTCTTTAATAATTCGTATCAAAATATACGGGTCGTATACTCAGTGCCAAGCACCTACCCTTGTGGAACAGGGGAAGGAGTGTGGTGTGTCTTCCTGAAGATATTTGTCACGGCACGAGTGTCAATAAAAACGCCACACCGGACTGTCTGCCACTACACTGAGATAGCATAGGGATGGGAATGGAAAATATCGATAGAAACGACAGAAAATATTTTTGAAATTGTTAAAAAAAAATATTTATGTAGTAAACTAGACAGTAAAACCAAGAACATAACCTGTATAATCAAGAGCATAACCTGCATATGTAGACATTATTTATAATTATTTAATTGACTCGAAATTGTTTCAGGACACTACACACAGGACAAAACTTTTGTGAAATCCCGTTAGATATCCTAAACTAGGTTATATATTTCTTCAAAGTATCGATACTATAAAATTGTTAATATTCACTGAGCTGTTAAAAACTAAGCCTAACAAAATGTACCTTAAAATAAAACACTACCACAGTCAACCTAACCTAATTACTTACCCAGCCTCACTATCTTTCCCCAACACTCTTGAGACGTTCCTATTATCGACATCAATAACTCGCAGCACTAGAACAATACCCGTTAAAGCGGACACTTAACCCCTAATCCTTACTCCGGCAGTTTTATCTCGGCGCCGGGCATTTATGGCAAAAATCTTAATTCCAGAACCGCACTGTCGTTAACTGCCCGCCACTAATTATTGCGGCTGACTGTATTTATTACTACAAGTGCCTCCTCCTGTTTATTGTACCTAAGTTTATTTACTGATTGGTTATGTGATAGAGAATCGATATGGGTTATTTTTGCTATTTCATTGAGATATTCCAGAGAAGAAAATTATTTCGAATGAAACTAGAAATCTTCAATCAAATTTGGCAATTTTGAGCACATTAATATCAGTCTTTCTAAAGGAGATACAGAAAGTAAAATAAAAACCTAAGTATGCATGAAACGAAACTTTGCTAAAACATGAAAGTAGGTAATGAAAAAAAAAAAACTAAGAATAACTTTAATCAGATTTGGCCATTTTGGGACATTAAAGTCTGCCTTTCTAAGGTACATAAATTATATACCTAGATGACCCTATCATTTTTAACTGTGTCACACGACAGTCCATTAAAACGTGACAGCGATAATCCAATACTTAAAAACAATATCAGAAAATAACAGTTCAAAAGGCATGAAGTCTCCCAAAATTTCGCACATCAAAATTCACATACAGCGAAAAATAAACGGAATGCATGCATGTCTATCTATGCACAATAAGAAATATAGTTTTTCCTAAAGCTATAAAAGTGGGGTCATAAAGCTTCGTCCGGTCGGGACTGGTGCCAGTATTGGCTACAACCCTTGCACTGTTACAGCGAAAATTGACTTTTTAAACCATAATAAACTTATATGAGACCTAAAATTTTGAAGCGATGATAAAATAGAGTTATGGAAAGTAATTTACGTAATGAGTTCAGAAATGGAAATGAATGATGAAGGAATCTTCGAATTGTGTGGTAATTAAGCTGGAGTTAATAAAGTAGCTAATGGTGGAAAATAAGGATTGAAAAGAAAATGCAATTTAGACATCCAATTTTGATATATAATTTCCAATAAGAATCAACTTCTTCTATGTCGTATCGTTAGTTCATAGAAAAACGTAGACAAGTTTTTTTTAACATATATTTTCTCTTTGTTACTATCAGCTATAATGTCTTAAACAAAATTCCTTATGCCATTCATAATACATCACCATTAAACCAACATATATTTGAAATAAAACAAAGATCGCGAACACATCCTAGCCTCGCCTATTACCCTCGCGGTCATTATTTTGACATACAGCCTCTGCGGCCGAGTATTTGCGGTCAATGCGGCAGACGAATGCAGTTTTATTTGAAATATACTTTTAAATATCGCTTTATGTTGATAAACTGTGGGGTTTGCGGAAATGAGAGTTTGCTTTAACTTTCTCTGAGACTTTTTTGTGAAGTTTTTAAGATAAATATTGCTGAAGATAATTTGGAGTTTCAGGTCAGTGAAGACTTTGCGTAAGAATCTTAGTCAAATCTTAGAACATAGTATATATGAAATTATTATAACAGACATGCAACATACAAATAGTCGTGCAAAAATGATTCTAAGATACAAAGCCAGACAGATCTAACTTTACATATTATAATAGACAACCTTATCTCTATTTAGCCAGCAATCAATCTAATCTCAGCATAATACTCAAATTAAATCATATCAATTTATATAGCCCATATAACTCAGGGCCGATCTATACGCAGGGAGATATTACACTATAACGTTCAGTCCACTTACGCACTCATTTATATGTTAATGTGAATGGCATCCGATTCGTTCAGATTCATACACAGATATCTTTCGGGGACAGATATCATTTTCACTGCCTTATTACTTTCCAATTTGTCTTCAGTATTGGTTATTGCCCCGTTTATTGCTGTCCCCCAACCTCTCTATTAACTCGAGTTCGACAATCACATAAACAATACGATCGAAGTTGGAAATTTTTCAGATCAAGCGAAAATACCTTTTCGTCTTAAGTCGATGCCAGAGTCGAAAAATCTTGACTTACTCCGCGTTGATAAATCCATTGTTCTTCACCACAAAATCACTGTGAGCGTTCAACACTAAGTGTAGTCCAAGCGTCCAACTTAATAGCACAAGCACTAACTTAAAACTGAACAGAGTTCAAGTCCGATGTTCACTGACCACTGAGTTACCAAGATGTTCGAAGTCATAAAGCATGTGATCATCTTCGCAGATGAACACAGACTGACTGGCTACCTCTATAAAATTCGAGGCCCGAAATTTTAATGAAAAAAGATCCCCCAAAGTACCAGGTAAAAAAATTCCCGTATCAAAACCGCCGTTTCCTAGTGACCCCGATCGCTCTCCCATCCCTTTGTTGGGCTCCTTTTATTTATAATACTACATTTTTTTCACACACGGCACCCCTAATAACGTGTGAGCAAAAATATGCGTAATCGTTTGCAGTACCGAAGTATGGGGACAGGATTCTAACGTTCATATAGAAAAAACACAACTGTCCCCCATTTGAATGGCAAAAAGTGCATGTCATTGCGAAAATGGTATTAGTGGATGAATATGATTTTGCACAGATCAGAATGGATGGATGACTTATAATTGTGTCGCGTTATATTTAGCATGAATTATTGGTTTGACGTGGTTTTTGTGATGCTCACTAGGGCTTTAGGATTGGTGTCCATATCACTTTTCATAACTACCATGAACTGACTAAATTCTGCTGACATTTATTCTCTAATGTCTACAAACGTAATCCTGAACTTCGATCTTCACTTTTTGCCTTTCCAACGTCATTCTGTCTTCTATTTCTTACAGTAATTGAATAAAGAAATTATCTTCGAGATTTGCCGCGAGACTCGTAATAAAATTATGACAATCGAATAGACGTCCAAACGTTTGGTAGTGACCCCCAGCACGACATAATGTTTGCTATTTCTAGGTAAACAAACATGGAAGATTGACATGGAGTGTACATCTGGTAGACTGACGCAAATAATGGGGGATAAATAATATAATTTGATTTTCCTGCGACAAATTGCGCGTGATGTTTCGGACAGGAATATTTTTTGCAAACTATGCAATAGTTGCAGATTAAACATTGCGTATTAGTGATTGTTTACTAATGAAACAGAATAAAATTAGGGCAACTGTATGAAAAAAAACTAGTCGTGAGCGCCCAAATTTTTGTAGAAGTAAGTAAAACTACAGCAATTCTGCAAAATGCAATCCGTGAACTATGGTATCACCCAGTGCACTAAATATCCTTTTCCAAATACATCTAAACCAAATCAATTTTTTTTATCGAATTCAAACAAAAAATCGTATCGGATGAACAAAAACGTATACAGTTACACCACCGTTGTCCAAGATGAGATCCGAAAATTTCGGCTGAACTTACCTGTTACCGGCCGTGTGAAAACGGAACAGGTGTCTGCGGTCCGTCTTCCGTCCGACCTGGTAATTATAGAATGGACAATGGCGGCGCGTGATGCGCGGGAGTGTATGTCGACGCGTCCGCGGTTTCGTTTCGAATATCGCGATTGTGGTCCGCTATTGTGAAATACTGTTCTGATTATAGACCTGCGAATTTTATAAGTGATATTTTTATGTTTCTGTTATTATGTCTTTAGGAATTTGAGAGTATTGTTGCAGGATCAATAGGATTGTTGGTGTTTTTAAAGTACTGATCCGTTGAAAAGATACTGATACTGAAGCTAATTACGGTACAAAAGGCTTTAAAATCCAAACGAGAATTCAATACAGCATTGATTCTAGAACAGATGATGTTGTTCCCTTTCTTTGTCCTACAAGACACAGAAAACCTCCTCCGTAGGTTCCAGATGGCTATCTGACTTCATCGCAACATCAATTAAACAAACCTGCAAATACAATACGGAAGGACCATGACCATGTATTTTACAAGAAAAAAATCGTTCCCACAATATGCTCCGATTCTGGTCAAAGCGCACATTGTGGACAGTATTGTTAAGTGTTTTGATGACGGATCTGCCAAAGGATTGGATGACACCTTGGACTTGAAAAAATATGACAGCGTGGGATACGCGAAAGGGATTCTTGGCAAATATGATGAACAGTGTTACATTGTTTTGATTTTCTGCAGAAACAGACATTTGATCTGTGGTTTTATTCTGTTCTGTTTTCTATAATGGTCATATTTTTTGCAATACATTGCGGTAAAGCAAGTCTTTGTTATATAAGAATATCGTTAGCATGGCTTATATTGTTAGGGACTATAAATGTCTTAATATAAATTACTACCGCATGCGTTTGTATGTGTTACACAGATTTCTTCCACCATAAAAAGTGTTCAGGTCGCCTAGACTCATTGAACTTATTCTCATAATTTACCGCGTATATTTCCAACATAATATGACCTCCACCACACGGTGTATTTTCTCCTATGTCATGTGAGTTGGCACGTCAGGAGGGCAGGGGGAGGTGTCAAGTTAAATTGGTGTTTTCTACGAGTAAGGTACATACATTGATGAAACCAATTATTCGTGGCGTGAATTTAATGGTTCGCTTCGTTCTTGTCACAGAGTTGTTTAGTTGTAGACGTGTCTTCATTTGGTTTTTGATGTCTTATGATGAGGGATTTTTGATTATTTCGGTGTTTGTGAGGATTAATCTGTTTCTTAATATCAGTATTGAAATCATTTATCTTTTCGATTTTTGTAATAATATAGATAGACGCAAATTCAAAGTTGGAACTTCTTCTCTTGTTTAGTTTTTCATTTGTTTTTTAATGTCTTATGTTGTAGGTTTTGATTATTTTGGTATTTGTATCATTTATCACGCAATAATAAAGATAAACGCAGATCATAAGTTGAAACTTTATGTAGTGAAAAAGTAAAACCACTTAATTAAAACCATAAAACAGTACCCACTAAGAAATAATGTCTCAATAAACTCAATTTAGAAATAATTAAAACAATTAACTTACTTCGTATTCATATAAAACAGACGTGTAGGGTAATTCTAACGTTTGAACAGTCTCCGGCGCAGACAATGGGTTATGTTGCCCGCTCGCACGCGGGTCGTCGGTCGTCGGTTATCTACCGATCGGAAGAAAGCCGATCTGCGGCCGCGCCGTCAAATTTATCGTTCTGTTCGCCTCTGCGTTTACAGTTAGTTGCTATGTCTGTGGTAGGTGTAGGGTTAGGGACTCTTCCTTGTGGTTTTTGCTAGTTATGTGTGGAGAGTTTGTTGATTTTTGTATTTACATATTCTAAAGTAAGAATTAATTTTGTGCTTTCATTATAATCAAAAAATTTGCAATGTCATCCTACGTCTTTATTTACCTAGTTAATATTAGCTTTTGTTACTTCCTAAGTACTGTCAGTAAATTAAGCTCATTGCTATAATACTTCAAAGAAAAGTTCAACTCGCTCATCTAGAAATACTACCACACTATTATTCTTGTGCAAAAAATATTCTTTGTTTACACATACACGAACCTTCTTGCTCATTTCACATGGCCTCAATTAAGCAGTCATCATTCAAACGGATGTAAGTGCATAATCTCAAGTCGGGTCATCGCGTTAACAAGGCGAGCGGTCACGAACTGCCCGGTATGGGAAAGCTCCCAGCATACAAATGCAGATACGACCTTATGACGGTACGGCTTGGGTAACCGGAAATGCAGTATTGCGCCGACACCTACGTGCGACGCCAGATGGCGGTAGTGATACTAAGAGATTATTTATCAGCGGATTTATATATTAGACAGCCATAATTACAGACCACTTTTAAGCAACTTTCGGTTACCTTTTAAAGAAAGCTATAAAACAGTTGTCGGAAATTGAATATTCCGTTAACAATATCTACTTATCGAATCGTGCTAAACTTTAACAATATTTAGTTAAAGGGCTATCTGTAATAAATCTGAGAGAACGCCCACACAGCACACGTGATGACTAGAACAATACCCGACAAGCCTTACAACACAATATAAATCATAAACGTACCTCGAGCTATCATCTTTCACTCCTCTAGCTGTGTGTCTTATGATTTTTAACACCCACTTAATCTTTAACAATAAGCTTTTGAGGCATTGCAACATATTTTGATACGTGACCTAAGTTTAGGTATGTCTATAATTCTATTGGTCTATGGTGTTAGATTGAGTAGCGTAATTTCGTATTTGATGATTGTATTTAGACGAAGCCAATCTCTGTATTGCTAAAAAGACAATTGTCTATTGAATGAACGTTTTGCGTAGTAGTATCGCTAGTTGGTTATTTAGTGTTCAGAATACTAAGATGCAAAATGCAGCTAGCCGAGTAAGGTTACCCGTAATGCATTGTTTTGATTATAATACCTACAAGTTTGTTATGTATCATGCTTTGTATAAATTGAATATAACATTAATTGAACCTTGATTTACTCATGCAGAAAAACAGAACGTTTATCGCAAAATCGTTCACGAAGATAAAAAATAACAAAAAACCAAATTAAACCACAAAAAAGGATCAAATCAGGATGAGTTCTAACAATACACAACTATGCTCTATTAAGGCCACGTTTGTCCAACCTGACATGTATGGCCATATGGCAAAAAAAAAATAATCGGAGAGTTTAAAATGCCGAATCAAAAGATATTGGACAATGGTCACGAAGAAATCATTCATTCGCCGACATTTCGGGATGAATTGATGTGGATCAGGTAGAATCTGACACGTAGCAATCTTCCCTTCCATCAAGTTTTGGTAGATTTTGTACCTGCATAGGCATAGGTAAATAGAACCTGGTTATAATAAATGTAGATGCTGAAGCAGATAGTAAAGATGATACTAAAGTTGATGAATTTTGTGGTATCTAAGTTGATGCCTGTTAACATCTCTGAACTTAACATGTCTAAACAACTAAGGATCAATATTTTTGAAAAGCAACTGCACTTTGCCATAATAAACGAATTACAGTAGGTGCAATATGTGGCTTTGAAAACGTTCATATTTATAGCTCTACCAATAATGCTACTGTGAACAGAAAATAGAGCTTGGACAAAAAAAAAATTAAAGAAAGTGACACTTGTAAGCCCTTTTCTATTAAAATTGATGAAAGGGTGTCACATAATGATGCACAATAGTTATTTTGCCTTCGGATACCAACCCTATTCCGTATTGTTAATATTATCGGCGATCCGACTCATGTGGGTGAGGACTGAGCCTGTTTTGGCCAAAAAAATCCTTTTGACCAATTGTTTGTCAAAGGTAGGAATAGATTTTTTGTCAAGGTGTTTATCGGAGTTTGACCATGGGAAAATATCGGAGATTCAGGTGCCTCTATCGAATTTTGATCCATTGTCAACCTGTTGTTGGGGTCCGTTTGATAAAATCTGAGCAGCTATTGTTTAGTTTGAATATTTTCGTGTGTTAATGATTCTGTTTTTGATCAATACGCTTAAGGGGCTCGTGTAAAGGTTCTTTGTTAAGTCTTTAATCTATATAAAGCTAACACCTACCAAACTTTAAATCGTCTAACGTTGAAAGGCCGACAATAACAAATTGGTATCAAAGCCTGACAAAGATGGACTCTTGAGAAACTGTCCACCCACTCCCTGGCTATTGATCGTGGTCTGCTCACAATAAATTAATTCTTGTTATGAACATTTTTTATTCCATTGTGTTTAAGCTCTGTATTTATTTTAAGCTCGTAATAGAGTCTAATGGGCGGACATTGGTCAAAAGAGATTTAGTTTAAAGGATCGGATCGAAGATGAATAGATTCTTCCAGCGTATAATTATGTGATCTTGTTAGTTAATTATTATGAGGAATGAATTGAATGAAGACAAGACTCAGATTGCGAAAACCGTTTGGTACGTCATCTCTTTAAAAACGTTTTATAAGACTCTGTCTTTATTGAAACTGATAATTTCATATTCAACCCTTTTGACAATTACAATGTAATGATCTTAATCGATACCCCAAATATTATTGATGAAAAAAAAACTAACAATACAGATTACTTGTACAAGATAAGTTTACTTGAAGTGCTGTAAAGGCATTATCTATCTGACTCATCTAAATGTCATAGATTAGTCCTGGACAAAAAAGGCTATGTTTGGGCTTCTGTTTTTATTGTTTGTAACTAGATTTGTATTGTTAGTTGTATAAATCCTTTCCTTTGGGAAAGGATTGTTTGTAAAAACAGCAGTGTTCTTTTTTTTCATGTTATCTTTGGCCGTCTGTTTGGCAAAAAATCTTCTCCAGTATGGTCTCGTTTTTGCGTTGTCTATCAGGTAGGTAGGAAATCAATAACCATTAATTCATTAACTCTTTGATTGTAGTAATTAGAGACACAATAGAAAGACAATTGCTTATGTCGGACTGTGTAACATAAGACATTCGAGAGGTTAAAGCAATATTGTAGTATCTTCCAACAAATGGTTGCCAAAAATCATCTAATGGAACATAAATGGAAACTATAAGTTTTGACCAATTGCTAACCATCTACTAATGAGTCTCACTGCAAGATCTTTGAATCTCTCCGGATTTCACTTAACATATGCATTTAAATTCGACTCTCTTTTTTCTGTCCCACCATCTGAATTTATGAAACTTTTTTCAATCAATTCTAAAATGTTCAGCATCATATCGAGAATGCCTCCAACGTTGTTCTGCACTGTTTAATGGGACCGGACTAATAAATCCAATTTAAATGTTACCAGGACCTCCGCTGACATAACATATGTAAATCCATACGTCTTTATCTTCAGAATCACAAACACAAAACGCCGTTCGACGCGCTCAAAAAAAAAAGGCATAAAATCAAGCCGGTCCAGTTGGAAATTCAAAACGGGTGGCCGTCCGCACAATCATTATTCTAAATAAGAAAATTAACTTCATTCCCATAATTTAAATATGTTGCGAAATAAATTATCTGATGTGGCTTTCTCTTATACTGCTCTAATGGACGTCGGTTGTCAATTGCTAAAATATGTTGTCTTGACGAATTCAATTTATTGGATCAAGTACAAGGAGATGGGAATTCTTTCCCACGACTTGGTTCGCGTGGATGCATTATGGCTGAGTGCGTGCAATTGAAATAGGTGATCAGGCCTATTAGCGTGCTTTGTGATATTTATTGCTCGTTAATCATGATTCCTTTGTAAACATCGCGGTTGGCGTCTATAACGTGAGAAAGGGTAACTTGACCGTTAAATGAAGATATTACCGTTGTTGCTTTAATTATACTATCAACAAAATCAACATCAATATTCATAATTGATAAATAGCTCAGCCCTATATTTGCCATTCCCACCGTATATTTGTATGAAGACACAAGGATTAACCGAGGTCCAATAATTCCTGACCAAGGATCAAGATTGAGAGTTCCGTTTGTAAATGCGATCCTTCGATATTCGCTTAATGAAGACATATTGAATCGCTAAGCGGCAAAGGACAAGATATAGGCAATGTTTAAATTGACGTGCGGCCCTTTTATGCCGCATCCGTTCAGTTTTGTATCAAACACAATGGCAAATAAATGAAACAATTAAACAAAACCTCAAGCGGTCAATAAAAAATGATACAGCAAATAAGAGTATTAAACCTTTTATTAATTCTGGAGCATATCAAGTTTTTCTGCATATATTTGAATAGCAAAATTTTATTAATGGCGATGTAGGGATTTCATTCGAACAAAACAAAAACAATATCAATTAAAAAGTCTACAGAGGACAGAAAACCCATATCAATTAGTGACAAATGCAAAGTAAAAACAAAATGGTACGTCTGTTAATGTTTTATTTAGAGCCCGGTCGGGCTCGGCACGAAAGTTAACTTAGATTTTTAAAAGTTTGTTCAAAAGTTACGCCCGCGGTATCCCCCGTCCGTCTGGCCTCGCACCTGATAAAGTAATTTTACGATTCCCTAATTCATACTTTTGAGGAGGGTTTTAAAAAGCCAGAAGGTTTTCTGCCTCTGGACATAATTGGGATCGCGTTAAAACTTGACGACTTTTTAAATTTTTAATTTTGCAGTACCGTGCCGGTCACCAATGGGAACACAATTTTGTTTTGTGATGGCTGTTGTGACAGATTTAAAGTGTGGCCCATTTATGGAAGTTAGTATGGCTAAAATTTCACCTCCAGTAATTACTGGTCTTGAACAAGCATACATACAAGAACGACCACATAATGGCATCGAATTTCATGTACGTGTAAAGGGGGTCCCATTGTTACTCACAACAAAACCCGAGTACCTCGAACTTCTTGCTTTCAAAATAAGAACAAACGTGTCATCGACGAAATGACGCGTGTCGACCAATCGGGCGCGACGGCCGCAGACGATGGTGACGTCACTCTGCCACCGACCAATCCGAGTCGCCCGTCGCCTCCGGTCAACTTGGACTAATTGCCCATGTGTGCGATAACGCTAGTTTTGAGAGGAATCCGTGCGCGAGAGTCGACGGCCGACGCAGGCTCATATATTACAAATGAACAAACTTTTACCGGCTGGTTTTGCTAAAGAAATAGTAAAATGAGGGTTTTTAAACAAATATTGCAAAGACATCTAAGAGATGGATAGCTTATGGGTGGACATATTTATAGGCCAAACTTAGCTAACAAAGAAATGAGACTAGTTTCAGATGAGTCTAATTTTAAGTGTGACCACTTTAAAGAAAGAATAATTACAGGGCAAATAGTAACTTAATATATTCAACACAAGGCTTAATATTTTCAAAATAAGGTCAATCTCTTGTTTAACTAGCAGAAAGAGAACATTCTGAATGAAAAAGTCAGTCACCTGAATTTAAGTTGGAAGTAAAAACCGCACTATGAGAGTAATTGGCGGTCTAAAATTACAAACTCACTGGTCATCCCATTGTGACTTAAGTAAAGCATGGGAAAGAACATAAAATGCTTACACTTTTGCTTATAATTTTTAATTAATACACCTAACTGTTGGATAGTGGGAATCAAATCTAAGAAACAATGGAAAAGGCATGTGTATTCAGAAAACAGTTTCTAATGTTTAATATTACTATTCTTAATTGGCATATAAAATTATTTGAAGTATTCCAACACGATTTTATTAATCTCAATATTCTCATCCTTAAAGTAGCCAATAATATTGAAGCAAAAAGTAATATTGTCCACAAAATAATTTGTTGCATTTATGATCTTGAAGATAGTAAAAGCAAAGACCGCTTTACAGTTAATAAATTAATTATAGCTTGCAACTTCTTACAATGTTCCAGTACTGCTGACCTTAGTTCTTAGACTAAGGTTACAACAGGTGATATACAATAATTGACACAGTGCAAGTGGCTAGAATTTGCATTGCAAATTAATTTTCCATAAAACATATTCTTTCTTGACCAATTAGAATCGATCATGGATTTCATTTTAGCAACAAGCTTAGTCATATAATTTTCTTTGCTAATTTTTTACATCATAATAATTTTAATACAATATCTCTATATGATTTATATTATCACTGTCATCTCCTAATTCTTCTACAGTACAATTTGTAGCTTTTAAATTTTCTCTGTCAAACTGTCCAGTTCCCCCGGCACGGGGAAGACTGGTATGAATATTTTAAAGGGGCTACTTAGTCCTCTTTTCATGTTTCCCTTTCGGACATGTGATGACCACGGACGGCGTGTCAATATTGCCACAAGCTCCGGTATTAAGTAGCTCGTTGCCTGAATGAATAGAGTCTCGCCGGCACTGCCACATTGTGCATGTGGACTGTGTGTTTATTTAGATGATGTTTTTGTGGAGCGTGAGATGAAGTTTTGCATGGACACGGCATAAAAATATTTTGAGTTTTGATATTTTGGCTGTGCAAAATTTTCATATTTTAGTTAGCTCTTTAGATACTATTTGCTTTTCTCTTTTTTTTTAATTTGCTCTTTTTGTTGTTTACTTTATAATAATTTACATTTCTAGGGAATCTCCCAAATAAATTAAACACATTTCATCCTAAGAATTTTCTGGAAGTTAGATGGAATTGATAGCAACAATAAATAAAATCCAGTAGGAACATTTAGTAGTTCAAGTTCTGCAACTTACCTTGCGCGATGCGTACAGCTGGCATCTTAATTCTCATCTTGATTTGGTCACCTATTTTTAGATCTTCAACAACTTCTTTATCCTCGGAATTTTTTATCTTAATATCTTAGCTATCTCACGACAGTTCTTTAGCTCACTTCACATGTGCCGCCGTCGGTCCAGCGGCTTATCGTCCTATTTCTAAAACGTTATTGATAACAGAGGTCGTCTTATCACAAATCCCCCCTTGAATGTCCGACGGGTAACATCAATAGAACTTTTAGGCATCTTCTTAATTTCTTCATCGTTCACGAATCAAAATCCAACTAATTCTTATCTTACTTTTTCCTTTTCATGTTGTGGTGATTCAGTTCACACGTCAGTCAAATGTTTGCTCGCCAAATTCGACTGGTCATAAAGAGGGCCTTATCAACACTTGAATGAGCGTCTCAGTGCCCTATCTAATCTATCCACACCTAGTGGCGATCCTGCGATTCGGTAAACGATTCATTTGGTCACACTTCATTAAATAGCATCTGTTTAAACTTCTTCACTTTTCAGTCCGAACAAACAAAATTTTCAGTCACTGTCCGATTTATTAAATTTTATTTATATTGTTCCGGTGAAAATTTAGCTATATTCCTCGAATAATTTAACGGCAAAATTTAAACAGAAATAAAATAATTTTGAAATTTTAACTGTTGTCTCGTGTTTACGATATATCGAAGTAGCGTCTCGCGATCGAGCACGTCGCGCGTGCGAAGCGGTGCGAGGCAGGTGCGCGGCCGGCCGCCCGCTCTCGCCCGATGTCCGAGAGCGTCTGTCCTGTGTCCCTTCGCGCGAGGGCTCCGCGGCCTCCGCATGTCCACAACTCGCGCTATCTCGCTCGGCCGGCCGACGACGGCGCGTGCGAGTCCGCACGAAGTGGCCAGGGGTTACTCGCGGTCGCCACCGCCTCGGCTGATCGACAGAGACCGTGTCACGCGTGCTCTACCACCAGACGCGTGGGTGGGAGCGAGACGGGCATAAATCATAAGTGCCGTGCGTCGGTGTGCGTGCGCGGGTGGGGCGAAGATGCAGCGCGTACAAAAGAAAAGGGATAATATTTGCTTGCATATTTCATGACTCGATTAGGAGATGGAATTTTTAATTGAATGGACCCGAGCGCGGTCAGTCTACGTTTTCAAGGCGGTTTTAAAAATTAAGAACCCGTAGAAAAGGGATTTATAAAGTTTTCTTTTGTTTTACTCAGTAGACGTATCTTTTATGAAACCGCATAGTAAAAGAGCTTGGTTGGTTTTACTTCATCAATTATTAGATAATACAATTAGGATATCTAGAGCCTTTTTCTTCAAGAAAATATAGCAAACTATTTAAAAAATACATTTTCTTTGATATTAATGAAAAGTAAGGTTTACGTTTTTTTTACGTTGCCGTCATTGTGTAAACGATACGTCGGCGTAGCAGGCCGCTACGTACGCTACGCAGCTCGTAGCGCGCCAACATCGTAGCGTCATTGTAAAAATCAAGCTGTAAATTGCGTAGCAAATTAGTTTCGAGTAAAATTGTGACAGAAACAAAACTTTTTAAATAAAAACATCAAACTATCGTAACCAAAGTGTAATTTTAAATCTTTCAAACCACTCCACATTCAATTCCTTATAAACTTTATTCGCTCAAATAAAAGAGGAAGAACATAAAACTACATTACCGAAAAATTCAAGAAAGCGCAACACGTAAAGCTAGATCTTCACTCTCGCTGGCAAGTTTTCGCGGCACATTTTTTCCCTCGCCGCCGTTATTTTACTTAAGACGCCGACGAACTTATCTTGGTCGGTCCTTGACTTTAATAAGTTTTATGAGTGTCAGTCGGGACTTAACTGGCGCGAGAACGGGCGTCGAAAAAGAACTTTTTCATAATTGTTTCTCGACTCAGTCGCGAAGTTCGCGGGACTGTTCGATTATTGAAATTTCAAATTGTTGTAAGTGATTGATTGTTTATTGATTTCGTTATTTTTGTTGTTTTGAGGTCGATGTTTTTGGAGAGGCTGTTTTTGTTTTTTTATGTTTATTAGGGCTGATTGTTAAATTAGAATTTAGTAAATAGTTGTTTTTTTTTTTGCTAGAATATGAACGAATGAAGCTACTAGATAGAAATCTTAGATAGATAATAAATCTGTAGCAAAAAATAAGGGTTAAAAAGATGAAAAATAAAATGTTTTTGAATTGCCAAAAATTGTAAAACAACGTTCATGCATAAAATCCCAGTGACTCCACATTCTGAACTCTGCCTAAGATCCTCAATCGCTTGACCAAACACACCGTGATAGGCTGCACGCAAACTTTTTTAAAAACCGTGGTCACTAATGTCCAGTAGCATAAAACCTTCGCACTCTACCCGTCCTTGTCTAATTGTCACATATGAACGGCGATAATAGAGACAACTAAAGGGTTGTACGTTTTCTCGAGTGGAAATCTGGATATAATGACCGATGTATGTCTATCTCGTTCATATGTAGGGGTGTGTGGGTGTGTGGAAAGGGATGGTGGTGTATACGCTTGTAGCTTGGTTGTGTGGGGTGAGTTTTCACGTCGCTACTCGACGCTAGGCGGCGTGGAAAACCTTGACGCGTTTCGTGTATAATTTTCAGTTCGTTTGTAGGTTGAAAATGTTCTCAAAAGTTTTTATATTAAGAGGTACGTTTATTCGTTGGATTTTTTTCTTTTGATTTAAAATCAAACTTTTTATTTAATTTTAAAATTACGCTTCAAGATTATATATAGTTCCCAAGTAGTTTTAAGTATTGTTGTTGTTTAGTATTTTCATTCGTTAATTCACTGAGTTCTACAACCACCCCGGTTGTCAAGCAATTTTCTATTCAGCAACAAATCAAAGGTAGTTTTGTATTGAATGCCAACATAACAATGTTATAACTCGTAGCCTTGACTTTCATGTCTTAACAAAAGCCTATGCTTTTTAGTCATTCATAAAATGTGGTTTTAGATTCCTGTCACCGTTTCAAGTTCAATGTGAATGGATGGATTCAGTTGGTAGAAAAGTGATATAACATTATTTTAACTTGATAAAAATGATGTGGTGAGGATAAGCATTAACTTCATGTTTATTAATTTGATAAAATGACCCAAAACTTCCTTATTGTGACGGTCATTACGGAACCCATTTTTAGTAAAATCAAAATATTTTATTTCACAACAACCTACATGGGTATTTAGTCGTTTCCTATGGAGAAGAGCCGGTAAGAAACTCCACGGTTCAATCAATCTGCCTAGTCTTTTCCCAACTATGTTGGGGTCGGCTTCTAGTCTTACCGGATGCAACTGAATACCAGTATTTTACATGGCTCCACGGTTACTCTTTTAAAAACAATTGGCTTATGGACGTTTAAAGGTTGGCTTGCTTGCTGCAGTTCTTTCACAGGTTATTTTACCTTTGATTTTGCATCACAGTGATCTATAAACTCGTTGCTATAAGGTTGCTACCAGACGTAAAATAACATAAAGAATTGAATATTAAATAATTTCAGGTCACCAGGACTGAGTAGAGCAGTTGTGCCCCAGTGGTAACGGCCGCGATTTACATGTTATAGGTTGTGGGTTCGAACTTTAGCAAACACTTTACTTTGTGTGAATTATTTCATCATCACTGCTCTCTGAACAGTGAAGGAAAATATCTTGAGGAAACCGGGACGTCCTAGAACTAACAATTCGAGGGCATGTGACATCCGCTAACCCGCACTGAGCCTCGACTATGGCCCATTCCCCCCACAGAGAGGAGGCCTGTGTCCCAGCAGTGGACATTATAGGATGATTATGCTATGCTATGCTTATGCACCTGGACTTAGTTATATTTGTAATTTGTAACCCAGTTTTTTTTGACAGCAGTTAATAGAGGGGAAGACCTGCTGTGTGGTATTTCCAATCAGATGAAGTGCTGATTATACTTTACTATCTAGCTGTTTACGTTGAATCCCTGCACCCAGTTAGGTTCCCAGCACCCACTTTTTTGCACCATAACTGGTACATTCTATAATTGAACGTTTCAACGGATACTTTTTTTCTATCATCCTCTGAGACAGATGTGGGACAGGATACAGAAAATTGCTCAATTTGAGTCACGTAACGTTAAACCGATGTATCGAGTTCTGGCTGACACGACATTTTTTTCTAAGATATAATGGTGCATGTGACTTTGGCATTGCACCGTATGGTTTTCTGATCTACGAGCTTTAGCCAAACGAAGGCTGAAGTAGGCTTGTTGTAGGTGACGTCTGTTAAATTCAGTTAACAAATGTACAACTCGGAGAAAACAATCCTACTTCCTACTAATAATATGATAAACGTGAAAGTTTGTTTGGATGGATGGATGTTTGTTATTCTTTCATGCAAAAACTACTGAACGGATTTGGATGAAATTTGGCACACAGATGGTTTATTACCAGGAATAATATATAGGATAATTTTTATCTCGATATTCTTACGGGATCGAAACTTATGCGGGTGAAACCGCGGGGCGTAGCTAGTACTATAATAAATGAAATTACTGACAATACTAATGCATAGGAGTACTTATTTGAAACTATAAAACGAACCCTAACTTCGAAATTATTAAAGTAATTTTCAAACAAACTAAATAGTAGTACTAATGGGCCATTTATGGGTTCTGCTAATCTTTGACTAACTATAGGCTAGGTTGAATTTTGGTATGTAAAATAGGAACATCAGTAGATATACACGACGCGCAAACGTCGTGAAAAGATTACACCTGATACCATAAATAAAATTACGAAATTCATTCATCTCGGAAATGACCGGTTAAAAAAACATTTTTGAGTGCGCAATGTATTGCAGACAACGCGATCAAAACGCTCCGCGGATGGCGCGCGCGCGCGCCCTACCTACCGCGATACCGCGCACTGCCATTTCGAGTTTTATTTACATTGCTGTTTTAAGTGAAACAAGTGAATTTACTATTTTTTAATTAAAAATCTCACTGGGTTAGATAGAAATAATGTAATTTTAAACAGTTTACAGTAAAAAACTCGTACCCGTACTCGTATCGTCGTAACGTCGATGTCCCCGCCACCCTGTATGAAGTTTAATTTAGTGTCGCTTTGTCGTCTCCACCTCGTATTGTGTTAATCCAATAAAATTACTGACATTGTGAATGTTTTAAATTCGTTTTTGATGACACAATGCATTTAATTATGATCAGAATTAACGCCCCAAGTCTGCCAGCGAATAACAAAATGGTTGTATTTTGAGAGTGTCATTGAAACACGTGTCATAAAATGACTGAGACTACTTCTAAATCCTGTGCAAGTCTAAACCTGGCCTAAATTAAAATGCAACAGCATTGATCCAAGCTAACTTTTATTCCAAATTAGAACAACTCTAGAATTCTAACAACTTTAAAATGAAAGTGTAGAGTCCCGGAATAGCAAGAAGTTGTACTGAAAAAGTAACTTTAAGGCTTTAAATGGTTCAGCGGGATTGTCCGAAAGGGTTACCGCTACCCCGGAACATAAAGGGCACTCCCTTCCGCTCCACCCAGAGCGGGAGGGGTCATTTGATGATTTCCCATCAGTAAAAAAAAAAAGGCTTTAAATGGTGTTAATGTGCTATCTAAATTATTTTAAAGAGGTCAAAATCAAAATCTAGGGAGTTTGTTGTGTCACTCCTTCTGGGCCACTGGGCCCCCAAAGAGGGCACCTCTTTGGGGGCCCAGTACTGAAATAGATTAGTGTTGGGTCCCTTGCAAGGACATGGTTTGGAACACGTGTGGTGGACAGTTAACGTTACCATTTCTTTGATGATTTTGGTTTACTTTGCTTAAATTAGGAAATGGTTTTTTATGAGGAATAAGTAATAATATTATCAAATTAAGCATCAAAGTGGGTATGAACTGTAAAAGTCATAAACTAAGTTTGAATTTGATAATAATAACTTGGAAAACTTATAAATATATATAGGTATATACGAATCTAAGTCGTTTTGGAAATGCTTTGGAGGTCTAGAAAATAATCATTATAAGAGGAATCGTTAAAAATTAGGCGGGTTGCAATAATCAGTTGATTCTAAAGCAAGAAATCAAGTATAAGGATGAAAAAAAATAGACATCCGAATCCAAAAAAAAAATGTAAAGTGGTAGACTGTATTAATTCTTAAGCTAATTACTATTAGATCATACTTTGAAATATACACGCACTACATATACACACACTACACTATATTATACTACACTTGAGGCTGATTTTGCAATAATCAGATAATATTTATCTGAGGAATACATATTGCGGTTTGACGTTTATTGAATAGAAAATATGTCAAACTGTCATAATTATTCTGCAGATAAAAGTTATCTGAATATTGAAAAATCAACCCTTAGATAAACTATATATTATACCTAACTATTCCTTTTCAAATTAAACAAAGCAAGTCAACTAGTTAATATATGTAGTAGGTACAGACGCCAGCACATCAATCTACTACAATCTGTCAAATTTCTTCAATAGATTTTCAACTTCATCGCTAAAGTTGTCAAAAAATAAAAGGCCCGTTTTGACATTTGAGAATGCGTTCTTGACGTCTGTCAGTTTCATACAAACGAATACGTGTTTCGCGAATTTGATCTTTATTAACTACTAGAACTGTCAATGTCAAAACGGGCCTTTTATTTTTTGACAACTTTAAAGCATTAGGTTCAAAGTTGACTGTGAAAGTTGACAGTTTCGGGTAGCTTGATGTGCTGGCGTCTGTACTTAAACAAGAAGAAAACCCCTCAGTCACAGAGATACATTTAAAATTATTTATTTGTTTAGCTTGTCGTGACGTAGTCTCAGAGTCATGACCGTCTCAAATTGAAAGTATGAACCACGACCCACCCTAATACCGGGCTATTTCTGTCCTGGGCAAGCAACAACCCACTTATTGGGCGCACCTCTAATTTTAGCATCTATGGGCAAACATTTATTTTTAAATGGCACTTTTTATGACGATCTTACCCAAGCTGTGAAGTCCAAACGCTGAGTAGTGTCTATTTCACTGTAGGGCTTGGAGATCTCTTGAAGTAATGAGGGTAAAAACCACACAGAACTGAGGAGGTATGCTTTGCGTTTGCGCTCTGTCCGTTTTTGAACTCTGTCCCTACGACAGGGATTATTTTATGGATCAACTTTCAGTTTAGCTTATTAGATTAGTTTTTTAAAGTTATCAAAGTTATTATCTTGAAAAAAAAGTGTCATATAAAATATTCAGGTTTAAATGGAAATCTAGCAAAAATACTGTCGAAGTTATAAATATTTCTCATTATCTCATATTTTCTGGCGATTCAGTAAAAATACTTGCATTCAATGCTAATAGTCGTAAAATTACTTAAACATTGCTCACACTTCGATTTTTCAAGCTGATTTTCAGTTTACATTTTGAATAGGATCATTAAAAAAAGCTCTACCAAAGTCAGTCTTAAAACTGCCTTACAGAAGGTACTAACATCATCATCTACCTAGACTTTTCCCAACTATGTTGGGGTCGGCTTCCAGTCTAACCGGATGCAGCTGAATAACAGTATTTTACCTCCAAAACCCAGTTACTGGGTAATACGATTACCAAAGTAAGACTGATTGTCAGACTTTCGGGCTACTGTCGACCCGTAACGACTGTCAAAGATCCACGAATGACAGCCGGGACCTAGGTCTTAACGTGCTTTCCGAGGCACGGAGGGGTCTTGGTATATGAAGATGATCACCCATCCACGGACCAACCACGGCAATCGTAGCTTAACCTGACCGACCGACCCGGGCGGCTGTTATTACTTAGCCACAAGCCCCACAGAAGGTACTTACCTGTAGGTACAAACATATTTCATATTCTTTGTGAGGTAGCTAACCCTAAACCACGCAAAACGTCTTCACATCTACAAAATAAAAGACATTAGGACATTATCAGTGATTTAGGGACAGTACTGTGTTACATCGTTGTTTATGAACGATGTTAGGCGCTAATTAGGATGAATGTGTACCTCGAGGTGGGAACGCGCCTACGATACACCTAATCAAGTGCCAAGCCAAATAAGTCAACGGGTTTTTGCGGTAGTGATGCGCCATGTTGATCCATAAAAATATCGATATGCTAAAATAGTTACAGAGTTGGTACAAGACATTATAATCAGGTACTGGATTTATAAACGTTTATTTATTAACATGGCCTTTAACAAAAAAGGTAGTAGCTACAAGAAAACCAAGTTACAAATATTTAATCAATAAAATGGTCATCACTCGTATTTTCTTCTATGAAATTAAGACATTTCAGTAATTATAAGATACGTAGAATTATACGAGTATTAACTCCAGTCCACTGAGGTTAATAAAATTCTTACGACAACATATGTAGAGTCCAGTGCTTAAAAGTTGATCAAGTTTCGTAGTGTACACATTTATCTGACCTATGGATCCCAGACTTGGTCTTTGACAAACATTTAAAAGTCCAAACTTAAGGTTTGCCAACGTGCAATGGAGAGCAGTATTCTAGGCGTCGAATTGACAGACCATATTCGCAACACCACACTGCGTTCCAAAACACAGATTACTGACGTTGCTCAAAAAGCCGCTAAGCTTAAGTGGGACTGGGCTGGCCACGTCTGCCATATGCCCAATAAGCTGTGGGCCAAAATAACCACCACGTGGAGCCCAGCCACACAGAGCCACACAGCTAGAAGTCGTCAAGGCAGACCCCGTATAAGATGGCGGAACGAGTGGTCTACTCGAACAAACGACCAGTGGTCTACTTTAGCCCTGGATCGAAAGAGCTGGACGTCGTGGGGAGAAGTCTTTGCCCAGCCTAACAGTAACAGTAACATTTATTTTAGTAAACCTTTTCTTCAGTAGCCCGCGGTTATTCTTTATCGATAAACATTTATCCCACCACTAAACCTCAATGCACTATCCAAACTCAGTAGCTAGCACTAAATGCAGGCCCGCCAACGTAACAATAAATTTAAAGGAGATTTCACATTTATTCGGAGAGCTGCCTCCATGACCTTTGTGCTTCCCATTGTAATTAGCTGCCATGTCTCAAATTAGCGTCGGTGAACTGTCATGGTTTGTGACGAAATTGTATGGTTTCGAAGGATATATTTTAAAGTTTAGGTTTGATAACATAATATCACGCTTGTTTTTCCTGACGGGTTAGGTAGAGCACCTATAGTTTGCCCACATTTCACCAGTTAAGTCCTACGTAATAAGGGGCGAGCCTAATGCCACATGCTAGCAAACGGGCACATATGTATTCAGAATCCAGGCTGCTACTGAGAAACCCCAATAACACTGCCCGACCTGGCAATCGATCTCAAGACCTCACGCTCAGTCATAGTGCTTTGCGACTACTAGACCAACGAGGCAGTCGGGTTAGCTTAAATTTCATGCGAAAACGATTCGTTTTGAACTCTTTTATGAACAAAAATCGTAGAATTAAAAGATTAATGGTTAACATGTTTCAGCCTCTGGCTATATTTTCGTGTTTATATATTGTGGGCTGTCCCAATACGAAGCAGAGAGGGCGTTTATTATAGTTACTTTAATAGATAATAATGAAATTCCTGGCCTTGAAAAACATACTAGATTTAGACAGATTTATCGAATAGAGATACGAAGGTCACTTCAAGATTTAATTTCAAGATATTCCTCATCCAAGTCCGAGCTTATCGTAGACCAGATTTTTTGCTATTATAAACCTCACTAGATTCTGCCCGCGACTTCGTCCGCGTAAAATTTCTTATTCCCCCTATGGTACTTCGTTCTCGCTAAGCCGAGTAAAATGAAAAAAAAGTAAGAAAGAACTTCTTATTTTTTTTTTCATTTTACTCGGCTCCTAAGAGTCGTAGCGTGATGTTAAAAATCCTATAGCCTTTCTCAAGGATTGGGCTAGCAAATGCAAAAAGTATTTTTCAAATCCGACTGATAGTTCCAGATATTAGGTAGCGAGTTTAAACAAAGAAACAAACAAGAAAACAAACAAATTCTTCAGTTTTATTGTTAAAATAGATTTTCAGAATCGGAATTCTTCTCTTCCCTATTCCTAGAATTCTAGTAGTTTGATTTATATTGTATTTCTTATATCAATAAGTACACTGACAATTCAGAAAGTCAGAGGTTATCTGGAATCAAATGTCACCCGTAACTTTAGAGTCAATAGGTACAGTTTGAATTATTTTAGCTTCAACTTTATGATTAAATCAGCGGTACTTTATAGTGGTATTTATGAAATTATATGTTTCAGACGACCTAAGTCATCCCATCTCTTGTTAATCGTAAATTACTTTACACATACTTAAAATTTGTCAGTAATTTAAAGACGAAAAGGTCAGACAGCAAAAATATTAGAAATAGCATGAAATAGTGCCTTTAGTCCAACGGTTTAGCCACAGATAGGTGACCAAAGTGTCCTAAGTTCGAGCCCCTACATGTGAGCTCACTCTTAGAACAAGAAAAGTAACTGTCTGCTTGCAAAGACTAACTCTGTAATTTTAGCTTTAATTGGTTTGCGTGTATGGACCTATATCATTAAATAAACTATTTCACTAAGGGCTGATTTTTCAAACGACAGATAATTTTTATTGACGTCTGACAGATTCTGTATGGAATAACTGTCAAAAGTTCAAAATTATTCCTCGGATAAAAATGAGCCCTTAGCAGACTAAAAAAAACATAGTCACAGTTTTTTGAAGAACAAACCTACGCAAGATTATAATCATGTAGGTAGACATAATCCATAGGCACTTTGTATAATCTCGCACTTCTCACATTATAATATATTTTGACATATAGATACCCATTTAGTTCAAGGTTCTATTGCATTGCATCTGGCGACAGGTTGATAATTGCTAACCTCTTTGGCAGAGGTTAACTATACCGTTATTAGCGTTTAATTGATGACTGTACTAAAACAAATAAACGTGGTTTTAATCCGTTTATTTCTGTCGTGTAATTAGGGTTGAAAAGAGTTGATCTTTGTTTACAATGCGGCCTGAGAGAACAAAATGCAATGGGTATAATGCAGCGTTCGAACAAGGTTTAGCTCAAAGACAAAGATTTTGAAGACCTTAATGGCAAGATGGACGGACGACCTAAGGAAGGTGGATGGGACGAACTGGATGCGGAAGGGGGAGGACAGAGTGTTATGGCGCAGCCTGGGAGAGGCCTATGTCCAGCAGAGGACTGCATTAGGCTGAGTCGAATGGCAATGTCCTACTAATATTATAATCCTGAAAGTTTGTATGGGTGGATCAATGGATGTTTGTTACTCTATCACACAAAAAGTACTGAACGGATTTGGATGAAATTTGGCACACAGATGGTTTATAACCAGGATTAATATATGGGATACTTTGTATCCCGATATTCCCGAGGGATCGAAACTTATGCGGGTGAAACCGCGGGGCGCAGCTAGTCATGCATACATTTTAGTTAGGAAAAGGCTAGGAAGACGATGAACGACAATATATTAATATATTTTCATTCATTTTCATGATACTGAAATCACAGTCACGTAGCTTTGATGAATATTGTCATACACCTCGTGATTATTGATATTTCATTAGTATCCAAAAAAACAAAAGAAAAACACTGTTCGCACAGTCAGAGAAATTAATTGTTTCTGAAATTGACATTCTACATCAATTTGCGGTGTTATAGCCGTTTTACACAACTATTAAAGTATGACAGTTGCAATTCCAATATACGGACAATTTAATTTTGCAAACAAAAAAATTACCTGACTTTTTATCCAGATATTTTATTTCTCAAACAAATTATTATTTTTTATAATTTATAATTAATATGTTTTTTCTTTGATGATTTCTCTGTGTGCACGTATGTACGGCATAGAAATAAAATTTAGGCCAAGGCTTCAAAAAAATAGTCATTAGCTTAATAATCTCCAACTAACCAAGCCATGATGTAAGCTATGCAAAGCAAACGTACTCACACCCACGCCGCAGGCTGAGGAATATTCTCACAGCGTTACTCATCAGTTAGTTGCAACACCCAATAACTTGAGATTGTTAATAAGGAGCCAGCTATATGTACAGACTTTGTATGAAATCTGAATATCACTACCAATAAGGGGAGGCTGTTTGTCTGTCTGTTAAATAAGGTAACATATTGAAATACATAGTTCAAAAGACAAATAATAACAGCCGCACAGGTCGGTCGATCAGGTTAAGCTACGCTTGCCCCGGTTGGTCTGTGGATGGGTGACCATCTTTACATACCGAGACCCCTCCGTGCCTCGGAAAGCACGTTAAGCTGCCAACAGCTTATTCAAAGATCCACGAATGACAGTCGTTACGGGTAGTTAGAAGACCGAAAGTCTGACAACTAGTCTTACCAAGGGGTATCGTATTACCCAGTAACTCGGTTGTGGAGGTAAGATATGCAGTCGCTCCATGTAAAATATTCGATTAGACTGGAAGCCGACTCCAACATATTTGGGAAAAGGCTAGGCAGATGATGATGGTGAGTTCAAAAGACAAATCTGTCTTATTTTATTCTCCCAAAGAGAAAGAAGAAGCATTATGCTGAGATAGAAGCCTTTTTGACCGTGCACAGTTCTTTTTTGTGTTCTTTTTTCTGGTTGTTATAATGTAACTTTGTTAGTTTTAAATGCTCCTTTTTTAACTATTTGTATTTCCTGTGTGTCCCAAATAAACAGAAAATGTTTCTTAGAATAGAATACTCTCACGATCTCTCTATCTCTGCACGATACGATAAAAAGAGAGTTCCAAAACCTCAGAAGATGGGCATGTATCCTAGAGAACCTCAAAGGCGTCAAAGGCTTAGACATACGAAGAGAAGTTAAAATCTGTGTGGACAGCATTTTCCAGCAGTAACTTGAGGTTGATATAGTGATAAATTCAGAACAAAGAGAATCATTATCATCAACATCCACAGCCCAACTTCACCCAGAGCTGAGCTCGTGCCTTTCTTTTCTTGTGCCAATCCTCACGCTCCTGTGCTGGCCTAACCCAAATTGAGGTAAGTGGGACCTTTGGGGTCGTAGGCGCATAGAATGGGGACTCTGTTCGCCTACCAAGCGACGCCAGGGAAGACGGTGGCACAGTGGTCACGTGCTGCCGTGCATAGCGAGACTTAGGGGAGGCCCCTTTACAGTCTCCCCAGGGATGTGCCTTACAGGCGTTGCGCAGGGGTGGTTCAGGAATTGGTCTTTTAGGAGGAACCGGGACCACCCCTATGTGCGGATGGTGATCACCGGGGTGGTTTTAGTGAGGTAAAAATCCCATACTCCCCGACCTCACTCCCCGGAGGTCGGGTGCCTTTTGAAGGTTCCCCCCGAAAACAAAAAAAAAAAGGTTCTACCCGCGATAGTAACAATGTTGTCCGCCCATCTCGCTTCCTAATATAAATACTAATTTTAGCATTTATATTAGGAAGCGAAATACTACTTGCGATACTTTGTTAGTCTAATTAGTATTTACTAATTAGATTAACAAGGTATCAAAGGAAATACCTACTATAAATATACTTTTTTTTTTAACCTCCGACGATAGCTTCCGTGCCTTTTATTTTATTTTTATGGTCGCTAATATATATATTCAAGGCCTTTCCAAGTGCTGAATTTCGTGATACGAAATCGTAACAGTTTTGTAAAGTTATGGTTTTCTTTTGATATTAATAACATATATTTTTTTAATAATTTAGCTAATAGTTTTCTTGGAGGTTAACCAGAAGTACTAAGGGAAAGAAGTAAGGTAAACTTATTTATGAGTACCCTTATTTTTATTGACAGTATTAGGTATCGGCCTTTGTAACTTAGTTTCCTCTTTTATGACGATATCCTGACTGTGCCAGTATTAATTAGTATTAGTACCTACAGACACCACGAGATCGAAGCAAATAATTTTGACAAATATTGTGATCGATTTTTTTTAATCGTTGGTCCGTGGATGTGTCACTATCTTCACATACCAAGACCCCTGCGTGCCTCGGAAAGCACGTTAAGCCGTTGGTAAATCCCTGGGGATGATGAGATGATGGCTAGCCACATCCCTAGATTTCTTCTTGAAACAAAATTGAGCAAGCATGTTTCGCGATTCTCAACAAGCAAACCCATAGACAAATCTAGTACACTTAGGTTCCTACAAATGTATACCTCTGAACAATTTATCTGAGCACTAATACCATCAGTATTGTCTGCAACTCCAACATCTTGCATCGATGACTTACTATTGAATCTAGGAATTTGATATTCAAAGGCCCATCTGAACTTTGAGGTACCTGATAGGAATCAGGCTACTGGCTGGCCTGAGTTTGGATTGGGAAATGCAGGGTCAAATTAATTTAGGTAGCGAAACTCCGCAGACGTGATGGGTTTTGATATCTCAACATGATAAAGCAAAAACAAATTAACTAGATTTTTTTTTTTTGTGAGGTCGACTAGCGCAGTTAGTGACTTGTAACATCAGTACAAAAACATTTTTTTTTGTATAAGAAAAAAGGAACTAAAATACGTTTATACGCGGTAAACATGACGCAAAAAAGAACATAAAACACAAAAAAATAAATAAGAAAGGGTTGGGGGAAACATGCGTCACATCCACGCAAAACGGCTATCGTTCAGCATCCTGCGACCCTATGCTATAAACTTCATAGGCGTGATTGGTATCGATTTAACAACATGATGAAACAAATTAAAATAGATCTTCTCATCTCATACTTCAAGTAACAACCAACCAACGATCGTTGACCCCCAAAAACAACCAAATTTTATCGTATTTAGATATCACCCATCACGTCTTCAGAGTTTCGCTCGCTAATTTTATTTGCCCCTTTATATAACTGATCTTCTAACAAACTTATTGACCTTTAATGATGAACCCTTTTTTAATAAATCGGCTAAAGGACACTGAACGAGACACAATCGAGGTTTTATTGTTGTTACGACTGGGGGCGTTTAGTGTCCCGCAAAGTGTTAATGAACCTCTAAAAGTTTTTTGCGCTTCTTCTTTTTGAACATTCTGGCCTTTTCTGACAGTGTTGGTCGCAGTAACTAAGCTAGGCCTGACCAAATTGGTGAGCTTAGGTTGGAACTGTGATCAAGCCCGCCCGCGCCGTATAGGTTGCAGTAACAAAGGTAGGGTACCCGGGTCCAGTCGGGGGTTGCGGAAGGATCGTACGTTCCCGCGACCCCCGGCGTAGGTGTGAGATGGAACACTGTTTAGTCAGTAAGAGTCTGACAGACCCCGCCGCCCGCCCCAGGGCGGCGGACATCCATGAGGATTTTCCACCCCGAAAAAAAAAAAAAGAAGAACTGTGACCGTTCACGTTACATCCAGGTTAGTCGCAGTCACTTGGCTATTTAGTATTTTTAGGACCCCAAAATAGGAATTGTTTGAGGATCACAAAAAGAGAATTAATAGAGGTTTTTTTTTTTGTTAACCTGTTTTGCATCCCACTGCTGGGCAAAGGCCTCTCGTTTTACCTTCTAAACATCCTTGTCTTGTGCGATGTCTAGCCGTGCTGACCCTGAACTGACCCCAAACCTTATCAGGTCATTACACCACCTTTGCCGTGGTCTACCTCGACGAGCGACGTCCTCCCTCATTGATATGCCCTTTTAATTTTGATAGGTTTGGCCAAGTTTCAATAGGGCATTAGTTAATGGGCTGTTTCTTGTCAAACAGGCTTACTTAAGGTCTCGTGATCAATTATAATTTTATTAGTATGCAGAAGCTTCTAAGATGATATAATTTATTAGGTACACTTAAGTGCCTATTGAGACGTATTTCACCACTAAATATTATGATGTAGGTTATGAGAAAGTTGAGGTATAGAATCTATACCTCAACTTACTAGGTTTATGATTTTTTTAAAGGGAAGTTTGTCATAACATAAAATACCTTCACGCCTTGTTTCCCCGAAGAGTTGGGCAGAGGTATACCAGAGGGGCAATTCTCGTAATTTTAAGAACGTTCAAAGTCTGATCTCAGTCTCAATCTGTCAATGATTGTCGCTGAGATAATAATAATAATAATAAGTACTAAGGACCTACTCCTCATTGATATGGCCATTAGCCAACAGGTTCGTTGTTCCCGAAAGGATCTGTCGACATGTTGGATAGATTATAAGAAGGCCTATGACTCGGTGCCACATACATGGCTCATGAGGGTGCTGCATTTGTATAAAGTAGATGCAACTCTGCGTACCTTCCTGATGTCGTGTATGGGGCAATGGAGGACGGTTCTTCGCTATCCAGGATGTCGAAATATTCAGAGGAATAGCGAACCGATAAGGCTCGAGCGAGGTATATTTCAGGGCGATAGTTTGAGTCCGCTTTGGTTCTACTTAGCCTTGAATCCTCTAAGCACACTGCTGGAGGATTCAGGTCTAGGCTACCGGCTGAGGAGACCTCTCCTCAGCCGGTAGCCTAGACCTGAATCCTCCCGCAGACCACCTGGTCAGGTTATATCGCACCTCCTCTACACGGATAACCTAAAACTCTTTGCTCCCAACAATTTGCAACTGATGGAGCTACTGAAAGTAACTGAAACTTTCAGTAGCGCCATCAGGATGCAATTTGGTGTGGACCAATGTGCGGTCATACATGTAAAGCGAGGGAGATTGTGGAATCCGTGGGAACCCAACTCTCGGATTCCACAAACCTTAGAGCCCTCTCCGCATCCGAAACCTATAAGTATTTGGGTATGTGGGAAGCTTTAAGCATCAATGTTAGTGACATGAAGCATTCGTTGAAGGTGCGGTTCTTTGGCTGCCTGAAAAAAGTACTTAATAGTCTTCTATCAGGCGGAAACAAGGTTCGTCCCTTCAACAGTTGGGTCATGCCGGTTTTGATGTACTCTTTCGGCATACTCAAATGGATTCAAACCGAACTAGACGCCCTGGATAGGAAGGTCCGGACGCTGTTGATTGCAAATCGAATGCATCACCCACGATCATCGGTAATGAGGCTGAATATCCCGCGAAAGTGTGGAGGTCGAGGCTTTTTAAACCCTAAGAACCTCCACAATCGCGAGATATGCAGTCTCAGGGAATATTTCCTAGAAACCGACGTAGGGATGCATCGAGATGTAGTCGCGGTGGACAAGGGCCTCACCCCGCTCTCCTTGGCTAAAGAGAACTGGCGCAAGCCAGTAGTGCTTGACACCAATGATCGCATGGAAGTATGGCAAAGTAAGGAGCTTCACGGACGCTTTTACCGGGCCCTACATGGTCCCGATGTAGATCTACTAGCGTCCGTAGCCTGGCTGCGTTTCAGTGACCTCTTTGGAGAAACCGAAGGTTTTGTCTGTGCAATTATGGACGAAGTTATGATAACGAACAATTACCGGAGATTTATTGTGAAAGATGGCACGGTTGACATCTGTCGGGCATGCCACCGCCGGGAGAATCAATCAGGCATATTATTTCCGGGTGTTCTCGTCTAGCTAACGGAGAGTATTTGCATAGGCACAACCTTGTAGCCAGGATAATCCATCAACAACTTACTCTGAAATACAGCCTTGTGGAATCTGAGGTGCCGTACTAGATGTATGTGCCCGACCCAGTTCTCGAAAATGGAAATATCACGTTGTACTGGGATCGATCCATCATCACTGACAGGACTATTGTTGCCAATAAGCCTGATATAGTGGCGGTGGATCGATCAGAGCGGCGCGCAATGATTGTTGACATAACCGTCCCTCATGATGAGAACCTCGTGAAAGCCGAGAAAGATAAACAAATCAAGTATCTTGACTTGGCTCGCGAGGTTGTCGACATGTGGCATGTGGACTCAGCAATCATTGTGCCGATAGTCGTGACAGCCAATGGGTTAATAGCCAAGAGCCTCGACCAACACCTGAGGAGGCTCTCGTTGGGCAGCTGGATCAAGGGCTTGATTCAGAAAGCGGTTCTTCTGGACACGGCTCGCATTGTCAGAAAGTTCCTTTCTCTGGAGCCCTGCCCGCGGGTAACTTGGCCCCTGTTCCCGATACCGGTGGGCTACTATTTTTTATATTTTTAAATGTTTTTTTTTATCTTTTTGTTTATAAAATGATTTAAAAATTAATTTGTAGGTATTTAAATGAAATAAAGGAAATAATATAATCTTTATTGGAACTAAAACACTTTTTACAAATTCATTGCGTACCTACCTACATAATAGCTGGTTACATTAGTTAAAAAAAATGTGTCGCAGCTATTAACGCCCACCTCCAAGAAGAAAGACGACAGCGTTCCAGATTCCAGAGATGAAAATACAGTACCTAGGGGTTAAAAAAGAACAATAACCATTAAAATAAAATAAAAATATTAAAAATTAAAGTAGTAAAAAATAAAATAGTAAAAAATTTAAATATTAAAAAATTAAATACCTATGTAGTAAAAAATTAAAATAATAAAAATTAAAATAGGTAAGTGCCTAATGTGTGAGTGAGTGTTAATGTGGGAGTGTTGTATGTGAGTGTAGTGCGTCTCTGTAAATGCGTGGGTGTAAGTGTAAAGTGTGCTTTGGAACCTCCCCACGAGCACACTACGCTACGTGTATTTGATGTGAGATGAGATTAAGACTAGATTTTGAACGATTTTAATTAAGGTGAATTGGCTTTCTATAGTACACCCACATTTTGCCAGTTATGTTTAAGTCCCATGTAATAGGGGGCGAGCCCATTGCCATCAACCGGGCACAGTTCCAGGCTCCGGGCTGCTATTGAAAAATTCCAGGTAGAAAAATGCAATAACACTTTTTCCGACCTGGGAATCGAACCCAGGACCTCATGCTCAGCAAAAATGTATCGTTCGATAATAAAAGCGTGTAGAATTTAAAGGAAGAAAGAAAAATCGGTTTATTTGTCACAGTAACACGTGCACATAAAAAGATAAGTAAGATAATTGGCATAAAAAACAAAACAGATTGCAGAAATGAAGGACTCTAATTCTGTAAATATTTTTTTATAGACCCGCAAAGTCAAGGCAGATAACTTACCTTCCCAATACAACTTTGTCCAGCTCCCTAATTGCGTAACACACTTGCAATCACAATCTGAATCATTTTGAAGGATATTGCTAATCCATTGCTTCATATGTTCGAAAAAATTATCTGCTCAACAACATAAATAACGCAATGAATTGTTGATCTGTCAAAATGAAAGCCATTGCTACTGATGTTACTGTGTGTTACGCAATTACCTCTGTTTTGGATCAATTATCCGCGTGAACCAAAAGCATGCTTATCTTAAAAACACTCTGTAATCGCTGTAATCACATTTGAACCAAATACTACTCTACGTTTGCAGGTATCAAAAACATTTTTTTTTTTCAATATATATTTCGCTTATCAGGCGGGCTACTCGTAAAAACAAAAGCCCCGTTAGACAATAGCAGGGGTCGCCAACAATCGGTAGGCCCGTGCCACATTGTGTGGGCGATAGCCTCGGACCGATAACATCGCTACCCTTTACTTTTTAATGCTTTATTTTTTTTTTTTTGAATATAGGGTGTTTTGAAGTCGGAGTCCAGAGCATTGAGGTTTTATTGTTGATCATTGCTGTTGTGACAAACTACTTAGGTTTTCTGAGGTTGTGGACTTGTGAGTTTACATTACAAGAGATTTTGAGTGGTTTCGACTGATTCAAGTTTCTAGTTAGGTTATAATGAGACACTTTGTTTATTTGCAAAAAAAATGCAATTTCACAAATTAACAGCTGAAGAACAGTGTTCTAAGTGGAATTTTTTTCAGTACTACCGACATTTAGGTACTCTTTGCACCACATACCTATTTTGTACCCACGACTAAAGTGTAAATCAGGACGAAAAAGTAGTCGAGACTTTTTCCAAGTCTGTGTATAAAAACCTTCACCTTGAAGAATAATGTTATGTGGAACAATGCTTGGAGACTATTAAGGTAGACATTATGGCGCTCATAATATTTTATATGTGAATTAAAAATAGCTTTGAATAAATTTTGGAGCAGTGGTGGCCCAGTGGTAATGGACCCGACTTACGAGTTTTAGGTCGTGAGTTCGAACCCAGGCAGGCACTTTACTTTGTGTAAATTATTTCATCAACACTGCTCTCAAAACGGTGAAGGAAAACATTGTGAGAAAACCGGCATGTCCTAGAGCCACAAATTCGTAGACATGTGACATCCACCAACCCGCACTGGGCCCGCGTGGTGGATTAGGGCCCACTCCCTCTCACAGAGAGGAGGCCTGTGTCCCAGCAGTGGGAACATTATAGGCTGATTATGTTTGAATAAATCAATCTAAGGTCACCATGGATATCTTGTTATAATATAACTGTTTCAGTTGACAACTTAGCTTATTTTAATAAACTTATGAAATACTTAAATAAAATCATTGAATACTCAAAGAAAATTACCTTATTTATCATCAATCAATACTTATAATAAAGAGTTTGTTTGTTTGAACACGCTAATCTATGGAACTACCAGTCGGATTTGAAAACATCTTTTTGCATTTGATAGCCCAATTCTTGAGGAAGGCTATAGGCTATTTAACATCACGCTAGTTTTGCTCGGCTCCTAAGAAGTCTCTTAGGAGCCGAGCAAAATAAAAAAGTAAGAAAGAACGCTCGGCGAAAACGAAGTAATAGCGAGGGCAGGCGATGTGATGCGACAGGGTGACGGAACAAGAAATTTCGAAGAATTTCGAGTCGTTGGCAGAAGTTTAAGTTAATCATAAATGCATTTGTGTCTAGTACTCTTATGGTTACCAATAAAGCTATTTGATAAACTTACTAATAATAACTTTTCATTTCACTTTTACTTCTATTAAAATGAAAAATAAACAAGACACTTAACGTTAATGGTCTCCAACCATTTTATAATTCGAATTTTTAAATCATTCTTTTTTTTATCTAATCACGAAATCAGCGTACCCTCATTGGTGGGTGGTAGTGGCAGGCACGAGGTATTGACCGCTGCCTACCGCCCTCTGACGGGTCACTTCACTTATCCACTAGTGTAATACTGCCTTTAGAATTTCCAATACGTTTTGTTTATAAATCGGACGTATTTTTTTAAGAATGTCGTTTTGAATTTTGAAGAAGCAGAAGTACAGGTGAAAGGCATTGGTGTACTTTGTTTTGTAATTTTTTTCTTTAGATTGCGTTTTGTTCGATTATAGAATTTTAACTTTAGTCAAAAAGCTGAATAAAGTAATATGTGCCTTGGAGCAGTGGTGGCCGTGCTAACGGCCCCGATATACGAGCTGTATCTACGTCGTGGATTCGAACCCAGGTTAGGCGCTTTACTTTGTAATTTATTTCATCACCACCGCTTTTAAAACCGGTGAAGGAAAATATCGTGAGGAAACCGACATGTCCTAGAACCAAAATTTCAAGGAAATGTAACATCTACCCGCACTGGGCGTGGTGGATTACGACCCGTTCTCTCACACAGAGAAGAGGCCTGTGTCCCAGCAGTGGGAACTTTATAGGCTGATTATGGTATGTCTTGGATGTGTAGATTACCAATACCAATAATCCCGTAGTTTTTAATATTTACAAAAAAAAAAAAATACTCTTCAGCTTGAGTGGACGAAAAAAAAATCGGAAACAGGCTACCGACAACAAATTAAATGATTCTCGGTGACGTAGGGCACAATAATTGTCTCCTTGACAACGAAAGCATACCTACTGTTGTCCAATCTATACTTACTGAAGTTATTGCCATGGCTAATGGCACCCTAAAAATGTGAAGATTGCGGCGTATGGCACCAACCGGCACGGTATATTGACCGGCTAATAGTCCACGGTCGTCAGGGGTGAGCGGACATTTGCATCGATTGGGCAGGTGTATTGGGAATAATTAATAGAATTTGTGATGGAGATTGTCAGAATGATAGTCCTGTGACTCATATATTCCATTGGCTTGGTAAGGACCCATTAAAAAAAAGCAAACAAAAACAAAACGAGTGGAGGCGCCGTAGTATTACCAAAACGACATTTGTAGGGGTGCAGATCGAAATGATACTTGAAAATATGTTTAACTTCTTTTAATAAAATATAAATAAAAAATACACTTCTTAGCTCATTATTTCATCTTACGTCATTCTTCTCTCTGTCATACATAATCAGCCTATAATGTTCCCACTGCTGGGACACAGGCCTCCTCTCGGTGAGAGGGAGTGGGCCGTAATCCACCACGCGGGCCCAGTGCGGGTTGGTGGATGTCACATGTCTACGAATTTGTGGCTCTAGGACATGCCGGTTTCCTCACAATGTTTTCCTTCGCTGTTTTGAGAGCAGTGGTGATGAAATAATTTACACAAAGTAAAGCGCCTGTCTGGGTTCGAACCTACGACTTATAACTCGTAAGTCGCGGCCGTTACCACTGGGCCACCACTGCTCTCTCTGTCGAATCATTTCAAATCTAGAACTCACTCCTGTCTTATGATTTTTTTTTTAATATACAGACAATACAGCCAGTATCAATAGATAAAGCTGCATGCAGGCTACATGCTACTTTGTCAAAATTCCCACAGCTAGTTAAAAACTCTTGTCTGCTGCGGTTTAGCAAAACAGTCGAAACATTTTTAGATGATTTTAGGTTAAGTGGTAGCTTATTTTCGTGTAAATAACATAGAATACTTACCAGTATTAAAAAAGAAAAACTAATGCACTTAGGTAGAGCCACAGACAAAAATCACACGACTAAAATAATATTTTATTAGAAATAAGCATTTCCCTTGTATGTACATACCTACCTATTTTTCTGTTCGTTTTTTTGTTCTTGTCTGTTTATACCTATAGGTTTGTGTACATAAATGATTAAATAAATAAATAAACGACTATTTAACTCACCACACAAAATTAAACCACAGAAACAAAGCTTCGAACTGTCAAACAAAAAACATCAGTAGTCGTTCAAATCAGTAAGTAGATGTCAATCACGTATAACCTACACCTCTGACCCATGGTCAAGTTCGGTTCCTAATTCATTCTTGATGACGAGGGTCAAGGAAACGTCGTACAGAGCCTAGAATTTACATACAAAGTCTTGAATAATGGCTGGCCGTTCAATGGGGTCACTGTTTTTGTCCGCGTGTGTACTTTGAAGTGATTTTTTGGTGGGCTTTATTGTGGAGACGTTAAGGTTTATAATTGTATGTTTTTTTTTATACGGAATGGTTAACTTCCTATGGATTGTTTTTAAAAACAGAACGTTGTGGTGGGTTATTTAATATTTTTATGTTTTTTTTTTTTCTTACTTTTTTATTAGGTTCCTTTGCTAGAAACAAAAGGTGACATCTACAATTCATTATTGCTAGAATAGACAATACATCAGCTAAATATGAATCTCTGAGCAATTGATGACGTAGTCCTGTTACATTTATAGAGACTGAATGTCTATACGTAACTAAATCAGAGGGACTATCCCCCTATTTTTAAGAACGTTCACATTTTATTCTGTCTCAATCTGTCAAAATATACCTAAATTTTTGACAAGTTTTTTGTCGCTGAGATGAGTATGTGACTAGATTTTGAACGTAATTATAAATTACGGGAATTACCTTTCAGGTATATCACTAGATTCTTTTTGTTCGTTGAATACCGACTAATTAAGACTTACCTACTATTATGCTTTTAGTTTATAGTAGCTTCGTGCGCTTTTGACCACTCTTCTTCTTCGTAGCAGTCTTATCAGAGTGGTCGTGGTCATGTAGTTTCTTGTCTAGGGGCTGATGTGATTCGCCTCACGGTTTCTCGCCAGCTACTCCGATTGTTGATAATTTTTGCACTCATACAAGGAATCGCCCACTGCGGATTTAATTTGGTCAGTCCATTGCATGGGTGAGCGGCCGCGTGGTCTGGTGCCCTCCACTCTGCACGACAAGGCGCTCTATAGAGTCTTCCTCACTTTGATCTCTAGTTTCGATTCAAAAAGCTTCAAGATTTCTCCAACACAAAAGAACGATATCGACATTACAATTATCTACATACCTACGTATCCATTTAAAACTTCGCACTTCCATTCACAGCTGTCTATCGAGTCACACACACCATCGCAACTCGATACCGTGTTATCTCAAGATCTGCATCGATACAACAATCGATTCTCGAATATCTTATTATCATACAAAATAAGCCCCATACACAGAACAGACGAAATTAAAATGACAATTACATGCCGATTCGGATTTGAATGACTTGAACAGCATTATTAGCGTTAAGAGCCCCTTTTGTTGTCCCTCTCGGGTAAAGTAAATATTTTGACAAAAGTCCGTTGCGCTATATTGAGTTACTTGAAGGACAATTGCCACATCACTACTAACAAATGGGCTTCTGAAAAAAAATAGAAAAAAATAGTGAGTGGGAACTGTCAATCTTTTTTTTTTTGGACGGAAAAAATGATGACTTCGAAATACGTTTGGACCTTCATTTGAAACACTTGATCGACTGCCAAAGTGCCAATTGCAGTGAGTTTTACAAACAAGAGAAAGTGTCATAAATATTGCAAGTGACCACAAAATTATGGACACCATTTTAAACAGACCCGTCATCCTTTATATTAATCAATTCCCCGTCAAAGTTTGAAGGGTCTTTGTAAAATTGGCGGTGGACTGGCATTACCGAGTCTTCGGGCTGTCGAAATTTGGGATTCCACACGGAATAATATAATATGAGTGCATGTCGCGTGTCTGTCTGTTTGTCACTTTTTCGTGACCAGAACTTGGAAACAACTGACACCTTCTGTTCTTAACAAAAGATAAGTTTCTCAATCACACTTTTCCCAATTATGTTACGGTCGGCTTCCAGTTTAACCGGATGCATCTGAATACCAGTATCTTGCAGGAAACGACTGCCTATCTGACCTCCACCGCTTAGTTACTTGGTCACCCATCCACGAGTCGACCGCGGCAAGCGTAGCTTGATCTTTGCTCGACCCGTTCGGCTGTTATTATTTAGCCGACCCTCTTCTTTGGGAATAGTGACATGTTAAAATATTATGCTATTCCTTTAATCTTTGGTATAAAGAAAATATTAAAGGACATCTCCGATTATCAAGGATTGCAAGGAGATTCGTCGAGTTAATACAAATAAAAGTAAAACAATGGCGACGCGGGCCGAATCGCAATGACTGGCTGGTGTGGGCCGCCATGTGGGTTGGAGGTCATGTACGTTTTAAATTTAAATTTTTGAATTTGGAATCCCTTTTCATAGAGTTTCGTAATTGTTGCAGTATCGACTATTGGTTGTCGATGCCTCCAAATTAAGAAACTAAAAACGTATTACCTACTTGTAAATGTTGTTATCACAAAAACGTGTAAGTAGATAATGTGTCAATCCAAAAATAAGATATTATACAAAAACAAAGACCAAATTTGTATCGTTTTAAAATTAATTAATTAATTTAAAATGACCTGAGGTCTAATAATAATAATCTCATCAGTCATTGTAATTTTCATGTAAGTAATTTTTATTATCTGCTACTCTTTTCAATACAAATGCTTCATTAATATCCGCTTAAAATGCCATACAAGCCACCTTTTATTTCAACAATAGACAAAACGTCTTTATATTGTACAATAACTTTACTTGCCCAGTGTGTTATTGAGTGAAAATAAAGAAATAAAATGGATTCAATAATGACATGTGAGCGCAAGTTCGTGTGTGTCAAACAATGGTGGCAACAATCCCACTTTCGCGGTTCAGCCAAATGTTGTCGTGCGGTCGCGGGATCTATGGAGACTTCCAAAAATGAATACACATAAAACATTTTGTAAAACTCTGATAGTACTAACGAATCAAGCTATATGTGTGAATTCATTAAACTCAGCTTGTTTACCACCTCTGACGAACAAGTCTCTGCTAGTCATAGTTACAGCAGAGGACCTTGACAAGGCCTTCCCAAATTTTGCAAATTGTTTATCAACTCCTACAAGGTGGACCGAATGCCCCAGGAATCCGTTGGATGCGAGAAGCACAGAACCGGTCGAAGTGGCGGTGCTCGGGGAAGGCCTGTGTCCAGCAGTGAATGTCTTTCGGTTGAAATGAGATTCAACTCCAGCTATATTCAGGTCTGTCTTCCATACTCAACGTTCATCTATCTGACGTCAGTAATTTTTCAGTCTCATATCTCTACTGACCAAGTGGTTACCTAATTATTGTAACTACCTACCTAATCGATCATGCTTTAAAAATAATTATGAAAAAAAAAATGAACATGTAACAAAAAATTACCTTCAAGTCCGAACAGCACTCCATATCACCTCTGTTCGGCTCAAGGCAAAATTATCCTCGGACAGGGCAAGTATACGTTCTGCATTGTCAATAGAGTGATTACCACACACCGTATCCTTGACAGCCGGTCCACACACGACCATTCCACCACCATTTCATATTAAGTATGGTTTTTACCATAAATTCCATTATTTGGGAAGAAATAATGATAATGAAGGGACTACATGAAGATGTGTAATGGAAAGTATTCGTAAACTTTCAATTGAGAACTTTTTCTTCAACTCATGTTGAAAATGTTTTGAAATTGGTGATGTTAAAGGGAAAGAAAGAAAGAAAAAGGATTTATTGCGACTCGTACAGGATTATAAACTAAACTAAACTAAACACAGTTAAAAATAAAAATAAAAAAAATTATATATAAAAAAAAAATAAAAGGAAAAATGAAACAGAAAGTCTTATGCGAGGCCAAAAGGCTCCTATCTCAGCATGATGCTACGACATTTAAAAAAAAAATGTCGCAGCGGTGGTACCTATTCTGATAGGGCCCGCTGTGATGTCACGGGCAATCTCAGTAATAAATAAATTATAAAATAGATATAATTATGTAAAATATTAGCAATAAAATAAACATTATTTATTTTTAATCCAAAGGGAAAATATTGTCATCGCTTTCATATATGTACAGTCACCAAAGAAGACAAGCAAGCAGGGTCGTCGGATATATGTACATAGTTGAAGTTTAGTAAGAAACCGATGGACGTTTTCGAATTTAATTTAATTAATAGAAAACAAACAGTTAATTTATCAAATTAAATTTTATTCGAAAAAGTCCATCGGTTTCTTCTAAGCTTCAACTTTATCCGACAACCCTGGTTCCTTATCTCCTTTGGTGACCGGACCTAGTTACTCACTGAGACTTTGGCACAAGCAGTACCTAATAACATACCAAGAATACTCATAATGGTTTCAGAATACTACACTTTCTAAATTGTAATATTTTGAAACTTCAAGATATTTTCCTTAAATACACAATATGTTAGCACCCACCCACTAAGTAATAAATGATGTACGTATAGCGTAAGCTTACCAAACCCGATGCTTATAAAATCATTAGCCATATGTCGAGAAACTTTCGTTTACAATTCTAACCCGCGCATTGCGGTCTCCTGCGCATGTAGATTAAGTATTTTGGTCCTGGTCAAGTTAGTGCTCACCTGCTGTGCGGTTTTGAATAGCAGATGGGCCTTATTAGGCTATATTAAACTTGTAAGAACTCAATCAAGTCACCTTGGTTTAAATCAGGTTTCAAGATGGTGAACAACTGCGGTTGGAATACTGAGTCATCGTTGGCTGAAATCTGAGGGCCTAGATGAGTGGTAATCGCTTTCATAGCGTTTTGTGTTACTACGCCTTTCAACAGGATTGACATAATCTTTTTGACAGCTTACATCCAATACATTTTCTTAACTTTTCCATCACTGTTATCGCTGATACAACGCCACTTTGTCTAAGGCCTCTGGTAGCTTTTTTATTGTATCGTAGTCTTGTATTGTATTGTAGTCGATAATTGTAACAGTACCTTTTCCACTATTAACTATAAATAAATATTGTTTGCGGCCATGAATCATATTTTGATCAATATGCAACCTGACACTGACCTGAAAATTGAAAAAAAAAAACGTAATAAAATATGAATTTTGTGGACTTGATAAAGTTTTAAACAGTGGCCAGTCCTAAAGCCGCTTGCGCGTGGGATAAAAAAAACTGCTAAATTGTAACACGCCCTTTTCCTTTGATCCATATCTGCGCTTACGCCTTCATAATACTTACGGTACAATCATAGACAAAAGTAAAACCTTTTTAAAAAGTTCACTTTCAATTACAATCATTTGGTACAGACGGGTACAAAACAAAAAGTCGAAATAAATCATAAGTTGGTACAATGCTGTTCGTGAAAGATAATTGGTTTTGTCTATTTATAATGAGAGGTAAACGGCTCGTAATTAATGACAGCCAGTGATGAGCGGAGCTTTGTTGGTGCTCTGCCCACTGCATTGCGTAGGATAGTAAGTCAGCTTGTGAGACAGTACTGGTACGGACAGTGGTGCTGTTTTGAAAGTGTAGAAACTGTACCGTTCCAGTAGATTATCGTGTTCCACAGCAAGAGTAATCGAATATTTCTGTAAGATACTCAAGGTGACATTAGGCTTTAAAAAAATATTTTGCTTAGCTGGTTTTAAAGTTTAGTAGTTATCTATGCCTGACCTATACCCAGCAGTGGACTACGATAGGCTGAGTTGATTGACTTATCTATTGGCCTAAAACCAAGATGTATCGTCGAAACGAAAAGAAAGAATCCATTAGCGTATTGCAATAGCTCGTATCGCGGTCAGTTTAGGTTCACAAAAACGATAAATCAACCCAGAATACAAAACAAAGGTATTTTTTTGTCACTGAAATGCCGAAATCAATTCGACTATGAACCATCTCTCACAGAAATTACCTATACGTAATTAACGACTAGGTTAATTTGCAGATGACAGTACCATCATCATCAGCACCCACGATTTAACTATTGCACACCGTATTGATGGGTCCAAAATCTAACTCACTAACAAAACTCTCAAAACTGGACTTTATCACAACGCAATAAGGAACAACAATTTTTCTCTTATCTAAAGTAATTAATGGAGTTTTGAATGAAGAAAAATATGGTTACAATACGAATTAATCAATTATAATTGATAGAATGGGTGCTTATAATGTGTTATAACTAAGAGCAAATACGTAATTACAGTTAACACCGTTAAGTGTAGTGTAGGTTGTTCAGCAAAAAAACACTTCTCTTGCGCGTGCGCGTCTTATTGTGTTGTTGTATGTAGGTAGATAGTAGTATATAGTCATGAAAACTAGGTTATGGATGAGTAAATCAGGGTATTTATTGTATGACCTCTTCATCTAACGTGCAATTTATGACTGAGAAAGTTAAGATAGGTTCATGTCCAGTGGTTGAGTTGATATCTATGATCTATCAAAGTATATACGACTATGGATATATGTATATGATCTATGATATTATAAAAATGGAACTGCAGGAAAAAATAAGTGAAATGAAATTGTGTATTCTGTAAATAGGATATCGGAATCACTATTACACGACAACAAACAAAACGAAAAAACCCGTGGACGGCGGTCGTTGGCGTCGTATACGTACAAGTATAAGCTAGATGAGGTTCGCGTTTCCTATTTGACTACTCTGAGAAGAAAGGCCGAAACATGGGGTCTACTACGAAGTGCAAAGTGCGAATAGTCGGATCGGACCGACACATGGCCGAACCGAATATTATTGAAAAATGCGAAAAAAGTTCGGTTCGGCTCAGTTGGGTCGGGACCATAGCAATATTTGAAAGAGTGTAGGAGTGTAGGATCTGGACCGACCGAACCAAATAGTAACTTCGTAGCAGGAAACGGCCGAACATTCGGCCGATATCACTTCGGAGTAGATCCCCAGACTCAGAGGTCACAACAGACATAAACATGGTCAAATAAAAAAGAGAGTATGTATTTGCTGATCATTTGTTGACCACCAGTTGCCAAACAATTTAGAGTAGACCAGTGACGGTGACTCATCACTGGTCTACTCTAAATTTTTTTTATGTAAAAGTGCTCTTTTCATTTCTTACTAAGGGATATCGTATTACCCATCTTATCGTATCATATCGTAACTGTGTTGTGGAGGTCAAATATGCAGTCTATCAACGTAAAATACTGGTATTCAGCTGCATACGGTTAGAATGGAAGCTGACCCAAACATAGTTGGGAAAAGGCTGGGCAGATGAGGATTAGAGCTTTGCAGTTAGGCTGCGCATTACATAGAAAGGTAGTACCTAGGTAGTACTAATTGGGTATCTAATCTTTTACATTCATAGAAAATAAGTACTTCTAGAGTTTGTTGTAAGGTTGTTATTCTTTTGGCAAAATAAAGATTTATTACATAGTAGTAGTAGGTTAGGTCGCGGGTAAGGACACAGTAATTGTTCTGAGCGCTACACGTGTAAGATAGGAAAGTCCTTGGTTCCCAGGCAAAACTAATTATTTATAAAATGGCAGGCTCCGGCAGCAGCTGACATGAAAGGAGTATAAAATAACGATTTGTCATAAATAACCTGGGGGTCTACTCCGAAGTGGTATCGGCCGAAAGTTCGGCCGTTTCATGCTACGAAGTTACTATTTGGTTTGGTCAGTCCCGATCCTACACTCCTACACTCTTTCGAATATTGACTATGGTCCCGACCCAACTGAGCCGATCCGATTTTTTTTCGCATTTTTCAATAATATTCGGTTCGGTCATGTGTCGATCCGATCCGATCATTCGCACTTTGCACTTCGTAGTAGTTACTGCTATCATCCACAGCACATTCCAAAGGTTTATCATAATTTTCAATTTCAATAGATCCTTCTACTAAACCAAAAAGTCTTGAATGAAATAAAAAAGTACATTAAAATTCAAAACTGTTTACAAAATAAAAAAGGACATAAAACATGAATGATTTCCTATGAACGATGACCCAATGTTTTGTAACCACCGCGTCAAGGAAAGGGTGTGCCCACAAATAATGTACAGTCATCGACAACAGTTTGGAGTGACATTTTGTTGTGTTGATATTAGCATACTGGCCAGTACTGAGAGATTTAAATTTGAACAGCCTTTCTCTCACTGCTGTGGTCCAGTTGCTTAAGAATAATACGAAGTTTCATTTCAGTTAGTTAAATCATTACATCAGTAGATATGCCTAAATGCTATTCTGGATATGGACACAGGTATTGCGCTTGCGTATTATTTTTGTTTTTGTTAAATCCCTTTTTTTTTCTTAGTTTTTGCTGCACATGTATAATTTTAATTAGAATTATTACAATTAATACAGGCCCATATTGATATCGTTTTTGCCATTTACAGTATTCAATGATCTCATAAAGACTACAAGACTTTATGAGATTATTGAAAATTATTATTAGTTTTTAGGACACACATTACAAAATGTTTGTCCTCCCGGGGGTTCCTGGTAGCGTCTTGATAATTTTGCACACCCAGAGTTAATTATCAAAACATGACCATTATCAATACTTTATCGGTTGACATTGAAGATAAACCAATTCCTAATCAGCAATTCGGACTTAAATGTTGCATGTCACGTTATCATAAATTAATCTCTATCTTTTTAAACTAAATAGATTACGTCTTTGGTCAAACTTAAATCCATCATTAATACCAACAGATTAAACACTATCGAATTACCGACGGATTACTTTAATAATTTATTAATCAGTTATCATCACATTGTAAAACAAAACAAAACGTCTGCCCACTCGTGACCGCATAAAAATTAAATGAAAAAAAAAATCAGTCCAAATATGTATGAATGGACGAGCTGTGTAAGCGTTGAGATAGGTGTGATTAGAATAAGCGTGCGCGTGGGCAGGCGGCCTGTCATCGCGAGAGGTCATTGTGTACGAGAATGAAGACCGCAGCATTTTATAGAACCGACGTGTTTCATTGTGGGAGGAACTTTTAAACTTAAAAACTTTACGTTTTCAGATTTCTGTGCCCAGATAGTCGGAATATAATGTCTTGATAACAAACACACCCTTATATATGCAATGCGCTGCGTGTTTATTGTCCTTTTAAGGAAGTTTATCTTCAAAGATGCACAACGGTGTAAAATGTCTTACGAAATCCACTATCTTGGTTGTTGCAAACAATAAAACTGTGAACTTTTATGTATACGGAAGCTATAAATTACACATCATGCCACTTACAAAAATATTCCCATCTTGCGAAATCTAATAAATATTAACTCATCACCTTACCGAGAAACAGAATAGCAGTTTCAATTCAACTACGGTATAATATCAAGATAGAATTTAAACAAAACATGACAGGTCACATCGAAGCCATAAATATTATATTAAATTGACTCAATCAATTCAAACACTGTTCGAGTGCGAGCCTATTTGCCTATGTTTGGTTACACAATGTACGACACGTTTCGTTCGTGTATTTGTCGTGTCTAACGATTCGAGAGCGCGGTTCGAGTGGATTTGCATTGAATGAGCGCGGGCTGGACACACGCGCATCGGCGGCCTGTCATTAACGGACGTGCGCAATCTGTCGCCGCTCCACCCTGTTCCAAACTCAAATTATTGTGTTCAACACTCGGTCGCTTGCGACACGAGTTTTAAGAAAATAGGTGACAATGCGTGTGCCTGTACTTTTTATTGGCTTGCAGTTGTGTGTGCAACTTTCTTTTCTGCGTGTGCTTTATGACTGTGTAGTTGTTACGTAATCTGCTTGAATGTATCCTTTGTTATTTTGATTAACAACTTTCTTAAACATTTAGAACTAGGAAAGACACATCTTATTACATGACACGCAAGGAATAGTCTCTGTTTGTGTAAACAATTTCATCACTACTCCTCTCAAAACGGCGAAGGAAAACATCGTGAGGGAACCGGCATGTCCTAGAACCAAACATTCAAAGACAAGTGACTTCTACCAACCCGCACCCGCGTGGTGGATCACGGCCCACTCCCTCTATCATATCCGTCTGTCCCATCATTGGGAACGCTCTCAGGCTGATTATTCTATGAAAGAAATAGTGTACCTACCTACTAGTTACGTCCTTAAGTGTACTCTTATTGGCTGTCAGTTTCTTTCGGCAAAGATCGCGATTTTAATGCAATTCTACATGGGGAATCAGGGATAGCTTGGCTTCGTCAGCTTTGTGTCCAATGAATAGCCCAGAGAGTTTACATTCGCGAACCCCCAGTCTAAAAAGTGATAAACAAATGAATGTGATAGATGAAGTTTCCATAACAACTATAAAAGTGCCAGCACATCACAGGTAGGCTTACATGTGGGTATGTGAATAGAAAAACTATACGGGAACGAAAAAATCCGTATATAAAACCTCTTTGTGCTTCGGCCTTTGTCCACTTTTTTCAAAATCCACCCTCATTTAATGCTTTTTTGCAAAGAAAAAACGGTTTTATAAGATCTCAAGGGAAACGATGCGAATAATTCCCCGTTTCATGTTTCTTAGTTTTTTTTCTTAGAAGTTCTATATTTTCACTCCCACAGGCATTGTTGGTCGTTATCGATCTAATCTCCCTTTGATAGACCTCCTTAGTGTGATGGACCCGGGACTTCATTGTCCGGCCCTGTTTTTTACGTACCGTCATAGTTACGAAAGAGTTGATGGATAGCAAGATTGATGTAAATAAAATAAACATTTAATTTTGTTTGTATATCTTGCTTGGTTTAACCTCGAGCCACAGCATTAAAAAGCTATAAACTTTTACAGTAGTTTCTGGTGAAACCTTGTCACATAAACGATGAACGTTTTATAACAGAAGTGTTAAATAAATACGAAATGGCTTAGTAACTACTGAAATGGATCTAGAGAAGACAAAAGGCTACTACTGACTACGAGAAATGCTTTAAGGGGGAAAGGCCAGGGTAACCTGTGAAATTCAAATTTTCTTACGTTTTTTGCCATTTGCATATCAGGTGGTATGTTGAACAAAATTATTCGCGAGTGTAACAAGTATGTATTTACAGAATTATAATCATTAAAATCATCAATGGCGCCGATTCCCTTGTTCACAAACTAAACTAAATTTATTTTAATCTTTTTCTTTCTATTTCAGACAGAAGATAAAATATTAGTTTAGTCCTGTCAAATTAAGATACTCCACAGACAGTTTAGACGTGATTAAAAACATGACTACTAAAAATACGTCAATTTACGTCAGGCGCTGACTATTTTGACAGGACTAAACTAATATTTATCTTCTGTCCTTTTCTTAATGCAAACTAAATTCAAGTTCAGTGCAAAAGATGCACTGAACTTGAATTTAGTTTAGTTTGTGAACAAAGGAATCGGCGCCAATACAAGCCTCTAAGTTCATATAATCCTATTGAATGATTATTTGATAAAACACCAATAAATGGGATTATATGAACTTAGTGGTTGTATTGATGATTTTAATGATTATAGTCAAGTCATAAAAGTAAAGTCATATTTTTTACGGTCGCAATTCATATTTGAATCAGCATACAACCTGACACTGATCGGAAAATGCAAAAACATAAAAAGTATGAATTTCGCGGGCTACCCTGGCACTTCTCCCTTAAAACAAGCAAATTGGTGGTCGACATAGGTAGTCCGATGTAGACCTCCTGAGATCCTGAAGACGCCAGCACATCAAGCTACCCGAAACTGTAATTTTTTTCCAATCAACCTTGAACCTAAAGCTTTAGCGACAAAGTTGAAAATCTATTAAAGAAATTTGAGAGATTGTAGTAGCTTGATGTGATGGCGTTTGTACAAGAGAAGAATGGTGTGAGTATATGTGTGTGTGTATTTATTTAGTTAATACTTCAAGCACGGAAAAGTATAGAGGCGGACTTAATGATATAGGCATTTTCAACCAGTCGACCTTTAGGTGATGCAGAGACGCTAGAGTGGTAGCTGTATATGTGCCATTTTATTGTATTTTTAAATTAACTTATTATTTTTTAAAGCTTCACCCGCATAAGTGTCGATCCCGTGGGTAAAAAGTATCCTATATGCTTAATCCTGGTTATAAACCATCTGTGTGCCAAATTTCGTCCAAATTCGTTCAGTAGTTTTTGCGAGAAAGAGTAACAAACATCCATCCATACAAACTTTCAAGTTTATAATATAAGGATTTATTTATTTCTACGAGTTTGCAGCCTGGAAGAAGAAAGAAAAGTCTCTCTCAATAAACAAACATCTTCGACAAAATATCAACAACTTCTTTCTGTTGAACTACATGTAACTAAAGCCGATAGTAATACGGATGGTAACGGTTCCATACCCAATGTAGGCGATGACGACAGCCCAGTATCTGGATCTGTCACTGCATAATAATAGGTATGCGCAACTGTGGCTTTGCTTGACACCATACTCCTACATAAGGGAGATGTAAGCGGAAGAGCGTCATTTAATTTAAGAAAGTTTTTGATACTAATGAATTTGACGACATGGTTGGCGCAGTGGTTAAGGGATTGACTGCTGCGCTGCGTGTCGCGGGTTCGTTTCCCGCACGGAACAAATATTTGCAGGACCTACAAGTAGTTGTTCCGGGTCTGGCTGTTTGTGTATGTGAGTTTAAATGTTTGTAAACGCACCCACGATACAGGACAAATTCCTAGTGTGGGGCAACGTTTTTATTAAGAATTAAATTTAAAAAAATTGTATGTTTAACTTTCTCGTAGTGTAAGCAGGTTCCCGGATTATGAGGCTAAAGAGGGCAGATGTGATGGTTAACGATATGGGAATACCAACGTAGGTAGTACAGACGCCAGCACATCAAGCTACTACAATCTATCAAATTTCTTTAATACATTTTCAACGTTATCGCTAAAGCATTAAGGTTTAAGGTAGATTAGGAAAATTTGACAGTTTCGGGTAGCTTGACCTGCTGGCGTCTGTGCAATAATCAGAAATTCATCTTAGCAGTAATGGAGTGATCAATGTATAAAATACATATGTAAGTACAATAGTTTACGGATTAGGACGCTTAGTTTTTGGATTGATAAAAATAATAGTGACGAGGAGTATTTTATTTATTTATTTATTCATTAGGGACAAAAAACAGTTACATGCAAGTTATACAATAAATACTTATCTTAAGATTATAAACATGTAACCCACAACATTGTCCACATATTAATAAAAAAATAATAATAAGAAGTAAAAGACAAAACGTATACAAAAACAAATATGTGTGTGCCTGTGTGGTCAAAACATAATTAAATTTAAATAGCTTCCTTTAACAATACTCCATTTTAGACAGTATCTATAAAGTTACATTTTCTCCTCAAAGGTAGATCAGGAAACCCGTAAAAGCTACAGTTTTTTTTCTTATAAATCAAACCGAAACATCAAGAGCACCGGTCATTTACATAACTATCTCCAAAACTAAAGATGCGGTCATTTCAAAATTTGTCCCAAACTTTTTTTGCTCTTTCGACAAGGCGATCGGTGTCTATAAACATTATTTTTAATCACCCCAGCTCGCTTCTGATAGGATCTGCAACACATGTTGTGCACACTAATGATTTTAAGGACATCCTGTAAAAAACTTTTACCTACTAACCATGCTTTGGTTTGAGTGGTTTGTAAAAAGGTTTCTGCAAGGTTATAAGAAGCTTCATGATTTTTGGAATGGACGTTTTTTTGCAGACGGTTAGCTGTACTACTGCTAGCTAAATATATATTAATAAAGTACGAATTGAAAGAGTTATTTCTAATCAACAGACGCGAAAATTGTACATCCCTGAATCACCTGGCCTGACCTGCATTCAGAAAAAAAACAGTGATGAAAACGGCAAGCAGATAATTTGTCTACACCCCAGTGTAAAAGTAAAAGTTTAAAAAGACACAACAAGAACTACAAAGTCGACTAAGAACTTGAAAAAATCTTCACTAAGCGTAACTGACTCTGCAGTGGACTTAGCGTAAACTTTGACTCGTTTACAACATCTCACTTCGCATCTCGGTAAAAAGGGCGTAATAATTTTAAACCACAAACTTCCACTCGAGATGATTTATGCAAAACTCGTGGTGTCCATAACGGATAAACTTTTTTCGGTGTCACCAGAATTTTGGGGACAAAAAACAAATTCGGGTGAAACGCTCTGCTGATGTGTGTCGAGGGGTTGTTTTGATTTTGGACGCCGATAGTGCAAGGTTTGGTGGCGAAACGTTTATTATTTAAGACCAGTCAGTGACTTGGTTTTTAATGTGAAGGCAGACGTCGAACGCAAAAAGAGATAAATATTTAAATTGCCAAAAATAATTCATGAAAACTACTTCACAATGTTTTAAAGACAAGTAGTGTAGATAAAATTAACGGTAAAAATCTAGAAGAAGGATTAAATTGAATATACTTTATTGTACACTAAAATTGTTACATAGCTGCTAAGCTATGTAACAGTTTAGAAGATGTAAAGTAAAACAATCAATCGGCTTCAATTATTGAAATTAAAGCAAGTCCTAATTGTCTACATAGATACAATATTGTTAGATATGCCAGTGCTTTATGGGTAATAACAATGAAATGGTTTTTAATAAGTACGACACAAATTAAATTAAATCGCCATTCATCATTAGGTGCATCTTGATCTTCATCATCTAAATTCAAACCTTTATATTCTATGATATTTTTTTCAAATTATTCGGAAACCTCGTGTTTTGAGTTCGCGAGAAGTTGGGTCATCTCTTGGTTTTCGATTCTCACGTAGGCCGACTCCCTCACTGATTTATGATATGAAACCTGTCACAAAACGTTTCAGCTGTAGCGTTTAGAACGTGGCATCACGCCCCGAGTCTTTGTCATGCGATGGACATCGCATTTTTATATTTTTTTACGGTTATCAAATGTTTTTATAAGGTGTATAAATTAAACAATGATGGTTTTGCTGTGGGATCGGGGCTTGATATATCCATATTTTGCGGACCTTTTCTGACGTTGCTTATGGAGTTAGAAAAACGCTTTTCGCTTTGATCAATAACATTCCGAAAGATTTTAAAGAAAATTCCTAATCCATTGCTCCATAGGGTTGTAAAATTCATCTGCTCAACAACGTAAATAACACAATGAATATTGTTGAACTGTCTTAAGTGTGTTACGCAATTACATACACCGCTGATCTTAGAATGATTTTACACTCATTAAGAAACATTGTTGCACTTTCGTTTTTGTTAAAGTGCTCTAGCTCTGCTTTTACATCTAGCTTCAAAAATACTCCATAACCAACCAGCAACGTAACTCACCCAAAACATTGTCTGAGCTCATTACTGGGCATCAAATTCGGTAGATGACTCTGTCACCACTAGTCACATTTCTTTTGCTTTCTACACTGTAACTATGCGTCTGACAGGAGGGACGTTGGGGCACACGTGAGGACCACATGTGGGACTGATGTCCACATCGTATTTCATGTATGAGAATTTACGTACCATGGTGTATGTGACCGTTGGGACAGTCACTGTTACATGTTTATAGGAATAATAGTTTTAAGCGCGGAAATAACAGACTTTGAAGAAACAAAAATACTGAATTGTGGACTAATTTGCTGTTTCATTAATATTGAATTACAACGGCTTATTTTTTACCAATAAATACGGAATAAACTTGTTGTTAGTATGAGGTATAAAAGGCACACCTTAAATACTTCAAACTAGTTTTTTACAAAAAATATAAGTACGTTTGTTTTCACAAAAACAAACTTGTATTTTTTTTCAAAGTCACAGTTGTGTCACTGTGTGTTGACGTTTCATAATAATTATTATTTGCATAGTTAACATTACCATCTCTTTAAATAAAAATGAACGAACGAGATAATAAGTTTCTGCACGAGAAGAAAATTACGTCATCGCTCTTCATTTGTTTTTACATAAAAATATTATGTAATCTGAGGGCTAATTATGTAACGTTCACAGTCCGATCTCAGTCTCAATCTGTCAAAAATATCTCTAATTTCCCATCATTTCTGACAAGTGTTTGACATCGATTGTTGCTGAGATAAGATTGCGACTAGATTTTGAACGTTTTTAATTACGGGAATTGGCCTCAAACATGCAATATTTTCAAATATTTTCTTCTCTTACAGTTTCGTTTATGCCTGTACTTAAGACCAGTACTTCATTTTTTATTAGCTCTGACCAGATGGGTCACTAACTGCGAACTAATTTATGGTCCATATATGTAGATGTAGCAATGTAATACAGTATGATGCCACATTTGGCACTTCAAACGGCTACTTACAATAACATAAAGATCACGTAACGTAACGTTTAATTACTGTTTTGTTGAATGTCAACCTAAAATATTTATTGAATATGAAAAGTTTTTGTGCCCATCATCATCAGTCTACAGCTGTCTACTACTGGCCGTGGTGTAGGCCTCTCACAAACAATTAGACAAACTCTTACACAATGTTGAGCCCCGTTTATCCTAAACTAAGGAAAGCTTGGATATAAAACTAATTAAATTACGCAACTATCAACCCCCATATTTACGTTTCTCACCGTCCGCACACTGGCACAAACGCCAGCATCCATGGACAAAAAATCACGGTGAAATACCGCTAACCGACGCATCTGGAAGTCGTTGCGTTTGCGCATCACCGTTACACAGTGCGCCGGTCTGACCCAGCGGGGGCAAAAAAAACTAGCGTAGGAGTGCATCGCCTTTGTTTTACGATGAAATTATATTGCAATAGTTGTAATTACGTTCGCATGTCGGCCAGACAGGAGAAATGACACGGAACCGGGGCATTGCTTGCGGGAAAAGTTTTTTGATGGGTACACTGTGCAGTCGCCTCTATTAATTCTTTGTTTAACATTTTTATGGCGCTGTTAATGCTTCCGTACGCGATAATAACGTAATTATAATAGATTATTTAGAATTAGTTTCAAGTACTTATAAAATTTACGTCATTCGATATAATTTAATTAGGTATTGTGTTTCAACTATTTATGCAATGGCAACATAACTGTATTTCTTGTCGTTTCTCACAGAAATACATCATGTTTGACACCAAATCCCACAGGATAAGTCGATGATAAAACAAATATCCGCCCGTTATAAGGGTCAAAAACCATATTGCGTAAAGTCGGTCCATATGAGCGGCTCGTGTTTTTTGTCCACATACGATACTATTTTTAAACACTGTTTGGTCTACGGCGCGGCGTCAAGATGGGACTGTGATGTGATGGGTCAGAGTTTTAATAAGTTGAAGAAATAATTATGCCTCTGCTTTGGTCCTTTGATTATGAAATATGGCTAAAAATAACGTTAATATTGGCACGTCGCACTCATGATTTATTTTATAAAGGCTTACTAAATACACACACAGCATTAACCCACAAACCGTTAGTAATTTTTATGACCACATCCTGACACATTTTTATGACTACGGTGGTGGTAGAAACAGCAATCACTCCATGTTTCTGATATGGAATTTCTAAAATGACACACATGAAAGAAATTGGTGTAGTTTCCGTTTCATAATAGCAAATTGTGTATTGAACGTTTAGAAAAGGTAGTCCCAACGGCTATAGCAGTTAAAATCTATTCAATTCTTCTCCATACCGTTACCCAACCGCTTCCCTAGATTCTCATAACTACCTTCGTACAAATATAAAGTGTCTCAGGCATAACCTGAGACTCCACATCCTCAATCTAACGGTCTATCAAGTTTCCCACCACCAAACACAGCTTTGGTGCACAAAAACAAAAACTTCCTTTATCTCCCTAGCACCACTATGTCACATATTGTCGTTTCGTTTATTTTAGCATCGAATGTTCCGTTAGAAATGCTTGCACCTTGCAACGGCAAATAACCTGCGACCTATTTATCCGGCCATCGAAAAAACCTAGTCGCAAACCAAATTAATTTTACCACCCTTCAAACAAAACACAATCGATTTTAAACTATATGCCACAGGAATAGAGGTGGGGTGATATTTTTTGGGGTGTAAGTGTAATGTGATCGGTCTAACCACATGTGGGAAAGATTTCGGTAAGTTTTTTTGGTGGACGGTTCCTAAGTTTGGTTTCAAACGGATGTTTGGTCGCTTTTGGTTTATTAATTAAGTTTAGGTTTTGTATTAGCGGGTCGTTAATTTAGATTGTTTCATTATTTAATTAAAAATGTGTGATGTTGAATGGGTGAGGTCAATATTTGGTTGGTTATTGAGATGTGATAATTTGACCAAATAGAACTTTGTTATAGTTTTGTGTTTATATTAAATACACCTTGCATTCTTTGCTTCATTTTTTCATATTAAAAGTCAAATAAAATCAAATCTTTATACTTAGCTGAATACAGTAGGTACATAATTAGGGTGGCAAGTTCAACGACGCGCAAAGTGTAACCTTGAATTCAGTACATGATTGTGAACCGCCGGGTATAAAAAAAATGCTGTTCCACAAATTTTGACCGAAAATTTTCTATACTAGGTGGTCTAGAATTATATGTTGAATTCATGGTTAGAGTTTGCACGTCGATCTCCCTTCCACCCTGTATAAATGCATACAGGAAATAGAACATATAAATGAATACATTGCAATATTTTTAGTGCATGAATAATAAACAATAGAAGTTTTCAAACTATTTTCCTACCCAGTGATGACATTGTTTAAAAAACACCAATCCTAGCTGTTTTATCCAAAACAGATTGTTTATAAAGCTTTCTACTTTAGACAAATCCCAATTGTACCCAAAAAAGAGTCGACCAAACACCGCTAGCAAAAAGCAGCTAACTTCAAAATGTGCATTACAAACAAATAAACAACAATATCCATCATACATGGAGATCACGTGCCCCTGCGCCGGTCACGTCGCGACATATTTATCGCACAGCCACCGCTAACCGAATTCTGTGATGTCGCACCTTCTGACTTATTGTGGAAAGTTCGTATCTTTGTACATAAGAACATACCTACTACGAGTATATGTACATATTTATACCTAGATACTCTTTGCCTGTCTCTTTGGACTAGTGGTCGCAAGAGGTACTGCTGAACATGAGGTCCTGGATTCGTTTTTTCGGGTCGGGTAAATTGTTATCGGGTTTTCCATTTGAAACTTCTCATCGCGGCCCGGAGCCTGGAGTCGTACACTTGATGGCAATAGGGTCGCCCCCTTACAGGGCATTTAAACATTACTGGCGAAATGTGGGTATACTACAGGTATACATCTGCCTAACCCCTCAGGAATACAGGCGAGATGTTATGTTACTCTTTGTAAAGTTGAAGTGTTGGGGAAACTTCAGACCTGACTTCTGCATGCAATCTTTCGGGGTCCTGAAATTTGTATTTATGTGCAATATGATTATGTACCTTCAGCATACCTCATGTTATTTTCACTCTCGCACCACATAACTCATTATATACAAACCTCTGTGGCCCGTAACCGAGTCCGGTGGCCGCCTCACCCCCGCACGTACATAAAGGTGTGTTTACACATCGCGGCGGTGATGCGATCAATCTCCATCAGAGAGCAGCGCATTATCAGTTAGTATCCGTCTGGGGTACATGGTATGTGTAGAGAAGGCGTTGTGAAATTAAACAACTGTCCGAGATTTTGACACACATCAGCAGATTTTACTGTAGACCGCAGTCAGTGGTAACACTTGGACCTTGAGTTGGTCTAGCGCAGTACGAAGTTTCAATAGAATGGAAGGCCAACGTATACAGGTTTTGTGACATGACTGAAGGGCGGCCAAGCTTCATCCCTCTTACAGAATGTAGGGTTGCTTTCGATAAATCAATGTTTCCGAAAACTAAATTGAATCACGCTTTAACACTTTTACATCCTTCATCAAATCTACCTTCCAATTTTGTTTTACCAGTAGTTTAGGATATGCGTTTTTCACTCCTCACAGTTTTGTACGCAACATTGGTAGAATAGAATAGAATACTCTCTATTATGTACACCATATAAATTACAGAAAATAATTTAAATTTAAATACATAAAATATAAATTTTACAAAGGGTGACACAATAGGCGGTCTTATTGCTAAGAGCGATTTTTTAAAGGCCACGTTTTAATTGATCATCATTTATTGCAAGTTTCTGTTCATTTACTCTTTAAAGCACCGCAAACTCAATTGCTCTATAATCTCTACAAGCTTTTTAAATGACTATCCTTACGACACAGTTCAGTTTTTCAGCCATTTTCAGAACTTTCTTTTACGTGGCAGGTCTACAGCTTCTTAAGTGACGCGTGAGAACTGTTTAACGCGATCGTCCATCAAGCGGTTATCGCGCATGCGTTCAACCCGTAACCTTATCTGGCGAGATGAAAGTGACGAAAAATGTACACATTCAAGAAATTATTGTTTTCTGTAGCGAAAAACGTGACGAACAGATCTTGCGACGCCTACACCCATGTTTGGGAAGGGTATTTTATTTTGCAGCATTTTTATTACTACATGCATTTTCTTGTTAGCCTACCTACTAACCTACCTACTTTCTATTTTTGTGCCTTAGTAGGTACTTACACTTTAATGATAAAGGAGTCTGAAAAATTCAAAATTACTTAAGTTTTATTTTAACATAAATGTTTAAGAATGAACCTGAAAAGATATATGTATGTAAAAAAAAAGTGATTGAAATGTTCTTTTCTCATCGGAATATTATATCATCATGGAATATTTTAAACGCCGTCTGATCAATGATTAAATACGTCTTCTAAAGCCCTATTGATCATCATCATCATTTCAGCCCAAAATCACCCATATAGGCCTCCCCTTTTTTCTGCCATACTGCCGTGACTCCCTCATCCAGGTGTTTCCCGAATTTGACAATATCATCAACACAACGCGCTTTTAGACGGCCCTGGTTTCTTTGGCCTAAGCTTGGCCACCGACCACAGCTTTCACACACATACAGTCAGCGTCACAGCTTTTCGATCGGCTTTCGCAGCCCTATTGATCTGAAAAGAAAATCGGCACATCTTCTGAAACCAAGTCTATACCTACTTCTATTCACAACCAGGTCGATACTGTCACTTCTTAACCAACCAACAATCTTTGTTACACCTAACTTAAGCCCCATACATCTTCAGATCTACCATTCATACTGTCACAACTATATATAGTCATAATTCTTTTTAATGTCCCATTTGATTGAAGAACAGAACTCATAACACATACAAAGGATTAACAGTACCACGAAGGCTATTCACAAGGCTATTTTACTATGATTTATAATTTGTTTAATTCAAATATCGTGCTTAAAGCTGTACCGGTATATTAGTTCAGCCATTGTTGGTAGTTAGTTGTGAAATATTACGTAACGCTTTTGTGAAAATAGAGGTGACCCTAGTATTGGGTTTGTCGTGTGACTAGGTTGTATGTACTATTTGTATGTTATGTGAAATGTAGGTTGTGTTGTTGAATTCTTGGCAGAAGATTTATCTAACGCTGAAATAGTTTACGATGCATGCGGGATAAATGCAACTCCTGACAGTGAAGTAATTATAGATTTGATCACACTTTATGACTAACAACTGAACCAATTTATGTAAACATCAATCAAGCGATTGTTAATGATACTTTTCAGCCTCATCGCAATGAGCTATAAACCTTCCGTTTATTACCTGTCACCGCCAATTTGTTAACCCAAGAATTTTATCAACAAATTAAAACTCAGATCGGCACGCAACCCTCGCGACAGTGGTGATGCAAAATCAGCGCATTCCTTACAACCCCCGCATTCAGGACAAAAGCCCACATTTACCATTGTAAAAATTATTTAATACAATAAATAAAGAGATCCGCATACCGATACTACACTCATTCACTCATTCCCTCTATCGTTCGGTCGCCAGCCGGGGATTTTTTTTAAATGTTCAAGCACTTCGATTGGCTCAGGCGGCGAGCTTTTGAACTTGAAAATTACGATTTCTGCAGGCTGTCGCTTTGATTAAAGACAGATTGCGTACACCCTCAAATTGGGAGCGATGCCTTTCAAAATATATTAATAATCTTGATTCGTGCTGTGGATGTCTGACGCGTGCGTTTTGTGTTCGAATTACGAAGTCTTAACGGTCTTATGGTACGATTTTTTTTAAACTTTGGCAGCCATTATAATAAGCACTTTGGCAGCAATTATATTGAGATAATTTAACATCAAGTAAATTTAGAAGACATGTCTTAAGAAGGAAGACTTTCAGCTGTATAACAATTTGATTTAAAATGATGAAACATACTTTTTAAACACAACGAAAAGGTCAATATAATCAGCAAAATATAATGTTCCCACTGCTGGGACACAGGCCTCCTCTCGATGAGAGGGATTGGGCCGTAATCCACCACACGGGCCCAGTGCGGGTTGGTAGTTGTCACAAATCTTCGAACTTTTTGTTCTAGGACATGCCGGTTTCCTCACAAAAATGTTCAATTATGTAATGACTTACCAACCGTATAATTCTTTAAGACATGCATTATTTAAACGGTAAAAATACTGTAGCAGGTGTCCCTTGTTTCTACAATAAAGGAAACCAAAAGGTAATTGTGTAAAGAACGTTATTAAATTCCTAATAATTTTAGACAAAAAAGGGGCAACTCCACACGAAACCGTTACCTTCATACAATCCGTTTGGTTCAATCAAAAATTTCATCGAGTCTTTAGAAATCTACTAATACGCTAATTCAACATATTGTGAGGGGTCCACAAATAAAAAACGTGGGCCAGTCAAGGTAAGAAAGGGTCAGGCAACTGTTTTTTGTCAAAAAAACCCTTGCCAGATGGCCTGGCGTTTAGCGACAAAAAACGGTTCGTGCCCAGACCTTGTGCAAGTAGGGATTGCAATAGAAATTTTCTTAGAAGTCCATTAAACCTGTGTATTAGTAAATTACTTGGACTCGATTGTCTTTATAACGAATTAGCTTCTGCTCGCGATTTCGTCCGCGTGAAATTTCTTGTATTAACATAAAATATATCCTATGATACTCGGGAATGCTACTTGTAGCTTCATATAAGTAAAAGAATCTTCGGTTTCAGATGGGCTTCCGAAGATTAGCCCCTACAAACAGTCTCACAAATTTTACCTCTTTATAATATTGGTATATGTTGGCCAGTAAAGGTGACACAAAAAGTGATATAGTAGGAGCTAATGAGGAGATCAGTGGCATAGCAAAGTAAAAAAAAAATGGCGTCCAATAAACTTTTGAGTAATTTTTCGAATGATTAAATACTTTAATTCAAGCATAATAAATCTTGTAAAATATTGCCAGAATGAAAAGGCACGTCACTCCAATATATCACAGACAGCAGATGTTTACAAAACTACTATGATTAATTGAATATAAAAAATAATTCTTGCTAAAAGAATTATTTTTCTCTTCATATATTATGAATGAAAGAAAAACTATCACAATTTATGTAGACCATATTTTCAGTGACCAGAATTTTGATGAATTTGTTTGCTGACCTTACTCGTCTGCGCAGAAAGACCATGACGATTTGTCTCTACATAATATAAATTTCTCTATAATTAATAGAGTAAGCAGACGATGTTTTGATGTAGCAGATTCATCATTTAATAACAGGTGGTCAGTTGTTTTTTAGGAATGTGATAGGTGTCGTTACACAGAGTTTTTAGCCGAGTCAAAGATTGTTCTAGCACAATTATTTATTATTTAATAATTATAAATAACCTGTGATGTCCCACTTCGGGGCAAAGGCCTGCCTGCTCTCTTTCCACTTTCTCTGTTCAAAGCTGCTAAACACCAGTTCTTGTTGAAGGAGTCCAGCTCGTCCCGCCATCTCCGTTACTTGTCCTTATGAGGGACGTATTGGGCCGTAAGTTTGGCCCGTTGGTCATCTGACGTGCGGCAGATGAGTCCAGCCCAATTCCATTTTAGCGTGGCAGCTTTCCAAGTGACATCAGTTATCTTTCTGATGGGACGGATGGTCGTATTCTTGACCCGGTCTGTTAGTTTGTTACCCATTCCATAGCCCGCTGGCAAACTTCGAGCGTGGACCTCTGCTGATTTGTCATAGACCACGTTTGACCACCATATATGACAAGCACAATACAAACCTTAATTTCCTTAAATTGTGAGTGGGAAAGTAAAACTACTAGTCGTATGAATATAAGAAAAAAATAGTAGAAGAATGAGAATCGTAAAACTAAAATGAGGATAAAAGTTGAGGCGAAAATTAAAATAAATCAGTTATGGGCCCCAGCACAGGAATGACAAACATACTGATGCTGAAATTAACATAAAACAGGTTTTAAGTATCTGCTGGAACATAAACGCGAAAAATCGAAATTCATCGAGTATTTTTCGTGTTCTGTTTCAACATGACAAGTTAAGTTCAAATAAATTACACTAAAGCTAACATTTTATTATTATTCGAAGCCATAGAATCAGGGTCCCACCATATTTGGTTTATTAATGCACACGTTTGCGTTTTGCCCATAAGGACCAAAACCGTTCGCCTATAAATTATGGACATTCGGTTAGTAGCAACAAATTATATCGACGTTCATCTTTTGTCCTTTTTTATCTTTTCCAATCTTACACGGTCATCCTCGGAATTTATGTTTTTGATGAGAGATAAAATCATCCTGTTACGTAGAATATTAATTTATTTGGCAATAACGCTTTTGTTGAGTTGAGGTAGCTTGTCAATAATCTTAGTGGTGTTTGTTTTTTTATAACCATTCGAATTCTTAATTACATTGGCTTCTACATGCAATATCACTGGGATTTAAAATGGCCAGGCCAGCAGTCAGTCCATGCTCCATGGCAGTACGGAGCAGTAGCCATTTTTTTGCGCAAAAAGGTTATGAACACCTGTGTTACCTACGCAGCATTTTAATTTATCCTCGCGACACCAATACCTTAACTAACACATGTGACAACCAGGGGAAATTTTACGCATCAAGTGATGATAGCCAAAAAGAAGGAAACCTCATGGCTACGGTCAGGTAGCACAAGATCTTAACTAACACAGGAAGAAAAAAAGAATATAAGTTTATTTGCGGTAAACATGACACAGAGTAACAACACAAACACAAAACGGTCATGTCCACGCAAAACGGTCAACGCTCAGCATAATGCTACGACCCTATGCGAGACAGAGCAGAGACCCAGCGCTGGTTTACAGCGACATGCAGCACACAAACCTACGTCACAATGGTTAAAATGCCATCCTACTAAACATGTTTATGAACCATTCCAATTAAAATTTCCTTGGCAATAACCTAAGCCTTATGCAACTCCACCTTTTTTCAAGTCATAGTGATGGTGAATTTGGGTAGTGGTTGCATGTCATCCCCTTCGACCTTCGTGACTCACTGAGCCATTTGCTTTTGTATTTATCGGAACGTGCCGTGCGACACGCCGCAAATGGTGCTACAGTACATTCGGGGAAATAGGCTGGGACATTTTGGACCTATGTGGCTAGAACATTTTATCGCGTATTTTTAAGGGAGAAGGTGAGCAAAAGAACTTTATTTAACAGTTATTGTTGGTTGGTTTGCATTGAGTGTTTCGTCGCTATATTCATACAACTTTACTAGCCAGCAGCCTCGACCAACACCTGAGAAGACTCTCGTTGGGCAGCTGGATTAAAAGCTTGATTCAGAAAGCGGTACTTCTGGACACGGCCCGCATTGTTAGGAGGTTTTTCTCTCTGGATCCCTGACCGCCGCGCCGGTAGCTTGGACCCTGTTCCCGATACCGGTGGGCTACTAATGTTCTCTGCAAATCATTCTGTTTTCCATCTCCGATTCTCCAGTTTAACGAGAGACAGCTGAAAGGGGATAGTGAAGATTTCATAATACTTCGAAACTAATAGGCATGCTTAACTGTAATCATAATTTGAATGAAGACAATAATCCACTGCCAACATAGATTACTGCTAGTGCTACCGTTTGCTAGATTTCTACAATATACTTAAAACAATCTCCATAATAAAAAGTGGAGTATTTGAGTAGTAGTGATTCATAAGAATCTACATACGTTCAGTTCTCGTATAATCCGTTACTTGCAGTAACATTTCATGGTTCAAGTCTTGCAGTGATTGAGATCTCAGTTATTTCAATGCTAATATTACTTGGAAATCATTTGTATTTACTGGCCACATTTGCTGCGTTAACATTGCATGAGTTACATCATCAGCACCATCAACAAGATCAGATCAGATGATCATCAGTCCTGTCCGTTGTTCATTTTTATAATGACTTATAGTACCTACCCCAGAAATATAATAATATATTACATAATCAGCCTATAATGTTCCCACTGCTGGGACACAGGCCTCTTCTCTGTGAGAGGGAGTGGGCCTTTATCCACCACGCGGGCCCAATGCGGGTTGGTTGATGTCACGTCTTCGAATTTTTGATTCTAGGACATGCCGGTTTCCTCACGAAGTTTTCCTTCGCCGTTTTGAGAGCAGTGGTAATGAAATAATTTACACAAAGTAAAATGCCTGCTTGAGTTCGAACCCACGACCGTTGCCGATCACGGCCATGACTCTTAAGTCATGGCCGTTACCACTGGCTGCTCTCAGCTCTCTCATATAACATATAATTATTCTTAAATAATTATATTCTATTCTATTCTAATCTCTCTTTCTGTGACAATATGGACTGCACTGTGTGTGTGTGTGTTTTTTTTAAACTATCGAGTCCTGTCGGTTTTTATTGCAATTCGCTAAATGTCTTATTATCTAGCCTGTGTTTTTTTATGTTTATTTATTTCCTGATAAGTGTGTTGAAAAATGTCGTTTGATACTCGTGTGCATTTGTCATTGCACCTTCGGTTCCATTGCTCGACTGAGGATAGTTATCATCAGCTGATGCCTGATGCTGATGCTGAAATGCCTATATAGCTATACACATATAGGCATTTTAATGATCCCACTGTGTTTGTCTCGTCCAATCTGTTGAATTTTGCTTAAAAAAAAAATAAGTGTTCAATTCAGCTAAGCCGGTGGTATATTTACAATTGGACATGTGTATCAGCCATATCTAAATGACAATTTTAACAAACGAAACCTCTCAACACAAATGCAAAAAAAAAAAACTACAAACCCAAGTAATATTTAAATATGCACCTCACATATAGCATCCACCTTCGTTGACCCTCTCTCGCAACTAAAAAATTTTACAACCGGCGCACCTTGCTTCGTCGAATATCCTCGACTATGGGCAGAGGCCAGAGGTCACGCCGCGTGGCACGGACATCGCCGCCCCACCCAGGGGCTACTTGCCTAGCCCAGTAGCCCCACTGATCGATACTGTGGTATTTTTGTAGGGGGTGAGAGCAATTTGGTCATGGGAGCTAGCCTTAGCAACACCAAAACAAAGTTTGATGACCAAACAAACCTTTTACAAGACAATTTTTCAATATCTGGTGCAAGGTGTCTTTGGCATTGAACAAACGCAAAAAACCTTTTAACACTGTGTCCTTGCGTGTAGCCCACGCTGGGGCTACCTGCTAAAATACTACAGGATACTACTACTGTGGATACTGTGGTATTTTTTTAGGATGTGAGAGCAGTTTGGTTACGGGAGCTAGCCTTAGCAACACCTAAACAAGATTTTAAGATGACCTGAGTGGAAAAAAATGTCTGGTTCAATCATCATTGTCATCGGCTTACAGAAGTCCACTGCTGGACATAGGCCTCTCCTATTGCACGCCATTCAACTCGCGTTCCGGCAACACTCATCCAGCTGCTACCAGCCATCCTGCAAATATCGTCGCTCCACCTAGCCTGAGGGCGTCTTCTTTTGTCTGGTTCAATATTGTCGTAAAATGAGAATATGTGCGTGCCTTTAAGTATATCCTTTAATGTGTTAATGTTAATCGATGTCAAAATATGCTACTGTTACAAAAACGTTTTAAAATGAGAATTTAAAACCATTTTCCTTTACTTGGACAGAACTTCGTGCAATATCAACACGTAATGTCAAAATAATATGCAGCAATGTTATGTTTCACTAAAGTTTATGTCAATAAATCAAAAAATTTGGCATTTTGGCGTCCATGGCTTCAATTTCTTTTACATTACATTAGTTGCCTATTTTCTTCTCCAGGTCATGGTCTACCCATGTGCCAAACATCCCAATTATTTCAGCCGCTTTAGCGTGAAAGCGTAACAAACAAACATACAAAAAATCAAATCTTTTCTTTTTATATTAGTTTAGATCAAGTGCACTTATTTGTGACTTATAGTGCAAACCACTCATAAAAATGTCAAATGCGACATCTAAGAATCAGGACCGATTCCTCGTCCAAAGATCTGCAAAAGAATTTCTTCTGAAACTTAACTCCCAATACAAACTATCAGACCACACGTCTTCCTACGTATACAGGGGGGTTAAAGGGGGGTGTCCACGTGAGGCGGGGCGGCGATAGCGCCGGCGAGCGTGGCCTGTGGCTATTCCCGCCCTGCCCGCCCTACCCGCCCTACCCACCCGCCCATCACGACACGAGCGTGAGTCAGGGCTACTTCATATCAGAGGCATTAGCAAAGCACAAGGCTGACATTAACACGAAGAGAATTATCGAAGAAGTAGGTACCTATGGAGGTTGGTACTTTGATTTGACGTAAGCATGGATTGAAGCACGTGCAGGAAATTTCAAGGTAATAGAAACTAGAATATATAATAAAATAAAAACGTAAAAGGAATGTCGTGTTTAATGTCAATTTATTTTATATCTGCACCAACAAGAAGGCTATTTTAGATTATGTTTTAAAGACTACTTTAAAACGTTTTCTATAATTCAAAGTTTTTTAAACTTTTCAATGCTAACAGGCTCTTATTGTTGTGATCTGAGTTAACAAGTAAAGCTATTAATAGTCACTTTTTAATTTGTTTTGACCACGTTTCATAGTTATATAATCATAGTTATACGTGTGGTGATGTAATAAGAACCGGACTGGTCGATCGTTCTAATTAAGCTACGTTTTCCGCCGTTGGTCAGTAGATCGATTACCATCTTTACATACCAAGACCCCTTCGTCCCTCGGAAAGTACGTTAAGCCGTTTGGCCCGACTGTCATTCATAGATCTTTGACAGTCGTTACGGGTAGTCAGAAGCCCGAAAGTCCGACAACCAGTCTTACCAAAGGGTATCGTATTACCCAGTAACTGGGTTGTGGATGTTAGATAGGCACTCGTTCCATGTAAAATACTGGAAAGCCAACCCCAACATATTTGGAAAAAAGGCTAGGCCGACGATAATCATAGTTATACCAGCTATTAATACTTAGTAACAGATTGACGTTCAGTTTTTTTCCAGAGGGGCAATTCTCGTAATTTTAATGATGTTCACAGTCTGATCTCAGTCTCAATCTGTCAAAAATACCTATAATTTCCCTACATTTTGACAAGTTTTAGACATTTGTTTGTCGCCGAGGTGAGACTGTGACTAGATTTGGAACGTTTTTAATTACGGGAATTGGCCTCAAACATGCAATGATAGAAAATAAAATGCCAACGTTATTGTTAAAAATATTTTCTTCTCTTACAGTTTTGTTTATGCCTGTACTTAAGACCAGTACTTCATTTTTTATTAGCACTGACCAGAAGGCCAATTCTCGTAATTTAAAACGTTCAAAATCTAGTCGCAGTCTCATCTCGGCGACAAACAAATGTCAAAAACTTGTCAAAATGTATGCAAATTAGAAGTATATTTTTGACAGATTGAGACTGAGATCAGACTGTTAACGTTCTTAAAATTACTAGAATTGCCCCTCTGATGGTTTAAAACGTTCAAATAGGTTTTGAACATTTTAAATTACGAGAATTGGCCTTCTGGTGTAAAACTTAGCATAAAAAAATATAGCGAAAAGAATAAATAGTTATACATTATGCATTTATATGTACAAGTATATTTACTTCCGACACTCATAAAGATCTTTCACTTCCATACTCAGAAAAACTGAAAATAAAAGAATAAAAGAAAAAAATTAATAAAAAGATTTAACGAACATTTTTACAAACAAAGCGCATTCAAAAACTTCATCAAAAAAAGTTTTCATTCAAGAAACTTGTTCATTTTTTTTCTTTTTAAAACTAAGCTGTAAATTACACGGTAAGTAAATCCCAATAAAAGTGCATAAAAAATACTTAAGAAAAACATTCTTTGATAAATTAGGTGTTGCAAAAAATATGTAAAATAATCACCCTTTCAAGTTTTTTTTTAGTGACTTTGATACCGAGATAGAATGTACTCGTTATATGGTAATTTACAGGTTTTTTAACCTGATTCATTATACGGGAGACCACTTTTTGTGGTGGTTGCCAGAACAGTGCAGCACCCGTACCCGGTGTTATTATTACTAAGATGGAAATGATTTTTTTGAGTTGTTTCTCTAATTGTTGCAGAAGAAGAAACTGAAAACAATTTACTGATTATGTCAGACTAGCTGCGGCCCACGGTTTCACCCGGATTAACCTCGATCCTGTAGAAAAAAATCAAAAGTACCCTATGTCCTAATCCTATCAGGTCTACGCATGTGCCAAATTTCATCCAAATACGTTTAGCCGTTTTAGCATGAAAGGGTAACAAAGAAATATACAACAAAAAAAACAAATATTTTCACTATACATTTTAGTTTGCAGAAAAATCAAATCTTCAAATCTGAATCTCTACAAATTTGAATTACCTATTATTTTTCGATGATAGTTAATGAATGAAATAACTGCCTGCCTTTTACAAGAATGGACCATCGATTCTATATGTCAAAATCAGCTGTCCTTGAAGATATAGGAAAGTCCAAGGCAGTATCTGAGTACCTCAAAAGACTGAGTTTAGATAAATAAAACAGGATACATAATTATGTAGGTACTCGTGTAAAGGTTCCAGAAAACAAAACATAACATACGGTACCTCATTCATAAGGCTAACCTATTGACCGATTTTTTTTACCTAACATCCTGTTCAAGCCTTTACCTATAAAAAGTGTACCACGTGCCACCCACATTATAGGTTTTTTTATACCATTTTTATTAATAGTGCCCACCTGACTATACTAGAGAAAACATAAAAAAGTAAAGGCTTTTTTACGAAAGGGTTGATTCATTTATTTCATCGGCTTGCAATCGTCCAATGCTGTACATGGGCATATAGATAGAAACCAAGCTCCCTTCTCGTGGGTAGTCATTCACGAGAAGGAAAATTTGCCATAACCATCCCGCTTAGCAAACGTATTAGTGACTTCAGCAGCTTACTAGCTTTCTACGGCACACATGAGCAGAATAGCTGCCGATCTATTCTGTAAAAATCTCACTGTGAAAACTTAAGTGAAGTGAGCTGTCATTCCATCTGCCGATCGATTCGGTAAAAATCTCACCGTGAAAAGTTAGGTGAACTGAGCTTAGAGTGAGCTGTCAATAGTGTCAATCCCTAGCATCAGTTGGAATGACAGATCACTTCACGCTCACTTCACCTAAGTATTCACGGTGAGATGGTTACAGAATCGCACTGCTGGTGTTAGAGATTGACATTATTGACAACTCGCTAAATGCTCACTTCCTAAGTTTTCACGGTGAGATTTTTTACGGAATAGCACTGCTGGTCTGTTTAAGCTGCAATGTCTTTTTACTCAAATAGGAGAAAGTTTATGTATTAACAAGTAATATGCGTGTGGTACTTGTCCTAATACCTCGAGGTCCATTTTAGCAATTTGCCAAATTCGTCTATTATTTTCTTAAAATTGCAACATATTCTTAACCAGCGGAGCATATACTTTAAAAAATCTAAAATGACAAAACTAGATCTTGTCACGCAAATATATGACAGGTGAATGCTGAACTTGAGTGGACGGTTGCGCCCTCTGCACATCGCTGGGCGAACTAATCTTTGATACCGTACGGTTTTACGATCTTCCAATTTAGTGTCGCGTTCCGTAAAACGTGGAGCTAAAATGGTGCATTGTGGAGTATAGATCGTAGTGATAAATTATGAAGATTCGTTCAGGTATACGAGCAGTGGTGGCCCAGTGGAAATGGCCGCGAATTTTAGGTCGTAGGTCCGAACCCAGACAGGCGCATCACTTTGTGTAAATTATTTAACACCGCAGCTCTCAAAACGGTGAGGGAAAACATTGTGAGGAAACCGGCATATCCTAGAACCAAAAAATTCGAAGACATGTGACATCTACCAACCCGCACTGGGACCGCGTGGTGGATTATGGCTCACTCCCGCTCCCCGATAGGAGGCCATTATAAGCTGCTATGTTTATACTGTTTAGGTAAGGTACTTTGCACTTTAGATGTGACAGAGAATAAGGTATTTCCTAAGTTTTCCTTCAGGAGAGGTATTTTCTAGAAGTGGACTCGAATATCCTGGTTTTATTGGTAGATCATCACGTCATAACAGAACTCACCAGTTTCGCTTTTGCCATGCTGTGATATGTTGAAACTTACTCAGCGGAGTAATTGCGTAACACACTAACAGTAGGAATGGCTTTAATTTTGACAGTTCAACAACATACATTGTGTTACTTATGTTGTTGAGCAGACACATTTTACGAACATACGAAGCAATGGATAAAAAAAAAATAAGATTTGCAATATCATTCAAAATGATTCGGATTGTGATTGATAGTGTGTAACATAATTAGGGTGCAAGTCTAAAAAACTTCAAAAACTTACGCAGGTATATCTCGGTCTGGCATCGATTGGTCTATTGACTAGTGAAACCATATTTTTACAGTGACCAAAATGTGCATACTAAACATTCCAAAACAAGTTTTTTCTTAGCAGACATTTTAGCCGTCCAACCCATTGTCCAAATAGTTGCAGAGTCGCTGCTTCTTAAACATCGTCACGGCGAGTGGTGATCGAGCGCGTGGTCACCGGTCATGTTCCTACGTTTGTCCTCCCATATGTGTAGATAGGGCTGGCACTGTAACACCCCAATTTTCTTTGCTATAATTTCTTTACAAAAAGCAATAAACTAATTAATCTATTTAATCATATTTACACAATTTAAAAAAAGCTAACAGTATTAAAATAATAATTTGTACAATTATATAAAAGGGAGGAGAAATAATCAAAGGACATCAAAAAATTCGTCCGCATCCCTGTCAACAGGAAAAGTGCCCAAAACATTGCCACGTTATATGGCAATCTGATTTTTTTGCCAAAAAATACGCTAGCCCTCTGGTCACGTGAAGAGTCCACCAACTGCTTGGTAATATCTCGAAAAACTGAGTGCACTCGGATCCCATGGCCCTAGAGTGTCAACCCCAAACGGTTCAAACATATAAGTTCCAAAAAGCAATTAGGTATCTATCCAAATTATGCCAATAAACCGAAAAAAGAAAGAAGTAGTTGAATTGAAAATTCTTGGATGTGAAGACAGTTTTTAATCTTAATCCTCTAGTAATAAAATGGAGTAGAAGGATTACATCAAATTTTATGGTGGCAGCTTACAATTGCGCAACTGTTCAGTAACAGCCTTAGTAGAGGGTAGATGAAGACCAAGTGTTGCAATCATCCATCACCTAGAAAAACAGAGTGTCACATTGAACAAGTTTTGAACTTAATGTTTTGAGGTCGATACTTTGAAAGATGGTCCATTGGGACTTCGTGACCAAAATATCTATTATATTTTTTTATTATCTATATATATCTGTTTATCTATTTTAGTGTATTGTATACATAATATTTGTACCAACGACAGTCCCATTTTATGTCCAGGAAAATCACTGTCCATTTCAAGGTTGCCTGGAAGAGATCGGAGAAAGCGATAAGGCCGCCCATTGTATATTTTGTAGTTTTTAATGTATTTTTTATGTTATGTATTTTTGTGGTGTACAATAAAGCATATAAAATATAAATAGATAAAAACAATTTGCAAGTTTTCAAAGTCTCATTAAAAGGCACAGCCCTAAACGTAGCACGGTACAGTTCGCCTATTGTCTCTTAGTCCGTTGCTTGGCCATGACTACGAGTCATTACGGTGGCTATGACGAAAATGAGCTTAACGATTGTAAAAATAGCAGCATTTAGGGACAATGAAACTGAGACACTTAATAGATTTCCTGTATTCATTGCAGTATTCATAACTGAAATACCTACTGCAGTATCTAAGATAATTCACAAATCAAGGCGTGCAAGTGCTCTTGATACAGATATGGTTTTAATTTCAGTACGAACCTATTCTGGTAGCAGGAGTAAAATGGCAAAAATGTTTGGGAAGCATACGTTATATGTCATTCAAAATATACTTTATCTTCTATTAGATCAAACGTAATTAGATTAAACGTAATCAATGGAAAGCTTTGGGCTGTCCTCTAGAAATTCATACACATATCTTTGACATCGGTACTCTTATCTGTTGAAACAATATCTGTAACGATTTAATTCTCATAAACTCTCCCAGCTAAAGTGGAAACCCCAACATTTCCTACTTTGCCAATCTCACCATACTCAGATGAAACCAGAAATCGCTCTGCAGATTCGGTTGAGTCGTCTGCCTGCGCATTAGTTGCGTCCAAATGACAAACGTCATGTGCGGGGTGAGTTAACGATCTTAACGCTTTGCTGCCCCTCAAATTATCTGAGCGACCATTGCTCCGGTGCTCCCTCGCTCAGAACTGCTTACTGTATGTCCAACGCTTCCGCGTTTAGATAAGCTTTCCTGTTATTTTCTTGTGATGAGCAGGAGAAAAGCAGGAAGTTTTATCTATCTTCTCACCTATCTCTTCAAAATTGTCAGCAAATGTTGAACAATGCTCAAACATTCTGACTCTTCTAGCATAACTGTAGTTTAAAGGATGCTGAGTAAATGATGTACTGAGATAAATCTGAACCATTTTTTGGACAAAGAACTAATCTGTTGTTTAGAATCAGCATTGCCATTCAACGTGGCAATGTCTTCTGGGCACGTTTTCGGATAACAGCGATGCGGACGAGTACTTCGACGCCCAAGTGTCCTTTTGTTTTTGTATTTATGTACATATTTGTATACTTGGTTAGTCATTTAATTTAGTACAAAGTTATACGTTGTTCAATGATACATTGACGTGTTTAATTTAGAAACTACAAATTCGAAACCAAGCTTGTCATGCTGCAAGAACAAGAACTAGAAAACACGACATTTCCCTCACAATACCGCATGCAAAGTCATATGCACACAGATGCATAGATTGACTGACACACATTTGATTAGACCAACAGCCACAGTAGATAGCAGAAAATAAATGGACCATAAAATCTAATGACAGGAAAGTAAAATCAAACATAGAAAGACAAACAACGGCGTTTCCTTTGACCACATTGAGAGCCTTTATCATCCCTTTATCTCGGTGGGGAACAGGCGACGATTGTTCACATCAACGTTATCAACCTACAGGTATGTAAATATTCTGTGCGGGGTTTACTTAAGAATTAGTCGCCTCATATTGTGTCGCAGAATGATGTAAGACAGAATATTAAACGTGATTTGTAGTTGTATAGGGGAGATTGATTTTTGATGACAGTTTGGTAGCGTATCTTTTATTAAATGTAAATTTTAATTACGTGAAAACTTTTTTTTACTACAGTGGTCAATTTAAAATTCAAACACACATTTCGATTATTTTAGGTGATGATTTGAAATCCGAAGACTTTCAAAAGGCGAGTAATTTAAGTTTAAACGACAATTGATCTCAAAAGTTACTTCAAAGTACGTCTGAAAGTTTTGGATAACATGAATAAATTACAGCATAAAGGTTGATGGTAAAAATAAGATGTAAAGAAACACTAATAATGGCAGCATGATTAATAATATCAACGGTTTATTTAATGTATCGATTATTACTTTATAAACGATCCATCGATAATGAAAACTATTAAAATATCCTATAAAGTTCATGCTGGAGATCATAATCGAATGCACTTTAAAGCGCAGTACTTATATCTACCTTATTAAGACCGTGACTCGTTTTTCTGATTAAATCATAAATTAAGTTATCTACAGTGTTATCAGATTCATAAATATCAGTATGGATAATTAATTCAACTACACAAACATTCTGAAATTCCATCAATTTTAAAATTTATAATTTTTTCTTGATGAAAAGATATCTTGATTCACATTTTTTCATTTTTCATATCTCTGTTACGTACACTATAAACAATTTTTATTTGCCCACGTTAGGACCTGTGTCCGTTTTGATTATACGTTCTCAGATAACACACTGTTTTATTTAATTTAGTCATTCCTGTGTTTGTCTCGTCTTGATAACACAGTAATTTATAGAGGCCAGTAAAGCTATGCTTTATGATGATTTAATTCTTGATTGTCTTCACCAGTATTTACGTTCTGTATCTCCTGTATTGTATGCGTCCGTGTGATTACACAATTGTTTGTGTCTTTTATAACCTCATGATGTCCTTTAGCGTGAATCCTTATAATAATATTATGAAGCTCGTTAACAAACGTTTATTGCATACCCTACTTATGTCAAGTTTGTAATGCAATTACGCAACCAAGGAAAATTGTTACACAGGCTATTTTAAAATATCTTTATACTGTGTAACACTGTATTTATCTCTTATGAATTCTATCAGTAATTTAATTTCCGTCTTCTAGCGGCCTAGCGGAAATAGTTCTATTATTATACAGGTTCATAAAGTGGCTTTAAATAATACCACTTTGTAACCCCAGGAAAAAGAACAGTCGACCACAGACTTATTATGAAGCAACCTTTAGTTTCATAATAAAAGGTGAAGCTCCAACATGCTGTAGGCCTTTGATTAATACAATACATAACGGATAAGCTACTTAAGCAGGCGGTTTCTATTGCCTATTGCGGTTTAGGTACAACGCGTGACCGCTTCATTTAGCTTGAAGCGATACTTGTTGATGTATCTTTTGTTAGTAATATGCTAATGTTATAGGAAATTAAATTACAAGGCATTAAGAGACACGGAAAATTACATATATAAATCTTTTAATGGATTATGAAGTTTTGGGCCAACAAGATCTGAAATACATATAGTCGTGTCACCGATACGAAGAAGAAGAATGGATATTTGTGATGGCTAACATATCTTTTGTATTTGCTCAATTAACCAGCTAAATCAATCAGCCTATCGCCACTGCTGGACATAGGCGTCTACCAGACTGCACCACAATACCTTGTCCTCCGCATCCAGGCTGTCCCAGCCACTTTCTTAAGGTCCTCGATCTATCTAGCTAGGTTCCATACTACGCTTGACGATATGCGTTCTCCATTCCCGGACTTGTCTGCTCCACCAGCCACCGATCCTTCGACAAACATGGTCAGCCCACTGCCACCTGCCCATTGCTTTTACTACGTATAGGTTATGTTATGGTTATGGCATGGTGGTTCAAAAACCAGCCAAAAGGCCACAAAAGTAAACAGAAACACCAAAAATCAATACCCATCAGTACTGCCCATTGAATAATATTTCCATGCATATCAAATGTGGAACGATCTTGTTTGTCCAACATAATTTATGTGGCACATTGTCCAACGGAAGCTGTAGGCTCGTTCCGTTAATCGTCTGTCGAAAAAATCTAATAAAATGGACCCTCTGGTCAGCCATTAGCAACGAACCGTGATTTGTGCCATAAAACTATATAAATTATTATTCATGTTTTTTTCGCCATGCCCTGCAATTGACTGGTGCCGTACATTCATTTATCAATAGTATAATCTGTGATAGTTATTCATACTGAGCTCGATTTATAGGCAGGTAGAGGGGTGGAGCCGCTATCGTGGTGTCACGCGTTCGTTTCCTGGTAGTGCGTAAATTATCTAAACAAATATTGTAAAGAGAAATTTATATTTTGTATGTATATGTTACGCTTGCATGCTAAAATGGCTGTACGGATTTGGATGAAATTTGGCACATGGGTAGGCCATGATCTGGAGACGGAAATAGGCTACTTTTCATCCTGGATCGAAGAAGAAGTCGTGGACAACAGCTAGCTATGATATAAACACATAACATAACATCATGCCTGTAATCCGAGAAGAGTTAGGTAGAGGTGTACTTATAGTACACCAATATTTCGCCAGTTATGTTTAAGTCCCATGTAATAGGGATTAATGGGAGAATGACATATTTGTAAAGATGTTAGACATATGCCGCACAGGTAGGTTCTACTAAAAACGAATTAATTTAATAACAACTATTTTGAAAACCAAAAAGTTGATATACTAATATATTACGAAACTCTACTTTGATTATAATGCAGAAACCAGAAGGCCAATTCTCGTAATTTAAAACGTTCAAAATCTAGTCGCAGTCTCATCTCAGCGACAAACAAATGTCAAAAACTTGTCAAAATGTAGGGAAATTAGAATTATATTTTGACAGATTGAGACTGAGATCAGACTGTGAACGGTTTTAAAATTACGAGAATTGCCCCTCAGGTAAAAGTCAGAAACGAAAAACTGTTAACGCATCGATCTTAAACGAAAATGTTATTTTTAGCACTCCCAAAAGAGACAAATCAAACTGTCAATTTGCTCAGTCAACATTGTCATTTCCTTCAGATTATTTCCAGACTTTTCCGCTGTGATAAGACGTTATTACTGGCTACACTTTTATGCCACATAAGACAAGAAACAAACAGTGAAGAATTCAAGTTCAGCATGAATCATGTTTCATCATGACATTGCTAAACGTCCAAGGCAAAATATTATACGGATTTATTTTATCGTCTACTCCATTCTTCTCCCAGTTCTGTCCCCTAAGGTGAAAGGTCGCGTGGGGCACACGACGGTCAGTCGCGAATGGTACCGACTGGGACCCCAACCCACGTGCCAAGTCCGGGGTTTCATAACCATCACGTTATTCGTATGCCGATAGTAGCAGAAAATTCAAAGCAACTACGCAATGGTTTGAAAACTTTTCAAATGTAACGTTATTCGTGACGTAATAATTCGATTCCCAATCGAAGCGTTCGATTTTTGGTTGTTCCAGAGTGTTGGAGATTTGAGTTTTATTTAGTTGTGTTACAGTCTAGTTTGGAGTGTATTTATTTTGGGGATAAAACTGCACAATACTGGCAATGTAATTAGATATACGTGGTTGTAACGATACGAATCTTTGTGGTTTTTGTGATGCTCTTCGGTTATTGGATATTTTACCCTATATTAATATTAGTAATGCAGAATGCTCCCAGTAATGTTGTTATTTAGTGTAAGATTACTCTGTTAAGCACTGGCTGAGATAAAAATCTTGAGGTTATGTCGTAGCAAATTGTACAGTCTCCTTGTAATATTTTTGTTGTTTTGTTGACTACAAATTAGGTAAATAGCATAGACGGTAGCATTTTCTACTAAATCAGTTGTCTAAACCACTCGGAGAAAAATGCTATACACACATCGCATCACACCACATCGTATCGCATTGATGCATTTTACTTAGGGCTGATTTCACCGAAGAAACTGAACTGTTAATTGAGCTAATTTTGGATTCGATAAAGGAAAGTTTTTAAGTAAGAATAAAATGGATTTTCCTACAATGTGTAATGTGTTGGATTTCACCAATTTTGACCGCGATCTGCACCTCTTTACCGCATTCAAGAGCTGTCATTGTCATCATTGTTTTGGAATATTGACACTGACAGCTCTTGAACTCAGTTTAGATGTGCTGATCACGTTCAAAATTGGTGAAATCCGACATTACACATTGTAGGAATCTACATTTTATTCTTACTTAAAAACTTTCCTGTATCGAATCCAAAATTAACTCAATTAACCAATAACAGGTTATTTAGCCGTTATCACCGACATGACCGAAAGTAACCTTTCAGTAAAACGCTACCAATTTTTCCTTATCTTCGCGCCAAACAAACTGTTGGGTGACCAGTCATCCATCTACATACTAATTTACATACCTATCAAGGAACAAGTTGCCCATTGTCATTTGACACCGCTCGAATTGTAAAACTACCGGAAAAACCGCTTTAAAACATTCAAAACTCAACCATATCCTCTTAACATAAACTTTAAATTCCAACTGTAGACGACATGAGAAAATTTACAGAAAAAAATCGTATCAGCACAAGTGAATTTCCACTCTGCCTGTCAATGTTTAGAGTTTAAAATTGATTGTCTCCTCAGAGAACGGTTAGCAACAATGAAGGAGCCTATATACCGCCCGCACGTCCTCTCTAGATAAGATAAAAGCCACCTGAAATGAAGAGAACGACACCAATATGGTGCTAATGATACCGATACCACTGGTGCTAGACCGGTAATTAATTTGTCGAACGATAAAATACCGGTCGAAGATAGCCGGCGACTTTATTTTGTAAAACCTTTTAGTTTCTTGACTGTAAACATGTTTTTGAGTGGCAGGTTTAATATTGAAATCATTCATGCATTTTTCTAACATTCATGTATTTTTGGATAAATAGGTACAACTTGCCATTGGAAGACAGAGCTCTATGATGGCTTTTTGATATAGTTGCTCTGTTTTCTCCATCCAGACTTCTTTAGTAACAGGTCAGTCTATCTGGTTGAAAGGCTTTTCTTATTAAACCCTGTTCTAGACCACAATAGGTACTTACACATACAAAATGTAAATAGAAACAACTGTTCTAGCATTGGCTCTTATTTAGAGACAGTAATGAAACAGGTCCTTCGACGTCTTTTAAAGCATATGGACAGAGTTTTTGATAAAACTCTAAAGCAGTTCCACTCATTTATAGATCAATTCTTAAACAAGATTTGTCTCTTAGGACCAGTACCTATGCGGTCGATCATCCCACAATCCGTATATTATATCTCCGTTCCTTCACTTCCTATGACCCTCGGTTCTCAGAACGGTCCGTGATACCAAAGCCCTGTGAATTACATAATGATCACCTATTTCGTGAACACGAGACACCTCACCTCTAGACGGTTTAGGGATGGGCTTTGCCGATATCGAAGATTTTCGTGTTACTTGAGCATTTGTAATTACGCTCGTGTTGCCTTTTAGTCTAATCATATTCTACACAGCCTTATTAATAGTAAACATATAAAATAAAATTTAATAAAACAAATCCTACATGTTCAAGTCTAATATAAATTTGTCATGTAAATCGATTTCTTGTTCCAAAAAGCTGAACTGTCAGACAAAACTAAGTTTGGCTTTTATTAAATTTAGCTATACACTGCCTACTATGCGAGCTATTTGCTAGGTTTATAATTGATTACTTCTCGAAAGCAGTACGAATAATAACAAAGCTTAAAACATGCAATAAATTATAGCGTTCAAACTATCGACAAATCCCCTCCCTACATTGACCGTATCACAGAGCGCGTGTTATTTCCATAGCTAATTGCAAATTGCGCGGGCCTGTCAACGCATGCGCGATAATGTGTCATAACACAACACCAGACCACGTTCATGACCACAGACCATGATTACCAAGGAATTGTGGTTGACCCTCCCGGTAAACTTTGGTGGTTTGAATTTTGTGGGCAAAATTGGTTGGTTAATGTATGGAAGAGAGATGTTGACTAGTGGATGTGTGGATGTAGGACCAAGCTTTGTGATAGTATGGTCCTTTGAGTCTTAGGGACAGAGGGTCAATTGCGTAACACACTAACAGTAGGAATGGCTTTCATTTTGACAGTTCAACAACATTCATTGCGTTATTTACGTTATTGAGCACACACATTTTTCGAACATGTGAAGCAATGGATTAGTCATATCCTTTAAAATGATTCAGATTGTGACTGATAGTGTTACGCAATTAGAGTTCAGTTTCTCGACCAATTTTTTTTTTTATGTCAGCCTAAGCTGTCCCACTCCTGGGCAAAGGCCTCCCTCCACTCCTTGTATCTATCGCGAGCCCGCAGATCCTCCTTCCAATTTTGACGGAACCTATCCAGCTCGTCCCGCCATCTAAGAACGAAAACTATAAAAAATAAATGTGATAAATTTTCAAACGCACGTAAACTGCTGCGATTGGTTGTTGATAAATCAGTCAACCAATCACAGTAGTTTAGACGCGTTTTTAATTTTGCGATATCTAATTTTCGTTTAAAAACTGGCCCTTAGTCATTTTTGACGAGTATTGAAAAGGTCATAGAGTTAGTTAATCGCCCTATTTTTTTTTCCTAATATTTGAACCAGATATTTCAGTATCGGACGTGTTTCAAACCAATTTATCCGTCAAAGAAAGCGGCTACCGTGCTCGTCCCAACATTGTTGGCATTTTTTCAATATTTATCACTCATAGAAACCGACATTGAAGTAGAGTTTACAATAAGTACGCTAACTAATCTCTTTGGCGGTCCACGTACGAAGGTACGAATATCAGATATAAAAAACGTAACAATAGTTCGCCGACAGATCCATCATATTTCGAGATGGATCTTAAGAAATTTAACACTATTATTCTGTAGACATTTAATACCATTATTTGGCCAAGATACGGAGGAATTTTTAATCGATGTCCGCAAAGCAAACACGGGTGGCGGGTGCTAGCTTCAACCAAATTCTTCGCGGATCGTTTCACATTTTGAAAAGGACTTTGCAATGAAATAAAACGTTGTAGCCATTTTACGCTTCCCAAAATCAAGACAGTTGAATTGTAAACCTTATTTTTTGAGAAATAAGGAAGATGTTCAATCAAGTCAACTGTAGTTGGATGCTGGTAAAGTTTAAAAAAATAATCATGTTAGGCTTCACGGTAACCGAAATTATTTGTAGGCGGTTGAGCTTGCTTTGAGTTTTTTGAGATTAAAATTATCGAAGTTTCCGTAAAAAATGTTAATATTTATAGAGGTCACAAAGGAACGCAATATCAGCCCAAACGTATGCGGTCAAAATTTTTCCTACTTCTGTGTCTATTCTTAAAGTAATTCAGCTGAGCAAACAAAATTATAAATTATGGCTAATTTTGGACAACTTTACACGTTTTTCTATATTTTTTTTTCCAAATCATATCCAATAGAATTTACATTTATTTTGTAAACATTAAACCTACATTTACTTATAAGTAATTATTAATTGTTTTCGGGACCATTAATCACAAGCGCAGAGTACTACCTTATCAAGCGGTACAATCACGCACAGACGCCTAAAGCCACTCGAAGGCATAGAAAAGCACACGTGTCGATGTGGCTTAATCCATGGCTTTGCCTCATAATCCGACCACCCAGCAAACGACCAACCATTATTATACTGCCCACAGAAATAGTACCCCCATTATTATATAGAATGGAACACATAGGTGCCCTTATTATTTTACGCTATAAAATCAGGACCACCTACATCACGGTCCTTTCTTTTTTGCACAAACCACTTTTGTATACGAATGTAATGATGCGTTCGTGAATTTTAGCAGTTTTCGGGTATTTACGTTTTATTACAATTGTAATATTGGTAAAGGAGTTTTTTTCTTGAAATAGTCGTATATTCGCACTTGACTTGTGCTTTTAAGTTTTGTGGGTACGTGTTATTGCACATTGTGTAACGTACGATTTCATTTTTGAACGTTCAGCTCAGTGTATTCAACTGATTGAACTTTTTGATCAATGTGCAATTGACGTTTACATTTCAATAATATTGTCATGGTAAGCATTTACTAAAGAAGGTGGCTGAGGTAGACTGGATACGAAGGCGGAAGACAGGGTGTTGTCGCGCACCCTGGGAGAGGCCTATGTCCAGTAGTGGACTACGATAGGCTAAATTGATTGACGCATTTACTAATATCATGCATAATCAGCCTATGTATAAAGTTTCCACTGCTGAGACACAGGCCTCCTCTCTATGAGAGGTAGTGAGCCATAATCCACTACGCGGGCCCAGTGCGGGTTGGTGGATGTCACATGTCTTCGAATTTTTGGATCTAAGACAATGCCGGTTTCCCCAAAATGTTTTCCTTCGCGATTTTAAGAGCAGTGATGATGAAATTAAATCCACAAAGTAAAGTGCCTGCTTCGGTTCGAACTCACGACCTACGATACCACTGGGACACTACTGCTCTCTTTAATACCATTTGCGATCCCAATTTGGACGTCCTGTATTCGATAGTAATTTAACGCCCCCGACATTGCTTTTATTTAGAAAAACTAATAACAAGATTTGTCGCAAAAATTAACTTATCCTCTGACGTCACAGTCGATATATCAATACAGCTAATGATGGTCCAACATCAACAATAGTCCGTACAGTTGGCCAATATATTTTTGCACAACTATCCCAGAAATCAATTCCTGTATAACAAACCTTAGGTTCTTTAAAATAAGAGTGATATTTGAATGCAGTTGTGATGCTAGGTAGAGGAAGTTGTGTCGAAGGGTGTACCCAATGTTACTGCTCATTCGGACGTACACCAATGCGTATTAATGATTGTCGACCGACTGACGATTAGTTTCCATCTGTTATGACGACGCCTTCCTGTCTTCTGATCGCCTGGTACAATAATAATCTAATATTTTGTGACATATGGTGTTACTGTACTTTTGTGAATCTAGAACAACAAAATGATTTTGAGGAAAATATCGCATTTTTAAACTGTATTTTTTTCAATGCAATGCTTCACTTAAATGTTAAGATTTGAAAAGGCTTACCCGCTCTTAATTAACTGCAATCTCTAACCAAATTCAGGTTTAATAATAAAGGCATTCATTAATATTGAATTATTATTTATAAACAAGAAAGATCAATTTTTTATTTCTCTCCAACACAATTAGTCAAAGCAACAAAACGTGCGAGCAAATTCCTAAGCGAAATCGAGTACACGCTAATTAAAGTCAGAATTAACTAGATATTAGAGTACTAAGCACAATGGACATGTTTAAACCGACCTGGCTGGCTCGCCATGTACCAAATACATACATTACTGGCACATAAACATTAGGTCCTTTTAGTATTTGCTGAAAATGTATGTATCTGGGGCGATTGATATGTTCGACAAAAGGACAAAAATATTTTTCATTTGGCTGGCTTTTATTTTGATGTTTTGAAATTCGAATGACAAAATACGGGGTGGAAGGGACATCGACGCCCAATCTGTTACCATGAATTCTGCACGTCCATGATTCTGAACTGGCGTAGAAATTTTTCGTCGCTATTCAAAGAACAAAAATCAGCTGTTTCATAGAAAAGTGCAAAAACTACGCGGTCAAAATGTATAGAACAGCTAATTTCTTTTTAAATAACCATCGAAAAAATTTTGCGACGGTTATTAAAAAAAAATCATGTACCTACTGAATCCATGGCAACGAGTGCGCGTCAATGTCCCTCGATAACGTAAATAACGCAATGAATGTTGTGGAACTGTCAAATTGAAAGTCATTGCAACTGTTAGTTTCTTAATTACCCTGCGGGATTGAGGGAAACCAATTGTGTTCATCACTCTTGTACACTCATTTGTTTTAATTCCCCGTGAAACAACCTGGACACCTGTAGAAAAACAAAACCATTTATTACGACAAAAAAAAAACCGTAATTATAAAAATATACGGCATGACGTAACCAAGTAAGGAGTAGAGCAGACTGTTGGATAATTCAAGTGTTGCAACTCTAACCGCAAGCTAATTGCGTCCATCCTAACTTGTGATATTAACTTGTTAGGGTGAAGGTACACTGTGTGGGTGCTGAGGAAATTAGTGAGCTTGTAATTTTGTTGATAGGTACTTTTGTTTTGATGGAAGTTTACCTACTAAAATATTTGGTTGGTCTGCTAAAATCAGAGTGCATTAATAGTAAGAACGGTAGACTTAAATATCTTCATGTGAGAATGTTGTAGGCCTTGTAGACTATAGGTTTGTAGACCATTTTCTATTTTTTGGTACTTGTTGATAAGCCCTCACTGTCCTTCTATACCTATTAACACTGTAATTTGAAGATATTGTAAAAGCCAATTATTTTAAAAGAGTTACCGTCGAGTTTCATGCCGGCTCGTCTCCATAAAAAACGACCAATTGGAACTGTGCACCTAGCTTCTAACCCATGTAGGTTTATGAGAAGAAAAAATTATGATTTTGATTTCATATTCAAGCTAAAACCTCTTTAAGAGTGAGATGAACAAGAAGTCGACAAGACATCGATTTGTAACGACATTATTATTAATTTATTATCAGGACATAAAACAATCTTCGGTACCTCAAAAGGAAACCCATTTCCAAAAAAAAGACTTCATCATCATCTGCCTAGCCTTTTCCCAACTATATTGGGCTCGGCTTCCAGTCTAACCGGATGCAGCCAAAAAAAGACAAAAAAAGACTTGTAGTCTAAAATACCTAAATACATTTTTCTTGCAACATCACTCCATCTATATAACTCCGCCTTACCCCAGGTCGTGTCTGGACACTGCAAAGCAAATTGAAATTAAAACTAAACTGAGCAAGACGGAGGGATTGTGGCGAAACTACACTTGTGAAACTACAGCCCGACTCCTGGGCTAATAGTTCTCTTACACTCATTTTGGTTTCAAAGATTGCACTGGCCAAAATGGGCTTTTAGGTCATAATTATCTTTGACTAGGTATACATCGTTTGATGTGTTTCCTTAACTGGTTTTAGATTATATCCGAAGTATTGTCTGAAATCAGATAAGCTATTTTAGTAAGATTGTTTTTGTGGTCTATATACATATGTGGTAATTCATATCTAATGGTACTAATAATAGGTACGTCAAATAGTATCATAGACCAAAAATAATACGTCAAATAATATCATAGACAAAAAATAATACGTCAAATAATATCATAGACAAAAAATACCTTATGTTATGTATGACAGATTTTTTCTTAGTCAGAGAATACCAAGCCACAATCGCTCTTATATTTTTACTATCGACGATGGGCCTCGCAAATCACCAGAATCTGTCATAATCCTGTACCTTTTTCTGGTGGTTACCTAGTGTCGAACCAAGATTGTAATCAAGGTCAAAGCATTTATTTTAAATAAGCACATTAAAGACACATAACAACGCCAAAATTTACAATAAAATAGAATTGATTCTAGTAGCTTCCAAAAAGTAGTTTCATATAGAGAAGAATGGGCAAGAAACTCCACCGTTACTCCTTAAAAATATTTTACAATATTTTGTATACGTTAATTATATAAGTATATGTGAAGATGATGCATTTACTTATCACTAAACTATCCCGTAGACCTTACACATGGGTAGCTCACTGTCCGATCAGGACCAGGCCCGGGCCGGACGGCGCGTAAGTGTTCCACGCGCGCCTCAGAGTTGTCAGCATAATTTGAGGGGCCCCTTAGGGCCGAAGCCTGCCGGGTCAGCGGGATTGTCCGAAAGGGTTACCGCTACCCCGGAACATAAAGGGCAAAGGAAGGAACATGGGTGGGTTTTAGTCAGTAAGAGTCTGACACTCCCTTCCGCTCCACCCAGAGCGGGAGGGGTCATTTGATGATTTCCCAACTGGAAAAAAAAAAGACCTTACACATTTAAAGACAGCCACAGCCTATCGTAAGCCACAGGCCAAAACCCAAAACAGTATTAAAACAAGTGGCGATCAAAACCACATCACGAACATCTCACCATGACTCCCCAAAATTAAAAGTGTGAGATTTCGAAAGCAAACGTCGTTATCTGTAACATCGGACTGTGTAATTAAAACGATATCATTGTTATTTAGTTAAGGATATGGTGACCGCGACGAGGGCGAGGGCATTGCGGTGATGGAAATCCGGGCTGTAAACGTGTCAGAGGAGGTGATGATTTGGGTGATGACTTAGTGGGAAAATATAGCGGGATTTAAAATACTTATGAAGAAGTTTTAACTTGGATTAGGTTCTTATTTGGTCTTTTGAGCCATGAATAACTTCAGTGATGAAAAACTTGGTCCTCGTATTATGATCGAAGGACTAACAGAGGGGCAATTCTCGTAATTTTAAGCACGTTCACAGTCTGATCACAGTCTCAATCTGTCAAAAATATCTCTAATTTCCCTAAATTTTTGACATTGATTATCGCTGAGATGAGACTGCGACTAGATTTTGAACGTTTTTAATTACGGGAATTGGTCTTCTGGTTTTAGCCCTTAGCGACCGAACCAATCCTAACCCAAAGGGTGTCGAAAAGTAAATTCTTCAGGTTAAAAAAAAATGTGTTTTGCAAAATATTCTAGATAATATACGAAGTGTAATTGAAATAACTAAAAACCCCTTTTTTTCTGGGTGGGAAACCATCATATGACTTCTCCCGCTCTGGGCGGAGCGGGAGCGCGTGTCAGACTTCTACTGACTAAAACCCACCCGTGTTCCTTCAGTTGCCACGGGCCACGGCATCTCTTTCGAACAACCCGCGGCCCTGGCAGGCATCGGCTCTAGCGGCCCCCGTCAGTTTGTGCTGACATCTCTTTGAGGCGCGCGTGGAACACAACGCGCCGTCGACTCGGGCCTGGTCCTTGCCGGGCGGCGAGTTGCCCATTGCTCGCCGCCCGAAAGCCCGCGCCCGCGCGTCGACTGGTGACTCCCGACGTCCAGGGCGTCTCCTGCGGCGACTAGGGGCGTGAGGGCGCAGAGATTGCCTCTCCCTCACGCGCCGATTTCAGGGTTGGTCCAATAGTAAAAGTTATTCATAATTATTAGTACTATGACCCTTTAAGAGAGGTTTTCAGTTATGTCAAATACCTACCTTGTAGTGACATTTACAATAAAAATGATAAGGCCAAAATTAAGGAAGAAAATGACTGATTGATAGATATTCATCATCGGCCAAATATTCATTGTACAGACGCCAGCACATCAAGCTACTACAATCTGTCAAATTTCTTTAATAGATTTTCAACTTTATTGCTAAAGCGTTAAGATTCAAGGTTGATTGGGAAAATTTGACAGTTTCGGGTAGCTTGACCTGCTGGCGTCTGTACAATGGCTTCTATCCGGTTTTACGTGGACTGTTGCCTGACCTGAAATCTTTCTGAGCAACATAACAATATATCATGTCACGTTATCTTGCGGCTAGCGATAAGAATGACCGATGGTTAGTATTTTCGGGGAAACTTGAGTAGTTTTTTATAAATATTTTCCTTATTTATAAAATTTGTAATAGTCGTACTCTAATCACGTTTGTTAGTCATTGTCAAATAATCATTTCAATTATTTTTCACACCGGAAAAAATGCATACTAATACAAGAACTTAACTTCAATATTCAATTTTTGTTTCATGTCAGTATTTACTGTGGAAAATTATTCATAAAAACTACCTGAAAAGTTTTAAAAGACAATCGTTTTTGATTTAAACATCAGGCCTGATTTACAAAATAAATTATTGTAGGCCACTGGTGTCCAGAGCCTAACAAAAACTTGCGCTTACAACTCGAGCGATACGAAATCGCTCAGCTTATGAAGTAGTGCGGCCTGTGGTAGTTTCCAACAGTATCTGTCGCTCGAACAAATATTAGCCGACAACGTCACCCTTGGACCACACAGAATTAACGTGAGATTCTTCGTACATATCGTTACGTCTTTATATTAATTAGAATTCTCTATATGAAGTCTAAAGAATGTTACAATTTTATTCATTAACTAAAACAGTTAATGAATAAAATCGTAACATTCTTCAGACTGTTGATGTTTTAGAAGTTGTTCTTCTATAAGAACACAATCATTTAGTCCTTTCTATAGAGAAAGGACTTAAGAATATCCCCAACCTGCTTATAAAATTTTATGGCAAACGGAAGTGATGTTTTAATTTATTTATCATTCTCTTTCGAAATTCTTTCACGACTTACTCTCTGTCTCTCTCACTGTCTTAGGAACTTCCTCCGTCTCGTTCGCCTTAATGATTTCTGACTTTAAACCAGATTTTACCAACATTCTCTATGCTTTCCCTCCACAGTTCACACTGACAACCTATACTCTCAATTGACACACTGCTCCCATATCATATATTCAAGATTCGCTTAAAACCTTATATTTATCGTTTATATTAGCCAGTACATTCTCAACTCTCACCTCAATCACTCGTCAAGAACGGCGCGGGCGCAGACAATCAACACAAACAAACTCTAACGGATAGCGAATACTATGAAAACCACTAATATTATTAGTTGCTAGCCTGATGTTGCGGGTTTGCTTGGAATTGTGTGATGTTTTCTTGTTGAGAATTTAATAATTGTCGCAACAAGAATCCTACTAATATTATAAACGCGAAAGTTTGTGAGAATGGATGGATGTTTGTTACTCTTTCACGCAAAAAGTACTGAACGGATTTGGATGCAATTTGGCACACAGATAGTTTATAACCAGGATTAACACGTATGGTACTTTTTATCCCGATATTTACACGGGATCGAAACTTATGCGAGTCAAATCGCGGGGCGCTGCTTGTTAAAAATAAATTAATATATGCACAGAACCGGTCGAAGTGGCGGTGCTTCGAGAGGCCTATGTCCACCAGTCTTTCGGCTGAAATAATGACGATTATGAAAGATTAGGCATGTGAAGACCATTTGACGCGAGAAGACTTTTAGAAAACAGTGATAAAAGTATTGATAGTTTATTTATGGATCTTTATAACGTCGTAAATCAATTGCGCTCCACACTGCCTGACATAAAGTTTGACGATCGTTTCCATTAGAAACTTAACAGGGAGCAGTAGTTGGTGCTGTTCAGTTGGTTGATAAACTTACTATACCTATCGCCTTCAAAACCAGAAACTAAACCACAAAAATCGCATACAATCACACATCGCTGGGGCACTGTCTCGCATAGGGTCGTAGCATTATGCTGAGCGATGGCCGTTTTGCGTGGATGTGACGCATATTTTCTCCCAACTTGTTCTTTTTGTCTTAGTTTCTTTGTGCCATAAATAAACGTATTTTCTTTCTTTTAGCTATCCGTCCGTTCAACCTACACAAGCACCAGCGGTCGCCCGGTCGGTTCAACACAACTAAACAATCAAACAGACACTCCAGCACCACGGACTTCATCAGCGGACGAACCGCACAATCAGCATCCGTCGTTTGACACCAATTACCATCAACCATGGAGCACGATGGTGTTCTCACGAAGAGAAACCGACCACAAGCCGATAGCGGTAACGTAACGTATTGACGGAAAAATATATTTCTTTTATTAATAGTCGGTGGTAGATTGGGGAATGACCACAGAGCTTTGTTTTCGTCAATATTGGAGAGTCAAGTTTTTGTTAAGAAATTGAAAAGGACGTTTTTTGTTTATACCGAAGATTCTAAGTACCAGTTCTTATAAAATTTATTTTCTGTGGTCACATACCTATCATGACGTTCTCTTGAGCTCTAAGACAATATAGCCTTACTTTATACCCAACTAGCTTCTGACCGCGACTCTGACCGCGTGGAAGCTAACTATACCATACAATATATCCTATAGCACTCGGCAACAGCGTAGCTTTCTAGCGGTGTATTTTTTTTTTTTGAAATCGGTAGTTTCGGAGTTTCCCTCCTACATCCAAACTTTACCACTTTATTAATATTAGTGTAAATGAATACATCGGCATAAAGTAGCACTAGTAAAGATACGAACATGTCTTAAGGATGAGTAAAGACTCGACGTAGAGGCTTGAAGTACCTAAATATTGAACAACATGTAAGGTGTAAACCACTGCTAAGATTGGCAAAAAGTTTCAGTCTCCAATTCACATCTCCCGCATATTGCTTTTCTGAATTGTATTAGCGATCTGTAAATTGTCTGGTTAGACTGGAAGCCGACCCCGATATAGTTGAGAAAAGGCTAGGCAGATTTATTAGCATTCTGAAAATTGAATTGCACTTTTTATGACAGTTTCCTAAATGTTTACTATTTCAAATCGTCACACATCTTAGAAAATTTGTATTCAATTTGCATTATTTTCCTGTGGTCAAACTCACGTGCATTACCAACTTTACACCACTTAAAGGTTATATACCTAACTATGAACAAAACGGAGAATCCTTGTGGGTAGGTGTGTCTAAGATGGCGAAACAATGGTATTCCCGTGAGTAATACCCATGATCAACTTTATAGCTATGAGCTGTAATAGTTATAAAACTACATACGAGCGATTTCTCTAATTCAAATTATGTAAATGGAAATGCTTAGATTTGCAATAGTTTGGAAGTTAAATTATAAATGAAAAAAAATCCTATATCTCCTAAGACCAAATAATGCATAAAATTCAAAATGTGAATACACAAGTCAGAAAAAAAAAGATCACTAACTACTAGGTATTGTATCTGTTACCAGACTCTATAAAAAAAACTCCCACAAAAACTTTGTAAAGAAAGAAAATCCGTTTAAGAAAATAATAAGACAATATCACACTGAAAGAAAGTCAAAGTTAAAGCTGTCAATAGTCCACAAATCTTATTAAAACCTCCGCTACTGTTTCATTGTCAGTCCTGTCAAAACATAACAACTTATCTGTTGTTAGAAAACAATTATACAGCAATTACAACAGACCCAGGGGACCGGAAAAAAACATCGGTGTCCAAACTAAACGTCAATATGTCCCAAACATTTTTTGTCACAAAACTGTCCCCCGCTGTCCCTTTTTTCATGGCCGGCAGATTAGTTAAAGAAAGACTACCCACCACAACAATCATCACGTCACAGTCTACAATAATGCTATTCTAAGCCATTGACTAACTGTGATTTTTGTTCGAGAGTTGGGTATTTTTTTTTCATCTATGCGACTAATAAGGTAAAAGTACCAGTTAGTAGTCGTAGCGACCGCAAATTTGTCAGACCACCTTGCAGCTAAATGAAATTTATGGCCCCAAAGCCAGGAAGAGGACACTAAGCCGTGCCGTTGCATAATCTCCGCAATTTATGAATGCTTTTGTTGACTTTATTGCGCTTTGTCGTTTTTATTTAATTACATCACTTAATTAATTTTTGATACATAGGTAAGTAAAGCTTGGGGTGATTGTTTGTTATCTTAGAAGTTTGGTGAGCCTAAGTATGAATTTCCGAACTTAAAAACCTAACTTACTTAAATGTAACTTAATCAAACAGATTCCGTTATTCGATCCTTTCTCATGAGAGTAATATAAGTATAGAGATCGTATTTAAAGATGGACGGAACAAATATCCATCATTAGTTCCGGTGGATCATTTTTATCGATAAAAAACTGAAGACTATCTCGAAAATCAATCACGCCCATGGAAAATCGACGGACTTTTATTCAAAATCTGCACGTGAGGCGAAGGTTGGTCCTCGTATTAAAGAGAGGAAATCCGGGGCACATTGTTGTATTCGACACTTACGTACTTTACCTGACCGACAGATAAAAGACCCAGAGAATAGGCGGTAGCAACCTTTTTTATTATAATTATGTGCTGCCAATCTCTCCGACTAAAAAAAAAATCAGATTTAAATTCTGAATGCAATAAAAAGTGTATGCTAATGATTTGCAACGGTCGCGACATTGTGTGTTGCCAGTTTTTTTACATTAAAAAATCAGGTTTAATTTTCTCACGTTAGTATTTTTTTTTTTCTAGAAAATTTCTAACGACGCTTTAATTTGAAGAACCCTTTGGGGTTTGATTTTCGTACTTTTTTATGTTGTTTCATTGTTTGCAAAAACAACGTCTCGTAATACGGTTGTCACAAAAAATAATTGCATTGTTATTTACACGTTTCGGTTGCATATATTTATTTTCTAATTATTTTAACTGGTATTTTTTTCCTCTGAGTACAGTTTTTATACATTATTCTGTTCTATCATTAAGGATTGCATCACGTTGTAAAATGAATATTACTTTTTTTTTTTTTTATTGTGACAAAAATGTTTTATGCTTTCTAATATTATAATGGTTCTTTTTACTAGTAAATATTGTCATCAACAACTACTGATTGCTGAACTAAACTAAGTATATTATGGTAGGTACTTATTCAGCAGAAATAAATGTCTTACTATTTTACAATAAGATTGAATTCTATAGAAAATCAAAACTAAAGTGTATTAATCAATAAGCAAAACAGTAGATCTCCGGAAGGAACAGTAAAAAAACGAGTACTGCAAATCTCCTGCACTTTTTTGACACCATGACAATCACAGACAAAGAAGAACCGCATCTCCTCTTGTGTTGCCAAAGAAATAAATTAAAGTATCTTTAGGGGAGAAATTTTTACCGTTAATTCTAATCTACATGAAAAAAAAAAACAGTAAAAAACACAAGGATGGTTGTGGGAACGTTGTTAAAAAAGCAAGGGGCAGGAAACGGTAAGTGTAAATATGTGAGGTGACATACAAGAAAGTTTATGGACGGATATTTATATGAGAGATTTATCATAGTGGGACCAAAAGAAATTAACATTATCGTAAAAAATTGGGTCGCTGCTGGGACTCATTAAGAGTACGTATCCTTTTACTGTTTAGAATGTTTCGAAGAAAACTGAAATAATTAGATGCCTTTTTATAATAGGTGGGTACTACTCGTACTATCACAGTTCAATTATTTTGGAAAAAAAATGAAAATAAGAATGATATACAAAATTATGATGTAAAACAATATTATGTAGCATTATTTTTTGTATCGAATAGGACTTCATAATTTCATACACTAATCTTTTTTGTCGATTCCATCACAGAATTTGTTCTGTCGGTCCGTGAAACCATCAATCATTTATAATTTAAGATATTTCTGTTACAAATTAGCTCTATCTGATTCCATCTAAAAAAGTTTTAATTTAATTAAACTAACGGACCACTTTAAAATTAATAAAAAGTCGACCGGAAGCCCGATACTGTTTGCTTCCGCTTAAAAAAACTCAAAACACGAATCTCTACGAGAGAAATTTCACCATCGAATCAAAAGGACTCGGGCAATGATGCTCAACATTCCCGAAAATAAATAAAATGGTAACTGTATCTATTACGTTTTGATTGAAGTATGGCCGCGACTTATGAGCTGAAGGTCGTAGGTTCGAATCCAGTCAGGCGCTTTACTTTGTGTAAGTTATTTCATCACCATTGCTCCTAAAATGGTGAAGGAAAACATCGTAAGGAAACCGGCACGTCCTAGAACCAAAAATTCGAAGATATGTGACATCTACCAACCCGCACTGGGCCCGCGTGGTGGATTACGGCCCACCCCTCTCACCGAGAGGAGGCCTGTGTCCCAGCAATGGGAACATTATAGGCTGAATATGTTTGTTTAAGACAAAAGGAAAAGATTCTTCGCTTAAGAATGAAATCAAACAATCAAAATTAATTCTATATTCATTCATAAAAGACCTGTCATTCTAAAATTTGAAAAACATGCCCAAACAACGCATGTCACAGCTGCAACATTTTCATCATTCGAATGCCCAAAAACTTTGACCCACGCTGGCGGAACCGCGCCTTACCCAACTAGAATGCACCCCATGGTTTTTTTACGCATCCTGAGAGTGCAGTGTTTATAAAAACATGTGCACATTTTTTAAGAGACTATATCTTCGGCAGATTCAAGGTGTGCGCATTGTGCAAGGGACATCTCTGAGGGTATTTGATAATTGTAAAGTGCATTTTTTTATGTGCGAGTCAGTTTTTTAAGGTTTCTCACGCAGAGCTTTTTGAAGTATTAGATCTGTGGGTAGATACATCCGCGATCGTCATTGTTGATTTCACGTATGACTGCCATTGATTTGTTAATTTTGGATTTGGAATTATAATAAAAACATGTTGACGATCGCTTTCATATTTCTTTGTCAGTATTTTATGGTGTGTGCAGTTGCTTTTTGAACACGTTTTTTTTTTAATTTAATAATAAAGCACATTTTTCCCAAAAGCTTATTTTATATTTTCTCAATTTTCTTTTCGTACATTTTTTTGTTTTTTTTAGGCTTTGTTATATCCCGCTGGTAGGCAAAAGCCTCCCCTTTTTCTTCCAAACCATGTCTTGTACGATCTCCGGCCATGTTGGTCCTGCAAGACTTATCAGATCACCACACCACCTTCTCCGTGGTCTACTTCGACGGTATATAAAAATATATTATAATGCAGAAAAGATACAAAAATATTTTTTAAACTTGAAACTGTATCCCACAAAAAAACCCGTACAGCCGTTATCAAAAAAATCTCAGCGATAATGGTAGCTCATTTTCGTCAGTTTACAAATGCATAATTATAATAATGGCGTCCCGCATATTCATTACGTTATAAAAACGGTAATTTAATATAAACTAGATGACAAAAATACGGCCAATGTAAATAAAAAGTGTCTGAAAAACATGCTGGGGTGAGCTACTGAGAGTTATAGAAAAAAATTAAAAGGGGTGTGTAAAAACAATAGGAAAAAAACTGTGGGCTGTTATCGTAAGCTAACTGGGCTTTGGGACAAGCGGTTAATTTTGTTTTAAAGCAGATTTATGGCTTTAACATTGTAATTACATTTAATAATACAATGGTGGAGTTAGCTTTGTGACATTTTTTTTCCGTACACTGTTATATTAATAACAGTGTACGGAATAAATAGGTCTCAGAATCAATAAAAAGGAACGAAGTGAAGAATTGTTGTATTTAAATGGAAATAACACACAGTTGCTAGCCGATAAAAACAAAAAAAAAATCTGTAAAAAAATTGTAATTCAGAATTAATGAAAATCTGTAATTCATTGGTCCTCCATCATTTGTCCACTTTCAGTATTACATGAATCTTTCTAAAAATAGAGACTTACAAAAAACTTGTAACCAATAAACAAATAATAGCAATAAATCACCTCATACAGGTAGGTAATAAGGTATGTAAGTAGTTACCTACATAAGTTTCAAAACTTGTTTTATTTGACATGTCAATCCATCTGCCTAAGCCTTTACCCAACCATGTTACGGTCGGCTTCCAGTCCAACTGAACGCAGCTCAATACCAGTATTTTACATGGAGCGACTATCTGACCTCCACAACCCATTTACTTGGTAACACGATACTCCTTTTTTGACAATATGATAAAAAGTGCTTTATTGCTATAGAGGATTTGCAAACAAGATCAAGAAAACTTTCACTACCAGCTGTTAGATCAACCATTTTAACGACCATTGGCTCATCCGAAACCGCATAAATCTGCTCACACCAACACACAGGGCGTTCTCGACTTTATCGATATCGTTCTATTTCGTCACAGCACTGAGAATGACACGATATTTAGTCGAACGACAATCAAGCGAACAATGGAGCGCATCCCTTTCACTTTCAATGTGTCAATTGACTTGTCTAGCCGATATTAATATATATTTTCATTGTTCTTTAATATGTATTTAGCTTTTATGTGCTGAGGTGTGAAAAATTTAGTCATGATAGCATCATCACTTGTCGATTTAAGGCAGCGCATGTATTTAGATGTTTCCATCGTCATCATTGTCATCATTAGCAGCCATGTTCCACCCATTTCTGATTATATTCCTACTTCCTTATGTTCCATGCTTCCCTGGTCTGTGGTCTTCCCCGCGATCTTCTGGAGGTCGTCCACATACCTGGTTTTTAGATGTTTTACACCCTACGTGACTTTTATGACGTCGAAATAAAAGTCATTTTGTTACGATTCATCTGCCTTCGTGAGATGAAACTACTATCCTAGTTCTTTACAGACTACGGGAAAAATAGATTCTCTTAGAACTCAGTGCATTTATAGGTACTAGAGTAGCATTATGCTTCGATCGACGCCCCCTTGGCCAGTTAATTAATTAAGATCTTATTTTTTTTACTCTAATTGGCATTCACACGTGGAGTATACAGGCACATTGCTTACACTTTTGTCTTGTAAGTCGTTTTTCTTCTTAAAAATTTCTTGACATAACTATGCTGGGTCAGTTGATCACTCAGTGTTTTTTTTTTCTATTTGTTTATATGTGTATTATATTATTGTAAACAATGCTTTATGTTTACAAACACTACTAATGACAATCAAGCCTTTTAAGCCCACCCGTATAATCTCAATCACGTCCTATAAATCTTCCATAACTCTAGCTAAGGGACAGATGCAAAATCCAACGGACCTAAGACATAAATTATTTAAATTTGACTAGTAATACTGCACGCATGACACAGGATATGCATAAAAGGGTTGAAAAAAACCCTGGGGGTGAGATTTTTTTATTCATAATGCTGAGGGGTCACCGTCGTTGTTTGGCTAGTGTTGGCAACGCCATCGATGTAACGAACTATTGAATATTTAAATGTTATAATGAATGCTTGAATTCGCACGACGATTATAGTTTTGTGACAGTCATTCAGGGTTGGATAGTGTACAGTTTCAAAAATTGAATTCCGTTGCTGTTTTGTTTTCGGCTGTTCTAGAAATGTCTGGGGTGAAGCTACGTGTGAAATAAATTATAACAAAATCACATTCATCATACATCATTATTTTCATTATTTTTTCTATTCTCGTAATTCAAAGAACGTTCAGTCTAATCTCAGTCTCGATCTGTCAAAAATACCTCTAATTTCCCTACATTTTTGACATTGATTGTCGTTGACATGAGATTGCGACTAGATTTGAAAGTTTTTAATTACGGGAATTGGCCTTCAGATGTATTGGTGATTGCTAATAGCTAAGTTTTGGAGAATTCCACCAGCCATCTATAACTACCTGAAAATTGCATCATATTTGTGTCGGATTTTAATATTAGGTACCTATTACTTTTTACGGGTAGCCGTTTTTTCTTTTACAAATATTTAAGTAGTTCAGAACGATAAAATAAGATGAATCGGTAATTTTAAATGGAGAAGTCACTACTTATGTCAAGAAATACAGAAAAAAGAACAGTTTAAAAAAAATGCACCCAATCAACTCTCATTGAATCGTCACTATGATCTTAAAAATTTCAATAATAATTCGTAATACCTAAATCAAACCCCAGTCGTTTCAATTCATAACAATAGGACTATCTTATCTGTAACCCCACAAATCAAAGCCATTTTCATTCGGACCTTTTCAGACTTATCAAATTCAATTTAAAAATCGCACCCTTTGGAAAATACCCGTCCGTATACCGACTCCTTTCGTTCAGTCCATTTTTTATCTGGGATCCGCTGACTTTATCTCCGGGCTATGACAAGGCGAAAAAAATCAGCGACCAGGTGTTGCCAACAAAAAAATTGATAAAAAATCTGCAGTAGTCATTGTTGAGAAGACGTATGGTTAATCCTTTGGGATAGTTCATGGCTATTCTGTAGACATGTGTAACGCTTGGCCTGTTCCATTGTCGGTTGAGGAAGAGACTTTTTTATGGTGAACTCGATCAAACATTTTTATTGATATAAAGTTCTAGCCTCTGGCTACATTGTCAGCTGTCCGCCCTTAAGTAAGTCTTATTGAATAAAACTCCTATAAAATCTTTCCAAATCATCCCAGTCTAAAAGTTTAGTGAAGTGGTGAGTGAAGTGAAGCTAAAGAAATTATTTGACGTTCTCATGTTTACCTCTACGTCTTTCATTACTGTGGGCAAAGTGATGATAAAACCACGCGAACCATAGAATCTAAAAAAGAATGCAAGCCTCGCAGTGCCGACGCAATGAAAACCGTACCAGCACTATGTAACAAAAAAAAACATAATCAATCGCTAAGCACCGTTCTAAAGTTCACCGCGTTTGTAAAACAAAAACAATAGGATCGCTCACAGTCCGCGGCACACGTGTTCGCGTTTAGCATTATCGATTGTCCTCATATTGTCCTCTTTCGCCGACATGCGGGTAGTCGTAAATGAGTTATCGCCGTGACGTCATGGGACAATGCGTTTTTGTTTTAGTCGGCTCGCGGGTGGCAGGGGGTGCGGACGCAGGCTCACTGATTACCCGCTAATGCCGTTAGGATTTTCTGCGCTTCGTATTTAATTTTACAACACTAGTTACAACGTCATAACAAACTGCCAAAGTCAGAATTGTATCACTTCGAACCTTCTGGCAACGGTTCGAAAGCATAAAAAAACATTAGGAACAAATAAATCATCCCGTTGCAAAATACCCAATAACAAACAAATAAGCACAGACAAATTAATAACAGATCAATACACAAACTAAAAAACTACAGATGCGCCAAATATCAATTTCCCACGCGAACCTTACAATCTTTTTACCAAAGATTTGGCAGATGTGCAAAATAATAAAAGAAACTTTAAAAAACGGCCCTGAGAACTATCCTAATCCTCACCTATGACCCGGGGCCATCTTGGACCGTTAGAAAAAATAAATTACTCGGCCGAAGAAAAGGGCCATTGTTTGGTGTTAAAAAACTTGAGGGTAAAGTTACTTACGATTTGAATAAGTAAAAAAACGAGGGGTGACGTACAAAAACTGTGCCCCACAGTAACGTGTGTGATTTTTTTAAGACGAGGATAGTGTAGAAAATAATATGCATAGTTACTGTAACGCAAATTGATTCTTGGTCAGAGTTCTCACGGTTTCCATCTGCATTTTTTATTATTAGCATTTTTAGGACTGTATTCTTAAACAATACTTTAAATCCTGTATTGATTTGCAGGATTACATAAAGATTCAATTCCTTTTGTGACTGTCGTTTGCAAGATGTTTGGTTTTGCATGTTCAACCCTTTTTGATATATCAGGAATGTCAGAAAACATGAAAGAGTTAAATGATAGACCATTGGTGTTAGGCGACAGTAGAATATGTCAAAAAAGTCAACCGCAGACTGGGCATCAAACAGCCAATCAACTCAGTCTATCGCAGTCCACTGAGGGACCTGGTGGGTCAGACTATCTAATAAAAACTTGGTCCGTCAAGCTACGGTTAACGCCCTATGAAAATTGCAAGATCTTCCAACCTCCTGTCGTCAAAGAAATAAAAAGAGCTTCAATTCCCAGCTCATGATCAGGTGACCAATGAATTTGTCTCCCCAATTTCTTTATTTTTTCGAAAATTCTCGTGTCCTCACCGTTTTTTTGTTGCTTCATTCAATAGGTATATGGCGCACTAACTTTTATAGTAAACGGGCAACGCATTCTCTCTACATACGCACGTTGTATGCGGGTGAGTACATTTGTATGCACACGGTATAAGGACAACATGCTGATAACATTTACGGTTAGCCAGAGGTCACTTAGATTTACCTCACCGCTGATCAATTCTCGTAAAACCCGCATTCGTACGTGGAAGCCATGAGTTAAGGAAATTGCTAATAGGAAATATGGCGGATAGTATAAAAATAAATGTTGAAAGTGTAAGTTCTACATTCAAGGTTGGAGAAAAATGTGTCCAAGATCAATTAGGTTTTGAAATTACTGTGAATGACATGACACATAATCAACTGGAGGTTTACAATTACATACCATGCACCTAAAAGGTGGCAGGGACATCAAAATTGTAACCATAAATTCAACACGTGATTCAGATCCCTAGAGAAGAAATTTTTCGTCGGTTTTGTTGTACTTTTTGACCGCGTAGGTTTTGTATGTACTTTTTTTTGAACAGCTGTTTTTTTTAGCAGGGTACTTCATAATGACGTACTCAATTCATGACAACAGGTTGTGTTTCCATGTCCTGGCCGCTTTGTATAACCAACTAAACATTTTCCCTGTCCTTCGCCTTCAGCGTCCAGTCTGTCCCAGCCACTTTCCAAGATTGTCAGTCCATCTAACTGAGGGGGGTCCCGCACTACGCTCTTAGCATTCAATTAAGTAAGATCAGTATTTATTAGTTCAAATGTAATTGCTTATGTCACTCTCCCTTCACCATATCATCCTTCAGTCGCCTTTTATAGTTAGTAACTAAAGAAATTAATCATGTGTTACCTTGTTGAGACCCACACGACGGTATTGGGTGTCTCACATTAGTTAGATGACTTAATTTTGCTATCATTTGATAAACCTAATTGAATGTATGCTATATTGGGATGAGCTATATCTATAAGATTGATGACACTTACTTACTGCATCAGGTTTTGTGGCCCAGTGTATATTTTATGTGTTTTATTGCTTCACTACAGAAACTCACTTCTGAGAGCAGTGGTGGCCCAGTGGTAACTGCCCACACTTACGAGTAGTAGGTCATGAGTTCGAACCCAGGCAGGCGCTTTACTTTGTGTATTTAATTTCATCACCGCGATGATGTTTTTATTTGATGTCAGTAATATCTAAAATAAACTCAGAAAGTTATACTTAAGTATTTTTTTTTAAATGGCAAGACTATGAAATGTTGAGAAGACTATGAGAGAGACTTTAGAGAGAATATAATTCTATAATAAAAATGATAGTGAGCACAGTCACAATAACAGTTTCGTCATTGAAATTACATAAAATATTCTGAAAAAATACTGTTTTGACACTAGATAAAACAAGCTCTGCCAACCACAGACACTTGTTTTGATGTTGGTTATTTTTCTACTTAAAAGACAAAATTGGCTGATTTAAAAAAAAATGCATTTTATGAAGTTAGTTTTTTTTTGTTAACACACACACATTACATTTCGGTTACGGACAATGCAGTATTTGAATACCTACCTATATTTTTATAGAAGCTCCATACTAGGCTGAATAGAAAATTCTTTGTCATACGATCTCGCGGTAGTCAAGTTACCATTGTTGTGAAAAAAAACAGAAGTTTTTGAATATCGAACGCAATGCGCGCACGCAGATGTGTTGTCCACTTTTTATGTGCTTTATTGAATTGATCGAGTACCGTTATTTGTGCTTTTTTGTGTGATTTATCAAGTTGTTGACAGATGTATTAAACGTTGAGTTGTTTGTGTAATTGATGATCATTATTGTAATTACGTTGGGGAATTATCTATTGTTAGTTATGTGTACACATATACTGAAATAGCGTGCATAATAATAATGCAACAAAAGTGCATATTTCAGATACGAGTAAGTCTTAATTTTAACAAAAATATTAACAGTGTAAACCAACAAATAGATATTCTTATATATATCGACTACTAGCTTCAGTACGCGTCTGGCATTTTCTAAAAATTCTGGTATTTTCGCTCGGCTCTTAAGGGTCCTAGCGTGATTTTAAAGCTTATAGCCTTATAGCCTTCCTTAAGAATTGGGCTATCAAATGTAAAATATTTTTTCAACTCCGACTGGTAGTTCCAGAGGTTAGCGCGTTCAAACAAAAAAACAGACAAACTCTTCAGCTTTATTTTTAGTATGTACCTATAGATAGAAGAATTAACAATAGCAATTATTAAACATTTTCTGAAAATTCTCTAAATTGTCTGTGATGGCTGAAAAATTAATCTAGTTCTATCTTTTTCCATGACCTTCTCCGTCTATATTTTATATCGTTTTAAAATGAATGAACTGACTAAGACTCGTACCATTCCCAAACCTACTACTCAAATACAGACTTCATATTCAACCATTCAACAACCATGATTGATTAACAATTAAACCTATTTAAATGCAAATCCAAACAATACTTAAGTAACCCTGTATAATCAAATCAGTCTGTGCAAGCGCATCTGTGACTCATACTTGGATCTATCAAAATTTAATAGATGCGTTGCAAAACCCCTCGTGGGCGGACGGACCGACAGAATTTATTTATTAGCAACATCAATGCTTCTTTGTTATAATGAATGGACTATTGCAGATAGACGAGCCTAATTGGAAATTTATTGGTGGGTCTGTAAATATGTCTTGTTGGCTGTGGAGCTTTCTTGTTGGCAAGGCAACCAGATTTGCGTTTGTTTCTTAATTTAGGAGCGTGCTGTAAAAAGATGGCAATATTGGAATTACGTAGCATAATCCTACTATCACACTCCTACTAATATTATAAACGTGAAAGTTTGTATGAGTGGATGGATAGATGAATGGATGGATGTTTGTTACTCTTTCACGCAAAAACTACTCAACGGATTTGGATCAGATGGTTTATAACCAGGATTAATATATAGGATACTATTTATCCAGATATTCCCACGGGATCGAAACTTATGCGGGTGAAACCGCGGGGCGCAGCTAGTAATATTATAAACGAGAAAGTTTGTGTGGATGGATGTTTGCTACTCTTTCACGCAAAAACTACTGAACGGATTTGGATGAAATTTGGCACACAGATGGTTTATAACCAGGATTAATATATAGGATACTTTTTATACAGACATTCCCACGGGATCGAAACTTATGTGGGTGAAACCGCGGGGCGCAGCTAGTCAGCTATAATTTTCCCTCTGCTGGGACACAGGCCTCCTCTCGGTAAGGAGTGGGCCGTAATCCAACACGCGGACCCGGTTCGGGTTGGTAAATGTCACATTTCTTTGAATTTTCATCATTCAACATTCGCTTGCCTATAATCTTCATAATGCATATTACCAACAAAGATTTAGATTTATATTAGTGAGAATATTCGTCTTATTAGAATTGACGATAGATATTCCGGAGGAATTTTAGAAATCGTGATTGTTTTGCGGTGACATGTGGGTGTTCTATCGGTGGTATACCTCTGCCTAACCCTTCGGGGAAAACAGGCGTGATGTTATGTTATAATGTTATGTATATTGTGTGTCTATTCTGCCTTAGTGCCTATGAAAGAAAGAAAGAAAGAAAATACGTTTATTTGCGGTAAACATGACGCAAAAAAGAACATAAAAACAAAAAAGAAACAATAAGAAAAGCTTATGCATTTCATATATGTAAAACACGTCCTGGCTGACTACCTTTTAATTCATGTCTGAGTCCATTAGGATTACACAATCATTATTATGTGATAGTAATATTGGACCGACGATCTGGTGAAGGTCGCGGGAAGCCAGTGGATGCAGGCAGCGCAGGACCGATCGTCGTGGAGATCCTTGGGGGAGGCCTATACCCAGCAGTGGGTGTCGTGCGGCTGATATGATGATGATGATGATGAGTAATATTGAGATAATACATGGTGGCAGGGAAAGCGACGCGCAAACTTTAACCATGAATTCAGCATATGATACTGAACACCCTGCGTTGAATCATTTCGTCGATTATTAAAAAACAATTAGCTGTTTCATACATTTTACCCGCGTGGGCGTTACACTTTTCTATGCAACAGTAGATTATTTTATTTTTTCTACGCTAGAGGGTCTAAAATAATGTACAGACGCCAGCACATCAAGCTACTACAATCTGTCAAATCTCTTTAATAGGTTTTCAACTTTATCGCTAAAGCAATAGGGTTCAAGTTTGATTAGGAAAATCTGACAGTTTCGGGTAGCTTGACCTGCTGGCGTCCGTACTTAATTCATGGTTCTAGTTTTGCGCGTCGATGTCCCTGCCAACTTGTATATTATTACCTATTGTACGGACGCCAGCACATCAAGTTACTACAATCTGTCAAATTTCTTTAATAGATTTTCAACTTTATCGTTAAATCATTAAGGTTCAAGGTTGATTGGGAAAATTTGACAGTTTCGGGTAGCTTGACCTGCTGGCGTCGGTACAATACTAATAACCCCACGACAACCACGCATAATTTGCTTACATTTAAACCCCAAGAAAAGATGACTAATTCATTAGGTACGTTTTACAAATCATCTATTACGTCTTTATAACGCCTTAACTTTCATACTTCATGCAAATTCGTTCGACTGACAATGAGCCCATTTGTACATTTCAACTACCTTCATTTACCATCAACCGCCACCCCCGCAAACCTTATACTCCTAGCAATAAAGCTTCAATTCCCTTGGCAAGGGGTTTTAGGACTGTATGATAAGTAATGTGTATGATATATTCATATTAAAATGTAGATGCATGCGGCGGACGAACGGACTAAGAACAATAAGGGGGCGTGGGATGGTATTAACTCAATATCCATCGATGGACGCCTTGACCGATATCCATGCTGATCGTATGGATCTAATGTTTTGAAGGTAAGGTGAGTAGGTAGTACAAAGTTCCATGACGAAAGACACCATCTAACTTTCCAACTATCATGCCCTTAAAATTATTTGAAAATGTGAATTTTTCATAACCTTTTCTCTAAATAAGTAACCATTTGGTGAAATTGCAAGGGCAATCAATGTATTTCTAATATCAGTAAGTAGAAACTTTCCTAAATGGTCTTAGGAGGTCTCAGTTTCGTCCAGTAGCCACATGCTCTCCCTTTGGAATCCTTGAAAATACAGTACCGATGGTTTTTCGTGATCTCCACATCTTTCATAAATAGGATAACTCTAGATACTCTTTTCTTTTCCAAATATGTGCTGGATAAAGGAACGTATGTGCTGGAAAAAGAATGAAGTCGTGACGTCATACTTACTTACCTGTCCCATGAAAAATTCAAAGGAAAGTTACAAGTACACGTCAAGCCACAAACATCAGCACAGTACGGTACGGTTTCGGCGCATGAGTGCGATGCGCATGACACGATTACAGGTTGTCGTCACTCGATACGCCGACGGGACATCCTGATAACACCGCGTGCTGCGTCCATGTTACACTGCGGGACACAGATATTGACTGGGTAAGGTCACTTTTTATGGCTTTTTGTTTTTATTGCAAAAATACTGGCTGGTATTAAGAATATTATGGTAGTTTAATCATTGTTAGTTGTTACAGTACCTTAGTAATTACTTTCCTAATTATATTTTAGCACAGATTTACAACTTTAAATAAGCTGTACTTATTTATTTTCTTTAATTTTCAGGGGTAACAAACATAAAAATGTACACGATGGAACTAAAAATGAAGAGGAAGCCAACTTTAAATAAAAGTAAACACAAAGACCACTTCTACTTTCTAATAAGTAAGTACGAACTGGTTTCCCTTAACATAAACATTCTAATTAGACCAAAACATTCACCCTATAGGTCAACAATTGAAAAATTCCACATACTATGCCTGGCTATCACAGAACCATTGGACGATATGACCACTTTAAAAAATATGTAATTACCTACGAGTCGGTCCATAAAGTCGGCCTACAGTGTACCAACATAATGGTGCGACCATTGGCGCGCGGTCGGTCGCCAATTACCCTATTGGCAGCAATTGTTGTGCGACGCTGTCCGTCGTCCTGCCTATCAATATCATAACATCCAGTCACGCAACTCTATTAAACACAGTTCTAATGGATTGGGCAGTAGAACAATAGTTTGAGATATTAATTATAAGTTATTCCCGTATTTTAGCCTTAAATCTATTAAGGTTAAAGGCTAAAATCAAGAAAGACGAGACAAAAAAAGAATCGTCATACTTTAGGTGTCTAAAGACGGGAGTCATCACCGAGGTAGGCCTTAGAATATCGACGAAAGGCGTGACGATTTGGTCACGTTCCTGACTCGAGAAGGCTAAACACAAAGAAATTTATAAAAGTATGGAGTAGACTTTTGCCCAGAAATGGGATAACGTAGGTTAATAAATAAATAAAAAAAAAGCTAAATCAAAGCGCTTTAAGGCCAACCTCATCTCACCATATAAATAAAAAGAGAACCAGTAAGTTTTCTACCACATGGTCGAGGTACCCATAGAAAATAAACGGTTTATTATACATTTAGTATAATGTATAATCATGTTTGCTGCCTTGGTGAAGCCAGTTCGCACGAAACACCAGTAATGCTATTCTGTAAAATCTTACCGTGAAAATGTAGGTGAAGCTAACGTGGAGTGATCTGTCAGTAGTTTCAGTTCCTAGCATCAGGTAGAGTTCAAACTCACTTCAACTAAGTTTTCGCTGTGAGATTTTTACAAAATAGACAGCTAGCAAACCTGAAGATGTTTTCGTTACCATATTTAGTCAGAATCATCGTCATATTTATGTCAGAATGGCATGGAAAAAAAATGTCGTCATAAACCATTCTGATGCTTCAGCAGCTTTGGATTAGGTACTACGATCTGAACCACAACATTTTTCCTAATGCTTTCAGGTTTCCCCATAGTATAATTATGTCACGTGGTCAACAAAAGATATTTTTAAACAACAACACATAATAAAGAAAAATAGGTATTTTTTGTCACAGAAACACGAGCCTACAAAAGATAATTAATTCTATTAATAAGGAAAAATAAAAACAAAATATCTTAATTATCTATAATTACGAGCACAAAGCAGAAATAGTCGAGGGCAGCACGCCATGACTGCGACAAGAATAGATCAAGAAACCCAGCGATAACTAAAACTACTTTCTTAATTTCTCCAACTAATACAAAATGGCATACGTGCATAAAACCTCACCCGCAAGCTTACGAACCCTTGGGCGTCATAGTCACTGTTAACGCCTCGTCTATCAGGTACGGATTGTTCCACGTTGATGTATAAGTCTCTTTATCATGTACTCATGTTATTAGTGGGTGGGCTCCTTTATAGATTTATTGAAGGATGGCGGAGCGTGTGTGAATGTTGTGGTCAATTGTTTTAATGCATTGTTGTTGTGTGTTGATTTGTGTTGTGATTGAATGGAAATGAGGGCGTATTAGATAATGGTCCTGTTTAGAGTCGGTATTTTCTTATAGGAAATAAGCTGAAATTGTACCTACTAAGTGTTATATGTATTTTTGTGTTCATAGATTGAGTACCTTCTTATTCATCACCACCATCATCCACAGCCCGACTTCACCCACTGGTGAGCACAGGCTCTATTGCATAGGCTTTCTTGTGCATTGGCACAAGAAAGCCTATGCAATAGAGCCTGTGCCAGCCCCATGCTCCTGTGCCAGCCTCATGCAGGTTCTAACCGCGATGGCAACAATATTGTCCGCCCATCTCGTTGCCGGACGACCGACACTTCGTCTTCCAATTGAGTACCTTAACCTGAGTCAAATAAAGTTATTTTGTTTCTTTTTTTTTTCCTTCTTTCTTAGTATGACATATTATGGAAGACTCTCAATCTCCTGCATGCGGTTTTTAAATAACACTGGCAATTTTTTAATGCCTACCGTACTCGTGTTCATGTATTCATATATCACTCCGAAATAAGGCAAAATCATCTTCTCTGGGGTAAGATAAAGCTTAACCCTCACCGTTGTACAAATACAAATATGCCAATTAAGTATTTTATCAAAATATTAACCGAAGCCGATAGGTCAACAAATAAAACTAATTCAATAAAAGTGATAACTCGGGGCAACCATGTGATTAGTTCGCACTAGTGTGATAAATCGGCACTAATCCTACGCTACTCTGTCCGGCCATCCGTCTTAATTAATAAACGATCAACAGATACTGTTTTATGGAAGTACAACATTACCTGGAAATTGTTAACGAAAGTGTTGAGTGGACGATAACATAAGTTGTACTGGTTATTGGTTTCGGCACTCCAATTACTGAGATAAAAGATTCGATTAATAAGTAAATAATAGTGCTCATAGTTTGTTCAACGAAATCTCCGAACGGCTGGTTGACACTTCCCGTGACCCAGGACGGGCTTTTACCTTGGCCAGAGGCTAAGCATTGCCATACAACGTGGTGCAACAATGCCGTCAGTCTCTTGGATACATTACCGCTCGACAGCGATGCGGAGGAATTTTTTGACGAATAAAATTATATTCTTTGCAACAACGTATTCCGAACTAATACGTTTTTCTTAGATTATAAATTAATTAGATTTATAGAAAATTTACAACAGTAAAGTACAGACGCCAGCAGGTCAAGCTACCCGAACCTGTCAAATTTTCCCAATCAACCTTGAACCTAATGCTTTAACGATAAAGTTGAAATATATTAAAGAAATTTGACAGATTGTAGTAGCTGGATGTGCTGGCGTCTGTACTTAGAACTATAGGTACAGAAAATGATTTCCAAATACCAAAATCTGAAGGCCAATTCTCGTAATTTAAAACGTTCAAAATCTAGTCGCAGTCTCATCTCGGCGACAAAGAAACGTCAAAAACTTGTCAAAATGTAGGGAAATTACGTGGTATTTTTGACAGATTGAGACTGAGATCAGACTGTGAACGTTCTTAAAATTACGAGAATTGCCCCTCTGGTATGACTATAAATTCCGCTAATTGGAATGTTATTGGCATTTAATTAAACAATCAAATCTAATGGAGCACCAAAGTAAACAGAAAGGAGATCCTAAAGAGAGTAAGAAATATTGTTAGTAACATTTTGAGCCTTTGTCATCATCTGCCTAGCCTTTTCCCAACTATGTTCGGGTCGGCTTCCAGTCTGACCGGATGCAGCTGAATGCCAGTATTTTCCATGGAGCGCCTCCACAACCCAGTTACTGGGTGATACGATACCCCTTGATAAGACTGGTTGTCAAACTTTCGGGCTACTGACGACCCGTAACGACTGTCAATGATCCACGAATGATAGTCGTGACCAACGGCTTAACGTGCTTTCCGAGCCACGGAGGGATCTTGGTATGTGAAGATGGTCACCCATCCACGGACCAACCGCAGTAAGCGTAGCTTAACCTGATTGATCGACCGTGCGGCTGTTATTACTTAGCCACAAGCCCCTCAACTTGTTAAACCTATCTTCTACAGATTTTTTTTTTTGTTTGTATTTGTCTGCAAATGGTTTATATGCAAGTTTTTTTTTAGAAAATCCACCGGAAATTCACCCGGGCGACCCCGGTCACGAACAGCTAGTTAAATATAAAACGACCCTTTTTAGTCACAAACATTTTACCAAAACGCAAAACGATTTAAAATTACCCCGCAATATTCTCCTGCAATCTTGTTAGAATCCTGCAGAAAGTGCCTTAGAGGTGCACGCATAACATCCTAATGAAAACATACGACTCTTTGATAACCTGTTATGGTGTGTACGGAACCCTTTGCGCTGCAAATTGGCTTGAGGAACACTAATTTACTACTGTTGTCCGTTTTATTTGGTTACTTTTGGTATTCATTGTTAGATTTTCGCTGTTTCTGTAGAGGTAGGCGGTTCTGGTATAATGTGGTTTATTGCAGTAAATGAATGGAGTCCAGCTACTTTAAAAATAAACCTGTAACTAATGTTTTGTTCATACACGTGTTTATTTGTGTTCATAGATTATCGGTCTCGACTCATCCCACTACACCTGGTTTATTTCTAGGGTTTAGTCTAGCTACCTTAAAATTGGTATCCTTACTTATATTATTTTATATCAGATTCCGACAACAATATAGTCTATTTTGTTAGTAAAATATCTTATAACTAGTGTTAGTAGTAAACGACCAAGAAACAAACAACAAAGTAGGTGTCTGATGCAGAATGTGCAGAGAACGACAAAGTGAGGAATGAGCTACCTGACCATTATCCCCACATAGTGCCTCAGAATAGGGGAGTAAGGACTCTCCACAACTGTTTTTAGGATGCTATTGTCACTGCCCCGCGTTCTACGCATCAGTGATGCGACTTTTATATTATATCTAGCTAGCTTTCTTTAAAAGTAACATCCTCATAGATCCGATCTTTATAAATTTGTTCTACCTATTTTGTAATTTATTGTAATTGCGCAACACACTAACAGTAGGAATGGCTTTCATTTTGACAGTTCAACAAAATTCATTGCCTTATTTAAGTTGTTGAGCAGATAAATGTTTCGAACATATGGAGCAGTGGATTACCAATATCCTTCAAAAGGATTCAAATTGTAATTGATAGAGTGTTACGCATTTAGGTGCTGGTTCATTTCTACGGTTTATTTAAAGGTTTAGACAGTCTTCCTACCTAGAGATATATCTCTAATCAGCTCTCTGAAATTCGTGCTGATCCTGCGTCCAGGCTGTGGAAATTATAGCTGAACCCAAACCATAGAATTCAGAGAGTCAACACTACTCTCTACAAAACAAGAACCTACAGTGTAACTCAGATCAGATCAAATCACCCAAACCAATACACTACGAAACCGTAAGAAAACAAAATGGTCTCCGAGAAAACAGTAAATTCCTCACATGCTCAAATAGGCAACAAAGTTTATAGTTTTTAAATAAAGTTTACATGAAGAGCCTTGTGAACTGCGAGCCCAGCCCATAACATATTGACTAGCGCCAATTGAGCTGGGCTAAATTGAGACGTTTACAAGTATTGACAGTAAAATGGGGAATCGTACGAGCGGCGACGGCGCCGGAGTGAAATTTGTCCCGTTACAAGGACTTTGCAGACGGGTGGGTGGGACGCTGCGGTGGCGTTTCGAACGCTTTAGGCTACGTCTTTAAACGTCATACGCTACTGACAGTGTACGGTGACGTCACGACGGATGACTGATACGTCACCGATTGCCAAAACGTTCGTTGCCGCTGCCGCACCTGGCGGTCGCGGGCGGCGTGCGAGCGAGACCGCGCCCGTGTATTTACGAACACAGCATTCGGCCGTCGTCGGTGACGGTCGGTTACACGTCGTCGGTCATGGTCGGCGTGTGGTCAGACAGACCCCAGCCTTACACAGTACTGTTCCTCGTAGGTAAGTGTTATTTTACTGTTAAACTTATTGACGTATAATTTAACGAGGACTTCTAGAATCTCTTCTCTGGAAAAATTTAAAATAATGAATAATTACCTATTTCATCCTACTAATATTATAAACGTAAGAGTTTGTATGGCTGGATGGATGGATGGATGTTTGTTACTCTTTCACGCAAAAACTACTGAACGGATTTGGATGAAATTTGGCGCACAGATGGATCATATACTGAAAGATTTTTATCCCGATATTCCAACGGGATCGAAACTTATACTTAGGGTAAACCCGCGGGGCGCAGCAAACTTAAGAATGTAGTTATCTTGCAGAAATAATCAAGGAAAAAAGTAATGGATGACTGGAATTCGCCTGTCATTCAGGATACAGTGTACCTACGCTATTTCCAGACAAAAGTCGGCATTGAGTCGACAGAAGAATGACGATACTTTCTAATTGGAATCTTAGTACTGCAGCAAAGTCTTATCCATCAGGGACAGTAATTCAAACAAGTAATATTTAGCCATTATCATTACAAAAACGCCCGTCTCCTCCAACACCGTATGACCATGATTCGGATTGACGCGCCGGGCGCACCAACATCGCCCACTCGGTGGCGTCTCTGATTTATTGCAAATGGCGCGAAAGCGAAAACGCTCGTAAAACGCAGCGTACGCGTTTATAGCGCGTTGTTCGGCCGCGCGATTGCATCCTACCTTACAACCCTTTGCGTAAATAACGCGGTTATTAGATAGCTTTTGATTGTGTTTACTGTAATGCATTCAGATTCAACGGTTGTTTGTGTATTTTGGTTTGAAAAGGTTTCTTATCTAGCAGTTTATAAAACAAACAAAGTGCTGAAGAAACGGTCTCTAACTACCTGTACAAAATTTGTGTTGTAATTTTTTATCATGGATGAAGGAATATCCAAAGTTGTGCTGAGACAATGAGAAATATTGCGATAAATATTCTGAAACATTATACATTATAACGGCGATACAAAACTGCTTCTCTTACTCAATAAACGAGCTTCTCACACCGACAACTGTCCGTCGCTTGCTCCCGCGTCACCAGTCCTGACTCTATTCTCACTTCGACAGGAATACTTTATAAAATTTGACTGTTATTTTAGTAAATTGTGGTGCGACTTCTATGCGAACGTAGCTGCGGGCAGAAGCTAGTTCTTAATTAATTTAAAATTTCGATACCCTCGCTTATATTTCTAAGTGTATTCTTCGAAGCTCAACATCTGGTACCAACCTAAGATAGAATTCAATCCAGTCATTTTGAAGGGCCAGATAGGCATTACCAATGTATCAATCGTAGATAGATAGACTGATATATTTCCTTTATTTCAAAACATAATATTCATAATGACAAGAAACACTTATCTGAAACATACATCATACAAATTAGCAGTCCAATTCCCAACAGATAGAGAACGGCAACAGCTAATGATTTCCACAAACGCCACGATGAGGTAAACAGCACGCCGATAAATCGTTCTATGCCAGAATGACATAACAAAGCGGCTGAGATCGTAGATCGAAGAAACGAAAGCGATACGTCATCGGTACAGGGGGTCTACTCCGAAGTGGTATCGGCCGAATGTTCGGCCGTTTACTGCTACGAAGTTACTATTTGGTTGGATCGGTCCCGATCCTACACTCCTACACTCTTTCGAATATTGACTATGGTCCCGACCCAACTGAGCCGATCCGAACTTTTTTCGTATTTTTCAATAATATTCGGTTCGGCCATATGTCGATCCGATCCGATCATTCGCACTTTGCACTTCGTAGTAGACCCCCTGGTTTGTGAAGCGTATACATTGACGAAACATATAGACTATTCATAAATAATATATAAACATCCTAAGTAAATAAATCACTTTGACTTTGAAAGTTGACAAAATGGTAATCCATATGCAGTTTATGGCTGAAAGGAAGCTTATCTTCAGGTAGGGTGCCTATAGTCTAGTAAGTGAGAAGACATTTATTCTCTATGTCTTCACGAGGTGGCGATGAATATGTTACATTTTGACTATGCCTGGATCAACACCACTTTCATTTTTACATCATCCACAAACACTTTAATTTTTGCAACAAAATTTTAGATCAAAGGGGCAATTCTCTGGGCACGCCGCGATAGCGGCGATAAGACCCCTCTTTGAGGAGTGGCTAGAGAGGCGCCACGACGCCCTCACCTACCCCCTGACGCAGGTCCTCACCGGACACGGAAGTTTCAGGAGGTTTCTGCACATCATTAGGCGGGAGGAAACACCCGGGTGTTAACCCGGGTGTTTCCTCCCGCTCTCTCCTGGCGCTCTCTCCTGGCTCTCTCCTGGCGATCCTGGCAATGGTGACCCATTGCCAGGATCGCCAGGAGGACACGGTGGAGCACACAGTGGAGGTCTGCCCTGGTCTGGTCTCGTAGAGGCGATCGGCAGCGGCGGCGGCCTCTCGCGCCCGGCCCTGGTGCAAGCCATGGTCCGGGGCGAGAGGGAGTGGGAGGCAGCCGCCTCCTTCTGCGAAGCAGTCATGCTAGCGAAGGAGGTGGAAAAAAAAAAGGGGGCAATTCTCATATTTTTAAGACCGTTCACAGTCTGATCTCAGTCTCAATCTGTCAAAAAATACTTCTAATTTCCCTACGTTTTGACAAGTTTTTGACATTTGTTTGTCGCTGAGATGAGGCTGCGACTACATTTTGAACGTTATACATTACGAGAATTGGCCATCTGATTAAAGGGCGTTTCATATAATTACCTCGCATATCCCATATTTCTATGCTCCATGTCCAGGATGTGCAGAGCTCGTTCGTGCTAGACGGTTGGACGCTACGGTCCCATCGTATATGAATTCTGCGTCATGGCTGTATAGGTCGTCTTTCCCTATTGTGGGTACCATAAAATATGATTATGGGGTTAGGCCTAGAGAATGTTGTAAACAGTTAGAATGTACTTATTGCAAACGCTTGGACTATTATTTGCTCTATCTTTTTATTCAACACGGTAAAATAAGCTTCTCTTCATACCGTTTCTCAAGAGGTGTCTAAGGATCAGAATTCAAATGGCCAGCAATGTTTTCCTAAGCGCTTGTAGAAAAATCTGACCATATTCTCTGGGCACGTTTTTCTCCCAACTATACAATGTGGCATTCTGTACCAAGGCTCATGTTTAGAAGTGGACATTTACTGTCTGATACCCAAGTACCCAGTCGTCGTGCTCTCTAAGCATATCCCATATTTCTAAGCTCCGTGTCCGGGATGTACTGAGAGCGGTCGTGTGTGCCAGTCGTGCCGGACGGTCGGACGCTCTCACGCCGTCCTATCCGTGAATGCTACTTAATTTATAGCTGCGGTTCGAAGATGGCACCGAAGTTAAGAGCTGACAGTCACTTGGAATATTTTTCGTAACATGTCAGGGATTCACGAAGTCGGTTTCGAGAAACAAATTGGAGAGGGAATGGCTGACACGCGAACTCTGTGGTCAATTAAATTTATCGTCGGTCACGAAATAATAGCATGTATGAAAAAGCAAATCAACATTTTTAGACTATGAAGTTCTTTTGTATGTAAATAGACTACATTCCCGTAGCATCAAGATTGTTCTCGTCTAGTTTCAAAGCAATTTATTTCTTAGGAATGCCAATCTATGCCAATATCTATACAAAATCACTGCGATTCTGAAGCATTTCGCCTCAATTTATTAGCCTTTATTTATAACAATCGCGACATTCCACAGTAAACTGTGTCAATAAATTAGGTAGCCAGTACTAAGGCATTCGATGACTTAACGGAGCGATTGAAAACGGTCGCACAGGTCGTGTCGGACGGACGGAGTGCTCACGCAAATCCAGTGGACATGCTTCTTAATTTATAACTGGCTATATTGAAAATACAAAAGAAGAAATTATAGGAAAGGAATATTTTAAAACGGTATACGTTAGTCTTTTTACCTTTCAACTGGAAAGTAAATACATAAAATACAAATACAGTAAAAGACGAAATACGTATAACCTACACTAATAATAAAGCTGAAGAGTTTGTTTTTTGAACGCGCTGATCTCTAGAACTACCAGTCGGATTTTAAAAAATATGTTTTTGCATTTGCGAGCACAATTCTTGAGGAGCTTAACATGACGCTAAGACCCTTAGGAGCCGAATAAAAGGAAAAAAAATATAAATAGAACGCTAAGCGATAACGAAGCCGGGCAAGCGATGCGATGCGACGCGGGGCGGGTCGGAGGAACAAGAAATTTCACGCTGATAAAGTCGCGGGCAGAAGCTAGGGATAAATAATAATACAAGACGAATGACAAGGGAAGAAGGCAAGATTAATAATAGCTATTGACGCTAAAGATCATAAGAACATTGATAATTTATAACCTTTGAGTAGAAATCGCAGAAATTAAGCAGTGAAGGTACGTTTCACATATTAATAGTGAATATTAGCTACTTAATGACAGTAATAACTGCGACATTGAAAAGCAAAACATATAAATTGGTCGATTGGTAACAGTTAAGATTTCAAACGGTCACAGGTTAATTAAAATTGATGGTGGCTGTACATAATTGATTATAACTTTGATATAAAGAAAAGTAGCGGCTATTGAAACAAAAGAAGCAAGACCAACACTCCAAGTTCTTTTGACCTTATTATACTGTTTAGTAATTTCTTCGTTTTTCTTTGGTGGAAGTCAGTCTTGCTTGTCCCTTCGTTAATTTTTTCTTAGGGATTTATGTTAGAAACGTCATACCACCACATATCTTAGTGCCCTCTCCTTCAAGATCTCTTCATCATCTGCCTAGCTTTTTCCCGACTATGTTAGGGTCGGCTTCCAGTCTAACTGGATGCAGCAGAATTCTTCAAGATCTCTTAAAAGCTATATCGGATCGGTCAGTTGTAATTTGTTTTACCAAATTATAGCGTAGTCAAAAGAAGTCTAATGAGTTTCTTACATGAGCATAATCAGCCTATAATAATCCCACTGCTGGGACACAGGCCTCCTCTCTTTAAGAGGTAGTGGGCTATAATGTACCAAGGGGGCCAGTGCGAGCTGGTAGACTTCATGTCTTCGAATGTTTGGTTATAAAATGTTTACCTTCGCCGTTTTGAGAACATTGGTGATGAAATCATTAACACAAAGTAAAGCACCTGTCTGGATTTGAACCGTTACCACTGCTCTCATCCGCTGATCATCTGATCAGCGGATGAGAGCAGTGGTAACGGTTAACAACAAAAACCAACAACCAACATATCCAACCAACATATCCATCCAACATATTTGGGAAACAGCTAGGCATCTGCCTAGCTGTTTCCCAAATATGTTGGATGTAGCTTCCAGTATATCTGGATGCAGCAGAATCTTTCAATATATCTTATGAGTTATATCGCATCGGACAATTGTCATTTGTTTTATCCTACTATCGCAGTCAAAAGAAGCGTTACGAGTATCATGCGTGAGTGTGTACATATTTTCGCACAAATACCACATACATTAATTAACAGTTCGTGACATAATATCCATATAGCTAATGATGCCAATACCAGCGACATTGAGAAGCGTAGTGCACCTATAAATTAACCGACCGGTAGCAGCTAGATTACGTACGGTCGCAGGTCGCTCCCGACGGAGGCAAGGTTCTCACGCAATGTACTGGCCCTACTTAGTTTATCTTCGGATCTTGAGCCTGATATTGAAACTGAAGTATGCTAATAAATAAATGAGCATAATTTTAGGGTTGTGTCTTTGAAAATTTTGTCGATTTTTTTTACTGTCCTGTTTTTTGAAGTGTATCGGATCTGTACTCTCAGCTACTCTTGTTATTTAAGGTTTTATTAGACTTCAATTCTTATCATTACATGTAGGGGTAATTTCGGCGATAGGACAAGACTGAAGAATCAAATTCTGCGACATTTTATTCTTCATATTCATAATATTATTTTTATTTGCATTCCATATGTAATGTTTGCGGGTGTTTCAATGGCTTACAGCTAAGTTACAATTACGGACCCTGTAGGGCACAGCAAAAAATATAAGATCCAGACTTCCCCCCTTACCTTCCCCTTTCTTCCCCGACTGTCATCAGGATTTGATTCGTATGATATTTTCTCAGCCATGAACTTACCCCAACAAACTATATTTTTTCAGATTGTGCAATTGTATTTCTTCAGCAGCCTTAACAGGAGCCCATGCTGAGTCTTGTCCAATTACGCCATTTAACTTGACCCTCGGCTACTCTCACTCAGGTACCTACTTAATTCAACTTTATTATTTAAGCCAGTTCGTGTTTTTCTCTTCAAAGCTACCTCCTTCTTTCCTATAAGTTACAGAAAAGAAGGAGGTAGCTTTGGCCAAAGTAGTTACAGCCTATGACTACTTTGGTCCCGATATACGCCATGCAACTTATGAGTTGATATACAAATGTCTATATAACTTCTTAATCATTCATTCCTTTTTGTTACATAATTTCTGTTGAATTCAAAGGTAACCCCCTCCATCATGAAAGAACCTAAACGAGCTGAAAATATTTCCTATATCATCAGCCACCATTTCCCAGTCTCACATAATTATATCACGTCTCGTATGTAGGTGAGGCACAGTTAGGCTGTGTGCACACGATCAGTATTCGTGACGTCCATCAGTGGGTCGCTCTCACGCCGCCAGTCGCCACCCGTCCTGCCAAACTATACCTTACTGATGCTAAATTATGAGAAGATGCTGCGAGAAGGATTGACTTCGATTGGAGTACGTTGGTATTTTTAAATTATTGAAGTGGTCAGATTTGCGAATGGGACGTCCTTTTAAACTCATAGATGTTTCGATTTATTATCCATTTTCTATTCTGTAAATACCTATCTCATACGCTGTCCCATACCTATTAATAATGTAATTTGAAAACATTGTAAATGTTAAATTGTTTTACCCTAGAGTTTCTAGTCGGTGCTTCCCCATACGAAACAACCAATTGGAACCGAGAAATTAGCTTCTGAGGTTACATAAATAAAATATTTTGAATAGAATTGAATTGATCATCGTCAAATTCTTATTAGTAATTACATAATACAGCTGAGAGCAGACTGATAATTACTATTTTAATTTTATAATATACGGTTAGTGTTATTCGGAGAGACAAAGGTGTGCCTTTGCATGTCCGCACTCTGACAAGCCTATTGCAATTTGCCGGAATCAATACAAAATTGCGAGCACCCGTTTAAAAAAAAAAAGCCTTATTGAAAATCCTAACATTAATGAAAACGAGGCTCTGACATGATGATGATGGTGAATGTATAATTTATATATTTCAGTAAAATCATTTACATATACACAGAAAATAAATAAAGTTTAATTTCAAAATAGGTACCTATCTCAAAACAATGCCCCAGTTAACACTTGGCTCGTAGCACGCGTCGCGGCGCTTGCGCAACAGTCCATCCCATCGATCACGCTTAGCATTTCGCGCACCCTCCTACATTGACAAACAGCGAGGAAACTTGGACGGTGTTATGTGAGACTGAAATATTTATCATATTATTATATGTATTGCACGTAGACATAAATAAAAAAAAACTTATAAGGGTGATTCATTACTGACATGGAAAATAAAATTGAAATTACTATTAGTCACAGTCGAAAGTTTCCAGTTTTTTCAGTAGTTTCAGTAAACACATAAATAATAATTTATCATACCTATCTTTAAGAATAAAAGTAGTAGGTACAGACGCCAGCACATCAAGCTACTACAATCTGTCAAATCTCTTTAATAGATTTTCAACTTTATCGCTAAAGCATTAAGGTTCAAGGTTGATTGGGAAAATTTGACAGTTTCGGGTAGCTTGACCTGCTGTCGTCCGTACAAAATTTCGCTAAGCTTTCATGATACACATAATTTGCTTTTTTTTATTTTAGCGATAAGAACACCCATTGGGTTAACCCTTGTTAAATTTCTACATTTGTATCTGTAATTTTATGGTGTACATAATAAAGAGTATTATAATTTATACTCCATTGCTACCTGTTTACCTTTAGTTAATTATCCAAACCAATGCAAGTATATATAATGTATTATTAAAATTGTACGCATAAGAGCTCAGGCTCTCAGTCATTTTAATATTTGACATTAAAAAAAAAACAAATACACTACATTGATACAATTCTCCTCATTCTTAGATCTCTTTCACATAACCCACCCACGACCAATGTAGATCACAAAATCGAAAGTGAATTGACTGACAGACAGACACGGCACAATAAGGCACAAACAATTACAGTATACTCAAATTATTGCCATATTCTCGCCACAAGTATCTAATCCAAGCACAAAGGTCTTAAACTTACTACGATGCCATTGTTAGATAAGAAAGTTTGCGTCATTGAAATCGAAATGGATGATACAGCCGCCATCTTTGATTTTGTTTATGTTTTAACAATGAATGAACAAATTGACTGATCTTTGGTCGGAAGGTCACTCGGTTAATGGTGTTACAAAAGGTGATTTGTGGCAGTAGCTGACCAGAGTGACCTGAACCGTTTATTTATATTCCAACTGCTTAGAATAAACTTAGACTTCCTTAGGCTCTTGTTAGAAAGTTTTTCTTAGAACGTTGAAATGCTAAAGTTAGCAAAGCTTTTATAAAAGTCTGCACGTCCAAGTTTTAGGTCAGGTATTTTAAACTCGGTGTTTATTTTTCACCTGTTTCAATTATTCGGCGAGTAAAATATCACATAGCTTGCTTGTAAGTAACGAAATTGTTATCACTAAAAACCCTACGTTTTTAGAGATCTACAATCTAGCAAAAGATCTCTACGATTTAGCTTCAACTTTCTGATTAACTGACCGACTCTTTGACAATTCAAAAGTGCCTGTAAATGTTTTTTTTTTGCGTTTAAAAACATTTAAACTCACATACACAAACAGCCAGACCCGAAACAACTACTTGTAGGTCATACAAATATTTGTTCCGTGCGGGAATCGAACCCGCGACACGCTGCGCAGCAGTCAATCGCGAAACGATTCGCGAACGATTTGAGTTTGAGATTTCTGTAGCATAATTAATTAAATGGTGCTAGTTTATGACTCATTATTATCATCATCCACAGCCCGACTTCACACACTGCTGAACAGAAGCCTCCCTTTTCTTCTGCCAATCCCCACGCTCCTGTGCCAGCCTCATCTAGGTTCCACCCGCGATGGCAACATTATCCCCCCCCCTCCCATATCGCCGAGTTAATAATTACTTACTTATAAATTAAGTATCAATAAACCTTGCTTTGTTCCAGAAATTAATTCACTCTTCAAGCTCAACTCCATCGTTCCAAAAATCAATTACTTCAGAGTGTAAACGAACTTTTTATGCAACATTTCACAGGTGAGACCGATGAAATACAGATAGCCCCCATCCCCGCTCATTCATGGCCGTTTGCGACACAAACCAAATGTCAAAATAAGGTCAGAGGTTATAATTGTTAGATGTTAAACGTTCAGCTGTACATATCCTATTGATTTATGCAGGAATCTGGTGATGGGCTGGCTCGACGAACAATCGTTTTCATGCAACAATGGCGTTATTTAAATTGATTGAGAAAGCTCGGAAACGAGGTGCTAATGTTACTAATAGAAGTTATAGGGCTTTTGAATGTCAGATTTTATGATATTAACAAAATTAAGTGTTTTTGTTAGGAATTGATTCAATATTGTATGGTTTCATTTCGTTAAACGGTTCCGATAGCTATAAGTATAAACTGAACAAGACAGCAACTGAAGGATTGAAAGACTCGCTTAAAAAATAAGTGAAGTGACTTGAAGATTCAGGAGTTGTCCCCATGGATCCCCATCGTCAAACTAATTGTCAACAATATTTTACCGAAAGTGCAATCGTACCACAGATTTATAAACTAAAGGGAGATATGCCAAGGGGGCGTGGCGCGTGCGAACAATGTATGCACAAAACAGAAACAAACGCGAGCGCCGTTGATTTGTCAATAAGAATTGTCAATGTAGTTGTGTGTCTCAACGTTGCGATCTGCGTTACGCGATTGGCTCGCGTTGAGTGTAGTGATCGTTATAGTGTGAGTGAGCGCGTGTTCGTATTGTAGTGCATATATAGTTGAAGGCGACAGCCGGACTCGAACAGTTGGGCAGCCACACCATATCTCCCTTTAGTTTATAAATCTGTGAATCGTACAGTCTTCGTCTAAAGACGTTTTAATTACAATACAAAGCTTGCCTACTTAATTCTACATTATCCCAATACTGAGAGCAGGTGGTGGCCCAGTAGTAATGGCCCCGACTTACGAGTTTTTAGGCGCTTTACTTTGTGTAAATTATTTCACCACCACTGCTCTTAAAACGGTGAAAGAAAACATCGTGAGGAAACTGGCATGTCCTAGAACCAAAAATTCAAAGGCATGTTACATCTAATAACCCGCAAAGGGCCCGCGTGGTGGATTACGGCCCACTACCTCTCGACGAGAGGAGGCCTGTATCCCAGCAGTGGGAACATAGGCTGATTATGATCCCAATCCAGATGCAGGATGTTATTATATATTCTTCCTCTCTATACTCGTTTTGGCGGTGCTAAGGATTGTGACCCATCTTGTAGTTGTCTTGTCTCAGCTTTTACCGGGCCATTCTTGAGGCTTCCTAAAAAAAGTTCCAAGGTCCGGATTGAATATGTCAACCATTTTGATCGGATAATTATATAAAGCTAGCAACATTTTCAGCTTATCTTGAGGCTTACCTGCAATGTCCCAAAAATATATAAGTTCAACACAAAACATTTTCCGAAACATGCCTCTCTATTCAGATCTACGTAAATGCAGTACCTACTATACCAAAGCACTGGCATCGCATACATACAGACATACAAATAGACACAGTATATGTAAAGCTAGCAAATGAACGTGGCCGGCGAGGCAATGGGTCAGTGAGTCACGACGCTTCCTACAGGAAAGGGCAGACGTCATCCCACGGGTATTGATATAGAGATGTTGATACCACTTCAGGTTATATTTTGTTAGGGATATTTTAAATGTTGTAAAGAGTGGTTTTGTTTGTTTAATAGTAGTTTAATGTAAGTATCGAAATCTAAATAGGTATCATTTTCTTTGAATATATTCTTACCAAGTATTTTAATTGATAAATGATTTTATTTCTTTAAGTAGTTTTGTACGAACCATTTTGCACGTCAATCATATTTTTAAAACTAGATGAGGTCGGCGTTTCCTTTCTGACTACTCTGAGAAGAAATGCCGAAACAAACTCAGACGTCACAGTCTCTTTTAAAGTCCAGACATAATCGACCAAACTTTTATGCCTAGCATGTAAACAAATACCTGCGAATAAATTTTGAATTTTTGACGGTTTTTCTATGTCAAAACTGTCAGATAACAACAATTTATTAGCAGGATAAGATTCATCTATCTATACTAATAATAAAGCTGAAGAGTTTGTGTGTTTGTTTGAACGCGCTAATCTCTGAAACTACTGGTCGAATTTGAAAAAATATTTTTTCATTTGATAGCCCAGTTCTTGAGAAAGGCTATAGGCTATTTAACATCACGCTAGGAGTCTTAGGAGGCTGGCAAATAGAATAAAAGTAAGGAAGAACGCGAAAACAAAATAATAGCGTAAGTGATGCGATGCGACGGGTTTTGTCGCTGGAACCGGAAATTTCACGCAGATGACGTTGCGGGAAGAAGCTAGTACTAGTATATAAGTTTGTTAGAATTCATCCTAAGCTAAATATATTGAAATCTCTTCATAAACCTCATTGACACCTATTGCGAAGCGAAAGCCTCCCCTTTTACAGGTATGATGGAATCGAATTGTGTTCTCAATCGTAAGCATGTTTTAATTATCTCATAATTTATCAGCCGCTTAACTTACGACCAATAAACTTCTTACGCACGCTTACAAGACCATAGCAGAAGTATTCCCGAAGATTACCACAGGTAATTGAACGGTATTTCAATATTAATTATTGGCCAATAAACTCACAAAATACCAATCGAGAAACAAAATAAATCATGAACAAGAAACATTTACTATAGTAAACGCAATGGCCGCCTCACTAATGGAAACAAACTCGCCAAAACTAAACCAATGACACTTAACAGATTTACACTTATTAAGACAGAAGATCACGGCAGTATAGCCTACAAGTTTACTTAGTTTCTATCTGCATTTCATAACGCCTTTATTGCATTAGCATTAAAACCGAAATTCATTTGTCTAATGAGGTTAATAAGTTGGGAAGTTCCTCCGGTCGGCAGTCCACGCGCTGTCCGCACGTTCATTGAGCTCTTCCCATGACATTATCCGTACACCCTACTTTGATTTCAGTTATATGTTAATACCACACAATCTAAAAGCAACCCTATCAGGATGTAGCAAGATTGGATTTTGCGTGTCAGTTTTGGGTGCATAAAATGTTTGGCTATGCAGTCTAAAATAGCGCATCTGAGGCACCGATGCCCCTAGAGATGGACCTCGCGTTTTATTTCCACCAAGGAAGACACGACTTTAGTACGATGCATGGGGGAAAATATGGCCCCAAGTCCGTTCAACCGTATTTCACTGGGGTCGTGGTGGGTCACTTCGCGGACATTATTAAACTGTTACTCGTAGAGAATCGTGAGACGTGACTTATGTAGATGTTTAACTAGTAGTTTGACTGATAGTTTCACGTGTATGCAGTGGTCGTTTCGCATGTGAATCTTCCTTGCACGATCCGCGGTGGAATTAGTGAGAAAGTTTTGTTCTGACCGTATTTGGACGCGTTCGTTTGGTGCTTTGATCGGTGGAAAACGGAGTTCGGAGCTTTTATACTTTGCGGACTTGCACGCTAAATGGATAAACGATACCGTTTTACACGTTATCCTATGGTTGTCCATTAGCTCATGCTTTTCCATTCTGGTGTTCCAAAGAAACGAAGTTAGTTCCCCATAGACCTTAGAAACTGAAACTTCTCAGAAGACTAGTAGTGAATATTAACCTTTCGGGTTCTAATAAATTATTTAATTATTTTGTTAAAAACATGCATAAAGACTCAAAGATCCAAGTCATTGTACAGTAAAAATTAAATAAAAACAGACACATTTATAACAAGGTAGGAATAACAATAAGAAATGATACACAAAAAATAACTAACAAAACAAGTAATACTAACAAACAGCAATCAAATAATAGTGGCACAAAAAAAAACAAAACAAATTCATCAAAATAAGTAAAATTAAGCTGATTTTTTCAACGCCAGATATCTTTATCGGCGGAATAATTTTGAATTGTTGACAGTTCTTCCATACAAAACTATCAGACGTCAATTTTATTCCACGAATAAAAAATATTTACTATTGAAAAATCAGCTCTAAAACTAACAAACAACCATCAAAAAATATTGGCACAAAAAAAAACTGTAAAAATTAATCAAAATAAGTAATGCAATCTATACAAAAGAAGACTGCAACAGGCCATCATTTTAACTCTCATATCCCAAGCACAAATCTACACCATCCAGCTAAAAATAAGGGCAGCTCACACACCAAGAATTATCTAACAACAAAGACAATCTTTTCCGGGGCAAGAAAAAAGTATGAAACGATCCCGGCGCGCTTGATGCATGAGGAATTCAATTTATACACTTTTTGCGAGTAAATCAGGAAGCCAAAGTGTAACTGTAAAAGGCGAAATGTGGGAAAAATTGGCGGGAACAATGAGAGAGATGCTTGTTTTTTCGGTTGAAAGAGCGCTCGTCGAACGCAATTACGTGCCAACTCATATACTGGGTGATATGAGAAGGTACGGTTGCACCGTTTGCACCGTGCGGTTAATCGTTAGTTAACACAGTTAGGTCGCCTAATAATGTGTATGAAGAGATCTAATTGCAATAGGCTAAGGAAATGAAAATGTGGTCAAAGATTGTACCTTTTTTTTGGGAATATGCTTATGGATACCCTCTGTCTGAGGAGAATGGCGGGTTATGTCGGACTCCTACCAACTAAAACCCCACTGGTCCTTCTACTATCATAAGTCACGGTCCCGGGAGATACATGCAGATTCACCACATCCTTAACCGAAATAATAATTGTCCAGTTAAGGTCTTAAGCCATGTAGTTACAAAGGATTTAAGTCCGTAACTGGCCAATAAATATTTTATTATATACAAGAAAGGTTAATCTTGTTTGACTAATAACAGCGAGTTATTCATAAATAGCAACATTAATTCCTTAATTTGGTTATTGAATCTGACCTGTAACATTAATACCTGCCCATATCACTTAGTAAAATATTTTAAACTGACTGAATGATTTATCGATACTTAAATGAACAAAATACCGAATGTGAGTTTAATGCCGTGACTTCATCGTAATCACAAATGGTATATGGTAATCATGTAATGGTAATTTAAATTTGATTTACATAAGCTATAAACATTCGTTTACAATGCACATTTAACTTTGGTTTTAAATGAGAAGATAATGTACTTTTACAAAATAATAATATACCTTATTTTGGTGATATTTCACGTGGATTTAACAGGATTAACATGAACAACACGACCATATCAGTATAGTTTCTACTCAAACACACAATTGATGTAGGTAAAATAAATATCTACTATTAACTATTACTCCCATGACAATATGGCAAGGATATCTTTGTTTGCCTTAACCAGCCATCCTTAACACCCGATCAACAAACCCCTGTTAGCCGCACGGTGCCACCGCCGCTCCGTATAGTTTTTCACGAGGAAAAGCGTACAATGCCATGCACAAGAAGCTGAGAAAGCACTCATTACCGAGTGGACAGTTATTGTTGGCGATCATCACACGATGCTTTCCTCATTCCGCTGTTTAATTGACTTGTTTAGATAATACGCCTTTGTTTAGCCCTTCCTTATTGTTCCCTTGTCCTGTTATTCCACATGAACTCTGAATACGGATTTTTTCCTTGATTTTTCTTTCCCATTAATTTTCTTTTAAACAATACACCGGACTTGATCTGCATCATGACTATACTACGTTTATATTACCGATGTCTTTTCTTGAGTTGAGAGAAATAAGTACAAGACAAAATAAACAGCGAATTTAAATGCCATGTCAAGGTACTTTTATTTGAAAAATAAATATGCCGGTTTAAATTTTTTTGTATAGAAAATATATGTCGAACTTCCTCTTCGGGTGAAAATTATCTGAATGCTGAAAAATCAGCCTTAATAGGTGTGCGTAACTGTGCATAATGACACTAAATTAATTCGCTGTGGAGGTTTTTTATTTAAATTGGAATATACTGTAATTAGGAGTGGAGTAGTTAATAAGGTTTTATTTATATTTACATAATTTAAAAAACTAACAGTCTTAAAGTAATAACAATATGTACAAGTATACAAAAAAGAGGGGAAATTATCATAGCGTATAAAAAAATTCGTCCGCATCGCTGTCAACAGGAAAAGTGCCCAACAGGCTACCAGCACTGCCACGTTGTATGGCAATGCTGCAAATTAGTCAGCGCCTGACGTAAATTGACGTATTTTTCGTCGCCATGTTTTTAATCACGTCTAAACTTGCTATGGAGTATCTTAATTTGACAGGACTAAACTAATATTTATCTTCTGTCCTTTTCTTAATGAAATAGAAAGAAAAGGATGCACTGAACTTAAATTTAGTTTAGTTTGTGAACAAAGGAATCAACGCCAATGTCACGAAAAACTAAATGGGCATTTGGACCCCATGGCCTTTAGGTTAAAAAGTAAATAATAAAAAATACCATGCAAAAAAGGATTTTTTTGTATAGTATTTTTATTTAGGGACCTAGTTGTCTGAAAAAAATTAAGTAAGAAATATTAATTTAATTAATACCGACTCATAAAGTCACACATATTATCCTATCTGACTCCATCGCTAAATTCATAGCAAGTCAATGCCAAAAACAATAGAATGCATATATATAATCCGTCTGTCCGCCTGTCATCAACGTCACACATGGGACCTTGCTATTACATCCGTCACTCCACGACCCGTTGTCGGTATCCTTGACGTACAGTCGTCGGTAAGAGCAAAGGTTAGAAATATAAGTGCTGACTGCGATACCGCATAACTGTCTGGTAAATGTTTTTGAGATAATTTTGATACCTTGAACTGGTTTAAAAGCTTGAGAGGAATAATCCTTATGCATGTTTTGGCGCAGTGATGGCTATTGGAGTAAGGCAGTGATGTAGTGGCGTCAAAGCACTGGAAGACGAAGTGTCGGTCGTCCGGCAGCGAGATGTGTGGACGATAACAATATCGTTCACCCATCTCGCTGCTGGGCGACAACAATGGCAACAATGCCATCGTGGGAAAAACCTGGATGAGGCTGGGACAGGAGCGTGGAGATTGGTACAAGAAAAGCGGTGAAGTACGAGTCGGAGTCGCACACAAAGGCAAACGACACCGAAAAAACATGTTTCTTATATGGAGAGACACTTGAATGTTTACTAACTTTATTCTATTTTTATTTTTTGTTGATAAAGCGGCAATAAAAATACACACTCTGTGAACATTACAACTGTCTACCTATTACGGTTCATATGATACAGCCCGCTGACAGACAGACGGACGAACGAACACCGGAGGTTTAGTAATAGGGTTCAGTTGGCATCCTTTGGGTACGAGACCCTAAAAAGAAATCTCAAGATTAAAACAAGTTCGTTTTGCAGGGTTGATGACGCAACTCTAGTAATTTTGAATTATCTTTAGCTAATACGTAGGTATTTACTATAAGTAGGCAAAGTAACCTATGGCCAGTTCGTGATATGTCTTGAGAACCAGCCGGACACATCGCGCACAGAGGTTACTCATACATCCGCCATTCATCAAATACCAGCTGGGCTTTAACTGAGACTAAAGAAACAAATGAGATACGAAATCACTGCCGAAAATGAAAACTATAAATTACTAGCTGCACCCTGCGGTGTCACCCGCATAACTTTCGATCCCGTGGGAATATCGGGATAAAAAGTATCCTATGTGTTAAGCTGGTTATAAACTATCTGCGTAACAAATTTCCACCAAATCCGTTCAGTAGTTTTGGTGTGAAAGAGTAACAAACATCCATCCATCCATCCATACAACTTTCGCATTTATATTATTATAGTAGGAAGTAGTAAAAGCGCTAGTAGTAACAGTAGTAAAAGACCATTCCAGACACCAATCTACATGGTCTTCACATGATCTGACCAAGATTACGTCTGGAATTTAAAAGAGACTGTGACCTCTTGTTTCGGCCTTTCTTCTCGAAGTAGTCAGATAGGAAACGACGAACTCATCTAGTTTAAAAAAAATATGATTGGCATGTAAAGGTGTTTGTACAAACCTACTTATAGAAAATAAATCATTTATCATTTATAAGTAAAATAATATATTTGTATGACCGTTTACGAACTGCTAAGGATGGTTATCTCCTTTCATAAGGCATCTACATAGTGTGAGAGATAGCTACCAAATTAGTGTGGCTGCTAATTATTTGGTACCTATCTATGCGTACAAACTAAACAGTAAAATAACAATAGCATATAGCACAAAGATACACACACATATACAGGTCAGGGCCCTAATTCCACTAATGTACAAGCGTATCGGCCGTGCTATTCTGTAAAAATATCACCGTGAAAACTTAGGTGAAGTGAACTGTAAATCCTTAGCTATCCCTAGCGTCAGCCATGCTATTCTGTAAAAATCTCACTGTGATCACTAAGGTGAAGTGAGCTGTCATTCCACCTGATGCTAAGGATTTTCACTATTGACAGCTCACTTCACTTGAGTTTTCATGGTGAAATTTTGACAGAATAGGTCGGCAGGTGGATGGCAGCTCACTTCACCTTAGTTTTCACGGTGAGATTTTTACAGAATAGCACTGCAGTAGTCAGTGGCCGGCTTGTGTGTTTTTGACACATTTTGTATGACAAATCTGTCAAAACGAGAGATCGGTGCAACGTTTGTAAATTAGTGGAAACAGGACCTTGACTTTTTGCAACATTTTTTTAATTTTCTCTTAACTCTATTTACAAAACTTTTTTGTTCTTTCTGTATACTTAGCCAACTATAGCCAAAATCAATGTAAAAATGAAAGTAACATAGCAAAGCTATGAACCATTCAGTCATGTCATATCAACCTTCCTTCTCAGTTCCGGACACCAAAACAATGCCTAATAATATTCGTGAATGTCAACAGCCGGACGCGGCCGAATCGGACGACCCCGGACGGCGGCGTGCGAACTCGCAAAGGATTGACATTTTCTTATACATAGATAGGTGCGGATAGGTGCCTTCGTGTTGTATGTAGTCGATCACGACTGTCAATTGGAAAATTCTCGTGATCTTTGGTTTGTGTGAAATAGCAATTTAAATAACGCTTAACACTTGTGCACAACAACGTATGTTACGGCATCCGAGATGGATTCTGATTGTGGAAATCGTAGAATGACAATCTAGCCTTCAAACAAACATTCTGGATCCGTGCAAGAATAGAACCTGCTTCTCACGTCATAGCAATTTTTTTTCCAGCAAAAATAGGGTAACGCTTGCTGAACCCATTGGTATTGTAGCGGTATCTACAACGCTACATGCGAACTACGCGTCATACTGACGTCACGGAAAATCCTGCATCGCGCAAGCAGAGTTTACCGCATAATTAGCATATGTACAACTGCCCGACATGATTCTTTGGGCAGTTGCCCGCCAGACACAAAACCCGTTTGGTCGGAGGATCCTCCCTTTTCTATAGAGGATGAGAGAACTTTACACCCTGTTCCTCTTACCTCTATAGTATAATAAAAAGGCAACTACAAAAAGGTACCAAGAGCGTACACCTAATTGTAGTCACCCATAAGTTTTAACATTAAAATTAATTTAAATAGCCAACTAGCCAGTAATTTACGAACCGTTTAACCCCTTCAGAAGCTTTACAAATTAGATCTCGATAAACCGTGGCAACAAATCAATACGTTCCAAACGTGTTTATTAACGTCAACTCTCGACCAACGTCGTGCGCGCACGCAACCAATTATCGCGGATTTTTCGTATAACTGGACAAACTAGTGTGAACAGTGACCTATATTTGCAGAGCGTCCCTTTTACTTTCAAATAGCAATGTTTTGTAAAGATATTATTAGATTTTAGAATGTTTTGTTGTGATCTGTTGTGAAGATAGTTTGTTTGTCAAACTTGGCGACTGCCTGACTTTTGGCTTTTTGTCTTGTACCCTTTCGATATAGTAAGCTAACTTGGAGTACTCTCTTCGAGGAACTAGTTATGTTGTCATGTGCAAGCGCACGAACAAATTCTTCATCCAGAATTACAAATTTCTGGTTTAAGTTAAGGCTGCATTCGTTGTCGTCGTAAGGTTTGATCTTAGTAGCCAGGAAGATATTCCAAGTTAACCGTTCGAATCCGTATGAACGTGGATCCACGAGACACAAAGGCTTTTTAATTGTTTCTGTAGTTACGGCATTCAACCGGTTGTGTTAAAGTTAAGCATCATTGAATCACAACACAAATGAGCTTAATTATACATCATAACTAATCAAGGCAGTAAAATTTGATTTGGTCAGATTGCAATTATGAAATTTAAAATCTAAGCAACTTAATCCTACAATAAATAATATTCAATTTCTCGATCAGAATACGCAGACCTACACCCGCTTCCCACATGTAAAATGTATGTGAAAACTGAAAACATAATATTATGCGCCTGCGGCTATACATTACGTACATTCGTGGAAGCTATTTGTACGAGTCATTAGGGTAGTGATGCGCCTGATATTTAGTCGTCCGCTGCGCTTGCAACACTGGGTGACACGTTGGCGCCTGATGACACTGTGATTAAACTGAGTTCATGATGATGAAGAAAATAAAAATCGGTCTAAGATGTTGTGTTTGGCGAGGAGTGTGTCTGAATCATATGACTGGATATATGGGCACAAGAATTTCATCTAGCTTTGTCTGTATTCTGCGCAGGACATTGATGATAAAGAACTTCCTCTTGTTTTAATCGGATGCCTGCTGGCCTATTCTGTAAAAATCTCACCGTGAAGACTTAGTTGAAGTGAGCTCGAAGTGAGCTGTCATTCCACCTGATGCTAGCGATTGACTCTGTTGACAGCTCACTTCGCCTACGTTTTCACGGTGAGATTTTAACAGAAAAGGTCGGCTGTCTTCTAATCGGTCCTCCCCGGCTGTCATGTCAATATCTACGTGAGACCAAACAAGTTCCAACAACTCCCAAAAATATACTGTCTTCTAATGCTTACAATGAGCGTTCGATGAAAGACATGCAACCACGAACGTTATATATGTGCACATGCTGCAGTTACTAACAATCAATCAATTTTCTTTTTCATATTTTTATGATTGTGTTTACTTTGTGATCTTCCTGTGCGAGTCACAATAAATACTTTATCTTTCTTTCTTTCTTTCAATGAACGGTTTATCTTTATTTTAAAAAGAAATTGTTTTACGTCAACTTTAAACGAAAGTTTAACTTCACACAGTGCTACTCATCTCGCAAGGCCTCCGCGGGCGGCGAGTTCGTGTGGTCGTGCCCGCAGCCAGATTAAACTATTGCATTGCACCTCACCGACATTTCGGTCGCCATGGTAACCGAAAACACACGACTTTCCGTCACATCACCACCAATGAACACCCAACTCTAAAGTCCGAGCTGTAAAGTTGATATTAGCTTGTTTGGGTGTTGGTCTAAGTAAGTTTTCTTCGTGAGTTTATGAAATAGGTCGGTGGTGCGGGTCCTGTCGGCTGATCGTACGAATTTATGCTCGCTACGACTGCAAGGCGTGAAGAGTATGAGCTTGTTAGTATGGATTATTAACCTTAATTTAATCTATGCTTAACATTTGAACGAATGTTTCTGAAGTTTCGGAACAGAACAACCGGTCCTTTTTATGGTTTTGTGTTCTTATCTTATTTCATTGCAAAAGTGTATCTACTTCAAAATACAGGACATTTCGTTACCGAAAATCACTCCAATCAAGTGGGTTTAAAAATAAACCGGGCGCAAAATAAACATGATGTAAACGAAAACTTGGACAAAGAGATATGGAAAGACAGTAGGGAGCCCTTTGACCAGCAGCGGGATATTAACGGTTAATAAAAAATAATAAATATTAAGCATAAAAATTCGAGCTAAAAATCAAAACGTTAATATTCACAAATCATCAAGAATTAGGTAAATTAAATAAAACTTACGAGCATGATCTTGCTCCAAGACATTCAATTACCACTTTAGATGAAAACATGAACAACCACAAAGATTTCCAAATTCCAAACAACAAAATTGCAAAAACATTGCAACCTTTTAAATCGCAAAACATTGAATGGAGCATCCAATTATAATCGTGTGAGAACAAAGATATACGCGGCACGGATACAATTGAAGATCATCTTAGTATTCAGCACTTTAGCGCCTATAATTGAGCGAATTTATTTATAACGCGAAAATTGCTCTCCTGAGCATTTCATCGGCAATCGTGGATTGTATGCAAGCAAAGATGGGTCTGTTGCAATTATTGGCGGGTATGGAGAGGATGATACCTTCAAGGTGAACTAAAGTGTTTGTGGTGCTTCAAAAGTGCATTCATCAGTGACGAAATTGAAGTACGTCACTTTTACATCCTAAACCATTTGTGAATTATTTTAGTGGTCTTTACATTATACCTTATAATCAGCCTATTATTACTCTTACTACTGAGACACAGGACACGGGGGCCCAGTGCCGGTTGGTAGATGTCACATGTCTTCGAATTTTTGGTTCTAGGACATGCCAGTTTTCTCTCGATGTTTTCCTTCACCGTTTTGAGAGCAGTGGTGATGAAATAATTTACATAAAACTTCTGTCTGGGATCGAACTTACGGACTACAACGCGTAAGTCTCGATCGTTGCCACTGGGCCACCACTGCGTATACCTAATAAGATCTTTTTGTGCTTGTTTTTGGCATCAGATCTGACTGCGTCAGTAAATTCATGTTTATCAGAGCATTCTGCTGATCACACTTGCACAACTTCGTGCAAGCCCAAACCAATATCTATTTCATTTGTTCTGTCATGTCAAGTGTCTATAAATCCCTAGTATAACAAACACCGACCATCACAACACTCAGTAAGCAGTTAGTAATATCTGACCATATTGAAAACAAAATCACATGTTGACCACAGCTGCGTCCGTAAGTAAAACAAAAGAGGCCCCTTTTTAGGTCGGAAGGACTATTCTTGCTTGCAGCGCATATGCGCTGCAAGCAAGAATAGTCCTTACGGTGGTCAGGTATAGATTTTGGCATAGTACATCACCGAACCCACATTAGGAACAAGCTGAATTCCCTAAAACATCACCAAATCACACCAAAAAGTCCAAAACACAGCACCATCCTCCTCCATACACCTCCATTCGTGACCGAGCCTCGCTAATGTGTGTATTCGACGTAGTATGACCGCAATGAAGATAGCAATGCCACTATTAATTCATTGCCCTGCACTGAGAACACACCGACACTCATTATCTGCGCCCGCGCTTCCTGCGTGCCCCTATACGTGTTCGCACCCCGTACTCTCACGGACTTAGAGAGAGATAACATCGGGGCTATAGAGTCTTAATTAATAATTTTGTTTATTTAATTTTTGTGCTTTGTAAATGCTTATACGTCTGACATATACATTTTGAGAGCTCCGCTAAATAAAAGGTTACAGACTATCGTAATTCGAAAGAAATACTGCATTTTAATAGCAAGTTAATAAAATCGAAGCCCAAAAATAATTTAATAATTCTGAGGAATGGTGGTGGTTCTTTTAGAGTGAATTTCTCCGATGAATCTGTACTCGATCAACACATCTAAACCGCGTTCAAGAGCTGTCAGTGTCTATATTCCACAACTAAAATGATACTGACAGATACTTAAACGCGTTTTAAATGTACTGATTGCGTTCTGTTTCTTTGGTGAAATTCACACTTGGTCACTAAAGTTATATCCACGTTAACAGGGTCGTATACCAATGAATTACAAAAACATGGACTCCTTTAACCACAGTAACAGGGTCGTATACCAATGAATTACAAAAACATGGACTCCTTTAACCACAGAACAGATAACTGTGCCTGCAACCGACCCAACCATAATATTACATCGTTTATTTCTTTGTTGGGCAATATAGTAGTAGTAGGACAGGTAGGGTAGGTAGTTCCTAACTATGGAATACTTTCAAATAAAGCTCAGCAACACGTACGTATCTGAAGCAGACTTTGACGGACGACGGTGTGCCCAGATCACAACGCTGGCGATTTAAACACGATCTCCTGAAATGTATGACCACTTACTGGCTAAGGAAGGCTGCACACGTTGAACCAAGGTACAGAAATAGGAGAGTCATAGAAAAGAACGCTGCTGATTCCAGAGAAATTAAATCGTACCACTCGATGGTTTAATTTTTATTTTTCTACAGATATTTTTGAGATTTATCAAGCAAAACATGATACGAAACATCTCTCCACATTTTTTTTTGCATGTACAAGGGTTCTGATACTAAAAGTTTTAATAGATATTTTTATCATCATTTTATTTTCAGGAACCAGCCGATCTATTCTGTATAAATTACACCGTGGAAACTTAGGTGAAGTGAGCTGTTATTCCACCTGATACCTGATTGACTGACTATTGACAGCTCACTTCACCTAAGTTTTCACGGAGAGATTATAACAGAATCGATCGATATTTCAGTACTAATTTCCACTACTAAGTCTTTTCAATATTTGACGACATTGCGACACCGAAGAATCTTGAAAAAGTGACTACCATAAACACACTCAATGTTTTTCAAAAATCGCTCTCAAATTATCCCACACTATTGCCTCCCATACAATCAGCCTAACAAGTACATTTAAATTAATATTTCGCATTAGACTCGTAATCACCAGTACCGTACATATTTATGGCTAGTATGGGAGTCGTGATCGTCGACGGGGGCTAAGTGCGAACCATCATTGGAGCCCTGATAGTGAGCCGGACTTTGGCTAAGTAACTCCAGATGTGTTTTAATGTGCGAATGGTATTTCCTATGTTTATTTATAAGCCAGCTTTGTAAGCTGGGATTTGTTGAATACTGGAAGCTGTCCAAAATTGAAGCAGAGTAATGTCCACTTATCACTGCTAATGGCTGATTCCTATAACTTAAGGATTGTTATTGGTGGACTTGTATCTTCACCAATAATGAAACAAAGATCTCATAGCTTTGCATAGTAGACGCTCCCGTATGGAAGTAGCTATCACAGGTAAAATTAGCTTACGAATCTATTTATAAGTATGCCCACAGTTTGGCAATAAAAAATAATAGCATTGGTATGTAAAACGATTCGTTTTTGTTTAAAGGAACCGAGCACATACGAGTATGTCCATAATGTGACCTATAGCCATATAGAAGTAGACAACGGTATGGAAGCGAAAGGAGAGAGAATACAGGGGGTCTACTCCGAAGTGGTATCGGCCGAATGTTCGGCCTTTTCCTGCTACGAACTTACTATTTGGATCGGTCAGTCTCGATCCTACACTCCTACACTCTTTCGAATATTGACTTTGGTCCCGACCCAACTGAGCCGATCCGAAATTTTTTCGCATTTTTCAATAATATTCGGTCCGGCCATGTGTCGGTCCGACCCGATCATTCGCACTTTGCACTTCGTAGTAGATCCCCCGGGTGCCTTGGTAGCCTATAACACCTAGTTTTGTTTACGTTTATTCAGGAGAATAACAAAAAAGATGAAACATCAGTCAATAATTTCGCCACCAATTATCTCACTCAGCTTCGCTAAACTCAAAGCTTCAACAATTTTCACACTAAAACCAACACACGAGCCAAATGAATAGCTCAAACGTTGAATAATAACCCTGATTGATTTATCTGCGCCAAGATGGCGGATGGTGCGTGCTCCGGCGCCGGTTGGACATACGATAATTTTCAATAAACACGCCTCTATTAAATTACTCATCTTCGCTTAGAACTGAGATTATCGAAGGGTATCAGTGTCAGGGGAAAGTGGAAAGGATATGCGTGGATGTGTGTGTGTGTGTGTGCGATAATATTCGTATGCGCCTACGCGGGTAATCTTTCAATCAAAGGTTGGAGGAAGGTTCGATTTGTTTGTCGGGGTCAATGCAAATACGGTTTGTGTGAATGATGTGAATTAATGTTGGTTAAGTTTAAATCCAAATTTTATCCATGGAAAGTTATGGTATTTCGAAGTAAATATTTTTAAGTATTTCGAATAAATCATTGCATCCTGCAATGATGACGTATAAAAACGAGAATATTAATTATTTCAGTGAAACATCAACACAAGTTTTTTTTAATTAGAACAGCCTGATAAAGCCGAAAAGGGCTATTAGAATAACAAAACCACCTAGTTACAAACTTAAAACACAAGATTTCATAACGAAACTAATATCTCAAAACTCCAAACCAAGTTTACAAGACAATTTTGCAAACAATTTTACAGTAATAATTAGTCAAATGGGTTTAAACAAGACGAATGGGCGCGCGGCTCGAGCGTGCGTCCACTCACGCGCAAGCCCGTGCGCATGCGCGACCTACCACCCCTCGCGTCGCGTTGCCAATTTGTTAGTTGCGCATCTAGAACTTTCTACAGGGATTTGGTAAACTGAATTCGGTTTAGTAAGCATACTCTGTGACACGTTTTCAGGTTATAAAACAGTTTTATTATGAGAAAACTTTTAAGCGACGTAAATGTTTCATACACGAAGAAAGATAACGGTTATTTTGCAGTTTGATCTGATAAAAACTTTTACTTACATGTCATTTTTAAAAGCTTGTTTCTTGGTACCCTGAATGAACAATACAATACTGCTTCAATAATAATCACCATATTTTTTCGACGTAAATATAACACTGTTTACAATCCCTTAAGAAGGTAAACTACTTACCGTGAAGTCACGTTCAGAAAATGAGCAGCCACTGAGTGTTAAGATAATAATTTAGTCGATAGACCAAAAATGTAAGATGACAACTCTATGCAGATTGTCTATGGACAATAATTCTATCTTGTCGTTGTCCAAAAACAAATTCAAATTCAAATGACGAATAATGTCGGCTCGAATAGAAATAAAGTTCCAAGTTTATAGAAGAAAGTGCTTTTATTCATCTGAAGATAACTGAACACATAGACCTTGTCCCAATGAAAACTTAATAGGTTATCGGCCCAGACATAATGAACGAAAAAAAAAGTGAAGAAGTAGCCGAATAGGTGATAGGTACAGACGCCAGCACATCAAGTTACTACAATCTGTCAAATTTCTTTAATAGATTTTCAACTTTATCGCTAACGCATTAAGGTTCAAGATTGATCGGGAAAATTTGACAGTTTCGGGTAGCTTGACCTGCTGGCATCTGTACATATTATCTATCTATACCAATAATAAAGCTTATGAGTTTGTTTTTTTGAACGCGCTAATCTCCGGATTTACCAGATCTTTTGCATTTTATAGTCCTATTCTTGAGGTAGGCTATCTAAATTTCACGCAGACGAAGTCGCGGGCAGAAGCTAGTTATTAAATATATTGGCCAACTCAACAATCAAAAATAAATTGGGCCTGCTCTGACTCTTTAGTTTGACTAATCTCAATTTTGTTGAGACACGAAAATTCAGTGTCTTCATAAAAGGTCGTCGTAAGCTAGGTTCTATTTCTGAATATCTTGGCTTTAGTTTATAGCAGTATCTACAATGCCACATGCGAACTACGCATCATACTGACGTCACACAAAATCCTGCATCGCGCAAACAGGATTTACCGCGCAACTAGCATATATACAACGTCCCGACATTAATCGTAGGGCAGTTGCCTGTCAGACACAACACCCGTCTAGTCGGAGAATAGTCCCTTTTCTATGGAGGATGAGTGAACTTTACACCTTGTTTCTCATACCTCTATAGGTTTATAAGAAAGAACATTTAAATAAACAATAGACAAATGCAAGCAAACTGGACAAGCTTCAACGAAACTATTAATGAATCACTTCCGCTCTATGAAAATTAAAGTGCGACTATTTGAAAACAAAAAGCGATTGTGTTACCCACACTACAAGTTAATCACTGGTTAATGGATGCATGCGTGGGCGCAGTGTTTGTGCGAACACTGCGCGTGGTGGTCGACATTGTGGGGCTTTACGCCCATGGCGGTATACACTGCTTGGCATACTCGACTGATGAAGAATATATCTTCAACGTCAAACAAACCAAGGGGGGTTCCCTTGGTTTTTTTGATGTTGAAGATATATTCTTTTGATGATTCTCATCTTGTCCGCTTCGGTTACGTCTTACTAATTGTAATTTTTTACTCCAAAGATCATAAACATAATTGGAAAGATGAATGTTTTGCTAATATTGAAAGACTTGTGGTTGCTGGCATAAAAAAGCAACCGCGTGTCTACGTTTCACACTGACCTATATTATACAAGTACGCTGGAGTAAATATACTATATGAAATGACGGTTTTTTTTGTGCCGATTCAAAGCGCCCCGCTCGAGCGTCTCAGGAACTAAAATTGACACATTGCCGCAAATGGGCGTCATTTTGTTTTGGTAAGTCTCTGAAGAGTTACTCTTTTGTGTATTTTGTATTTACTACGATATATTTAGAACATTTTTATCATGAGAGTATGCGCATCTTGTAAAACTCGCTATCAAAACATTAGTTCCACGGACGCTCACGTTGCTGTCAGCGCCAAAATGGCGAAAATCAAATGTCTTCATTTTGTCATCGATAGTATGAAGTCCAGCTGCGTACTTGTTTATTTCGTAGGTCAGTGACTTTTCAGGAAAAGCCAATAAAGGTTTATGAAAAGAGTATAGACTGCTCCGATCGTCTAGTAATAACAGCGTATTACTCATGAAATACTACGAAGTTATTGAAAATAAAAATGACCCTTCATAAAGAACAACACGAAAACGCTACAATTTATAACAGTGCAGTATACCAAAAGCTAGCAGACAGTGTGTCTCAGCGCTCATTTGTCCACAATAATTACCTTGCACAAATTGGTCCCGGTATAATTTATACCGGCTAGTACAACTTACTGCATATAAATTATACCAGGGAAAGTGTTTAGACTAACTAGTTCTAGGGATATTAGGTGGAATTTGTTTGTATTAGTGGAATGTATTCAATGGAGGGGCTCGTGGCTAAGTAATAACAACCGCACGGGTTGTTCGATCAGGTTAAGCTATGGTTGCCACGGTCGGTCCGTGGATGGGTGACTATCTTTTCATACCGAGTCCCCTCCGTGAATCGGAAAGCCCGCTAAGCCGTTGGTCCCGGCTGTCATTCGTGGATCTTTGACAGTCGTTATGGGTTGTTAGAAGCCCGAAAGTGTGACAAGCAGTCTTACCTAGGGGTACCTATCGTGTCATATTAACTGGGTTGCGGAGGTCAGATAGGCAGTTACTCCACGTAAAGTACTGGTAAGTATTCAGCTGCATCTGGTTAGACTGGAAGCCGTCCCTAACATAGTTGGGAAAGGCCAGGCTAGGCAGATTTCCGTGGAATGTATTCAATGGTAAACGGAAGTATTTATAGGCCGTTTTTTTTTTGTAAACCTGTTCAATAAAGAGTATTCTATTCTATTCTATTCTATTCTATTCTATTCAGTAATGTGACTTCATACTCAAACAAATTAATAGTTGTAAGATGATGTTTTCAGTTTTAAAAATTGTTGTTAGTCGTACGTCGTTATCTGTAAATTATAAAGTTTTCGTAGTTGGAGAAAACAAATCCATGTACAGACGCGAGCAGGTCAAGCAATCCGAAACTGTCAAATTTTCCCAATCAACCTTGAACCTTAATGCTTTAACGATAAAGTTGAAAATCTATTAAAGAATTTTGACAGATTGTAGTAACTTGATGTGCTGGCGTCCGTACCTAATATAATTAAACTTGATGCTCAACAACTTTTTCTATGGACATACATTTATTTTTGTTATTGCCATTAGGTCAGCTGATAAACCATTCACCACTGCATTACTTATAGTCACCCAATTTGATGAATAAGTGGATATATCCCACGATTAATAAACACCTCTGCACTAAACGAGCGCTTGCGAAAACCGAGGCAAAGAAAAGTTTAAAAAACAAAAGCTCCCAATATTAATTACTTTACGCAATATTACGTCGAAAATAAAAGGTTATTAGAGCCTAACATTTAACAAAACTGTATTTTTTTACAAAACATTTCATTATCATCTGACATTTTTACTAATAGTACTAAACTACTCCCACGCACTCATTGTTCCGTTCAATCATAAGTATGGCCCAATAGTTACCACCTCTAGGGCCCGCTTAAAACCTAAACTCAACCGTATATTTTCGGAAATAAGATTCATAATCCTGTGAGATGTAGTTTCAGAACAGTAAAACGAATCTTGCCGAACTGTTGCGAACATTTTGAGTTGATTTGCAAATTTTGAAACTGTGACTCATGGGGAGTAGGCAGACTAGGCAGCGATTTATAAATAGGCCCTATATTAGATTTAATCGTTTAATTTATCACTTCATGGTGTAATTCAATAACCATTGCCTACTAAGTGGATGTTAAGTAGGAAGATATGAATGTATCAGTGGTCACACTACCTGATTTACTTGTACCTATAAAGTTTTACTATCGACAGTTTTATTGGTATCAGGTTGGGTTACTGGTCTTTGATATTTAGAGGACAATTTCGGAAGGACTGTAAAGAGAACTTGTTTCGCTGCAAACTCAGAAGTACCTACCTAAGTATATATACGTTAACATCTGCTCAAAACAATCTTAAAATACTCTAAGGGAAATCTTCTCTTTGTTTCCAAGTACGTAGCCATATTTTTTTTATAATAAGGGCCAACATAAGCTTAACATTATAATGTTTCCACTGCTAAGGACACAGCTTCCTCTCTTCAAGAGAAAGTGGGCTATAATCTACCCCGCGAACCCAATGCGGGTTGGTAGATGTCACATGTCTTCAAATTTTAGGTTCTAGGACATGCCGGTTTCCTCACGATGTTTTGAGAGCAGTGTTGATGACATGATTTACACAAAGTAAAGTGCCTGCCTGGGTTCGAATCCACGACCTACAACTTGGTAAGTTGGGGCCGTTAACATCCGCTCAAAACGATTTTCTAATTCATACATTGCTCGTTTAAAATCCACTAAGGGAAATCTTATCTTTGTTTCCAAGTAGGTACGTACTCGACGGTTGCTACCGAAATAATTAAAAAGAAAGCTCATATAGAATAACATTACAAAATTACATAATTTAGTTACAAAAACAATACAAAAGATGGATAATTTCACAAAAATGTAAAATCTGTTAGAGAAAGAAATAAAATACGTTTATGAGCGGTAAACATGACGCAGAGAAAGAACACAAACACACACAAAAAATACAACAGGTTGTGGGAAAATATGCGTCACATCCACGCAAAACGGTCATCACTCAGCATAATGCTATCTATCCCCCTTTGAAAGCTTCGCTAAATACTGCAAGCTATCCAAAGTACAGTTAGCAACAATAACGAGAGTTTAAATGCTATTGTTTTCACACACGATGGTCAGGTAAGCAATGTGTACTGTATGTATTGCACGCACGCTTGCATGCATAATACGAATTCTTTTTCCGATGATCAAACTCTTTGGGCTAAATTTTCCGGTCGAAGATCTTTGTTAATATCTTGATCCAGTTTCGGGTTTTCTGTTTATTTTCTGGTAATTGTTTTTTAATGGTTTTATTAAGTACAGACGCCAGCACATCAGGCTACTACAATCTGTCAAATTTCTTAATTAGATTTTCAACTTTATCGCTACAGCATTAGGTTCAAGGTTGATTGGAAAAATTTGACAGTTTCGGGTAGCTTGATGTGCTGGGGTCTGTACCTATAGTTATAACGCAGGGTCATGGAAAATCGAATAATTTTATTTTTTATTATTGTAGAAGACTTTATTCGCTCCACTTTACATAACACTTTCTAATATTAAATAAACCAACAAACTATTAAAATAAACATATAATAACCTAACTAAAACTATTACTTATCAAACTAAAATATGGCGTCGAAATATTCCTCCGCATCGCTGTAGACTGGAATATATACTCAAGAGACTGGAAAATTAGAATAAGTTTAATTAAATAAATGTTTGCGTTTTGAGGTGAATTTAGATGTGTCTCAAATTCTACCAAAACATGAAAATATAATTTCCGACAATATTTATCCAACGTTTAAAAATTGGGCGCTTGTCATTCTCATAATTTTATTTATTACAACTTTTAGCTTTCAAACTTCTCTAACTAATCAACCAAAACTAATTTCTTGACAATCTTATTCACAAGAAAATAACTTCTTAAACAAATCATCTTACTGAAAACCGCACATAAAAAAAAATGATTAGGTACACTAACTTTTAGTAAAACATTATTTAAACATTTCAACACTGTAAGCAATTGTTGGCCAAAAAACAAAAATAAATAAATCACAAATTGACAAAACACCGAAACATCCGGAAATCAAAATCCGAAACGTATCCATTTCTCAGTGTCGCTGTCCCGTTTGAGACTGCGATGACCATCAGCTGTAGCATCAGTGACCTCCGGACGGTCATTTATAAACACGACCATGGGAACCAGGAGATAACACATCGCACGTACCTCCACGATTAGAATACAGACGGTTTTGAGAGCAATTACGCTAATTTACCACTTTCGGCAGCCAATGAGGTTTTATAAAGATTTGGCAAAGGTTTGAGGACATAGGTTTTAAGATTGGTGCGTTTAAGATAGATTTTCTTCGCACTGCCAAAGAGCAGAGGCATGATGAATTAGGACAAGTGTCTTTCTTTACTTTACCTGAAGTGGAAATCTTAGATGGTGTGTATATTGAAAATATAAACATTGAAGCATACAATGGTTCTGTTGTGTCTAGTTTGCGTTTTTGAACCTAGAAAGGCCGAAAATCTGGAAAACTACTAACTACTAAAATGATGATGAAACATCTCTACTTCCAAAATAAGCTAGACTAACCGATAAATTGATTAAAAAAAAAGCTTGCATACTTGATATAATTTCCAAAAACTCCTCAAATGAAGTAGTTACTTCCATCATCTTCCACATCACAACATTATCCTTATACAAGTAGTCCTAGTAAAAATTGACAAGAGCGTGCTCTCGCGCATGACACGTGTTATCTCGATCGCGACGTGTGCGCGAGTGAGATGCCGATAGCATCTGTTCTCAGGCTCTCTGTCCGTGCGGGTAAACATACCACTTCCGAATAGATACATCCGTGTCGTTTAAGAAGTTTGACGGAAAATTCAGTGGGTTACCTATAAAGGGTTAACCAATACAGTTAGCTTTGTCCATCTTATTAAATTTCTGTCTGTGTGCTGTCTTTGTCCTTTGGATAGATCGAGAAAATATGTTGACTTAGTGATGCTACTTCGTCACCGAAAATATATCTTTACATGTGTCAACAAGCTCCAAAGTTCTTTCTTATAAAAGATCTTGTATTTTATGGCTTAGCCGTAAAGCTCATAATTAATTACTGATCAATTCTCGTACTTAAAAAACGCTCAAATTCAAGTCTCAATATCATCTAAGCGACAAACAATGTCAAAAACTTATCAAAAATGTATGTAAATTGATTTTATTTTTGACAGATTGCGACTGAGATTAGAATGTGAACGTACTTAAAAATACGGGAATTGCCCCTCAGATTAGATGTAGATAATGAAAATCTTTATTGCACATGAACAGCTTCAGTCCAATAGTAATAGTAAGTTTCTCAACCATTTCTCCAAACATTGTCAAATCAACATCACCAGCTAAGTGGACAAGTAGAACTCACTAAACAATACAGTATTCTTCAAAGACCTAGGCAGGATGACAATGTCCTACAGTAGATGACATCATTAAGTTGTTGGAACCACGTCGCGATGATGACAGACAACCAGCGTTCGCGATGTCAACCCACATCTTGGTTAACGTGACAATAGACCGCGGTTGTGCGACGCAATGCAAAAGAAACGTGGTGAACCATGGCTATCGTTATTTCGGGATGATAACTTGACAATGAAATAGACAAAACATTAAGATTTCTTTCAATATATTTTGAGTTAACTCAAGTTAACTGACAAATATCTGACCGAAAATTAAAGACAGTGGTTTAGTAACTACTCTTTAATTTTCGATCAGATATTGGTCAGTTTATAGCATTATATTTTCGGGGGCATTATTGGAGTGGTTTTCACAAGCAATTTATGCTCTTAGAATTAATCATATCGTACTACGATTCACTTGTACAACAATGTTATCATAAGAGCTAAACATAATACTGAAATCCAGTTAGAATCGTCGCCCAGTGCTTATTACACCTGTTACCCATGGTGTTCTTCATAATGCGCAAGCATTAATAAAATTAAATAAAGTGAAATAAAACTATACCCTTTTCGTGAACTTTTTGGAACCTTGGACCGTTTTCGAGTTGGTGAATGAGGATGTGCTGAAAATCCGCTAGCTCTTATGCCTTGTCTTGAAGCAAAATACTACGTTATGCTTTGTTCCTTTTCCTAGATCACGACAATTTACATTTTTATTATATTTATAATTAAGTGGACAATCCGTGACGATCCAACACCGCAACTGTATAAATTACTGATTAACTGTGTATTATTAACATAAACATAGGATACATGCTATTAATTAGATTCTGTCAGGAGTATCAGTATTTGCAAGCATCCTTTTAAGTTTATCAACATAAATAAGGCCTGTTGGTATTTATAAGTGCTTATTCAATGCATGTATCTCATTAATTATGCAGGACTTATTCACGAATTGGTAAAAATAGTTTATATTTATCAGTAAAGGACAGATAAATATAAATCCAAATAACATCTCGACCCTGATATGAACCAAAATATCAAATTTAAAATCTGAAAAAGTTTTGTAAACTAAAACGAATAAGATCTCAATTTCACTGTATTTTATAAAACAAACTAGACAACAAACTAAGTGTACTGGATTTTCGAATAGTACTACCTAGGTATTTATTGATATTAGTCCAATTTTATACAACAGCTTCTGTGTATAATATTGTAGAGGTTTGTCTGCCGAAGGCAACCTCATATAATGCAGGCCGGCTATAATTTATCGCGGGTTACACTCGAACGTTCAAGCGAATGTCATATATTTTCTATTAGGTTTTTTGTTTAGAACAATCAGTGGTAATTTAGTCTAGAATATGTAAAGACGTGTTCACAATATAATCTTAAAGGAATCTTATAGTTGTTTGATTCCTCCCGTTACCTCAGAGGGCTCTTCAAGCCCTCACAATATCTGTTATCTTAAGTACTAAAGGCAACAATGGCCTCGGACTTAGTCAGTCGCCAATTACAGGTTAACCAGTAATCTCAGAAATAGGTAGCACAAGCACACACATGCACCATCGGCCTATAATGTTCCTACTGTTGGGACACAGCTACAAAGGCCTCCTCTCTGTTAGAGGGAGTGGGCCATAATCCTCCACGCGGGCCTAATGTGGGTTAGTGTATATCACATGTCTTCGAATTTTTGGTTCTAGAACATGCCGGTTTCCTCACGATGGTGTGAGAGCAGTGGTGATGAAATTATTTACATAAAGCAAAGCGCTTCGCTGGGACCCAGGACCTACAAGTCGGGGTCTTTACCACTAGGCCAGAAATATGTGATAACAAGTGTGTTATCACATATTTCTAAATTCTTCAGCCCTTAGTTTTTCTTGAAAAACTAAGGGCTCAAGAATTTAGAAATTATGGCAAAATACTTCTTAAACTTAAGATTAATAAGTCCATTACCAAACATCTTCCCTTCTTCCTCACATTGTTGATAAAAATACTTGTCGTACTATTGTCACAAATATATATACATAACAATGCAACATAACATTGACCCGAGTCCCGGTTTGACCTCAGACCCTCACACGGGTGACCTATCCAGTCATTGGGACGTGTGTTCTCTTGCGACCTTAAACAAAATGGCTGTACACCGTTGTTTGTTGCCCATACATTTGGATATGTCTACTGGTGGTTTGTTACAAACTTTGTTGGGAAAATTGTTAGGCTGTGGTCGATAATATTGTGCTTAGAGTTGTGTGAATGAGTTATGGATCTCGTTTGAACTCTGCCCCTAGATTTGCGTCAGTCCACAGAATAATTATGTCGTATGTTGTGTCTCTTGTTCATTACCATTGGTATAGCGGAACTGGATGACGGTTATATATTTGATAGTGTACAGTTATTGGAAAATTGGAGAGCAGTAGTGGCTCATTCGTAACGGCCGCGACTTACCAGTTGTAGGTCGTAGGTTCGAACCCAGACAGGCTCTTTAGCATAGCATAGCATAATCATCCTATAATGACGATAATAATGTTCCCACTGCTGGGACACAGGCCTCCTCTCTATGAGAGGGAGTGTGCTATAATCTACCATGCGGGCCCAGTGTAGGTTGATAGATGTCACATGTCTTCGAATTTTTGGTTCTAGGACATGCCGGTTTCCTTACGATGTTTTCCTTCACCGTTTTTAGAGCAGTGGTGATGAATTTATTTACTCAAAGTAAAGAGAGTAGGCCTGTGTCCCAACAGTGGGAACATTATAGACCGATTATGTTATTGGGAAATTGTTCGGTGCAATTTTTTTTCAAGAATGACCCTTATCTTTTTAGATTTTTGTTGGTTAGTTCAAAGGCAATAGGACGATTATTTAATTTCAAAAATATTCTTGGAAACCACTTGTGTGTCATTAAATTTTAATTAAACCACTACATTTTTTTTAAATTCAATCTATCAAAATAATTATGCAGCCAACATTTGATTACAAAGCAGTTCATACTAAACTTTTCAAGCAAAATGTAGCCGTGTCTAGCAAGTAAGATAGGAAATCCAACAACATAATAAAACGCATCGAAACTAACAAAGGGAAAGTGGGAAACGCATTTATATTTTACGACATCCAGTCTACCGTAACCTTAAGCTATAAACACAAACAATACAATAGTAAGTTACTATATTATACACAAAACATGATAAGAAGAAAGAGAAAGAAAATTAGGATTATCAAAAGGAATCGTGAGACAGAAGACATGATAATTGCCTCTTAAAATAAAGCAGACTTAAGAGTGTGCATTCTGAAAGTTGGCAACGTCGCAAAGAGCAGTCAATTATTTTGCTGTATGCTAAGTAAATTTATGAAATATAGCTCTGTAGTGTTTAAAAATATCGATTATAAAAATTGCAATTATTTATATATTAGGATTTGGGGAGACCTTTGCCCAGCATTCAGACAGAATATAGACTTACAAAAAAAAAAATATATACCTATATCTTAACACCAAATCATAGCAGCGAAATATTTGACAGCTGTTTGCGACGTTGCCAACTTTCTGAATGCATCCTCTTAAAGATGTTCATATTAAAGCAAATTATTTACCTACAAATAATTACATCAAAATTATGCAATCAAAATAATCTCCTACACACAGACAGTAAAATCCTAGAAAACAGAAAAGTGGAAGCCGCGTACAAACCGCTTATGTCAATAAATCACAAAGCAATTCTTCAATCCGTTTCCTTATTCCGTCCCATCTTGGGCTTCGCAATAATATTATTATATTACGATAATAGGGGAATAATAATCGGCTGGTGACCGCAGTACGCGGAATAATAAGCATTCACCTTGCACACAATAGCGGGTTGAAAATATATTATGTCATTGTGGGGCTAGTTGCATCGGTGGGTTAACTCTGGTTAAGATAGGGATAGCATTTTCTTGTAGTCGTAGAAAGCAGCAAGGGTACTGCTTTCTCCAGCTAAAAGAATGCTCTTTCAATAAAATATTCGAAAAAAATATCTACTCTGAATGTTGTTGAACTGTCAAAATGAAACTTGAACTGAATGACTTGTACTGTGTGCTAAGCAATTACCCAGAATGTGTGGATTATTTCGACTGTACATAAGCACTGTTCGGGAAAGATTTTTTTTATTTTTTCAGAATAGTGCAGTTTGCAAAACCAAGAAGCAAAGTAGATCAATCATCATAATAACGATGCTCGATCCAATTTATTGAATAATCTGAGTGATCCAAGTTGAAATTAGACTTTTGTAACATAGATTGTCCAAGATCATTATAAAATGTTCATCATGAACTTAGCATAATCAGCCTAAAATGTTCCCACTGCTGGGACACAGGTCTCCTCTCTGTGAAAGGGAGTAGGCCATAATGATCCACGCGGACCTAGCGCGGGTTCGTAGAAGTCACGTGTCTTCTAATTTTTGTTTTTAATCCGTGCCGCTTTCCTCACGATGTTTTCCTTCACTGTGTGATGTGATGATAAAATAATTTACCCAAATTAAGGTGCTTGGGTTCGAACCCATGACTTACAACTCGTAAATCGGGGCCGTTACCACTGGGTCACCATTGCTCATGAACTTAACCACAACTTAATAAAAGAATTTTAAAATTTTGTAAAGCTCAGTTTAAGTACGTAACCAAATGGTACAACCGCCCCACCATTTTTAAACAGTGAAATGTTTATGTATGAAGGTGTCAAAACACTTCGTCGGACACAAATTGCCGACGACCCTCTATGGGCATCTATTTGAATAGCTTTTGGCTCAGCCCGATACAATGGCCACAAGCCCATGACCGCCTATATTCTGGATCAGATAGTTCCTATTCTGATAGCCTTCTATGAAGATTTATTGGTAAACTGCTGCTTATTGAATTTTAATGGCACTAAATCTATTGTCCTCTATACAGCCATATTTGCTAAAAGATTCCCTTGTTACTACAATATTATTCATAACTATGAGAACGAGCAAAGGTCAATAGTTTCGTGAGAGGAGTTTTAAAATGAATCGGATCGGATCCAGATCGAGAATTTTGCTATTAGACGCGGTAACAATGATAAATCTGTGGCTAGTTCTAAATGTCAGCGGACACTCACAGACTGTTGTAGATGGACTTTTTGATCTGGTAATACATACATAAATTGTAGGCAACATTTGCGGTCACGCCTCCCCGACTGAATCATCAACGAAAACAAGTTTCAACACATTTTTAGTTGATCCTAGATGATAAATGATTTTATTTCTGTAAGCAGGTTTGTACGATCACTTTTACACGTCAATCATATTTTAAAAACTAGATGAGGTCAGCCTTTCTTAGCTGACTACTATGAGAAGAGAGACCGAAATAAACTCAGAGATCACAATTTATTTTAATGTCCAGACATAATCTTGGTCAGACCATCTGAAGACCATGTAGATTGGTGTCTGTAATGGTCTTTTGAGTAAAGAACCACACAGATTGAGTGGACCTGTCCAGGCAGTGCACGCATTTGTACACACACAGTGATCATGATTTTGGACGCAGGTTATCCCTAGTACCAATGAAAATATTAAAATAAATCCTATATCATAAACCTACAAAACTCGGTGACAAATTCAGAAATTAACTCTCTCTCTCCTTAATATAACTACAAAATTGATACGGACCACAAGAACACTTACATTTACTCAAACCCAACTCTAAATCTCGCATCAAATCTCTCATAAATTACAGATGCTTACCTTCAGGTAACTTCTCTATATGGTATGGGGCACAATTCCAATGATTGGGAATGTTACATCCTTAGCACGAATACTCTCGATATATGAGTACTGCTCACTGGCTTTACAGCGAGCTAACAAGCTTTCGTACAATTTAACCGAAGTAAATTAAGTAAGTATGGAGATCAAGAAACGTTGGGAGTATAGGCAACTGTGGAGTTTCTTCAGTGGTTTTAAATTTATCATATTACTATCTGCGCCCCGCGGTTTTACCCGCATAACTTTCGATCCCGTGGGAATATCGGGATAAAAAGTATCCTATATGTTAATCCTGGTTATAAACCATCTGTGTGCCCAATTTCATTCAAATCCGTTCAGTAGTTTTTGCGTGCAAGAGTAACAAACATCCATCCATCCATACAAACTTTCACGTTTGTAATATTATTAGTAGGATTTCCGCGGGGTAAATGCGTAACAAACTAGCAGCTATAGCTTTCATTTTGATAGTTCAACAATATTCATTGCGTTATTTACGTTGTTGAGCAGACAATTTTTTTCGAACATATGAAGCAATGGATTAGCAATATCCTTCAAAATTTCATTCAGATTGTGATTGATAGTGTGTTACGCAATTAGGGTTCTGAATTCTAGTTCGATAATTAGAAGGATCACTGTATTGTTATGGGAGTACAAATCTACATCGTACAATCCACATAACATGGACCTGGTGAATGGCCACGGGAAACCGCTAGATGTAAGAATCTTAGCACCGGTCGATATGGCGATGTTTTGTGAAGGCACAAGTCCAGCTTGAGACGTCTTTCGGCTAAATGATGACGATGATGTAAATTAGGAAGAACTACTCTAAAACTTGAAGATCGTTTAAATATCACATACCCACAGTCCCAATAAAGAACTGAAATCTCCAAGTCTAAAACGTGGTCTAAACAATATTTATATGGTCAAAGTATCAGTACACAATGGTCCCTATAATAAATACATTGACACCAAAACCGCATTCTGAGCATACTTCACAAGTTTTCAGGTACAGCTATCCTAGGATTGTAATCTTGTGCTAAACAAGTCAGGTAGTGGAGATACAGCGATATTGTTCGGATGGTCTATAGGTCAACCGGCCGGCGAACGTACATACAAATGTCACCGTCCCAGCCGGATGGGAGGGCATTATGCGAGATGGTAGGCGACGATGGACAAATATTTAGGGAAACGTAAAGATATAGATTAGTCCAAAGAAAGGTTTTACAGATTATTCCTGTATCAAGTTTATTGTCCCAGATGCTGAACAATGGTGGTGGTCAAGCGACCACAAATGTCACTGTCCCAGCCAAATGGAACAACGATATCTAAGATAGCACAACTCTGCAAGTTTTGGCAGATCATGTTGTGTTTTAATAGAGAATACGGTGGAAAAATTTTGCTACTTTAAAAACGTTGGCAAATCATTTTCCTGTTTTTTTCGGTGCCTGCTACGAAAGCTATTAAGAAACCATCTTCATAATTAATGGTTGAATTCATTACAAATATCATCCGGATCTTAATTATATGGATACACACTGTAGCTTTAACCACCTTTTCTTTTAAAAAAAAAGACCGTATTTCCTAAAACCTTGCGTCCTTACAAACTTAAAGGTAGTGATTGTGCAAGCGAGGCATCTTCTCAAAGGTCGCACGTTGACCGATAACGACTGCGGCCTTCTGCGGCCCGAATCACTGGGCTTGCACCATGCCATGGGGTTACTATGGGAATCCGCTCTCTAAAGCCGAGATTTTCTATACGTTTTGACATGAAACGTGTTAGATTTTAGTGTTGCAATTTGGAAACAACACTTTTGAAGGTTAGCTTCAGTAAGTTGGCCATACGAATTTGACTTAATGTCGAATCGTATGAATTCGACAGTAAGTTTGGTTCAATTTCACAGACTGATTCAATATTAATGTTTTGATTTATGTCTAGAATGATTTATTTGATTTACATTTAGAATTATAATGTGGTATACAGTCAAAGTTGCATTCTATAGTGATGACCATTTGTTGCTGATTTTATTAGTAAGTTAGTCAACTTTTTTCAGTTCTTTTTTCAGTTTCAGTCAGGTTTATTCTGCACGCTGCCGCTGGATCTTCTTCCTTCTACTGGCCTTGCTTTTATTGTGCTGTGCGTTTATTTTATTTTTTATTTTGATCACTTTATCAGATTTTAAACGATTGCTTGTACCTGCGATCGTACATATATCGGTAGATCAAAGTTTTGCCTTTGTTTTTAAGAAATACCAAATGAAATACATATTTGGAAATATCAATGCAATATCAGCAGTTACACAGTTACAAACCACTAGTTCAATTCTCACAAATGCGACCACGTCCATATTAAGTAGATTCGTGAACAGGCCCCTAATTTACACTAATGCCTACTTTAATTTAATGGCTAGTCCAAAATTTGAAAGCCTCCAATAGCAAATCATAACTCCTTTAAAACGTATAAACAGTTGTTGAATATTCATAGCATTTACAACAAGACGAGTGTTATTCGATTGTTAGTCCTGGACTACACACGGACTCAAAAGCAAGCATCTTATATTGTGAGCACTATTTCTCATAAACCTGTAGAAAGTCTCTTATTTAAAAAGAGTGAAGATTCTTTTCCGTTCTTCTTTCTAGGAAACAACAAATTGTAATAGTGCGCCCTACTAAGTAAATGCTGGCATTTCCAAAGTGCCTTCATTGTCTATATATTTTACTAGCTGACTCGGCGAACTTCGTACCACCATCAAAATCCGTCAATTGGTTCACAAGGTATCAATGTATGAGAAAATTAATTATCTTTTATTTTTCGATGTTTTAATTGTTATTTTGCTATTCGGTGCAGATTACAAATCCAACAGATCAGAGATCATAAAGATAGACAAATAAAGGCACTTCTATATAATTGTGTATGTACCAAAAACCTAAAAATACTTAACCCGAAGATTATGAAAAAGACGAAGTTGTTCCCAGTCAAATAAAGAAACTTATTTCCAATGATTTAATAGTACACCTCTTAAAAACACTTACAATGATTTTAAATAAATTACTGAGGTCACAAAAAGTACGTCGACTTCAATAAATATCCATTCGTAAACAGTTTAGCTTAGTTCAATCCAAGATTTATGCTGTTGAAATACAGACAGCTGACCAATAGTTCGTCTGCGCATGACCTCGACTGAGGCAAAGGTACTGCACACCTACAGTTAGTCGAATAGTTGGTATGTTCCCACCTTAAACATTCGGCTAGCAGTTCGTCCCGCAGGACGATCACGTGGGCGCGAGTCGTAAGGTCTGCGATTATGTACGCCCGCGATACAATGGATTGACGTGGATGTTGCTCTACTTAATAAGACCAACACAAGAAATACAAGAGTCCAGTTGTAAAATGTTCTTGCAATAGTTATAAACCAAATCAGTAACCGAATACTTTACAGTAGTTAGGTATGATACTGCCGCAAAATCTTCCAATTAAACCAGTTTAAATTATTTTTAAAGAACCATTTTAATATAACCTCTAGAGAAGGGAGAGAAGAAGTAGGTAAACTAAGGCGCCATCTCCACGGGCAAGAGAATCGCGGCGATAGTCTCGTCGTGCTAACAAATTCTGGCCGCGCTGACATCGCCTTGTGGAGACACGTTCTAAGAGAGTGTATAGAAATAAGTGGCATGACGATAATATCGCCGCGATTCTCTCGCTCGTGGAGACGGCCCCCTAGTGAGATGAAAACAAAAAATAGTTTTGTTAAACTGTCCAGCTTGAAACGAGGCAACAAAATTGTTTGTTAGAACCTATTCCGTGGTTAGAACCAAAAACTAAATTACAAAACTAAGTAAAACTGATTAAAAAAGTAATTGAATGCAGTTTAATGTGCAAATAAGTTTTGGAAGTGTTTTTAAATCTTTTTTTCAGGTCTTCAGAAGACCTTTTAGTAAAAAAAAATACGCAGCAAAACGACAAGAAAACCAAATAGCTTTTTGACACCGAAAATCCCCAACTAGAGCTCCTTACCAGCCCAGGAACACTCGCCATAGTCCGCGCCATAATTGATACAGGCCGCTAAAAACCAATAGCAAGCCCACAAATGATTTACTGTCGACTAATGTGCATGTACACTGACTTTATTAACATTTATTATGGTAATGATTGCTTGAATAATGTTTTAATATGCGCGCTTGGCCTGACTGAGGCCTGGCCGCGTGGGGTGGTGTCCGGATGACCTGCCTTACTGGGAGGTTATGTTAGTTTAGTTGGTTGTGTTCTGCTGATAATGAGCTAGATCGTGTAGGGCAGTAACGTTTTGATGATATTGTTAGCTAATAGGCTAAATAAAAACGAAACGAAAGGAATAAAAAAGACATCCTTCATAAAAGTTTCCTATCAGAGAAAAAAGGCTGAAACAAACTCAGAGGTCAGTCTCTTTTAAAGTCCAGACATAATCTTTGTCATATCTGTGTGTGGTATCAAGTAAAGGCATGTTCAGATCGTAGATCTAAACAGTTCAAAATTTGTTTGTTTGATTAAACAACATAATTTTAGTAGTGTTTTTACGTACTTACAAAATAATATGAAGATAATCCGACCATTTTTGGTCGAATATTTACGACGACCCCTTAGTTTTCAGACTACACGCAGACGCAAAGTTTCTATAAACCAGTTCACGCACACACAACCCGCTAAATCAGTCAACTTAACACCCAATTCACCTAGCCCCACATCAATTACCACTAAATAGCCGTTGACATACATTTCCAGGTGGTCAAATTATCCAAAATTGTATACAAATGATCTTGCACTGACCACTTTGTAATTCTCCAAGGCAATAAGGCACAATATCCATTGATCACACGAATTTATAACTGAGCTGGCCTCGGCTCATGGCATTGTCTGAATTCCAGCATTAAATACATTACGAATGATGATTACAGTGTCGACAGCATACTAATGTGGTAGATTTATGCTAGAAACCATAATATCGATACTTTGACATGTTTTGCCTTCACGGAATTAGATTGAAGATTTTGGACATGGCTTTGCCGGGTTTAATTAACAAAATTATGCTAATGCAAATAATACTATATTGACTAGGACATATGTGGATAGGGAGGACAATCCTTTCAATATTTTTATGAACCTACAGGAAATAAAATTGAGAAAATTTGAATTACCAGACTAGCAACTGGCCCAACTTCAAAATATAGTCATTGCCTAGTTATATGGCCTGTTTTATGGTCCTCAACATGGCATGTCCTAGAACCAAGAATTCGAAGACATGTGACATCTACCAGCCCGCACTTGGCCCACGTGGTGAATATAGCCCACTACCTGTAACAGAAAGGAAGCCTGTGTCCCAGCAGTGGGAACATTATAGGCTGATTACGCTATATGGTCCTCAAATACTTGGGAGTTACGTCTTTGAATGGAAACCATCATATAGTTAGAGATGATGAAAGAGAGATGATCCTGACAAATCTAAGTAATAGTGATGATAATGATCTTTGTTAACATTAGCCCTGACTCCTTCATCACATTTCCATAAAACACCGTCAACAATCATCAGTCGATCTCTAACATATTCTAAACTCGACAATCCTCTTAATTCAAAATGATAATTCATTCATGCAACATTGTGTTGGGTTGCACAACCAACAATTAGTATATAGTTTTGTCCTGACTTCGCGTTTAATATTACACTATTTAATATATTGGTCGCGGAGGTACATTAATAATCTTGCATTGTTTACTTGTCTACCCACCGGCCACTGAAGTTTATTAAGTTAATATTGTAATGTTGGTTCCTATATTAAAATGTTTGTTGAATTGAGACGCATTGGTTGCACGGGTTGGACGTTATCGTCGTTTGATTTAATGATCGGGTTTTGGTTCGGTTTCATACAAATAATGATTTAGGTTTAGTAGCCAAGCTTTTTTAGGAAAGTTTTGAGTAAGAATTTTGATGGCTATAGAGTAGGAGAAGACCAAAACACGATGCATGGGCTGTGTGAATGATGATATGGTTAGAAAGGGGGTGACTACCAAGATGTCGACTTAGAGAAGTATGGAAGAAAAAGACATGTTTCGCCACCCCCAAATAAATTGGGATAAGGGCAGGACAATGATGGTGATAATAGCTAACCTTTATTTCCTTCCGAGTGGTTCCGTAAGAATTTTACATTAAAGGACTTTTTGAATGATAAAGTCTTATTAAATTGACAATTGGATGATATCACACTTGAGCATTTCAGTGCTTAGCATTTAGTTTTCGTTTATCCACGCAACTTTTCGAAAGTATGTTTTATACCTAATTGTCTTTGATAAAGAGAATGTGTATGTTTGTTACGCTTTCACGCTAAAACGGCTAAACGGATTTGGATTAAATTTGGCACATGGGTAGACCATGACCTGAAGAAGCACATAGACTACTTTTCATCCAAGATCACAGACGTAGTCGCGGGCAATAGCTGTCATAAATAAACTTAAACAATAAACTTTCCATCTAACATAGCGCCTCCTATACATAGGCAACTTAGAATTCGATAAACATTTTATATCTACTATCAAAATCTGAGAAACCTTTCCACTCTAAGTAGGGATGAACTCCCCACACGGCATGAATTTCAAACAAAGCTTGGAAGCAGTACGTGGACTTGTGAAGTCACCGTTTCTAGAGTAGTTGTGAAGTTTGTGGTTTAAAGAACTTTTCAATCAGACCCGTATACGGGATCCGGGGGACGATCGCGGCCTAGAGACTGCCCGCTTCGGTGGGATAGAGAGGAAACGGATTCTGTTTTATTTTTTTGCAAACTATTTTAAAATAATACTTGAGAAAATTGCATTTATGATTTTAATGATTATACACCTATAGAAACATATTTGTTACGGTCGCGAAACATGCTTATATCAACATACAACCTGATACTAACCAGTAAATTGAAAAAAAAACGTAAGAAAATTTGAATTTCCTGGAGAAAGACGAGTATCGTGTAAACTCCCCATTAGTTTTATTTTTAACTACATTACGAATCAATTAGACTATTTTAGAAACTTAAAGTTTACATATTCAGGTAACAGAATAACAATAACCTCGTTCTCTGAAAATAAAACGCCACGAAATTCATTCAATCATTCATATGGATTCTGTTATAATACAAAAAAATCTGTAGTGCCAAAATAAAACTCGAATTAACAAAACAAACATGAACATCTATTTCAATATTGAAGAAGACCTGCTTTAGTAGGTCAGACGTCATTATTCAGAAATCACTCGAAATTCATTACTTGAAAAAAAACTTTCAATTTAAAATGCTCACTAACAGAGAAGTCATCACTCCTCTCTCCGAGACCTTTACAGTTTTTTTTTTTTGGAATATTAGACCTAGGAAAATATCCTATCTAAGAGAGCCGGTCCGCTAACTTAACTTAAGATTTTGCAGTATATTGATCAGTGCCTGTAATATGATGTTGCGATAAATAAATTTATATGACTAGCTGCGCCCCGCGGTTTCAACCGCATAAGGTTCGATCCCGTGGAAATATCGGGATAAAAAGTACCCTGTGTGTTAATCCTGGTTATAAATTATCTGTGTGCCAAATTTTATCCAAACCCGTTCAGCAGTTTTTGCGTGAAAGAGTAACAAACATCCATCTATCCACACAAACTTTCGCGTTTCTAATATTATATAGTAGGATTAGTAGGAAGTAGGATTATGATTACCTTTGCCCAGCAGTGGAGCAACACAGGTTAAATTAACAAAACATAAAAAAAGTTATTTGAAAAATAATTCCCATCAGCAGAATCCATACTAGCTTACCCGCTCAAACTAGCGGTAACTAAGATCTTAAGTCGAAAAACTTGGTCGTGTGAGCGAGCGAAGTACGAGATAAGTGAATTTATTATCTACCACTACACACAGCACCCACCGGGTCATGCTTTGTTAGTTTAGTTGGACACTGCCCGTATGTGGAGGACGTATTAGAAGTCCCTTCTACTAAGTACTTTTAGCAAGTAGAAATTAAGGGTCGACGAATTAGTTAAGAAATGATAGTATTGTAATTGTACGAAGAGTTTTATTGGTTGTATAGAGGTATGAGGAACAGGGTGTAAAGTTCACCTCCTCATCCTCCATATAAAAGGGAGAATCCTCTGACCAGACAGGTGATGCGTCTGGTGGGCAACTGCCCGACGATTGATGTCGGGACGTTGTATACAATGTGGAGACAACAATACGACAATAAATAAAAACGCTGGCAATACTAAAGCATTGAACTATCAAATTAATCCTAACACCGAAATAACAAAAGTGATTTTTTCAAACAAACTAAATAGTAGTGATGGGTTTTGCTAATATTTGATTAGCTATAGAGACTAAACTACTGGATATATTTGATTGATTGTTTGTATGCGGACTGGGAACACCATTAGTTATACGCAGTTAAATTTTTTGTCGTATTGTCGTCTCCACCTTGTATATGCTAGTTGCGCGGTAAACTCTGCTTGCGGGATGCAAGATTTTGCGTGACATCAGTATGACGCGTAATTCGCATGTGGCGTTGTAGATGCCTCTACAGTTGAATTGAAAGATAGACATCGATTCCACAGGTTTTCTGTTGTGACCTATGGCGGGCCAATATAGCTAACACTCAGCTCAAACTCTAAACCAATGACAAAAAGAACCTCATGTGAGACATCGCCGATTATTTTATCAAATAAGGCAGTCTTAAGCCCATATGAATTGAATTGGAGCGAAGGCCGCAGGAATCCGCTGGATGTAAGGAGCACAGAACCGACAAAGCAGTGGATACCTATCGGCTGAAATGATGATCGTGATGATGACGGCAGACTTATTGTGTTTTACTAAAAAAACTATGTCAAAAAACGTTTTAAAAAGTTTTTCAGTAATGAAATGTATGTGACTGCGACAGTTGAGTTTATCATCTGCAAAGTCTATAGATGAGCACTATCTGGACACTATTTTGCTTTTAAAAGTCTTTCAGTAAATGGCATGAGAAAACAATTGTCTTTTTCACTTATATTTCAAGTGATTGAGTGAAGGTTGATGATAATAAATAATAATAACAATGATTGTCGATGTTACCATTCCACACGACGGGAACCTCGTGAAAGCTGAGAAAGAGAAGCAAATTAAATATCTCGACTTAGCACACGAGGTTGTTGACTTGTGGAATGTGAGCTCGGCTATCATTGTGCCGATTGTCGTATCGGCCAAAGGCCTGATGGCCGAAAGCCTCGATCAACATCTATCGAGGCTCTCGTTAGGCGGTTGGGTCAAGGGCCTGATTCAAAAGGCACTACTCCTCGATACGGCTCGCATTGTGAGGAGGTTCCTGTCTCTGGAGCCCTAACCACCGGTAGCTTGGACCCTGCTCCCGACATCGGTGGATCACTATTTTCTTATATCTTTAAATTTCTTTTTTTTTTATACGAATATTTAAAAATGTAATAAAATAAGACAACTAAATGAATAAACGACATAATAATAAAAATATTTATTTCATAAAAGAAGAAACATATTGCACTGTATACGCTGTAGATTATAAATTTAACATTTGTCACATTATAAGCACAATTTTGAAGACTATCCCTTAAACTAGATCTAGCCTGTATCTTAAGAGACTCAAAAGTTCAGCCATATAGGTACAGTAAATAATTGACATTCTGTAACAAGTGAAATGGTGTCAGTGTTACATAATAAAATTATGCTAAAGTTATTTTATGAAATAAATGTAGGTAGGTAGGGTACTTAGGGTTATGTATGTAAGTGTGAGTTCGTGTATGAGCATGTAGGTGTGAGTGCGTGTGCATGTGTGTGTATATGAGCATAGAATTGTGATTGTATTTTTACGAGATGTATGCTAGAAGATTCTCCGTTGAGAGGTAGTCTCGTTGTAGTAGCCATTGAGTGATTTTTTTGATTTATTGATATGGGTTTATAATTCAGTCCACGTAGGTTTTTAAAATCTAGAGCTGCATTTATTAGTTAATTGAAGACCACAAAATATTCCCAAAAAAATTAAACAACAAAATCCTGTTTCTGCGTTTCCAGAAATAACTGTTGATCATAAATGCATCAACAGAGAAGTTATCAGCAAATATTTAGCAACGGCGCGCAACCGAATTCCGGCTATTTATCGTTCGAACAAAAATACATACATATTTCGGACGATGTTAATGCACTTTGTGCACCAAACAGTGGGTAGACTTTGTTTCTGAATTATTTTAAAGAAATCGATTTACTTAAATAAAGTGTAAAACAATTCGTAGAGCTGTAAGCTCTTTACGAAAAGAAAAACTAAACCTTTGAACCAATATTTGTATTTCGAACTTTATTTCCATTTACTCAAAGTTCTTAATACTAAAATGACAAATTAGCACCGAACTAAGGTGTCATTTTTTGTATAAAGAACTGCATTTCTACAACAGTAGTTTCTTAATTCAATACCTGGCTGGGTGGTTTAAGCGAGGGCCAAAGAAACACTTTTTTTTTTAATAAGACCCGATGATGTTTTCCATCAATCAACTCGGGCTGAGTTGATTGATGTTTTTCGTAAGGTGCTTTCAGCGACTAGTCCAAATTCTGAAGAGTGGCACATGCAAGGAGACTCAATGTTCACGTTAGCGACTTAAGTATACAATTATTTTTTATATTAAACCAGCTATTCTCGAATGCTGCACTAGAGCAAAAGAGGAACCTTGAAAAAGATAAGATAAGCAGAAAAAAAACACCGAATTCGGTTGGTCACTCTCCATCAATCTCTGTTATAAAAACTGTAGATAATGTTATTTTCTCAACAAATTACCGAACTTCTGCAGAATCCAATTAACTTCCTATTACCCCCATCCTGTATAGGTACAGTTGCAGTGCAGTCGCGGTCACCTGGCCGGGTGCCAACAAAAAACGGCGCGTACGCAAATATCTACTGTTTGTCCGTCTGACCGGCCGCCGGTCATTGCGGCGGCCAACAAACCCGACAGTATTCGGATTACTCATTGCTACTGTTGTATTTCAGCACTGGGTATCGCACATGAACATGAACATTTGTAGATACCTGGATGTAATGTCGTCTGAAAGTAAATAAGCTGTTAAAGTGAAAACGATGAGCAGCTCTCTTCCAAAATACTCTTATACTCGTATTATCTTCCAAAATATCGGTGGTTCGTCTGTCAGACTGACCACGGGTCACTACGGCAACAAACCAACCGGATATCGCATTTAGTTTTTGTAGAAAAAAGATGAAATATTTTCCGATCAAATACGTCACTTTGCTGCAGTCTTCAATGATGTTGATTTATATAAAAAAAAAAACATCATGTGATTTTTAAGCACATTTTCGTAGCTCTTCGAAGACCCGACGGAAGTGAAATTCTGTCAGCGATAACGATGATGGAAACGTCAAAAATTTATGGGAACATAACGTCACGCCTCGTTTCCTCGAAGGTTTGAGCAGAAGTGTACTTTTGAGGTGTCCAAGGCGTAACGTATTGTTTGTTAAAATGTATGAGAGTGACATACGTTACCATAAAGCTTCTGTCAATCCTGTTGAAAGTCGTCGTGAAATACAAAAAACTTTGAAAGCGATTCCCACTCGTCTAGACCCTCAAACCTATGATTATTTTTTTGCCTCTCAGTCGTAGTAATGAGAGTGGCGATGATGTCCATTTTTACACGGCCTTTACTCTTCATCATCATCAACATCATCAGCCTACATCAGTCCACTGCTGGACATAGGCCTTTCAAATTGCACGCCATTCAGCTCGAATCTCAGCAACTCTCTTCCAGCTGCTACCAGCCACCCTGCGAAGATCGTCGCTCTACCTAACCTGAAGACGTCCTAGTTTACGTTTACCGATTCGCGATCTCCACTCAAAAACACGTATACCCCAACTATCATCGGTCATACAGCTAACATGGCCGGCCCATTGCCACTTCAGCTTGCTTATTCTGTGAGCTATGTCGACAAAGGTTCTCTGCCGGATCACCTCCATCCGGATTCTATTCCTTCCTTTTTTATCTTCCTTCTTACTTTTACTCTATCGGGGATGATTTACTAACAGGGCTTTAAGATCCCAGTTCTCAAATGATAAAAGATTACTAAAAGGAGCATTATATTGCCTAAAAAGTAGAGCTACGACGTCTAGACTATAAAATGCAGGTACCGTGCGTTGAGCATGGCCGTCCGATTGGATTGCACTCTTTGTGTTGCTGTCTGTAAAACGAAACGAAACGTCTTGCTATTGCTCCGTCCTTTTATTGCACTTTATTACTTCTTGTTCTGTCTGAAACGGCTAAATTAAGGATTTAGGTTTCTGGTAAACAAGTACTTACCTAACTTGCAATTCTTCGACACAAATCAATAAGATAGTAACTAGTAACTACCGGTTTCAGGTCCTTTCTGTTCTGTATATTTTAATAGAAAAATTTGTTACCAGAAAGCCAATTTCCGCAATTAAAAACGTTCAAAATCTAGTCGCAATCTCATCTTAGCGACAATCAATGTCAAAAACTTGTCGAAAATATAAGGAAATTAATATAAGGAATAAATGGCGAGAATTGCCCCTCTGATAGGTAGATAAAAAAAATGACGATTAGGGAATCCTCCTTCGGATTTTTTAGGAGTCGCCTAGCAAATGCCTAAAATAATCTTCAACTTTTAAAGCTAGTTATCACAGACCATAGATACAAAATATGTGCACAACAAAAATATAACATCAAACTCGTCCTTTCTGCCGATATTTAAAACACAAAAATAAACCGTTACAACAATGACTAAGCATTACCCAATGACACAGCCGCAAATGTCATGGACACGAAGATTATGTCCATAATACGCAATATTTTCTACAACAAAGTAAAACGGTCAATACGGGAATCAATGACGCGATGATCTTGCATAATTTTATTGATCCAAATCAGCGTAGATCATTGATCATTCGGTCAATAATGCGTATTAAAGGTTGTCACTATTTAGTAGTGATGTGTTTGTTTGTTAGTGAGTTATCGATATCGACACAAGAAACTAGAAGACTTTACAATAATATTTTGGTTCTAGGCACTGGGCCGCGTGGTGGATTATGGCCCACTTCCTCTCACGAGAGGAGGCCTGTGTCCCAGCAGTGGGAACATTACAGGCTGAGTATGATGATAATATTTTGACACAACTGACCATTATCTACGAATTAATCATTTCCGTCAACAATTTTCTTCATCTGGACATTATCGGGTGTAAAAGATCCTAGACCACCGACCCCACCGACCGAGACCTTTGTTATAATATTTAACTGGCCAGCAACGACTTCACAGGCTATCAAATATCATATAAAGCTCGTTTTAATAAGCTTCTATAAAATAAAAATAAACCAAATCAAGTCATAGCAATAAAGAAAATTTTCATTAAAAAATCTGTATTTTTAGATAAGTATTATCTACCTCGTAAATCCTGGAACATATCTTGAGAGATACCTAATGGATATAAACCAACCTCGCTTACACATCGAGCTCCTGTTGTAAATTACATAAAGCTGGTATCGATAACTCCGCCCACGCCCCTTACTAGTGTAGTGTTGTGCAAATCTCAGTGTTGACCGATGGTGCGTGCCAAATGACTCGATCGATCATTGCCTCCGTGCCATTGTCATGCACCTACCAGGTGCGAATCCTTGTTGTATACTGATATGGTTTACGTATTTTAAAGGCAGTGATCTTAGAGGAAGAAATGATAAAAAATGGGGAAAAAATTACGTCGTTCTGATATTTAAAACTACATATATTTGTTAATAATTCGAAGGATTAGAGAGGCCTTTACATAATCAGCCTATAATTTATCCACTGCTGGGACACAGGCTTCCTCTCCATGAGAAGGAACGTAATCCACCACGCGGGCCCAGTACAGGTTGGTTGATGTCACATATCTTCGATTTTTTTTATTCTAGGGCATGAGAGCAGTGGTTGCCCAGAGGTAACAGCCGCGGCTGACGAGTTGTAGGTCGTAGGTTCGTACCCAGACAGGCGCTTTACTTTGTTTAAATTATTTCATCACCACTGCTCTTTAAATGGTGAAGAAAAACATCGTGAGGAAACCGGCATGTCCTAGAACCAAAAAAATTCGAAGACATGTGACACCTACCAACCCGCACTGGGCCCGCGTGGTGTATTAACGCCCACTCCCTCTCACAGAGAGGAGGCCTGTGTCCCAGCAGTGGGAACATTATAGGCTGATTATAGGGCATGCCGGTTTTCTCACTATATTTTCCTTCACCGTTTTGAGAGCCGTGGTGATGAAATAATTTAAACAAAGTACAACCTATAACTCGGTAAGTTGGGGTCGATACCACCACATGTGAGGCCTTTGACAAGCAGCAAACTGCTAAATCCTACTAACGTGAAAGTTTGTATGGATGGATGAATGGATGTTTGTCACTCTTTCACGCAAAAACTACTGAACGGATTTGGATGAAATTTGGCACACAGATGGTTTATAACCAGGATTAACATATAGGATACTTTTTATCCTGATATTCCCACAGAGGATATTCCTGTTTCCCCGAAGTTCTGAACCGAAGGTAGAAAATGAAGCACTCGCCATATTACATGCACTATGAAATTACTTATGCTAATATGCTTTACTAAGCACCACATACAACCCAGCAAGTTGAAAACACGCTTATTAGTTTAATAACGTTATTTGTAATCTCACACACCTAAAAATATACAATATAAATATAAACACGCACTTCAAACAACTATCCCCTCTATACATCTACAAGTTAAACATCCCGAAAACAAAAGTTACAATGTCCAAAAACTAAAAGAAACAAGCTTCTTAACTTTCAAATCAAACACAACCGACGTCACACCCTCGCACATTGTTTGACCGAACTTCAGCCGACCCAAATCACGGCTAACACGCGTTCCCCTGTTTATAACCAATAAAAATCACCCACAAGTCCGGCCGGATATCGAGTTTTCTCACCCTAAAAATTTAACTCGTACCAACTTTTCTTCCAATCCTAAACCAAACAAAACCCATACTTATTACTACTATGTTAAAGTCCTCATCAACTGCATGATTTGTGGTTTTATTCATCTCGATTTCAAGTGATTTGCTCCATATGTCGAGAACAAGTGAACTGGCTTCTTAACACGCTGGACACCCCAAATTGAGGGTATTTCGAGGGGAAATCGTCGGGTTTATTGGAATTTCCTATGGGTTTTTACACGTGGTGAGTGCCTTAGGGGTTGAGATTATGATAGTCAAAATATGTTTGGGTCTGACACCTCGGTAAGTGATGCGAAAGTATAAAGAGGTGATGGAATAAAGACTGGCTTTTTAAAGTTGTTATGCTATTTCATTCTATTATCTGTGGCTATTAATCTGTGTATTAACAAATTACAGTTACGATATTCGTATGATGCACAAAATTAAGAGTATTCTATTAAATTAATAAGTTGAAGACTTCAGTAATTATGACGAATGAAAGACTAGTTATTTTCAGATACAACGATGTAAATCTGCAATGCTAATATATGGGTGTACTATAGGTTATACCCCTGCCTTACCATTCGGGAAATACAGGCGTACCTAATATTATCTTATGTAATGATTTTATAAAACAAGACTAAAAAAATTACTAAGAAATATTTGTTTTTTTTTTTCCTCAAGTCATACCTCCTCGTGCGTAATAAGAAGCGAAGACGCATTTACTTTCTAAAACAAGATCAAGAATTTCCATAAAACGAAACAGCTAATTTAACACCCAAACGTTCTTCAAATAAAAAAATATTTTGCGTAACATATAGCCGTCAATAACTCATTCCATTCTCACATCAGCGCCCCCTAGCGGGCGGAAGCGGTTCAATTGGGCGGAAAGGCGGCTTGACCGCAGAGGTCGAGTGACCCTTCCCTTGCGCCTTTCAATCATAAGGCCTTTCACGAGGGCGGCCTTTGAGAACCTCCTTTGAGGAATTTGGAGAACTTTTGTACAATTATGTGGCTCTCAGAATTGGCTCGTATAGGTTACAGCGGGTGTGTATCTTTGAATTTTTAATTAATCCACTTCGGTGAAGTTACAATTAACTCCGAAATTCAAGGTAATTAGAGAGCTAATTCTTAGAATGTTTTGATTTGACTTTGAAAACGAAAAACAATTCAAAATGTGTGATAAAATTTCAAAAAATATATTTCACTTTACAAACACAGCATAATATTAAATTTACCACAAATTTTCACCGGTACCTCACACAATATCATTCTTGTACTTTGTTAATTTCCCTCTACATGATTTAGTCCTGATTTTGTGATGGAAAGTTAATCTTACACAATAAGCAGATGGTATACTGGTGCCCTACCATGAGGTATCCTAGAGACAGAAAGGGAAGTTCCTATCCAGCACATTAGCAAAAACATAACAAACAGAGCAGTCATTCCATGTCAAATAATGGTAGGTAAGACTGGAAGCCGACCCCAACATATTTGAGCAAAGACTAGACAAATGATCAAATCAAACTGTTTTCTTAAATTTAAGAAAACAGTTTTAGTTACTTATTTAAAATAGAACTTATGTATTAAAAAATGGCAAGGGCAGAGTCACAAGACTTGATCAACCAAATTATTGCCCAAATAGTTTCATTAAAAATTTAAAGACTTCAGTATTCGCGGAACTGCAAGTATGTAGGATGCATCATGGTAGGGCGTCCCAGTTTACACAAAGGCTACTTTGACCACGGTCTGAAGCACCAACAACACGGTGACGAAGAAAAGTATCGTGGGTGGTATCGACTTGGTTGACTTGTTCGCTGATGTCAGCGAGCGGGGCGATATCATTGGCATCGCGAACGCTTGGTTGTTGCAGCGGTTCAACTGGAAACAGAAGGCCAAATTAATGTCGTCAACTAATAAAATACTATCCAGTCAAAGAGGTTTGATGGTTGATATAAACCCAAAATGTCACCTAATAGGGTAACATTTCTTGCCAGAGTGTCTAAAGCAGGGCACGTATACCCATTTTTGATTGCGCCCCTGATGTCTGCATTGACAAGACAGTGATCATCAACTTGTAGAAACATTATAAGTACTTCTTCTTTTATCCAGCTAGGCTTATGATTTTAGAATACTACAGTTGTGATATTTTACAACAAATTTAAATCAAGTCTTTTAGGAACACAGGATAAAGCCGAGATCTATAACGTTACTTAGCTCGTATACGTAACGTTACTAAAGCTACGGTTTCTTAAAAGGGAGATAAGTGGTGACCACCACATTCGGCCGTAATATCCAAGAACAGAGCGTTTTTTGACACCCGTCCTTTATAAATATGTTCCTGTCATTTTCGCACACCTGTCAAACTAAAGTTGCAAGATAGAGACAGTAACATGTCTAAGTCAAAGTACGAATTAGGAAACGTTTATAGATTTTGGCCTATGACTTCTTCAGAACAGAACTAGGCTAGTGCGATTAGTGAATGTGGATTGAAAAGTGTTAGCAGAGTAACTAAGTATAATGTTCCAACCTCGCAACATGTAGTCTCTGGTGAGCCAACACAGCCGGAGCGGCATCCCCGCACCACCGCTTCATATGAGCTACCCTTTGATATCACCGACGTGAAGCATTTGTCCTCCGAACTGTGACATGTGATCGTGTGTACTCTGGAAATAACAACAACGATAAATTGACTGATAAAGACACCAACAGGAGCAATCTCCGACCATAAACAGTACGCGGTCGTTAATATGGCACATCGAATTTTAGAAAAAGATGTATGAATGAAATATATAGTTCATATATAAAATAGAAACAGAAAGCATTTATTCGACAAGGACAAAATACAACAACAACAAGACAAAACAAAAAAATATAGTAAAATAAACAAAACAATCATAGGTGCATAAAGATATTGTGCTGAGCATACCAAAAATATATTGTGCTGAGCATACCAAAAAGATATTGTGCTGAGCGTACCAAAAAGATATTGTGCTGAGCGTACCAAAAAGAGAGTACATGAAATAATATCTAAGAGTGTCTCTTTCTAAAATTAGATGTGCCATATTAACGCCCAGGTACTGTACCTTATTAATGCGGTGATGTAATGGCTCGGGTGTCTATGGGTAACTTGTGGGTTGGTGGCTGCTCTGAGAAATTTTAATTTCGTTGGAGCATTTAAAAAATTACATAACTAAGAAGATGCGATTGCCTGACTATATTGTAAAATGAGGTATAACTTCTCTAAACACAGTTTGAAATCCAAACACCAAGTAACTTAAGCAGCACATCCACCAATGGGTGGAAGAATAAGTTTATTTTTATGGTTCGCCCTTTATGGCATCCAACAAGTTGGATTCCAAAATTATATTGCCTCATAAACAAAAACAGGATATGCCGCTACAAAGATCTGGCTGGCATTCAATCAAACGCCAATTCAGTAACCTTCGCGGAATTTGCTATAAATTACTTAACAAATTATAATTACAGTTGATTCAGTTCGAATGATTATTAAATCTTAATACCTGTATTTAGTAGGATCTAAGCACGCTCTTAGCGGCGTCTCGGATTTATAAGCGCACACATAGCATTCGAGGGGCCGTTTTTTTATCGTCCGTGTGACTGTCATTGCTTTCGCCGTCGGCTGCACGATGGGCGGCGGTCGCCGCACCACTGTTACTCTCTCCCCTTTATCTGCAGCAGCTGGAGTTTCCTCCTCCTCTTCTTCTTCGTCATCTTCGTCATCCTCTTCGTTTTCTTCACCCCTTCTACTTGAAAGTTGAAGGTTGTATCTATTACTTGAAAGACGAGAGTTGAATCTATTACTTGAGATATGGGTGACACGGCTACTGCTTACATGGGGAGGAGAAGAAAAGATTAGAATCAGAAGAAAAAGTATTAGGCACATAATAATTTTGAATTGCAAATCGTGAGACTGCGGTAAAAAATTATCATAACTCGGACATACGAGGAATAAATATCTAAGTACCTATTGATAAAGGCAGTGCAAAACTATCCATAAGTGAGGCCTCAAAATTTATTTTATAAAGTCCAAAATTAAACATATTCTTTTTATAAAAGTTTGGAAACAATTATATCAATCAAATTTATGTGCGAAAACTTTTGGACGTACTTAGTTACAGGATTGTTTGTCACACGCATATATTGGCATACACATTGTACATATTAAAGTACATCTCTGCTTAATCCTTCGGGTAATATTATGTATGTATGTTACATAAAAGTTACTTTTTGTAAGAAACTGTTTGTCATTTTGACATGACAACGTATGATGAGCGGTGTGGATGAATCTCTGTTGCAGCACCTACCTCGTTCTACCAATGTTTTTAGAGTTTTCTCGTCGTATTTCTTGTAAAATCGAAGTATTACGTTAGATACTCACTCGTCTTCTTCATCATCCTCTAATTTTGAGCCGGTTTTTGCCGGCAGAAGCAACAGCATTGCCAGCACGAGGCAATACCTCCACCGAATCATTTCACCACTCAAATCACCACCTGGTCAAAAGTTTACATCTACTACGCACACCTACACACTGGATTTGTCATCTTCCCTTTTTTAATTACCAAAAATATATAATGATGTCAGATGAGTTAAATAATCAGGAATTTTGTATTTGACAGCCTATTGCATCAGATTTTCGTGTTTGGAATTTTTTCTTTGTTTTTTCTGGCATTGCTTGAAGCTTCTTGATTTAACCTCTTTATGGTTCCATAAATAATCTCCTCACAGAGGTGAGTACTAAAGAGTAAAACTTTTTTATAAGGAGGATATTGATTAAAAGATATTAATCACGTATGAGTAGTGGTGGCGCAGTGGCAACCACCCTGACTTAAGAATTGTAGGTCGTGGGTTCGTTCCCAAGCAGGCACTTTGCTTTATGTAATTTATATGATCACCACTGCTCTCCAAATGTTAAGGAACATCGTGAGGAAACCCGCATGTCGTAGAACCAGAAATTCGAAGACATGTGACATCCGCAACCCGCACTAGGTCTGCGTGGTGAATTATGGACTACTCTCTCTCACAGAGAGGAGGCCTATATCCCAGCAGTGGGAACGTTATAGGCTGATTATAATGTATCACCTGAGGGCAAGGCGCAGTGATGACAGGTGGAGTTAGGCAGTGACCGAGTGGCGTCCAAGGACTGGAAGTCGAAGCATCCACATCATTACCTTCGAGGGTTCGACCTGGTTGAGGTATTGGTACAAAAAAGAGATACCTATGCTCAGCAGGTGAAGTTGGGCTATGGATGATGTTAATGGTGATGATGAATCCCTTATGGCTCGCCAATTTTTTTTAATAACTACATTATTTTAAAGAAATGGATAAGTTATACTAGTAAACTAATTAGTAGATAGGTACGCTTTACATTACACACAACAACATGCTATTTAATTAGACGTATACGTAATAATATTGAAATGCTAAGCTTAGGTTTAACAAAAAATATATATTTTATTCCTTTTTTTATTATTCTAGTTTTGTTACCAAACACAACTTTATATTTTCACGGTAACGTCTGCCATTCCCAGCAGACAACAAAACGAACTTGATCAAGACATCTGTTGGTGAATAACGGAACTAGCTACTCGTGGATAGGTGGCGCTGTTATCAACTTTTTGTTCTTGTTAGACTCGGAAAATCAAAAAACTAAATGAAAAAGTGTGAGTTAGTTCTAAGGAATCTTGTTTGAATATTCGTAATTTAACAAGAATTGATAATATTGTACCTACTTCTCATGGTTCCAGGAAAGAATGGTTTTCTCGATTATTTTTATTAGCTTTCTTCTTTGTATCATAGAATTTCCTTAGTAGGTGTCCGAGTAAAATAGGTAGGTCAGGCTGGCTTCCACACTTATAACGAGAAAAAAAAGAGATACCTTACTACCATTGCTTCAAGAATCAAGCACATTTCTTATAAGATGTTTTAGCCCATTCAATAAAGGTTTAAACATGTTTACCTGTAGGTATGAAATACACATGTTTTACAACATTTTCCAGCGTAAATATCTTAAGAACCTTGGGAGGTCATATCTGAAAGATAGTTGAAAAAAAAATATTTTTAATAAAAAAAGGCTTTCATTGGTTTTCATGAGTTTGTGACGATGAGAAAATTCACTATGTCACAACACAGTCATCTTATTCGTTTCACATCAATGTTACATCAAACTTGATAAAACCACTATACATTTCGAATTTATAGTTGACATTCAATCAAGTATTGTAATGACAAATAGCAGGAACAGATTTCTTAGAGTCCTCCTTGGGCTCTACGGAAATCCCGAAATGACCATACATTTCAGGTATGTTCTGTTCCAAAATTATATGATTAAAATGTAAACAAATAGATCTGAAAACGTACCTATGGATACCAAATTGTAGTGCCACTTAAAAATTAAGAGCTTTGATTTGATTATCTGAATCCTAAACACGAAACTCTATGTTTAATTCAACTTAATAGTATTTTTCATTAAACAATTGACGAGAATTTTAAATTCGTCAACGATTTGTCTATTAAATTTTAATCATGTTTTCAACAATAATTTTTGGATGAAGTGGTGAGATATAAAATGTTGTAAATGTTTGTTTACAATTCCATCAGATACTTTTGGAACACACTATAGGTTGTTAAGACATTGCGGCACTAGTTAATACCGTAAGTTGCTCAACTTGCAAATCAATAAGATATAAGCAAAATCACGTGACGTGTTGACGCTTGGGGTGGCGAATCATTGCAGCCGAAAGACGCCGACGTCTTTCGGCTGAAATGATAATAAAAATTTCGTAACCAGACTGGCACGGAGAAGGAAAACACCGTGAGCCAACTCAGAATCAGAAAGCATAGTACTGATGGGTAAGCAGACCTACGGGTTGAATATTAGGCTAACACTCGAGTTACCCTAAGTAAGTACTCACTCAAACTCAAAATTAAATATTTTGAGTTTGGGTTTCAATTACACAACACAAAACACGAAACCACAACATAACATACCACACCACATCACACCACACCACACAACCACATTTCCCTCCTTTAACACACATACCTTACACATTAATAGCCGTAGTTCATTATAGGTTCAAATGTTATCAACTTATCACACATAAATAAAGGATTTTCTTGAACACGAAGTTACAGTGGAATACTGACTCCTAAGTCACAGGGTCCCCCCTAGTTTAGGAGGCAGGGTTTTCACTATTTATGCAACCTTAGTTTCATAAAGTTATGTCCCTGTTTGAATTGTATGAGCTTTGTATATTAAGGTTTTTGTGTTAATAAACTTATTTTTATTTTATTTTTTATTTATTTTAATTATACCATTTACTTTTGAATTGTCAAGGAGTCGGTCATTCAGTAAAATGAAGCTAGTTGCCCATTCCAAAGCACAGTAGGTTCCTATGGAGAACAACGGGCAAGAAACTCCATGTACCTATGAACTCCATGTATTCGATACTGAATGTTAACAGTCACCGAACGAAAACCTTTCCCTTTACTGTTACGTGTCATCTTTAACTAGCTTCTGCCCACGACTCCGTCCGCGTGGAAGCCAACTACACTATAAAATATATCCTATGGCACTCGGCAATAGTGAAGTTTTCTATCAATAAAAGAATTTCTGAAATCGGATGGAGAAGTTTCGGAGATTACCTCCTACATCCACACTTACAAACTTTACATCTTTATTATTAGTGTAGATTGTATTTAGGTAAGTTATCATAATATGAGTAACGATGGCTCCTGCAATACCTAATAGTGTCTTTTTACTTAGTTTAGGTGCATTCAGTTAAATCTTTTTATACCGCTGTTTGTACAGACGCCAGCACATCAAGCTACTACAATCTGTCAAATTTCTTTAATAGATTTTCAACTTTATTGTTAAAGCATTAAGGTTCAAGGTTGATTGGGAAAATTTGACAGTTTCGGGTAGCTTGACCTGCTGGCGTCTGTACATACTATGTGAAGTGTATGATTTTAAGTGTCATTACAATTTTTTTTATGGTTTTATTCGCTTTACTTTTGAACACTATTCAAATCCTGCCACAGTTTTTTTTTTTTATGTCTGCGTGCAACATTGTTGTATCACCAATCTTTTTGTCATTGGTTGTTCTCGGCATGTGCATATTCCTAAGTGTCTGGGTAGGTACAAGTTTATTTATTTAACAGGTAAGTACAGCCTTTCTTTAATTATGAATCACCATAGCGGTTTTGACCGATGACCTGGTGAAGGCGTTGGATGCGAGGAGCACAGAACCGGTTGAAGCGGCGGTGCTTGGGGAGGCTTATGTCCAGCAGTGGACGTTTTTCGGCTGAAATTATGATGACGATGATAAAATACCAAAATTACCAAAAAGTAAACATAGAGGTGTTTATCTTTTATTCCTCACTTGCCTCATTACATAAATTTTCCAGTGGCGTCATTTTGGTCGTATGTGTGACTTACAGGGATCAAGCTTTACCTTCTGCAGTGCGATTCTGTAACCATCTCACCGTGAAAACTTAGGTGAAGTGAGCGTGGAGTGAGCTGTCATTCCAACTAATGCTAGGGATTGACACTATTGACAGCTCACTCTAAGCTCACTTCACCTAACTTTTCACGGTGAGATTTTTACAGAATCGATCGGCAGGTTCACGATTTCATCAGTAAATCAGATCAAACCACTAAAGGAACGGGGGTGCAGTAAAGTAGCCACAAGGGACGATATAGATATATGGTGGCCAATGCCAATCTATACTATCTAATAATAAAGCTGAAGAGTTTGATTTTTTGAACGCGCTCATCTCTGGAACTAGCAGTCGGATTCGAAAAATATTTTTGCAATTGTTTTCCCAATTTTTGAGGAAGCTTATAAACTACTTAACATCACGCTAAGACTCTTAGGAGCCGAGCAAAAACAAAAAAAGAGAACGAACGCTGAGCGAAAACTAATAATATATATAAATAATATAATAAATATATAAATAATAGCGCGGGCAAGCGATGCGATACGACGAGGTGGGTCGGGGGAAAAAGAAATTTTACGTGAACGAATTCGCGGGCAGAAGGTAGTCTTAAAATGCGATGGCAATTTGTTTTTGTTACGTACAACTGCTACCTCATGAGCTAACGACTAGGAGCACAACTGCTGCAATATCTCTTAGCTTAGTCGATGCTACCAGAAACAAATCTAGTACTTATCTGTCACCGCAAGCGTCCCGTCCTAATAACCTTTCCATCTGCGGTGCGCCATGAATAAGTGAACAGCAAGCCTTAATGTAACTCTTTCATAAACGCACACACGTGTGGCTCCCTTTGCGTGGCGCATGTTCTCTCAGCTTATCGGCGACACAAAGCAGCGCCGGGCAACAGCCATCCCCCACCGAGCCCCGAATACACGACCTCATTAAAAAATGAAACCTCACAAACATGCCATAAGCCCACAAAAAGCCCCCAAGACTCGTCAAAGCGAAAAGCTCCACCTACCGGAGAGTAGCGGAACTACACCACTCGCGGAACCAACCTCTGTACTTTTTTAATTAGCCTCATACACTGAGTGAATGCGTAAAATACGTTAGATTTTTTTTTTCTCATACGCGGTTAGTTTGGTAGCTTTGAGTAAAGTATGTTAATTCACAAGTAGCCTGCTCTCGGTTGCTTTTTGAACTGTTTAAAAAGGGGTTCCGTGGATAAGGCTTATTTGATAACTTTGAGCTTTGAGAGGTTAATTACCGAGAGAGAGAGAGAATTATGTGTTCAAAACTATAGTGATATCACTTTGAAGGTATCGGGTAGTTGTCTAAGGTGGGGATGCGGGCAGGTGTCGCAAAGACGCGGTGAAGCGGCTGTGGAAGCGTCTCGCAGCTCGGCAAGTCTTAAACTTCTTTTATCTCAGTCTAGGTTCGCTCAAAAAGTGCAAACTCTGTACAAAGTTCATTTCGCCTTGTGAACTAATTTTTCGCTCGGTGTCAAGTTCATGGCTGGGGGGCGGGGCGGCGGCGCGGAGCGGGGTGCGGGGCGCGCTATGATAAAATAAAATATTCATTATGATTGCTCAACGCGGCAATGTTCGCGAGAGCACGGGTAGTCGCGATGTTCCGTCCTGGCCGCTGAAGAGATTTCTGTTTTCGTAGCTGTTAAAGGGGTATTTTATTTCATGTAATAAGATAATATAAAGAATAAACAAAAAAAAAAGGATTTATGTTATAAAAAAAGTTGTTGTTAAGTTGCCATGCCAACACAGTCTTATCAGACATAGCTCTCTTAGCAGAATTTTCTAGCTGGTCAGAAATATGATGCTAAAAACTTTCAAAGACTCTTCTGTAGAACGAACACAGATGGTTCAGTTTCTAATAACAAGTTCCATTGAATGCATATGATCACTTAAGTCACTTCACTTAGGTCTAAAAGTTTTCTTCTTTTGTTGCTCCAATATTGTCCTTAACAAAACATAACTCTAGATTATATGTATTGCACACCTATTGTAATTATTTCATAATGTGCCTAAAAAAACCTAACTGTAGTTTAGCACTATCAATGACGAACAAAAAACTTTTTATTCGCAAAAAATATCTAAACAAATAAAAATATCTATATATCTCCAACTGCCAATCCAAGCCAACCAAACAATTCTCGAAAGACGACTTGAAAACTGACGTAAAAATCGTCCCGGACCTACCTCAAATGAAAATAGATCGTCTGGGAAACTGGCCGAGTTTTTCTCCCGTTTTTCCCTTAATTAGTCCGTTAATCCGCGGGGGGAGGGGGAGGGCTCATTAACGTTCGACACTCGATTCTTGTTCGCAACACTTGTTGAACGTCGTTTTTATGATAAATACGATCGAAGGAATGGAAGACTTGAATGAAGTTTTGTTTGGGAATATTTTTGTTTAGGGACAGGAGTTTTGTAAATAAATGGGTTATGTTTTTAAACATTTTCTTTGTAGAAAAGCATTTCTATCACTTTTTATTACCTGGCTGTAGGCACTATCGCCAAAACCTATATCTGACCATTTTGAAAACCAAATCCCGTGCACATGATGACCACAGCTGCGACCGTAAATAAAACAAAAGAGGATCCTTTTTAGGTCGACTAATAATATACGCTGCAAGCAGGAATAGTTCTTACGGTGGTCAGATATAGATTTTGGCGACAGTAACGGTGCATCACTGAAGATCTTTTCTAGACACTTGAAAAATTAACTTTTGACTTTATTGAGAATATTACTCACAAAAATTGCAAATTATTATTATTGTATTCTTATTTCAGAAAAGGTCATAATTCAAGTCGTCTCGTCGCCTATCCCACAGTATTTGAATACTAAGGTCTTCAACCAGTGCGTCCTTCCCGTCATGACATATGGCGCCGAAACGTGGACACTGACGGTCGGGCTGGTCCCTCAGCGCTCAGCGCAGGTCGCTCAGCGCGCTATGGAGCGAGCTATACTCGGAGTCTCTTTGAAGGATAAAATCAGGAATGAAATTATCCGGAAAAGAACCGGAGTTACCGACATGGCGCGCAGAGTAAGCAAACTGAAGTGGCAGTGGACTGGCCATGTTTGTCGAAGGACCGATGGCCGGTGGAGCAGACGAGTCCTGGAGTGGAGACCGCGTATCGGCAAGCGTAGTGTGGGACGCCCCACAGCTAAAGAAGGACGACCTAAAGAAGGTTGCTGGGACGGACTGGATGTGAAAGGCGGAGGACAGGGTGTTGTGGCGCAGCCTGGGAGAGGCCTATTTCCAGCAGGACTGCGATAGACTGAGTTGATTGATGACATCATTCAAGTGTCGAAAATTTTATACCCAGAAATTGAAGTGTTTGAAATATATAAATTATTTGGCATTTTCAATCTCAAATAGTAGCCGTGGAGTTAATTGTAGACTTCAGTTGTAATAGTAAAAATACTCATTAGGTCATTTCCCATAAGAAAACAGTACTTTTTTTCCAGCTTTAATTTCTGGGTACGAAATAAATGATGTCCTTTAATGTGGTAAAAGTGGCTGTGTGCCTACTTTTCAGTCTATTATTCCAAGTTCCAACTGTCAGAGTCCTCTAGTCTATAAATGGTCTCGTCATTTTTTTCATTCAATTGATTAATGTCATTCAATTTTTGTTTCCAGGTCATGGATTTTCCTGGCTGGATTCGCACTATTCATCTTAAATTAGACAGGATCAACAACCCTGGACTACCACGTTCCTAGATAATCTAGTACCCATTTACCTTACTGTGTATATAATTTATTCCGTTTGTCTCTTATCTTAACATAGTGACTGCTTCTGAATTAGACCCACCTACGCATCAACCTGTTTTTACTTAGGTACAGCCATTTACCAAAGTAAATAAATTCTAAAAGGGCTCATTACTCTGAACGTTTTTCATAGTAACGATGTTTTCATATTAGGTGTCTGCTTATACAGGGTGCAAGGTGTAAGAGCAGTGGGTAACAGCAGAATTCGAAGACATGCGACATCTACCAACCCGCACTGGACCCGCGTGGTGGATTAAGGCTCCCTCTCACAGAGAGGAGGCCTGTGTCCCAGCAGTAGGAACATTATAGGCTGATTATGTTTATGTTATACAGGGTGGTAGGGACATTGACACACAACCTGTTACCATGGATTCAGTACATGATTCTGAAAAGAAAACTTGTGTCCATGTGGACCGGGTTAAGAATACAACAAAACGTTTCATCACTAAAATAACTGATGTCACTCGGAAAGCTGCCACGCTGAAATGGAATTGGGCTGGACGCATCTGCCGCATGTCAGACGATCAATGGGCTAAACTGACGAGCCAGTGGGTCCCGCTTAATGACAAACGACATCACGGCAGGCCCAGACGGAGATGGCGAGATGAGTTGGACTTGTTTATTAAAGATTGGTCCTTGACAGCTCTGGACAAAACCTAGTGGAAAGAGAGTAGGGAAGCCTTTACCCTGCAGCGGGACATTAATGGCTAATAATAAATAATCAATTTAAGAAAAACAATTACAATAAACAATATTTATTAGTTCAAGACTTAAACCTATTTACATACAATTATTGTACCTTAAATTAGACTGTAACTCAGTGGCAAGATACTAGACATGTGCAACTGGGCTTAAACTAGGAGGACTCCTGTGCTATAAGCACCAGTTACTTCCGTCACCACCGTGATCGAGCTGCCATTACAAATGTGGTGCCGGGTAAGTAAGTACTACAATATTAATATATATATTTAGAAATAATATTACAAATATTTAGTAATAACTAAAAATTGCTGTTCCCCACATTTTTACCGTATAGATATTGCACTTTTCTATGGAACAGTTGATTCTTTTTTCAGTAACCGACGATCAATGTCTACGCTAGGGGATCTAGAATCATGTGCTGAATTCATGGTTACATTTCGCGCGTCGATGTCCCAGCCACCCTGTATGAAATTCTAAAACGACACACGTTTGTTCACAGTCATCCGAAATATTTCATAATGAGACTTTCCCGATCTCAAGATTCTCCAGTAAGAATTTGTATTTGAAATTACTGTTTTAAATACGAGCAAGCAATTATTTCCCAAAATGCAATGTGTACAAACCTCACCCTTTGCAACATCTAACTAAACATTTCCTAATTTTGAATCTTCAACTACGTAGTAACTAGCGTCGGCAAATGAGACTCACACGCTGAAACCGACCATTTTAACATGACCTATCATTTCCTACTACATCCCCCTGATAACTTACTGAAATATATAGTTCAGCGGGGGATGGAAGGTCTTGCTCGAGTGGTTTTGTCATGTACATAGTACATGGTGCTGTCAGCTTAACATCCAACTTATTAGACGTTTCGGAAATTCGGTTTCGCCCCGCAAGCACCACGGGCTACGCTGACAGTAGGGAAGGGTAGCTCTCATGTCAAATATCGACAACATTATTGCGTGGTTTACTTATAAGCAACTTTTTTTCCGTCATCACCTAGAAACTGACTTAAATGGTTAAGTCAGTTCTTCTCTTAATGGTGTATATCTTTTGAAACTGGTTCTCGTTTTGCTCGATCTTTTTTCACCTACACGACTACTGAAGAAGAATCAATAGAACGGTTATTTTTTTGACGAGGATGACATCATGATCTCGTTTCCTAGCTTTCCATTGAGTGTCGAGATTTCAACTTGTGATTTTCTATTTTGCATTGGTTACTTACTCCTTTCTTCAGTAATCTTATTTTTCTCGTTCAAATCTCTGTTCTATCGATAGCACAGCATCACTAGTTGATATCCAGTTGGTAATGCAAACGTTTGTAACCCGTCGGTCCGCGCCCCGCCCGGGGCAAATACGTTGGGTAAATAACCCTCCAACATCTACTATGTATGTTGGTATATGGTACAACACACGATTTTGTACCAGCTCCCTATGTGCCTGCAAGTGATTTTAGAAGACAGTTCTGTCTCTGTATTTTATTTATACATTTTCTTATTCCTCCATATCTCCAACATTTTCTTTCCATCCGGTTGTTGCTAAGAAAACCCACAATACAAAAGGCTACATGTGGTTCCCAATAAATGTTTCCAGACTTAGGCAATTAAAAAAATGCTGTGACAAAAATCTATACTAATAATAAACCTGAAGAATTTGTTTGTTTGTTTGAAGGCTCTGAAACTACTGCTCGGATTTGAAAAATTCTTATTGCATTTGATAGCCAAGCCGCGGCCGAGCAAAAAGAAAAATGTCCATAATAATTAGTGTTTTCTGTTTTTATAGTTTTAAGGTATTTTTTTTTGCTGTATTATTCTTATTATTTATTTATGATCAAGTAACAGAAAAGACTAATTATTTGGCACAAAGTTTCAAAAACAACACAAACATACAAGATATACAATTAAATTAAACTTATTCAAAATTCACATTATTATTCATACATTATTTGTCATAAAAAAACAAACACAATAATTACAATTTCGTAACCGGCACTGGAACAGCAACATGCCTGCCACAGCAATGGTAGACATTATAGTCCAGCCTGTTCGCGATCATTGCCAGGATAGCATTCTAATACACTTTTCTTTCTTCTTTCTAATGCGTGTAGCGATAAACATATTATTTAAAACATCATTCTGTCCCTGTCATCATCAAACGATTGACAGAAACAGAACGATATTCTAACTTCGTTAAGCGCTAAACGTAGAAGCAGCTAATCAGTTGTGGTGTAAGCGAGCCTTTCCCCTTTATTCGTGAATGTCGCTTAAAGTTAATTAGTGATTAGCGACTTTTTAACCATACATTTTTGACGTCTAAACGTCACTTGACTTTAATCATCGTTTATAAATGTTCAGTTGTTTTCTAAATAAGACTCTTTCGTCAAACTGCCGCTATACTAAACCCCAATCCATACCACACACACTGTCTCTAAGCCTATACTTAGCATATATACGTATTTACATGCGCCGACAGAGCCAACATCCCAGGGTTGAATTCGGCACGTCACACGAGACTCCAGTGGACGGAATGCGAAACGGCTGGCTGTTTGTTTGTGGGTGGATGGCTCTGGCGAAATTCCGCCTTTGTTGCTTACCCACCCGCGCGGAAGTAGGTGTTGGGCATGAGCGGTAGCGGGCTTTACCAACATACTGAGCTGATTCTTGATAATAAAGGAAATTTAAAAAAAAAATACAATGAAATGACACCACAACCAGGTTAAGTTATTTCAACGTGTGCTACGTTTCATTTGACGTTTCACCAATCTGTATCCGCTATCCTTCAATTAAAGTCAGTTAAATAAATTGTTAAGCTAATTTACTAACAACTTTAATTGTCCGTTTATTCAAATCACAACTAACATTCTTTGTCAGTTCAAGTTGGAAACGGCTATAAGACGACAAATTCACGTAGGGTGTCAATTCACCTAACAATTAATTTCCAAAACTGTACTATACTTACATATTTTTTATTTATTTATTTCTTAAAATCTTAATACAAAGAATCTTTCGCATATAAGTTACCGCAACCTCTCATATGTTAAACCACATCAAGAGTTAGAATTTGGTGGGCAATAGGTACATACTCGTACAAGGCTTTGTTACCCTTACATAATGTATTCAGTCGTGGACTTGTCTGCAAGCTGTGTACATAGCTACGTATGTACTTTAGGTACTATGTACGCCGCGGTTCGGCTTATATAATAATTCATTGCTTTGTTGTATTATAAACACACTGTATTGCATATTAAGCTAGTTTGTAGCGCAGTAATGTTTCGAATTACGTTGGATCGTAAGGTTTCGCTTGGTAGGTGAAATTAATGGCAATTAGTGGCTCTAAATTCAGCATATTAAACTAATTTCATGAATATGGGTCCCTAACTAAAAGGGGTTAGGATTCACTGCGGCGCTAATTAAGCTGGTTGTAAGATACCTAAGCTAATCGGTGTTTAGAATGCTCGTTCTATTATTGAAGTATATTTCGTTCCTGGGCAAGTATGTGCCATACTTTTTGAGAGACGTCAAGCTCAACCCGCCATTTTCATCTGGGTCTGTCGAAAATGTCATATAGTTGGACGTTCCAAACACCACATAACTCAACACAAATACAAATACAAATAAATTCACACTTATTTCTAGAAAAAAACATTATATAAGACTACACAGATTATAAACGACATCACCGACCACGTCAGTGAAAAAACCTATGTCGGCCATCTTAGCACAATTTTCAACCAGATGCACATACCCACCTACCTATATGTTATTGTACAAATTACCGAACCTTTGTTCACCGCTTTCAAACAATAATCTACGTATTAATTTGCGACAAACAGCGTTCCCCTCCCCTACCGACATCAAAGGAACATCAAAATTACAGGAGACCCGTCATGTCGATAGTTTAGACGGTATGAGCAATTTCTGACATCTGACAAGCTCAGGGTATGTTGTGAATATTGGTCGATATTTTTGTAGGGAAACCTGGTATATAGAATGTGGAGATATCAATACTAAAATAATGAAAACACTGGCAATACTTATAAGAGTATATTGGGACTATAAAATAAATCCTGGCATCGAAATGAAAAAAAGTGTTTTTTTTTTCAAATAAAATAAATAGTAGTGATGACCGACTACAGGTTTTACCAGTCTTAGGGTTGATTTTTCATTCATCTGATAACGTTATTGGAGGAAAATTAGATACAAGCCTTTTACATTATTGCCTTATAGGTTTTGGTAAGCACAACTTAATTTTGTAAAGAAATGCAGTAGATTGGAAAAGTTTTCTTTTTTGAAGTCTAAAGCCACAATGATCATCATTTTGCTTATCCTTTTATAAAACGTGATGATTTTCGTAATTTTAGTATTAATACCGCTGGATGCGAGAAGCACAAAACCGGTCGAAGTGGCGGTGCTCGGGGGAGGCCTAGGTCCAGCAGTGGACGTCTTTCAGCTGAAATGATGATGATGAAGTACTTATCAAAGATGATTTAATAAACCAAATCTCCTCACAACATAACCCACTATTCTATAATCACTCGACATCCAACAACAGTAGCACGACAGTTGAAATCTCGAGCGGTTTCAATAATAACGCTTGTAGTGTTCAACTATTGCCCACAAAGTGAATTCCAATTGCTCTCAGAACTTTAGCATGCTAGTTACGTATGGGAATGACGAATGAACCGATGAAAGACTGCAGAGAGAGTATTATGTATTGAAAGTGTTGGTTGAAGTTTGAAGTCTTTTACGGGGTAATTGCGTGACACACTTACAGCAGCAATTGCTTTCATTTTGACAGTTTAACAACATTCATTGCGCTATTTACGTTGTTTAGCAGACAAAAATCTTCATCATTACTTTTTGTTTATTTTACAAGTGTTATTGTATTGTGTTTTACTTCATTAATTTTTTTTATTTTTATTTCCTAGTGTAAATTTTTTTTTTTTTTTAATTATATTTTACCTAACCTACTTAGTATGGATTTTTGTCACTTTGTAGTTTGTAAATTGTGCTGTACAACGCCTTGGGATTCAATTCTGTAATTTTGTGCATGAATCTTAAATAAATAAATAAATTAAAATAAAAAATGAAAAAAAAGACATTTGATTACAATGTCATTCTGATTGTGACTGAAAGTGTGTAACGCAATTAGGGTGCTGGTTGGTTCGAGGGGTGGAAGTTAGTTTTCGTTAATCATGAATTACGCCCAGGGTGTTGCTAAGCAAGAAAATGTGCCTTCAAACCCCGCTCATTGTATTTTTAGTTGAACCAATACAAAAAGTTTACCCCACTTCAAAGAATACACCAAAATATTTATAACAAGGTATAATCAAGTTCATGATAGCAACAATGATTCCCTCTCTCCTCTTTCTGTTTTTTTTCTCCTTCTCTTCGGTAAGTAGGTACTATCTGCCTTGAAGCCAGAATTTTGACACCGACCAAGGGAACACAGAAAAACTCGATACTAAATGTTTATTTTTGCAATGGCCATGTAGTACGAGTACCAATAGTTAATTTTCAATAAACACTACCTCTATACGGTACCTTAAGTAAATAAACATAACACACACACACACACACAACATAATGTGAGGCACCAACTAAATTGAGCACACGTAACGAACGGGGGGAGGCAGGGGTGAAATAGAAGCGTACCGAACTTGCTTAGATAATGTGCATACATTAAACTAAGACTAAACTAACGCGAGGCGTATCTTGATGAAGGAACTTCGGGATTCGCCCGCGGTCTAATTATAGGGGAGATTGGGCAAAAACTGCCTCTTTGATGTGTAGGATGTGGGGAAATTTAATTAAGACGTGTAAAGGATCGAAGTTTGTTGTTGGAAAAGATTAGTGGATAAGACAGAGTTGCCTAATTGGAAACTATAATTTAAGTAGGTACGTAAACAGTATGTGTGTATATCATCTACCTTATATATTTATGTATGTTTAATGTTTCATACTTAGATAGGTAGGTAGGATCTAAGTTCCTATCATATACATCGGTATATGTCGTGAGGAGTTTTGAGCATGGATGTAGATGGCTATAAGAGAGAGATGAAAAAGAGAGATGAAATGACTAAAAGGGGGTAGACACCCCCTTTTAGTCATTTCATCTTAGTCATATTAGTCATTTCATCTGTATTAGTCACGGAAGAAAAAGACATGTTGCCGGCACTAAATAAATTGGGATATTGGCAGGAGAATGACGACTTAGTTAAGCAGGTATAAAGACACCACTTTATAAGTACGACACAAATATTTCCTAGACAGTCGTGCTCATATATTAAGCTAGGCATTGACCTGAAAAAGATAAAAATATAACAAAGGACAGTTCGATTTCATAGTTTTATTTGTCACTGAAACGAGTGATATGTTGACAAACATGTGAGTAAAGCAACAATGTAGACGAATTTTACGTTTCTGAACTGAAAGTATGTATTTGTTACTGCGTGTTATTTTATGGTCATATGATATCTGTGTTGATATTATAAAATTTGCCTAGCATAGCCTAGTCTCTCAAAACGGTGAATGAAAACATCGTGAGGAAACCGGTATGTCCTAGAACCAAAAATTCGAAGATATGTTACATCCACCAACACGCACTGGGCCCGCGTGGTGAATTATGGCCCACTGACTCTTATAGAGAGGAGGTCTGTGTCCCAGCAGTGGAAACTTTATAGGCTGAATATGTATAGCCTAGGCTCGACAAAATCAAAATCAATAGTCATTTATTCAAACTTGGCTGAGAATCAGCACTTTTTGGACGTCAAAATGTCATGAGACAGTAGCCCAAAACGCAAGCCCTTCACCACTTCAAAGTCCCTTCTTTAGTTGAGCAGAAGAACTCTCTAGCAGTAAAAAGAGAAACATCAAACTTAGTTTAGAAAAAAAATTCATTGAAATCTATCGTTGATCACACATTTTCATTAAGCACTGTGATTTAATTCAGAAATGATTCTTTAAAACTACAAAATCTAACCCCAAAATCATCCACACCAGCTTAAAACCGTATCTTTACGGGATATCCGTCCCGGATCCGGGTACCCGGCGTATTTACCCAGGCTGATCCGGCTTATACCCGGTAAGTCTGTTCGCCCATACATTGACGGCAAACCGGGCTACCCATCTTTTACATTTTAAAATTTGTAAATATTGGCTGGGGAGAAATTAAATTATGGGAAAGGGTTGAATCAGATTTTTATGTTTTAAGTAGGAAAATGAGTTCTTATAAGATGCCATTTGGTGAATTAGAAATAATATCTATGATTAATAACGAAAACTAATAGGGGTCTGTACTTTAATGGTTTTGTTTGTTTCGTTATCTAAACTAATAATTATAAAGAGTAAATATTAGATTTCTTGTATGTTTGTTTGTTACTCTTTCAAATTAATACGGCTGAACGGATTTCGATTAAATTTGGCACGTGACTACACCATCACGTGGATTAGGACATATGATAGTTTTTATCTCGGTATTCCTACGGGATCGAGACTTATGCGGGTGAAACCGCGGGATGTAGCTAGTACTAGATATAGCGAATTATGTGCCTTTCTAGTATTTATATTTGATATCGGACTTGATTTAAACAATGGAAATCAGCTTTATTATTATGTCAATATATACCAACGTATTTCAAGAGCATTCAAGATTTCATGGGAAACTCAAACTCAAAGGATTCATTTCAAGAGAGAGTGCACCTGTGCCTGAGCACATGTTTGTGCATCAGAATATCTCCCGCGCCGAAGGCCGATATCAGTCTGAGGTACCAATGGAGAAGAACAGGCAAGAAACTCCATAAAGAAGAGAGTCTAAAGTCTTGACCATACTGCAGCAAAAGCTGCAGAAAACCAGCATTAGAACTAAATATAAGTGATAAATGTGTCTCTTATACTACTACAAGTATCACAAGACATTTCACAAACATGACATTTCCTTAAAACAGAAATATCCAACGGCAATATTTATCGTCGAATTACCATTCGACATGTTTTCAATATGTTATCTTTTCCCTATGTACTACATATCAAGTCTTTTAGGTACACATACAACAAATACTAAAGCTAAGAGCATTGAAAAGGAATATACCTAGTGTTTCTTATCAATCATATTTTGGCACAATTCGTCTTGTATTAGGTAGTGTAGTGTCGTAAGCAGAGATAATGGAATGTCGTTTCTTCCTGAGCGCACCGTTTCTCATGCTGATAGAATATTCTGGATATCGAGGTACTGAGATTTATATTTTTACTGGTTTGGTAACATAGGTTACAAAGATTTTTATAAAGTACTTGCTGCGCCCCGCGGTTTCACCCGCATAAGTTTCGATCCCGTGGGAATATCGGGATAAAAAGTATTCTATGTGCTAATCCTGGTTATAAACCATCTGTGTGCGAAATTGCATCCAAATCCGTTCAGTAGTTTTTGCGTGAAAGAGTAACAAACATCCATCCATCCATCCATACAAACTTTCGCGTTTATAATATTACATTGTTCGATAGTAGGAATACATGAAACTTTTTCGTCAGGCAAAACACTTATAGACCTTTGTGTCCAAATCCTAGATATAGTACCCTCCATTCCTTTTACTTTTTTCGATTATATCCTTCACACACAACAACAACACCGTCCTAAACTTATGATGGTCACCTTTCACATTTATCTTTGTTTTCTTTTTGTGTTTGTGTGCTTTTTTTTTCTTTATGCATCACGTGTATGCAGCCTATAATGTATGTTCCCACTGCTGGGACACAGGCCTCCTCTTGGTGTCAGGGAATGGACCGTAATCCACTTAAAATAACGCGGGCCCAGTATGCGTCACGTTTAGTGCAAATAAATGTATTTTCTTTCTTTCTTTCTGTAACTTTTCAGCCTTAAAACTTCATTAAAAATAAAAACAAAAAAAATATCACAGTTGTGATTATTTTTTTGATCTTATTTGAATTTGGAACATACGAAACATTCGAACTACGAATAGCAACTCTTAATCATAACCCCCTAATTACTGGCTCGTGGTTTACGCTGCAGTAAAAGTTGGGCAGTTATCGCGGAGGCAGGTGAGTTATGCCAGGTTACATGGCAAGTACGTAAGTTGGGTACAACGGCGACAGCTTGGATGCATGGCTGTAGTTTTTGGCACGTCGGCTGGAGAGGGTTAATATGGGTCTGTTTTGTTGGTGTATTGTGACGTATGTGAAGTATTTATTTTAAATGTCATGGTTTTGTTTTGATTAAGATATAGTGAGTAACTCATCATAATCTGCCTAGCTTTTTCCCAACTATGTTGGGGTCGGCTTCCAGTCGAACCGGATGCAGCTGAATACCAGTATTTTACAGGGAGCGACTGCCTATCTATCTAACCCCCACAACCCAGTTACTGGGTAATACGATACCCCTTGGTAAGACCCTCTTTCCTTGGTCTTTGGTATTGAGTAACTATAATCACACTAATATTATAAAGGCGAAAGTTTGTGAGTGAATGTGTGTATGTTTGTATGTTTATTACTTCTTCACGCTCAAACGGCTGCACCAATTTTGATGAAATTTGGTATGGACGTAGCTGACACCCTGGATTTACACATACTTTTTACCCCGATATTCCCACGCGATCGAAACTTATGCGGGTGAAACCTACGTTTTTATTTAAATAAAAACGTAGAAACTAAATCATAACTTGCAATACGATATTATGACTGGCTTCTTCTTATAAAGAAGCAGTACTTACTTAGTAAAAACTTTTAAACGCGTTTCAAACAACCCGAATGTATAGGTATTTGATTATGCATTTTCAAGTCTATTTATTACTTATTCTTGATTAAACCGTATACTTACATACAACGCAAACCCAACAGCAAACAGCATTAGCTATCCGATACAACATGGAACTCACTACACCATACCAAAGACAAATAAACAAACATTCGCGGCAAACGATCACATGTCTCCTACAAGACAAATAGGTACTTCTTACCCCATACCACCCCCTTCTCCCCTTTAACCCCGTCCATCTTGAAACGGTGACAGTTGGTATTCACCTGCGGGGAAGCCGGGGAACAGCGCCCCGACAGTAAATTCTCCCGGAATGTCGGTGCTGTGTATTTAAGCTTAAATTGAGTAGTACCTAGCTGTTCAGGTAATAAAGTACACTGTGATTGGATGTAATGTTAACCATTTTCGAGTTTTGGAGAGTAATCTTTGAAAGGTGAAGGAAAAACTTCTTGAGGAAGCTAGAATAAAAATTCGAAGACATGTGTCATCTACCAACTCGCATTGGGCTCGTGTGGCGGATTACAGTCCACACTCTCTTTAAAAAAGGACGCCTGTGTCCTAGCAGTGGGAACATTGTAGGATGATTACCTATGCTATGCTGATCTTTTCTTTTATTAGACGATTTTCGATCAAACTAAAAGCATTTATTTCAATTAAACCAATTACAGGCACTTTTGAATCGTCACGGAGTAAGTAGGTCAATCAGAAATGTGAAGCTAGTTGCCCATTCCAAAGAGTAGTAGGTTCCTATGGAGAAGAATGGGCAAGATACTCTATGGACACTATTTTACACGCTTTTTTTTTCAGAAATCAGAGGTAGTATAAATATCTTATCTCTGATTTTGCACCACTCTCCAAATCACAGTAATCTTTATTTTCTTGACAGTAAGGTTCCTACAACTGTCAAGTCTATCAAAACCACAGTGATCTTTATTGTTTTTGTAATAAAGTTACTGTTGGGTTGCAGTTATCAAAGGTAAAACAACTGTGAATGGACTGTAGTATGGTGGTCGTTTATCATTAATTCACTATGACCACTCAATGATTCCTTACTTCGAAACCACGTTAATTTCTTAGCTAATCACGCCAAGCTCTCTTTCATTTCGCGCGGTTTCGTTCATTGTGTCATAGAGAATAAGGTCCCAGAGCTCTTTTGCCTTGAAGTGGACTGTTAACCGGTATTAGGTATAAATTCTTCTAATTTTTCAAATAAGGTTTTTTTTTTTGTAATGAGATTTTCAATACCGCTAGGATTCTAATGAGAGAATTAGAATACGTGATTCTAATTGGACGACTGAAAGAACACAGTGACATCTATTGTCGAATAGAATCGTTATTGGAAATCGAATTTTGATTCATGTTCGCGAAGGTAGAGGGCACTGCATTGCCCTTAACATTATGCTTTCGGAATGATTTTTATACCACCAATAAATTGCCTATGTAAAACCCAGTTCATGGTTTAAATATAATGTGAAAATGTAAGTCATAAAATACTACAATTTAGGTTTTAATTTTAATTCAATAACTTTGAACGACAACGCCTACGATGCTACGGCGTAGCACATCGCTGTAGCTACAACTATTTTACTAAAGCATTGAAATACACAAATAAAAAAAAATAAAACTTATTACCTACAACATACACATAGCTCAAAAAATAAAGCCAGCAACACACTACTACATATTCCTATTACCCAAAGCTCTCGATGCGTGTACCTCTCTAAGTCCTTGGGGGGTATACTCCCCACGGTCTAGTGGTTTTCCATCAGCGGTGATTGATAAGCCGCGCCCCGTGAGATTGTCGTTACGTGGTCGTCTCGTGATGCCTTAGTAAGGATAAGACGGGAGGTATTGTTTGAGCGCTGAGGAGAAATAAGTTGGCTGGTAGGACGTTTTCTGTGATTTGATTTTGTATTAAATGTCGGTGGTTATAATATTGTATGCTTGTTAAAGATGTTACTGTAGGTCAGCCATTTTGTTTTATTCACTTTTATTATAGTTAGTGCATATACAATATTCTATAGAGATGTTGCTCTAAGGAATAATGTAACAATGAATACAATAATATCCTATTCTTATAATAGACAGATTTTACATGAGTTTTTTTTTTTTAATAGTGGTCTGTCCGTCTCTCTATGTACCTTTTGAACCCAGAATGTATTTATTGCGAGCATATTTATAACCCATTTTCTGTCTCGTAACTAACATCGTTTGAAAAGTTTCTCTAGAGCCAGTTGTACCAAATTTAAATAAATCCTGCACAAAGTAGTCCACATAACGAATAGAACACGTATCCACTAAAGCTTACCTCTAACATTATTGATGACTAAAACAACCCTCCCCCTCTGAGGGCCGCGTGGACCCAAATGCGAAGTGGGGTCAAACGCTAACGTTTACTTGCTGTTCCAAAGTCCAAGATCTTAAAGTTTTAACACAATTGAAAGTAGACTATATGTAGTAGAAGTTAGAGTTGCTTTTTGAATATTCATTCTTGTCCTTAAAGTCCCAAGTCGACGCTAAACTAAGAGGGTGTTAGAGGGTTAAACCCCCCAGGTGGCTGGGCAATTTTACCACGTTAGGCAGTGACGGTCGCCTGTAATTTTGGGCCTAATGCGACTATTCCTATTTCAAGTTACCCCTCGAGCTTAAGTATGGGCCTGACGCGGGAGATAAGGCTCCCTATATACCTTATAAGCTGTATACTTGATAGGTGTAGTGAACAGTTAAATGGGACGTAAGTGTGGGTACTTCTGGCGATGGCTGCTGATAAGGGTTGAATGTGTTTGACGGCGGTTTTGGATATGTTGTGTAACCGTAGAAGTGGCGGAACATTTTTCGATAGAAAATTCTTAGCAATCTCTCTATTTGAAAGAGCGTGACATTAAAAGGTGTATTTGTGAGGAAACTAATGTATTTAATACGTAATAAGCCAGATAACCCGGACAACACTAGAGTGAAATTGTTTGAACTCAAGAATAAATCTTTGTTCTCGCGTGGTACACCGTGTGCGCCGGTAAGCGAGCGTGCCTGCTGCAGATGTAAGGCTCATCTAGATTCTAACATAACTTCCTAGACGACGCGGGTGCGCTCAAGACAGAGTCATTTATGTTTAGTTTCATCTATAAATAGCCAGTGACGAAACAGATACGAATATGTGATTTATCTCACAATTACAATTTGACTAATTTTAATAGGTTTAGCATTGCATCAAGCATGAAAAATAACAAAACATAGTATTGATGAAGTTTTTCGTTATGTTCTTCCTTTAGATTCCTTGTCTTTTGAAAGTAGTGGTATAATAAATATAATTTATTTTGGTACTTAAAGGTTTTGTAGTACATGAGGGACTTACAAAGTATCCATTATTAATTACATGGTGTAGGTACAACGGGACATACTTTTCTTTAGGTATAAAGTATTTGAAAAATGTTAGCCTGTTGACATCGTTTGAACCTTGAAAACTGTACGGAAATCCGGTCGCTACTTCGGTTCAAAGTTTCTTTTATGAAGGTATTTATTTTACACTACATTTGCGCGAAGTAAAATTGAAGGTCGCATCTGAATCAGATGGTTAAATGTATCCATATTTATTGTATGTAAAAACCAATTGATTAAATAGTCATTAAAAACAAAGTCTTTAACATTAAGTAGACACAGTAGTACCCCAGTCAAGATCGGAAAGTTTATTATGTAATACAATTATTTTACTCCTCAATCAATGTTGCCAGCTATTTGGAGACGTCACAAGTTGACGGCGATATGACCTACTGACTAGACTATTTATCGATATTTTTGTAGAGAGTATTATTTTCTTTTTCAGTTTACATACAGTGAATATAAATTTTCTGCGTAATTATACAAGAAATAGCTCGTCAATACGAAACTCCTCACACACGAACCAAACCCCTGATAATTACGGTCCCCGCTAGTTCTAAACAAAGAAAAAGGCACACACAAATAGGTGGCACCCGACGCGAATATAAATCGCCGCTGTAAAACTTTGTGCGTCTTAATTAATTGCGTTCGAATTACGTGGGGACGTAGACGCCTTGTTTTGTGTACCCCTTTACACTGATAGACCTGAATGTCGTAGATTTATAGTTTATGACGTTACGTACGGTAAAGGTTTAAAGAAGTTTAAGTATAGCTTTCCGAAATACGTCTTGCTGAAGTTCTATACCTTTTATACACTACTTTGAGCAGTGGAGTCCCAGTGGTAACGACCCCGACTTACGAGTTGTAGGTCGTAGGTTCGAACCCAGACAGGCGCTTTATTTTGTGTAAATTACTTCAACTACTGCTCTCAAAACGGTGAAGGAAAACATCGTGAGGAAACAGGCATGTCCTAGAACCGATGAATTCGAAGAAATGTGACACCTAGCAACCCGCACTGAGCCCGCGTGGTAGATTATAATAATAATAATAATGGCTCGCGAGGTTGTTGACATGTGGGATGTGGACTCAGCGATCATTGTGCCGATAGTCGTGACAGCCAATGGCTTGATAGCCAAGAGCCTCGACCAACACCTGAGGAGGCTCTCGTTGGGCAGCTGGATCAAGGGCTTGATTCAGAAAGCGGTACTTCTGGACACGGCTCGCATTGTCAGGAGGTTCCTCTCTCTGGAGCCCTGACCGCCGGTAGCTTGGACCCTGTTCCCGATACCGGTGGGCTACTATTTTTTATATTTTTAAATGTTTTTTTTATCTTTTTGTTTATAAAAATATTTAAAAATATAATCTGTAAGTAAGTAAATGAAATAAAGGAAATAATAATAAACAATATTACAATAAACTTTTACCAAAAACTGCCGAACCGGAGGTGACATCTGTCATGTCACCTCCGCTAAAACACGAAAAAATATCGTAACAGAACGTGAAAATGTTGACAAGATCAGCCGCACGACGTGCACGCCTACCATCACCGGACTCTTCGCTCAGCTCCGCCTCGCCGCCGCCGGTACCCAGCCCCACTGTGAGCGCTGTGACGACACCGGCCGCGGTAGTTGCGTCGAGCTCGAGCGACGAGTATTTCTCCCCGCCCACGACACCACCACCTGCTCGTCGACGGGGAGGACGCCGGCCGCCGGACGGTTTAGGACCTCGAGGCCCACTGGCCTCTGATAGGGTCCCAGCTCCCGGCGGAAGTGTGCAGCGCATGAGATGGACACGATCCATTAATGAAAATGTCATGCGCTCATACTATGGGGCTACAGAGGGAGGAAACAATCTGACCGCGTACCGTGTTCGGATGCTCTCTCTTTTTCAGGTGCTTGAGCCAGCTGTCAACGTTTCGGCACAACGACTATCGGATCAGGTGCGGGTTATTCAGCGTAATCATATGTTAGATGACACTGTACTTGATCGCCTGCGAAGTGAAATGCAAAGTAGCCATGTCATCGCCCCCCAGTCGCAGACTGCTGCAGTACTACCGCAGTCTAATACTAGCCATGCTGACGAAGGGAGTAATGACAGGGCTACAAATGTAAGTATCCAGTGCAATGAGGAATTGAGGAATGCTTTGGAGGGTGCGATTCGGGAATATCGGTTCATGTCGCCCGAACTTAGACCACGCTTACCTCGTTTGCCCATGCATAACAAAAATAGGGCGCTGGTGGCGGTTCTGGATGCGCAGTTGTCAAGTCATTTTGACGCCTGCGAAGACCTCACCGATACTCACTCAATTCTGTACTGCGCGGCTGTAGCGGCATGTCGTGTAGCTCACGTCAAATTTGACAGTGACTCTAGAGCTACACGACTGAAACCAGCCATACCAGCTTGGCAGTGCAGAATTGAGCGTCGTATTGGTGGGGCCAGAGCGCTCATCGGCAAACTAATCTGCTTCAGAGAGGGCAATACTCGCCCTAGAGTGATGCGCTTTGTGAGGCGGGCGTTCTTGGGGACTGATATTAGTTCTCAAGATTATTTGTCCCGCGTCACAGAGCGTATCGACTTCCTGAAGCAGAAAGTGTATGCATGGGCAAACCGTATTCGTCGGTATAAGCGGCGAGTAGAGCGATACACTCAGAATCGCACCTTCCAGAGCGATGAAAGGTGGGTTTATAGGGGTTGGGAGCGACCGGACCAAAGTGTGGCTGACACGTGCCTACCGGATGATGATGCCATGTGTTCCTTTTGGCGTAGTATCTGGTCGGCGCCTGTCAGTCACACCGAAGGTGATTGGACTGGGAAGATCGAGCGAGCGTGCGAACTAATACCAGAAATGGGGGCTATTACCATCTGCCCCCAAGATGTTGCTCGTGCAGTCCGTCCGTTACCTAACTGGAAATCTCCAGGGCCGGACGGGCTGCACAACTTTTGGATAAAGTGGTTCCAAAGGTCGCACGCCCCCTTGGCAGCCCAGTTCCAGTCAGCCTTAGAGTCAGGGTTGCTGCCCCAGTTTATAACGACAGGAATAACCCACCTGCTCCATAAATCAGGTAGTACCGCGGATCCCAAAAATTATAGACCGATCACTTGTCTACCAACGATCTATAAAGTTCTTACATCCATTTTGAGAGCTAAAATTAATAAACATATAGACAGCAACTCCATCATGTCTGTCTCTCAAAATGGATGTAGGAACGGGTCCCGCGGTACTAAGGAGCTCCTCCTCATTGATATGGCCATTAGCCAACAGGTTCGTCGTTCCCGAAAGGATCTGTCGACATGTTGGATAGATTATAAGAAGGCCTATGACTCGGTGCCACATACATGGCTCATGAGGGTGCTGGAGTTGTATAAAGTAGATACAACTCTGCGCACCTTCCTAATGACGTGTATGGGGCAATGGAGGACGGTCCTTCGCTATCCAGGATGTCGAAATATCCAGAGGAATAGCGAGCCGATAAGGATCGAGCGAGGCATATTCCAGGGCGACAGTTTGAGTCCGCTTTGGTTCTGCTTAGCCTTGAATCCTCTAAGCACGCTGCTGGATGATTCAGGTCTAGGCTACCGGCTGAGGAGAGGTGGTCAGGTTATATCTCACCTCCTCTACATGGATGACCTAAAACTCTTTGCCCCCAACAATTTGCAACTGATGAAGCTACTGAAAATTACTGAAACTTTCAGTAGCGCCATCAGGATGGAATTTGGTGTGGACAAATGTGCGGTCATGCATGTAAAGCGAGGGGAGATTGTGGAATCCGTGGGAACCCAACTCTCGGATTTCACAAACCTTAGAGCCCTCTCCGCAGCCGAAACCTACAAGTATTTGGGTATGTCGGAAGCATTGGGCATCAATGTTACTGACATGAAGCAATCGTTGAAGGAGCGCTTCTTTGGCCGTCTGAAAAAAGTATTTAATAGTCTTTTATCAGGCGGAAACAAGGTGCGCGCCTTCAATAGTTGGGTCATGCCGGTTTTGATGTACTCTTTCGGCATACTCAAATGGACTCAGACCGAACTCGAGGCCCTGGATAGGAGGGTCCGGACGCTGTTGACTGCAAATCGAATGCATCACCCACGGTCATCGGTAATGAGGCTGTATATCCCGCGAAAGTGTGGAGGTCGAGGCTTTTTAAACGCTAAGACCCTCCACAATCGCGAGATATGCAGTCTCAGGGAATATTTCCTAGAAACCGACGTGGGGATGCATCGAGATGTAGTCGCGGTGGACAAGGGCCTCACCCCGCTCTCCTTGGCTAAAGAGAACTGGCGCAAGCCAGTAGTGCTTGATACTAATGATCGCATGGAAGTATGGCAGAGTAAGGAGCTTCACGGACGCTTTTACCGGGCCCTACATGGACCCGATGTAGATCTATTAGCGTCCGTAGCCTGGCTGCGTTTCGGTGACCTCTTTGGAGAAACCGAAGGTTTTGTCTGTGCAATTATGGACGAAGTTATGATGACGAACAATTACCGGAGATATATTGTGAAAGACGGCACGGTTGACATCTGTCGGGCATGCCACCGGCCGGGAGAATCAATCAGGCATATTATCTCCGGGTGTTCTCGTCTAGCTAACGGAGAGTACTTGCATAGACACAACCTTGTAGCCAGGATAATCCATCAGCAACTTGCTCTGAAATACAGCCTTGTGGAATCTGAGGTCCCGTACTACAGGTATGTGCCCGACCCAGTTCTCGAAAATGGAAATATCACATTGTACTGGGATCGATCCATCATCACTGACAGGACTATTGTTGCCAATAAGCCTGATATAGTGGTGGTGGATCGATCAGAGCGGCGCGCAATGATTGTTGACATAACCGTCCCGCATGATGAGAACCTTGTGAAAGCCGAGAAAGATAAACAAATCAAGTATCTTGACTTGGCTCGCGAGGTTGTCGACATGTGGGATGTGGACTCAGCAATCATTGTGCCGATAGTCGTGTCAGCCAATGGGTTAATAGCCAAGAGCCTCGACCAACACCTGAGGAGGCTCTCGTTGGGCAGCTGGATCAAGGGCTTGATTCAGAAAGCGGTACTTCTGGACACGGCTCGCATTGTCAGGAGATTCCTCTCTCTGGAGCCCTGACCGCCGGTAGCTTGGACCCTGTTCCCGATACCGGTGGGCTACTATTTTTTATATTTTTAAATGTTTTTTTTTATCTTTTTGTTTATAAAAATATTTAAAAATATAATTTGTAAGTATGTTAATGAAATAAAGGAAATAATAATAATCTTTATTGATTCAGACTACAATGGTCGCTACTTGGTGGCTACACCAATGGTGTTAGTAACAAAGATAGCTAGATTAAGATAGATTATAGCCCACTCCCTCTCAAATAGAGGCCTGTGTGCCAGCAGTAGGCACGTTATGGGCTGATTACTACTTAACTTAGTCGATGTTAGAGTCTAAGTTCAAAGTACCCCAGTACCCCCCCCCCCCCCTTTCGCCCTCGGCCTTATGGCCTCGTATAGGACTTTTCTGTTTCATTTTTATTTTTGTTACTTTTTTTTTATGTAATTTGTTTTTTTTATTTTTGATTGTGTTTAGTTTTATAATCTTCCTGTACGAGTCGCAATAAATACTTTTTATTTTCTTTTCTTTTTTTCTTTTAAAGTCATCTATAAATAAAGAGTGAAAAATTAAAAGGGTTCTCTCTCCTTATCATTTGAAACTCACCCCAATTAGGGGAAACGATCACCTGAACTAAAAGTAGAAACAATAAAAACATTAATATAACATTGCCTATATCAAACCAAAAGTAAAATTAGTAACAATAAAACTCCGCAAAAGTAAAAAATAAAACTCCGCTTCCCCCACAAAGTTATATTTCCCCATTGTTACCAGTCCACCTGCCCACACAACAATCACCACACCTCAATGTCTGACAAAAACCAAAAATTAAACAACGTCCTTTGTTGGCGAAAACGCTAAATTGAGGAAATTTCCATCCATTCTCCAGCCAGGCGTCATCCGCGCCTAAACCCCGCTTCAATTTCAATAGCACCCCCTACATACTCCCTACACCCTTTAGGACGCCCCCACACCTATAGCCATCCCTCTCTATCATCCGTTTATCTTTTGAGGGAGACAGGGATGGAGCTACCTACAGGGCCGGTCCGAAAGTTAGACATATATTATTGTATTATACGATCGTAGGTGGCGCGGGGGTGAAGATTGATGCCACGGGGCGGCGGGGGGGTAGTTTCGGCAACCCTATGGCTACGTAACGAAATTTGCGTCACGCACGTCTGTGTGCGTCGGGGTATAACATGGCCTCATATTTCACGTGGAGGAAATTAGATGGAGGAATTAATTTTCAAGTTTTCAATATACCTAGAGAGGAAAAATTGGCTTAGCCCGTATGCTTATTCTTATGGCTTCGTCGCCAAATTAAAGGCAGGTAAGGCTTCAGCCATTCATTTCGTCCCTTTTGATGATGCATGGAAATTACTTTTGGACTTAGTCGTTTGTCGTTTGTTGTACTTTGTGGGTAGGGCGTTTTGACGTGACTGATTTGACAGTTTAATACAATTTTATTTACAGTTTACGTGATTAAGATTTTGGTTGGTGTGTTGAAGAGAGTTTGGAAAGTCTCCTTAGCTGGATCAGCCGGATTAAGCCATCACAGATTTTCACAGATACATTCAGGTTTTTTGGAACTTCATTGAATAGGTAGATAAACCATTTATTTGGCGCACACAAAAGACAGCACAACACACAAACAAAAGTACAATTAGATGATAACCAATTACCTACATGAATATAATATAAAAACAAGTTGCCGATATAAAAAGAAAAAAAAAACGTACATATCGAAGTAAAAGTGACACTATGACGAAAGCTTAAAATCAAATTAATAACGAAAAATACACAGTGCGGTGTGCGTCTCAAGGTTGAATGCCTTACCCTTATATAAGTAAAGTTTATGTTAATTTCAGAAATTTATTTTTAGAGTAGCTACCTACCTGAGTAGTAGTAACTACGCAGATATTTTTTTCATAAATTATGGAGATATTAATTATGGAGTTCTCCATAGGAAAATGAATAGATAATACTAGCTGCGCCACGTGGTTACACCCGCATAAGTGTCGATCCCGTGGGAATATCGGGATAAAAAGTTTCCTATGTATAGATGGGCAATCCAGCGGGTTTAAACCCGGCGCTTTGGTAAACACCCGATAAACACCCTATAAACACCCATAAACGCCCATAAACACCCATAAACTCCCAGAAAATTTGGGTGTTTACTGGGTGTTTACCAAAGCACCGGGTTTAAACCTAAACATCTATAATCCTTTGTGTTATTCTGATGTATAAGCTATATTAAACCGTAATTCTTAAACCGTAAACCGTATATTAATGTAAGGTTTCATTAAAATCCGTTTAGTAGTTTTTGCGTGAAAGAGTAACAAACATCCATCCATCATCCTCACAAACTTTCGCGTTTCTAATATTAGTAGTATCACATCTTTTAAATACCCTAAGGGCAGATTTTTCCAAGGTCAGATAATTTAATAAGGAATAGTTTTGAATTTTTGAGTTCTTCCATACAAAATCTGTCAGACGTAGATTTTATTCCACAAATAAAAATTATCTATCCATTGAAAAATCAGCCCTAAGAGTAGTAGTACCAATGTACCAATGTGTTGTGTGTGTGTGTGTGTGTGTATGTAGTGTAATAGCAATGTACAAATGAAAATAAAAATGTTCAATGTCCTGTTCCATGTTTTGTTATGTGACATTATTACATACAACTTCTGTAAAAGTAAAAAGTTCCATCGTCCGTCCACTTTGGTCCTTTGTGGTGTGATTGATGAATACAGAGTAACATTTTTAATACTTGTCAGATAAAACTTAGCTATTTGGATGACGTTTCTAATTTTATGTTCGTTGTAGAAACGTTTATCTGTAACAGTGGTTATCTATTAGGTACCTTTTATTTTTGTATTTATTTATATAGTTAGTTAGTCTTTTAATTTAGTACCTAGTGTAAATAGTTATGTTAAATATATCATAAAAGACTTCGATCACAATCTATTTATTTATTTATTTATATTTATATATACTTTATTGTACCTACACCACAAAAATACATAGCATAAAAAATACATTAAACACTACAAAATGGGCGATCACAATCTATTTTATTAAATGTCTATTACATGATATTTTGATACCTCATTTCAATACCTAAATAGTTATAATTAATGGTACTTTATAGAGAGGACTGAACAATAATTTGCTGTAGTTTACAGACACCACAGTTCGTATGCTATTATTAATTTATTTATTTGAAAGTAGGAGAACCAACAGCTGAACCAAATTAATAACAATTGTATAAGCGACACAGAGCCAATTACAGGTTCTTACGAGTAGAAACGGATAAGGTAGTAGAAATCTTAGGATCACTAAGTAACAAGCACGATAAAAATGCAAATAAAAGGAATTAAAATAAGCAATAAGCATTTGAACAGAAGAAAACTGCTGAAGCTAACAAATTTAAATCACCCAATATTACCTACTATTAAAATCAAGCCTTAAATACCTGGGTCTACATGAGTTCCCATAAAGCCATAACTGAGTAAAGAACTGCTGGAACTCTTGGTTTTTGATTGGGTATAAAAACTTGTTTTACTAATAAGTTACATGATACACTATTAGAACATAGGTACGCACGGCTACACATCAAGCTATACAAAACCAGTATAAGCTGCCTTCTGATTGTACGAAAAACCTATACAATGCGAGGTCAGCTAAAACTGGAAATGCATAGCTTGATGTGTAGCCGTGTGTACACATTAAACTACACTACACTATTATATAGCCTATGCTTCATTTATAGGTGGAAGTCGGAATACAATAATCTATCTCTTAACTAATTCATTTTCTAAAATATTGCAGCATCGCCATACAACGTGGCAATGCTGCCAGCCTTTTGGGCACGTTTCCTATTGACAGCGATGCGGACGAATTTTTTGAAGCCCTTTGATTATTTCCCTTCCTTTTTATATACCTACTTGTACATATTATTATTATTATTTTAACACTGTTAGCTTTTTAAATTATATAAATATTTTATAATAAATAAATAGCGGTCACCTTTTCTAAAATAAAAGTAGCCTAAGTTACTCTTTATAAAACCAGCTATCTGCAAGTTAAAGTCCCGTCAAACAAACAGACAGACAAGCAAAAATTTAAAAAAATATTTTTCTCTTTATTTTTACATTACAAACAGACACTTAAATTTTATTTATTTGTAGTATAGATGTATAGATATCAGCTTCAGTGATAACTAACGCTTTAGAATTGAATATAATAGAAGAAAAAAACGATCAGGGCACATTATTACCTGTTGCTATTATTACACATAAAAACAAAGTATTTACCAGTTATTTCACACATGTACCTATACAAAAAGGTGCTCAACCAAACGTTAGGTATACACCGATAGCCGGTCTAGTCTAGACCATTCCATTTTCTCCCTATCTTGTGTATTGAATAGCTTTTATGTTTCTCGTGTGGCTAAGTAACGTTCTGAATTGAAACGTAATGCTCCAAGCTAATGGAAAAAATGTATTCGCAAAATGTACCATTATGAAGGAAGGTTTGATAAAAACTATTCAGAAAGTGAAAAAAATTATTTGATTTTGATTGTTTTTTGAAGTGAAAAAGGATAGAACCAGGGGGTCTACTCCGAAGTGGTATCGGCTGAATGTTCGGCCGTTTCCTGCTACGAAGTTACTATTTGGTTCGGTCGGTCCCGATCCTACACTCCTACACTCTTTCGAATATTGACTATGGTCCCGACCCAACTGAGCCGATCCGAACTTTTTTCGCATTTTTCAATAATATTCGGTTCGGCCATGTTTCGGGCCGATTCGATCATTCGCACTTTGCACTTCGTAGTAGATCCCCTGTATTATAGGTTATTTTTTTTATGCAACCGTTAATCACAACACCTTGCTTACCAGCAATACACCACGCTCTGTTAAAAAACCGCAGCACCATTACAACAGAAAAAGAAACGATGAAGAAGAAGAACGAACGAACGATGAAGATGTTTCTTTTACTGCTGGGACACAGAAAAGAAATTAGAAAATGAATTATCTTCATTATTATTTTTTTCATGATTTTTTTCGCAATGTTGTAGGTAATTGTTATTAAAAGATCTATATATAGATGAGATCAGACATCATAAAAATCGGTCCAGCCGTTCTTGAGTTTTAAATGCTGTAACTAACCCGACTTTGTTTTATTTATATAGATAGATTGTATCTTTATTAACTACTAGATGTCATTTACATAGTTTATGTTACATTATATTATAAGCTAACATTTAATTTTTTTTTTGGAGCCTGTACTGTCCCACTGCTGGGCAAAGACCTCCCCCAAGTCCTTCCAGGAACTCCTTTCCTTTCCAGTATCATTATATCAGCCTATCCAACATCCACAAATAATCAAACTCTCGTCAAACAGCAGTACACGCAAATCACAACTACCAACATAACAAAAAGCATTCATCTTCTAAACGCAACCAACTTACAAACAAAAAATGGGGTAAACATTTTACTGAAAGGGCGATAATTTAAAGATGAACAAAAATGATATCGTTGAGTTCAAAGTCAGGAAACTCCATTGTACTAATTACGTGGCAGACGGCGTGCTTTCACTTTCGCCGCCGACTCGTTTTAATTATTTTTTTTTTCAACGTCTCGACGTCTGGCGGGAAACTCCGGGAAAAATTGACGATGACATTACGGTGGACGGAGTTTTTCTTTTTTTTTTTTTCGTTTTAGTGGATTTTTCTATTGGATTGCGTTGATTGTCGTGTTGGTAGTGGGGTATGAGAAATGTAGTGGTGGTTGGTTTTTTGTTTGATTGAAAATGATTTTTTTTATAAACGCCGTTTAATTTTAATGTCAAAAATATTCCATTTTGAATGTTGGCAACATAGCAAATAGCTGTCAAAAGTTTATTGTTTTGATTACTTTGTCAATTATTTTATTAGTTTTGATTACTTTTTCAATAAAATTAAATGATGAAATATCGCTGTGTAGTGCACTAAAATGTTGATATTAATTGCAACCATAACATTGGATTTGGTGTTAAAACACTCTAACCCTTTATAGCGCAGTTGAAACGATATTTATACAACGCTGTAATCACCCGACTAGTCCAGCTTTAAGGTTGCATTTTTATTGATAAAATCGCCCTTGAAGTTAGACTAGTCAACTACAAAATTTGTTTCTGCCCTATAAAGGACTAAGGTGTAAAATAATGCACCCGCTGAAATGTTTGCTTAACTGAAACAAAAAAAAAACCTTATATTATAATTTCACATTTCTCTAGGACCTTGGTAATGTGCAAAAAGCACTGAAAAAAAAAATGTACGTACTGCAAGTTTTTTTGATACTTCATGCCTCAAAAATAATTTTACTTCTGCAAGTCCTTACAAACTCCTGCAGCGTATCCCCTTGTTTCTCACGTCCGCTGTTAGCGAAGTTCGCTCGCTCAATCTTTGATACTTTCTTCTTGCATTTTTTAGCTTGCCTTATTAATGAAAAGTAGGTTACTAACTTGGTACGCTTTAAGAATGAAAGTTACGGCTACGTTGCCGTAGGTCGATGAACTTTCGCGAACAGCTGTCTTTTGTTTTTGTCATTCGCGACTTCGATGGCTTAGATTTTTTCTCATTTCGAATAAGGATCTTTAAGGACGGCAGCATAGAGGCTCGTGGCTTAGTAAAAAAAAAGCTGCACTGGTCGATCGATAGTTAAGCTACGCTTGCCGAGGTCAGTCCGTGGATGGGTGACCATACATTACATATCGAGACTTCTCCATGCCTCAGAAAGTACGTAGATCTTTGACAGTCGTTACGGGTAGTCTGAAGCCCGAAAGTTTGACAACCACAACCACCCAGTAACTGGGTTGTGAAGGTCAGACAGGCAGTCGCTCTATGTATAATACTGGTATTCAGCTGCTTGAGGTTAGACTTGAAACCCACCCCAACATGGTTGGGAAAAGGCTAGGCAGATGATGATGAAGCACCTTCGATAGTGTCTTGTTTATATTGAAAACGTCAAAATCCTCCAACATCACTAATTGTAACTAGGCTAAAGCTTTGGTTTCCTAGGGTTGCGGTGCCGTCATACTATAATGCCATAATAATCTGTCATTTTCACCAGTATTTGACATTGCATAGTCAGCCTATAATGTTCCCACTGCTGGGACACAGGCCTCCTCTCAATGAGGCCATAATTCACCACGCGGGCCCAGTGCGGGTTGGTGGATGTCACACGACTTCAAATTTTAGTTCTAGAACACGCCGGTTTCCTCACGATGTTTTCCTTCACCGTTTTGAGAGCAGTGGTGTTGAAATAATACACAAAGTAAAGTGCCTGCGAACCCGCGCTCTAGTGGGCCACCACTGCTGCTGTATTTGACATTATGAGGTGTCAAAAACGCTCTGTATTTTGAAAGCCCATATTGTGTGACCGTTCACCACTTTTTTAGGAGAACCCAAAGCTTTAGCCGTACCTTGAGAATGCAGTTACAATGCAACTGCCTGCTCAGTGCAGATATTGATTCTGCATTTTTCATTAACTAGTAGTCGGAGTGCTGAACTGTTGAACTGCTGACCTGTATACGTTACTAAAGCATTTATTTCTTTACTGAAATACTTCTGGGTCGGGTCTGTATGAGTTGGATACGGATACTATGTAATGGATCAACTCTTTATTTATTCCTAACGGTCCTTTGGTCCTTAGATTGGTCGCCGACTCTGGAAACGAAATAATTAAAATTAGATAAGTATTAATTTAGGTAAGAATAACATATTTTACAGAACATCACGCATGTAATTCTCAAAGGGTTAGGTAGAGGTGCACTTATAGTACACCCACATTTCGCCAGGTATATTTAACTAAATAATTAATTATGTTTTATTAATAGGTTTAATAGGTACGTAATAGATAATTTTCTATGTAATATGCCATGGCCTATTGCCATTGACTGGGCCCAAATCCAGACTCCGTAAGGTACTAACGGTTTTTACGTAGGTGAAAAAAAAAAGGTTTTGTTTACCTATTTTTGCCCAAACATTCAACTTCGCCATACAACGTGGCAATGCTGCCAGCCTTTTGGGCACTTTTCCTGTTGACGGCGATGCGGACGAATTTTTTGCTGACGATTCTTTTCCACTTGTTTTATATACACATACATGTACATATTTTTAATGATATTTTAAGTCTGTTAGCTTATATATTATGTAAATGTTTTAATAAAGTTGAAAACAGTGGAAAGAAAAAAAAAATACATTTTATATCTATATCAACTGCACGTAGAATAATTTATCAAACTGAATTACCATCCAAACTTTAACTACAACGATCATCATAAAAACTCATGCAAAAGTAAATACGTACAAACAACTCCTGCCAACCAAACCGTGCACTAACATCATTAATTATCTATTAAAAAATAATCCTTCTATACGTCACAACCCATTCGATGTGAGAGGACACGGGATTACCTGGACTAAAACCCATAAAAAATATGACAAACAAACAGTAGCACAATGGGTTACCCTGAATACAAGGTGGGTACGCTTTTTAGGGTTAGAAAAAAATGTGAATGAAGTTTTTCGTTCGTGTATCTCTTGATTTTTGTGTTCTTGTTGTGTGATGGTTAAATCTGGTATCTTAACTTTCTCTTTCCTGTGTTATCATAGCTACGAAAACAAAAATAAAATATTATCATTAGTAAAACTTTAAGTAAGTTTGTAAGCTAAATAAATAAGATATAAAAAATTAATCGAATAGTTGTTGTAACTCTTAATAAGATTATGGTGCATGCCTATAAGTGATGTATTTACAGAATATTGAAGACTCGTAATTAGCTATTGTCTACTATCCTTGCAAATATGATGTTGGTGTGCCTTGCTAAATAAATAAATAAGCAGTGGTCCCTGTAATATTAACTTTTTTTGAAGTGAAGTACGAGTAATTTTTGGGAGAATTCAATTACATTAAAATGTAACATACATTTTTATACATACAATAGAATTTTTAAGGATAAGTGCCAATAAAATATGCGTCGATATTTTTTATAATAAATCCGGGTCCATTTTGTGTAATTTTTCCGTTAACCCTCAAATGCTACCCCACAACTCTAGACCCTAAGGAAGTCCTTCACACATGCCTCAGGCAACGTGTCGACTAAATCTTCCTGAGAATGCATGCATAACAATAATCTTATAAAACTCTCCAATACATTTCTACTCGTATTACGTTCACAAAAAACTCTCTGGGTCACCCTTCCACTACTTGAGGGTGACGTTTTTTTATTCACACTTCCGTCAAAAACGCATATGCAAAAAGGACTGTTATTTTCTTTGATAAAGTATCGGAAATAATAATTATATGCATAATAGAACGGATTACAGGCCCCGGATTTTCTGTGTGTGACATTTTTTTTCTGTTCCCGTCACCTTGCCAGTGTCAGATGTTTTTTTAAACTTTTTACTCTTTGAATTTTAGATTTAATAATATGCGTTAGTGCAAGCTGTATGTTGCCGATATTTTACTAATTGATAAGCTGATTCATTGAAATATTTGACAGGGTTACATTTGTATTGAAAGGGTTTTGTTAACCTACCTATATTATGTAAATTATATTCCACTATTAGGTACAGAAATGGCTGAATAATAATTTGCGTTTATACAGGATCAAATTAAATCAGTTAGCGAAACTTCGTAGACGTGATGGGTATCGATATCTAAACATGATAAAACAAAACAAAAATTATTTTATGCTTTTTTTTCAGTCAACGACCGCTAGAAGTATGAGTTGAGGAAATCTGTTTTTTTTATTTGTATTTGTGTATCACGTCTGCGGAGTTTCGCCAACTAATTTAATTGAACCCTGTATTAAAAAGCATGTAATTCTAATAGACGGCTAACCCTCAAACGCTGTAGGTGTGAATCTGACATGCCGTACATTTTATAAAACACTTGAGCGCAATACTCGAGCCCCGCCAAGGCGCGGCAACAACAATGCAGCCCATCCAGTATCTCGGCATGCCACCTCTTGACTCCAATCAAGTAATTACTGCCCTACGGTCGAATACACCCTCGGTCCTTCAAATATTCAAAATGGCGGCTTGCTCTCCTTTCAATTTATGCAAGCGATAAAATCTGCTAGACCCGAAACGGCGTAATATTAAGAAGTGGTTCTATGTGTGCAGTGCTATTGCTGTACCAAGATTTGATTTGCTATATTGTGCTATTATTATTTAAAAATCAATAACGTTACTGCAATCCATAAAAACATTACACCCTTGACACACCGCATATCCCGAATAACAATAGGATGCAGATTCTGATTCTCTAAAGATAAATAATACATTTTGATTTATAATAGAAGTAAAAAAATACTCTTCATTATTGAGAATGCATAAATAGACCCTATTATTCGATATCGGGAAGTGCAAAATATGGGTGTAACTTTTTTATATCCGTTCAATACGTGTCAGTGAACGGGTTGACTTACGAGGGATGATTTTTTTAGTACTATCAAACGCATGGTACATTCAAAATAGTTCAAAAATATTTTACGGATGCATTCAACGGTGATTTGATTTATTCCAATGACATGCAGATATAAGAGTCCTCGTTAGATTTATTTGACTGCTGTTTTTCCATTGATATCGCGTTACGCATGATTGGTCATGTCGATTGGCAGTTAGTGTTTATTATTTGACGTTACAATGAGGGTGAAAGACAGGATATTAAATTTTAAAATAACCACCCGCATAACTGAACCTTTTTTGTACCCAAAGACCCAAACTAAAATAAAATGTAACTGTTAAACGCGCGAATTTTGTACGCGAATCCGAAGCTTAGAAACGCAAATGCAGCATTATCTAAATCCGGGCCTGATAAAGCCCCTAATCTACATAATAAAAAGGAGCGTCCGGAAACACAAATGCAGTGATAATGCCACAATGGCCGGGGAGACCGCGGCGCGCACCGGAAGGGTTACTATTGTCTGTACATACAACTCCAAATTAATGAGCGCCTGCAAAAAATGTTGCACAATCGCGACATACGATCTCTTGTCATGTTTCCCAAAGTGGAGCAGGTAGTCTGGTAAAGAAACGGTTAGAAGTTATACAACGGCTACTTAATTTCATCCGAGTTTCTTACTATGTTTATTAAACAAATCCAAATGTCTTAATTTTCGTCACATCGTATTCAAATGAAACACTTTTTAAAAAAGATTGTCTTTTTTTGCGGCGCTGTGCGTAGCTTAACATGGTTGTAACATGATTATTAAATCGTTATTATACTACTTTTTGTATTTTATCATCTTTCTGCGTTTCATCAAAAAGCTCAAAAAATTCAAGCAGATTATAATAAATCTGAATCCATAACTTATCAAAAAAATGTTACAAGTACTCTACGACATCAAACTTTGACAATCCCTGTTCAAATGTGTGCTACCTACTGATCTAATTTCCATGCGTGCGCGCAGAGGTAGCGAAGGGGTTAGATTTATTCACAGTTTCAATAGAGCTTGCATTTATTAACTTTTGCGTTCAACCAAGATTAGTTTGATTTTGACGTTTGTTGTGTTAAGTTGTTTTTCGTGATAGTGAGTGATGTGATTTCAGGAATATAACTGATAAGTGTAAAATTATGAGTTATCAGGTGTCAACTGTAAGCTGTGTAAGACAATTAGTTGTTAAGACATTTTAAAATTATTTTTTTAAGAATGATTAGTCAGCATACTAGGTACACATCAATATCTTTGGGGACTAAAAGATTCGGGCAAAAAAAATATCGATGTATCGATTCGCCATCTTTGTGTCTGTTTCTCATTTATTTGAAGTCGATGCAGCATGTCTTCTTCTATACCAATAGGCGTCATCTTTAGTATTCACCACCTTTCTAACTATTGTACTCAGTCCATCCAATATGCAAACTTCGTAACTAAAGTCTTTGAAAGTCTGTCGCAGTTAAAATCGGCGCCGGCGCTACCTGCTGATCTAATTTCTATGCGTACGCGCAGAGGTAGTGAAGGGGTTAGATTTATTCACAGTTCCAATAGAGCTTGAATTTATTAACTTTTGCGTTCAACCAAGATTAGTATGAATTTGAAGTTTGTTGTGTAAAGTTGTTTTTCATGTGTGATGTTATTTCAGTGAAATTAATTATCTAGTGTAAAATGACGAGATATCAGGTGTCAATTGTAAGATAATCAGCTGTTCGGTTTTTTTTTTTTGTATATCATTAGGAGTTTTTTTAATGATTGCTTTATGTATATACAAGGTATCGTTTGCATCCTCGTCAAATTCAAGAAGGTAACAATGTTACTGATTCTCGACACGAATCTATAATAAAATAAGTAGGTTTTTTTTTCTAATTTTCGGAAATCGGCATGTGTGGGACACGTATTTTAAAACGGGGCCTGTGTGAGACCGCACTGTAACTGCCCTTTTACACACATATAAAAACGCGGCCGCTTATACGATACCATAGTGCGATTCTGTTCTTTGAAAGTGGTGTATTCTGAAATACTGTCAAACTTAAATAACTAAAAAAACAAGTATGTATTCATTATTTACGTAATTTTATTTCATATTTAGGTATGTCTTTCATAACAGCCTCTTGAAATTTGACGAGGATGCAAAACAACAGCTTGTATACATAGGTTCGATACAAAGCCATTTTAGTAACTGAAGTGCTAAACTCGCAAAGAATTAAAAAATAACCCTTTCTATCGACTTATCGTAATTCTCTTGCCCTGCACATAATTTACCTAAAGTTGGTGCAGCCTGCCTTCTACTTTTATAAGTAGGTAAATCTCTATGTGTTCGCTTATCCCTTTCTAGCTACTTAGCTAGAAAGACTGAATCACAATCCATACTTCGATTAAGCAACGAAAATCTTTATTGCAGTTCTATCGGCGCCGGCGCCTGCGCTTCCAACTGACCTAATTTCTGTGTGCGCGCAGAGGTAGAGTTAGATTCATTCAACGTTTGCATTTATTAAGTATTGCGTTCAAATAAGATTAGTTTGATTTGCAATAGATAATGTGACTATAAATTGTCTTAAATGTAAGATCAAGATTTTGATTTTGTCATTTCGTTTCTGTTGAGATTTTAACAGTAAAAATATTTGTGGTAATAGTTAAAATATGAGAAACGTCACATGCAATTTTTTGAAATGCTTTTGCTGAAGCCATTTTTTTTGTTACCTAACTTTTGTTCCAAAGGGCTTATGGGCAAAGTTCTCCCCTTTTTCTTTCAAAACCTCCGTGTCTTGTGCGATATCTGGCCGTGCTGGCCGCAGGGCCACGGAGGTTGATAACGTTTGCAGAAACGTTATCATATATTTTCAAGCTATTATATTTTACTTAGTTACCCTATTAAAACCATGACGCTTAAACAATCATGATGGTCTTTCGATCTTCCCCGATGCAACAAACCTACCAAAAATAATATCTACGAAAGACTCCAGAAAACCACTTTCCCCTCTACCCACAAAATCAATTTCCCACACACAGCGAAAAACGGAAATTTACGATAAATATCGGCCAAACAACCTTTGCGACCCCATAACGGGGGTCTGTAGCTTTTATAGTCCTTATAGCCGTCGGCATATCAGTTTTTAGCACATCTCTCTAACGACCGCCTTATCCCCGAATAGCCGTGAGCTTTCAACGGATCCTGTGACGTCATAACACTCAGACATCGCCATTATATTTTACTTGTATGTATTTGACGTATATGTGAGGATAGGAGAGGCTGTTTGAGTTTTATGAGAAAACGTGCTGTTGATAAAGGTTAGGTAGAGTAGTAAGGTATACCTACATATTTTTCTAAACCATAGCTAAACATAACACAACATCACGCCGGTTTTCTCCGAAGGGTTAGGCAGAGGTGTACCTGTAATTGGTACCCACATTTCGCCAGTTATATTTTAACAATTTTCTCTCTATTTTTTTTTTTTTTTTTTATTTACTAGTCTGGAACATAATATGTACCATATTTTTGACCTGGGCGTTGATAGCTGCGCCACAGTTCTAACTTTTGTAGCTATCTTCGTTTCCTATTGTAATTTTGTGTCCTGATACTTGTTCCAAATAAACTTTTTATTATTATTATTATTAAGTCCCATGTAATGGGGGGCGAGCCTATTGTCGTCAACTGAGCACAAATCCAGATTCCGAGCTGCTACTGGGAAATTCCAGATGGAAAACCCCAATAACACTTTGTCCGACATGGGAATCGAACCCAGCGGGGTAACTGACCAACACACTAACAGTAGCAATTGCTTTCATTTCGACAGTTCAACAATATTCATTGCGTTATTTACACTGTTGAGCAGACAAGTTTTTCGAACATACAAAGCAATGGATTAGCAATATCATCTAAAATGATTCAGATTGTGATGTGTTTTAAGCTAATAGGGTGCAGGACCTCATGCTCAGCAGTAGTGCTTTGGACCGCTAGATCAACGTAGCAGTCTGAATAGCTAAACACTTGATGTATAAATGTATAAAAGACCAATTGGTCCTTGCATCCTATGGCCCCAAAATGATGGAGTCTGGTACCGTATTATGACAGTTGAATGCGATCATGATTCCAAGGTAAGAGAGAGTCGGAGCTACACATGACCGATAGCACCATCCCTTTTTCGCACTAGAATCATGACGGCTCCTGTTAATAGTTAGTGTGATTCAGGACAATCAAAACAAACTCCAAAGTAACTTTCGATGGCCCATAGAAGAAGCAGGCTGTCTCCTTCTAAATAAAGTTTGTCAGCCCGTAATTGTCCCTAAGAGAACACTTCACATGCTAAGGGTTTATGGTGTAATTAGTAGGCACACAAGTGAATATTCCCTCGGTCCCTGTTTACAAAGAACGTTGGAGGAACTTGAAGGTTGTTTAGGCAAAGATGTACCTACCAAATTGAAACTCATGTGGTAGAATTTGTTTCAGCGTTCAATACCTTTTAGCATTTAAGAAGGTACCTTTGTTTTAAAGTCAATTAGATCATTAACAGGCTACCTTATTCTATTAAGGGCTTATTTTTCCAACGCCTGATAACTTTATTCGAGTAATAATTTTGAAATTTTGACAGATGTTTCATATAAAAACTGTCAAGCGTCAATTTTATTCTTCAATTAAAAGTTATCTGGCGATGGAAAAATTAGCCTTTAAAGACATTTTTAATCTCAAATAACCGGGATTTGAAAAGTGAGTTGCCCTTAGCGACAACCATGAACCACAACACCTTTCATTAAATATTTGTTTAATAATAATGTTAGTGATTATATCTACAGCGGGCTAGTCATAGAACATCAGCCTCAATTTAGGGTACCTAATCATAATTCTACAGCCGACTTCTTTATAAAACGACTAAATCTAGGTACCCAAGAAAATGTAGGTCTTATAAATATTAGCCAAACTTATAACCTACAAACTGAAACGCTTCGCAAACTGATTTCTCCTGAAATTAATAACGTGTACGAGCACAGCACGTATTGTACCGTACGGTACATAAACCGTATCTGAAGGCTTAGGACGCCATTTCGCCGGGGCACTTCCTGTTAACATAAATCCACCCCTATTTTGGAGCGAACGCAAATGCTTTGGGAAAGGTATGAAGATGACTGTTGAGAATATTTTTTGGTAGTTACTATTCGATTTTTCTTAAGAAAATTAGTTTGATTTGCGATTAAATAAACTCGTTAGAACTGTTTTGGGAAAATATTGTAAACATCTCGTCTTTATTGAGCGCAGATAATATGAGGAAAACGTTTAACAAACTACCACGTCAAGATTAAAATAATAATGGTTAATATCTCGCCTTGTTAGTAGGTAACAAAACTGAGCGGCAACAGATCTTGTCTCGAAAGACCAAAACTGAAATAAAAAACTAAAATTAAAAACAATTAAATGTTCATTTAAAATCTTATGTGGGCTCCTTTTTTCAAAATGAATTCTTATCAGCGTCTCCTCCGCCTCCTTTGTTCCGCAAAGCCCAGCGCATAAACCAAACAAGTGCGTCCCAAGATGATGTTCGGCCGAAATATCCAATAACCATAGTTTTACGGGGGTCCCTTTCGTATAGAAAATCGATCATCACCCTCCCCGCACCCCTCACCCCTGATGGATTACGCCGTCATCCCGCGTGATGGAATAAAAAGAAAACATTAGACTCACCAGTTTCCTCGAGGGAAAGCCTTCCTCTAAGATATTTTTATTTTCCTGAAGGGGCACGTCAGGCCTGATTTTTGTTTAGACATTAATCTTTAATGTGTGTGTTGTGTGTGTTTTATGGATATTATATGAGTTGGATGCTGTTTGTTGGAAACGATGTCTTTGTTTTGTTTGTTGTAGTGGATGAGAATATACTTAGATATTACGATTGCTACTGTGGAGTCGTATAACTGTACTTTAGGACCAGATTAATACGAACACAGGGCAAAAGCTAATCACTACTATAATAATAAATTTTCTTTATTGACACAAAGAAAATTGACCTCTGTACCTGTTTTTTCTGTTCTATTTTTCTTGTCTGTTTATATATGTGTACATAAATGGTAAAATAAATAAATAAATAAAAACTGGTTACAGAAAAATTGAGAGATTGACTGGCTAGAGCTAGGTTAGAGTATTTCAGGAGCCGAAGCCGCTATGGTTTCTCCATTACTGATAAGAGCACTACATGGTTACCTGAATAGTGCCTGAAGTTCTGATTTGCTATATCTGTAACTTAACCCACGTTACATAATCACTAAGGTATAAAGATAAATTTCAACATGGTTTTTCAATTATTGAACAGGACACCACATTGGTACAGACGCCATCAGGTCAAGCTACCCGAAACTGTCAAATTTTCCCAATCAACTTTCAACCTTAATGCTTTAGCGATAAAGTTGAAAATCTATTGAGGAAATTTGACAGATTGTAGTAGCTTTGATGTGCTGGCGTCTGTACCTAAATACTGCCTGAAGCTACGAATAGTCACATTCTAGAATTTTAAATACATTTTAGAATGTAACTATTCGTAACTTCAGGCATTATTCAGGTAACCATGTAGTGCTCTGTTCCTTATCTAGTAAAAAACTCTTTCAGTAATCAAAAACAACCATCCAGTAACAGGCTTCCATCTCACGAAAAATATTCAACCATTTCAAAATCTAATGTCCAACGTACATAGCAGGCGGTACATAGCCAGAGGCGGGGTGTCACCCCAGATACAGGGTGATTTACCTCGGGTCTACGAAACCCTTATCGGGCCTCGTTATGACCATGTGAGGGTGAAGTTATTGTACGGCTAAAGAGGGAGGGAGGGCAAGGAGGTTCGCTTCAAGACGAGCACTTCGAAGGGACATAATATGTTATTATTTTTAGAGTGCAAGATGTGATGTTTGTTTTCGATTTTCTTTCCTTTTTGAAGATGTGTGGTATTTATCGTGAGCGGTTAGGACAGAAAACTCATTGTTCTGTTCAATCGATTTTCAAATTTTACAAAGAATAATTATTCATACTGCACATACAAAACGCACATTACAAATAAAAAAAAGACATAAAATATATACATAAGTACAACGTTGCCAAAAGCCTCGTAAAAAAAATCCTTCATTCGTTTTAGTGCATCCGAATTACATTACAACGTATCAAACATGGTTGTTTACAGTTTTCATAAACCACTTAATTTTAATATAATTTTAATTTATAATTGTAAGTCTGAAAACCAGTCTTACCAAGGGGTATCGTATTACCCAGTAACTGGGTTGTGGAGGTCAGACAGGCAGTCGCTCCATGTAAAATACTGGTATTCAGCTGCATCCGGTTAGACTGGAAGCCGACCCCAACATAGTTGGGAAAAGGCTAGGCAGATGATGAGGTACTTGAAAAAATAATAAAGTAACCCTTTGTCCAGCCGTTTGTAACCTTAATATCAAAAGCAAAATATTTAAAACTAAATTCAATACAAACTAAGATTCTTAAATAGAATATTTTCATATATTATCTATAAAATATTAATACATAATACAACTACATAACTTAACTACCCAGATAGAATAAATTTATGACGAAGGGACAGTCAAACACGGGACATAAATTTCTAATATTACCTATATTGAAACGGCTTGCATTGTAAAATTAAATTTTGCATGCAGAATGTCGTTGCTAGGGGACACTTTATTTTGTAGGCGTATATAATTTTATTGCTAAGACCAATGGTTCGCGAAACATGATGGGCATGCCTTATTATTTATTGTTTTCATTACGGATATATTAAAATGTTTTGAATAACTGTGTTTTTGAATCAGAGATAGGTTTTATTTTCCCATTTCTGTTCACGATTTTTGATTTCTTGGGAAAAATATTTTTATAGAAACTTAGTGGGCTGGGATATTCTGTTTAATTCAGTTGAAAACCATTACTGAAAATGTCCACTCAATCTGTGTGGTTCTTTCCTCAAGATCCGATTTCAGACACCAATCTACATACTTGGTCTTCACATGATCTGACTTAAAAAGAGACTGTGACCTCTGAGTTTGATTCGGCCTGCCTTCTCAGAGTAGTCAGTTAGGAAACGCCGACCTCAACTAGTTTTTAAAATATTATTGACGTGTTAAAGAGTGTATACAAACGTACTAATAGAAATAAAAACATTTATCATTAATTAAAAAATAACAAATTCTATTCCCTTAACGTACTCCGTTGAGATTCTCATAAACCGTTTAAAGAAATCAATAATTATTTTCAGTATATTATATATATGTTACATTATATAAGCTAACATTTAAAATAATAATATGTGCATGTGAAAAAATAAGCAAATGAATGCATCAAAAAATTCGTCTGCATCGCTGTCAACAGGAACAGTGCCCAAAAGGCTGGCAGCATTGCCACGTTGTATGGCGATGCTAATTCTTTGGCCAAGAAACAGGCCAGCCCTCTGGTCACGTGGGCACTCGGTCCCCATGGCCCTAGTGATTCAACCCCAAACAGCTCGAACATATAACTCCCAATCAGGTTGGAATATTTTCGCCGATTGAGGTTTTCTGCAACAGCAGCAGCCGCTCCAGCACAGCCCACCGTGCTAGGAAGATGGGATGGTGCAAGAGTGTCGACACATGTTGCATCCCACACCAAAGGTCTGCCTAACTTCCAGGGCTTTATGGTTATTCCGTCTGGTCTCTTCCCATCGTCGCGTGCCACGCCGTTGGGTTCTAAAACAGCTGGCACCCCGGCAGTGACGAGAGCACGACGGATGATGTCATTAATGCTGGCGTGCCGTGCTATCCGGCCTGCGCTCCTACTGCAGGATAGGCCATGGTGTCCGAGACACCATGACTTCACCGCACTGACAGCGATGCGGAGCCCAGCAAGGAGCGCCCAAACGCAGACATGTAGCGAGCCGGAAGTTATTTCCAGTTTATTAACTTTAAATAACTTGATAACAGAAGACACTAAAGAACCTAAACATAAATACGAAAAGCAAATCGTATTACATTCATTATTATATGCATGAAACTTTCAGACCAACGAAGCCGCGTCTGGTCACTATTTTCAGTAAAATTTAAAGTTAGATTTCCTGCGGGAACTAACTTTAGATCTGTCTACAACATGATTCTAAGATACCTATAAGAAATAATATCTACTGCTACTCGTGTTCAAAACTAAAACCAAAATAATTATTGTCCAATTTACATTAGGTCGGTAATTAATATGATGACTTGTACAGAAAAATATATAACCAGTGTGAAAACTGTAGCTATGAATTCAGCACATGATTCTTCGTCGGTTATAAAAAAGAAACTGCCTTTTCAGAGAAAAGTGCAACACCTACCTACGCGTCAAAATGTATGAAACAACTATTTACTTTTATATGATCGACGAAAAATTTCTAAGCTACGTATCTAGAATCATATACTGAATTCTGCCGCGACCTCGCCTCGCTGTCTCAGGGCACCAATTCTGTGCTATATGGGCCTACAGTTTGTCCGGCATAAGGCAGACATGTCCTGCCCAGTCCCATTTAAGTTGGGCAGCCTTTTGAGCCACGTCAGCTATCTTTGTTTTGGAGCACAGTATTGTGTTTTTTTTCCATAAACAATTTTAAAATTATTACAAATGTGCCTTCAAACCATGACTAAACAACTTAGCTTTACTTCTAATGAAATATTCAAATCAAAATTGCGCAATCATCTAGCACATTTAATCTCTAAAACATGAAGATAATATCTTAAGACGGAGAGGAAATAAATTAAAAAGGCATCAGTCTCAACAATTAATACAATTATAAATGTGGGGGAGCAAAAACACTGCTTTAGTCGTGTTAAAAGGCGACTGGGAAAGTAATACAATTTTACCGCCTTTTTCTCCCCCGCCTAATTACAAGTCATTTTATTAATAAAGTAGATCGTTACAATTAGAGCGATTCCATTTAATTTGCACCCTGTTGCATTTTTTAATATTAATAAACTATTTGTGTCAATTTTTATTAGTGTTAACAACGTAATAAATGTTCAATCCGTACCTATTTTGGAGAAATAAATCAGTTCTAAAAAGGTTACATATTTGTTTCAAATTCACAAGTCATAAATTATACCCGGCGGTCAGTGTTGCCCACTGAAAATATTTAACCATCAAATGGTCGCGTGGGCTCGGGTCAACCATTCACCAAAATATATTTGAATAACGAATGATATACGGTTTGTTTATTGGCGGGCCTGTTCCTTTTTTAGAATTCATTATACGGAGTTGACCGACGCGCGTTCGGGTCGCCGTCGGTCATTCAAAAGGGGACTGATTGGCCGAATGACCCCTCATGTTCACTACATTATATATAAAACTTTTAATATTTTCGCAGCTTGGGTCTCTCAGACCGGTTTTCTCGACCGAGGGTAGCGTTTTATTGAAAATTTTACGTTTAATTTATAATTTTGAACACACGTGTGTCTTTTCAAAGGTGAAAAGGTTACAAGTTCAAGCGACGGCGTTTCTTCAAGATCGTTGAGTAAAATGAATGCAGACGAATGAAGTTATAATAAAATGCGAGTTTAGTCTTTATTTCTATGGAAATATGAATGATTTTTGTTAACATTTGTCGAGAAAACTACTTTATATGAATCTAAGTGGTTATTTTTCAACCCACACGATAGAAAGTGAAATTGAAATTAAATTCAAACGCTATTATTTTGTCGGAAATTTGAGCTACGTCCCTTCGCGAGGGTCCTGGGGTATGAAAAACGAGGAAACTTTCCCTCTCTGCGTTACTTTGTTTACTTTTGCACTAGTTATGTAAAAATGTGGGGTTCGAAACAATTTCTTAGGCGTGACGCGAAGGAACCCTAATGTCGTGATTATTTTGATGTTTTATCGTTACGATGCGGGCTTTAGAAAATGCTGTCTTTTTACATATACGAATAACTGTAAATATAGATTTTGTACGGAGAATATATACTTAGTTTTTATTTTTGTAAATAATAAATGAATAATTTAGTTGCAACACAGAAAATTAATTTCAAAAATATGTTTCATCCCGTACTGAAAATACAGTACTTATCATAAAACACTTACTAAAAAAGCTGTTGTTGATATCACGCATTCTAAGTATATATATCAAACATTCAAACATTCACTCTTTTTAATTCTATAGATATATCCAGCATCTGTCTATATGCCTCCAGTACATATTTGTCAGCAATTAAGTAGGTATGCTACCCACTTAGTATTCGTAAGACATTCGCTGGCTAGTTAGTATGCGGGTCCTGTGTTCTTGTAATTAGCACATACGCCCCATGCAGCGGTGACGTTTAGTGTATAGGCAGAATAAAGATAGGTATGGCAACATTATTTGGTTTGGTACTTAGCGGCGTAATTGCGTAACACACTAACAGTAGTAATGGCTTTAATTTTGACAGTTTAACAACATTCATTGCGCAAGCAAATTTTTCGAACATATGAAGCAATGGATTAGCAATATCCTTCAAAATCAGACAGATTGTGATTGAAGTGTGCTACGCAATTGGGGTACTGTTTTAAAAAAAGGAAATTGTTTTAGCAGAAAAATATTATAAAAAAACATACCCACAGGCAGAGGAAGGAAAGGAAACTTTCTCGAAATTATATTTGATTGATCACATTATTATTATCAACCTATGGATGATAGGTTTTGTTCATTACTTTGTATGTTTCAGCCAGTTATGCTGAAAGTAATAATTATAAATATAACATTGCGTCAAAGTAAAATTCCTTTCTATTTCTGACTTCTACGTAAAGAAAATTAAGCACTATTGTTTTATTTTCCTGAAGTCTAGCCCTTAGACAATGCTAAGTGCGGTGCCAAGAACCTAGAAAGAAATATAAAGGGCACCTTTGGTACCCTAGTTACTTATTAGACAAAATTTTAGGTACATGAACCATCATTCATTCATTTTGGTATTAAATATACTAGGCATTATCTAGTAATAATAGTTACCTACGCCATTATCAAACTAATAAGTAATGTAAGCTCACAGACTCTAAATAATAATAATAGTATCATGTATATAAAAAAGGAGGGCAAAGAATCAAAGGGCATCAACAAATTCGTCCGCATCGCTGTCATCAGGAAAAGCGCCCAAAAGGCTGGTAGCATTGCCACATTGTATGGCGATGCTGTTTCTTTGGCCAATAACTAAGCCAGCTGTGCTGTGAAGAATCGAACAAACGCTTAGCGATGTCTTGAAAAACCAAGTGGGCACTCGGACCCCGTCGCCCTAGTGTAATAATAATAAATTCAAAAAGTCTTATAAGTACAAAAAATTAAACCTAGCAACCCCAAAAAAAGAGAAGAGAATGCCTAAGGCATTAAGTCCGCCTTTGTACCTTTTTATGCGAAAAGTTTAAATAAATAAATAAAAATCAATAAGGTACCTAGATATTGGACCTCCACCACATAAACACTAAAACTTAAAAACCCAGAATGTATATTTTTCCTAATCTACGTGAAAATATAACCTAAAAACCAACATCCTACACCTTTGCTCAGTCTAAACAAAGAAGTAAAACTTCCATTGCGAAAAAAAATATAAATAGTCTACAAACTTTTACACGAAGTTAAACTCTTCTGTTGAATATAAGAACGCTCATACATCACAAGGTTCTACATGAACTCGCTTTCACAGTTTTGCCCTTTTTCTGCTCTTACTTGTAATGAAGTACATAAGTGTGACCTGACCTCTGGAAATCTGAAGCACACATGTGTGGACTTTGGTACAAAGTCACGTCGTCACGCCCTTTCGTTAAACTCGTGTGTGCGAGTCTTTATTGAATTTGAATATGGAACTTTCTAGTTTCGTTGTTTTTCTCGTCCGGCAGAATCAATGTTGCCAATGTGAAAATCATTCTGTTTATTTTTAAATTTGTTCTCCTTTTTTATTGTGTTTTAATAAGATTCCCATACTTATACAAAATAAAATTTCACAAAGTAATTTTTCTGGTCTTAGGTACTTAGTGTATCGTTAAACACAAACTACGCTACTCGTATGGTGTGGTGTCCCATAAAGCATATTTTATCTATCCAGACGCGGATATCCTAAGAGAAATCGTAACCTAACTAACTAATGATCATGAATAATTAAATGCCATTAACCTATGTAAACGTTTGAAAAACTGACGAAATATAAATATGACAAAACTGAGAAAGACAAATGAGAAATTACGTATCTACCTAAGTGAAGCAAACTTATCTTACGAAACTTATTATTGAAGGCATACGGCCAAAAGAATATGTTCACACAAAATGAAAAACACGGTGTCCGTAACACAGTATAAGGAAAACTCTGTCGAAAATGCGTAGGTACATAATATTCGGACCCCAACGCACACAAACGCGAAACACATAATAATCCTCGCACACACACGTACGTTCACATACGCGGCGTATGTGCCCACGTGTGCGCGGGAGGGACACGTGTAAGACAGAGAGAGAACCATTGTGATGTAGGTGTGCAAGAAAGGGATGGGCGTTGCAGGACGAGCGATACAACAAATCAATACGAGCGGTGGTGACCGGTAGCCTGTGTCACTACCCCCCCGCCCGGCCCCCTCCCCGCGCCTTCAGACCGCACGCCTCCACCTACATTGTCAACTGCCACAGAGTAATTTAGACCTCCCAAAATTGTTATGGCACTGGTATTATGTGCTTTTTGCCACAATATGTTTGTCTTGTATCGTCTTCATGTGTTACTTATGCATATTGCTTTGCGTGAGTCGTTTGTGTTAACATGGCGTGCTTCCAATGTTTAACATCTAAACTTTGTTTTTGTTGATGTATACTGTTCTGGGTGTTTCTCTCCTTTTTTGCGTTTGCTATATTGTTAGCCACTACACTGAATTGTGTGCAGGAATAATGGTCAGTCTTGTTTAAGAAAGGCTTTAACTGCGATATCATAAAATCTAAAAAAAAGTATTTTTTGTTGTTTATGGAAAAATAATCCTAACAAAATGACTTAAATATATATAATATGTTGATGCCATTTTCCTGGTAGATATTTTAAATCTCACAAATAGTAAAACACAGCAATTTCCTTTCAGCGGAAACTATGTGAAAAATGAACGACCATGATACTCAAAAAAATAGGAATTATTTAAATTATTAACTGTAGAGTTGCATGGCATTCATGTTATTTAAACAGTGCCATGGCAAATAAGGCAAGGACAGTATAATATTCATAAACAAGTTATGCCTTTGCTTTTCCACCATAACTTGTCATTTTTTTAATTTTATTAAAACAAAAAGTCTAATTAATTGGTAACATTTTGCATTGTTACTAACCCTGCTTAATTACTATAAGTAGAAGTAGTTAGTGAAGAAGTATGTAGGTAGTAGTTTGTCCCAGAGGAAGTAGCTAACCGATTAAAAATAAAATTAATAAATCAGCAGATAATATATTTTCCTCTTCTTAGCCTATCGATGGCAAAAAGTTCAAACATCTTTGGCCCAAGCTTCAGCAGCGCGAACTCCGCTCACTGACACAGTCATAAGATCATCATCATATACGTTGGGATTAAAACAAAGCGACATAATAGCAACTAACTCACTTATCATTCCATTGTTCAAACTCTACTTTTTATTGTTACCAAGAAAGCCGCTAAACTTCATTGGGACTGGGCCGGACATGTGTACCGCATGTCAGATGACAACTAGGCTAAGAGAACCACCGATTGGGTCCCACTAAACGCACGACGCCATCGCGACAGGCCAAGACGAAGATGGCGGGACGAGCTTGACTCCTACCGTAACGACTCTGGCACTCGCAAAAGACAAAATTGTATGGAAAAGGGAGAGGGAGGTCTTTGCCCTGGAGTGGGACAATACAGGCTAGTTAGATTGAGACTTTTTATTGTTTTGGACTGCATATACGTAGTGCATAGCATGCTGTATCAAAGTATTTTCAACCCTACGTTCTACTTTACGTTATGCCCACATCCTCGCATAAAATGTAAAAAAAAGTATTTTTCTGTCTCTTCTATTCAAATTGTGATTCTGTGACGCGAAATCCGCTTGACCGCGCGTATGGAAGGCAGCGAGACTCCGACCGAACAAACTTGATACTTTCGCAACTTCGCCAATAAATTATTTTGATATTGGTATATTATATTATAAAGAAAATGTATCTGTTATGTTTAGTGTTAGTGAAAAAAGTGTGTTTAGACTTTCTGATAGATTGTTAATTTTAAAACAGTGTTTAAGAAGGTACCTAATTAAGTAGAAATTGTTTTTTTAACGATTTGCAATTGGTTAATATTTGTTTCGAATTTTTCATGTACTTTGGTCTGTACTATGGTAATCAAAAGGATGTTCTAACGTTACGAAAACATTAGAAAATGACTATGAATCACCAAATTTTTCAGAAAAAACATACAACGTGCTAAAAACTCAAAATCTCCTATAGTCATTCTAAACACAAAACCACCCCACGCAATGGACAGTCTTAAGGGTTCCTTTTTTCTCAAACTTTCAGAGGGTACATTCCGCTGAGTAACAGTTCTGTAATTCACTACCCTTCGCTTTACGGAGGGCCCATACAGAGGGACGATAAACTGTAAAACCACGGGAGGGTCCCCCCTCCCCTCCGGCCCGATAAACAGGGCTGTAATTTATGACACCTAGTGGAACCCTTCTTCGGATGGACCCGGCTGGAGTTAGGTACTTTTTGTTGTATGTAGGTAGATGGTGAGGTTATTGAATTATGTATAACGTCTGCCCGTAATGGACATTGAGAGGTTGGAAGTGGATTTCGTGCTCCTAACTTGTTTATGGATTAGGAAAGTTTTTGTTTGGTACTCGTTTTTTGAAAGGTGTTTGAGCAAACTGATGTGGTAGAATTTATTATTCTAAATATATTGATTTTTTTGTGTATTAATATGTGGTATAATGCAACGAATAAGTAGAATCTATTACCAAAGCATGCAATTCCAAAGAAATATGGGGATAATGCAGCAACGTAGAGCTAAATAATTACTACATTATTTAATTCATATAACTACATAATTCAACATTGTAAATAGGTACTTAGTCTTTGAAAAAGAAAGAAAAAGATGTTAATTTGTCACAGAAATACGTGCAAATAAAAAGATAACCTAACTCGAATAATAGAGAAAAAAAAATAGATCTTTACCCACGAGCACAGAACAGTAGAGCATAGTCTAATATCCAAAAATTAAAAACAAAAACAATATCCAATCAAGCGTTATACACAATATAATTCTTATTAGAATAACCCTCAGCCCTTTAAACACACACACAAAAACTTACATCACTCAATAAATACAAGAAGTGTTAGGTATCTCAAAAGTTCACGAAATAAATATTCACCAAGTTTCTCGTAACTTGGCATGCGTAAAGGAAAAAGAACTTTACGCCACTTGATAATGAGATCTCCAAGTTTTTATAGGCATTTTATTTACTTTGAAATGGCTAACCACAGATCCGATTCTTTAATTTTGTTAATTTTGTTTCCTTATTCTATTGGCTTGCAAACTTATTTATTAGTTACCACTTTAGATAAACGTTTATACGATTTTTTCTTCGTTAATTATGGCAGAGGGGTGGCAAAACAAAAGAAATCCATTACAATTGGAATTGGTTTTAAATACAGAGATGAGCTAGCTTGTTAATAACTTCTCTACGGGTACTACTCTAACAAATTGTAGATTTATGATAGTTCAGCTTAATCTCCCTTGAAGAATTTACTGTCATAATATTGATTTGATTAGAATAATTTTAAACAACTATCACAGTGGATGGACAGAATAGAGGCATTTGACCTGCAGTGGGGCAGAAGAGGGTCATAAAATAATAGCATAATAGACTAGCTTCAGCCATACCTAATCAAATAAACAACTCAATTCTAAAAACCAATAATCCACTCCAAGCAACATCACAAAGAATAATCAAACAACAGCTTTACACAAATGCAATTCACGCCACAAACGCCGCACGGAGCCGCAGCAGAAGTAAGCAGAAATCGATAACAAATCCAGGAGGCCGTCTGACCAATACAAGTATAAACTACATATAAATATATAAAGGCTCCTATTTTACCCTTATGGCCGGCACGGTCCGCAGCCATCTTGGAATTCGCCCCCTCCCCCGCATCTCACCCACGCTCAATCTTACCCCAAACATGCCCCCTCGATCTAAGGGGCCTTTCAAAGGCCGAAACCCACTAATACTAATGTCCTCTACGTATGAGCGTGTGTGTGTGCTTAATGTAGAACACACAGGTTGTGTGCTTTAAATTGTTTGCGCTCAATTTGTTTTTCGTTTGTTTTTTTGTTTGCTGTGCCTGTTTGTAATGAGTGGATGGAGTTTCGTGATAATTGTTTTGTCAACGATCGTGATCATGTTTCTTAGATGTATTATGAATTTCTAACAATTTTTTTGTATACTTATTTTTATTTTCCACTTTTATGTTTACAAACAGGCACTATAGGTTAATATAAGAATCATATCATTATAAGAAATAAATAAGAATACGAAAAAATATAATATTATAGAATAAATAAGAAAAATATAATTATAAGAAAAACCAGATTCATTTAGTTTTTCAAGTCGTTGTTAAGTTATTGTTTTTTCTTTCCTTCTTTTCTTTCTTTGTTACTAATACTATGGATTATATGAAAGTATTTATAGGTATGTGCGGTTCGCATTTGAGAACTGTATAAAGTGTCAGTTTTCAATATTTAATTAGTTTTGCTATCATACAAATTATAAGTAATCAAATCTTACTTACGCCTACACAATTTGTTGAAGGTACCTGATATATATAATAACACAATATTCACCTGAAATAATAGGAATTATTAAAAAAATACATACATAAACTCAAGCCTTCTCCCCATGGGGGTATGCAGAGAATTCAGAACGTCACCGTCCGATCCTTACTAACTCCGTTCGCCTCGTTTATACAGCAGAGGGGCAATTCTCGTAATTTTAAAAACGTCCACCGTCTGATTTTAGTGTCAATCAGTTAAAAAAACCCTTTAATTTCCCTTCACATTTGACAAGTTTTTGACAATTGTTTGTCGCCGAGATGAGACTGTGACTAAATGAACGTTTTAAATTACGAGTACTGCGTAGTATTACGAGCCTTCTGATCATACATACCTACATATTAATAGAGTAACTTAGAAAAAGTAAAAGGATAAATACTTGATATTCAACTTAAGTGAAGGACAAGAACAAAGTAGAGCCGGATAAAAAATAAAACTGTTCTGAACTTTGTAAGTCAAAGGCTATCTTTAACTTAACGTTTATTTATAAAAGAAATCTGATTTACTTCTTTATTGAGATTGAAAGGCTTCTACTTTGTTACTGTAATATCATTTTTAATCCACAGACTTACATGAAGGTTCGTTATATAGACGTTAAGATAATTTTAGACCTTTTCTAAAGGCAAAAGAAACCAAATTGATACCAAAGATGAATCAAATTCAATAACTAGGGCTAAGTAGGATTTTATTTGCTATTTATTTATTTAAGCATTTATGTACAGACAGCACATCAAGCTACTACAATCTGTCAAATTTCTTTAATAGATTTTCAACTTTATCGCTAAAGCATTAGGTTCAAGGTTGATTGGGAAAATTTGACAGTTTCGGCTAGCTTGATGTGCTGGCGTCTGTACATACTTAAGAGCTCAACTGTCACTAATGAGACATTATTACTTTTCTATTCTTACCGAACTTAATAAGCTTGTCGAACAGACGAGGGTAGGAACGATATAAATGGACAAGAAAAAAAAAGAACAGAAAAATAGGTACAAAGATGCTGCTTATTAATAAAGAAATCATACCTGTATAGGAAAGTAGATAAATAGATGTAGACAGCGTGTGAATAATAAAAGAGAAAATAAAATACATAAAATCAAAAACAATTCACTTAGGGCTAATTTTTCAATCATCTGATAACTTTATTCGAGGAATAATTTTGAAATTTTGACAGTTTTTTCAAACAAAATCTCTCAAACGTAAACTTTATTCCTCGAATAAAAATTATCTGTCGATTGAAAAATTAGCCCTTAATCAAATATAACAATAATTATGAGAATATACTTACTACATACATACAAATAAATTCAAATTCAAATTCAAATTTATTTATTTGTACACATAGGTGTAATGTAGTGGTACATGATGGTATAAAATAAAAATAAATATGTTGTGTCACTATGTGTTGCCTTGCAAGGCGTACAAATATTGCTCACCCGTTAGGTAATTGGTGTACAGTAAGGCCTATATAATTATAAAAATACTGCTAAATAATAGTTTTAAATCTTTAGCAGAATATAAACCAAGAAACTTTACACAAAACATAAACAAAGAAAATAGTATATAATTATAAAACAAATATTACATTTTAATTATATATTAATTAATTAACAAAATTCTTAAACAAATATTGTAAACTAAACTTATGAACTAAAGTAAGAAATTAGGCAATTAATCAATCTGAGAAAATGGTGTTACGGATTTTATATTTCGCCTAAATATTCATTAAAAATAATATGCTTTCTGTATTAGGAACCTATGGAGTGTTTTTTTGAAAGTGTGTAAGTCTTTTGAAGCTTTTATAGATTTAGGTAATTTGTTAAATATTTTTGGAGCCATTCCTAGGAAACTTTTTGAGAATAGGGCGGTTTGATGGGTTTTTGATTCAAGAGCACCTGGGTGACGTTTAGTGGATAGGGTTTGAAATTGGTTTTGGTTATTTTTAATGAACATGACAACTTCAAAAATGTATAAAGACGGAATTGTTAATCGATTTAAATTAATAAAAAAAGGTTTGCAACTGTCAGTGTTTTTAATCAAGCATACTGCACGAAGACACTTTTTTCACTAAACATGCATACATACTTCTAAAATAAATATCACTAGAATGTTAATAATTAGAATGCGCTATTTCGTTTGCGCAAAAAAAAAAAAACAAAAGCGTGGTACGTAACTCTCCTCAAAAACTATAATTTTCTTTTAATTCCTTTTTGTGGTACAAAAAAGTAAAAAATAAAATAAAGTGTAGATATATAAAATAGCCTTTTAATCCACGGACATAGAAGGTTTTTTGTTTCATTTTAAATAGGTCAGTCAGTAGTTATTATAATTGGCTACTAAAAATGCACAGAAAAAAAACAAAAGCGAAGTAGATAAACCTCCTGAAAAACTATTTTCTTTTAGTTTAATTTTTCGATATTAAAACATTTATAGAATTTCCTGACCGTGTAGATTTATTAGATACGCTTTAATTAGTTAATGAATTCCATTGTTCCTTGCTAAGATTAATTTCATAGCCATTTGATGTCGTCGCAAGTAATAAACAAATAGAGTAAATATTTATAATTTGGTTGTAACGTATTTTACGAGGAAAGTTTATGGCAACGCTTTATGGCATGTTACGTACATAAAAGTCGAGATTTCCCCTTAAAGGATTCGCTTGTGAATAAGTTAGTACGTCATGTAGGGACCGCTCCAGTTTATATTGTAAATATGTGTTCTAGACATCCATAAGGAGAGTAAATAAGATACCACTCTTAGAAATGTAGTTACTCTTGTGTTACTCATTTTAAATGAGTAGAGGAAAGGTTATACTCCAGCTAATGCCATTCGATCCATTATGATAATAAGCGAACTTCCATGATCCACGCTGTAACGATATTCCACACAGAAATCTCAATATTCATAACAGTGAGCAGCGCAGGCCTAAAAGCAACGGTTGCGATCCAATCAGTCACCTCAAAGAGCATTTCAGAGATAATTGGCGTCGAGCTCAAAGAAATACGCGGTTACCGAACGCCCCCCTCTCACCCCGCAATGCATTACCGAAATAAAAAATTCACGTCAATTTCCAAAGGAGATTTCCATCAGAGCCGATACGGTGGCTAAACACAAAACCCCGAAGGTGGCGCACACACACTTGAAGTATTCACTCGCCACTCCAATACATCATTCATTCGTCCGCCGAGAACGGTTCGACACCAATCTTCCATTTGGCAAGAAAATCGATACACGTCGTGGCCATATAAGCATTCCGGGGGTGGTAGACGGGGTGTCTTAAGGGGGAGTTAAGGTTTAGTCCCGAATATTGAATTTCCCTTGGGACAAACCCGTTTCGCTTTGTCCCTTCGGTCGGGGTCGTGTGGGCCGCGATGCCCGGGCTCGCCTACCTACGCACATCTATAGCTCACACAGATATGTATAGATGCGTGAGTGTATGTTCGTGCGTAAGTGTTGGATAATAACATTGCGAGGCCACCAGGCATACGTGACTTTCAGGGCGTTTGACGGGCCCCCAGGCTATATGCTCTCTATGTATATACGTATAATAATACGTGTGTGTTTGAGTGGGCGTTTTACCCTATATGTGATATAGAGGCCTCCCTACGCTTCAAAGCCTTTAAATTGGGTCTCTTTAAATAAAATGCTGTACGAGCGTTGTGTCAAAAGAGAACACTTTATTATAACGTGCTAGGCTATAATAAGTTTTTAATGCAAAATGTTTTAGATTAACTGCGAACGAAAATAAGGTATTCAAGTATTTAGTTGATTCGGGTTCGCGCCGTGGAACGTTCTACTTTCATTACACGTGCTTCGAATATATACTCAATAATATTTGTAAAGTAAGTACGTTGTACGAAGTTGGTAATTCTAGCAGAAGCTTTCCCTTCTAAGAAATGTCTGTTGCGAGAGATGAAAATGGACTTACACATTAAGAACAGCAACGTGGGAGTTATGTAAAAATGAGGAAACTCATCATCGAAATGATTATATGAGCTCAACTGTCATTATATGAGACACAATTACTTTTTCTATTGTTTCCGAGTTTGCCTCACAGACGAGGAGATATGCACTAATATAGGTTCTCAGGTCGATACTCTACACGCCTTCACGTAATAAATATTTCTTACCCAGCAAATTGCATAAATGCAGTAGAAACTTATACCTATTGCAATTAAAAAAGATTAGAATCCTACGCGAAAGTTTGTATGGATGGATGGATGGATGGATGTTTGTGACCCCTTCACGCAAAAACTGCTGAACGGATTTGGATGAAATTTGACACACAGATGGTTTATAACCAGGATTAACACTTAGGATAACTTTTATCCCGATATTCCCATAGGATCAAAACTTATGCGGGTAAAACCGCGGGGCGCAGCTAGTATAAAATAAATTCTACTAAGAGCTGATTTTATCAAAGTTAGATGTCTTTTATCCGTGGAATAAAAATGGAAGTCTGTCAGTTCTAGTATGGAAAAGCTGTCACAAATTTATTCTAGGTATAAAAGTTTGGTGGAATTCGCCCTAGAGTTACGGTCAAAATAACCACAATTTTCAGTTTAAAAAAGGACCCAAAATATTGTGATGATTTTCGACAAAAACCATAAAAGTATCAAAACTATACAAGTAAGTTTCAATTTTACTTATGCACTGTAATCGAAATATTCCTACCAATACCAACAAATGCACCATACCAATTTCAGTAGAGAATTAACTCCCATTTACCCGAATACAAAGCAAACAAAACATAAATCTAATACAGGAACTATTTCTCTCCTCCCATATATTTGGTTCTTCGGTCCCCATAACATCGGTCGGTTCATTTAGTAGTTACGAGTCGTATGTCTACGGGTCGTAGGACCCTTTATTTTATGTTGCGTAAAATTAAGTTAGGCCCTCACTAGTTTGGTAAATGTTTGAAATAATGTAGCTATTTGCTAAACTAATGTTTGTTGTATTTGCCATGTATCCTATTTGTCAAATGTATTTGTGATATGAAATGTATTTTTATGAATTGTCTTTATTAAACGTTACGAACATATTTTGAAATACTTGTTTTATTTCTTCCTTTGTAACAAGACACAGATCATTGCACCTACAGCTTTTCTTCCATCATAGTATAGAATTATTTCATCATTCACTCAAAACTTTCTAGCTAGCTTCTAATTCAAATGAAGCAATTGACCCATGAAACATGCATAACCTTGAAATAGTGAGATTGATGTTTAAATCATTCATAATCATTGGGAACAAACTAAATCAAAACTATAATTTATATGTGTTTACATTGAAATAAATCAGATAATTTATTATGTTACATTATATAAGCTAACGAGATATAGCCAAGCGGTTTGTCAACACTTCACTGGCCTGTTTCTTGGCCAAAGAATTAAAATCGCCATAAAACGTGGCAATGCTGCCAGCCTTTTGGGCACTGTTCCTGTTGACAGCGATGCAGACGAATTTTTTGATGCCCTATTATTCTTTTGCTTATTTTTTTAACGTGTATATATTATTATTTTAAATCAAAACTGACTGTTAGAGTACGTAAATTCTGGGAAATATATTGACTACCAACTCAAATTGTCCGTATATTCAAATCACAACTGTCATTCTTGACAATTTAAGACATCAGGTACTTAATTTATTTCTAACTTGTCTAGAGACCATTAGACCGTTTTATTTTATTTTTCATCAATATATTGTACAGACGCCAGCAGGTCAAGCTACCCGAAACTGTCAAATTTTTCCAATCAACCTTGAACCTTAGTACTTCGGCGATAAAGTTGAAAATCTATTAAAGAAATTTGACAGGTTGTAGTAGCTTAATGTGCTGGCATCTGTACATTGCTGAAAAATAAAATAAAACTGTCTCTGAAAGTCAATGGTTTAGCCTATACTGTGCCACTGCTGGGCAAAAGCGAAGTCCTTCCAGGAACTTTTTCCCGCGCCACCTCGAACCAACCCTCGCAATACGCGTCCAGGTCATCTCGCCACCGCTTTTTGGACCGATGATAGATACCAATGATTTTATTAATTCTTAAAAAAATATATATTTATTTGTACACAAGAAAGTCCCAAAAACGTATTTAAATTATAACATCGCCATAATGTATGATCGGTGGCCAGACGCTGTCGGGGGGAGATCGACCGAACACGACCACTATAAATCTCTGTCACAATGAGAGAGAGAGACAAATTCTAGCGTTCTTACCTTCGCCACAAATGTTTAGGTACCTATAGGTACGTAGGTAAGTAGGTACGTATATGATGTCGTCTGTAAAAGGACGTTCGTTGATGTCTGAGCGAAATTTAATTATCGTGATAAATGTGGTCCAATGATATCGCACTCTAACTTTTAAGTAATATGAGAGATTCATGTTGAAGAATTAAAAGTAGTTTATTATGTTACTTTTGATCCACTAAAATGTGGTTTCGGCTACCTATTATTTTCCAACTGACTAACAACTAAGGGCTGATTTTTCCAACGCCAGATAATTTTATCCGAGGAATAATTTTGAATTTTTGACAGTTCTTCCATACAAAATCTGTCAGAGTCAATTTTATTCCACCAATAAAAATTACTGGTCGATTAAAAAATCAGCCCTTAGTCAAAAATGAATGAAGCAAGAAAGCGCCCCTCAAAAACACAATTTATTTAAACTGTTTGCACGCAAAAAAGGTACAAAGGTGGACTTAATAATGTCTTGGGCATTCTGTACCAGTCGATCAACTAACAAACTATTTCATCAATTTTAGGCTCCATATTCAGGAATCAGGAATAAATCGCCTATTGACTGTAGAATAAACTCTCCAGGATCAACATTAAAACCTGCCTTCACTACAAATCAATGCGTTCGGCAGCATTAGGTATAGGTTTTAAACATCGTTCTGCTTCTATCAATCGTATGAAGATGACAGAGACACAATGATGTTTTAAACATGTTTAGCGTTACACGCATTTATATAGTGTTTTGTGGGGCAAAGGGGCCTTAGACTATTCTATCTCCAGCTGGCTTAGTAGTACTCATCAACGACTTATTTAGGGGTTTATTTATAAGCGTTGCTTATAGTTAAGAGTCCTTTAAACGCTAGCTGTGCCCCGCGGTTTCACCCGCATAAGTTTCGATCCCGTGGGGATATCGTAAAAGTAAAAAAATATCCTATATATTAATCCTGGTTATAAACCATCTGTGTGCCAAATTTCATCAAAATCCTTTCAGTGGTTTTACGGTGAGTCGGAACTGTCTGCAGAGATGTCCCCAGTGAGTCGGGATGGCGCTGCGTTATACTCCAGTGCGTCGGATGTCGTACAGCGCCGGGTTGAGGCTGGCTTCTGCGTCGACCAGGAGAGGAAGCTCTTCTTGTTGACCGGCTGAAAGTACAGTGTGCTGTGCCGAGGTTGCTGATGAGGCTGAGGATGATGACCAGATATGCGCGGATGCTGCATGCTGGTGGTAAGGATACCCGTTGAAGCTGTGGATGCTGGCTGGCTGGGTGACTCGCCGCTAAAGCTTGCAGGAGTGATGATGTTGGCGTCACGCTGAAGAATTTGCACGAAAGCTGCGCTGACGTTCATGTTCGGGGTCACCAGTACAGAGGTATGAGGAATAGGGTGTAAAGTTCACTCATCCTCCATAGAGAAAGGAGGATCCTCCGACCAGACGGGTGCTGTGTCTGCCCCACGATTGATGTTGGTAAATTGTATATATGCTAATTGCGCGGTAAACTCTGCTTGCGAGATGCAGGATTTGCGTGATGTCAGTATGACGCGTTGTTCGCACGTGGCGTTGTAGATACCGCTACAGAGTAACAAACAAGCAAACAAACCATCCATCCATACAAACGTTCATGTTTATAATATTAGTAGGATAGTAGGAAGAGGCAAGTCTCTAGGCTAGCCTATCCCATGTTCTACACCTACAACAAACCACAAAACGTCCGCACGAACAAAAGCCCCGTAGCACACCTACAATTCAAAGCATTAAGCATAATACGGTAGGCACCGCATACAGCTCGGATTTTCAATCAGTCCCCACCTTTGTAGCGGGGTGAAGTATCGCCGAGGTGACGTCGAAGACACATGCCCCATGTTATCCGTTCCCCGGTTTAATCCCGACCGGGGAACTATCGAAACTATCGGGATTGCTAAGGGGAGTCAGGGGGGTGAAGGGAATGAGTGTGTGGGAGCTATGTGATGTTTTTAATTTGGAAGTGATTAGGGTTGTGTTTTGTTTTAATGAGTAGGTTAGGTACCTAATGAGATTTTTGAGGGTTTTCATATCTTTTGATGTGCCAAGTCATGCATAAAGACTCTAATTTCAAGATAATTTAAGGATCTGAAACCTTTAGACATACATGGAGTCGCTTTGAATCGATCAATTATATTGTCAGATATCAAAAGTACAGCTCTACTAAATACGTCATATCAGCTTGTAAATATCTTCAGCTGAATATGAGTTTCAGATCAAACAAAACAAAATGCATTCTATACCTTATTTGATTTATTTGAAATGAAACGCTTGAAAACAAGTGGGAAAACAAAACAAATTCAGTGTCAAAATGCTATATTCAACCTTTTTACTTCCACCAACTCCTTTATCGTCCACAAAACCCGCGCACATTCTTAAATTAGCATTCTAAATAAAACAGAACAACAAGCATGCATTACATAAAACACATTGCCCGCACAATCCTTCAAATAAATTGTAATTCTTAAAAATATATTGTCGAGTTTCCCCAGAGTCACCCGGGGGCGGACTTGTTAGAGCATCGGTCGAGAATCACGTTCTCTTTGAAAAACGTCCTTTGATGCGCTCGCCTTGTTACGACCGTAACAACTAGCGTCCTCACAGTCACGTGTATTAAACCTTTAACTCTTTGTCGACTACACACAAACCAATTCCAACCTTACTACAACCACGTAAGGACGCAAAAAGCGTGCACGCAAATAAAATAATTTCGAGTAGGCTTACGTGCCTGGGAACTGAAAGTTTTTTCCCTTGATGAGAAAATGTGTTTTTCATGACATGTAATACACTTTCTTTTTCCATCAAGTATACGCATTTTTTTTACAGATTAAAGTAGGTATTATCTTCAATCAAAGTTATCTATGTTTTTATTTTGTCGTAAAAGTAAAATCTTGTACAGCCTTCGCTTGTGATATTTGAACCATAACGTATAATGCCTCCCTCTGATTACCATTTGACGAACTGAATATTCCGCTCTGATAGACTTTTTGAAGCCATGCCGTAGTCTGCAATTCAGCGGTAGAGAAAAAAAGAAAGAAAATTGCCGCCATTTTTTAAATCATGTCTACTTAGTATTTATTTTTTACTTATGTACAATTCTTTATTGGAATTTTGATTGATTGGAGTCGGTTACCTTTGTGAAATGATTATTTTATCTTTCTTGTTTACAATGATTTTTTATGAATATTACCTAGTCACTAAGTACCCTTTGTATTCGTTATTTTGATTTAAAGTAGGTATGTCATAATCACTTAATTTCTTTAAGTATGTTTTCATTTTTCGTTTTTTGTATGTTGGCAGCTTGTTTTTATATATTCGTGTAATTTGTTATCATTTCATTGTGCTATATTGTGTCTTTTGTGTGCACGGATTAAATAGTTTATCTATCTACCCTTACCTATTTATTTCTTTTCTTGAAGACACAGGAAGAGGTAGAAAACTGAACGGCATTGAATCTTTCACGGAATCAGTTACATTTTTTTAATTAATCTCGCCTCTCGTTGTAAGTGGTCATAATAAATGCTAACTTCAGTCGGAATTCAAAATAAGAACAAAAGAAAATAAAACAAAAAGCTTCAATACGGATTAAAAAAAGAGTTTTGTATTTTAGCCGCGTTCCAAAAACAAAACTCAAAAAAATAACACAGCAAGCATCGAATTAATTTCTCTGGCATTGTTTTCGACTGTCAAACGTTAAAACAATAAGTTTAGAAGTCACATGCAGAGTTATAGACTAAACTCCATTCGTGCCCTTTGTCCTAACCCTTTGTTAGGGCGAGAACCTTCATTGTTTTCACAGGGCGCGAATTAATCTCAGTTTATTTCTTTGATCATGATATTTGAAAGGGCCGTAGTTGTCAGCTAACCATGGCGTGACGGATATGTAAATGGAACGTTTTTTTGCTGTTCTTTATTTTAATGCGCATTGAGTGTAGGTCAACTGTGGACCGTTTTGTGACGTCACTTTTATTTTTGTTCTAACTGCCGTGTGGTGAATTATGAACTGGTGATACAAAAGCGTAGAATTAAGGTATTTTAATGCATGATGTTATTACAGACTGGATAAAAATGTTAGCTTATTAGTCGATTTGCACGAATTTACTCGAATGGGCACATTTTGAATTTTATGCAATAAAATAAGTAAGTATAGAAAAAAAGGGCATTAGCGCACAGAAGTGATAAGAGTTAAATATTATAAAACGTGTACCTTTTTTCTTAACTTTTTTGCGTAAAATTCTAAATGTGTCAATTCGTACGAGCCGCCAATAGAAAAAAAAAAAATTAAAAGTGACGATTCGCCCGTTTCGGGCGAGTAAATTCGTACGAATTCGAAAACTAATAAACCGAAACGTTGAATGCCGAAATTAGACTCTGGTTGGTAGACCACCGGCATGACCTAAGTAATAATGGCAGGCAAAAGTAAAAAGGCATTCAGATCTATTTTTAAATTTTAAATAAAAACCTACAGATGATGTTTCACAAAATCCACAACATTATATTCTACGGTATATCGTATTTTTTTTATTTGCACTATGCATTATAGAAACTACATGACTAGATGATGTCTGAACTGAACGCACCAAATTATTTTTCGTAGAATGGTACCTATCGGATTCTCGGAAAAATTCTCAATATTGCTGCGATTAGAATTTGTTGGAAAATCTTATAAAATCGCTTCTACTACCAAGAATCTAAAGATACTGCCATTAATGTTCTTTATAGTTATTATATTAAAAAATATAATAGTAATTTGCAAAGTGCATTTTATGTAAAGAAATCTATCAAATCTGCGCACGTAATCTGCTTCGAAATTCGAAGACATGTAACATGTACCAACCCGCCCTGGGCCCGCGTGGTGGATTACAGCCCACTCCCTCTAACTGAGAGGAGGCTTGTGTCCCAGCAGTGGGAACGTTAAGGCGGATTACGATTCTTCTTCCATATTTAGCCATACGCCAGATACCTATGTGTCTTTATGACTAGTCGTTGATAGTACCTACACAATGTACGTACCTACATACACATCCTGTCAAAAATCCCTACTCAACAATCCCCCCACAATAACTATAAATATAAAATATAAATCAAAGACATACCTACACAGGAGACGGCCCCGGATATTAATAAGCTGGTTATCCGGCAATCGCCCGGAGTGACGGCGGTACTTTACATCTATGTATGTTAACATGCACGCCAGTGTATGCGTGTGTGCCTGTGTGTTTGTGTGACACGCACGGATATTGTGCGGCCTTTGACGCGGGGATATTGACGTGTATTTCATTAGATGTTTGATGTCGGTGGATGGATGGATACAGTCATGGCTTCAAAATAGGCACTAGGCTTAGGAAACTAGTTGGTCCTAAACACGGAGTTTACCTAGCACCATAGATTTAGCATACAAGTATAAAAAAGGTTATACAACAACCTAGATTAGTCTAGTATACAAATACCGAAATTCAAAGAGATTTTTATCTTACCAACTCATACGATAGTGTACAGGGACATCGACGCGAAAATTGTAACCATGAATTCAGCACATGATTCTAGAACACCTGGAATTTTTTTTGTCGGTTGTCAAAAAAAGTCTGTTGTGTCATAGAAAAGCAAATACCTCATCGTCATCTGCCTAGCCTTTTCCCAACTATGTTAGGGTCGGCTTCCAGTCTAACCGGAGTACCTACCAGTATTTTACACGGACCGACTGCCCCCCACTATCTGACCCCCTACCTGCCTTTTCTCTTTTCTGAGAGAAAGAAATGCCTATGCGGTCAAATTATATAAAACAGCAACTTTATTTTTTGTTTGACTGACTAAATTTTTAACTTCTGTTTCCAAGGTTACATGGATTTCCGTGCCATCCTGTATATTAGAAACAAAAAAAGAATTAAGTATATCAATCAACATTGTTTAATGAAAAGGGTTGCGATATCTGTGTACTCATATTGCACGTGACTGTACTTTGTATGTGATGTGTGTATGTGTATGAAACATAGTTCGAGTTGCCTGAATTTGACGCAGGACGTCTCTCCTAATTTAGTTTCTGTGTTCCATACTAGCGTTAATGGATACTGAAAATTAGTAGTTAGCAAGCAATGTATAGTTAGGTAATTGTTTAGTTCATTCATTATACATATATTATGTAGTACAAATATATAAAGGGGGAAAAAGGGAAGAGGTGAGGCATAAACCATTCGTCCGCATCGCTGTCAGTGGGGAAAAGTCCCCAAAATGCTCGTTGCAACGTCGGATGGTGATGCAGATTCTTTAACCTAAAACAAATTTAATCTGAAAATGAAAGAATACGTTTAAAAAAATGGTGTCGTTGTTGTAAAACTAAAAAAGGACCAACTTTAGATACTGTTTTAAATACTTATTGGTAATTTTGAAAGTCTATTGTGCGCACATCAATACATAACCTGACTAAGCTGACTTCTGATTATACGAAAAACCTATACAATGCGAGGTCAGCTAAAGCTGGAGATGTAACAGTTAGATGAGCAGCCGTGTGTACCTATCTGTTCTAAAAAAGTGACAAGGTTGACCAGTCTTGTGGCACATTCCTATAGAAATGTTAGAGTTATCGGATCAGTCAAACAGATTTTCAATAACAACCTTGGTTTTTCTACGAACCCGATCGGCCCGATAATCTATCGATCCCATATCTCTGATGACCTAATGACCTCATAATATAGTCTTCGGTACATAAGAAAGTGAGGGTCCGTTCTCGTAATTTTAAGAACGTTCACAGTCTGATTTCAGTCTCATTCTGTCAAAAATGCCTCTAATTTGCCTACATCTATGACAAGTTTTGACATACATTGATTGTCGCTGAGATCAAAGGGGCAATTCTCGTAATTTTAAGAACGTTTACAGCCAATCACAGTCTCAATCTGTCAAAAATACGTCGATTAAACCATAACAACACAAGCATCGATTATACATAATCGGCGAGTTCACATAACAATATCAATTATAATCAAACTCTACCCATATACAAGGGAACACAATTACTGCTAAGCGCAACCGGTCTCACCACAAAGGCTCACCTAAACGCCGAATTTTCCCGACACACCCCCCCTTCCACCCCCTCGGGGAGGCACCTTCCCCCCCAGGCTCACACGTCTATCCATTTGCCAGCTAGTTCCGAGCTAAATTAATTTCCAAGCTCCTTATGTTACGTGCCTTGCGGCTTTGGCTTGTGTGTGTGCGTCTCTCCTACAGTGTGGGAGCTACTTTAGGAAGGCTTAAATGAATATATACGATGTTTGTGTGTGCGTGCAGGTATATACGGTAAGTTTACGGTATCGTCTTGTAAAGGATCGAATTAGATGTAACAAATTAGTTTGGAGTATGGTGGTTTAAGTGCTAGGGTTATGTACGTTGGATTATTGGAAGTATATCGGCAGTCATTTACTGAAAGGTTCATTAATTAATTAACAGATATCTAAGTGCCTATGGACGATATTTGCAAACGTATTCATCGAATAGAAGATCTCCTTAGAACGTTTTTTTTAAGTTGGTGAAAATCGTATTCGATTATTCTTTTGATATTTTCCCTTCTTTCAAAATTTCACAGATAATATGAGCTGTGATGTACCTACTACGAAACAACATACATAGTAACCAAGAACAAAAAATTTGTATGCCTTGCATGCTCAGATTCTAAATCAAAGACATTTTGCTTAGTCATCTTCACACAATGAACCCATGACCCAATTCACCCCATAAACACTTAACGGCGCAGGATATCCTTTGCCAAAAGTGGTCATAGTATAGCTGGTTCAGAAGCCTGAATATCACCGGGATGGTGCCGGAATATAGCAGTTCGTCTCGGACGTGGTACGACAGCGGATCTCCTGACATCATGTCGGTCATCAGAAGACAGCCGCCACGCAACCATCGATGCGTAAGAGCATCGCAGCAACGCTCAGATAGAGTGACTGTCACCAGCCAGTGTCACTCTTGTCCGACCTCTTCGGTGATTCCAGCCGATCTATTCTGTAGAAATCTCACCTTGAAAGTATACGTGAAGTGAACTTGTAGTGAGCTGTCAATAGTTGTTAATCCCTATATCATCAGGTGGAATGACAGCTCATTTACGCTCACTTCACCTAAGTTTTCACGGTGAGAATTTTACAGAATAGTACAATAGTAACAAAACTAGACGGGCGGCGCCACTTGCTGCGCCGCCGTCACGTAATGCTAGCAAGAACCATTTACCAAAAAAAAAAAAAACTACAAAAAAAATATGTAAGTAATATTTCCAGCCTACCCCATCACATAATAAACTACATAGTGATACTCATCTGTAGCTGTTCGCTCGCAGAATCTCCAACTCCACATGTTTTCACATAAATAAACTGACAGCCGACGATACTGAACGGATATTGCTTCGGCCTACTGCTTACATAACGTGTATGTAAGGGATTTTGTTGAATATTATGTAGGTAGTAGGTATCTTTTATGTGGAACCTTTTATATAGAAACTCGTCTATAGGTATGTTGAGAAACTGTGACAAGGCAAGTTCACACCCTTGAAGTCATGTGTGCCTAATTCGACGATAAATCGAACGTGGGTTTCATTATCGATATGATTCGAATGATCGAAAGGCTATGTATGATACATATGTCTTTCAGTCATTATTTTTGAAATATTTTGTTTCAGCACGTGGTTTCCGCTTGACTGTCCATAGTTGAAGTGCCATCATCATTATTTCAGCCGAAAGATGTCCACTGCTGGACATAGGCCTCCCCCAAGCACCTCCACTTCGACCTGTTCTGTGCTTCCCTCATCCAGCGGATTCCTGCGGCATTCACAAGGTCATCGGAAAATCAAGTATAGGTAGAATAGAAGACTCTTTATTGTACACCATACAAATTATAGAACATAAATATAAAATTTTTACAAAGCGTGACACAATGGGCGGTCTTATCGCTAAGAGCAATCTTTTAAAGACAACCTTTGGATGGATTAAAATTAAAGAGGGACAAATTTAGTAGGTAGTCTGTGGTTTACCATTTACATTATACAATTAATATATACATAAAGTATATTTTACTCATCTAAATAAATATATAGGTACATTAATAAAACATGAAACAAGAGAGAATATTATAAACGTGAAAGTTTGTATGGACGGATGGATGTTTGTTACTCTTTCACGCAAAAACTACAGAATGGATTTGGATGAAATTTGATGATGATTAACATATAGGACACTTTTTATCCCACGGGTTCGAAACTTATGCGGGTGAAACCGCGGGGCGCAGCTAGTAAATAATAATAATGATGATGTTTAAGGAGACAGGAAGTGCTTTTTTGTCATAACTTTGAAAGTGGACAAAGTTTGAGCACGCCTTACCGACACGGGCAAGTCATTCCATAACCGTACTGGTTGAACAATAAAAGATTTTTCAAAGAAACTGGTGGAATGTATCGGCATCTCTAGTCTCAGGTTTTCCGATGACTATGTGTGTCATGAAGACACATGAAACATTGTTTAAGATAAGAAGGGGTTTTAGAATTAAACAATATACTGTAGGTAGCGCAAAATGATCAGATTCTGCATCTGACATTAGACGCGAAACGTAGGTACGTACATACAACATCTACACTGTAGATGAAGCTTTATACTTGTGTTCACAATATAAAGGTATTTTCATAGCATTTACTAAATTATAGTCTTCCTAGAAACTATTTGTGAGGGCATAGGTATCTATATTACGAACGCATATAGCTTCACATCTCGGTTCTCGGAAGAGTTGGCCAAGATTTACTCAGCTTTTGTAGTAGCTCCGCTGATATCGCTAGTTTTATAAATAGACTACCCAAGACACGAAGCACAAACTATTCGTACAAATCCATTCTGTGTAAAATAGTGTCAGTGTGTGTGTGTGTAGTGTGTCTCTGTGTGTGTGTGTTGTGTGTCACTTCAATCTCACTTCACCTAAGTTTTCACGGTGAGATTTTTACAGAATAGACCAGCAAGACGGAACTATACTTACAACATCTCTTTCACATAAAAACTTTATTGTAGAAAGAAAAATAAAGTAACAACCAAGGATTTGTCATTTAGACACTAGACACCTACATACATATAAAAATCCTGCGCAGAATTCATGACCTGAGCTCTTAAGTCACTTTTACGACTCGGCTATTCATAATAAAAGATTGAAGACGAGGCACTAAAACAAAGAAAAACCAGCACTATATTTCACTTTCTTTGAATTTGTTTGGTTTTCTACTTGCTCATTTTTTTACAACCTTTTTTTGTTGTTAAGGGCTGATTTTTCAATAGACAAACAAATATTTAGTTGTGGAATAAAATTGTCGTCTTACAGATTTTGTATGGAAGAATTGTCAAAAATTCAAAATTATCTGGTGTTGGAACAATCAACCCTAAACCATTAAACGATAATGAAGCTCCTTCGTCTTTGAAAAAGTCATCCCATATCTTAAGTTTTCATAGTGTTAAGTGTTACATTTTAACATGCGTGAAAACAAAAGACACGCACGTAACACGCTTAAAATGTATAAAACGGCTTATTTTTTTCGATTAATCGGAATAATATTATTATTAACGTATTAGTTATTTTATATTAACCCATTGAATGCCGACGTTAACCGTCAAATCACAATCGGTGGCCACCATACAAATGGCCTGCTACGTAATACTACGTAGTTGGCATCACGGATACCAATTTATAGAAGGATGCCGTGGTACGTAATATTGCATATATACGTAATATTGCGTAGTTGGCATCTGCCATTAATACCAGCTACGTAATATTGCGTAGTTGGCATTCAATGGGTTAAAAACTAAAGCTTGTTTAAAAAAAACTGAACAACTCTTTTTGGTTATACTCTCAGGCCGAGATCTAAAAACGTTACTTAGCTAAGCGTTATTCCTGCCAGTGTCATACAACCGTCAAACTACAAGTGCAGATAGAGATGGGAACATGACTAAGTCAAAAGACGTGCTAAGTAACGTTTTTAGATCTCAGCCCTCGACTTTCCACTGCATGTCGAAGAAACATCTTCAGCTTCAAATGATTTGGACCTGAGTAGGAAGAAGAAAATTCTTAAGCTCTTAAAACTCTAGGGGGTTAAGTTAAGCTTAAGTTAAGTGACGTTTAAACGTCAAAAATGTATCGTTAAGCAGTCGCTAATCACTACTTAACTTTAAGCAGCGTTTATGAATAAAGGTAGGCGTGTATTTTGCCTGTCACACGAAACATAAGTACCAATGAAATCTAATCATTTCAACCTAAGACCATTTCAATGAATAATCCTTTGTTTTGATCTAGACATGGATCATAGAACACAGCTCTCAGAACCAAGAATAGAGCTTGTTAGCATTATTAGTGATTCTGTGAATCGGGTATAACGGTATTAGCCAGGTTCTAGGTAATATCAACAGCATTAATTCAATATGTACTAAGACAGTCGTATTGATTTTGAGTACAGGCTACACACAAATGCACTGGCGCATTTACAGGTACCCATTGACAAAATGATATAATGTAAATATTGTAATGCTTTAGAGTTTTTTAGGCTTTAAAATGTGGGAGATTTTGAAAAATATGACTTTACAGAAATATAGAATCTGCAATACAACTCCTTGAGTTAAAATTGGTCTCAAATGTCATGACTTCATGAAATAGTAATTCAATAAGGTAATTTGAACTTAGAGAGTTGTATTGATGATTTTTATGATTATAATCCAATCATATATAGATCAACATACAACCTGATATTGACCTGCAAATACTGATACTTACCACCTGCAGTGCGATTCTGTAAGCATCTCATAGTGAAAACTTAGGTGAAGTGAGCGTAGAGTGAGCTGCAGTGCGATTCTGTAACCATCTCACCGTGAAAACTTAGGTGAAGTGAGCGTAGAGTGAGCTGCAGTGCGATTCTGTAACCATCTCACCGTGAAAACTTAGGTGAAGTGAGCGTGGAGTGAGCTGTCATTCCAAGTAATGCTAGGGATTGACACTATTGACAGCTCACTCTAAGCTCACTTCACCTAACTTTTCACGCTGATATTTTTACAGAATCGATCGGCTGTCATCCCAACTAATGCTAGGGATTGACACTATTGACAGCTCACTCTAAGCAACTTCACCTAACTTTTCACGCTGATATTTTTACAGAATCGATCGGCTGTCATCCCAACTAATGCTAGGAATTGACACTATTGACAGCTCACTCTAAGCTCACTTCACTTAAGTTTTCACCGTGATATTTTTACAGAATAGATCAGCTGCCGATCGATTCTGTAAAAATCTCACCTTGAAAAGTTAAGTGAAGTGAGCTGTCAATAGTGTCAATCCCTAGCATTAGTTGGAATGACAGCACACTCCACGCTCACTTCACCTAAGTTTTCACGGTGATATGGTTACAGAATCGCACTGCTGTATGTATACATTATGGATTGCAATAAAGATTAATAGAATTGAATTGAAATTGCAAAAAACGTAAGTAAATTTGAATTTTGCTGGCTACCCTGACGCGTTCGCTTTAATCCCAACTATGTTTAAGATCATACAAAATACATAGTTGAGATACCTAGATAGATCTATTCAGTTAACTAAAGCAACTACAATGTATCAGAAAACTATTGCAAAGAACTACAATTTATCACACCTAAACTTGCAGTTGCCTTGCCCCAGATAAAACATTTTCATATTTTCGCCCGTGTCCGTTCTGAACCTTCATCCTATATGGGTCGTAAACCAGTTTATGACGCCGACGACAGCGTACGATTTACGAGGGACATCAAGAAACCATGCAGGTTTTATCATTGTTTTTATATCGTGATGAGTGTTCTTTAGATATTTAAAGGTGCTTCAATATTCTAGGCTTTTTCTGGTTGAAGATTAGTGAAGAGAGTGCATTTATGTTCGTAGATTTTGGAGACTTTCCAATGTTGTTTTTTATTTATTTTATTTTAATTACACATGCATAATCAGCCTGTAATGGTCCCACTGCTGGGACACAGGCCTCCTCTCGGTGAGAGGAAATGCACCACGCGGGCCCAGTGCAGGTTGGTGCAAAAATCCGTCTAATTTCCCTACATTTTGACAAGTTTTTGAAATTCGTTTGTTGCCGAGATGACTAGAATTTAAACGTTTTAAATTACGAGAATTGACCTTCTAATACTGACCTGTAAATTGCTAAAAACGTAAAAAAAAACAATAATTTCGCGGGCTACCTTAACGCTTACCCTTTAATGCACAGCTTTGTTGAAGAGTATTGATGATTTTTAACCGACTTAAAAAAAGAAGTTCTGTATTCGATCCGTATGTTTGTATGTTCGCGATTTTCTCAGAAATTACTAATCCGATTTGGATAGGGTTTTCGTTATTTAAATGCATATTTTTCATTATTTATTTATTTATTTAAGCATTACCAAGGAGGTACATTACACTTATCATTAACCATTATATAACTTGTATTATTATACATTATCCTGTAATGCACACTCAATTACAGGTAACCACAGCTTATAATTGTATAAATCAATATTTGTTACGGCCGCAAATCATATTTAGATCAACATACAACCTGACACTGAACTGCAATTTGCACAAAACATAAGAAAATTTTACGCTTTCGCCTTAATTTCGTATGACGATTAAATAACTTAAGCTCTGAAAGAAAACTCTATACCAACAACCTTCAAGGTTTCAATATCCACTATCAAAACAACATCCAAACATAAAGATATAAAAGAGCTCCTTTCCCGAGCTATCAGTTACAAAAAAAAATATATACAAGCCACCCACCCTACTTACAGTAACTTATTCCTTCGAACATTATGTGACGTCATATCACTAAAATCTCTTCGTTCGGGTGACCTGCGCAGCCTCGTCCTCGAGAGGTGTTTAAGTTGATGAGCGTTAGATAGAAGAGCGCTTGCTACACTTATCTAAGGAACTCTTATTAAATCCTCCTTAACTAATCCTTCAGGAGTACTGGCTGCAGAAAAGTTGGGGAGAAAACTGAAATTAGGTTCAGATTTTTTCTTCAGTGTTTTGTTTTACACAAGGTACGCAAATATATTGTGTATAGGATTATTTATGATGATGAGTAAAATGTAAATCAGTAGGAATTTTACAACTTTCATCATAGAATTTTTTTTTTAACCAATTTCCATGATTAATTTTTAATGTATAATGTAATTTTCCTTAATTTAAATTTAACAAAGAATCCCTTTTGTCTTTTCTATTGGTTTGGCTTTACATAATTAGGTACTTACACAAAGAAAGTGTGTATATCAGTAGTTATTATGCACGTGTACCTAAGTTAAAAGTGAGTACAGACGCAAGCAGGTCAAGCTACCCGAAACTGTCAAATTTTCCCAAATAACCTTGAACCTTAATGCTTTAGCGATAAAGTTGAAAATCTATTAAAGAAATTTGACAGATTGTAGTAGCTTGATGTGCTGGCGTCTGTACCTATATATTCAATAGCATTTAGATAAGTTTGATTGGAGGAAAATATTTTAGTCCATTTCCATAATCAGTTGGCTATGTTCCCAGATTTTACATTACCAAAGATTTGATCTCGTCTTTTGAATAGATACAACTATATCGGCGGGGTAATTGTGTAACACACTCTTAGTAGTAATGGGTTTCATTTTGACAGTTCAACAACATTCATTGCGTTGTTTAGGATGTTGAGTAGACAAATTTTTCGTAAGTAGGTATATATGAAGCAATGGATTAATAGTATCCTTCAAAATGATTCAGATTGTGATTGATAGTGTGTTACGCAATCAGGGTGCTGGTTCAGGCAACTGAACCTGATAATTTCTTCCTTCCACCACCTTCCAAAATCTCTACGACAAATTCCTCCTTAATCTATGTACGATCCAAACTCCACTGCTAACCGTCCCAGTAATTAGTGGGACCGTGGTATATAGCTGGGCGTATATAATGTAATTATGCACGTTCGTACATACATACGCCGCTCTAAAATACTCCTGGAACAATTTGGAACTAGAGGCAAAGTTTGAAACCGCAGCAGACGGCCGCCATCTTGGGGTAACCATGACAACCGGCCGCGAATTGTCTGCTCGCTACCTGAAATGTAAATAGCTTCACGGTTTGTTGTTCAGTATTGCTTATGAGAATATTGTGGACGAGGTTGACAGTTACAATGAAAATAAAAAGATGGACGGACGGCGGACGCAGCCATTCGTGAGGTTTTGGTGGACGCTGCGGCATTGAAAAATTTTCATCAAGTTTTTTTTTCTCCTGGACTTTTTTTTTGGTGATGGTTTTCAGCTTTAATCTGAGATGGTTTACTTGCCAATCGTAACTTTTATAATGAGTCGTGGTAAAACAATAAGCAGAAGAAAAAAGCCAAAAAAAATACTTAGATTTCGTGGATAAAATAGTGACGAATTTTTTTTTTAACCCCCGTTCCCTAAAGGCCAGTAGCACATGAGCAGACTCTCCTCCACCCCTTACAAAATGCCCCTTTAATCTTAATTTCTTTTCTCCACACCATAAAGCCTACTCACAGGAATGCACTTCCTTGTCACAATCCCGTCATAAAGCTTTCCTTCCTATTAAAGTAGAACAAGGAGTGCATCGTCCTCATCTCGGGATTCCTCAGCAGTGCTACACAGCAATTCGATGGAGTATTTCAATATAAACGTTGGTCGCCATTAGCAGGAGGGAGTTGCAGCCCAAGATATGAGTGCTGAACTACCCTTGTGGATGTTGGGGAGTGTGGAGACAGATTTTGTTTATTCGAACTTGAATTTGGTTTCATAGAAAAAAAGTTTTATTTCTACAATTCAGCACGTAGTAATACCGTGGTATTCAGTTAATTAATCCTTCTGTATTGTGTGAAGAGCTCTTTGTCTTGCAGAGACAATAAATATACTAAATTATTAGAACTTATTTCAGCAAGCAGCGGAGAGGTACTCGGATTTTTTAGAACGTTCGCATTCCAATTTGTGTCAATCTGTAAAAATACCTCTACATTTTTTTACATTTTCGGCATATTTTAGACATTGATTGTAGCTAAGAAGAGATTGCGACTAGATTTTTTAAACGTTTTTAATTACGAGAGATTGCCTTCAGAGATGCAGTATTTTTCTCTATGTGAGAATAAAGCCATTGACTTATAGTTACTGATCGCTTTACCTAGATATCGACTTCCAATTTTTGGAACCTATTTCCAACAAAATTCTATGTGTCATGATGTCTCGATGGATCGCAATATGCAAATAAATAATTCAAAAGTTTAAAAAAAAAACAGAGTTCAAAGAACACCATTACAAAAACACTCTCCACACAATATAACATCAGAGGGCAGACAGACGTAGTTGTGGAGCACTCTTCATTTCGAATGCCTGTCCACGCGCGCCCCGCGCTACCCCCGTGTGTACACGCCCTATCGGGAACGACGAACTCGCCGATATGTTGTACTTTGGAGGAGACGGCCTTATATTTTACGTGCGATAATTTTGGTGTTGTTTGCCCAGCAAATAATTCTAAAGTTTCTAGGTTCTCTTTTTTCGTAGCTTCGTGCTACGAGATATGTAAAAAGTGCAGAAAAACAATCAGCATAGACCAAATTTGTGTAGTCGGGCCATTGACTGCAGCACTTTGGTAAAAGACGTCAATGATTATTTACTCGTAGACCGCTACGAGTGCTACGAGCTATGCTACGACAACCAGGATTCTCGTGCTACGCTCAATTTAATCAGCGTTAATTATAAATGCTTTGGAAACATTATCGACATGAACTATTGTTAATGTGGTGTAAATCAATAAATTATAAGTATCAAAATAGTTTTTCTGATACCTCGGCGTCTATTCTGTACAAATATCACCGTGAAAATTTAGGTGAAGTGAGCTATCCACTTCACCTAAATTTTTAATATGTCGGCAGTTTCTTTAATCAAAATTAGAACTAACCACCACAAAATACCACAACAGATACAAAATACCTCATCCACAACCCATCGGTTCTGAACTCCGATCCCACATGCCCTTAGCTCCTTGGCGAGTGATGAAAGGATGTGTGATGCGTACCCCTCCATTGTGGTTTGTTTCACAGTAACCAACCTGAGGTACCGAGGTACAGGGGGAAGAAACCACACAGCGGTGGGCACCCTCACCTGCCAAGCAATGCCTGCTACGACTTTTAATTTACAAGTACGTAGAATATTGAAGATTGTTTGAAGTGTACAAAGGTTTGTGTACGTAGACATAGAAAGCAGTATTGAGCTAAAGAGGAAGGGAATGTGAGCTAGAACCAAGTTTTGGTATCAAAGTTGAAAGTTACAATATCATACTGAAATACGTCTATCTATACTTTACAATATAATATAGGTAAACGGCCTTTAAGGTTTAAAAGATAGAGCAATTTTTAAATCTGACAAAGTTCTTATTACAAAAACTGATGTTAATCCCCGAGTCTAAGGGCCGGTTTTTTGATCTGTAGTTAAACTCAACCAATTGTTAAAAATAGTAACCAATGGTTAAATTTTTGCAAAATGTGTTTTTTGATCAATTTCTAGTTTATCTAATTATCTTATCTAAAATTTGACTCCTATCCCTTTAAAGTTGATAACGATTGTCAAAAGAATTTTTAAACGCTTAACTTGTCATAGGATCTCCAAAATCCCGAGCTCTATTCAGAATCTCTATTCGAATCACGAGCTTCGACACGTAATTACAACGAATGTCTTTCAAAAAGCAATCACATCTACCGAGAGATCGACTATCTGAGATTGAATTGAGAATCCACGTAATATATCAAAGGTAATCCGTTTAAGTTTAAGGGGCACTATATATCATGCGATGGCGGTACATACCCACCCCGCTGTTTGGTCGCCTAAGCAGGGTGGCCCTGTAACGCATGTTTAGGTGGGTGGTTCAAGTAAGGAGAGGTCGCGACAAAGGCCTAAATAGCATTCTGCTGCGTTTTTTTTGTTAGCCTGTGTTGTGTCCCGCTGCTGGTCAAATGCCTTCCCCTTTTCCTTACAAACTTCCCATGTCTTGTGCGATCCCTGGGCAAGTTGACCCTGCAAACGTGATCAAATCATAAAACGCTGCTGCAATTATTGTAAAAGAAATATTAGCTACTACTTCAGCTTCGTAGTTCATACGAGTAGTTTATTTCTTTAGAGTTCGATGTATCTCAACCAACACATGGAGAAGTGACTTAGACAGGACTAGGACTACCTATGTATATTAATATCAGTCACGGTGAGCATCTAGTTCTAAGTTTACTTTCTGAAACTATTCTGAGAGTTAAGGAAATTGTGGAACAATTATCGTGCAATGTTTGAGCTCAAGGCAAGGAATTCGTCCAAAAATTTTGGTATAAGGCACTGTCTCAATCATGAGAAATGTTGATAGCATGTTCATGTTCGTACTTAACCCATAGAATAGGTTTAAGGTAAGTTAGAAAAATCAATAAAATTATATGAATTTCCCTTAGAGGAATTTCTGCTAAAACCAATAATATGCCTTTGTCCGTTAAATTCTCCGCTTTTTGCTCATGTCCTGACCCTCACTTTATTCGTCAACTAAGCAGGGAGGAGGGTGTTTCAACGGGTGTGTGGGGGGGTAACGTTTTCCTGTATGAAGGCACACGTCGCAAAGGGAAATCCTGTACAGGACAGAACGCTAAAATTGCCCGCTACGATAGTAGGCAGGTATCTAGGATTATGACGGGGAGATTATTTAAAGATGGTGTTTTGTTGCCTAGCATTAAATTTCAAGGGGTTCCCGCCTTCTAAACATAACATTTGATATTAGAGTGTATGAAAAGCGTATGCGCCTTTGTTTGGTTGTCCACAGCTACTATACAAGGTGGTAGGCAACGCTTAACCTGTTACCACGGATTCAGTACATTCGGAACCCCCTGCGATGAAATTTTTCATCGGTTATTTTTTTTTAACTATGTTTTCTATACTTTCTGACCGCTTTGGGATTGCATTTTTCTATGAAACAGTTGATAGTTATTTTTTTATAACCAACGAAAAATTTCTACGCTAGGGGTGTCCAGAATTATGTGCTAAATTCATGATTTCAGTTTGCGCGTCGATACCTCCTCCCCCTCCCCTGCCTGCCTGTGTTTTTAGATAAGTAATTCGAATTGCATAGGGCCGATCTCAAGCTGATTTTGGTATTGTAGACCTCATGCATCGCTTTCCATCAGATATCGAGGTCAAGAGACAAGAGCAGGTCCATTCTGTATTAAAAAAAAAACTTATTTCATACTTTTCACACCTTAAAATTCTACTTCTGACCGTGGTCCTTCAATTGGACGCTACAAAAAATTGTACTTCCCCATTGCATAATCCACACTTGCCAGATAATAAATCGCAGCATTCGCCATTACCATACGGGAGGACGCTACTGTCTAACCTCTTAACATAATCCCTGGCGCTTTTTAAGACACCCACGTTTTAAGGGGCCGCTTAATCTTCACCAAAGCTTAATGCTATGATTGTAGGTGTGCAGATGGGCCCCACTTTTCATTTCCAGTTTTTCGGCATTTCAAGAGATAATTGAAGGACCAGAGGAGAAGAGCCAATTGTATCCAAGGACCACGCTTCATATTCTATTTGTATTTTGTATACGATAGAGCAGTGGTGGCCCAGTGGTAACGGTCGTGACTTACGAGTTGTAAGTCGTAGGTTCGAACCTTGACAGGCGCATTACTTTGTTTAAATTATTTCATCACCAGTTCTCTCAAAACAGTGAAGAAAAACAACGTGAGAAACCGACATGTCCAAGAACCAAAAATTCGAAGACATGTGACAACTACCAACCCGCACTGGACCCGCGTGGTGGATTACAGCCCACTCCCTCTCGAAGATAGGAGGCCTGTGTCCCAGCAGTGGGAATATTATAGGCTATAGGCTGATTATGTATACGATATGTACTTTATAAGTCCAAATAACGTCTCCTCTCAAAATTGAAAGCCGTATTTTGAAAGCCGTATTGATTGATACCAAGCGGTAATGGACGTGTTAATAATTTAATACACCATGAATACGTAATCCTGTGCGAGCGACGAACGTGGATCGCGGTACATAGATAATTAAGTAAATGGTATCTTAATGTACATTGTATGTATCAATAATTGAGTACTATGTGGTATATAATCATCGTGAGTTTAGACACGAATGCTGGCTACTTCGTAGATCAGGCAGGACGAAGAAATGCTTGAATTCTCACAAAAATAACATCAAGCTTCCTCAAAACCATAAAATGAGAAATTTTGGAAAAGACGCGTACTTGCAGTGACCGATGTTTGTTGACATATAATTATTATTCGTGGACACCTCTGAGCGCTCTGAGGGCTCAATTATTGACAAGAATAAGCATGCCATAAAGTGCGGGCGTTTTGGGAAACTGCCTTATGTAATTTTCACATTCTAAAAGTGCTGATTCTCAGCCTAATTTGAATAAACGACTTTTGATTTTGATATTTATAGCAAAAAGTATTTACTAGGACACTAGGTACTGAAAAAAAACCTTTTGATATGTAGAATGATCCCAAAATAATACCCATCAGAGCTCTTTGTACACCGTTTCTGAACAGATCATGGGAAGAAGGTACCCGCAGGTCAATAATATTAACGTTCGACACATCAACGTCAAACACCATAACATCTTTTGTCATATCGCTTATGGGAAAAAATAACCGAGAACAGAACTGTACCCCATCGACTTTTTCACTATAGAACTCATTTAAATCTCTCGATGCACCCTACTTTGCCTGCGATGCACCTTGTTGCAAATTAAGGATTCAACCCTTATAAAAAATGTGACCCCAAAGACTCGTGGGTAAAAAACTTTTTATCTTTTTTTTTTATTACACATTATTGAAATGAGACACCGGGTACGCATATAAAATTGGTCTTTTTGTGCGCCGCGAAAGGGTTAGACACGTCGGTAGTGCATTGAATATATTTTTTTAATGTGACGTACAAAGAGTTAACCCTGCGTATGCGGTTCGTGACGGTTCGTTATATCGGTGTTAAAGTTGAATTTGCGTTTGCGAACTGTCGGTTTTTGTACCATCGATATTTTTTTTATGAAGTTTAACGTAAATACTGTAATGACTTTTATTCAAACAGAAAACTAATAAAATAAATATTGCTTAATCATTTGACGTGATTTCAACTAAAGAAGATGGCACTTTTAAAATAACTCTCTCCTTTTATAAGTCAAACCGGAACCTCAAATATTTTATGAATATTTTCATAATATATTTATTTTTAGTAGAAGTTTGATTTTTTCACTGCTTCAAAGGATTGCAGCCCTGAGTATTTGATGTTATTTTCAACTTGATAACTCCACGCGTTCCTGAGAAAAAGGGTCTTGACAGACGGACAAAGAAGTGATCTTATATGGGTTCCCTTTTCCCTTTGCGGTACGGGACTATTGTCCCGTACCGCAAAGGGAAAAGTTTTATTTATGAAAAAAGAGGGAAAAGAATCACAGGGCATCAACACATCAAATAATTCTTCCGCATCGCTGTCAACAGGAAAAGTGGCCAAAACGCTGGTAGCATTAAATTACATTAAATTCACAGAACATCAAAAAACAATAACAAATTCGAACCTTCAATAAAACTCCAGCCGTCTTTATTAGAAAGTGTACCGCTAACCCTTTAAAAACTACAATACAGCCTATTGTACCAAACACAAAAACTATCAGACAAAAAGCTCTAAGAGATATCATCGGCAATTTCACACTTGGCACGCATGCGTCACATATTTTCAATTTGACAGAAGAGTGCTTTATTTAGTACGATAAGTATCGCTCTCGATTCCATCTGATGTCATTATGTTCTAGTATCCTGGTCTCGTTGACTTTTTACGTGATTTTATAATTAAGATAAAATGGAGCGAGTTGAAATTATTGTTGGTGTTGTGTTATATTAATAGAAATGCAACGTTTCTAGTTTTGGGCATAGGTACGGTTACAAAAGGAGATAAGTAACCAGAGTCGTCGGATATAGTTGAAGTTTTGTAAGAAACCGATGGATGTTTTTTAATAAAATGTAATTCGAAAAATAACTGTTTGTTTTCTATTAATTAAATTAAATTTTATTCGAAAACATCCATCGGTTTCTCATCGGTCATCTCCTTTGGTGACTATACCTATCGTTGTTTTATTTCGTATGATAACAATGATACATAGATGCCGAAAAGGTCTATGTAAACCGAATATTTTATCTAACTTTATGAAATATTTTGCTTAGTTATAGCAAGGACGTATCATTAGTTTCTGCCGTTTTTATATCGCACCTTCGGCATGACAAGGGCATAATGTGTATGAATGAATATGAATATGAATTGCACCGATCCCAGCGTGGTTTGACCAGACTCGATTAATCGAATGAACCCCAAGATTCACACTAGCTCCTGTAGCCTCATGTTCATGGTGCTACAGCGACCATTGTATATCAAGAAGTAGACCGGGGGGCGCGGTTTTTTAGGGAAGACGTGCCCGTAGGAATGGGTAGGATTTAAGAGCCTACCGGATATGCATCCTAGAGTAAACATTCGGCAAGACAAGGGCATATTTCTACTACCTTATCCGTTTCTACTCGTGAGAACCTGTGATTGGCTCTGTGTCGCTTATACAATTGTTGTTAATTTGGTTCAGCTGTTGGTTCTCCTACTTACAAATAAATAAATAAATAATTGACAAAAAATCCTAAGATGACTTAAGTATGTCAGTGCTTTAGAAACTCCGTTTTATCTGGAGGGACAAAGACGCGTATTAACTTCAGTTTAATGTCGCCAGAAGACAAAAGTGTATTTGTCATATTAGTGCATTATTTTGACTATCTTGGCACGACAAAATCTCAGTGGTCAGTTGCGCCACCGCCACTTCGCGAAGTAGGTACTGGTAAGCTGGAGCGACAAAGCCATGGTTTTATTTTCTGTTTAATATGGATACTATCTAATTATTATCATTAAAGCTAATAGCTAGCATTTTATTCAACGAAAACTATCTACTAAACAACTTATTTTTTAAAAGGTTCTTATAGGCTTTTGGAATAAAAGCCAAACCAAGCCACTCGACCATAAAATGATCTATATTTAAATTTAAAAAATCTGCACTGCAAACCAAACACGAAAACACATAAATTTCTAACCCGTCAACGGCGACATGTTTTCCAAAACTTGGCCGCGGCGTCACTCCCCTGGCATTCAGGCGCTCCTATTTACCAATAACCCTTACTGACCCTTAACCCTTCTACCTAAATATGACCTCTCGGCCTAGCCCCTGGTCATTGTGTAGCGAATTAATCGGCTAGTATGCCCATTGTATGGACACTGCCCACCCGTTATTCGTTCCTTGGTCATTGTGTTTATATTAAAAGTTTTTAAGTGTCCCCTCGCAGTTTAGGGTTTGCGAAACTGGTTTGCGAATTTTGTTCGTGTGCAGCGGTCAAAACTGGTTTTGTTTTGAATTGGACGCTATCAGTTTATCTATTTTTGATATTCGGTAAAATGCGTCACTAGTTTTTTTAATCTCATACAAGGTGTTGTCAAAAAATATTGCATTATTTTTAGAAACGAATGAAAATCGTTCTGGGACCTTGAAGAACATGTCAATATGTAGGTACCTGAGCTTAGAGGACAGAAAGCTGATCATCAGGTAATAACTTGCTTTTTCTTTGAAGCTAAACTGTTTGAATAGACCACGAATTATAGAAAATCAAAATAATGAATTCGTGGCGATGTATTTTTGAGAGACTATTACCTACTAGGCACGTCAAAAAGATAAGTGTTAGGTACCGAGCTTCTTGGGAATTTAAAGACTTGTTTAAGTTTACAATACATTATTTTTGTTCTTGCATAGAAAACTCTACACGCTCTACACAATCCCAACCGGTGAACACGCACACACGTTGCAAAAACCAGCAACAACGAACTTCAACTATTTTGCATACAGAGCACACCCCTTTCTAATAGTTAACAATTTATTGTTATTATTTATGCACCGGAAATGTTCCCCTCGCGTGTAACTAGCGGCTCTACAGATGTGCATCTTGGATGAGCTGAGGGACGACCGACGAACTTACTCAAGCTAAGGTCCTACTCATATTTTAGGACGTTAGCACTGGCTGTAATTTGGGAAGAGAAACTTTTTATGTAGCCTTAAACTTTTATGTTTTGAAATTAGAAATAACAAAAATAGAATTTAGAATTTGTCGAAAGTTTTGGGCTTCACTGAGCTACAATGTTCAGTGAAAGCCAAAAAGAGATGACAGTTTTACACAAATAGGTACTATCTGGTAAGAAAATTGAAACTTTTGTTCGGTGAACCAATGAAACCTATATAGCCTCGACTATCAGAAAAATAAATACCTAACAGAGAGAAGTTTACAAAGTGTCACCTATGGAGAAAAGTGTTAAGTGAATAAAACTCAAAGCTAAGTTCGTTTAAGTTAAAAAGTTCGAATTTTCCTTCAGAAACTTAACTTCGAGTAGGAATATATATATATATATATAAATAAATAAATAATTGCAATAGGAAACTTCAATCAGAGAAAACTAGACACACAAAACCAAATAAAACTTTGGCACCATATAACTAAAGGTGAAATTCTAATAAAACTAAATCTAAAAATTGAACTGCACTACTTAGGTATATAAACCATATCAAATCGGAAGTATATAAAACCGATACATAAACTTCTAACAATATTCTACTATTCAATAAAAACTGTCAGTCAAATTGCATAAAAAGGATCAACGCGAAAGGTGTGCGTCGTTTATGCAAATTTCTTTCCTAATCGCCAGTCTGCCAAGAGATATTAGACTTTATTTTTATAACAACAAAGTTGATTGCTACTTTTCCGAATATTGCAACAAAAAGACGACGTTATGCAATTTAATTTGAAAGCTTGTTTCACGATAATACAGTTCAAATTCGCAAAGAAATCAAATGCATTTACGGCCTACCGTATCAGGTTCGTTCCTAATTTGCATGAGGTATTGTGTTGCAAGCTTTATTTTGTAAATGGCCACAAAAGATTTTTTTAATAAACAACACTGCGAATGCATGCAAAGTTAAAAGTAGAACATCTGCTGTGTGGGGTTGAAAAGAACGCTTGCGCAAAAATTTGAATATCGATAGAATTAGCGTTGCATTCTACCTGCGTGGATTGAATAAATAAATATTATTAAATGTATCACGGATTTGTTATTTAAAATAGCCAATTGAATTATAAAAATAAATGAAAAGAGTAGAGTTGAAGAATTATTATTTAAAATGCCTCTATCCGAGTTTACCACTTTTGCCATACTTTACATGAAATAATTTAGGTAAGGCAACAAATGACATCGATTTGTTGTGAGAAATTAAAGAATAAGTTCAACAACTAAAACGTTTATACTAATGTAAAAAGATGTAGAAGTTCGAGTGGAAAATGTCACAGATCAAAAACAAAAATTAATTTTAAAGTGCTGTTATCTGTTGACACGTTATTATTGAATTTAACATCTCAATATCGTTTTTAATTATATAGAATAAGTCCCCAACAATGTCCACGTGCGGTCATCGCATTAACCCGTTTTTATAAATTCTTTGATAAATTTCGTGAGCTCAAAAACAGCTGACAAACTGCATTCTGCACTAATTCCCTGACAACCATAGAAATACATTTTACAAAACTAACACCTTTTGAAAACCATGCACTACCAAACTAGTTCAAACTCCATAGAAAATCATTATGTTTTGCAAATCTGCGCAAAATTCTATCACAATAGAAAACGCGAACCATGAACCAGAATTTCAAGTTCATTTACTTTTTAAAACCAGTTCGACCGCCGTCCACGCGCCTTTTTTAATTCGCAATATTTTTTAAACTGGCAACCTTGGTGCGTGTCTATTGTCCCGTGCCATATTGTCTGGAATGACCTGCACTGTTAACGAATTATTGAATTAGTTAATAATTATATGCGTTTGTCGTAAATTTTGCTGTAAATGGGTGGAAGATATAATTCATGTTTTAGGTAGTATTGTTGCTGACCACGACATTGTTGATGGGCTTGGTTACTATATTATATTCAAAGAGTATAATAATAATACGGGAGATTATATTTTCCTAATACAATGGTTAGGTATAGTACCTATATGAACCTACTCTCTAGCTCATCCGTATAGTGAATTGAATTGCATAGCTTCATGATGATAAATAAAATGAAAATCTTCCTATGTAGGTAACCACATTACTCGGTTGAATAATTATTGTAATTAACTTGGTTTTTCTTCTGTTTTAAGCATCTTACTTCAGTTTTCAATAATAGGATAGTACGTACTTACTTTTACCTACCTACTTGAATGAAGAGAAAATATTTTGTTTTGGACCCAATTATTTAAGTAAGGGTTAGGAAAATGAGTTTTGTTAAATTAAATGTTGTTTTAGTAGGTTCCTAGGTACCTACTTAATGGTACTAGCTTTATGTGGCTTTGTAAAGTGGCTATCAACATTTAATATTAAAACGACAACGTTATAACAAAATAAAAAACTTGAAGCTGTCCTGCAAAACATAAAGTTCTAATAGGTCCCAAACCTCTAATATTCTAAGTCGTACGGGTCGTACCATAGACGATAAAATTCAAAAAGTATTACCCTAGTCTACGGCCTTAGCTTATCTTAGTGGCTTACGGCCTAATACTCATTCGCGAAACTTGAAAATGGAATGCCTATTGCCCAATTTGGCGCCAAAACGGCGCGTCGCGTGCGAGAACGCGCGCCGCCTCACACACGGTTGCCCCGCCCCCCATACGCTGGCCAATCGCACGGGGCGAACACCCTCACGGGCCGCGCAACACGCATATTGATCTGCGGACACCGCTCGAACCGTTTACATTTCGACATATCACATGCTAAACACCGACAAACAATAACATATGGTCACTTGCCGTGCGATATTAAACTCTATTCTCACAAGCTAAGGTCTAAAATCATGTACAGAAATTGATGTCACATAGGTCCTTTCACGTTTTTAGAGGGGTGTAATTTATAATGTGAGAGGAACCCAAGCGATAGTGGACCTTGTTCCTCAGAATATAAGGTTAGTAAGCCAAAAATACTAATTTAGGATTAGTCTAGTCAGAAAAAGAAGTAAACTAAAAAAAAATGTGTCTAATATTACAGGCAAATATGTCCAAAAATATTCAAACCTTGCTGAAAATTCGATGGACAACAATAAATAATTAGATTAGTTTCAAGAAAACATGTGTAAGTCTAGAACGGTCTTATCAATATATTCAAATAGTATAAAAAGTTCTGATTTTAAATTACAGGCTTGTCATTTTTGGAATCCTGAATTTCAGAATAACTTGCATGGCGCCAACACCGCCATCTACTGCCAAATACTCTAACGAATGACGCGACAAAGCAGTTCATTTAGTTCTTGCTACTGCACAACAGATGTCACTGGTCACAAATTGACCCACGCTTATAGCGACATCTAGTATTACATTGAACCAAATAATCATATTAGAATCCGTGAACTTTCAACAGCAGCAAGAATTTTTTACTCAAGAAGCAATTTCAAAACAACATCCAGTTACTATCAATAATATTGTATATTTATTACTACATAAATAAAATAAACATTAGTTTTACCAATATTTTAGTCTCATTCATAATTAATTTGAAAATTTTGATGACAATACTTTCAACCACAAATCGGTTTGAGAAAGGCTTTAAGCCAATAAAGTATTATTCCAAGCAATCATCCTGAATTGTTTGAAAAAATAAGATAAATATATTTAGTCCATCACAAACGTAGCTATTAAATATATTAATACAAATCATAGCTAGACAGTAGACATATTACAATATATTTTCAATACTATCTTTAAGTGACATACATAGCAATAATTTGATTTCTATGACGTCACCAACATATACTGTAATTTATATTATAGCTACGCCATCATCGCAACCGTGTGTGGAAGCTTGCTATAATATATATTACTAGCTGTTCCCGCGACTCTGTCTGCGATCTAGAATGAAAAGTAGCCTATGTCCTTACCTAGGTCATGGTCTATCTGTGTTCCAAATTTCATCCAAATGCGTTCAGCCGTTTTAGTGTGCAAGCATAACAAACAAACTTACTTTCACATTTTATAATATTAGTTATGATAGCACAGCATATTAATATAATATTGTAGCTACGTTTGTAATGGGCTTTATTCAAATTAAACATCCATTTAACAAAATAAAGCTCTTATGGTTTCAGTTCCTTTAACTATAATACTATTATAATTATTATGCAAATTACATTAGCATAAAGATTAGATTTAGATATTAACGCTATGTTAGAAATGTTAGATATTACAAAAAGATAAAAAGATATTACCAAAAATTCAAAGACATGTGCTGGACCTGCCTGGTGAGTTACGGCCCGCTCCCTCTCACAGAGAGGAGGCCTGTGTCCCAACAGTGGGAATGTTATAGGCTGATTATGTATGTATGTTATGTATTACAAAGAGTACCCATTTCCCCCTCTTAGAAATTAAAATATAACATTTCATAAAAATAAATTATTTCTGTTAATTGTTAAGCATAAATTCTATGAATTACAACAGTCAACTCATTAGTATGTGAACCTAGGATTTATATTATGACAAATAATACAATGTTTAAAATAATTAGGTCACTGTAGATATAAAATAATGATCATTGCTATCAGAATTAGTAGACTAGTCACACAGAGATTGTAAGGAATTTAATTCTATTTTATATTATCGCCATTACACTTCCGCTGGTTTCTCCAAGTCCTTCATAGGCTCGTTTAGAACTAAGGGTATATCTCCACCAGCATTCTTGGGTACCCACCCAGCGGAATCCTCCTCAATTTTCCGCTTTTCTTCCTTCAGTCTTTCATATTCGTCAATTTCTATTTGGTACTTGGGTGTGGTTATGCCAAAGAAGGAAGAAAGTGACTCCCCAGCGTAATCAACTGCATTCAACATTTTGTTGCCAGATTTCCAAGCGTAGTGCGAGAACCAAGGTCCCCAAGGTAGAGTTTTCTGAAAACATCAAAACATGTACATGAGATTAATAGAAAATTATACACACTTACTACGTAGTTGTTTAAATTATGCATATTTCCCTCACTGCATGAAGGAAATATGCATAGAGTGCCTATTTTACTTTCCAATTTCTTTGTTAATATTCCCTACTGGTGTACCATAAAGAAAACTGCATTTATTTATAAACATTTTCCATCATAAATAATTATGAATGAATGATTGGAAACCAATAAAATTCAAGGTAATAAAAATTATCATCATAATATACAATCCAATTTAAATGTTAACGAGTTTCTCTTTCCTTTGCAATTTTTATTATAGTTTAACAATTGCTCCTTATTATGATACAATTAACTCAATAAATAAACAGATATGCAAATTCTTATTCAAGAACAGACTACACTAACAACTACAGGAGTAAAACAAGTACCTAAGAATACCACGAAAGATTTCTCCGACTATCGATATCATCTTATTGCTACTTAGTAAGCCTCCGAAAGCGTAATAAACAAGCCTTATCGTCATGGATATTAATAGAAACGAATTCCACCAAGGTCTCTCCTTAGCTGAAGGTAATAAAACTAAGAATGCATTGCTTACTCACCGGATCGACGTTGTTCGATTCTTGAGGTTCTGTAGCCAATTCGGCAGCTTCCTCCTCCACTATTTCTTCGTCAACTCCATCGCAAAAATGTAGAACTCTCCCTGGCTTGTTGATAGTTACTTGAGTTTCAGTGTTATTCTCCATTTTTAAATAAATAAATCTTTATTTACAACGAAATCGACACTGTTTATTTCTAACAAATGACGTCTTGTCTTTCTTTACCTCGATTTGGAAATGACGGGCAACTGCAAAGTTGCCATTATAGGAATGAAAAATGTATAAAAACGTCAAAAACATAATTCTTTACCACATTGGGTACCGTGTATGGTCAAGGATTATTTTTGTTTTTGGAGGGATATCCTTCAAATGAATGAAATCTAATTGAACAAAAAATCTTTCGATTTTATGTATAATTAACGAAAAACGAAACCTTTTTTTGAAAAGGTTAATTTCTGGCGTAGCTACCATACCACCGTAACAGCCGTAACAATGATACAGATACATCCCCAAGCTACAGGTGTCTCCGACGTGACCTGTGGAAGCAACAATTCTTAAAATATTACCTAAAACTTTCATAAGAGGCCCATCATGAGTGAAAACCTAAGGAAAATATGACAATTAACGTTATTTGTTTGGCTTGTATGGCTCCTGGGTACCGACACGGTCCGATTCTCAAGCTGTAGCAATTGCTTTAATTTAGTAAAGTCACAAAGAAAATCTAACGCATTCAAGGCAGGGTGCTTCAACTTTCGAGTTCGCTTCGCTCGCTCTGCGTCCTTATAATAAGCAAATTATCAATGACAGCTTAACCAAGTATCCCAGTTATGATGCACCAATTTTTTGCCTCATCTCGCTCGCTCTTGGATTGTCTTAGACTTCGACATTGCAAGAGTGACCTTAAGACATCATAGTGACCTTCGATAGACAATTTTTCTAACTTAAATTATAATTATAGCGTAACCTTCCAAATCAGTAGGTATGCAATTTTATTTATTTTTTTCAAACCTACCTTCTTTTGAACCTTTACCGCAGTCGGTTAAAAAGCTATGCCATTATGTTTTATTGTTTATAATTAACTAGCTTTTGCCCGGCTCCTAAGATTCGTAGCGTGGTGTTAATCGTGCCATGTAAAGATATAAAAACATATGAAAATGACATAACCAGCCGGTCGATTCTATAAAAATCTCACCGTAAAAACTCAAGTGAAGTGAGTTTGATGTGAGCTGTCAATAGTGTCAATCCCTAGCATTAGTTGGAATGACAGCTCACTCCACGCTCACTTCACCGAAGTTTTCACGGTGAGATGGTTACAGAATCGCACTGCAGTTCCCTACAAAATGTAATTAATTGGTTAAAAATAAATAAACTTAGTTAAAACAAAAATAATGTAATTTATCAACGAACAAATCAATCACAATTATATGTCATTCAGGAAAATACAACAATAGCTGACACCAGTATGGCCAGGTTCTTGGGACTGCATTTAGATAGTCATCTATCTTGGAAATCTCACATTGAAATCATCTGCAAAAAGCTAAATCAAATCTCTCGTGTAAATTAAATCTGCAAAAAGTGCATAAGAATGCACTTTTTAACTTGACTTAACACTTTTTAGATTGTAAAATGAGTCCGTCGTCCTAGTAGCGTACAATGCCTACGTAACATCTACATTACGCTGTGGAATTATATACTGGGGTAATTGTACATACAGATAAACTCATTGCATTCAAGGCACAGAAAAAATGTTTACGATCTGTCTCCAAGCTAAAATCAACTGACAGTTGCTTGCCATTTTTAAAAAGTTTAAGTTGCTAACCCTACCAGGTTTATATATTTATGAGACAGCATTCGTGAAATCAAACTTATATATTTAAAACATTGAAATCGAAACGTCGCAACAATGAGATGTGCACTAATACACACAGCACAGTTTTTACACAAAAACTTTTCTAGGCATGACACCCAGATTGTAGAATAGACGCCAGCACATCAAGCTACTACAATCTGTCAAATTTCTTTAATAAATGTTCAACTTTATCGATGAAACATTAAGGTTCAAGGCTGATTGGAAAATTTTGACAGTTTCGGGTAGCTTGACCTGCAGGTCAAGCCATTTTCCATTTTCCAATCAGCCTGACAGATTGTAGTAGCTTGATGTGCTGGCGTCTGTACATACAATAAAATACCGGAGTATTTTATTGTATGTACAAACGCCAGCACATCAAGCTACTACAATCTGTCAAATTTCTGTGATAGATTTTCAACATTATCGCTAAAGCATTAAGGTTCAAGGTTGGTTGGGAAAGTTTGACAGTTTCGGGTAGCTTGACCTGCTGGCGTCTGTACAGACGCCAGCACATCAAGCTATTAGAGGAAAACACGAGCTAAATGATTTAAAAAATATTTAAATAATTTCTTAACTCTTATGGCATATTATTCTATTAATTAATACCTGGAAGATAATGCAAGATATGTGGTAAATATGTGCTGTAATAATTAGTTAAGTATGTAATTTGTGATTATGTTTTTTTTTAACAGTACCTAATACATAAGAAATATTATTATATTTCTAACATTTTAAATGTTCTAAACAAATTCTGTGTGTAATATTGTTACTCGTAGCTTGTCATTTAATTTTTAACAAAAATTTTAATATTTAACTTTGCATGCTTTTGCGTAATTTCCCTACTTGATATTTGTACGTCGTTAGCGGCAAAACATAGAGATCTCTTTACCTATTCTATTTCAAACACCTATTTTTACACCTATTCAGATGCTTTACAAATAAAAATTTTGGACTTTGACTTTGGCCTTCCCCAAGAATTGAGCTATCAAAAAATGCATAAATATTTTTTCAAATCCAACTGGTAGTTTCAGAGATTAGTGCGTTCAAACAAACAAACTTAATCTTACGTATAGATTAACTGATCACAGAAAATAGATGAAATAAAAAATATATATCTACAGTTTTATCGAACAGGCATGGCAACTCCCATGCCTTGATTGTGTTCCAGTACATGAAATGTTTGTATCCTGAGCATTATATGGATGATATTCTCGTGTTCAACAAAATGACAGATATCTACCTTATGCTATATTTTCGCATCGATTTGAATTTTTTTTCTAATAAAATTACCCTCCTGCATAAACTTTCCACTCCTCCACTTCGTTATCTTGTAGCAGAGGCTACCAAAAACTGAAGAATCGTAAATCGAAAAAATCTTCTTCGTCAGCGGCAAGGGCAAGTCATGAACTCGGTGTTAACCATAGAGTAAAGTAATATATCTTCAGCCAGCTGTCAAATGTCAAAGTATCAAACGGAAAGAATTTAGCTGTGGTTTCGGACTCTGTTTATTTATGTTATAAAAATAAAATGTTCTTTTCTAATGAAAAACTAACTAAACTAAGAAGGAATAAGTAATAAGAAGCATCTGAAACGATAAATTGAAATCATGGAAGGGTTCTGCAGAGGTTGTCTCATAAAATATGACGAACCGATGGAGCTGCTGCAATATACTGAGAAAAACAGAAGATTGTTTGTATATTCTACAGGTTTACAGGTGAACTTCGTCGTTTTAAGACATATACGGGTTTACAGGTGGCTTGTTTGCTCGTGTCTCGTAAGTACAGTGGCTGGGTAATGGGCTGCTGGCCTTTGGGTCGCGGGTTCCATCCCAGCATCGAACCAAATATTTGGAATGTTTGCAGACGGTTCCTGTGTATACGACATCGTATGTTCAACATGAAAAACTGAACAAAGTTTGGACCATCTTTTTACACCAATGTAACAACAGGCTTTGTTTTGGTAAATTAAGGCCCTGACTTCACCATATCTTAGACTATCAAACTTTGCAGTTCCCAAATTTCCAGAAGTGTATTATATATTATTCACAATCTCCACTGTCCAAGCTAAGCTGGCTTTTAGCACATAAACAATGTTTTTTTTTCAGACTCAGGTTTGACGTTTGTTGAAAAAAAAACACCAAGCCATTTTTTTAATTCGAATTTTAATCTGATAATCTTTAAAAAAAACTAAATCTGTTTTTCAAACCAAGTCGTAAGTTGTCAATATTTTATCAAGAATTTTAGCCCAGTCGTAATAGGATTCAGAATACAGTAATGCTTTCATGTTTAGGCTTGCACTAAAGTTCAAAGTTGTTTTGTAATGAGACAATATGAGAGAAAAAGGAGGGCCTTGTGGCTAAGTAATAACAGCCGCACGGGTCGATCGATCACTTTAAGCTACGCTTGCCGCGGTTGGTCCGTGGATGGGTGACCATCTTTACATACCAAGACCCGTGCGGCTTTTTCCGAGGCACGGAAAGCACGTTCAGCCGTTGGTCCCGGCTGTCATTCGTGGATCTTTATCAGTTGTTATGGGTCATCAGAAGCCCGAAAGTTTGACAACCAGTCTTACCAAGCGGTATCGTATTACCCAGTCACTGGGTTGTGCAGGTCAGATAGGCAGTCGTTCCATGTAAAATACTGGTATTCAGCTGCATCCGGTTAAACTGGAAGCCGATCCCAACGTAGTTGGGAGAAGGCTAGGCAGATGATGATGATATGAGAGAAAACTTTTTTATCTTGCAGGTGAAAAGAAATGACTCCTTCACATTCCAGCTATGTAAGGATTGCTTCCTGAACATGAAGCAAGCTTGCAAGTTCAAGAAGAATTGCCGCAATTCAGACAAGCGGTTTAGAAACTATGTAGCTTTAAAAGATGTAGGAGATCCCGTGGATTTCTGCACATTCCTCAAGAATAGTGATGATACTTTAACATTCCGGTAAATATGATCAACTATGTTATGATGATAATTTGTTATGAAATGTAACTAAAAAAAATTAATGTACTATCGCAAAACCTATATCTGACCATTTTGAAAAGAACATCCCATTCACATGGTCACCACAGGTGTGTCCAAAAGTAAAAAAAAAGAGGATCCTTTTTAGGTCAACTAATAATAGGCGCTGCAAGGAATTGTTCTTACAGTGGTCAGATATAGATTTTGGCGATAGTACCTACTCCTTACTGCCCTGTCTCAAAAATCCATTCTGTATAATAACTAATTGCGTACTTGAAATCATTTGATTATTTTCCAGTTTTCCAACAACAAGCGGGAATAGTACACCAGCAACCCAAAAATGTAGAGATGATGACAATGGTAAATAATACTCATTCAATTGCTAAAAATATACTTAATGAAACAAATACCTAGCCACACTATCTTAGCCGCCTGGCTAAGATAGTGTGGCTAGGTATTTGTTAAAAAATCCTTGTAACCTACAAGGATTTTTTTGGCCAATGTAATATACACAGTGAAATTGAAAACTTGCGACAAATCGAAATAGGAGGTGCAGTAACTGTTACATAATCATTACAAATTGTCAAAACCCAAACCAAATTCTTGAAAAAAAATCGTGTAGACACGAATACCAGCAAAAAAAAAAAAATATCAAAACAAATAAGAAAATTAATGTATCAATTTTAGCGCATCGCAGAGTTCACAACATGAAGCAAGTTGGCAACGCGTTGAATTGACGGTATTTACCTCATTTGACGGTTCCTACGAAAAAAAGAGCGCTAAACGACTTTGCCAAATCGACGCCCACGCGCACTTATGTGCATCCATTTCCTTGACGTTGAATTAGATATTTTAATTTGTCGCAACTATTTAATTTCATTCTGTACATTTCACTATTAATCTCAGATGTCCCTGCTGTAACATTTTTTAAAGCATGAATAAAAAATAATTTCATCCCTTTTCAGTTGCTGCTTGGTTCCTATAATCCTAGCCTTTTCCCAACTATTTTGGGCTACCAGTCAAACCGGATGCAGCAGTATTTTACATGAAGTGACTGCCAATCTGATCTCCACAACCCAGTTACTGGGTAATAAATAAGATACCCCTTGGTAATACTGGTTATCAGTTTCGCGCTTTTGACGACCTTTAACGACTGTCAAAGATCCACGAATGACAAGAGCAACGGGTTAACGTGCTTTCCGAGACACGGTTCCTACACTTGGTTCCTATAACACATAAAAATTGGCCCTAATACAAGTTGCTTAACATTTTCAGAATCAACATGCACAAGTATACGTAACTTCATGACGGACATTCTCCAAGGTGAAGAGATGCCTGACACAGAAGCACGCATCATCAAAGAGGTTATAGAAGAAGAGGCTGATGTACTGGATGACTCGCTTGATTCCCATTGGCTGCAGGATGATATGTCCATTGATACAGACTTCAGATTGGATTTTAGGTAAGTTAGGACTTCAAAAACGGCTGAAATTTTAAGAGAATAAACAATGGCGCCGATTCCCTTGTTCACAAACTAAACTACATTTAAGTTCAGTGCATCCTTTTCTTTCTATTTCATTAAGAAAAGGACAGAAGATAAATATTAGTTTAGTCCTTTCAAATTAAGATACTCCATAGACAGTTTAGACGTGATTAATCAATATACAATCTGACACTGACCTTCAAATTGCACAAAACGTAAGAACATTTGAATTTCGCGGGTTCCCTTAACGCATCCCCCTTAAACATTTCTTGACTATGATGTACAGTTTGTGGTTTTGCGAGGGACTTGTGATATAACTTTATGTTACCATCTCCAGTTTCAGCCCATTTTCGACGCCACGCACTGTAAATAATGATCGCTGCTATACGCCTAAGCAAAAAGAGGATCAAATAACCTTCGACACTATAAACACAGAGAAACAAACAAAAATTCTTAACGACTTCACAAATGCTTTCAAAACTAATGAAAATATTGAAGAACTTTGTATTTTTGTTGGGAACGTTAGTGCTATTGAGAAAACAGAAAGTTTTAAGAATTTAAAAGAATTATCTCCATTTGGTATAGACAACATTGATGGTATGGGGAAATCAGAAATAGATACTCTTAAAAATAAACAAAATCTAAAAGACTTAGTAAGTGATCTTAACATAGATGAAATCGATGGTATGGAAACATGTGATAGTCAAACTGTCGAAAGTAATCAAAACTTTAAAGAGTTATGTGATTTTGGTTTAGAAGAAATCATTAGTAACAATGAAACGGAAGACAATGCTCTCGAAACTAATCAAAATTTAAAAGAATTATCTAATTTTGGCGTAGACGACGTTGATAGTATTGAATATCCAGAGAGTAATGCTGGCAAAAGTAATGAGAGTTTCAAAGAATTAATAAGTAATATGGACATAGAAGAAATTGATAGAAATGGAAAATCGGAGACTAAAGCTGTTAAAAGCACTGAAAATCAGAAAGAGTTAATAAGTCATTTTGGCTTAGGCGCAATTGAGGCTTTTGGAAAATCAGATAGTAATAAAAGTAGTCAAAATCTTAAAGAATTGTGTGATTTTAGTTTAGATGGTTTTAATGCTGAAGAGAAAGCAGGAAGCAAAACCCACAAAAATGTTAAAAGTCTAAAAGAATTATGTGATTTTAGTTTAGATAGTATTGGAAGTTTTGAGAGACCAGCAAGCAATATCAACAAAAATAATGAAAGTCTAAAAGAATTATACGAATTGAGTTTAAATAGTTTTGATGATACAGCTAAATCAGGGAGTAATACTTTTAAAACTGATCAAAACGTAAAAGAACTTGATTTGAGTTTAAATGACTTTAATGATATAGCCAACTCAGGAAGTGAAACCTTCAAAACTGATTCAAATGTAAAAAAAATGTGTGATTTTGGCATTGATGGAACTGAGAAATCAGAAAGTAATTTAGATTTACCATCACTGCCTGAAAGAGACAAAATAGATACACCGGACTTTGACATACCAAAATGTGTAATTGGCTCCATACAGTCCAATAACGATATCAGTAATAGCAGTATCAATATTGAAGCCTTGTTAAAAGATAAACCATGTACAATAGATACTAATTTAGAAGATGCTTTGAAGAATACTGATAGCCAAGAATTTTCTCTGGAAGATATACTTGTTTCACCCCGAGGTAATATCAGGAAACTTATCTTATATATAACTATTAATACCGATACTAAAGAAAGTAACAGAATTGTAAGTCTAATAGTACTATTTTCTTAATTTTAGTGTTTCCAGCGGAATCGGCAGCTTCCACGCCTACTATAACAAACATATTATTTGGCGAAAAACTTGATACAACTGATACCAAAACAAAAATGGAAAAATCAATAGTGTTCCCAGCAGACTCGGAAGCTTCCACACCTTCTATAACAAACCTTTTATTTGGTTTAACTGATACCAGTACTAAAATGGAACAATGCATGGAACCATATCACGATATCCAAGGAGATATCGAAATATTTGAAGAATTCTTCCAAAATGATACAAAAGAATTTGACTTAGAAGATATTATAAGAGAAAATGGAGGACTTAAATCAGGAGACTGGAAGAAACCTATTGCTGTTAATGATGTGGAAGTTAATAATAAAGAAAATGAGACAAAGAATATTGATATGGAAATAGACGATACAGAATCTAAAAACGAAGACCTAATATACATTTCACATAATTCTCCTAATGACAAATTTAATATGGAATATTTATACTGTAAATTGTGTAAAATAAGGTACGACACTAGCAGAGCATTAAGCGTACATTTAACGAAATTTCATAACATTAAAATCGTAAAACCAAAAACCCGGAACTCCAATAAAACAAAGTCTAAGGAGGAAGTGACAATTAATATTTCGGAATTACCTTCGGATGACAGATTTGATATTAAAAATTCATACTGTAAATTGTGTGAAATAAAGTACGACACTGGCAGAGCATTAAGCGTTCATTTTTCGAAAACCCATAATATCAAAATCGAAAAACCGAATAATAGGAAACGCCGCGGTATAAACAGTACACTTGAAACAGAACCTAACAACCAACCGATTGTAAAACTTTCGGATACATCTAATGACCAATTTGATTTAGAAAAATCATACTGTAAATTGTGTAAAAAGAAGTACAAGGGTAGTAGAGCACTAACCATACATTTGTCGGTAACTCATAATATTAAAATCTCAAAATCTGGATATGATAGAAAAAACCGAGCTGAACAATTATGTACTAATTGTGGAATGAAATTCGGGGACTCCTCAAATTTTGCTAGACACGTGAAAATATGTCGGGTAAGTTGAACATTGTATTCTTGTTAATCTTCAAGTAAGTGCTCATACACATGACCGACATGCGTCGACGCCAAAGGCAACTGCAGCCGTCTACAACATGCCGCTCGTTTTTTTTATTTTTATGTATGATGCCATACATAAAAATAAAAAAAGTTCGCAGTTCAACCGTGGAGGTGTCGTCTGCTTAACTGGATTTGCCTGTGGTTGCTCAATAGATTAAGGCCTCCAGCCAGGACTTAAAAAACTTAAAAACTAAGCGACTACTAAGGGCACCCCCTGTGGGGTACGCACCTCGGCTTAGGGCGTCGCTGGGAGAGGGCAGCAAGGGAATGCCTCAAATCTCAAATACCGCTCGTGTATTTAATTTTGCTTGGGTAGTTTTTGAGTTAGGTTCAATAATACGTATTGTTTCCACTTCATATTTATGATGTTATAATAATAACTTCCTGTCACTGATATTTACATAGCAAGTAGTGTAGTGTTAAACGAATTTGTTTGGGGTACAACTAAAAAGTGAAAAATAAAATCTTTTTTACAACAAAAAAAAAAAAAACAACCGACTTCTAAAAAAACACTATAAAGTGATAAATAACTAATAATTTCGGAAGTCATTGTCGTTGGTTCCGTATTTTTGTTTTTTGCCACCGACTTCCGAAATTAAAGTTATTTTTCACTTCGTAGTGTTTTTTTTGGAAGTTAACAGTTTTTTTTTTTAGAAAAGTTTTTATGCGATGCAAAAGTTTATGATGGACAATTTAGTATGACTTGCAACATCCGATATGGTCTAGTGGCTAGGATACCTGGCTCTCACCCAGGAGGCTCGGGTTCGATTCCCGGTATCGGAAATCACTTTTTGCTTCTTTTGATTTTTATGTTATTCTTTTACATGTTATTTTTTTTTTAATTATATATTAATTTTTTTTTGCAGTTAAAAGGAAGTACTTTCAAATGCGACCATTGTCTGCAAGAATTCAAGACGAAATTTCTGCTAGAAAAGCATAAGATCTCTCACACAAATATGAAGAGAGAGAAAGCTACCGGAAAGGTCGGAAAGGTCGGTTTTTACTTTTTAAGCTAATAAGGTAATCTGATACCCACCGCCCCCCCTGATGAAGAAAGTCTTGAGAAGTGAGTGTTGTGTTGAGCTTATCCTACTATCCTATCCTACCCTACTTTCTACTATCCTTCCTACTATAATCCTACTAATATTATAAATGTGAAAGTTTGTATGGATGGATGGATGGATGTTTGTTACTCTTTCACGCAAAAACTACTGAACGGATTTGAATTAAATTTGGCACACAGATGGTTTATAACCAGGATTAACATATAGGATACTTTTTATCCCTATATTCCCACGGGATCAAAACTTATGCAGGTGAAACTGCGTGCCGCAGCTATTAATATTATAAATGCGAAAGTTTGTATGGATGGATGGATGGACATATGTTTGTTACTCTTTCACGCCAGAACTACTGAACGGATTTGGATGAAATTTGGCACACAGATAGTTTCTAACCAGGATTAACACATAGGATACTTTTTATCCCGATATTCCCACGGGATCAAAACTTATGCGGGTGAAACCGCGGGGCGCAGCTAGTATATTTATAAAAATACTAACTAACTAACTATATAAATAAAAACTAAAACAAAAGTATATTTAGGCGTCGAAGTACTCGTCCGCGTCGCTGTCATCCGGAAATGTGCCCAGAAGACTGGCAGCATTGCCACGTTGAATGGCGATGCTAATTCTGCGGCCAAAGAACGACCAGTTTTATAAAAATTGTCCCCCCTGACCGAATTCTGGTTACGGCGGCCAATCCCAATGGAGACTAGCCAATTACGCAGAAGATATTAAAGTGCGCAAACTCAGATTTACTTGTCAGTTACGGCCGCGACCGGAGAGACATCAGGCGCAGGATGAACTCTGGGCTGCTATCGAGAAATTCCTGACGAAAAAACCTGAGAACACTGTCCGACCTAGGAATCTAACCCAGCACGCTCGACAATCATGTTTAATTAATTTATGCTCCTCGACAGTCAAATATTTTTTTTTTATACAAACTTTGCCTCACACTAGGTGTCGGCGACAAGACCCTATCTGAGTACCAGGGCGCAAGTAGTGACGTTACCGCTACGCACAAAAAGTAAAGTAGAAATTTTAATCTAGTTAGAAACTTTTAAAGAGATTTATTTCATGTTTTTTCTTATATTTCTAATTAGTATTTAGCTCAGATTTGTTGTTAGTTTTGTATTCCAAACAAATGAGACTGTTTTTGAAAGGATTCTTGCAAGTGTAATTTTGTTCAAGTATATTTACGTAACTTGAAAACTCACTTTTTTGTTTATGGTTAGATTTTGATAATTTTTGTTTTAAAGGATAGGTCTAGATATAAAACGAATATTTCCGTTTGAATTATGAAAATCGGATCATTAGTTTAGAAATTACAAGGGATTTTGTATAGTGAAAATCTGTCGACTCACTTTTTTGACAGTTTTTGTTCTAGAAACTTTTTATTATACATAGTTAAGTTATATAGTAAGGTTTAATTAAGTAGATGGTTATATAAGGAACATAATATAATAAAAATTGTAAGGAAATTCTATAAAAATAAATAAAATAAGGGGCTTGACAGATTTCGGCTTAAGAAAAAAGTAGCATGAAAAAGGGTTCAAAATACACGGCTCTCTATAAGGTAACGTAAGCCGGGTATAAATAGAGCGCAATTTGCGACGAAAAGCCAGTCACAGCTCAGCCGTCGAAGAGGCAACACCTACAAAAGAAGCCGAAATCTACAAGCAACAAAAGTAAGAAAATTGGGTGTTTTTTATTTCACTGCCTATCTCTGAAAGCCTTCCGAGCCGGTATACCCATAAAGAACGGCTACGCATTCAGGGGTGCGTGGGACGTGTGCCACCAGCAGAGTCACTCGACTCAGTGAAGGGAAACATACGTCAAAACGTGGGAGACTGTCCCAGGTACGACCGTAAGGTACTGACTATACCCCGGTTGTCCGCCATAATTGGTCCTTCGAGCGCCGGATCCCTGCAAGAAGAAGCAAGAAGAAGTCAGAAGAGCCTAGAAGATAAGAGGACTGCAAGATGCCAGTAACCAGGTCACAGAAGGATGCCCCCTCACGCCCCCCGTCCCGTCCTACTAATGTGGACGCGACGGTAGAAGCGTCAAGGTCAGAAGGGGTCACGTCTGCGTCAGCGTCAGCATCATCAGAAACCACTACTTCATCAGGCACCAACACTTCTTCGGGTACATTGACTACGGAAGGGACCACGACAACGGAGACCACGGTTGAAACTGTGACCACGGCATCATCCAAGAAGAGCGAACAGAAGAAGGAAGATGCCAAACAGAAGGAGACGACACAGAAGACCCCAGAAGATGTCCCGGAAGAGGGTGCTCGTGGTTCAGCCACAACCCTGAAACCGATGGGGGTCAGTCGTCGTGCCAGGTCTACGAAGACCACGAGCTCCTCGGCCAGAAGACGCGAGCTGGAAGCCAGAGAAGAGTTAGCACGTCTGGAGCTGAAACAAGCACAGGCTGCGGCAAAACTAGCCCGTGTCAGACTGGAGATGACACAATATGAAGATGAGGACTCCGTGGATGATGAAGACCAGGAAGAAAGAACAGCACAGGTGCAGAACTGGATTGAGTCATCAGTACTAGAAGATGGCAACAAGAAACAACCAGAGCAACGAGGTCAACGCATCTCAGAAGAGCCACAGAAGACGAAGCCTGAAGAGAACTCTTCAACGAAAGGAGCTACAGTCGAGATTCAAGCATTGGCGACTGCCTTAAAAGAAGCCTTTTCCACAAGAGGAGGACCGGCAGCACAGCCAAGCTACATCCACGACCTACCTTACTTCGACGGCAACAGCAGCGAGTGGTTGGCCTTCAAGGTTGTTTATGAAGATACAGCACCGATGTTCAATGAAGTTCAGAATATGGCACGATTAAGAAGAGCACTGAAGGGCAATGCAAGAGAAGCCATCAAGAGCCTGTTATACTCCGAGGCTTCTCCATCAGAAGTGATGCAAGCCCTCAAAAGAAGATACGGAAGACCTGACGCGCTGGTGTTGGCAGAACTAGAAAAGGTCAAGGCGCTACCGAAGATTTCGGAAAATCCAAGAGACATCTGCGTCTTCGCGAGCCAGATCAACAACAGCGTAGCAGCCATAAAAGGACTGAAGAAATCACAGTACCTGCATTCACCAGAGATGGTGAAACAAATAACAGAGAAGATGCCGACGGTTCTCAAGTTCCGATGGTACGACTTCACTGCAGCATCGGAAGAAGGCGACTTCTCCAACCTAACGCTGGTATCCAGGTTCCTGAACACAGAAGCAGACAAATGTGGAGCTTTCGCAACTTCAGAAGAGAAAAGCGGGTTCAAGAAGACCAATCGACAAGTAACGCATTCGACAACAGAAAAGAATTCAAGACAACAAGAGAAAACTTGCCCTATGTGTGAGGGTGAACATTACCTCGTCGAATGTCAGAAGTTCCAGAAGACATCGGTACAAGATCGGTGGGCGATAGTAAAGAAGAGTCGCGTCTGCTTCAAATGTCTTCAAGGGAAACACAGGAAGGAGAGTTGCAGAAAACCACCATGCAAGGAATGCAAGAGGTGGCATCATCATATGCTGCACGTCGAGTCAGAAGAAAGGACCTCGGAGGGAAGGAAAAATGAGACACCACAGGATGACAAGAGCGTCACGGCATCAGTGAACGCAGTCAACAATGCAAGGGCATACTTGAAAATAGTTCCAGTAGAAGTCTTCGGGTCAAAAGGATCAAAAAGGATATTGGCCCTCATGGATGAAGGATCAACCGTGTCACTTCTGGACGAGAAGGTGGCACAAGAAGTCGGCGCTCAAGGAAGAAAGGAGGAACTGACCATCGAAACAGTGGGAGGCAGGTTGATAAGGAAGAAGGATTCTCAGATGTTGGACCTCACAGTGAAAGGAGTTCATCAAGAAACCAAGAAGACGCTGAAGAGAGTCCGCACCATCAACGATTTGAAGCTTGCACCACAGTTCCTAGACAAGAAAAAGATTGAAAACTGTCAACACTTGAAGAAGATCGCCGACTCTCTATATTACGAAGGGGAGTCACCACAACTGCTCATCGGTCAAGACAATTGGGAGTTAATTGTGACTCAAGAAGTGAAGAGAGGGAAACCAGGAGAACCAGTTGCTTCTAAAACAGGACTTGGATGGGTGCTCCACGGGTCAGACATCGGAGGTAAACCAGTACACTTCCTGAACACATGTTTACATGTCAGCACGCCAGAAGAAGAGATGCATCAAGCCATCAAGGATCACTTCGCGATCGAAGCACTTGGTGTGCAACCTAGAAGACCTACTACAGATTCAGAAGGAAGAGCACTCACCATCCTAGAAAAAACCTGCAGAAGACTTGAAGATGGTCGATTCGAAGCTGGACTTCTATGGAAGAATGAAGAAGAACAGATGCCAGAAAGCTACACATCTGCCAGGAACAGATTAATCAACATCGAAAAGAAAATAGACAAGGATCCTCAATTGAAGGCGGAATACGGCAAGCAGATCCAGCATCTAATCGACAACAAATATGCAGAAGAAGCACCTGAAGAACAAGAGGATTCTAAGAAATTATGGTACCTCCCTCATTTCTCCGTGGTTCATCCATTGAAGAGGAAGATAAGGATCGTGTTCGACGCTGCAGCCAAGTCAAAAGGAAGAAGTCTCAACGACGCTCTACTGCCTGGACCAGATCTACTTCAATCACTCTTCGGTGTACTACTGAGGTTTCGACAAGGACCCTTAGCAGTGGCTGCCGACATTAAGGAAATGTTTCTACAAGTTCGCATCAGGCCAGAAGACAGAAACAGCCTGAGGTTTCTGTGGCGTGGAGATCATCGCGACGTGTCGCCGAAGAAGTATAGGATGACATCAGTTATCTTCGGCGCAACATCATCTCCGAGCACAGCTATCTACGTGAAGAACCGAAACGCAGCGGACTACAAGGAACAATATCCAGAGGCTACAAGGGCAGTCGAGCTGAACCACTACATGGACGACTACTTACACAGTTTCCATTCCGAAGAGGACTTCAGAAGAGTAACAGCGCAGGTGGACTTCATACACAAGAAGGCGGGCTTCGAACTCAGAGGATGGGCATCAAACCAACCCGAACTGCTGCAAGACGTGAAGACTGAAACAACCGAAAAGACAGAAGTGGACCTTGGTGAGAAAGAAGAAAAGACACTAGGACTACGCTGGTTCACAGAAAAGGACTCAATCGGTTTCCGAGCAAACCTCCGGAACACTCCGGAAGAAATAGCCAAGGGATTCAAGGTGCCTACGAAGAGAGAAGTCACCAGCGCAGTAATGTCAACTTTCGATCCACTGGGATTAGCATCACCGGTCCTCGTTCAAGGAAAGAAGCTGCTTCAGAACATATGGCGAAGCGGCGTCGGTTGGGACGAAGAAATCGAAGAAAGCGAACACGAAGCGTGGAAAATATATCTGGAGAAGATGAAGCTACTACAGGATCTTCAAATCCCAAGATGTCTGGCGCCACATCGCACCGAGGGGGAGCTGCACACATTCACAGATGCAAGTGAAACAGCATATGCAACCACAGTCTACTGGAGAACAGAAGATACAAACGGAACATACCACGTCAGCTTGGTGGCAGCAAAAGTACGAGTCACGCCATTGAAGCCGGTATCGATCCCAAGACTGGAGCTACAAGCAGCCGTCCTTGGAAGCAGACTAGCCCATGCAGTAGAAGAAGGAATGGATCTGAAAATTGTAAAGAAAACATTCTGGACGGACTCCAGCATCGTGCTCTCCTGGATCAAGGCAGACCCGAGAACTTTCAAAACGTTCGTGGCTCACCGTCTAGCCGAAATAGAAGATCTCACCAAGCCGCAAGATTGGAGATGGGTGCCTACAGCGCAGAACCCAGCAGATGACGCGACACGCGACGTACCAGACAACTTCGATTACAAGCACCGATGGTACACTGGCCCAGAATTCTTAAGAAAAGAAGAAATCTACTGGCCTGAAGCAAGAACATTCAAGAAGGAAACCACCGGTGAAGAGAAGACTACAGACGTTGCAGCAACAGCGAGCACCACTCATCCATCACCAGATCCTGAGAGGTTTTCGTCTTGGAAGAGACTTTGGCGAGCTACAGCGAGAGTACTGCAGTTCATACAACTCTGCAGAACGAAAGAAAAGGTCAACGTCAGCAAAGAAGATCCCACCTGGAAAAGGTCGAAAGGAACAAAGAAGAAAACAGTCGAGAAACAACAACAGTCTTCAAAGAAAATAGAAAGGAACTACGTACCATTAAACGCAGACCTGCTAGAGCAAGCTGAGACTCTGCTATTAAAAGGAAGTCAAGAGAGGAGCTTCAGAGAAGACATCAGACGTCTAAGACAAGGAAAGCAGCTAGAAGGAAGCAGCAAGTTGAAAAGGCTCGACGTGGTGTTAGAAGAAGGCCTCCTGCGTTTAAAAGGAAGAATCGACGCGATACAGGGCATAACCAGAGACTACAAGCGTCCCATCGTGCTCGACAGCAAGGAAAAGATAACACAACTTATCATCGAAGAATTCCACCGCCGTTTCAACCACGGAAACCACGCGACAGTGATGAATGAAGTAAGGCAACGCTTCTGGGTACTGGGACTGAGGTCAGCAATCAAGTCAGTTCAGCATCAATGTCAGTGGTGCAAAACGAAGAAGGCAAGACCTCAAGAACTACCAACTGGCAACTTACCCAAAGAGAGGTTGATGCACAGTAACCCTCCCTTTACGTGCACCGGCATAGATTACTTCGGCCCAATGATGATCACCGTAGCAAGACGTCAAGAAAAGAGATGGGGTGCTCTATTCACATGCTTAACTACAAGAGCTGTGCACATTGAGCTCACCCCTTCCCTCTCCACCGACAGCATGATCATGGCGTTGCGACGATTCGCCGCGCGAAGAGGAATGCCAAAGACCATCTATTCCGATAACGGAACCAATTTCGTCGGTGCAAGTAAAGAACTAAAAGAAGCAATAGACAACATGAAGAAAGAAGGCCTCACCTCAGAAGCAGAGAAGCTCGGTGTGCAGTGGACGTTCATCCCTCCTGGTGCACCTAACATGGGAGGCGCATGGGAGCGTTTGGTGCGATCCATAAAAACCGCACTAAACGCCACACTCAACGAAAGGTATCCACGAGAGGAGGTCCTACATACCCTCCTATTAGAGGCCGAACACATAGTCAACTCTCGGCCTCTCACCCACCTCTCCGAGAACCCTGAGGAGGAAGCACTCACTCCAAATCACTTCCTCCTCGGACGATCCTGTGGCGCGACAAGAATCGGCAGCTTCAAAGACGACGAGCTCGTGGGCAGGCACACCTGGAAGACGACGCAACGACTTGCCGACCACTTTTGGCAACGCTGGCTGCGAGAGTACCTGCCCACTCTACTGCCAAGGAAGACGTCGGGAAGAAGCAGCGTCACAGATCTGCACATCGGGGACGTCGTCCTGATCGTCGACCACAGCCTACCAAGATGCACCTGGCCACGCGGCAGAATTCAGCAAGTGTATCCGGGACCAGACGGGCGGACCAGAATCGTCGACATCGAGACACGAGGTGGAGTGCTGCGAAGACCCAGTTCGAGAGTGGTGCTGTTGGTGCCGGGAGTCTCGCCGAGCCAGGAGGATGGTGCTGCGCACGAGGGGGAGAATGTCGGCGACAAGACCCTATCTGAGTACCAGGGCGCAAGTAGTGACGTTACCGCTACGCACAAAAAGTAAAGTAGAAATTTTAATCTAGTTAGAAACTTTTAAAGAGATTTATTTCATGTTTTTTCTTATATTTCTAATTAGTATTTAGCTCAGATTTGTTGTTAGTTTTGTATTCCAAACAAATGAGACTGTTTTTGAAAGGATTCTTGCAAGTGTAATTTTGTTCAAGTATATTTACGTAACTTGAAAACTCACTTTTTTGTTTATGGTTAGATTTTGATAATTTTTGTTTTAAAGGATAGGTCTAGATATAAAACGAATATTTCCGTTTGAATTATGAAAATCGGATCATTAGTTTAGAAATTACAAGGGATTTTGTATAGTGAAAATCTGTCGACTCACTTTTTTGACAGTTTTTGTTCTAGAAACTTTTTATTATACATAGTTAAGTTATATAGTAAGGTTTAATTAAGTAGATGGTTATATAAGGAACATAATATAATAAAAATTGTAAGGAAATTCTATAAAAATAAATAAAATAAGGGGCTTGACAGATTTCGGCTTAAGAAAAAAGTAGCATGAAAAAGGGTTCAAAATACACGGCTCTCTATAAGGTAACGTAAGCCGGGTATAAATAGAGCGCAATTTGCGACGAAAAGCCAGTCACAGCTCAGCCGTCGAAGAGGCAACACCTACAAAAGAAGCCGAAATCTACAAGCAACAAAAGTAAGAAAATTGGGTGTTTTTTATTTCACTGCCTATCTCTGAAAGCCTTCCGAGCCGGTATACCCATAAAGAACGGCTACGCATTCAGGGGTGCGTGGGACGTGTGCCACCAGCAGAGTCACTCGACTCAGTGAAGGGAAACATACGTCAAAACGTGGGAGACTGTCCCAGGTACGACCGTAAGGTACTGACTATACCCCGGTTGTCCGCCATACTAGGAGTTACTCCTGTATCGTGGATGCGTTTACAAACATTTAAACTCACATACACAAACAACCAGACCCGGAACAACTACCTGTTGGCAATACAAATATTTGTTCCGTGCGGGAATAGAACCCGTGACATGCGGCGCAGCAGTCGATCACTCAGCCACTGCGCCAACCGTGTCGTCGCCATTTATACTAGCTTATGCCCGCGGCTTCGTCCGTGTGAAATTCTTGTGCCCCCGACCCACCCCGCGTCGCGTCGCCTGCCGGCACTATATCTTCGTTTTTGCTTAGGGTTTTTTTTTCTTTTTACACGTGATGCTGAATAGCATATAGGTAGCCATCCTCAACATCTGGGCTATAAAATGCATTAATAATTTTTCAAATCCGACTGTAAGTTCCAGAGATTAGCGCGTACAAACAAACTCTTCTTTCTTCAGCTTTATTATTTGTATATAGAGATTAATTTATGCTATTTATATTTATTTCAGGAATTTGTATGCACTAGTTGCGGCCTCATTTTACGTCGGCATTGTAACTACGTGCTGCATATGAGGAGACATAAGAAAGACTACAGCACAAAGTGCAATTATTGCGACAAGGGATTCTATAGGGAATCCGATTTGAGGGCTCACATGAGGCAAGTACCGTTTTTCTTGTATTTCCCATCCTTGTAATACCCACCAAAAAGATAATAAGAAGAAAGAAGGATAGTTGTAATCATATTCATATATACTTTCCAACGATATCTCATTTGTCAGATTATGATAAGTAGTTTAGAAGTTATGAGGGTACAAATGAACATACATACATACCGGCGACAATCATAACCCTCCTTTTTGCTTCGCCGTAGTCGGGTAAAAATGAAGCCTTTGCCCTGCAGTGGGACAATACAGACTGATCATTTTGCTTAATTTAATTATTTGCATCTAAATTATATTTTTATATAAGTATTATAATATAAACACATTTAAAAATAAAAAAAATAGTAGCCCACCCGTCAGGAGCAGGGTCCATGCTACCGGCAGCGGTCAGGGCTCGAGAGAGAGGAACCTCCTAACAATGCGTGCCGTGTCCAGAAGTATCGCTTTCTGAATAATCAAGCTCTTATCCAGCTGCCCAACGAGAGCCTCCTCATGTGTTGGTCGAGGCTCTAGAATAAGTCTTATCCTGAGCATCCATTTTTAATTTTTGATAGTTTGCCATACTAGAACTATCAGACTTCAATTTTAATCCACGGATAAAAGACTTTGGTAAACTCAGCCCTTAGCAGTAAATCGCGTTTGAATTTTGCAAGGTCTAAGCATATTTTTACAGAAAATACTTCTCTCTTTCTTGTTTCATCTGCAAGAAAAAAATACCTAAATATTTTATTGTTTTTTTTTTTTGCAGAAAACACACTGGCGATACTCCATTTTCATGTACATTTTGCCCGAAGTTGTTCGCTCGTAGAGATGTTTTGTTAAGGCACATTCATACTCATCTTGGTAAGTAACCGTATTTATTCAATGCCCCCCTCCTAGTATATTGAACTGGATTTCTGCAAAATTTTAGTAGTCCTCACGACTAGTGAGGTCTATGTTAGCTTACTAGCTTAGGTTTAATTACATTATACAAGCTATCACTAACATATAGAGTTATTGGTAAAACACTAACAACCTTGCTGGACAAAACTTTAAGATTTCGTTGTTCTATCTAACCCCCGCTGAATTTTGTACTAGACACGACAGTTTGTTTACCTAACTAGCGCTTTCTTTTGCTTCGCGTAGAGTTCGTAACAGAAAATCGAATAATTCAACTCTTTGAATTGAAATATTTTATTTTTGTATGAAAATCTGATGAATTAATAAAAGTCAGAACAAAAGATGTTGTTTATGATGTTAGTAGTATAGTACTGAGAGTTTGTTAATGTTTTACCAATAACCCTGTATATAATTTGTACAAGTATATAGTAAAAAATGGGAGGAGCTGATTGAGCATCAAAAAATTCGTCCGCATCGCTGTCAGTAAGACAAGTGCCTAATAGGCTGGCAGAATTACCACGTTGGATGGCAAGGGCTAGCTTAGGTTCATTCCAAAATGTATTTTTTTTTTTAAATATTAATTTGCAACTCATTTTAATTTCAGGTGATAAATTATTCGAATGCGACTACTGTGGTTTGAAGTGTATAAAAAAATGCGATTTAATAAACCACATAAAGAAAAAGTCCTGTACGAAGGTAAAAGAAGCTAAGAAAAGTAAGAAAACAGACAAAAAAGAAAATATGGACATTGATATACCAGAGGAACAAGAAGTAAAAGTAGAAGTTCAAAAAGAAGGTAGGAAGGTAAAAAAAGCTAAGAAAAAATACAAAATAGACAAGAAAGAAAATATGGAGATTGATATACCAGAGGAACAAGAAGAAAAAGTAGAAGTAGAGAAACAAGTAAAACTTCAAAAGGAAAAAGTTATAGTCATTTACGCAAAAGGCAGTGATGCTACGATCAGAAAACAGTTACCTTTCTTAGAAACCGCAAATATAGCAGAGGAACATGAAGAAAAAGTAGACGTTCAAGAAGAAGTAGAAACTCAAAAAGAAAAGGTTACAGTCTTATATGCAAAAGGCAGTGATGCTACGATCAGACAACAGTTACCTTTCTTAGAAACCGACATAAGTAATTAGAAAACAAGAAAAATAAATGACAATAAATCTAAAACTTTTTTTTATACCTGTCTTCAGCCATCATTATTAGATTGAATTGGAGTATTGGAGACGCTAAAGCTAACTCTACTAAAGGATTCTGAAATCATAACCTTAATTTACGCTTTAGGGAATAACCACACTTATTCAGCTCTGTTCAGCTTTTGTCCATAGAAAACAGTGATTTTGCGTACGCATCCGTAAAACTGAAAGGATGCGTACGTATCTCCATACAAAATCGTTGTTTTTTTAGTCCCATAGTGTGCATACACACGAACGACACGCTTCAACGGTAGAGGCAACTGCAGCCGTCAACACTCGTCGTTGTCGACTCGTGTATCAGAAAGGTGGTTCGGATACATGCTGTTTATAGTTGATACTTATATTAAAACAACTTTTGCAACGGCGACTGATCTTTGTCGCCACATCTGTGTCTGCGCTGATTGCAAAGTGGGACACCACCCCCAACGCCAACGAGAACGAGACGACGGTGCCGAAGTAGCGATACATACATTAAGGCTGCCTGTCCATTGAAGCTGAGCGAGGCTGCGGAGCGGAGAAATATTAACCAATAGAATTGACGGGAGCGGAGGTTTTATGCAAACCTACTCGTTAATATTTCTCAGTTTCTCCAATGGACAAGCGCCGTAACTAATAATATCGATGCACTAACCACGATTTTTCCAAGGTGTAACAAACAATAAAACACAAACTCTCAACAACACCTGATTATATTCAAGTAGGACTGTGCTACATAAAAAAAAAAAAATACAAAATACCAACTGATTTATCCTGTAACATGACCAGTATAAGTTTTGTATGTGATTCATTTTTAAGAGGATTTAAATGCAGTCAATTGTAAGCCAATTGTTAAATAAAGAACAAATCAACTCTTAAAGCTAGCATACCCTAATTTAGAACTATTTACTTACACAATTTGTAAGTTTCTATAACTAGTATCATATAAAAATGTTATAACTAGAACAACATACATAGTTACTTTTAGAACATTCATACAGGATTTTGGACCCAATTAACACGAAGGAAGAGAATAAATAATTGTTACTCTTTATTATTAATTAGCCATCATTCAGTGCAAATGGGGTCCTCCAGCACTAAATATAATTTTTGTTCAGGTTTAACCAGTGCCAGAAATAATCATAGTGACGTCATAAATCTCGAAAACGTCGACTTAGCATGTACAGACGGACTGCATTCAAACATCCCATGCAAAATCATCAAGTACCCCAGAACACAAGCAAGCAAATCGTATACAATAGCAGTCAGAGGTAAAATGCCGCTGTATGCTGTGTTTCTGTCTGCTGCTGGTTGCTTTTGGGTGGCTGCTGCCTCCCAAAAGCAACCTTATAATAACGTGTATAAAAGAAGACTGGTAAAGACCACTGTGATTTTGAAAGACTAGTCAGTGGCAACAACTCAAAAGCAACCTTATTGTAACGACAATAAAGATCACCATGATTTTGACAGCAATGCAAAATCATAGGTACAATAACTGTGAAAGGGCTGTAGTCACTTTTCGTGTTACCATTGACAAATTCTGTATAGTAATTAAGTATGTGACAAGTTTGGCTTCTAATTAACACATAATTATAACATGACAAGGATCCGTTATTTGCGCTATAAGCATCTTCTTTATTTGCAGTTTGTAATTCAATCCGTCAATAAACACCTCGAAAGTCATCATAACATTAACTTACATAATTTCTGTACACAATTTCAAATCATACTCTTTTGGATTTAATTCCTTACAGCTAAATCTTTAGGCGTCTAAAGTTTAGTGCCATGATCACAGACACATCTATTTAAACAACTAATAATGTGTTCTGACTACATTCTTTAATGAGTGTAACGATATTAACAGAGATGAAAGTGCAGAAATGTAGAAATAGTAAACCTCTAAGAAAGCACATGCCAAAAGAAAATGAGTAAAGGAAATCATCTGTCATTATTTTGACCATGTTTTTACAATCTCATCGGGTGCCTCATAGGTTTACCATCCCTTGTACATTATGAATAAATAAACAATAATTCCCATGTGATATAATTTGGCATCACAGACATCAAATCAACTCACAGAAGCATCAGAATTCAAAACATTAACTAATTATATTCATAAAACGAAAATAATAACAACAAATCATTATGGAAGTTCATAATGTACATGAATTAAAATAATAGGACAAAATAAACATTAATTATTCACATGGACACAATACTGCGTCAGCTGCCTTGAGAATATTCATTATTTGGTTCATCTTGGTAGTACTATTTATTAGTAACGCTACTAAAAACTAAATTATGAACATGCATTCAACCTTTTTCCCATTGCAACTGTCTTTCATTTTCGTCAGCTTTATACTACAGTCACTCTTAAACAGTTTTTCGGGCCACATAACAATTCCGTACTGTCTGTCACCCTATTTGTCCTTTCGCAAAAATGCAAGGCCCAAAATGGCTTGTCGAAACTCATGTGGCCCAAACATAACCTATGTTTAACCAGCCTAAAAAATAAAACAACTCATCCAGCTCGGCATAACGACAGTATTGATTCCAATGTGTACTTAGATTAATCATTCAGTTGTCACTTCACAAACACAGCTATCAGCACCTTGGTTTAGTCAGTCATCAAGTTCTACACACTTCACTATAAACTTGAACTAAGATTTCTGACCCTTTGGCCTGTGGGATAACACTATGCAGTTGTCGGCTAGCTGGTTGCGCATAGAACTGTTCTCTTTGCGCACCTCACTCAGTTCTTGGTTGAGTCTTAATATTTCTAGCACTAGTTTCTCGTTCTCAACTTCTAGTTTTTCTAATCTGAAAAAAGGTAATGTTTTTTTTAAGACAATCAGAATGTTTGTTTACTTAATGATCAGAGATTGAAATAGAGTAGAGTATATTTACTTAAACTTCAAGAAAGTAAGTAATATAGAGTGGATAATACCTCTCCCTAAAATCCTGGAATGATCCTGTGTGATAAATATATTTTTTAATCCTGGGATGAAAAAAACGTCATGACTATCATTCCGGGATTTCAGAAGGCAGCATTACTCACTCTTATGTAATAATATAAGAGGGAGTAATGCTGCCTTCTGTTAATAAGTTCTGTGTAATTATTGTCTTTACTTCCTTGAAGCACAGACAATAATTATATAATACCAATTACCAATCTCTAATAATGATAAAAAAGGGCTCCCATTGAGCCTAAAACAAGTCAGGAACCCAAAAAGGCGGGAAAACAAAATAGTATTCTAGCTATTTTGTTTTCCCGCCTTTTTGAGTTACAAATAATGCAACAGAATAATCCCGTCTTACTTCCAGTGATTACGGATAGTGATTATCATTCAGTATCAACGTTTATCATTCAGAAAACTGCATACATTGCGATGTTATTGTTATCTCTACTATCACACAACATTGGCGATAGGTTATATAAATAGACTGAATCATCGTGTTGTAAAATAATGCAGTAGGTATACTATTCTATTATGATAGAAATATTATAGAAAAATATTAAATACTTGATTCATCTATAGTAATAATAAAGATGAAGAGTTTGTTTTTTTGATCGCGGTAATTAATCTCTAGAACTACCAGTTGAATTTGAAAAAATCTTTTTGCATTTGATAGTCCATTTCATGAGGAAGGCTATAGGCTATTTAACTTCACGCTATGGACCTTAGGAGCGGAGAAAAAAAAAAAGGTTGTAAAAAAACGCTAAGCGAAACGAAGTAATAGCGCAGACAGGTGATGTGACGAAATCGCGGGTCTTCTACCCGTACTTAATAAAATAGTAAGTCAAAACAGCTGATGTGCCTACATTGAATATTTTTGAAAAACAGTTATTGCTACGAGGCGTGGGAACGGGTCTGATGCCGAAAATATAATTTTTAAAATATTTGTCCGTTTGTCTCGATGTATGTTCTGGATTGGCGCAAAAACGGCTGAACGGATTCGGATGATGTTTGGCACACAGCTGCTTTACATGGCCTAACACATAGGGTACTTTTAATGCCGATAGTACGTTCCCGTAGGATAATTTTTCGACATCCAAAAGCTAGTAAGTAGGTAATATGATCAAACAGACATCGTAAATCTACAAAATTATAAATTAGTGGCTTAATCGTGCCTGCCTGTATGACTGCGCTGTGCTTCTAATCTACGCAGCGGATTTTGATAATAATTTATTCCGGAAGGTTTATGGGTTTATCAATATTAAACATACATACTAAATCACTAATTTTGCTGTGCCCGACAAGGTCCATATGATCTAATTATAAGTTTACCACCTAAGAATACCTACATGTGGAATGCAATAAAAGTATTAAATATATAAGTATTATTATAATAAAGAATCTCTATGTTTTGTCAAGTCGTAATAACTATGTGAATCTTTACCAACCTCTTATGTTTCTCCGTCAGATCAGTAATATGATCACAGGCTTTAGCTAAAATTCCTCCTTTGCTCGCAGAGTCGGGTAGTCCAGAATTGGGCACGAGATTAGCCAACTTGGAGATCCAACTGTTGATTTTATCTCGACGACGTCTTTCTACTTCGTTGTGGGTCGCCCGTCTTTTGTCATCGCGCTGGAAGAATACATTACAATGATTGAGCGGCCGTTGACCTAGAAATGTTAAGTGGGGCTTGTCAACTTCTTATGGTACAGTTGTAAGTGAAATCTGAGTCGAGTTTAGGCACTCATGGACATGCCCAAACCATGGTAGGTAGGTATGTTAAGTTTAAAGGATGGACATCCTTTGAAGAAATATTATTATCAAAACAAAAGGGAAGGAGAATATTCATGTTCTAGCATTTTGCAATTTATTTATTTGCAAACGTGTGGTACAAAGTACAACAAGTCCAGGACATTTCTTTAGGACTAGGCTACTGCATTATTTTTGCTGATTTTTTTTGTTACTAGAATTTGGAGCACAAATTGTGGGTACGCCATGGACGTACGTCTGTGGCTTAATCTATAGGAAATGTGACTTTAAATTCAAAAGACATTACTTATCACTTTCTAATGCTGTGCCTATTAGCGACGATATGCTTCAATACGACAAATAATAAACAAAAATGTAAAATAAACCAACAATAAAAATTAATGGGCATTTTATTTTCTTGTTGTTTGTACTTTATTTATTTATAGAGGCATGCAATTGTCAAATTGGCAAGCTTACTTTTTAATTTTCTTTACACTAAAAACTCATTGATGCCTCATCATTGGTCATAAAAAGATTTTTATATGAACAAACCTTTTTTGCAGTGACTGCTTTCGCCGCCAAAGGATCTCTGCGAGCATTTTTCTTTGGTGTAGTTGTAGTACCAAACACTTCCACAGGATTGCTGATCACATAATATTCCGCATCTGTAAATATTTATAATTACCATTAGAAAGAAAGAAAGAAAAAGTATTTATTGCGACTCGTACAGGAAGATCACAAACTAAACTAAACAGTCAAAAATTAAAAAAAACTAGTTACATTAAAAAAAAAAAGTAACAAAAATAAAAATGAAACAGAAAGTCGTATACGAGGCCAAAAGGCTCCTATCTCAGCATGATGCATTAATATTTCTTACACAAATCGAACCTATTGTTAAATAATTATCAGAATAAAATTAATTGACATCTTGTAGCAAAAGTACTGAAGTCTACTCAGCCTACTGTCTTGTACCAGATCTGAATAGGAACTAACTTTGTTTGGACAAGCAAGGCCCCTTTGTATGTCCCAGTGGCGTCAGTTTCTCCCTACCAGTCATTGGGAATATTTTGGGCCTCACAACAGTACTCGCTATGCTATTGTTTATTAAAAAAAAACATTGTAAATACATGTCAGCACAAAACTACAAACTTCAATCTATTAAAAAGGTTTCTAAAGAAATGCATATTTCTGTGATTTGGTGCAGGCATCTTTGTTTACATTAGAACTAAGAAACCATTTAGAAACTAATAAAACAATGAATTTTACTATGACACAATATTTTACAAATACAATATGTGACCCAAAGTTCCCGAGCTCCGTAGGGTCCCTAACATCAGACATCATCTATTTTCTAAAAATCGTTATTTTCTTTGGTATCTATTTGCTGCCCAAAGATAAAAATAACACGTACCTATAGCTATTTTACTCTAAAGCTTAAACCATGCGATCGGCTGTCCTGCACACTATATAAGAAAAAAAAAAAAATTGCATCAACCCCAAATAAATTGGATTAAGGGCAGGAGAATGAAGATGGTGAAGTTAAAAGACAGCCATTAACAAATTGGGACTTACCAGGAGAAGGTGAATGCGTTATGTTTAACCCAGCTTCATCCCCTGTCATAGTAATTAATTTATACTTCACTGCTCCAGCTGAAAAAGAGTAGAATAATTAAATTTCAACAGACCCTAATGCCTCATTTTTTTTTTTTTTTTTTTTGGGATGGGAAATCATCAAATGACCCCTCCCGCTCTGGGTGGAGCGGAAGGGAGTGTCAGACTCTTACTGACTAAAACCCACCCATGTTCCTTCCTTCGCCCTTTATGTTCCGGGGTAGCGGTAACCCTTCCGGACAATCCCGCTGCCCCGGCAGGCTTCGACCCTGAGGGGCCCCTCGTTGCTGATGCTGACATCTCTTTGAGGCGCGCGTGGAACACTTACGCGCCGTCCGGCACGGGCCTGGTCCTGATCGGGCGGTGAGCTACCCATTGCTCTCCGCCCGCAGGCCCGCGCCTACGGTGGCCGGTAGTCTCCAATGGACTCCCGACGCCCGGGGCGTCTCCCGCGGCGGCTGGGACGGGAGGCTCTCTCCCTCATCCGTCCCGCCACCTCCTTCGCTAGCATGACTGCTTCGCAGAAGGAGGCGACTGCCTCCCACTCCCTCTCGCTCCGGACCATGGCTTGCACCAGGGCCGGGCGCGAGAGGCCGCCGCCGCTGCCGATCGCCTCCACGAGGACACGGCGGTGCTCCGCCCAAGCGGGGCAGACCTCCACCGTGTGCTCCACCGTGTCCTCTGGCCCTAATGCCTCATTAGCTAAGGATGTTTTCCATATTCGAATTGGAATATCTATTTTTAGCATTATGCTGAGCGATGGCCGTTTTGCAAGGATGTGACACAAATTTTTCCTCAACATTTTTTTTCTGTTTGTTTTCTATCTCTGCGTCATGTTTACCACAAATAAACAATTTTCTTTCTTTTCTTCTATTTATTTTCACAGGTTTCTCTCTAGTTCTTTCCGAAGCTGCATCTTTGCCAAATATTATTAAAATCAGTTGATAAACCAATAGGTCTGTCAGTCATATTATGCTTCCTAACATGTTGAGAACAGAAAGGGTTTATTGAATTTTAACAGTATACCATGGATGACCCCTATAACACAGGTTCCACCTAGCATAGGGGTAATTGATCAAATCTCTATGCACTTGTAGGTCCTACACCATAAATGCTGCGCATTTTAACTTTACATTACTTTCAGAAAATAAACAATTTATTATTATAACCTACTGCAACTTTATAATCCTGTATTCAATTATCACAGATAATGAAGATTCTATCACATATTTTGAATCATCACAACATTCAAAGTCATAATCAGAGTGATAATAAAATAATAACATTGTTTGTCATTTATTGCGATGTGACAAAATAAATAGGCAAATATTTTAACTGATACTGTTAATGCTGGGAGGAAATAAAAGTTGTTTTCTAATGTTGGTTATTGTTATAACTATATTAAAATGAAAAACTGTACACATCCACTTTTGAACATATTCCTTTTGACATATTGTCCACTAGGAGCCAAGGAATGGCCAATAAATGAAGCATTTGAGGAAATGAATCAACAGTTTGTACCTAAATTATTTTTATAGAAGAGAGATGGTAGCTAGCTTGTTTATGCATAGCTTATAGATCTGTAAACATGTTTAGAATGTTAGAGCATATTCCAGTAAGTTTCCTTCCCACCTTGCACAGTCGTATCACATTGACTGTATGTAAACATACATATAAATCTCTGAATAGTTATAGAATACAACTTACAGATATCCTTGAAGTTATATGAAGTAGAATTCTCGTTAGTATCCAAGTAAGGTTGAGGCACAATGGATCTGCCTTCGTTACTTCCTGAAAATTAATCATAATTTAATTTAACCTTAATTAAATAACACTCATGACACTACTTAATGCACACAGATAATTAAATTGAAGCTTGTTACAGCAAATTAAGGCTAATTCTGTGCTACAGTAAACAAGAGGTGGCTACTAGTACAAAATGAAAATAAAAAGAAAAAAAAATACATTGATATTACATCGTCACCTTTATGGTAAACTTACGAAACTGCAAAAACCAAATTTTACAGGGGAGCGTTTTGAAACTTTAGATTGACGATATTTATTTTTAGGAAAGGGATGTAATAAATTCTGCGATGAATTTCAGTTTCAAAATCCGCCTGTTTTTATTTACCATGAATGGATTGTACATATATAACACGCATCACAAATAAATGCATATTCGTTACTTTACACCTTCATACACGAGAGTTCAAAGGTATTATATTACGCTTTAGCAAACTTACGAAAGTGGTAGTTTCGTACTTTCATAAGAAAACTATTGAATAAATATTTTGGTAAACTTACGAAAGTGCATTTGAACTCTAATGTATGAAGGTGTAAAGTAATGAAAATGCATTTATTTGTTATTCTTGTAGTACCTATTAGAATAATATATTCACGATATTATAATTATACTAATTATTCCTTTAAAAGACGTGATTTATCTCATAAGATAAATAATAGTAATAACACGTTTCAGAAAAAAAACAAGTGAATTCATATAATTATGTTTGGAGTATTAGAGTAATAATAAAATACGTATCTATACAAATAATCGTAACTATTTATTTAAGACAAAAACAATATAGTCGCGACTTTCACAAAACAATCAAAGTAAGAGAAAATCGTAGAAAAAAGATGAGAAACTGTAGGTACTCCTACAGTTTCTCATCTTCTTCAGCATCTGGTTCAGGCAAGCGATCTTCAATAGCTTCCGAATCTGGGAGGTTTTTATAAAAGGAATGGTAATATTTTGGGATTTGGTTATCGGTACAGAGTTTTAAGAGATCTCTTTTTTTTTGTTTGGAAATGGGTATTCTTTGTGTAAATATTTTTTGGTACTATGCACGTACTTTTTCCTCTTTTTGGTTTTATATTAAATTCTTTAAAGGTCTCGTCATTGTAGTCAGTTTTAATAAATATTGATTTAGGGTTGTCTTTACGGTATTGAATCCACACAGCATCTTGGAAATTTATCTTCACTTTGGGTCTTGTCTCCTCTAGTGCTCCATTGTCTTCTTGTTCATTATTTCTTTTAATTTTATTTGAGCATTTCTTCTTCGAACTTTGTTTTCTAGCTTCCACGAACTGACACTGATTGGGGTTGAAATCTAAAAAATCGTCATGAACTAAGACATTCACATTAAATGGCCGAGGATTAGTTCTGGCTAGTCTCATCACCTGTATCCACCCATCCGGAGTGTAAATTGCTGTATTTTTACATTTCTGTTCTATTTTTGAGTGAATAGAATCACACTCCATGTGACTATGTCCAGACTCGTAGAAAACATGATCAATTATGTTTACTGTGGAATGATTCGTTACCAAGTGGAGCAACATACAGCAAAAACTATAATTTTTTTGTTGGCCGCCACAATTATCTGACATCATTCTCACATGTGTTACGCCTTGTTTTTGACTACAAATATATTTGAAAACACAAGTTGCAATTTCAGTACTTCCCCGTTTACCCTCCGTTTCGTCCCAAGTAAAACAGTCTACGTCTTGATCGCCAAATTTATAAAATGTTAAATTGTATACAGCTAATTTCCGAACATAAAAGAATGGTCCAGACGCACCCTTAGGAGTTTGGAGGACTGCTTCTAGGTCAAAATTAAATGCCAAAGTCTTCGGATCGTTCTTTGCTGCTGTTTTGTCTGCGTCTCGACGCAGATAAGCATCGTCGCGCCGCTTAAGATGTTTTGAATGATTTTCCTCTTCAGGGCTGTTCAGGTCATGTGTTTTTAATTCCTTGTAAGCAACGCACTTTTTGCAGAGATCCTTTTTTGGCACATGGAATTTTAATTTATAGGACCTGAAGACTTTCCGGTAAGTCTCTATTCCTGCTGGGATCTCGCCTTCATCTTCACATTTTTTTTTGTATAATGAATACATGATGGTCACATTCAGTCCAGAATCTAGATACCTGAACTCTGAATTTTTTCTGCTATAGTGCGACTCCATGGCAGGAAATGAAAAAATATGGTTTTTAATTCGATCAAGTCTCTCACTAGAAAGTTTGTTAGATGGAGGTTTTTTGCCTCTTTTGTCAGCTAAAAGAACCCCTTCTTCAGAAATCTTTTTTAAAGCTCCCCGTACTATTCCTTCCTTGATGTTTAAAGTGTCTAAAAAGAAATCTCTGCATACAGTAACTTTTTTATTGTTTACTGTAAAACAATATTGATGCGTACTTACTTTGCGCGATGGACCATTTACAGTAGATCGTTTCTTATTTTCTTTTGTAACGTGTTGGATAATAAATTGACGCTGTGCTTGTAATGATTCCATAGCTCGAAATGAGTCATAAATTATTTTTCTCGCATCTTCAGGTACATTAGCGTTGCATTTATGTTTGTCTTTTGTCAGACACTTGGGTTGCTTCAACGTCGCAGCCGCAACATATTTTACTTTGATTGTTTTATAGGCTTTACCTCTTAAACGTTTACTCCTTTCGATACGTCTTTTCCAGGTATTAGGATTTGAAACATGCTTTTTCTTCGGTGAGCTAGACTTAATTATTGAAAATATGGCACCGGACATAGAAGCACGTCTTTTCAATATTTTTGCAGGTGGTTGCATCTGCTGCAAGTCGTTTTCCGAGCATCGCCTCTCTGGTAGTTTGGAGGTAACTTGAAATTGTCGCTTACTGCCGCTGTTAAGTCTGCTAGTTTCCGAAAAACGTCGTATATTTTCGTCAGCCGTAGGCAAAATAAGTTCTGTTGATTTTTCATGATTTTCGTTATCATTCAAAGATGAACAAGAGGTGGTCGATTATATTATTATACTTTTGAATTAAATGACGATAATAAAATACTCTGTCTCGCTTTCACCAATACAACGTTCGGCAGTTGCGTTCCCGATTATGCATAACTTCGAACTAATATCGTTACTTTTTTATTTTGTTTGCTATGTTGTGATATTAATATTTCCTTGTATTTTTAGTATTACTTAAAACCTTGATTAATATAAAGCTACTAAAAATAATTTATTTCTTTCTTAATCAAATTACCAATGTAAATTTACGAAAATGCCCAATTCGTAAGTTTGCTATGGGGCATTATAGACTCTTTTTAAAAAAACTCCCAATGCGGACTTACGAAAATGCCCGATTCAGAAGTTTACTATGGGATATTTGAACCTCTTTGTCAAACAAGGTACCAATGTAAATTAACGAAACTGCTCGATTCGTAAGTTTGCTATGGGTTACTTGAGTCTCTTAAAGAATATATTCTACCAATGTGAACTTACGAATCTTACATATTCGTATGTTTGCTGTGAGTCGCTAGATCGATTTATTAAAGTGTGCTATGATCTCAACTCACGAATATGACAGATTCGTAGGTTGACCATGGTGCATTTTTTTCGGACTTCACGTTTTCAACTACGCCAAAACAACTGATATCAGTTTCGTAAGTTTAGTATGGGTGTATCAACAAAAAAGTTAGATTCGCACTATGACATTTCTGTAACCGTTAGTGATAGAATTTTGAAAATTTTACACCTTGTGTAGGACAACATAAGGTGTAGTTTTTAATGGAAATGTCAAATTTACAAAAACTGCAGATTCGTAAGTTTGCCGTAGAGGTGACGACATACCAAACGATCCCTCATCTACCATGCCCAAATATTCACTATCTGCACTGCAAACAAATGCAATAAATTAAAATACAACACTTGAAAATAAAATCTAATTCGAGAGAACTGCGTTGACTGCCAAGTTGCAAAACTATAAAGCAATGACCTTCGCTGCCTTAAATCCTCATTATATAATGCACTATACAAATAACACCAAATTCATCAGCATATTACCTGTTATCAAGTGAATTTTCATGCATGTCATCAACGTCAATTTCCACTTTGGCCATTGCGCGTAATTATTTTTGAATTTCCACAATTTGATCACGGGAACAAAATAAAAGGGTCATGTGATGAGACCAAAAACAAAGCAAACTTTGAGAGTTGCCACTTGCCAGTCACTTTGGCATAAAAATAAAAACTTCTTTTGTTTATGGTTATTACTTAGTTTAATTTTATAATTTTATTTTTCATTTTCAACTTAATAGAAAAATATTATTTAATATTATACTGCAATAACTGTAAATTAAATGCTGACTCATAAATACATGTTTCATAGAAAAGGACATGTATCCGAACATGATGAATGTAATATTTATGTCACAGCCATCTTTTAGAATTTGTTTGAACTTCATCTAACTAGGCGACCACAGCGCCATCTAGTACTTTAATAATGCAGTGTAAAACGGTAAAATTACAAAATAATCTTATTTTTAAATGTAGTTTTACTGGGGGGAGGATTATGCATTATAAAATTCCCAGAGCAGGTATTCTTTGAAGGTACCACGTTCCGAGTTCTATTCCATACACCTAATCTGCCAGACTCAGTCAATAAGAAATGGGCTGGTTCATTGATGTATCGTGTGTCTCTATTATTAATTAAAATAATCTAGAATATCCATCAGTATTTTAACAAAAATAAGATCGTCTAAAACTAAACAATAAAAGGTTGCCGTTGGACATAATAATTTTTATTCGAGAATTGAATTACAAACACAAATCGAAATAATAATATATAAGTACTTACATAGGTACAATATGAAAGATGGTCGCTTTAAAGGTCCACAAAGTGGCTTTTGTACTAAATCGCCTGGAGGTGCAAGTTCAACTGAAGTCTCCGCTGTCTTTGACAAGCTTTGCGACTCCCTCGGGGCTTTGGAACATGGAAACCGACACAGTTCCTAAAGTCGTAACCAGTTTTGTCGGGCGATTTATTATACATACCTACGTACCTACCATCTTTATACATTTTTGTTATGTATGATTGATGTTTTTGTTTCTTTAGGCAAGGTTTTTTTAATATTTTATCCAAGATGTTGGTACTTAGGTGTAATATCATTCTTGCGGCCCCATTGTGCTCTTTTATAATTTCTAACGTTACGATATTATTGATATTGACGTGCGCTTGGCACGCCTTCACCGTGGCTAGATTATCACTCCTCCAAACAAAAAACCTTATACAAGAATTTGAAATTCGCTTGACTGTTCGAAAGCAACCAGAGTTATTGGTATTATTGCCAGGCTGCACTACATAAGGTCGACTTTAGCAGACAACCTTTACACTTTACAGTACCTAGTTATCACCTAGTCAATGCTAATACCTACCTATCTGTTCACGAAAACATTGTTCACTGCAGAAGCACCCTAATTTTACGAGGGGCTATTTAGCGCTTCCAGTGAAAATGTTAATTAGGTTTGGAGCTAGAGCGCACGCTCGAGGTAGGTACTTACATTATCAGATGAACTTGTGTTAGTGCAGTTGCCTCTAGAGTTTTTATGCATTTAATTGCTGTAGATTTCGTTTTTTATTAGCGGACTTTACGTAGTTTTGATTCAATTGGTAGCATAGACTTGTTAATTAGAGTACCGAAAGTGAATCATGATCACCATTGTTGCCCTTATCCCAATTTATTTGGGGTCGGCGTAACATGTCTTTTTCTTTCATGCCATAGAAAGTTATTATAACAAGAATATAAGTTAAAATTGAAACTTATAGAAGGTGACATCGACGTGCAAACTGTAACCCTGAAAAAGAAAAGAAAGAAACAAAGAAAAATGCGTTTATTGGCATTACACAAAATTAATACACCTTAAAACAATTGGCTAGTTGACTAATTTTTTATTATTATTTAAATTGAAGCTTTTTTACCTCACCTATAGCTTGGTATAACCAGATTTTTAATATCTTCGGAAATTAAAAAGATATAAGCGTTCAAAACTCTCAATTAGACAGAGAGGGAAATACTGAATTATGACATCATAGTTCAGTATCGCCATATAAATTACATGCAAAACTTCGTTTTGCGAGAAAAAGCTTTTATAAGTTATAAGTTTTTTATTTTTCGACCGATTTCAAATTTGATTTCGAATTCTGTTACGCATGTGAATATATTATCTACTAGAATATATAGTATCTATTCAATATCATGCATCTACCCAATTCAGCACATGATTCTAAACGTAGAAAATTTTCGTCGCTTGACAAAATAAAAAATCTCCTGATTCATAGAAAGGTTCTACCTGCCTAAATACCTACGCAGTCAAAATGTATGGAACAGCAAATTTAGAAAAACAAATTTACGACGAAAAACCAGGCGGTTGGAATCATGTACCGAATCCATGGTTACAGTTCGCGTGTTGATATCCCTGCCATCCTGTATATTTATACATAAATAAATGTTTATATAGATATCTGCCTACCATGGGAAAAAGGCGTAAGATATATGCTTTATAGGCTTAGGCAGAAACTACATAACGTCACCTCCTACGATCCCTAAATACTTCTGTAAAGGAAAATCAATAAATAAATGTATTGAAGACAAGCCACATCAGTGTATTTCCATGCGTAGCTCGTGTAGCAATTTGCTACGTTACGCAGGCTACGGCGTAGCTCTCGCTGTGCTACAGTCTATGATAGCGTGTTCTCTAAGAAGCTTTGTTTGTGTAATAAATTCAAGCTCCATTTGTTTCAGTTGAAAATTAAATAAAAAATAAAAAAAAAACCCGGCAAACAAAAAGGAAGGAAGAAAGGTGAATTAGTCAGGAGTGTTCTTAGCGATCTAAGAACACTCCCGACTAATTCACCTTTCAAACAAAAAATAAACAAAATCAGAATCGATTCATCCGTTCGGGAGCTACGATGCCACAGACACACACACACACATACAGAGAGACACGTCAAACTTATGACATCCCGTCGTTTTTGCGTCGGGGGTTAAAAACCTAACATATCTTTCACTGAAATAAACACTCCTTTTATGTTAAATATATACGTAAGAGAAGTGTACCTATACTACGTGCATCAGAATGCTGTCGTCATATTTAAAGGTGCTGACCATCAAGCTGAACCGTTTTCTCCATGAAACCACCATCATAATCGCGAAAAAAATTAAAAACCTTCTCAACTCCGTTTTCGATTCTTCTCCCCCGCCTTTAAACATGTCCACATCTTTCTTATATACGAGTATATATACGTATTTTACAGGAGCAATAGCAAACGATATCTCGAAGCCCCTAAAATCATTGGAGCTATATTCCAAAGCAATATATCGATAAAAACATCCCGTTCGTTGACAGATTTATCGATGGCTCGACACTCAATACGGTTGATCGGTGGTCGGGAGAGATAGCGATGAACGAAACGAGCCGAGATGAAAGGCACGGCTTATCGACACCATGCAATGTCATAATGCAGCCTTTTTCTATGTACCCTACTTAATATGTATGAAAGCTTTTGAATTTGTATGTTTATGTAGGGGTTCGTCGTAATGTAGGGTAATTTACGTAATATTCATTCCCCTAACATCCCATTAGTGAACGCAGTAATCATTAGCCAAAGGCACATTTCGAAAATTGTGTGGTAGTAAACTGGTGTATCTTAATTCCGTGTTATGATATGGTGTATATTATGTTCATAGGTACGAGGACACTAATACGATTCTAATAGAACACGTTCCTAAAGCACTATACTATAAATGTCTTACTCAACCATAATATCCGTGTACTCAACCCTAGGACAGAGTACTGCGATGTCCAATTAAATATAAGTTATTGAAGCCCTTGTAACTCTGGCCGTCTCTAAAGATTAATGTACATGAGAAATATGTTAGAAATCACACTTTAGAAGAAGTTCATCTATTTGCATAAATCTCTCTCTCTCATCAACTATTTAGGTACTTCCAAGTACTGCCTCGTTAGTCGAGTTGTCGCAGGCGCTACTACTGAGCATGAGGTCCTAGGATTCGGATCCCGAGTCGGGCAAAGTGTAAAGTATTGGTAGGGGAGCCCAGAGGGTTTATGAGTAATCATACATATGTATATTTAAATATATTTTCGGTGATCTCTCATCATGCCACACCTACTCAGCTATCAACTTTTCGCCCTACATCATCATCTTCCTAGCCTTTTTCCCAACTATGTTGGGGTCGGCTTCCAGTCTAACCGGATTCAGCTGAATACCAGTATTTTACATGGAGCGACTGCCTATCTGACCTCCACAACCCAGTTACTGGGTAATACAATACCCCTTGGTAAGACTAGTTGTCAGACTTTCGGGTTTCTGACGACCCGTAACGACTGTCAAAGATCCAAGAATGGCATCTGGGGCCAAAGGCTTAACGTGCTTTACGAATCACGTGGGGTCTCGGTATGTAAAGATGGTCACCCATCCACGGAACATCCGCGGCAAGCGTAGCTATACATGATCGATCGACCCATGCGGCTGTTATTACTTTGCCATGAGCACAAGAAAACATTGAAAGGAAAAACACTATCTACTTATATCTATAATAACTCACAGACAGGTGCGTCATAACGGACAATCCCATACATTTTCGGTAAGATTTTCCCATACCCGTAGTCGATGGGGTTACACAACTTCGTGAAAAGCCTTAGGGGGCTACAAAAGGTGTTAGGGGGCATTTAGGGCACTGCGTGTTTAATATCCCCAACCCTGCAGGTACTTTCATGGGCTTATCTGGTTTTCCTTGTATTGAATATTGCTTTGTTTGTGTGTAATTTTGTTGTGTATTGTTTCACAGTACTGGGACTTCCATAATGTGGAAGTTTTTGAGGAATACATAGCGTTAGTACGGAATCTCTGTCTCTAGTAGTCAGAAACAATAAGAAAGAGAGAAAGAAAATGCCTCACACACACACACACATCCTCACACACACACCCTCCCACGCACACCCACACACACACACACTCTCTCTCTCTCTCTCTCTACTATATACTTGCGGTAAATATGACACAAAGAAAAAACACAAACAAGTACTCGTATGCATCACTGTCTATATCACAGTGATCTTTAATCTCGTGACTAAGGTTGCTGTTGGGTTGCTGCAACTGTCAAGTCTGTCAAAATCACAATGATCTTTATTATTGTTGTACTAAGGTTGCTGTTAGGTTGCAGCTGTCAAAGGTAACATAATTGTGAAAGGATTGTAGAATACCAGACAAGACAGCACGCATTTTTCGCCGGTGGTAAGTCCAATGTAATAGCGGGCGAGTCTTTTGCCATCAAACGGGCACCGTGCAGAAACCCAGACTCCGTGCCGCTACAGAAAATTTCGAGAAATATAATAAATTTTTGCCGAATCTGGGGAACCCAGGACTCCATGCTCAACTGTCGCGTTTGTGACCACTAGCCCAACGGGGCATAAGTTAATTACCAAATTCAAATCAATATAGTCCATTTTACCTCATGCACTAATTTGAAACCAAATCGGTAATTATTGTATGCTAATTAATATTATTATTACCTAATCACAACAATTCCATCTCGCTCGGGTGCCGTGTATCTCTATTCGAGTTTTATAATATCGTTATTGTCAGTAGGTAAGCTAAGTGGTTCGATCGCTAATGAGTTGAATTTGCGAGTAATGAGAAATACTTCGAAGATTATACATAAGCACAAGCACATGAAATAACACCTAAACTGCGTTTCTTATTTAGTTTCCAAACTTGCAAATAAATCAGTATTCTTGAAAAATTACTTTAACACCAACAAACACACATCACATCACAGACTGATCTCAGTCTTAATCTGTCAAAAATACCTCTAATTTCCCTACATTTAGACAAGTTTTTGACATTTGTTTGTCGCCGAGATGACACTGCGACTAGATTTTGAACGTTTTAAATTACGAGAATTGGCCTTCAGTTCAGTTGAACACAGATCAGAAGGCCAACTCCCGTAATTAAAAACTTTCAAAATCTAGTCGCAATCTCATTTCAGCGACAATCAATGTCAAAAACTTGTGAACATTGTAGGGAAATTAGAGGTATTTATGACAGATTTAGAGAGAACAGACTGTGAACGTTCTTAAAATTACGAGAATTCCTCTGTTAGCGCTATAACTTTGAATATTTAAATGATTTTTTAATGATTTTTAGTATTTCTACAATCAACTTAATTTAAGTTCTTCTGCTTCTTCACTCATTCATCATCATCATTTCATCAGTATTCATCATTTCTTCATTAGACTCTCAATGTACATTACATTGACATTGATGACGTCAATGTAATGTACATTGACGTCGTCATTGTCGAAAGACGTCCACTGCTGGACATAGGCCTCCCGCAGGCATCACCACTTTGACCGGTTTTGTGCTTGCAGCACCCAGCAGATTCCTGTGGCCTTCATAAGGTCATCGGTCCACCTTGTAGACACGTAAGGTAAATGAACAAGTTCATAGATATTTATACCTATATAAAAATTGATTTCATTTTCAGAAACACAAAATTTCGTAAATATTAATTATCGAAAACTTCGAAGGGTTGCCATAAATTAAATATTTTGCTGCTTTAAAGGAGCTTTATCATCGTTAGGGAAGATTGAATGTACAAAATGTCTAATGCGTGGCTGGGTTGGTAGACAAAGCGGTAATCCAGGGTCCATGTGACCGGGTCATACCGCAACGACTATTCTGGTAGGTATTTAGGTTAAGGTAATTTAGGCTCTACTGTGTGGAATAGGCTCTTATGTTATTAGGCAGGTATTTAACGGGCAAAGTCTTGAAGACACGGGGAAGGTATGTGCTTCACAACAAGCATAAACACAGTATAATTATTGTACTTATTATTGTACAGACGCCAGCAGGTCTAGCTACCCGAAACTGTCAAATTTTCCCAATCAACCTTGAACCTTAATGCTTTTGCGATAAAGTTGAAAAACTATTAAAGAAATTTGACAGATTGTAGTAACTTGATGTGCTGGCGACCGTACAATTATCCACCTACTACTTTTATTTTTAACCTTTTACTACTAAATAAGGACTGATTAGACAGTAGTAAAATATCTACATCAATAGCTTTAAATAATCTGTTTTTTATTGTTACATTATAAGTGTGTGTTTTTATGTAATTAGTAATAAGTGGATAATGCTGCTAGTAGTATAATAAGTATTATTTTAAGAAGTAAGACAGTATGTATTACATTTAATTGTACTCCTGTTTTTTACCCCAAAATAAAATAAAATTGAAAATAACACTTATCTATTACCTACTTTATACTATACGAATGTTAACTCTTAATTGAAATAGAATCCATTAAAAGTTTTAAAGGCAATTAACAGTTTAATTGCATGGATTTATCTTTAGTTCTACGTAATAGTGTTTGGGTGTTTTTCACTTAAACTAAACGAAGCGATTAGCAAAAGTTTAAGTAAGTAACTAAAGTAAACTTCTTTAGTTTAATATGACCTTACATTTCAACCTTACGTCATTTTTGACAGATAGTGTATATCATCGTAAATCACACGCGAACAGATAACATGAATCTTGAATAGATTTTGTCGTTAATTATACTAAGTTATCCAAGTAATTGCTATAGTTTAGAAATAGTTTGCATGTTGCCACTGACGACGCCGTGGAGGTGGTGAAGTTTTGAGCCAACAAGATCTGAAATACAGTCGTGCCAGCGACACGAAGAAGAAGTTTGTATGTTGCGAATTTAGAAGGAAGTAAATTCGCATCTGTTTTAGAAGTACCACAGTATAGCAGCTGTACAAGGATCTTTTGGTACATGACCAAACTCGGAACTACCCACCATCTTGTTTTGCTCAATACATTTTCACGAAACAATTTCACAAATGTTTACCAACAACTCCCCTCTGTCAATGTTACTCAAGAGCCAAAACTTCCTTGTCGAATTGTAACATTTTCTTACGTAGACAACACAAAAACATTTGACGATCAATCAAATGTTAATAGCACAACCGCTCCTGATCAGCCAACTGCCACCAACTTACAAAAGTATTGATGGATTGATTGAGCCCCTAATCCACTCGCAATCTCCTCGCCAACTCCTGTTTGAGACGTTTATATAGTAATTATAACAGATAGCTGTAATTAGTAGCCATAGATCATAATATTTTCCCTCTAATGATAGCGTCTTCATGAGCAGATTGATGCTCAATTTAGATGAATGATGTTGATCATAAATTTTATCGCTTGTCAGATAAGAAAGCGTCTTATCTGACAAGCGATACTGCTCTGCGGTGTTTTATCGTAGTATATTTTTAAATATAGCATTAAATAGACGTTAATGATCTGCAATGATTTTCGCAACCGATTTGTATATATAGGTTTCTATGTAATTGTCAAAATTAATACTTATAATATTTAGAAAGTTCCGTAACTGCATTAGTGCACAGCATACTGCAGAAATAGCTCAAGTTTCTAATTTATGCTAAGACTTGATCCAGCTAAATAGCTGTTTGATATTATTAGTTTGAAACTTGGCAAAATCTCTAAGTAATCTGTAAGCATCATTCCAATGATTACAAAATTGCAATAATACCTACCAAAGTTACAAAGACAAGTTATATAACAGCAATTCCAAATTAAAATATCAAGCCTATTGTACGCCTATACTTTTAATCCATGATTGGAAATAAGATAACGTACAAAAGGAAGCCGTGGTCCATTCTCTCGATATAATCCCCCACGAAATGATCCGATGGTTTATTCATAGCCCGTCACAAAGCTAAGAAAAGAAAACCCTTAGGTTTGATATAGACACCGTATTTACTCAAAGAACTTTTTAAACTTCTCTGGAATAGAGAGCCTTAGGTAAAGCCTAGGTAAACATTAACCCCGAATGGCTAATATTACTCAGGTGTTTGATCTAACCAAAATATCAGTCTTTTCCGAGAAAAATCCTAATTTCAGATGCGAAAGGGATTCACCCTTCTCTGTTATTTACAAAGCAAGATAAAAGGGAACTTGTTTTCGAATGGAAATGACACAGTAATCGAGAAATGTCGAACTGTCCAACTTGTCGATCCCGATATTGGGTCGGAGACGACTGTTATTAACTTCTTTTACATTGTGTTGTGAACACAACAGAAGGTTCAAGGGTTGAGGTTTGTACTTAGTCGGATGACACTAAAAATGATAAGTAGATAGGTACTTATCATAATCTTTGTGTATAGAAAGATACACTTGCAATTTGGAATAAAGCGGCACTTGGAAAATTTTCAATATTTGCCTGTATTCAAGTTTATTACCATGTTTGAAACATCTTATCCCCAGGAGAAACAGTTTCAGCAGAACATTACGTCATTACCCTAGATTGTCTGGTCAGGTCTCGCCTTAACTTTTGAGTCAGAAACTCGAACGTGACTCCAATTAAACTTAAGGAACGTCGGAAAGCCGAGCTTTACACAAGTTTTCTAACTTTTGGAAAACCTGTAACGTATTAAATACACGGTTTTCAAAAGTTAGAAAAGTAACCTTCATTTTAGAATAGGTACACTGTTCTGAAAAATAAGTGTAGGTACACTATACTTATGATACTTATAATGATGTGAGTACTTATAAGAATTAGTATTTTATCCTCGCTGTGAGATCATACAACAAAATGTGATGCATCTCTTCAAAAGCATATGGCGCTACGTGGAATGAATACCGTCTGTATTGGATGAGAAGAATGTAATATAGAATATCGCACACAGCCACAAAGGGCCTTTGGCATTTGTGTATTCAGGTATAAAAATATTAAACGAAAAATAATGATCCAGAAACGCGTTTGTAGCCTACAAAGTAACGTAATCGTTTGTAAAAGGACGATTTTCCTTTGGCAAAACTCGGTCGGTCATCAAAGTGGCATAAAAATATTCCAGCAAAGTTAACTCAAAGTTGTCTTGTCAAAACTAGTTACGCAACGTAGAAGTCGACTCAACAATTATGCCCTTTTTTATCGTGGAGAAATGCTCATGCGACATGAGCATTTCACTACCACGGGGAGATAGTGCAGTTATGTGGGACTCTAACCCACTAAAACTTCACGGTGTCCTCTTCAGCCGTTTACGGCGGGAACACGGGCACGCCTTAGCACTCATCCGTGAACCTGCCGCGGCTGTCCGTCACCGGACCCTCCTCTGGGGAGTACTCCCCATCACCGGCTCACCAGAACACATAGCACGCCGTGACCACCTCAGGGACCAAACCAGCACATGGGCGCCAGACGACCCCGTGTCTGTGCACCCTTGGTCCCCCTGTAACGGGTCAGGTCATTGGCCCCGTCGCCTGCCAATTTTCGGCAGCAGAGGATAGGGAGAGCGGCGAACGTCATACCAGCACTCCTCTTCCCCTGCGGCCCCACCGCGTCCGCCATCAGACGGTGGCGACCCCGTCAAGGCCGCGGAAGGTAGGGAGAGCGGCGCACCGCAATACCGGCACTCCTCCCCCGCCGCGGCCTCCAACCCTCAGCCGTGGTACCTCCCATACGACATCACGGCCCGCTTCAGTTGCGATGTCGCCCAAGCGGCACCGCAACCTACTTGTTGGCCGCTACGTCGTCGGCTTACTGGCAAAGCCCTGACGGGCGGCCCCTCTTCGGGTTCCTCTTAGCTTCACCGTGGGTGACTAAGCCACGGCTACTGACCCCCTCCCCGCCTCGACAATGCGGGAACCCACCGGGGGTGAACAATTATGCCCTCACCCGACTTCTCAATTGTGTTGCTATTCGGCAACCATTCGGCAAACATTCACTATTTCATCGTCGATCGTCGGCGCCGATCGTAAATCCCGCTTCATTTACCAACTATCGCCACTAGGACGCTCATTAGGCCGCCCTAAGGTATTTAATGGCATGTTAACTTCGGCAATATAGAGCCACGGGTTTTCGCTAATTACTCAAGACAAGTAATTGTGACGAGGACAAAGCGCCCATTCATTATATCAACTTTATGCATATTTTGATAGGGTTTTCTTTTTTATTTTCGTTCAGTGGTGGCGTTGTGTGAGCAATGTCGATTTGAATGGCCAAGGACATCAATAGTAAACGTCCTATACGTTTGATATTGATGTCCGAGGCCATTCTGTAGAAGCTATAAATTCATGCATTCATTTGTTCTACCCTTCTGAAGGGTGGAATGAAATGACCTTTCAGAGAAATTTTAGTGGTCTAAATATCTCTGTTGTGATTGCTAGAGAGACAAGACAACGGGGGAAGATAAGTTCGAGTCCATAGTAATTCGAAAAGAGAGGGTCGTGAAAATATTTATTTATTTATTTAATCTTTTTGCACAAAAAAAAAAAGGTGGTGGTGGTGGTGGTGGTGGTGGTGTGTAAATATCTTTGTGTTTATAACTGAATGGCCAAAAGCTTTTGAATATTTAGATAAGGTTGGGCATACACACATCAACAGAATCTAGGGATATTTTATATTTCATCAAATATCTAAAAATATATAAAGAATTTTCTGATATAATGGAAGCATGATAGGTTATTTGATAAATGATAAATGATTTTATTTTGTAAGTAGGTTTGTACAAACACTTTTACATGTCAATCATATTTTAAAACTAGATGAGGACGGCGTTTCCTATCTGACTAGTCTGAGAAGAAAGGCCGAAACAAACTCAGAGGTCACATTCTCTTTTAAAGTCCAGACATAATCTTGGTCAGATCATATGAAGACCATGTAGATCGATATCTGAGATGGTCTTTTGAAGAAAGAACCACACAGATTGAGAGGACATGTCCAGTCAGTGCACGCATTTGTCAGAAATCGTGCAGCTCAACTCAAAACTTACGGAGCTCAACGATTCGACGAACAATACCATAGAAAGGACATTTGGGTAGGCCACATTAATTATTCATTCATCCGGTTAGACTGGAAGCCGACCCCAACATAGTTGGGAAAGGCTAGGCAGATGATGATAGATAAAATGACCCACAAAGTCTTCACATTCACAATAATTAAAATAATAGAATACTTACAAAGTAAGCAAATGTCATTGTATATATAAAATTAATTAATGTCAAAGTGTATATAAAAAAAAAACAACAACAAAACAGAAAAAAATAAAAACATTCAAAATGTAAAAATTGGAAGCAGCTCAATCCCAAGCCTTTTTGTCCTCGATATAATCCTTAACGGTATAAAAGGCTTTCTGGCACAACTTACGTTTATTGAATGATTTGAATTTATTAAGGCTTAGATCTTGAACGGGGCTTGGAACTTTATTATAAAAGCGTATACATTGGCATCTGAATGAGCCACCTATTTTCTTGAGCCTTGTTGTAGGTACAACGAATTTGTTCCTAGTATTTATATCATGGATATCACTGTATTTTTTAAACAATTTTATATTTTTATGGGCATATAAAAGATTTTAATAAATACTATGTATATTGAGAAGGCACAGTCATAACATTAATCTCTTAAAATTTGTCTCTGAGCGAGTGTCTCGCTCGGACTTAATTTATAAATTGATCGAACAGTTCGCTTCTGCAAAATAAAGATAGTCTGAATATCAGCGGCATTTCCCCACAATAGAATACCGTACGATATTATACTATGAAAATAGCTAAAGTACACTACGTCTTTATATCAGTTAAATTACAAATCTTTCTGACAGCGTATGCTGCGGAATTTAGCTTTTTTGACCATTTATCTATATGTGGACCCCACTGAAGCTTAGCATCCAAAGTTATGCCCAAGAATACTGTGCTGTATTCAGGATTCAATTCTTCGCCCCAAATCGACACATTAGTTTTCACCTTCCTAACGTGAGGTAGCGTAAACTTAATGCATTTGGTTTTTTTCTCGTTTAAAAGTAAATTATTAACATTGAACCAGTGGACTGCTTTAGAGATCGCGCTATTTACATCGCCAGTAACCTGCTGCTGACGATTAAGTTTAAACAAAAGCGGAGTGTCATCTGCAAAAAACACTATATCATGATTATGCCTCAAGCAGGTATTGTATAATTTAAAATTGTTTAATTCTTATTGCATAATATCTGTCTAATACTACTGGGAGAAGACACTGATTCCTGTAACACAGGTTACAACCTAGCGCAGGAGTCTGGGTTTCCATATATAAATGTAACATACTTTTACGAGTATGTCAATAAATATTATTATTATTATTTCCTTTATTTCATTTACATACTTACAAATTATATTTTTAAATATTTTTATAAACAAAAAGATAAAAAAACATTTAAAAATATAAAAAATACCTAGTAGGCCGCCGGTATCGGGAACAGGGTCCAAGCTACCGGCGGTCAGGGCTCTAGAGAGAGGAACCTCCTGACAATGCGAGCCGTGACCAGAAGTACCTCTTTCTGAATCAAGCCCTTGATTCAGCTGCCCAATGAGAGCCTCCTCAGGTGTTGGTTTTTATTATTATTATTATCCTTTATGAGGTACGGGAAGTCATTTATATAAATAAGAAACAAGAAAGGACCAAGATTTGAGCCCTGTGGGGCTCCCATTGTTATTATAGATCCGGGAGATCTTTTTCCATTAACGTCAACGCTCTGAATTCTCTTACTCGAGTATGAAGTAAGAAGATCCAGAGCAATGTTCCGGATTTCGTAGTGGCGGAGTTTCCTGATTAACGTTTCGTGAAGAACGCAATCGAATGCCATGGACAAATCACAAAGAAAAGATGCCCAAGGCATCGCATTTATCTTCCCATGCATTATAAATATGTCCTAAAAGTTCAAAACCGGCATCAGTAGTTGAACGACCTCTTGTAAAACCGAACTGTTTGCTATGTAATAATTTGTGTTTATTAAAAAATCTTTGCATTTGGTCTAAAATTAATTTCTCAAAAATTTTACTAAAGGTAGTACAGAAATAGGTCTATAATTTGTAGGGTCTGATGTACTACCTGATTTAAACAAAGGTATTATTTTATTATTTTTCATGAGGTCAGGAAATTCCCTACTGTCAATACAACTATTAAAGATAAGAGCTAGAGTAGGTGCTACAATGTCAATAATAGACTTAGCAACTTCTACAGAATTACTCACCCCACAGTTCTGCAGTCTTTTTAATATTTAAAGTGTGAAAGGTTTTAATTATATCTCTACAGGCAATATGTCCAAAATGAAATTCCGAATCGCAACCATTAACATTTTCCTTAAGCAAAGACTCAGCAACAGAAGGTGATGAGTTTAGGGATTTAGTAGTTGAAACGGGAATATCTGAAAATAAATTTTCAGATGCCTCGGCGACTTGTGAGTTTGATTTTATTATGTTTTCATTAATATACAGGCTGTAGTCAGTATTTCGGTTACTAGATCTTCCCGTTTCACTATTAAAAATAGTCCAAGTCGTTTTAATTACATTACTGCTGTTTTTAATCTTTGAACCCAAATAACGTGACTTGGCCATATAACAAACTTTTTAAAATAATTTTGAATAATTTCTAACATACAAATTAAATTCATCGGTGTTAACATAAGTCCTTTCATTGTACAGTTCCTAAAGCCGTGTTCTACTTTTATGAATACCAATGGCAGCCCAATCACTGAAAGATGCGTTACTATTAACCGAGATAGTCTTGGGAATAAAGGTGGAATCAAATTGTTTACAGTATATATTAAAAAAATTGTCATATAGATGATTAGGATCAGCATGAATTGACAATACTGGTAATTTATTAATGAGTTTAACTTTAAAGGCCTCCAAGCGACTTGCAGTTTTGGGGTTAACAGTGTTAAAAGTGATTTTAAGGTCTTTGTTAAAACATAAAAAAAAACATTTCGTAATTTTTTTTGTTTTAAATACAAATGTTATTTTTTTCATCGCCGTAGAAAATAAGTATGATAAAAAAAAACTTCATTTCTTCTTATAAAACTATTAATTTTAATTAAAATTGAAAAAATCTTATACAATGCAATTATTAATAATCAGTGTTGCCTTTTACATTAATTACACATCGACATCGATTGTTCATACTTATAATTAAATTGTCAATGTCTCGCTCCGGTATGAGGTCCCATGTTCTTTGCAAGTGTTCGTAAAGTTCTTGTTCCGTTGTCAAATTTAGCAGGAAATCTCTCAAAGCTTTTCGTTGTAACATGTCTCAGGCATGCTCGATATTATTTAAGTCAGGCGACTGTGCAGGCCAATCCAAAACTCGAATATCGTGGTCTTGGAGACCGGCCGACATCAGCCGCGCCGTATGGGAAAGAGCATTATCGTGCATGAGTAGAAATTCCTGGCCCATTTGGATTCTGTGTCGGATAATAACAGACTCTACTACCTCCTCGCGGTATTTTTGTGCAGTCATGCTGCATTGGATCCAAACGAGCTGGGTTCGTCCGCCAAGACGAATTCCTGCCCACGAAAGCTGCCTACCACGATTGCCACCAGAAATTTTTCCTGTATCGTGGGTGCGTTTACAAACATTTAAACTCGTACACACAAACAGCCAGACCCGGAACACCTACTTGTAGGTCATACAAATATTTTTTCCGTGCGGGAATCGAACCCGCGACACGCAGCGCAGCAGTCAATCGCTTAACCACTGCGCCAACCGTGCCGTCAATAATTAATATTAATAAAACAATTATAATTTTCACTAACGTAACGAATTACTAACAATTTTGCCGCAGTATTTTGTTTCTTTTTTTATTTCTATTTAGAAATTTTTAAAATAGAATAAAAGAGGTTTCAATCTGTATATAAACTGTTTATGGAAACTAAAAAGATTTTAAAATATAAATTCGTAAATAATTTAGGACTAAGGTATCCCTAGATTCTGTTGATGTGTGTACTAGCATCAGTGTAAAATAGCGATTCAAGCTTTGAGTGCGCATAAAAAGGCGAGTGGAGTTTTTAATGATAGGCTGTAAGTAACTGGGAGCTGTGCAGGTCAGATAGACAGTTGTAGCATGTAAAATACTGGTATTCAGCTGCATCCGATTAGATTGGAAGCCGAGCCCAACATAGTCGGGTCAAGGCTAGGCAGATTGCGGCTGTCAGGTTTCGTGACCTTTGTTTACTTTTCTTGGCGAATGTTTCAACATTTCCCTAATGACATGAATTATGGACACGAAAAAATATACATTATAAAATATTCCCTTGATTTATCTTCCAAAAGATTAGGCAAAACGTTTTGTATGCCGTTGCCGGTGACTGGCAGATTCATCCCAGTAAATGAATTTGGGTTCCGCAGTGACACAGCCGTTTCGCAAATGAGTTCAGCTAGAACTGAGTTGGAGTGGATTTTCGCTGGCTCAACTACAGCTTAATCAAGTAACGCCGTTAAAGGTTTTTGTATAGATAAATCTTTAAAGATTTGCTGAGTGAGATTCTTAATTACGGGGTCAGTGGCAGAAGTTGATTGGATTCGATTGAATGGAAAGACTGCAATGTAGGTGTGCGGATGAGTTAAAAATCATTAGAAATGAACCTTCCCTTTGTCTAATATCTGTACAAAATATTTTTGTTTGTGCTAAGTGTTCGAGGAACCCAAAAACGGTACCAGTATTTGATGTTCCCTACAAATTAACAGAGGTCATAGTTTTTTTTTTTTTTTTTACGAATTGGGCCAACTAGTGACTTCGATCTCGCCTGGTGTAAAGCGATGGATGAGGTATACTATGGAACAAGCAAGCTAAGCTTAATTTGTTACCAATACTGTTAAATAACAATAATGAGTCACTCGAACGAGGAAAGACATTTGGCTACTGCCCAAACGTCCTATAGATACCCAAACGTCCGTCAATAACAAAATTTCAAAGGCCACCACTCCATTTGTACACAACAACTCCATTAAACTACTTACTGACACCTCAATGGACATTGAATTGCGGCCAGCCTACTATTACCCATTAACTATGTATGTAGACAACTAGAACTTAACTGTTAATAGGCACTCACTAGGTTTAAACTTGCTCTCAAAGACGAACATCAAAAACAATAGCACGTTTCACCAACACCAAACTATTATTGGGCACAGTAATATTCGTACTGGTGTACAAAGTGACCCTTTACTGGGGTACAAAGTGGACCCTTACTCGGGCTTAACGACCCTCCCGAAATTATTCCGTTACACTACCACGGGTACGTATAAAAGGGTGATTTGCTGAAATAACTAAGGGTTTCAGTAATTACCCTATTTTAATTTGTGCGTGTTTCGGCATTTGGGCTTGTTTATTTTGTGTATTTGTTCTGTCTTTATGGGGTTACTTACGTAGCGGCTAATAGCAGGGACTTTCATCTGAATGTTCAAAATCTTTAAGTAGACAGTCGTTTTGTACACATAAAATTACAGCATTTGTCTGACGACTGATTGGAAATTCGAGCTCGATTAATCCTAAGTAACGTATTTTGAAAACTTTGTAGGCGTACTTCAAATGTTAAAAATAGATTATTCGATGACAAAAAGGTCAAATAGCTTCACCTTTAAAATGTAATCAAAACTTTCAAATTAAAACGGGGAAGAAATTTTCTGAAGAAATAAAATTATAGCCGAAGAGTAGGTTTTTTTCAAACAAGTTTGATATTTTCGACTAAAATGTTTTCTTTGTAGCGATATTTACAAAAAAAATATGACAGGATTGCTACAAACAAAAACTCATGTATCGTTGATAAGATCGCCATTATACCTACAAGTAAAATTACTTTAATGAATATTAGAATTTAATTTTTATTTAATAGAAATTAAGTATTTACATTATACAAGGTGGGCCAAAAGAAGTCATCCGATGTTGTTTGGCTCTCATTTTTTTTCTAAATGAAAAACTTCGATTCAGTTTTTTGATTATGTTTATTTGAACCTTTAGAATTTTATTGGTCAAGTTGAGAAGATGATATCGGCCAAATGGGCGCCGTCACAATTGGTTGCCATACGGGCTCGTTTTATGGCATGTTTCATCACTTCGGCGAGAAATTCGGGCGACAGATTCTCGCACTCGTGTCGAATGTTGTCCTTGAGGGCTTCCAGGGTCTCGGACTTGTTTACGTAAACACGGGATTTCAAAAAACCCCACAAAAAAAAGTCTGCAACGGTTAAATCGGGCGATCTTGCGGGCCAGTGCAAATCACCAAAACGAGAGATGAGGCGACCCGGGAACGCCGCTTTCAGAATATCGGTTGTGGCTCGCGCAGTGTGTGCCGTTGCCCCGTCCTGTTGGAACTACATTAATTCGTCCAATTGCGGCAGAGAAAACTCGGTTAACATGGCCCTATAGCGCGCACCATCCGTTGTCGTTTGACCAGCGGCGTTCTCGAAAAAAAATGGCCCGATGACTCCTCCAGCATGAACAGCGCACCATGCAGTCACTTTGAGCGGGTGTAATGGCTCCTCGTGCATCACTCGTGGGTTTTCGGTGCCCCAGAAGCGATAGTTTTGCTTGTTAACGTACCCACTGAAGTGGATCGCTCATTATTATTTTGGTCGAAAAATCGTCCACTTCGTCCTCGAGATTGAGAATGGCTTGGGCGTAGGTTACACGAGTTTGGCGGTCGACAGGCAGCAGCTGATGGACTGGACTTTGTACGGGAACATGCACAGGTCTTTTACCAAAATTGGGCTTATGGACGACCGGCTGATGGCTAATTGCGAGGCACGGCGTCTGGTCGATGTTTCCGGCGACAGCTCGACATCCTCGGCAACAGCGGCGATATTCTCGGCAGAACGGGCGTTCCGGGGCCGGCCACTCTTGGCAACGTCTCGTGTGGTCCCATACTCTTCAAGGTTGGTGGCCAAACGGCGCAGTGTTTGCGCAGTCGGTGTCGGACGACCGGGGAATCGGCGACGGAATTCACGCTGCGCCAACACCACAGACGAATTGTTACGCAAAAAAATAGACACGATTATTCCACGTTCTTGGGGAGTGTATCGCTCCATGGCTTGTTCACTTGTATTCTACATCTGTCTAGTCCACAAATGTCAAAACAGATTTGACATTGGCCGCTATTTGCAAAAATAAGAGCATAGAGCAATAGGGTGATTTCTTTTGGCCCACCTTGTATAAGCTAAAATTTAAAATAATGATATGTACATGAAAAAAAATAAGCAAAATAATCATAGGGCATCAAAAAATTCGTCCGCATCGCTGTCAACAGGAACAGTGCCCAAAAGGCTGGCAGCATTGCCACGTTGTATGGCGATGCTAATAATATTTATGTAAGTTTTATCGCATTCATTTCCTCGCATAACTTTGTATTACATTAACACGCTGTTGGATGTAGCTTTGCCAAAAGGAATTTACATAAGAAAGACTTTAAGTCAATGTAGGAATTAAAGGAATAAGACTTTTAGATAGAATATTTCTTGTTGATGATCTCAGACGAAAGATGCCCAACTTGTACTTAATAGCTTTTACCCGCGGCTACGCTCGCGTTAAGGTCGGAAATTGAAACGTACCTACTAGCAGGATATAAGCATCCTATGTCCCAGGTCTTGTTCTACCTTTATCGAAATCCGTTCAACCATTAAAGCGTGAAAAGGTAGATAACAGTTAAATTGACAGTAAGCGTTACTTTCGCGTTTATAATATTCGGTATAGATATTTCGGTATTTTTAAGTAATTACTGTTGTTATTTATTATCTAGGATTAAGAAAAGTATTTTAACTTTTATTTTTTAGCAGTCTTCCTCAGTTTGGACTAGTCTCTGTGGAGACCTCTTTCCAGGACACTCGTTGATAGTATGTAGATAACTTAGCAATTAATCTATCAACATTGTTGACGAAGATGCCCATCACTTTAGCACACACACACAGAGCACAGGACCGCAGAAAATTTAAATAAATTGAACAAAGGTGCTGAGTCAGCTTTTCAGCTAATTGTATTCACCCGATCACCTAAACAAAGGAACGGCTGAAGTAAAACAAAACTTTGTTTTCAGATTTTCGTTCCGTTCAAAATGTAACACAATGAATACAGGCTTTAGTTTCAGTCAATTTAAACCAGATTTTCATTTCGCTGATATCGTACTTTATTGCACCGATGTTAAATTCGAAGAGTCTTTATTTTCTAAGAATTGTGATACGTTCGTGTAAAACACATGATAGTATCGTGCGGTACGAATGCGATGTTCCTGACTAAAGTGTCCATACACCTGCACTTCTGAGGACCTAAACACCACTGATGCCATAATTGGTATTGCTACCTACTGGGCCCAACGCATTTAACAAACAATTTAATATAAAGCTTAAGGAAATATGCCACTACCAAAGAAAGATACACAAAATCATCTAACTATTTACAGTACCTTCTTATACGTACATAAGTATTGGCTTTACTTCCCACGTAAGAATGTATGTAATATGGTTAGAACAAAGTGAAACAAGATATATTATATTTTTTGCCCGTCTGTCTTGACATTCCTCTAATGTTATGTCGCTAAGAACTCCTGACGAGGGTCCGTCTGCTTACTGCATGTGTATTATTTCTCCACAATTTCAAATGTTACCGAATAAGTAAGTGGACCTTTTCCTTGTTATTGACAATAAATGAAATCGTTTTACGTGTTTTTGTGAGGTTCTTAATATTAATGTTTTAGGATATTTACAAAGTTTTGTGTTTTTCCTTTAGGAATTTCTCAGTACCAGCTTGGAGCCAGGAGTCTGGATTTGAGCCCGGTTGATGGCAACAGCCTTGTTCCCGATGACATGAGAATTAAAAACATAACTGGCAATATGTGGGTGTACTACAGGTACTCCTCTGTCTAACCCTTTGGGATTACAAGGGTGATATTATGTGTTATTACTTATCTGAACCAAGAATTTGCGAAGAATGTTCAAAGGAAAATTGCCTTTATTACCAAGCACACAGATTGGATATCATAGTTTTTATGCTTAGCAGAAAGAAACAGTTGGCGTAACCTCTTAGTTGCCTTTTATGGAATTCACTAGCGAAGAAGAGATGCCTTTTCTATCCATTATCTAGGTAATAAGCTGGTTGGTTATCACCATCATCATCAGCCTATAGCAGTCCACTGCTGGACATAAGGCTCTCCTATTGCACGCTATTCATCTTGATTTTCGGCAACTCTCATCCAGCTGCTACCAGCCATCCTGCGAAGATCGTCGCTCCACCTAATCTGAGGGCGTCCCAACTTGCGTTTACCGATTCACGGTCTCTACTCAATAATATGGCCAGCCATATTCTTGAGTAGAGACCGTGAATCGAATGGGCAATGGGCCAATCAAGCAATGGGCCAGCCCATTGCTACTTTAGCTTGCTTATGCTATGTCGACAACGTTGGTTCTCTGCCGGATCACCTCGTTGTAGATTCGATCCCTCAGAGAGACTCCAAGCATAGCCCGTTCCATAGCTCGCTGAGCAACCTTAAATTTATGGACCAGCGGTGCCGTGAGTGAGTGAGTGAGTTTCGGCTCTTTAAGTGATAAATAGCTGGTAGCTGGGTAGCTGGTTGGTCAGAAATGATAAAAATGTTTATCTTTTGCATAAAAATTACCTACCTACATTAGGTTAGTGTTTATTCACACAGACTGACCTTATTCTGACCTAGATAATACACAGGGAAACCGCAGCATAACGTAGTTCAGATGGATGCTGCTACTGTGCCGCCTCATTTGTTATGTAGCGTAACTTTATTTACATAATAAAATGCACCAGAGCGAACAGCAGAAGGCCAATTCTCGTCATTTAAAACGTTCAAAATCTAGTCGCATTCTCATCTCGGCGACAAACAAATGTCAAAAACTTGTCAAAATGTAGGGAAATTAGAAGTATTTTTTGACATATTGAGACTGAGATCAGAGGGGCAATTCTCGTAATTTTAAGAATGTTCACAGTCTGATCTCAGTCTCAATCTGTTAAAAATTTCTGAACGAACGAAATGAACGTCAAAAACTAAAAAATAGAATTGATTCTAGTCGCGCCTTCCTAAAGGTAGTTTCATATGGAGAAGAATGGCAAGAAACTTTTAAAATTTAAGGTGAAGCGCTGCTCGCCTAGATCACTGAGTAATCTGTATTTAGGAGGGACGTCGAGAGTGGATCTATATTGGATTCTCGTCTGTACTCGTTACAACTATTGTAAGAGGCAAACGCAGGACTGATCTTCGTCGAGGTGTACTAACATAATCAGCCTATAATGTTCCCACTGCTGGGACACAGGCCTACTCTCTGTGAGAGGGAGTGGGCCGCAATCCACCACGCGGGCCCAGTGCGGGTTGGTAGATGTCACATGTCTTCGATCTTTTGGTTCTAGGACATGCCGGTTTCCTCACGATATTTTTCTACACCGTTTTGAGAGCAGTGGAAGAATGAAATAATTTACACAAAGTAAAGCGCCTGTCTGGGTTTGAACCTAGGACCTACAACTCGTAAGTCGCGGCCGTTACCGCTGGGCCTCTACTGCGAGGTGTGCGAGGCAGTTGATCATTCAGATCATTTTGGTTCAGGTTCAGACGATGTTGGCTTCGTCATCGCGAAAAACTGAAAAACTTTCTCCAAGGGATTGGTCCCTTGGAGAAAGTTTTTCAGTTTGATGGTCTGTACTACACCCTTAAATACCACGGTTTTAGTATCTATCTATATATTTTAAGCTACAAATGACACTTACGATCTAGTTTAAATACATATGGAAACACTGTATTTTTCCACCCACTACGTATTACCTAGTGCTTTAACCACGTTACGATTGAAACGACGACGAACGGCAATGTAATAAAAGTACTTTGAGCTTTTTTTATCGGTTTTATGCTGCTGTGAAATCTCTTTTTCCTGTCTGGTGAATGTGGAATTAATGTTCAAAAATAATAAAGTATATGTTCAGGTAATGTTTACTCCCTAGGCCCCAAAAGTCTTTTAGTTTAATGAAATTGGACAAATTCCGTATAAAGAAAACAACACAGAAATGAACATTTACTTTATAGCCTTTTAGTCTAATTAATGACTCGTAAACATCCACTAGTTATCGTGAGCTGAAACATAGAGAAGGTCTTGTAACATTTGTACTTGTTTTTGTCAATGTGAAATCAAAAACATTCTTCCCTTAATATAGGAAACGGGAATGTATTAATCTTTTATCAAATATCAACGTTGCTAACAGATTGGTTGATAGGATTAAGCTCAAGGGTTAGTTTATCGGTTTCTCCTGACCTTGGTACGGAATATGAAGAGAAAATAGAACATTCTTACACAAGGGAGAAGTAAAAATTGTTACATGCTGTGTTGTTGTAAAAATATTTGTTGTAAGAAAGATAAGGTGTAAGTGCGAGAGGGCAATTAATTACGGTTAGTTTTTATCGTGGACAGGGAAGCTAATAGTCTTCGTAGTTATTATAATGGAATTTAGGTTACCATGTTTATTTACCGGCTTTTCAATAAAAGTAGGCACCTACAAAGTTCAGAGGAAAGGCTCGTAAAAGATCGCATCGCTTTATGACTAAGAGCGGTTTCGCACTACGTCCGATCCGAATCTGAATTCAAGATTCGAGTTCATCAGCGGGATTGTCCGAAAGGGTTACCGCTACCCCGGAACATAAAGGGCAAAGGAAGGAACATGGGTGGGTTTTAGTCAGTAACAGTCTGAGCGGGAGGGGTCATTTGATGATTTCCCATCCGAAAAAAAAAAAAAAACATTCGAGTTCAATCCGAATTGGGAATGTTCTAAATTGGACTGAGTTCGGATGTAGTGCCCTCATACAAATAGTACTATGGCTACTTCGGACCGTCATTTCTCGAATTCGGATCGGTCGTAGTGCGAAACGGCTGTTACTGTTTTTCATTTTTTTTTTGGTACAGGCACGGTATACTATTGTAGTCTTTGCACCAACGATACACTTTTTTCTGTAATGTTCATTTTAGTTGGAAAATTGTCTGTATACCTTAAATGTGCTTTTTCTGAAATAAATTTATTATTATTATTATTATTTGTTATGCAAAACGTTTGCGTCTCACAAATCGTCCAATATAAATAAAAACAAGATATTAAATAACCAAATTATCTTTGTCTAGATGATCCTACAGCCTATGCATTCTTCTAGGTCTACTTTATCGCCTTCAAAACTATGCAATACAAGTTACACTTAAAATCTTTTTTATATGCAAACGTTTCTATGACCAAAAATCTTTTTTTTTTCTTCTTACTTTATTTCCTTCCCAAACCAACCATAGAGAAACACAACCACTCGGTTCGTTTAAATAAAACTATAAGCGAAACAAGGCGCAATTGTCAGACTACAGACAGGATGATGTCACTACAGCAAACATATAAATTATTCAGAGTACCATCTTACGTTCGCGGTAAATGTTTTAATGTTGCCTGCCGAAATAGAATTCAGGATCATAAAAGGCGAGTGTTTCATTGTCGTAGCTGTTTTTTGAGGGCGTCTGTAGGTTTGATGGTGAAGTAAATGTCAAGGCTAGATGTTTTGTTAAATAAGTCAATTTGGTAACTAATAAAATTGAACTTTGATCTATTCTGTGCTTATTATTTAATGGATTGATTTTTTTGGAACGAAGTTCTTTTACGCAGCTTGCAGTAGGAGATATCTGAAAAGCCAATTCTCGTAATTTAAAACGTTCAAAATCTAGTCGCAGTCTCATCTCAGCGACAAACAAATGTCAAAAGCTTGTCAAAATGTAGGGAAATTAGAGATATTTTTGGCAGATTGAGACTGAGAACAGATCGTGAACGTTCTTAAAATTACGAGAATTGCCCCTCTGGTAAAAATCGTCACGTTACGAAAAAGACTTTATGCGACTCCATGCGACTTTTTATTATATTAACATCGTAAGAAAACTTCTATTTGAAGAATAAATATGGCGGTTGACGTGTTTTATATGCAAAAACTGTCTAACAGTCGCTTATATTCCTCAGATTAAAAGTTATCTGAAGATTAAAAAATCGGCCTTAAATTGACTATAAACGCATCGGCAAGAGAGAATCAGCAATAAACATAAACCAACTTTGGCATCGATCACAGTATACCATACATATAGGTACTCAACGTAGTTCAGGAATCAATTTTTTAATCTATTTCAAAAGCCAAATAAGTGGGTAGTAATAAATTAAACCAGATTATCTACACAAAATTCTATCCGGAAATTCAGAAAGGAAGAAAAACTAAGCTGTTTAAGATTACACGAGGGACCGTGAAAAATTCGTGATCATCTATCAGGAATACACGTTTTACCCGATTTATTCCCGCCTCACCTTAGCTATAAGATATTTATCATTCAGTTCCCTACAAAAGGCGGGAATCGGCGGCCATTTTGTGAGTAGAAATTCTTTGTATATCTTATATCTAAAACGAATTACTTTGGTGATGCTGTGGCTGAATCAAATCTATGCGTATATTCGGTTTGGCAAGAATTTTACGAATCGGTTGATATTTCTTGCTCTATATATCATCACATATACTAATAGTTTAGTGATCCTAACCGCCCTTGGGACATGTGGCAACAATGATTTTGGTATAGAAAGAAAGTAAGAATATAAGTTTATTTGACCCAGGTTAAGTAAGGCACACAAAAACAAAACTAAAAAAAATACTTAGAATGATACTGTGTGCCTCTCGGCTGCGCCACGAGAATGCTGCGCTGCTGCCCTATACGAAAACGTTTTACAGACGGGTTGATAAGCATAAGCAGCATGGCTGTTCAAAGTACTAAGATAGTAACTTGTATGTAGGTGTTAGATAGATAAATAAAACGTTTATTCAGTGCAACAAAAGACACAATATAAGTAATAAAAGAAATATGTTATACTGGTATGTTATACTTCTGATTATTTCTAATAAATTACCTACTTAAATTGTTATTATTATAAATGCACTTATATTTTTTACTTTTACTACTCCCACAAAAGTGCGGAGAGGTGATAGTATACTTTATTCAAGCTTTTGAAGGTTTCTAGTGCCGCCACACGATAAAATAGACTCATACATTTTTATTTTGACTATGCGTGATTAAAAACTTTTCTAAACCCTAGAGTTATAACTTTTTAATAGGCTGTGACGTAACTGTTGTTGTACGTCCTGTTTCGGGAGAGATTTCCCAGTGGACCTGTGTAGAGGAATAGGTAGGTACTGTAGAGGTTTGTCTGCCGAAGGCAACCTCATATGGTGCAGGCCGGCTATAATTTAGCGCGGGTTACATTCGAACGTTCAAGCGAATGTCATATATTCTCTATTAGGATTTTTGTTTTAGAACAGTGAGTGGTAATTTGGTCAGAATATGTAAAGACGTGCTTACAATATAATCTTAAAGGAGTCTTATAGTTGTTTGATTCCTCCCGTTACTTCAGAGGGCTCCTCAAGCCCTCACAGTACTTTGCTGACTAACATCGTTTTAACTAAAAGTACTGCTGATGATAAAATTTTTATTCAATTCAATTCAAATAGCCTTTATTAGCAATCTTACAAACTAGTATAACAATATATTAAAATTAAAATTTTAGACAACCTAAATCTCCAGATTGCTTTGCTCTTTAGCAAAAGCCTCCCCCAGGCTTTTCCATAGTTCACGATCGTCAGTTTTTCTCCTCCATGTCTCCTCCGCAGTCTGTAGTTTTCAGGTTATCTTCCCATCTTTGAAATGGTCTTCCTCTTTTTCTCTTTCCTTCTCTGATGATACTATTCTGTTATTTTTTTATTATGAAAGATTAGAAATGATTACTGGTAGATTATGAAACATTGAGTAAGAGGAAATGAAAATGCTACAAGAGTCTTAAACTAACAGTGTTAAAGAGGCTGGTAACGTTGAAATCGAGATTTAAGTACATCAGTATTTCGTCTCATTCCCAGCAGGAAGTAAGCTGAAGCAAATCGAAAGAGAATTGTCAGGGAATAAGCTGCGATTACCAAAAAATTTGAATATTAATCTGAACGGTAAACTGAACAGAAGGTTTGGGAGGAATCTGCGCTGTCAACATTGCTACGAAACTTGCTGACGTAGTGATAGAGAGTACTAAAGAAAGAAAATAGGTTTATAAATCTTGTTTACGACACAGAGAAAGAATCTCTGTGTCGTAAACATGACACAGAGACACAAAAAAGAACAAGTTGGGGGAAAAATAGTAATAACCGAAAAGCTAATAATAACAAAAGTTGAAACAAAAGAATAACAACATTACGCCTGTATTCTTCGAAAGCGTATATCATATGTTACACACACTTTTCGACAATTATGTTAGTCTCATGTAATCTGGGGGAGATAACTTTTACTAACAAACCCAGAGGCCTTAATTTATTGAGGCCTCCGCAGGCAAGCCCGGTTAAGCAGACGACAACCTCATAGGTTAAACTAAGAGAAACTAACCCCAATAAAAAAAAAAAATGCTGACTCGGGGATCAAACCCAATTCATAAAGCTAAGCACTAGCGCTTGTGATCACTAGACCAACGAGGCATAGGAAACCAAGAAGTTAATACTCAACAGAAATCACCGAAAATAACCAACAAACTTTTTTACTTTTACTAACAAACCCTATAACTATTTTCCCAACTCGGAGATCGAACCTAGCTAATGTCATAATGATCAGTACTTGCGCTGTCAATCATTAGACAAACGGAGAAGCGAAAAAAAAAAACTGAACTATAATCACCAACAAACTTCTACAATTCCCTAAATTTTCACACCCATAAACATGTGTTTATCATTCTTCATAAACAAAAACACAACAAAAACTCGCATAAAGAGCAATCGTGTTATTTAACAAAAGGTATCATGAGCCCCTGCCGTGTTTCATTTCACACTGTGGTTTCTAGTAAGCGCAACATTGCATGTATTCTTTTCATTTTACAAACTTTACCTTGCCGAGAGCCGCTCGCCTCTAAACGAAATGATGCGAGATACAGATGGGCCATCTGCCTTATTAGAATGGAAGCTGGTGTATCTCAGCCTTAGTTTTATGATAGTGTCTCTGAGATGTGGGTTTCAAAGACTTTGTATCTTATTAGTCTGGATTGTGTGGAAATTGAAGGCGTATGAGTAGTCGTGTGGTTTGTTTGTATTCTTTGACTGATAAAATATATACAATATAAGAATATTATAATACAATAAAGCTGAAGAGTTTTTTTTGTTTGAACAAACAAACTCTTCAGAAGGCCAATTCTCGTAATTTAAAACGTTCAAAATCTAGTCGTAGTGTCATCTCGGCGACAAACAAATGTCAAAAACTTGTCAAAATGTCCCTACATTTTGACAAGTTTTTGACAAATTTGAGGTATTTTTGACAGATTGAGACTGAGATCATACTGTGAACGTTCTTAAAATTACGAGAATTGCCCCTCAGCTTTGCAATTTGCCATCCGACTGGTAGTTCCATGTTCAAACACGCTAATCTTTGGAACTACCAGTCGGATTGCAAAATGCATGGATTTGAAAAGTTCTGTTTGCATTCGATAGCCAAATTTTTGAGGAAGGCTATAAGCTAACGTCATGCCAGGACCTTTAGGAGCCGAGCAAAAAGATAAAAATCAGAAGGAACGCTAGGTGGAAACGAAGTTATACCGCGAGCAGGCGATGCGATGCGATGCGACGGGGTGGGTCGGGGGAACAGGAAATTTCGTGCGGACGAAGTCGCTGGCAAAGATAGCTATATTATAAATTTAAAGTTGCAGTTTATTAAGTTAGATTAAGGTTGCTCGCCCGTATACCAACCTAATGACGGTCAAGAATTAATCTCGATTTAAGTACAGACACCAGCACATCAAGCTACCCGAAACTGTCAAATTTTCCCAAACAACCTTGAACCTTAATGCTTTAGCGATAAAGTTGAAAATCTATTATGGCGTCTGTACATAAATGTGAAATTGAGTTTAGATTCGAATGAAATGAGTCACTTCGATAAATCATAATTTGTCAGCAAATTTTTCTTCACATCTCGTTGTTTTTAGATTTGAGTATTTTAAAACAATTCGAATGAGGTCAATAAATTGAGTAAGGTTTCATATTTTTCAATATAATTGCTCCATAAATCGTGGGTGTTCAGGTAATAAAATACTTTTAACTGCATGTGTACCTAGCAAAACCATCAAAATAATTATGGAAACATTCGCAATATTCGGTCAGTTGGTAACTGGTGCCACAAAAACTAACATACTACAAAAAGCCTGCTTAATATTCGGGGAGAGTCGGGGAAATTACCCACGTATCGGGGTCGTAATGGAGACTTAACACCCTCATATATAATAGTATCGTTTTTACACGTTCTCTTCGTGCTAAGGTAGGCCATATTGTGTGAAAGGGGTGGAAATGGGGTTATTGGGGGTATTGCTTATATATCGAGGATAAACGGGTAATAAATATCGGTTATATTAATCATCTTTTGGAAAAAATCTATTGTTGGGAGTGTTTGTAGTTACAGTCAAGGAATTTAATTGTTAAGCAAATTGACACCCTACGTCAATCTGCCGTGCTATAGCCATTTCATTCAAATGTTAAAGAATTACAATATTCATTTGAATATTATGAACAATTTGAGTTGGTAATATTTGCTTGACAATCAATTTCCCTGACTTATATGTGTCATTCTTATTTCAAGCTTATTGGTAGTGTTTTTTGAAGAGTTTGTTTAGTCGGATTTGAAAAAATAAAGGAGAATGGGCAAAATTGTATGGCGCTTGGTCTATCAGCGGCCAGGAACAATTTTAATTTTTTTTGGTATACTATCACCCTACAATCACCCTCAAGATGTTTTATATCTGTGGTGTAATTATTAATAGAATTAAATACATTTTTATTTTAAATATGTCAGCTTGTGATTTAGCGTATTATAACTAAGGTTTAGCCTTAAAAATAAGGAAATAAAATAAAATGAGTTGTAGAGTTCATTAAAAATACATTTATTACTATGACAAAACATCGCCAATAATAATAATAATGATAACGTCATCAGAACTCAGTCATTAATACATTTAATGTACAAATATTACTACAGTGCTACATTAATACATTTAATGTACAATAATAGCACTGAGTTCTGATGCCGGTAATAAAATATCCTCGTCCTGATGTCTAGCCCATGCCAGATACCACACTACACACATAACGTGTGCACAGCAACCGATTGTGCGCCTTCCACTTATACAACTGCAATAATAATGAGCAATTGCTTCTCTATTTTGTCTTTCTCGGTTAATTACAATATAAGAATAATATATTCTGGACCTCACATGTCTAGATTGTATACGCACACGTAATAACCAAATGTCTTCTTCTTCAATAAAATCTCTGAGCTGACTTATTTGACGCTCCCGGTATACTTCAATATTGTACAAGCCTTCAACTAAGTGTTCAGCGTAGTAGCTGCGAGCCAACTTGATTTGGTATGTACCAAGTGCAAACAGAATTAGATCTTAGATATTTTCAAAGTCCAGAATATTATTTTTTAAAACAGCTTTTTTGAAAAGCTCTAACATTTGCACAAAATGAGTGTTGTTAAAATCATGTCTGAGATTTGGACGATCAATGAGCTCCTCCGAATCATTCGATGTTAAATGTGCATCACATATTCTGGCACTGTCTGGTACGAATAAGTTAGAATGTAACAGAAGAGTAATCCTTACATTCTCAGGCATTCGACGACGTGACACACTACGGCATCTGTCAAACATACAATTGGCTGAGGTGCTAGGAACTCGTGAATATTCTTCCACTTGAAGAACACATTCGTGCGGGGTGGGGTTATTGTTTGGCTGCACAGCCCGTTGAGCTCGTTGCCAACATGGTCGACAAATGTATTCTCGGCCGTTGTATTCAACCTGAAAAGGAAAATAGTTTATAACATAGTATTTTAAACTCGCAGCAGTTTCGGTCTAATCATGTTTTGTATAGTGAAGAACATGCCGAGCTCTTTTTCCACGTGATGAATGAGTCATGCTCATACGCATTGTTAGTGAGTTTGGCCTCTATTATGTCTCGAAGCTAGATAACGCTGGCCTTGTTTTCATAAGCGCCACGTGTGAGAAAGAGAGAGAAGATCTGTTTTGACTATAACTTAACTATTCTTAGAAAAGAACCCATGTGCCCATCGTGACAGATGATGAGGCCATCGCCGCTATAGCGTGGGTACACACGGGTAAAAACAACCAAAAAAAAAAGTCTAAAAATACTTACTTGCTGTGGAGCTATAGCTTCAATAATATATTGAGCACTGGCAGCATTTTCCTCAAAAAGAGCATGGGTTATTTCTAATCTTCTTCTGTTAACCACTGATCGATTGCACAAAACACATACAGGTCGATTTTCTGCCATTTTTCAATAAAATGTTCCGTTGGCGTACACAAGTCCAGAGTCCAAGTACACAAGCACAAACGTACAGAAGTCCAGAGTTAATAGCCAGGTTATCAGGTTAGGAAGAAACAGTGTCCAGAGGGTAGCCAAGGTCAAAATGTTTGAAAAAGAATCCGTAGATGATCGCACAGTACACAACGTCACAAGGGTAAGCGAAGGACTGCGCGGAGTGACGCGCACCCGCACCCCACGCCTCGGCTCTTTTGTTTGCACTCAAAGCTGATTGGTCCGTTCGAACTCAGGTAGTCCATGTAGTAAACCCGTTTTTGGGTTGTAACCGATAAGCTGACAACGTTTTGAAATACATATTAATGTATAATATAAACGAGTTTGCACATTTACTTACATTTATTATCTCAGTATTTTACCTATTTGTATTTTTTTTTCTAAATAAGCTGCAATGTTACGTTCATAGTAAAAGTTAGTCCTTAGTAATAGTACTTTCATTTAATACCTATTTCGTTGTTGGCCGCTCATAGACCATTTTGCCCATTCTCCTTTGTATTTAATAGCCCAATTCTTGAGGAAAGCTATAGACTGTTTAACTTCACGCTACGATCCTTAGCAGCCGAGCAAAAAGAAAAATAAACAGAAAGAACGGGATCGGGGAACAAGAAATTTCACGCGGATGAAGTCGCGGGCAGAAGCTAGTTAGTTTATAAAATCTCACTGCTTTTATCCTCCCTGTCGTTAGTCCGCCATCGCTTCCGCAGTTTAATCGCTAGGAACAGGTTTTGCGGAGTCAGTTCTTATTGTTTTCGTTTTTTTTTGTAATTATATTTGACTAGCTTAGCGATTTCGTCTGCGATCCAGGATGAAAAGTAGCCTATGTCCTTCTCCAGTCCAGTCTACCCATGTGTCAAATTTCATCTAAATCCGTTCAGCTGTATTAGCGTAAAAGCGTATTTTTTTAATTTTCTAATTTTCTGCGCAACTTTCTTAATTTTTTTTTCCGTAAGAACCTTCTACAAAGTATTAGGAAACTTAAAAAAAAAGATGGATGAAATCGTGATGAAATTCTCAATTTATGGCGTGACCAAGGGAAATCGGAATAATTTTTTATATACATAGAGTATTAGTTTATTTATTTATTTATAAGTATACAAATTATGTATTAGGTATGTTGAAACTCCCCGTCACTTGTGCCAGGTTCATTAGAAAACAAGCGTCAGACAGCATCTGTCTGGCATTAATGCTGAAATTAACCTTTTTGGCGTAGCCGTGAGGTACACACTATTGTTGATAAATAGTATATTAGAGTACTTAAGCCACAGGTGTCGTGTACTATTTTATAGCTCGTGTGACCTAAACCCACACTTAGGTCACGCTTTTTTGTGTAAAAAAGGACAACTTAAGAAAAGCGTGAAGAACATAAAAAAAGAACATTATTTTCACTTTTTTATAATTTATTTGCTTTATTACACATCTCATATTTTACAATAAATTACTGACAGTTTTTGTACTTCTTTTGTTATTTGTTTTTTTGTGTTTCACGTTCCCTTATCCCAATTTATTTGGGTTCGGCGCTTCCATACTTCTCTATTAGTTGCCATCTCGGTAGTCACCCCTTTTCTAACCATATCATCATTCACACATTCCATCCATCGTTTCTTTGATCTTCCCCTACTCTTAGAGCCATCGACATTCATACTCAAAACTCTCCTCACGACATTTTCCTCATTTCTCCGTAACACATGCCAATACCATGACAACCGATTTCCACACAACGTTTCAGTTACCGATGCCACTTTCAGACTTCCTCCTGTGTCCAAATAAACGTTATTCTTTTTGTCTTATGTGTTCCGCGGTATTATTTATGGCGGCACGAAGCGAACAAAAATAACTTGCTTTTAACACAACAGTACTCGCTCCGTTATCATTATGTTTCACGTCAGAGAAAATTCTCGTGTTGTGTGACATGAAACATTTTTATTTAACAACCCCTTAGTTGTGGAGTAGAATATGTTGTGCATTTTAATGCAGGTACTCTACTTTACATACGCTGTGTTTTGGTGAGCACAGAAACGATAAAGTATAGTTTTAAAAATCTTATTAAAGCATTTTATCTACATATTATACTTGCTCCGTTGTTCTCGTTGTCGCAAGTGCGATTGCTGAGCTTGGTTGGGGTCCTGGGTTCGATCCGTTCGGTCTAGAGGATTATTATTATTTTTCTTATGAGAATTGAATGATAGTCAGAAATATAAACCTTATAAAAAAATAACCATACCACAAGCCAAAAATACCCTATCTACAATCACTATATTATTCACAAGGAATGTTCAGTATAGTACGGTCCACTGCACATCATCGGTAACGATTTCACATAAACAGCGCTTTTGTGTCGTAGCAAGTAAGTTACCACTAATGTGCAGGTGACTGTACCAACCTAGGGTGAAGAGGATGCCCACATCACATAATTAGAAAATCCAACGTTACAAGATTAGATATTTCAAGCTTCAGTAAACACACACAATATACGTTAGATTATTATATTTTAACTTTAATAGTTGGTTAGTTAATTTAGTATAAGAAGTTTATCCAGCGTATATATTTTTATCCTCTTCAATAAATAATACTTCATCATATGCGTTGATTTATCAACAATAACATCAACATTCGAAACAATAACATGTTTTTTTTTTAATAAAAAAAGCTAACAACGTCATAATCCGACGCAAAAGGAAAAAAGTCCTAACATTTTAATCCAAATAACTGTCCACCCACAAGAACAATACTCCCACCCTAAGCCTTGCGTACACCAGCGTGGCATCCAATAGCGACTCATTTCAGGGGTGCAGACTGTCCGGCGCCATCTGTCCTTGGCCGTTTGGCGCCACCGTGGCGCGACAACTGGCGCTCCAGGGACGGAGCTTAGCTGGCTAGTGTATACTCAGCGTTATAGAAAAAGGTTTGTGTATTGTTGAGGAGATAAAAGTTATTTGATATCTGCCAGTGATAAAAGAAAAAATGGCATCAGGAGTTCAGGAGTGACGTTCGTAGGGGTCGTGAGGAGTCCTGCTTATTTGCGTATTGCTAACGGGCTGATCTATTTATTTATTTTATATACGGTAGCTCATATAAAGGCTTTATATTAGGCAGGAGCAGTGGTGGCCCAGTGGTAACGACCACGACTTCCGAATTGTATGTTCGCATCCAGACAGCGCTTTAATTTGTGTAAATTATTTCATCACGATTGCTCTCAAAACGGTGAAGAAAAACATTGTGAGGAAACCGGCATATCCTAGAACCAAAAATCAACGACACGTGACATCTACGAACCCGTACTGGGCCCGTGTGGTGGATCATGGCCCACTCCCTCTCACCGAGAGAATGGCTGTGTCCCAGCAGTGGGAACATTATAGGGTGATTATGATAACGATTATAAGGTAGCTTCACAGCTGACAGTAAGTATAACATAATTATTATTCTAAACATTACGACTAACACAGGAAAATAAGAAATACAGAGAGTGACATAATTATTAATATTTATAGTGTGTGCGTGTATCTGTACGGTGTAGGTGCTGTGTGATGATGCACTACTTAGGTGAGTAGCTGAGTATCCGGTGTTTGATGGAGGATTTAGATAATCTCCTTTTTAAGTCTGCTTCGTGTGGTATTAAAGAGGTTCAAAGATGGGATATAACTCACAGAATAAGCAAGTTGAAGTGGCAATGGGCCGGCCATATTAGCCGTAGAACGGTTGACCGTTGGGGTAGACATGTTCTTGAGTTGAGACCGCGAATCGGTAAACGTAAGGTGGGACCCCCTCAGGCTCGGTGAAGCGACGATCTTCGCAGGATGGTTGGTAGCAGCTGGATGAGAGTTGCCGAAAATTGAGTTGAATGACGTGTAATACGAGAAGCCTATGTTCAGCAGTGGACTGCTATAGGCTAATGATGATGATGATGAAAGATGGGAGTTCAGCATTATGTAATGCAGTTTATCTGCATCCTATCTTACTAATATTATAAATGCGAAATTTGTATAGATGGATGGATGGATGGATGGATGGATGGATGTTTGTTACTCTTTCACGCAAAAACTACTGAACGGATTTGGATGAAATTTGGCACACAGATAGTTTATAACCAGGATTAACATATGGAATACTTTTTATCTCGATATTCCCACGGGATCAAAACTTATGCGGGTGAAACCGCGGGGCGCAGCTAGTTATAGCGATATATATTTAGATTATTAGTGGAGGCCGGAGGTACTAATAGGAAAGTGGTATGTCTAGTAAATCTGAGTGAAACATTAAAGTGTATTTATTCTGCCGAGCAGCTGTGGACAGCCAAATTTATCATTTAACGGTCGTCGCTCTTCCAAAGAATTAGATTTAGGTACTTGAGTTGTTCTTGCTTAATTTGTTTTGAGAACTGTGCATGATTTGTCATCACATTAATCACACTGTAGCAGCTTGTAATGCCATAATTAACGGTTGAGTTTTAAATATTGAATAGACTTTTTTTTTTAAACGTTGCCCCCACACTAGGAATTACTCCTGTATCGTGGGTGCGTTTACAAACATTTAAACTCACATAACTCACAACTACCTGTAGGCAATACAAATATTTGTTCCGTGCGGGAATCGAACCCGCGACACGCATCGCACCAGTCGATCGCTCAGCCACTGCGCCAACCGTGTCGTTGTTGCTTGTGTGTGCTTGTGTCTGTTGTTGTGAATAGACCAGGATAATTATTACTAGTGAAATTATCCTTTACTTGTTTTCTACGTCATCGTCAATGGAAAAGATTGGCTTAGACGTGCACAAGACCGGAGAGTTCCTTTCAATCTGCAGTTGGATAAATAAGACGCCGTGAAATATATTAAGCTGGTGCTAATTGCCAATCATTTTGGTAAAGATATGTATTTGTCAGAGCAATATTAATAGGTACCATAAACATTCGTCATAATATTTATCAATGTAACTTTCCCGCGTTCCCTGGGATCAGACTTGATGGCGCCAAGTGTCCTTGGGCGGTTGGCGCCGGTTTGGCGCGACGATTGGCGTTTTGGGGAGGCTGCGTTCTTATGATACTGAAAGTGAGGGTAGGGATTAACGATTGGTTAGTTTGGCAATGAAATGTAGATCGAATTCCACCTGTTAATAGAATTTAAATTCCTAGGTTCCGGGTACCTGGAAACCGTGCGTCTGTTTTGTACCAGGTTTGGTTATTATTAATTATTAGTTAATTTGTTTCTTGGAGCATTCTTACATAATTCCTATAGTATTGATTACTATGGTATTGGACAACTATGGTGTGATGCACATAATATAATCAGCCTATAAGGTTCCGATGGCTGGGACACAGACCTTCTTTCTGGCGGGCCCAGTGCTGTTTGGTGGATGTTACATGTGTTCGAATTTTTGGTTCTAAGACATGCTGGTTTCCATACGATGTTTTTCCTTCACTGGTTTACACAAAGTAAAGTGTCTGCTTGGTCTTGAACTCATGACCGAGAAATCGTAAGTCGCGGACTAGCGGCCACGATTTGTGGTTTCCACTGGGCTACTACTGCTCTTCGTGAAAAAAATGTTAGTCAAAACCAGACTTTAGAAAATACCTTGGAAATCTCAGGAAACAGTCAAGCTTATAAACATGAAATAAATAACATGTTTTAACTGCCTACCAAAATCACTGGTGTTTGTTATCAGCAAAGTTCAACACCCGGCAAGTCCGTGTGGCACGCAACCTTTGCTGACATGTAATTAGTGTCGCATTATTATTAAATGTAGTCAAACCTACTTTAATTTCATAAATTGTGACCTGTTTTGTTGTTTAATTTCTGTTATTCAATTCAATTAATTTATTTCAGATAAATTGCAATCGTTCGTAGTTATTATGATCATCCATACATGTTTTTTTTTTTTAATAATTTAATACAAGAAATAGACACACAACAATAGAAACATTGGATCAGGACCGCACTATTCGTATTTGTGGTTTTGTCCAATACTCCACGGAGGAGCAATCCATTTTCCCTGCATTAAGCTGCAGGAAGCTGTTCGGGCTGCCGCGTATGCGGCGCATCAGAGACGCAATTCTTTTGCGATGTATCGCTTGAAAGCCATCACTTAAGCGAAAACATCTTTTTAGTGAATTAAATTAACTATTCTGTCTCTACATTTTTTAAATTAATTAATATATTGACCTGGCTAATGAATACAATTCAGTTATCAGAACATACATATTTAGGGATGATGACAATATTTTTCATTTTGAACTCAAAAATATTGTTAAAGTTGCCAAGTTATAAATGTTTTAAAATAATTGCTAGACAAAAACGGCACACAAGTGACGTCACGACTATGCGACTTTATACTATGTAGCGCCATACATTGTCCTTTCCGTGTAACAAGGACGGGAATAATCCCCTCCAAAACTGTTAAAGCGTGTAGCTTCTCTATTATCTCTATTTACTATGCCTTCTTTGAAAATTATTTGTTCGATCATTTCCAATATAAGTCATCATCCCTATTGTCTTGAGGAGATAGCGTTCTAAAAACCGAAATCTTTTCCAACTCAGTTATCCTTACAAATAATACACATTACCTTTACGAAATAAGTGGTAGCCAGTGGTGAGCAGTGGTGGCCCAGTGATAATAGGTCGTAGGTTCGAACCCAGTCAGCTCTCAAAACGGCAAAGGAAAACATCGTGAGGAAACCGGCATGTCCTAGAACCTAAAATTCGATGACATGTGACATCTACCAACCTGCACTGGGTCCGCGTGGTGGATTACGGCCCACTCCCTCTCACAAAGAGGAGGCCTGCGTTCCAGTTGCATTATAGGCTGAGTAAGTAATTAAGTTACGAAATAAACCAAAAACATGAAAATAATATTTACCTTTCATCCATGTTCATGACATAATATCAAAACAAAGTATTCCATATTTAGTAATAGTCTATTAAAATTTCATCTAAAACAAAAGTTATCCAAGATAAGCATATTGACAGATATTATTTTATGAATAAAAAAATATAGATCTCCAAGAATGTCTATGGTTTAAATAAACACACGTCATATTCTATTCGTGTGTCCAAAAATAATATTAATCTGTTTTATTATTTTTTCATTGGTTTTATTGCTGTACATGGTTAACTTAGTTCAGTTTAATGTATTTCTAGGGTTCATTTCATGTTATATTGCTTAATGCCTATTGAATGTTCAACCGTCTGACCTGATTTCGATATACTCGTAAAAAGTTTACATGCAAGAAAGCTAAATTGGCCCTGAAGGGTTTCGGAAACATCATATTTCTCGTGTTTACGTACGAAATGAAGTGCATAGTGTATATTTCAGCCATATAATGTTGCCACTGCTTGAATACAGGCCTCCGCTCTTCGAGAGGGGCTGCTGCAACCTGCCACCGACACGCGTCACGGCCTGTCGCCGACACGTGTCGGCGGTTGCAGTTGCCTCGGTCGTCAACGCGTGTCGCTCGTGTGTATGCACACTTTGTGGTGGGTTTTTTAACACCTTGTATGTCATTATATTATGAATTCTACATCAATATAAACGATATAATATGAAAACAACTTAGTTTATCTTAACATAACACAACATCACGCCTTGTTTCCCCGAAGGGTTGGGCAGAGGTGTACCTTAGTACACCTACATTCTAACGGTTATCTAGATTATCTTTTACAACCACAAATTACCAACGTAAGTTTACATACGAGTTTGCATGTAAGCATAGGATAATGAGCCTATATTGTTCCCACTGCCTGGACACAGGCCTATAAGCAATAATTGTAATTTACGAGCGGAAGTTTTGCGGAACCAAAGGAAATGAGCTAGTTTTAGTCACATAAACACTGTGGTGTTTGCAAACGTTATTGGTGTTACTTACGTGTTATATAAACGAATGAATTATTCCATACAAAATAATTATAAAGCGTTTATTGCAACTCAAAGCATTGTTTTAGCAAAAAACGTGGAAAAAGTAATCATGCTGTGAAAATTTTAAATGAAGCGAAAAAGTCTTCCTTGTGTGATGTGTGTGTTGCTAGTGTGAGTGGTGAGTGGTGAGTTGATGTGTAAAATATATAATCTTGAGGTCAAAAAAGGAAGCATAAGCATACGATGAAAACAAAAAATGATGAAACATCGTGAGGAAACGGCATGTCCTGGAACCAAAAATTCGAAGAAATGTGACATTTACCAAACTGCACTGGGCCCATCATCACCCTACAGTAGTCCACTGCAAGACATACCTCTCCAATTGCACGCCATGTAGCTCGATTCTCGGCCACTCTCATCCAGCTGCTGCCAGCCACCCTGCGCTCCACCTCACAGAGAGGAGGCATGTGTTCCAGTAGTGAGAACGTTATAGGCTGAGGAAAAAATGGCATGCGATGTGGTAATTTGTGTCGACTGGATTTTACTGTAATATAAATCACTTTAGAAATACCTTTCGGAGACATTTCTTTGCATAGCTCGTAATGAGACCTCCAGCAGATACACTATAGATCTTCAAGTAAATTCCAGAGTTGCTACTAAAAGTTAAAATTAAAATGTTCAAATGGATTCCAGACCCCGTCAGTTTACACGGGGCTATTAAGAAAAAGTAATTTCCCTCGATAGCCGAGTTCAAATTGCGCGAACAATGACTAGGGAAGCATAAAAAAACGTAATATGAGGGACCTTTCACAATTTATTGTCGAGTTAATTTAACAATACATGCATGTTGTACTCTGTTTGACGGCACGGTTGGCGCAGTGGTTAAGCGATTGACTGCTGCGCTGCGTGTCGCGGGTTCGATTCCCGCACGGAACAAATATTTGTATGACCTACATGTATTTGTTCCGAGTCTGGGTGTTTTTCTATCTATAATTATGTATGAATTTACAAAAAAAAAAAAAATTGTATATAAGTAGTTTATCAGCCATCTTGTTACCATAACACAAGCATTAGGTTGCTTAGCTTGGGACAAATGGTGCTGTGTGAAATGTCCAGGGATTTATTATTATTATTATGTCCTTTATTTCATTTAAATACCTACAAATTACAAATTACATTCTGTTTTGCTCATTTCGTAGCCGCGTAGCAGTCGTAGCAAATCTTAGTAACGTGCTACGGCGTAGCAGTGAGCAGAGAAAACCGTAGTAACGTACTACGGCGTAGCAGTGAGCAGAGAAAAGCTTAGTAACGTGCTACGGCGTAGCAGTGAGCAGAGAAAAGCGTAGTAACGTGCTACGGCGTAGCAGTGAGCAGAGAAAGTAGAGGTTGCAGATATTTGCATCGAATTATTTCTAATGGATTCATGTTTCAATACATACATAATCAGCCTATAATATTCCCACTGCTGGGACACAGGCCTCCTCTCGGTGAGAGGGAGTGGGCCGTAATCCACCACGCGTGCTCAGTGCGGGTTGGTATTTCAATATTCGGCCCGTATTCCTAGGAAATTATAATTTTATAATTATTTTTAATATCATCTTGAGTGTATTCAGCTGCATCCGGTTAGACTGAAAGCCGACCCCAGCATAGTTGGGAAAAGGCTAAGCAGATGATGATGATATTTAGTGCATTCATATTTTGAATTGTGCAATTTATTTATTTACCTTTCCAAAAACAGATGTATGAACGCAATCGAGGCAAAACGAGTATTTAAGGATTGTAGCAGCTGGCGTTCCGTAGTTTTTCCTAGCCCCATCCTGATACTACAGTATCAAGCCAATACGCTTCCAGAAAACGACTACATTTATCGACAACACGATACTAAAACATAATATTTGAACAGCACTATGTACATTACCTTCGTTCCATTATGTCATGATGCTATCATACCCACCTCTAATTTGCGTCAGTACTACGTTAAACCGGCTCGGTATAAGCCGCACCGGTGATGTAGGTTATCTTTTGTGTGGCGTGTAAAACAAGAGAACTCATCACGCATATTGTTCGCGTACCGTACGTACAGAGAATCAAGCTAGTTGGTATACAGGCTGCAGATTTGTAACTACTTTTAAGGGGGCGTTAAGGTAGCCCGCCAAATTTCTTAATTTTTTTTTGCAATTTGCAGGTTCAATGTCAGGTTATGTTGATGAAAATATGATTTGTATCAACCAACTTTGCACCTAGCATAGGTGACGAATAGTGTCTTTGACATCAATCATCGATACAACTCTCTTAGTAAAAATTACATATCTGTATTAGGTTGTATGGAAATCAACAGAGAACCTAATACTGACCTGCAAATTGCAAAAAACTAAAGACAATTAGAATTTTGCGGGCTACCCTGGCACTGTCGTCTTAAACAATGTTTTGAGTTTACTTACTAGTAGAGGAATGCTGCGAGGAAAACATCAGTAATGTTACGTTTTGTCTTGTTAAAAATGAATGAATATTTTTTGCTTGTAAATGTAATAGCTTGTTCGACTGTACACACAACGACACATCAAGCAATAATTTCCAGTTTTATATGAACTCGCATTGTGTAGGATTCCCGTTCAATGAGAGGTCTGCATATACTGGCAACGGATAGGTTGGGGTGTCGCCGTATGTACTGTGGCCTACTGTGGGATGCGACGCTGCGCTTTTTATGAAGGAATAGCTTTTTGTCTTGCGCCATTGTCTGGTTTTGTTTAGAAAAGGATTTTAAAGGATTACTTTTGTTTAAGTTTTGGTTTTTTTTCTCTTTACGTTGTGTATAACTGGGATAAAACGTGGGAATGAGTTGGAAAATTTCAAGCGGATTTCATAATTTACAGCTTTTTGTCACAATATCAAATTAATTTTTGCTTTACTTACCGATTTTTTAAGGTTATGTTCACCATATGGTAATACCCGGCTGAGAGTTTGAATTTAAAATTATCCTTTATTAGTGTATCTCTACTTTACCTAATCCAATTCTTGTTTTGTCTTCAGTGGTTTATACCCTGTCCATTGGGTTAACCGTTTTTTGACAGCTGTCTTAGTAAGTTCATTTTCCAGATCACGTAAAAGTTAACTTTAAAATGCGTAATAATTTTTTTGTTTTTTTAAACGGGGCAACGTTTAAAAAAACAAAAAAATTATTACGCATTTTAAAGTTAACTTTTACGTGATCAATTCACACTAGCAATTACTCCTGTATCGTGGGTGCGTTTACAAACATTTAAACTCACATACACAAACAGCCAGACCCGGAACAACTACCTGTAGGCAATACAAATATTTGTTCCGTGCGGTAATCGAACCCGCGACACGCAGCGCAGCAGTCAATCGCTCAGCCACTGCGCCAACCGTGTCGTCAAATAAATATATAAACTGCCTAATCTTATTGAATTATCTTACTTAGGACTTCTTACAGATAGTACCGTACGTGTATCAGTTTTGACAAAATAAATATAATAGCTCACTAGTTCGATCTGTCAAAAAATATAGGTTACCTAGTGGACAGAGTATAGGCAGTGCTGTCTGTCAGTCAGTCATTCGTTTTGACAGAAATGAAACTATCTACGTAGTTACATAATACTTACTAATTCTATGATAGACAAAGAAGATAAATGTTTAGGTAGTACGCTAAAAGAATTGGGCTACATTATTTTGAACCTCGGCAACTTTAATACCGACTACAGACAAACTATATTATACATAACCACTGTTGGATTAACTATGAAACGTAAATGTCAGGATCATACCTTTACATTTCACTATACGTAATCCCGAAGACAAGTAGCTAAGACGCCTGTTTAATGTATACTTAAAGGATTATAACCTGTCTACCGCGTGTCAGGGTTACATGCTGTACCTACATTGTTTTAACCCGTCTTAAGAAGATAGGCTTTCCTTCACATTGTTTATTTATTTATTTATTACAGCATGGAATACTTACAGCTAAAAAAAACAAACAAAAAAAGGAAACAATAGTCGTAGCCTTTATTGCCTAAAATTGTTTCAGCACATCAGTGGGGACACTTGCACTACGAAAATTAGGTACTGATAAAGCATAAAAGCGCAGTCAATGTCAGATGTGCGGTATGCTCCACCTCCTATCCTGCCCTGTGTCCCAAAATATGCAGTCAAAGTGACCTCTGCGCTGCCACCGACGACGCCGTGGAAGTGGCGACGTTTTGGCCAACTAAATCTGAAATACAGTCGTGCCAGCGACACGAAGAAGAAAAAGACTGAGGTTGCCTGTCCTTGTTTATGATTGACGAACGGCATAGAGCGTTTCTAAAATAGATTGTTTTATTTATCTTTAAGAAATTGGAAGAGAGTTTCTAGGATTTCAAATTATATTGCTTCTGGGTAGAAAGGGAAAATCAATTATTAATATTTTCGTAGGTACATTTCCGATTTTTGGGTAACTACTATCTTAAAATACTATACTTACCGTTTTTTCGGTAACTGAAAAACATAGAGAGATGAGAAATGAATTTACTACCGGACTACCAGGCGCATCTACGCTACTGCACCATCTACACTTGGTTGATATCCCGACCAGTCGTACTCAGCGTATCGTGTAGCGACAAGAAAATCTAACTAGCTTTAAATTAAGGACGTAAAGAAAAGGAAGTTGAAATAAATTAAAGTTTTATTTACAAGGTAAGGATGAAGATGGAATGGCAGTGGTGTGTATAATGTGGAGGTGGGGTATGGATGACGATGCGCGATAGGTGGGTTGAGAAGGCTGAGGTGGAGTTGCAGTTGTGAGCTGAAGGTGCAGGTCGACGCGAGGCAGGTGGCTGCAACAGCCACGCGCGGAGTAGAGCGATGTGCAGCACGTAGGGTACCCGTAGAGGGGCCATCGCAGCAGGAGCAGAACGCAGCACGGCAGTAGGAGGGAGCAGGCACGGCAGGGACGCTGTCAGCCCGCCGGATGAGGTGGCCCTCGGATGAGGCGCGGCCCAATAAGTACAGGAGGGTCTTCTGAGGCGGCCCTCAGATGAGGCGCAGCCCAATAGGTACAGCAGAAAGAACTTGTAAGAATAAACGTCGTTGTCAAAGCTGTCATGATAAAATATATATTAACAAAATACAATAAATTCTATAGTTAAATTGCGTTATAAGTATAGTGTTTATGAGAAAAATGATATCAATCAATGTGGGCAAAATTCACAACCCTTTGATGTCACTAATTCGTCGTAGTCTTATGTTAAAGTTGGGGCTGTGTCTGTGTGTGATTGTGGATAAAACGTGGCCTGGTATCGTGAGGAATAATCAGATCAGTTCCTAACAGTAACGGAATGCTTGTTCTGACCTGGAGGAATGAATGAAAATAACTGTGAGTATGTGCATTATGTTACAAGCGCTCCTCCACATTTATTATGCGCACAGCCAAAGTGTGGAACTCTCTGCCAGCATCTGTGTTCCCGTCCACATTTAACCCGTCCGTCTTCAAAACAAGAGTGGCGCCTTCTGGGCGCGCTCGTTTCATCATAGACCTCATCCATCGCTTTCCATCAGTCGTGATCGAGGACTAGAGCAGGTACACTCAGCAAGAAAAAATGGTATTTTCTCAAATTAAGCATAACTTAAGCGACTTATATATTCCAGTCGCCAAACGAAATGACGCCACATTATTCAGGACTTCATAACGTGCTATCATAAATTATTTAAAAACAGGTCGCAGGCTCTGCCAAGAGAACCATATCACAGCACAGTATTCCACTTTCAATACAGTATATTAGATCAAGGTTGCTTCCTCCAGCCCCTGGGTCTTGTTTTGACCAAACTCCAATATTGTTAAATACAACTAGAACACAACCTTGGGCTCATTTTCTCAAAAAGAGGTTTATGTCAACTATTTTGTGGGAGCTGCCGTTTTTATTTAAATCGTATAAAATGGTAGGCCATGTTATTTTGGTTGACTATGACCTAGCAAGATAGAGAATGACGTAATCCTGCGCTCCTACGATGGGGTAGTTTTGACTGCGGTTAGTGTAAGGCAAAACGAACCTTGTTTCTATATGATAAGAGTAAACAAAGTAGATTTTAATAAGTTTGTTGGTCATATCTATGTCCAGACTATGAGGCGCCTACAGAGCGCCCGTATGTCGTTTTCAGGATGACTCAGCCATGTGACAAGGATGGCAATATCCAAATAGTATCAAAACGGAAAGTGATAGAGTAAGAATTTTCGGGAGATGTTTTGTGTTGTCAAAAGACTTGATGTAAACAAACTAATAAACCACTTAGTTTCATTGATTTATTGTTGAACTAAATTCATTTAGTCTTAGAGAAGGACTTAACATTTGTAAAGATAGGTAATAAAACAATAAATGTTAAGCCCGCATTTCATTAACAAAAGTGCTTGAAGGAATAAATTGATTGAAGTTACAGGAGTTATATTTTCACGTAACGTTCCTAAACTTTGCCGGGAAATTATACTTTATGTGGATGCTTCATTAACAAAGTTTCGTGGAGTGCGTGTACTAATTTGTGATTTTAAGACACTGAATGACGGAGTAGGTAATTATAAATAAATTAGTCAAGTAAGTAATAGTATTATACCTAGACTTTCAATCGTATTCAGTAAGTTGATAGTTGAAGGGTTACCAGGTTTTGACAAAAAAAAGGTAGTGAGGTGGTGCAAGAATGAACGAAATTGAATGTACTTAAATAATATGCTTAAATGCAAACTTTTTATTTTAAATAGCATGTCTTAAAAATGAATAAGAAGAATGACGTCAATAATGACGTCTACATCTAGGGTTGCCAGAGGAAATAAAATGACAAAAGTAAAAAAAGTAAAATAACATGATTTTTATTTTATTTCTATTAAAAGAAAATAAAAAAGAAATGACTGCTTTACTTAACTAATAAAGACTTTTATTAATAATTATTCTTATATTCCACATCTTACACATGAATATTTAAAGTTTTATTTAAATTAAGATAAGATAAGATAAGATAAGAAGAGAGATAAGATAAGATAAGAAAATTAAATCATTTGTTGTTTACGCAATTCGTTCACTACCCCAACACTATAGTTTTACTATGGTAACATTTTCTTTGAACTGTCAAGTTACTGAATAGTCCTGTCAAATTAAGATACTCCATAGACATATTAGACGTGATTAAAAACATGGCTACTAATAATACGTCAATTTACGTCAGGCGCTGACTAATTTGACAGGACTAAACTAATATTTTTCTTCTGTCCTTTTCTTAATGAAATAGAAAGAAAAAGATGCACATAACTTAAATTTAGTTTAGTTTGTGAACAAGGGAATCGGCGCCAATAGGTTCCTAACAAGCCTTGTTAAACATAACTGTTGAAATGTAGATCTACTACAACGTACATCTCTGCCTAACCCTTCGGGGAATATTGGCATGATGTTATGTTTGTGTTATGTTAACTAGATTTGTGTTGCATTTCCAAATAAATACTCACATCCATGAAATTAGGCTTAACACCATTACCTTACTCTTCAAAACAATGTAATTATTAGAACTCGAACGTCGAAAATTACTTTCGCAGTAGGTATTAACAAACTGTTCGTATTAATGTCCACGGGAATGTCCCGAGGGTTGTCTAACCCTGATGTGGAGTTCTCAACGGCAAAGAGGTTTTCTATGTTGGTGACGGTTTACGAATCTCTTGGGCATCCTATATGCCTGAAGGCAGCCGCATGCTTATAAGATATGCGCAGAGTTTCGCTTAGAAATGAGTTATTTTTAGGATTCCGAAGATTTGATGTGGAGATAAAAGTAATGTAATATGAATAGAATTTGCGTTTGATATAAAACATGATGTAGGTACACATCTATACAAATAATATAAATAAAAATAAACAATATAAATTTGTGAGTTTGCATGTAGCGGGTAATATTTGGAACTACTGATCCAATTCCGAAACTTCTTTCATTTATGAAAAGCTACAGTATTGCAGAGAGATTATCATAGGAAAATATTATATGTGAAAACGCGAAATTTCACGCGGTAGAAGTCGTGGGCAAAAGCCAGTTATTTAAATAAATGAGAGCAATATGTTTGTAATGTTAACAATCACAGGTAGTCGAAAGCAACTATTATAGTGTAGTTAATATTTACAGTCAAATAATTGTAAGGTCTGGTTTTTAATTTGCTAGTCCAACATTACAGCTAACTATACTAAGAAATGTGATGTTGACAAAAAAGGTCTATCTCAGCTGTCATTTTAGTCTAGCAAATTAAAAATTAGTTTAGTGGGTGTCACTGTCAGCATAATAATTATTATTTCAACTTGGCCTTTAAATCTATATTTTCCCAGGAGCTAGTATCTTACAGAATATAAATGAGAACAGACGCTATGTCAACAATTTACATTCAGTTCGCTGCGTCAGGCCCTTTCAAGATAAAAACGTGTTCCAGAGGGCCTTCCGGGAAGGTCATATTATATTTATGAAAAGTTCAAATTAATTAACTTTATTTAGTTTTCTTACACTTTTCCTTGTTTTCACTCATAATTAATTAAATATTCTTTGTAATTTAAGTTTGTAATTCAAAAAGTTTCAACTTACCAAAGAAAATGAAAACCAGCGGTGTATATTGGAAAATGAAACGGAATTTCTTAGCTACATGGTCATGGACATGGTATGGTTACATGGTCTTCACATGATCTGACAAAGATTATGTCTGGAATTTAAAAGAGACTGTGACCTCTGAGTTTATTTAGGCCTTTTTTCTCAGAGTAGTCAGATAGGAAACGCCGACCTCATCTAGCTTTTTTTTTAACAATAATAACGAATAAAAATCATTCCGATTTCCTATTTTCAGAATAAACAATTTATATTACAGTGTCATTTCATTTATAGAAGTAGTTTTTATATTATTTATAGAACTGTTACTTATCAGATATTATTAAAACACGAGCGTAAGTTTATAAAGGTAGTAATATCATACAAGTGACTAAAAACACAGTTATGAACAGTTTCATACATTACTCTATATAAACTCAAGCAATTTCATCAAAACACAATAAATCATATCGTAAATATGGCACCCAAATCCAACATTAAACCGCGGGGGTGCGCTCCAGCAGCCTCCACCATAAAATTACACTAACATCATAGAAAACTGTAGGTTAGTAGAAAAAAAAGTTATTTAAAAAAAATATTTTGATAGGGAAAGTGTGTTTTAATAAATCTTTTTATTTTAACTGGATATTTTAGATACCAATCAACATGGTTTTCAATTGATCTGACTAAGATTATCACTGAACTTTACAAGAGACTGGCCGCTGACTTTGTTTCGGCTTTTCTTCTCAGAGTCGTCAGATAGTAAACACTGACCTAGTAGTAGATTTAGTTTTAAAAATATGATTTACGTGTAAAAGTGTCTGTACAAACCCACATACAGAAATAAAACTATTTATCATATGCGATAAAACATATGTTATTGTAAAGAACGAGCAATTTGTCGAATTGAAAAAGTGATGGTAAGTTTTGGCGGTTCTGCCCGGAAATCCCTATTATTATTAAGTATTGACCACTGCACGGTAAAGGCGTCTCTACTCTTTTTCCATTTCTCTCGATGTAAAGTGCATAAGAACCAGTCTTTGTTGAAAGAGTCAAGCTCATCCCGACATCTTTGTCTGGGCCTGCCGCGATATCAATTGCCATACGTAGCCTGAAAATACGTATCATAATAAAAACCGCTTTCAGATTTAAAGATTCTTAAACAAGACACAGTCACTTACATGAGAACAATGCTTAAAATAAATTCTATAAATATGAAGTTGAAAGGAGGCGGGGGACGACCTTGACACGTACCGCAAGAGCAAGTTCGAGGCGGGCTCTAGAAAAGGATTCAGGGGAGGCTTTTGCTCAGCAGCGGGACAGTGTAGGCTAACATAAAATATATACATATATAGGTATATACACAGTGTTCCGGACGATATACATAAACTTCGACCAGATTGGAATTAAATGAATTGAATTCATATGGAAATAAGCATTTTTCATTAAGGGTACATTAATGTATTCTTACTTTTTGTTAATTTTCATACAAACTAAATACCTTGACGTAAATCAACTGATATGCATGCACCTTTATCTCTTTTATCCGAAGCATTTGATAGATTTATCATTTTAATTGCATTAAGCGGCAACATAGGCCAAATTAAGACCCTTTCTTACTGCATAGCATAATTAAATTTCATTAAATGAAATTACAAATATCTTTGTAACGAAGCCTTTTTAAGTAGTCCTTTGTTAGGTTTGATTTGTAAAAGCTATAGAAGCCTTGCCGAAGTTTCTGGATAACGTGAAGAACACGGTGTATAGGTATATAAAGTTCATCACAAACGTCACGGTAGCAATTATGATATACCCATCTAATGCATTCAGCTTTTAGGAGGGGTGTTAATGTAATTTGTGATTAAATAAGGAGCTAATTGAGTTTTGAATGCATTGAAGGAGTGTAATTCTTTCACAGCCAAATAACTGACGTGACCGCAGTATCTTGAACAAACATAATGGGTACCAACCCAGGTCATAACACAAGTGTACTTCTAACCGACATGGCTGTGCAATGCCTGCCACACGTTAATGTAATATTCATGGGTGTGACATGGAGTTTGCGCAGCTTTGATACAGTGTATACTTGCTTAACTGGATGAATTAAACATTCATGTTATATACAAGTACCTACACACTGTTCATGGTTTTGCTTGACGTCAAAGGAATTTGATGAATGTGATGGTAATAGTAGTTAGGTACTGTTGTTAATGCATTCGTGTCATCATTATCAACATTCTCTTGCCCTTCTCCCAATTTACTTGGGGTCATGATGACAAAGAAGTATGGACATACTAGAAGAAGAAAAGAAGAAAAAGAAGAAAAAAGAAAGAAGAGGTAGAAGTATGGAAATACTTCTCTGTCATCATCATCACCTACCTAGCCTTTTCGCAAATATGTTGGGGTCGGCTTCCAGTCTAACCGGATGCAGCTGAAGGAAACGACTGCCTATCTGACCTCCACAACCGAGTTACTGGGTAATACGATACCTAACGAAAATCGTATTACACAGTAACAGTAAGACTGGTTGTCATTGCCATACTTCTCTATATAATTATACTTGATTACAATAATACAAACTGTAATGGTTACAACAGCGAACTGCGAATTATCCATTGGAAAAAGCTCATTAAAAACAAAATTACCAATCGTCAGAAGGAAAATAAAACTAGCAACAAAAAGTAATCATTTTCATAATACGAAAAGAGAGTTTAATTTCATCCTACTTTAATCGACAACTCAATTAAAACGAACCATCAAATAAACTCTAATATAATCCTGCATATAATTTCAGTCCACCCTTTCAGAGAACTCATCACTTTAATCTCCTAGCTGAACTTAATCTTAACTTAAGAAACTAAACAAGTCTTGTATATAAGTAACTTCGAAGTACATTTACATTCCATATTTCAAAGAAACTACATTATATTAAGATTAAAACACCACAAAACAATTGTACAAAAGAACTCGTTCTATTGTTCGCGAAGAAAATGTGAAATTAATTCTATATTTGCGACAGCGCAGAGGTCCCAAAGCGGTGACCTTATTTTTTTCTTTCTTTTTTGTATTGTTACGCTCGTCATTTGTGAACTCTTTGTGTTAACTTGTGTTTATTTCACACGATAAAATAACAATCAAAAGACATTTATTCAAATTAGGCTGAGAATCAGCACTTTTCGAACATCAAAATTATAAAAGACAGTCTCCGAAACACGCCCGCCCTTCACCACTTCTTAGTGCTATCGCTGGGAAGAAGAAGTGGCGCAACAAACTCCCCAGCAGCACAGCTGTCTGTTCAGTTAGAAAATACTTGATTCTATACAATACTAGGTTAAGTAATTAAAATGTTAAGTAATTAACATTATAAGACACAGAACATTAAATTTAATTATTTGCCATATGTTAGCTAGCAACGCCAATATACCAACAAATATAATAAAAACTATACGTACTCAAGCTAAAAAATAATTTATTAAAATTAAAATGTAAATAAAAACCTACTACATAAATAAAAGCCTCCGGGTATAAAGGGCGTGACAGCTTACAAATTTATGCATTGCTGGGTTCTGTTCACATAGCTGTCACTTGAAGTCACAAATTTATTATTATTTTACAAAACAACATTACACCTGTATTTCCCGAAAGGTTAGACAGAGGTATACCTAGTACACCCAGAAATGTGGGTGTACTAGGTACACCTCTGTCTAACCATTTTTTTAAGTCCACAGTTGTTTTAAGTCCCACGTAATAGAGGACGAGCCTATTGCCACCAACCGGGCACAAATTCAGCAATTCCAGATGGATAAACGCAATAACACTTTGCCCGACCCGGGAACCTAACCCAGGACCTAATGCTCAGCACTAGCGCTTGCGACCACTAGACTATAAGTGAGAATAGTCCAAGATTTAGCTGACTATAACGTCAAACACAGTTTGTTGTCGTAATTCTCGTGCGACGGCAGTTACCACAGCCTGTTCCGCATAGTTTATTGCTTGGCGGGAGAAATTAATGCTCAACCATAATTTTGAAAATGCAGTTCCAGTTAACAGAAACTCACAATTAGGTGCTAAGCCTTTTTTAATTTTTTTTTTGGTTGGGAAATCATCATATGACTTCTCCCGATCTGGGCGGAGCGGGAGGGCGTGTCAGACTTTTACTGACTAAAACCCATCCGTGTTCCTTCAGTTGCCTGTGCCAGGGGCCGCGGTATCTCTTTCGAACAACCTGCGGCCCTGGTATTTATCGGCCCTAGTGGACTCCGTCAGTTCGTGCTGACATCTCTTTGAGGCGTGTGTGGAACACAACGCGCCGTTGACCCGGGCCTGGTCCTTACCAGGCGGCGAGCTGCCCATTACTCGCCGCCCGCAAGCCCGCGCCTACGGTGGCTGGGAGTCGGCTGTTGACTCCCGACGTCCAGGGTGTCTCCTGCGGCGACTAGGGGCGTGAGGGCGCATAGATTGCCTCTCCCTCACGCGCTCCGCCTCCTCCTTTGCGAGCAATACTGCTTCGCAGAAGGAGGTGACGGCTTCCCATGCACTCTCGCTCCATACCTTGGCCTGGACCAGGGCCAGACGCGAGAGATCGCCGTCGGCGATCGCCACCACGAGGACGTGGCGGTGCTCCGATTAGGTTCTAAGCCTCAGATTATGTTTTAACAGATGACAAGATTAATAATGCGAAATATTTAACTGCTCCTCTAAAAACTTATGGACAGTCTAATAAGGTTAGGTTTTTAAATTAATGAACCTCTTTTTAACTTGGTGGCCTTTACTCTTAGTTGGTCGCAGTAACTCAGATAGAGTACCCCAACCAACACAGTCAGGCGTTTTACTTTGTATAAATTATTTCATCACCACTGCTCTCAAAATGGTCAAGGAAAACATCGTGAGGAAACCGGTATGTCCTAGAATCAAAAAAATCGAAGACATGTGACGTCTATCAACCCGCACTGGGACTGCGCCGTGGATTACAGCCCACTTCCTCTCATTGAGAGGATGCCTGTGTCCCAGCAGTGGGAACGTTATAGACTGATTATGCTAAATGGAAATTACTTTAGGTTCGATTAAGTACATGTCATTAATAATTACCAACGCTGTTTGTAAATTGGTCTAAGGATCAAAGGTTTTGTTCATAAGTGAACAAAACCTTGTTTCGTCCTCAAAGGTCAACTACGTGACAACAAACACGCGTTTCTGTTATTATCGAAAACCGAACAGGAAGGGAAACTAAGTCGTTGGCGAGGGTCGGAGGTAGAATAACAAAACAAACTGGGAAGAGATTCAGTGTGTGATCCCTTTCAAACCGTTCGACTAATAATCGTCAAGGAGGTTATATCGAACACGACATATTATGGGATCGTCTTGGACAAACGAAATCATTGTTTGAAATTTTCTTAAAAAGGTTTACCTTAGCAGATGGGGTTGGCTTCAGTGTTTTGCGAAGAAGGTGCGGTCATTATCGTCACCTAAAATATTGTATTCTTGTCATAGCATTTAACAAGTTTATTGTAGTAATTAAACAAGGTTCCCATGTCTTCTTCATCTGCCTAGCCTTTTCCCAACTATGTTGGGATCGGCTTCCAGTCTAAACTGATGCAACGGAATATCAGTATTTTACATGTCGTTCCATGTAAAATCATACATACACTCATATTCAGTTGCATCCGGCTGCCTATATATGCCTGACTTCCACAACCCAGTTACTGGGTAATACGATACCCCTAAACAAGTTTCCCATTTATCAACCAAGATATACCAGGTAGGTTCATTGTTTGGTAAAATGGTATTGCTTCAATTTCACGTAGGTATAGATAGGTAGGACGCCCCCAGGCTAGGTGGAGCGACGATCGTCGGAGGATGCTGGTAGCAGCTGGATGAGAGTTGCTGAAAATCGAGTTGAATGCCGTGCAATAGGATAGGCCATCAGCAACATTTGTCAAATCGGGCCTCTCCGTTCACAGTTGTTTTACCTTTGGGAGCAGAAAGCCAAAAGCAACCTTATTATAACGAGTATAAAGATCACAGTGATTTTGACAGACCTGTCAGTGGCAGCAACCCAACAGCAACCTTACCAGAATGAGAATTAAGATCGCTGCGATTTTAACACTGATGCAAAACAGAGCTAAAATAATGTCGAAATGACTATACCTAAAGTATGTAGTGTATGTATGTATGTAAGTGTATTTAAAGTATGTAGAACATATAATAAAATATAATCAAATTGCCGTCGAAACTCTAAAAGTATGACACAGACCGAGAAACTTAGAAGTTCCGCCTTCCAGCTCTTTAGAACTACGCGTAAGTAAGTGACCCGCACGTGTGGTTGGGACTTTATAACTAATACGTCTGAGCTTCTTTGAGAGGCTCGGAACACAAAGCGTCCCTCTGAGAGGAACTTTATGAATGTGTGATCTAGGTCTGGGAAATGTTATGTGTTGTATGTTTCTAAGGTTTAATGATTTTACGTTGACGGTTGACTCTAGTTCCTGGAACAGAAACAGCATCCTATCACGGTACGCAGTGGGGTCAGTTCCCCCCTCTAAACGTAAATAAATATACGCGCATGACGTTCTCGTTCATAGAATGAGTCTACCTCATGCGCTGCACACAACCACCGGCAGTGAGACCCGGCTCGGGGCCGGATAGCCCCTAAGTCCCAAGCTCTTCGGTGGCCGGCCTCCCCCCTGCCGACGCACAGGTGAATGACATTTTCTGTTTGATGATTTAAAGGCTGGCCCGCATAGTATTGAATTTCATTACACAAAGTGCGATGCGACCCGGCTGCAGTGTGATAAAATTCATACAAAAGTTTACGAAAGTGATGAAGTGGATTTTTGCAATGGGGCGTGGCCCGACTATCGGAGCTGTGCTTTAGAGGAAAGCACGCCTAGTAAATATCTATATTTTTATGTTAGCCTTTACTGTCCTACTGCTGGGAAAAGGCTTTTCCCAAATGCTTCCAAGAGCTCTTCCACCACCTTCAACCAGCCCTCGCGTTACGCATCCAGGTCATCATGCCATCTCTTTCTGGGCCGGCCTCGGCGGCGCCGACCGTCTTCAGGCGCCCATTATGTGGAGATTTCTGCCCAGCTGTCATCGTGCATGTGGCTGATGTGACCCACCCAATCTAATTTGGGACTGGCTACCTTTTTTCCTACATCCAGAATGCCCGTTTAGGAACGCAACGTGGTTTTCCGATTTCTGTCCTGTCTATTCCCACCCAGAATGCTGCATTCCATCGCTCTAATTAGAAAAATAACAGTCGTTAAAGGATTCTTTCAAATCTCCAACTTTCTCCTTTATGAACGCCAACTTGAACATACATAGGTAAACGTTAGCTTTAAGGCAAAAGTTACCTAAACTCGCCCTAAGTAATGAATAATCTTTCTTCGTCCAAAGTCAAGAATAAAGGACCAGGGTCATCTAATAATAATGCGTCCTTGACGTACAGTCAGCAAAACAGGTAAGTATTCGAACAAGAAAATAATTATAAACTATAAATATTACACACAGGCGTGATGTTATCATCAACATCATCAGCCTACAGCAGTCCACTGCTGGACATAGGCTTCTCTAATTGCACGCCATCCAGGTCAATGATCGGCAAATCTCATCCAGTTGCTACCAGCCACCCTGCGAACATCACCGCTCCACCTAGCCTGAGGGAGTCCTACCTTAGCCTCCTGTCCTTATCTTATGTTATCATAGCGTTATCTTATGTTGTCTTATCGTTTGTTGTCTTATCTTATGTTAGGTTGTCTTTAAAAGATCACTCTTAGCGATAAGACCGCCCATTGTGTCACCCTTTGTAAAATTTTATATATTTATGTTTTACAATTTGTATGGTGTACGATAAAGAGTATTCTATTCTATTCTAATAATACACTTAGGACTGTGCTGACAATTTTCATCGTTATTTTGGCTCATTATACTTTTTCTCAATTACTGAAAAGCTCGAATCAACTCACAGATAGTTTCGAAAGTCTTGACCGTCTCTTCGAAGTTAGTGTGATTCTTTTTTTGAGATCGTTCTAAAGTGTGTGAGCTTAGTTGTCTGCACCTCTATATATTTAGCTAACTGTACAAGGGACACACTGTCGCTGTTAACATTTAATTAAACTTGTTGACCTGTGTGTACAACTAACTACATGGCTTTCGACGTCTCGCCTACAAAGCTGGATAAACTGCGCCGGAGATTAATCTCATAGTTTGTATAGGGGTTTATATGGCGTGACAGTTTATTAACAAGGGCTTTAGGCGATAACCATATTGGACAAATATATGTACAATATATTACAGATAATATATATGCCGATAGATGAGTATGTACATAGATATTCGAGGTGTTCGGGCCACACTCGAGAAAGTTATTTGAAAACATTCTTTACAAAATATTTTCATGTTTTTGTGTGTTTTTGCTATGTCGAGGTCATCCATTCACTGATGCTGATCATTCATTATATACCGAGACTCCTCCGTGCCTCGGAAAGCACGTTAAGCCATTCGTCCCTGCAGTGATTCATAGATCTTTGACAGTCGTTACGGGTAGTCACAAGTCCGACAAGTCTGGCAACCAAGTTTTGCCAAGATTATCGTCGCAGAGCTTGGTTGTTGAGTTCAGATAGGCAGCAGCTCCTTGTAAAATACTGGTATTCTGCCGCATCAGGTTAGACTGGAAGGCAACCCTAACATATGTAGTTGCGAAAAGGGTAGGCAGATAATGATGACGATGTATTATATTCAACATATCGGTCAATACATGGATTATTGTCTGTGGCTAAAGTTCTTATTTAGAAGAATCAATATTTTTTTCATAATGGTTGTCAAGCCAAATTGAGGCTTATTATTATTAAACAGTGCATTACTCACTCGGACATAAAGAAATAATATAATACTGCACCAAGCGCATCAAACAGTATTTTTATTCCCTTTAACAAATACTTGAACTCATTTTTATTCACAGGTTCGAAAATAATATTGATTCAGAGGCTCTTCATTGAAATTGCTAAGTCCGCGAGCCAGTTATTTTATACATTTACCGTGATCACGAACGGAGTAAAGGGCTTCGAATGTCGAGAAAATTAAATTTAAATATTCAACGTGAAATATAATCTGTTAAACATTTCACAGATGCAGAGGTACAGTTTGTTTATCTAAAAATACGGCTTTTATTTAATTTTGTTTAATATAGAAACTTGTTGATCAGTTGGGTTGTGGAGGTCAGATAGGCAGTCGCTCCATGTAAAATACTGGTATTCAGCTACATCCGGTTAGACTGGAAGTCGACCCTAACAGGGAGAGGGGCTTGTGGCTAAGTAATAACCGCCGCACGGGTCGATCGATCAGGTTAAGCTACGCTTGCCACGGTTGGTCCGTGGATGGGTGACCATCTTCACATATCAAGACCCCGCCGTGCCTCGGAAAGCACATTAAGCCGTTGGTCCCGGCTGTCATTCGTGGATCTTTGACAGTCATTACGGGTCGTCAGTAGCCCTAAAAGTCTGACAACAAGTCTTACCAAGGGGTATCGTATTACCCAGTAACTGGGTTGTGGAGGTCAGATAGGCAGTCGCTCCATGTAAAATACTGGTATTCAGCTGCATCCGGTTAGACTGGAAGTCGACCCCAACATAGTTGGGAAAAGGCTAGGCAGATGATGATTATACAGAAATAAAATGGCGGTAAAAAACATGATGAAAATCGAGACTTTTCGAAATATCTACAAGTAACAAACAAGTTTCAGGATACGGAAGAAGAGTGAATGATAGCGTGACGGTTGAGCCGACGCCGCAAATGATGATAAATATAGCAGGTTTCAATATACAATTTAAAGTGTGGTTGAAAAAAAAAAAAACAAAACGCGATTACATCTTTGTCACCCTACACAAACTCATTATGGATCAAAGGACCTTATAGAAAAATTCTGAAAACTTTATTAATAATAAAGTATTATTTTCGATTAATATGTATAATCCAGATATTACCAAAACATATTTGAACTTCATGAATGTTTTTACATATTTTGGCTTAGCTGTAAACAATTCTTATGGATCATTGGGACAACATCCGTGCCTTTCATATTCATGAAAATTGTTTCAAAGTTCATTATAATAATTATATTATAAGTATAATTAAGTAAGAAAATCTTGTTACAACGAGTTTCGAATCAGTCACGCTTCTGTGCAAAATTTTAAAAGTAAGCTCTAAAGTGTAACAATCCCAAGAAACAGAAATGATGAAAGTATACACGAACGCTTTGTCTCGAATACAATGCTTGCTCACTATATTATTAAACCATCCTTTTGTTTACAAATCCGTCGATGGTCTGCTAAATTCCTTCATGTATTCATTTGTTTTTGAACATATTGGTGAATCGTGGAGAATACGATGTTTGCATTTAATTAAATTTAGTATTGGAACTTTCGTGTGTGATGTAAGATGTTAAACAGCATCCAATGTTTGTGTTACAACCCAGTGGGTCCCGCTTAATGGCAAACGATATCGCGGCAGGCCCAGACGGAGATGGCGAAAAGAGCTGGACTCCTTTTATAAAGATTGGTCCTTGGCAGCTCTGGACAGAGAGAGGTGGAAGGAGAGAAGGGAGGTCTTTGTCCAGCAGTCGGATATCAATGGCTAATAAAAAAAAATATTTTTATTTTACCACAAATTTTTTATTATAGGGACTTTTCTTATCTTAAATCAAAGAAAATGTTACAAAAGCATCTCATGGGTTTATGTTATTCTAAAATAAATAAATAGAGGACATAAAAATAAACAGAACGAAACATTTCTAATACAAAATTCCGTTATATTCCTGAACAAATCTAAAATATTTATCTCAATATCTCACAATTTATACTAAAGTTCTCGACAACTTTGTAACTGCTATCTCGATAAGCGACAAGATTTCTATCGACTGTGGCTGAGCAAATCGGTACGATTATTTGATCAAATGATGCCCCAGTTTAGCATCGCTACAGGCAACTCCCTCGGGTGATTTCTAGAATTTCTGCATTCCTAGTACAATACTCTGCCGGGATCTGTATTTTGTAAGGGAATTTATTTGTACGATTGCGAAATCATCATTGTTAAATGAATACTGTTAATGCGACTTGTTTACGCATCAACGCTTTGCTGTCGCTTTTGTTATTGTTTTGGACTTAGTGTGTTTATGTAGGCGTTTATACTACCGTATTATAAGCTACCGGAAATAAAAGAATTTATACTTGTGTTTCAATTCTTATCTAGCAATAACAGTAAGTTGACGTAACTTCTGTAGTTGCCAGTCGCAGGCTGCAACAGACTGAGCGGTGTATTTTACAAGTTGTGATGATTTCGGAAACTCGCTTACTATCAGCAGGGCCACAATTGTATGGTAATCACTATTCACCGCGAAATCTTACCACGTCAATATCGTGTCCTTTAGAAACCCCTGTAACGGCAAGAAATCGAAATGTCAACCGTACGGACATGTATTTTGACAGTTCAAACCGTTCATTGTGGCATAGAGAATACGTTTATAGCAGATCGTGATTAACTAAGGAATTGACGTGGTTTCGAAGTAAGGAATCGTAATGTGGTCATAGTGAATTAGGGCCTAGGGAAGATAGTGGTCGAACGTGAGCCTATCAATAAGCAGGGTACGCCGCGATAGCGGCGATAAGACCCCAATTTGAGGAGTGGATAGAGAGGCGCCACGGTGCCCTCACCTACTGCCTGACGCAGGTCCTCACCGGACACGGAAGTTTCGGGAGGTTCCTGCACATCATTAGGCGGGAGGAAACGCCCGGGTGTCACCATTGCCAGGATCGGACGGTGGAGCACACGGTGAAGGTCTGCCCCGCTTGGGCGGAGCACCGCCGTGTCCTCGTAGAGGCGATCGGCAGCGGCGGCGGCCTCTCGCGCCCGGCCCTGGTGCAAGCCATGGTCCGGGGCAAGAGGGAGTGGGAGGCAGTCGCCTCCTTCTGCGAAGCAATCATGCTAGCGAAGGAGGTGGCGGGACGGATGAGGGAGAGAGCCTCCCGTCCCAGCCGCCGCGGGAGATGCTCCGGGCGTCGGGAGCCGCGTGACGACTCCCGGACACCGTAGGCGCGGGCCTGCGGGCGGAGAGCAATGGGTAGCTCACCGCCCGATCAGGACCAGGCCCGTGCCGGACGGCGCGTAAGTGTTCCACGCGCGCCTCAAAGAGTTGTCAGCATAATTTGAGGGGCCCCTTAGGGCCGAAGCCTGCCGGGTCAGCGGGATCGTCCGAAAGGGTTACCGCTACCCCGGAACATAAAGAACAAAGGAAGGAACATGGGTGGGTTTTAGTCAGTAAGAGTCTGACACTCCCTTCCGCTCCACCCAGAGCGGGAGGGGTCATTTGATGATTTCCCATCCGAAAAAAAAAAGCCTATCAATAACATATAATATATCTAGGGTGGCACCATCGAGGCGCGAACATCCCATGAATGTTTTGGGGTTTAACGACGGTTATCAAAAAAAAAAATCTGATATTTCATAGAAAAGTGCAATACCTACGCAATCAAAATGTATGGAAAAACGTATAAAAAAAAAAAACTGCCGAAATATTTCAACGCCCCCTGCGTTGAAATATTTCGGCAGTTTTTTTTTTTTTTTTTCAGGCAGATTCAGAATCATGTGAAAGTACTGAATCCATATTAACAGGCCGCGCGTCAATGTTCTGGTAGGACCATATATATTTTTTGTGCACCATATTTTTTTTTTTTTTTTATAAATTAAAGTTATTCATTGTCAGAACCAACCTAAGGCCACCAAGTTACATTAAGCAACTAAATAAATTGTCGGTCTTATTCTTCTTATTTTAGCTCATTCTTGTATTTAACCGTATTTACCAATTATATATCAACCATTCCTTCTCCAAACATGACAACACACAACTAGTAGAAATTGAATATTTTGATGACAATACAAATTAAATAATTAAAATGAGATCCGATAGTAAAGCAGCTAACGTGTCAATTCCCCAAGGGAGTGTAACAGGCTGCCTTTTGTTTCTTATTTATATAAAAGACCTTCCTAAAATCATAAACGCACCATGTGTTCTATTTGCGGACGATATCTCGCTCCTCACCCCATGCCAGAACAATGACGATATAAACGCCAAATTAAACTCCCTTCTTTCTAAAGCTGTAAACTGGATGCCATAATTAATTTCACCAAAACAAAATTAATTACTTTTCATCCCCATCAAAAACCACCATTAAAATTAAATTAAATTTTCAATAATGCAAAACTGGAACAAGTAAACGAATTTACTCTCCTCGGTTTGTCTGTAGATACCCACATAAATTGGAAATCCCATATACAGAAAATAAGAGCAAAACTGTCAAAATTTTCATATGCCCTACGCGAATTTAAAAAAAATACTACCAACCTGCAAACTGCACTTGTCACTTACTAAGCATTTGCCCAGGCATGGCTCAGCTATGAGGTCATGCTGTGGGGTAACAGTACAGATTCACAAACCATGTTTATTTTACAAAAGAAGTTAATTCGAATAATAACCAACATAGTACAAACAGATAGATAGCAAACCACACTTACAAAAACACAAAATACTCACACTTCCCTGTTTATATATCTTAGAATTATGTAAATTTATCAGAAAACACCCAGATTTTTACACCACTTGCGAAGAAACATAAACAAGATACACCTTTCGAAACAACAAAAACAAAATAAAGATACCTCAATCCCGACTCAAAATGCACTCAACCAGCCCTTTAGTTATGTCCATAAAAAATTATAATACATTACCAAATGTCATTAGAGAAATAAACAAAACAAATACATTTATGAATGAATTGAAACAATTTCTGGAATCCAAGTCATACTACTCAGTAAAGGAGTTTTTAGATGAAAAATCGATTGCAAAATAAAATTATCTATATATGTCGTATACACCAAACAATAAAAAATATTATGTAATATAATATGGAATATAGAAAATCTAATATAGATATGAAAATATGAATATGTACATAAATAATAACATAATTTCATAATAATGAAAACACTGTTAAGAATTACATAATAATTACCTGCATATTCTCACGCAATACATAAAATAACTAATATACTATACCCATATACACAAAACTATATATATATATATATATATATATATATATATATATATATATACATAATTATACACCCAATTAAGCACATCTAATAATATTTAATTGTTTGAATTGCCACTTAGTTCTCTTTTTCTCTCCTAAATTTTGCTGTGCTCGACAGGGTCCATATTGATCTTTTACCTTGTATATACCATCTATGTACTATAAAGATTTGAGTATTGAGTATTGACATACATAAAAGACTCAGTTGACAAAGATCTCGTACCCCGGTAGGTATAATCCGTACTCCAGGCTCCATGGCATAATACTACACGTGTCCAATCACAGATTATCGGCACGTGTATATAGATTTCCTCAGATCGTATCCACAGGTACACGGCGACGAGATTTGAATACGAAGTAAAGCATTAAGCAAGTAAGGCATTTTAATCGATACAGCTTATAGGAACGAATCCAGTAATGTTTTCGAATACGGTGTGGTGATGCTACTATTTATTCAGAAAAGTACTTGATGGTTTCACCATGTTGGGAGGATGAATGAAAAGCTCTCGTGTAGCGACAAGAAAATCTTAACCTAAATTATTTTGCTTATTTTGTCACATGTACATAGGTATCATTATAATGTAAATATCGTCATTAAGAAATTAAAAAAAAAGATTAGTTGAAATCAAATTAAGATATATTTACAAGATAAAGATGGATCTCCATCTTTATCTTGCCACCACTGCCAGTCCATCTGGACTGGAGTGGTGTACAGAATGTGTAGGTGGAGTAAAGATGCATAATAGGTGGAGATGGAGTAACGGAAGGTGGAGTTGAAGGAACAAATCAGTTAAAAATGTCGTGAAGAGTGGAGGCAGACGGGAGGCAGGTAGATTCGACGGCCATGCGCGGAGCGGAGCGCTTGCGCGGCGCAGAGAGTACCCGTGGAGGGGCCCACGCAGCAGGACCAGGACCACGGCCGCAGACAGGCTACGCTGGCCGACCGACAGGAACGGCGGGGCTTCTGCAGCTGTTAACCCGACAGGTGTAGCCGCCTTCGGATGAGGCGCGCTGATAGCCCGAAAGGTACAGGAGGCCTTTAGATGAGGCGCGGTGATGGTCCGACAGGTACGGAATGCTTGTTCTGACCTGCAAGAATGAATGATAATAAATGTGAGTATGTACATTACGTTACAAGAGGACTAAGAAAAGGTATTTAAAGGGCAGGTGTGAGTGGAACCGCCGGGTCGGAACGATCGAGAAGGACATATTGGATCTTATTGGTGAAAAAAAAAAAAAAAAAAAAAAACTCCAGAAAGGTCAGGTGCGCAGTACTCGCAACCTTCGTGTGTGTCCAGATCTATGAACGTAAACGAAGCGTATGTAAGGAAAAGTATAAAAGAGTATATAATGCACAATCGTAAATAGAGAAAGGTGTCTGAGATAGGAGGATCCGGGGTGCTGTTATAATGAAAATTATCCATGGTGGGTGGTGGATGGTGGTGGTGGTGATGAGTTTGTAAGGATCGTAGCAGGTGGCGTTCTGTGGTTTCTGTCTACTCCCACGGGAAGAAGGTGTGACTTTATGTATGTAAGTACTTGATAGAGCCCGTGAAGGTGGACCAATTAGGAAAGACCACAGATCACGGAATCACCGCGCACGTCTAGACATGGTACCTAGTACTAATAAAATTCGTGCCATCGAAAGTGCGATGAGTTTACAACTTTTGTCACGGATTCCTATTCTATGGCCATTTGTCTACCACCATATCAACAGGACGTCAACGAGAACCAGAAGACGGCATCGGAGTAGTGATACACACATTTACTATAGCCGCGTGTCCACCGTACATCCGTCAACGGGACTTCACGTTCGGTTCGAATAAACTCGTATGTCATTGACGTCCCGTTGACGGAGGTGGTGGACAAATGCTGAAAGCCTTCAGTTTCTATACGTCTCTTGGTTTTTATAGAAAGTGTGGACAATGCCGCCTATAACAACGTCTCCGTGCCCTGTAGGGATGATTATGCAAGGCCGTGCCGGATTCAAACCAAGTGAGGCACTAATGCATCATCGGCTCGGCTTCGGTCATGACTAGGCATACAATTTATAATTTTTTACAAAAGTGCTATATGCATTTGCTTATTGGGTTAAAACACTTATTCCGTTTATTTTTCTACTAGCTTCTGCCCGCGACTTCGTCCGTGTGAAATTTCTTGGCCCCGTCGCATTGCGTCGCCTACCCGCGCTATTATTTCGTTTTCGTTTACTTTTTATTTTTGCTCGGCTCCTAAGCATTTTAGCGTAATGTTAAATATGCCTAAAACCTTTGTCAAGAATTGGGCTAGCAAATATAAAAAGAATTTTTCAAAGCCGAGGTGGTGGTTCCAGAGATTAGCGCGTTCAAACAAACAAACAGTTTCATTATTAGTTGTAATAAAAACGTTGTTCGATTAAAAATAGAGTGCCAATAAATATCGATAACCAAAGTGAATTGGAAATCAAGAAGTGTTTGTTTACCGCAGCGTGGTTTGCATGACGAGGGTGTAGCTGATTTTTTATCGATACACGGCGTTGGTATCGATAAACAAAAAAATCGACAGTTGAGTGTTTGCTTGGTTCGGGCAACGATATGTTTAATTGCAAATAGGTGGTTCGTTTACAGTGGTAAGTGAAATAAAGTCTTGTTTTTAATTGATTTTGATTAATATCATGTGCTTGCAGTACGGATGGCCGATGGGGCTGAAAGGTTCTGGAGTTGAGACCGTGTACCGGAAGACGTAGAGTTAGAAGACCTCCCACAAGATGGACTGATGACCTGGTGAAGGCCCCAGGAATTCGCTGGATGCGAGAAACACAAAACCTATTTGTAGTGGGTGACAAGTTGGCAACTAGTCGGCGCTTTGTGCCGAAAACCGGTCGAAGTGGCGATGCTTGAGGTAGGTTATGTCCAACAGTGGACGTCTTTCAGCTGAAATGATGACGATGACAAATACTATGTGATGAACAATTTGTATAGGCAGTATTTGTTTTAAAGTTTCATGAGTCTAGGTTGTCTGTAACTTTATCTGAAAATGACATTCTACTATTAAAAACATTTACAGAATTATACCTATTTCGACGTTCTTAGTCAGTCAAGAATATGCCTGGACTTTAAAAGAGACTGTGACCTCTGAGTCTGTTTCAGTGTATTTTTTTTTTCAGAGTATTCAGATAGGAAACACCGACCTTAAATAGTTTTTAAAGTTTGTCTTATTCTTATTTTCGACGTGTAAAATTGTTTCTTTGAACCATTTCTCGGAAATAATTATATGATTTAGCTGAAAACAGTAAAGTTGTACAATGAAAAATTAATATCGAAATGGAAATAACATTCTAACTTAATCCCAATTTATGAATTTACAATTGCAGATTCAAATTAATATGTCATTCATAAGCCATTAAATTATTATATATTACGTGATAATAATATGTTATTTTCCAAAGAAACGATGCATATACCGTGTGAATGATGATATGGTTAGAAAGGGGTTTGACTACCGAGATGACGACTAATAGAGAATTATGGAAGAAAAAGAAATGTCGCGCCGACCACAAATTCATTGGGATCAAGGCAGGAGAATGATAAATATATTATTTTCATATCTATGATAATTTACTAAAAGTACTTAAATAATTATGTCGTGGCGTAGTCAGGTCTGGTAGCATGTGTGATCACAGACGAAGGGCCAACCAACGCCTGCACGTCGCGACAAACAGACGCCAAAGCCTCTCATATAGATCGCTATCCGTCATCCTATAAGGTCTTGGTTACATTGGTACTTTAGAGGCGTGAGGAACAGTGTGTAAAGTTCACTCATCCTCCATAGAAAAGGGAGGATCCTCCGACCAGACGGGTGTTGTGCCTGGCGGGCAATTGCCCAACGATTGATGTTGGGAAATTGTATCTATGCTAATTGCGCGGTAAACTCTGCTTGCGAGATGCAGGATTTGCGTGACGTCAGTATGACGCGTTGTTCGCATGTGGCGTTGTATGTAGATACCGCTACAGTACAGTAACTAGTTTTACGGAGTGTCTTATAACCCCATTTAAACAGCACTGCTGAACATGGACATACTCAAAGTAAGAGCTACAAAGAACGGTTACCCAAAACATTAACCATAATTATAGTGATTTGAGCAGTGGTGTCCTAGTGTTAACGGCCGTGACTTACGAGAAGTTCGAACCCAGATAGTCGCTTTACTTTGTGTAAATTATTTCATTACCATTTCTCTCAAAGCGGTGAAGGAAAATATCGTGAGGAAACCGGCATGTCCTAGAAAAAAAATCAAAGACATCGATCAATTCACACTGGCCCCCGTGGTGGATTACGGCCTACTCCATCTCACCGAGAGGAGGCCTGTGTCCCAGCAGTGAGAAAATTATGGGCTGATTGTGCTATCGTGATTAATATCTAGATTTATATGTTGTTACATTAAATTTTATTGTTATTACTAGACAAGATGACGCTGCTGTCCATCATTTGCTGGGAAAGACATGAAAATACCTACATCATAATCCTATTCATTTTGGTAAAAACATACGAAAATTTATACATTAAAGAAGATACAATTTCCAGCGCAATGTAATCGCTCCGGACTAGCCCAGTTAGCTGGAACTACTAACAATATAAATGTAAATTCAAGCTAAGTAATTCAAGTTAAAACCCAACCCGTATTTCAGTACCGTACCGCCCATGCTGGTTTACGAACTATAGTGCCATCTATATTATGTGTAGTGCTATTCAAAGTTTACTTCAAACTTCACTCAAGTGAGCGCGATTTGGAACACGTTTTCATTTGTTTTTATAATAATCCTTTACAGCAGTGCGATTCTGTAACCATCTTAACGTGAAAAGTTAGGTGAAGTGAGCGTGGAGTGAACTGTCATTCCAAATAATGCTAGGGATTGACACTGTTAACAGCTCACTCTAAGATCACTTCACCTAACTTTTCACGGTGAGATTTTTGCAGAATCGATCGGCAGATTTTCAACCCAACACCTTTCGAATTCCGAAGTGACCGCCAACCTGCGTGGTGAATAATGCTCGTGACTTCTACTGTATGAGAAGAGGCTTTTGCCTTGCATAGGGACAATCACCACCATCACCAGCCTATAGCAGTCCACTGCTGGACATAGCCCTCTCCTATTGCACGTCATTCAACTCGATTTTCGGCAATTCTCATCCAGCTGTTACAAGCCATCCTGTGAAGATCGTCGCTCCACCTAGCCTGAGGGCGTCCTACCTTACGTTTACCGATTTGTGGTCTCCACTCAAGAACACGTCTACCCCAACGGTCATAGAGACAATACAAGACTGTTATTATTAAGCGATAATAATAATAGATAAATATATGAATATACCAATGTGAAGCAATCCTTATAACAGATCATAGTGTGACGATGAAGTCATTTATGATCTCCTACAGCATTAATAGTAAGTATGTATCAAGCAGATGGCTAATAACTGTTTGCTTATACACTATTTAAGCTACGATACATATACGTACTTCTCTAATAATCTTCTCGTATAATTTACACAAACGTTCCTCTTAATTTCAACCATTCCTTTTGAAGCAATGATTAGTATATCGAAAGCTAACGACTATCGGTTTACAGAGCCTCTAGTTAACGGTTAAGACATTTATTTCTCAAAAAGAATACAATTCACTTAATATGAGAAATACAAGGTAATCTTAAAACTAAATATATGAATTACTTATGGTGAAGGTAGGTATTCGTAAATAAATTAGTTATTAGACACAAATTGTTTATAGTGTTGCAGGTAAAAGGAAAAAAGTTGGTTTACTATTACATATCGATTCTTGAAGGCTTGTTTCGGAAATACAGGGTAGGTATCCTAGTTTTCTTAATACTCAGCAAATTAGTAAATAATAATAATTGATGAGGATGTAAATTAAATTCGTGTGGTGGGTTAAATTTAAAACCTAGAGAAAGCTTTCAAGATGTGGTGCTTTATGGTTCTTAGTTAAATAAGAGAATTCCTTATAAGTTTTCGATTTCCTCGTACCTTCCTATGGGAAAACTTCCTTCGGAACTGAGTCAGTGTCTGCTGCAAAAATTGGTAAAACCAGTCAATAAATGAATCTTGGGTAGTAGAACTATACCCTGTCCATTAGGTTAACCGTTTTTTGACAGCTGTCTTAGAACGTACATATTCCAGATTACGTAAAAGGTATCTTTAAAATGCGTAATAAAATAAATATATAAACTGCCTTATCTTATTGAATTATCTTATTTATGGCTTCTTACAGACATTATAATACCGTACATGTATCAATCAATGTATTGTGTGTTGCTGTAAACACTAGTTCCATCTGTCAAAAAACGGTTTACCTAATGGACAGGGCATATCGATTTTGTCAGTATCATAAGACAAAAAAAAGGGATTGAACCGACTTTCCATAATTCCCCAAAATTGTTTCCAAATCAATTTTGACGTCATTTCATTACAGATTGAAGATTAGTCACGTTTTATGAAAGTCGCTTCTTTGAAATAAAACGCTTTGTTTCAATTCCTTTGAAGTAAATTGACGGTTAGAGTTACATAGGTCTGACAACTTTACCGGGAAGATTGCACGTGAGAATTCAAGTATGTCCAGGGATTTATATTTATTATTATTATTATTTATTTATGAATTCTTGGTTTCTTGTGGCTTTTATGATGTTTAGAGATTGTTTATAGTCTGTGCTCGCGGCTACGGTAGCAGTTGAAGGTTTTTCAGACATGTAAAGTGTCCTCTGTCCTTCTTTTACATAATGAGAATAGTCCTTCAGACGGAATTGCGGTCATGGCAGCCAATCTCAACTAAGACTAGCTATCTACGCGGGAGATATTATAGTGCAAAAGACTAGCTATCTACGCGGGAGATATTATAGTGCAAAAGACTAGCTATCTACGCGGGAGATATTATAGTGCAAAAGACTAGCTATCTACGCGGGAGATATTATAGTGCAAAAGACTAGCTATCTACGCGGGAGATATTATAGTGCAAAAGACTAGCTATCTACGCGGGAGATATTATAGTGCAAAAGACTAGCTATCTACGCGGGAGATATTATAGTGCAAAAGACTAGCTATCTACGCGGGAGATATTATAGTGCAAAAGACTAGCTATCTACGCGGGAGATATTATAGTGCAAAAGACTAGCTATCTACGCGGGAGATATTATAGTGCAAAAGACTAGCTATCTACGCGGGAGATATTATAGTGCAAAAGACTAGCTATCTACGCGGGAGATATTATAGTGCAAAAGACTAGCTATCTACGCGGGAGATATTATAGTGCAAAAGACTAGCTATCTACGCGGGAGATATTATAGTGCAAAAGACTAGCTATCTACGCGGGAGATATTATAGTGCAAAAGACTAGCTATCTACGCGGGAGATATTATAGTGCAAAAGACTAGCTATCTACGCGGGAGATATTATAGTGCAAAAGTGTGTGCGCAGACACAGGTGCACTTATTCTTCCCGCACTCTCATACTCCGATGGGACGGCAATCCAGAGACTGGAGAGAGATCAGGTGCAGGATTAACGGCAGATAAAATATATCTGCCGTTAATTCTGCACTTGATCTCTATATGGCAAATATTAAAATCGATTCAGTCGTTTTTCCGTGATTAAGAAAAGGATTAAGGCTTGTTACATCTATAATATTATTTGGACAGACTTCAAAGAACTGCGTAGCTCTCCATCTTTGTACATTAAATATTCTGGACCGCTAAATGAGCACCTATTCGATCGTAATGACAACTTACAGATTTTCTCCTAAAAGCCTCCAAAAAGTGTTTTTTCCTAAAAAGAATCAATGTTCCTACCGACTTATTTTTAGCTCATAACTTTGCGTAGGCGGTACATATTTTGGTAAAACATTTCAGTAGTCAACTGAAATCTCAACAACATATTGAAATAATTTTAATAAAGAAATTATTATCAGGCAGTGTTTGGCAGGCACGCGATCGGCGGGCGCGCTCGGCGGCACATCAAAGGCGCGCCCGCTTTCATCTCGCCGCGACTCACCGCCCCCGATATTGTGTTCACGTACCTACATTCGGTCACTGGTACAGGTGACCTATCGATTTGTTTGTAAAACGCGGACGTACCTCTGAACAGCTGAGTGAACATTCATTGATAAATTCAAATGTAAATAACTTTCAGCCGGTGATTATATTCATGGATTTTGGTAAAGCTTAAATCTCTGACGCATAAAGCTTCTCTTATTTGACATATACAACCCACAGAACGCGTCACATGACCCGTAGAAGAAACGAAAGACACAATGACAGATTGTTGAAAGATTACTACGGCAGAATGTAAAAAATTAAGAAAAGAAATATCCCTTGTATAGCATGCACTTATAGTTTGACAGTTTTGCCAAAGTTCATGCTACGGACTTTTTACAGTTTTTTTACCTCTGAAGGCCAATTCTCGTAATTTAAAACATTCAAAATCTAGTCGCAGTCTCATCTCGGCGACAAACATATGTCAAAAACTTGTCAAAAATACACGGAAATTAGAAGTATTTTTGAAGGATTGAGACTGCGATCAGACTGTGAGTGTGAACGTTCTTAAAATTACAAGAAATGCCCCTCTGGTATTTCATTACTGTCCAAATCACAGTGATCTTTATTCTCATTCTAATACGGTTGCTGTTGGGTTGCGGCCACTGAGAAGGCTGTCAAAATATTTGTTACCTTTGTTCTCGTTACAATAAGGTTGCTGTTAGTGTACGGGTTGTATGATGTGTTGAATTGTCGTGAAGGTTGGTAAGTTCATTTAGTATAGAGAAACACGTTTTGCTGAGATACACTAAGTAGTTTAGTTTATTTAAGTTAAGAGTAAGTAACAGTACTATAATAGAGTGGAAGGCGCTTATTTATCTCACGAGTCCGAAGAGAATATGCGTGCGCAGTGGAGAAACTCAAACAGGAATCTGATACCAGACACCCACTATATCTTGCACAGCTACCAACGTAACGGCTTAAACGCAGACACAGCTTCTTAAAATCGACAGAGTCTCTGTCAGGAAACCCGGCCGATGCCCGTTGCAAACTGTGGCAGGATACTCTTCGCCCTCCTACTTACTACCTAAGAGCAAAGGAGCATCTCCCTGCAGGGTGTAACCTTCCGTGGTCCACTTGGAAGTCTCTGAACCGTCTCCGGACACGAGTGGGAAGATGTAAGTTCAACCTGGTAAAGTGGAGCTACCTTGACGGAACGGCAGTAGGGTGTGATTGTGGAGCTATGTTACAAACCATGCTCCACCTCCTATCCTGCCCTCTGTGTCCCAAAACATGCAGTCAAAGTGACATCTGCGCTGCCATCGACAACGCCGTGGAAGTGGCAAAGTTTTGGGGAAACAGCATTTAAAATACAGTCGTGCCAGCCATACGAAGAAGATCTCAGTTGTTGATAGCTACCCAGTTATAAGTTCACTATATTTTTATTCGATAATCTTGTCATTTTATTATGACAAATTATGACGCGCAACGTTGGTCTAAGTAGGTTACAGAGTAAGCAGGTTGCTGCTGTCTGCGGTAAAATAACTGTGAACGGACTGTACTTAGAAAGAAGTATTATATACGAGTATGTCTCTATAATATTGTCTATTCTTCGTAGACAAGATATAGAAGTGGTCATACTGTGCATGCAGGGTATCAGTGTCTACTGATTTCTTCTTAATATTCTTGCCTATTTTGGCCTACCTGTGGCAAAGTTACCTGTAATGTTAATATTACATAGTTTGACAATATTGCCCGTCCTACTGTTATAATCCCCGGTACGGCCCCCAGGGGAAATAATCCAGGTGTTCTATTCATAGTCGAGACCATATAGCGTTGTGTACACGTTATTGAAGCGTTATCGTGAAATACTTGTACATAACTACGTAAGCTGTATAAGCCGGGTCGCTTGTATTGAAATGTGAAAATAATATTAAGGAGATAATCACAGACGTAATAAATAAACGTTTTATTTCGGCGGACCGGTACTGGCTGCGTTGCAGTAGAATTTCTGGAAAAAAGTATAACACAGCAATTTCAATGTTGCGTTTGTGCGTGCAGAATGTACATGTATCTTAGTTTCTTAAGAATTTCTCTCGCTCGAAGTTTGGATTTGTGCTCGGTCGATGGCTATAGGCTCGTCCCCTATTACATGGGATTTCATCATAACTGGCGAAATGTTAGTATACTATATGGTACATCTTTGCCTAACCCTTCGAGGACTAAAGGCGCGATGTCATATGTTGAGTATTTTAGTCTCTTGCGAAATTGTACGCCAATGGATTTCAAGTCTTTATACAGCCAAAGACATTTTAATTCTGTGAATGTTCGCACATTCAACGCTATTTATCTCCCCCGTTTCTCCGCGTGTTTTCTTTTAAAGGAAAATGTAAGCAAGCGGTATCAATTGTACCCAAGTACGCTACTTCAAGTAACGGCACTACTAGTGTTTAGTTTAAAGAACTTAGTGGAGTGCGAATAACAAACGATGTCTGGTTTTGTTTGGATCAAAACAACAACACATTTTCACAAAAATAAAGGATGGAATTGTTTTATTTACAAGTGTAAGGGCTGATTTTTCCAACGCCAGATAATTTTATCCGAAGAATAATTTTGAATTTGTGACTGTTCTTCCATACAAAATCTGTCAGACGTAAATTTTATTCCACAAATAAAAATTATCTGTCGATTGAGAAATCGACCCTAAATCTAATACCTCACTGGCTAGTTAGGGGATTTCTCGCCTGTCCTTAGGTTGAGTTGACTAGAAGCGCAACCTTAAGCTATGTGAAGCTATGTGAAGGATGCTTTTAAGCATGTGCTTAAAGCATAAATTATAGGGGCTTGTGGCTAAGTAATAACAGCCGCACGGATCAATTGATCAGTTTAAGCTTCGCTTGCCGCGGTTGGTCCGTGGATGGGTGACCATCTTTACATACCAGGACCCCTCCGTGCCTCGGAAAGCACGTTAAGCCGTTGGTCCCGGCTGTCATTCGTGGATCTTTGGCAGTCATTAAAGGCCGTCAGAAGCCCGAAAATCTGGCAACCAGCCTTACCAAGGGGTATCATAAGAGTATTACTCAGTTACTGGGTTGTGGAGGTCAGATAGGCAGTCGCTCCATGTAAAATACTGGTATTTAGCTGCATCCGCTAAGGCTGGAAGCCGACCCCAACATAGTTGGGAAAGGGCAGGCAGATGATGATTTAAAGCATAAATTATACATAATCAGCCGTTCCCACTGCTGTACTGCTGTTGACCATAATACGCCTCGCGGACCCAGTGCAGGTTGGTGGAGATCATCAAAATATCCATAAGTATTTTTAGAGTAAATTATCACATCTTTCATATATATCTCATCAACTCAGCCTATCGCAGTCCACCGCTGGACATAGGCTTCTCCCAGGCTACACCACAACACCTTGTCCTCCGCCTTCCGCATCCAGTCCGTCCCAGCAACCTTCTTTAGGTCGTCCGTCCATCTAGCTGTGGGGCGTCCCACACTACGCTTGTCGATACGCGGTCTCCACTCCAGGACTCGTCTGCTCCACCGGCCATCGGTCCTTCGGCAAACATGGCCAGCCCACTGCCACTTCAGTTTGCTTACTCTGCAAGCTATGTCGGTAACTCCGGTTCTTTTCCGGATAATTTCATTCTTGATTTTATCCTTCAAAGAGACTCCGAGCGTAGCTCGCTCCATAGCGCGCTGAGCGACCTTGAATTTGTGGACCAACCCGACCATCAGTGTCCACGTTTCAGCGCCATATGTCATGACGGGGAGGACGCACCGGTTGAAGATCTTAGTCTTCAAACACTGTGGGATAGGCGACGAGAAGATTTGTCAGAGTTTTCCAAATGCTGCCCAACCCAACCAAATCCTTCTGTCGGCTTCTTTCTCAAAGTTGTGTCTACCGAGCTGGATTATTTGCCCCAGGTAGACATAATCCTTCACAACTTCGAGAAGCAACCCTTCGATGTGGATTGGACTCGGCAAGACGTGCGAATTGTACATAACTTTCGTCTTGTCCAAATTCATGCCGAGGCCAACCCGCCGAGAGGTTCCATTAAGGCCGTGCAGCATTCGGTCTAGCTGTTCCAGCGTCTCTGCCATTATGACAATATCATCAGCAAATTGAAGATGTGAAATGTACTCGCCGTTCACGTTGATACCCTGTCCAGTCCAGTCCAGCGTCTTGAAGACGTACATATACTCGTATATCTATCTGTAGGTATTTCAAGATAACAGACAGCATAAATAAAAGGTCAAAAACCCCTTTTAAACACTCATTATGGACGGAATTAAGTTTGTTTTAGCCCCTTAACATTTTTATTAGTAAAATCCTCGCTCGCTTCATTTGACCCTTTGCGCAAAGTCCCAATTTTCCGAGATCCGATTTAACTAATCGCCTCCTTGCTTCTGAAACTGGAGCCTTCTTGAGATTAAATTGAAACAAATTTTGATCTATAAGGGGTTATCCAAGCTAAGGTCATATTGCTTTCGTTGACTTTTAAGCTTTAGTGTATAAATTAGACAAGTATGTCCTTAAAACAAATGAAATATGAATTACATAAATAAATAAATTCTTTATTTCACCAAAAGCCATCACATTAGTACTATATTATTTAATTTAATTTATTTTATTGTTAGTAGTCAATGTAATATCTACGAGTAATAAGAAAGCTTCTCCAGCATCTTATTTCACAGCTTAAATATACTACTATGGGGCTGATTTTTTAATTGACAGATAATTTTTATTCGTGGAATAAAATTGACGTCTGACAGATTTTGTATGGAAGAACTGTCAAAATTTGAAAATTATTCCTCCGATAATATTATCTGGCGTTGGAAAAATCAGCATTAACTCCTTTAAATACACTATTAGCTATTACCAAGTGTATCAAGAGAAATTTTATTAAGTAGTAAGTTGTGCTACATGACACGTACGACATACATTACAGGTTTTAAAAAGCACAACTTGATATAGCATCCCTACTTGAAAATGATTCCGTCCTCACTTCCTTGACCAATCCTTAGCAGACGATTAAACCTACATACGAAAAAATCGCATAGAATAGAAATATTTGCCCTCGAACATGATAAAGTAGCTCTAGGTACGTAGATTCGCGCGAATAAAAAAATACATTATACTTAATGATAATAAAAATCTGGGCCAAAAAGAAAAATGTCATCGTCCAACAAATGTTGCGGTGTTGGGGCTAATGTCCAGTATTGTGGAAGGCTCATTACCAGCCAGGGACGCACGGTACAAGGGCAAGCTGTGGTAAAGTTATTAAGTGTCAACGTGTTCATTTTTCCTTTGGCCTCTATAAGAAATATTCAATCTTCTTTCATGGTTGCGGTTTCTTAATTTTTCGTTAGAGAGCTTTTATTGTTTTGCTACTGTTTTTTTAGTTGAATAAGTTGGAATCCGTTCTTGCAGACGCTTGAATAATTTTGATATTTTTTTTGTTAAAAAGCAAGGTCTATCTTTGTCTGTCTTGAAAGAAAATATTGCTTACTCTTTTTGCAGGCATTCAACAAGGAAGGGCTGCCATTCATCACGCAGTAATTAGAACTTAGAAGTTTGTTCCTAGTGCAATTAGGTATACTCGTAATCACATGCAAACAACTTTTTCTTTGGATGGCAGATGCAGAAATTGCATCTTCGTAGGTACTACGGGATCTTCACCAGATTCATCTTTTACTAAAATTAATCATTTTAGTTATCTACGTAGATGATTTCAGGTATAATTCTAACAAAATAATCATCTTTTAGTAGTGGCTGTTTCAGGAATAGCACCTTTTAACAACGAGACCAAATTCTTGTAAATAAGATAAGGAATGAGATTACATCTCATTCTAACTCAGGGCTCATAACAGCGAGGGTATACATGTTCCTATGTATGTAAATTGAATGAATATGAGGTCAGCTTCATTGCCAACCTTGCTGACGGGCTCATCCTTTTACTGCGGTATGAGTTTCGTATACTCATAAAATTTACGAACGATACGGTAGAAGAAGAAAATGATTTGTGAAAATTATGATTAGGCCAACACTAACACTGTCAAAATGGACTTTTCTTGCTCCCCCGACCCATCCCGTCGCATCGCATCGCCTTCTCGCCCTATTTGTAGTTCGTTTTGCTAAGCGCTCTTTCTTCAAGAATTGGGTTATCAAATGCAAAAATATATTTCAAATCCGACTTTTAGTTCCAGAGATTAGTATGTTTAAACAAACAAAAAAACTGTTCAGCTTTAGTACTACTACTACTAGTATATAGATATAGGTATAAATAGAATCATTGGTACCACGAAGAAGAAACTTATTATGAAATATTATTGATCGTTATTTATTTATAATCGTATATTCCATAAATCTTCACACGTTGTTATTCTATTCGATGTTTTCCACCTGACAACCTCTAAGAAACGAACTAAAAGGTCAGGGTCTAATTTTAGGTCTAGACATTATTTCAAGAAATCAAATAAAAACAATATTGTTGCTAAATCGCAATATTATGTTCACCTACATTATATTTGAGACAACTGAGTTCACTATCATAACTCCGTTTATATTAAACAAACAGGACAAAGGACAGACTCATTTAACACGCCAAAACAGCTGTAGGTACTGCTGGACTTACGACAGATGAACGTATTATGTTAACTAATGTGTAGTAATTTGAAAACGTATAGCACATGTTTTTGTAACACCTAAAACAGGTTATTCTAAAATGGAGCACTGAAAAATCTGTGTTTGGAGTAGTGAAAAATGTTTTCAAGTGCGTGTGTTTTTATGCACATCGGTGTTTGTGGGAGAAAACGAGAGACGAATTTGCTATCTAAATTAAAATAGGTATTTTTGGGTTTCAATATTTATCATAATATTATTTTTTTTGCTCGTCTCCTTATAATCATAAGGTGATGGTAAATAGCATGTAACCTTCCTTAGGAATTTGGTTATCAAATGCAAAAAAATTCAAATCCGACTGGTAGTTCCAGAGATTAGCGCGTTTAAAGAAATATACAAACTCTTCAGCTTTATTTTATTAGTTAAAGATATATACTTATTTGGTAGTACGACCGTGTATCTATACTATTGTAAGTATTGCCTTCACTGTGTTCACAATACCATTACCCTTTGTTGATAATATCAATAGTGCCACTGGTGACGCTCTCATATCTGTTCAGAATAAATTTATCGGACCGTTAACCCATAATCGTATATATCAGAGTGACAGTGTGCATTGAGCCTTATGGGAATGCAAACGGCACGCACATCGGTCAGTCAAGCCGCACAAACATTTAACGACATTAATTACTGATGAATCAGCGGGATTGTCCGAAAGGGTTACCGCTACCCCGGAACATAAAGGGCGAAGGAAGGAACATGGGTGGGTTTTAGTCAGTAAGAGTCTGACACTCCCTTCCGCTCCACCCAGAGCGGGAGGGGTCATTTGATGATTTACCACCAGAAAAAAAAAAAATTACTGATGAAATTTGTTGACCCGACAACTTCTAGTTTGGTTCTCTGTGTTGAACCATATACAAGGTGTAACAGAATAAACGCAAGTCCTGAAGGTAGTTTGTTCATAACTGCGATTTCAGTAACTTTTAATATATTGCCATACTGGCTGCCGATGTAGCCAAAGAAAATTAAATCTTATTTCAAGGCACTAAGACTCAATTTTAAATGCAAAACGCTAGAGTCAACACGATTTTCTTGATAATAATAGCTTAAAAAAAAATAAGTTTTGGTCGTTGTATTATGCTTTTAACTCAATACTCTAATTGGGGTGTATGAGGTCTTGCGTTAATTATGTGACATATTGTATAGAATACGAAGAATCGTATAGAAATTATACCCATGTAAGAGGTAAAGTTAAACCAGAAAAGGTTTTCGCTTCGGTAATCTTCGTGTTTTCAAATGAGCACTCACTTTGCGCCAAAGAGTAGCATTGTGCGTTTGTATGAAGTTTTTTCTTCGTCAGGCTACCTACTTCGGTCACAGATCGTGATAATATATGTCACTCAAAAGTTGTGAAAAGTTTATTATAATTATTTTGTTTGCATCGAGTTGTCAGTCTATAATTTTGTAATCATCGTAATACAAAATAAGTTTCTTAATCTTTAATATTGATGGGTATAACAGCTCTATAATAAATATCATCACCGCGCGTTCGTATTTCTGAAGATAGATAATGATATCCAAAAAGCATACTTTTTCTTGGAGATCTGTACACTCCTTGGTGCGTAAACCGATGTTGCCGAAATAATTGCATATCACTCTGAACTGCTTACCACCCACCTTCTATGATCCACGCTTTTTTTCAAACAAAACCGGGTTGGCAATACTATCGGAGGTAAACAGGTTTACGGAACAAAACGCATTCCCTTCTTCGTCTCAACACATGTGCAGAAGTTAAAGAAGTATAATATAATTATGTAGCTCGTATTTAAAATTTATGTACCCGAAACTATTCTATAGCACAATTCCGTACCTACAAGACAGTGTTGGCATGAAGAAGCATTTTTGAACACGCGTCAGTGGTCGAGCGCGGAGCATACCTAACATACCTTACAGGTACCGGTGCCACACCGCCTGGCACGGGTGTGGGTGCCGCACCGCGGGGCACGGGTGCGGGTGCCGCACCGCAAGCGAAAATCCCGATTTTGTTAAACGTATCTTACCCTTTATCTGTAGGTATTTGGACCAGGAGTCTCGCTTCTTTAAATTATTATTCTATGGTAGTTCCTACCTTCAACGATATTTTTATAACTCAGAATACCTACTTCAAGTTGTAAGAAAGTTTAAGCCAGAATCCGGTAAATTAAAATTTCATGAGCAGACTACAAAGAGGGTTATTTTTATAACAGTTTGAGACGTAGGTTTTTATGAGCTAACTTTGTTACTTTGGAATTTTATTGTAATATTATGCTCAGACGGTTGTATAACATTATACATAGGTATTTTCATAAATTGCTGGCGGCAATAACAGGAAAGGAGCGGAATTGACTTGCCTAAAAAGTATTAGGACCTTAGTAAATGAATAAATGTTGGTATTTTTGTTCGCTTTCTAATTGTATTTAGATTTACCAAAGTTCGTTTACACTACAGAAATTACAGGAAGCAACAGACAATAAAGAACTAAATGAAACAAACAATTATAGGGAAATACAGCATTGTCTTATAATTACCTACTTACTAGGTGTTTTTATATTTTATTTATCTTTTATGTACAAACTTCTACTACTAAATAAATTACAAATTATTAAAAAAAAAAAATACTATCCTAACCTGACTAAAACTATTAAAAAACTAAAATATGGCGTCGAAATCCTCCGCATCGCTATCGACTGGCAATGTACCCAAACTGGCGGCATTGCCGCGTTATATGGCAATACTTATCCTCTGGCCAAGGTAAAAGCCAGCCCTTGGGTCACGGGAAGTGTCAACCAGATTGTTCACCTACTGAGGTGAATAAACATAGAGTCGTTAAATTATTTGTATAAAACAAAACAAAGAGAGATGCAACTGTTATCTAATTTGCGCTTTTATAATTTCTAATGCGACAATGTCATCGTGGACGGCCACGGCATCAAGATAACACAGGGGAATAAAATGGTATGGAAATTAATGAAGAGGCTTTCCGTCCACGATAACCTTATAACGTGCACGTATTTCCATACATTTTACGGACGTGACATTTTACAAAATTATAACAGCGTACATTATGTACTAAGCCTTTATGATCTTGAGCTCATGATATAGTCTGATTGTTTGAAACAAAAAGGAGAATGAATAATAATATAATAGCTGTGCTAATATTATTTTAATCTGAAAACTTTACAGGATTCTTATGAATTAAACAAGGATTATGAATATGACTCGAATAATCTTTAACGGCTGTGATAACAAAAGCTGTTTTATTTTTTAAACAATGAATTAATATCTGTTGTAATATCTGCTTGTAAAATGCAGTTAATGTTTGTTTAATTTCATTGAATGCTTAAATATTATATAAAGTTATGTTGGAACTAAGTTTTGCCCGCGGCTTGCCTGCGTGGATTTGGGAAAATATGCCATCGGAATGTACTACTATTGTTTTCATATAACTCTATTGGTGTACGCGGCGCACGTCAGTATAGCTCCCAGTCGGAGCTCGGTGATCTTTTCGGACATCTTCAAAAATCATCGTCGTATTTCAGCCAAATTACACGAAACCTTAATTAATTATACACTTAAACCTTCCTCATGAATAAAAAAAAAAAAATAAAAATCCGTTCCGTAATTTTTGAGTTTATCGCGTTCAGACAGACAGACAGACGCAGAGGGGAGACTTTGTTTAATTTTATAATATGTAGTGATAAAGGCTTTTATATTTATTTTACTATGAATATGACTCATCGTTTTATTTTAACGTTCATTCTAAAATATGGAGCTTCTCCAACTTAATAGGAAAGCCAACGAAGTTAACATTGTTATTTCAAATTATTCAAATAATTTCAAATTATTCAAATTATTTATTAATCACAATTTGTTCAATAATAGAATAGACGGCGACCCCCAAACTAGGCATTTGCCTGTATCTTGGGAGTCAGAGTTGCGACATTTTCAAAGTGTGGTACACAGTGATTATTGCAAGATAGAAATGTAAAAAAAAAAAATTTGAAACGCCTTCTCAATTATAACACAATAATAGATACAGATCAGACCGCTTCCCTAAGGACCGAAATGAGATTTAATTCCCAATGGACCGGAACGTCATTGTAATCTAAACTTTAGTTCAAATCTATATAATTTGGAGTGAATTCATGTTGTAACAACTAACCGGTCTATGGTGTTTTTTTTTTTTTGTAATAAAAAACTTGATAATAAATGCTGATTTGAAAAGGCTGACTTAAATTTAAAATACCTATTTCAATGTTTATTATTTATTTAATACTAGCTGCGCCCCGCGGTTTCACCCGCATATGTTTTGAACCCGTGGGAATATAGGGATAAAGAGTATCCTATATCTTAATCCTGGTTATAAACCATCTGGGCGCCAAATTTCATCCAAATTCGTTCAATAGTTTTTGCGTGAAAGGATAACAAACATCCATCCATCCACCCATACAAACTTTCACGTTTATAATATTAGTAGGACTTTAAGCACACAAATGTACAGGGCAGACTTAATAACATAGGCATTTGCTACCAGTCAACTTTTGGGTGATGCAGAGACAAACAGTGGTAAGTGTAGTTATGAAAATTGAGGAATAAATATTTTCAAATATAAAAATACAAAAAAAAGGCTGCATGTAGGTGGCGCGGGCCTGCGGGCGGAGAGCAATGGGTAGCTCACCTTCCGATCAGGACCCGGCCCGTGCCGGACGGTGTTTCACGCGCACCTCAAAGAGTTGTCAGCATAATTTGAGGGGCCCCTTGGGGCCGAAGCCTGCCGGGTCAGCGGGATTGTCCGAAAGGGTTACCGCTACCCCGGAACATAAAGGGCAAAGGAAGAAACTTGGGTGGGTTTTAGTCAGTAAGAGTCTGACACTCCCTTCCGCTCCACTCAGAGCGGGAGGGGTCATTTGATGATTTCCCACCTGAAAAAAAAAATTGCTGCATGTAGGTAGGTCGAATATACATTACAAAATATTTTCTCTTAAAGAATAAAAACGTACAAATTATTCACTGAAGAGAAAATAAATCTATCCATCTGTAAAAGAATTATCCAAATCAATGGTTCCACGTTTATATTTCTGTTTACCCTTATAATCTCTTCAGGACGTTGTTTGAATGACTGATCCAGATACAATTCAATGGCCAAAGATGAGAAACGTATTTACGATTTTTTTCACATGAGTTAGGAAAGTTTTATTTCAATATCTAATGAATTGTTTCGAAAAGTTTACATTTTCTTTTTTGTAGCCTTTTCATCCTTTTTTGTAGCAGTGGTGGAGCAGTGGTAACGGCACCGACTTACAAGTTGTAGAATACGCGTGGTGGATCGTAATCCACCACGCGTGTGCCACGTGTATGTGAGTGAGAGGGAGTGGGCCGTAGCCCACTCCCTCTCACAGAGAGGAGGCCTGTGTCCCAGCAGTGGGAACATTATAGGCTCCTTATGATTATGATGTAGCCTTTTCTGTCGCATTGCTGGGGGAAAGCCTTCCCCTATTCCTACTAGGAATTCCTTTCCCGCGCCACCATCTATTAACATTTACCATCTATTTTAAAACACAAGCCTCTTGTGCAAAAATAAATTCTGCACGGAAAACCTTTTTAACCTCCGTAGACACAATCGCATTGCTACGCCGTAGCGCCCGTACCGTAGCGGCGCGCTACGAAGCTACGAGAAACGAAAGTAAAGTATTTGCTTGTTGATTACGCCTCTATCCGACCGTATCTTCAAGTCATAAATCAAGTAGCTCTCTGTAAAAGATTTTTTCATAGAATATTACTCTTACTCTTTTTACATTTTTAATATCATAAAAGCTTTTTGTGGAGGTAGGTAATTAAGTATTAATGTAATGAAAATGTTAAATTATAATAGAATTTCTTTTTGTTGCTTTTGGAGTTTGAAGCTGTCTTGGTAACAAATTCAGAGGTCAAATTATCCTGTTCGGCATTTTTAACATAACTCGAAACTAGGAACTCATCATTATTGCTATTGTGTTAGAAATGGCTCGAGATTTAACATTTTCTGTACTAGCTAATCAATTAAATTTAACATTATTACCAACGTAGTTATGTCTAAGGGCTATAGAGAGTGTATTCGAGTGTCAAAATACGAACGCACTTACGTCGTCGCCATTTTATAAAAATGGTAGTTAGCTTTTTCATAAACAAATTGCAGTTGGCTTATCAATGTCGCAAAAACAAACCGCTTTATATTTTCAAGTATCCGACTATCCGTAACGATAGTCGAATACTTGAAAACAGGTTCATAAATTATATATGACTACAGTGACCCCCCATTACTCCTACTACACATTAACACCAAAAAACAAAAGAAGTACGAAATTCTTTTCCCACTTCACAGTTCTGTTTCCAGTAAGGAAGAAACTGATACTCAGCGAAAAGGTAAAGGATCATTAGCTTCTCGTATATCACTTGTAAGTGTGACAATTGAGGCGGGACTGAAATCCCGGGATCCCGGGACTGCGGGAATGCGGTCCCTAACCCGGACCGGATAGAAAAGTAATTAGATCCTACATAAAACTTTGTGGTTACTGCTGAGGCGGGCAGGTAAGATTCAGACATCGTGTGTTCTCAGTAGAGGGTTCTAGTTTATTGGTTGATTAAAATCGTGTGTAGAGCAAAGTGGAAGAGAAATAAAAGGAAGGTACGAAAAATCGGCCCGATGTCTACAAAATGAAGCCTAAAATACTTCTCTGATATTCAATGTTTGTGTGGTAGTTAATAAGGTGTAAACTGGAACTCAAAGCATTTATTTCAATTAAACCATTTACTGGCCCTTTTGAATTGTCAAAGAGTCGGTCAGTTAGAAAGAAAGTTGAAGCTAGTTGCCTATTCCAAAACAAAGATCTATGGAGAAGAACCGGCAAGAAACTTCAAGGACACTCTTTTAAATCAATATATTACAAAATTCTTTGTATTGTAATTTCTATGTTACCTAAAAAAAAAATGGATAGCTCTTCCACTTTTTTTTAGAATACTCTTTATTATGTACACAATATAAATTACAGACAAAAAAAAAATATAAATTTTACAAAGGAAAATGAAAACCATCGAAATGAATGAATTTTTGCAAATAAGTTTTAAAAATCACTTTTACACGTCAAAAATAGTGTTTCGTTTAGGCCCTTTGCACACGGCACGGTTCGGGTTCTCTACAAACCGCGCCATAGAAAAAACATCTTTTTGAACAAGCTTCCATAGTGATCCATATAACACTAACGACTGTGTCTACTCACGCCGAATAAGCCGTAGTTTTTCTCGACAAAAAAAAGTGCGTACAAAGGCGCATAATCATTGCCCGTTGGCACCCTACAATGCATTACCCTTTATGGGAAGGTTTAAAATGTAGAAAACAAATGAAAGAACGTACCAATACGTGACATTTCATAAATAACTCTCATGAATTATTCCGTGAGGCAAAGAGCTGATTGATGATAAAATAAAACAAAAACACATCTAAAACGAATATTGGCTAGTATCGGAATCGAACGAAAAATATTCCCACTAAAATTCAAATACAGTCTTTTCGGTATAAAGAAAACGGTAACTATGTTCAAGATTTAATTATACTAGACAATATTTAACTAACTATACGAGTACCTACCTATTATTTTCTGTTTTTTTTTTTTATAGTTTGGGTGTATTTTTTTTTTTTGTTTTAATGATTTTTATAATTTTTCTTTCTATTCAAGCTGGTTGAATAGGTAGTTAAATTTTGTCTCTCATAATAAGATCACGCCTGTGTTCCCCGAAGAGGTAGCCAGAACTGAACAGTACAGTGATCATTTGTGGAAGGCATCTTTTGAACTCTATGTGGCATTCCATATTCTGGCGTCGCTTGACTCGTCAGATGGTTATGGTGTTCCTTCGACGACACATATTTGTACTGCTACTTGTACCTTCAACAAACTGTCATATATATTTGCTGTCACCTTGACGATAGACATTAATGGATGAGTCTTGAAATCAGAGGGGCAATTCTCGTAATTTTAAGAACGTTCACAGTCTGACCTCAGTCTCTGTCTGTCAAAAAATACTTCTAATTTCCCTACATTTTGATAAATTTTTGACATTTGTTTGTCGCCGAGATGAGACTGCGACTAGATTTTGAACGTTTTAAATTACGAGAATTGGCCTTCAGATATTATTGCCGAGGTATCCGCAGTAATATATGTATGCTCATACGTCATTCCACTCACTCAGTTATACCTTATCATACAGAACTCATAAGTACAGGCGTAATCAACCCATAATGTTCCCACTGCTGGGACACAGGCCTCTTCTCTGTGAGAGTTCCAGGAGGCCCAGGGTGGATTGGTAGATGTCACATGTCTTCGAATTATTAGTTCAGAACTCAAATATAATAAAATATAAATATAATATTCAAATGAAGTTATTTTCAGAATTAAATTTTCACAACAGTGTGGAAGACTTTTTAAGCCGACATTGTACCTGCGACCCCGTTATTCTTACTCTTTTCCTGTTAAAGTTTTCCCTATCCTGTTTGTCAACATGACAGCCAGGCTCAGCCGCGCGTCAATCCTATTGGGTAGAACCATATCAAACGGATTTAAACCGAGCGCGTGGGCTCTGCAATCACAGTCCGCAAGTCTCTTATCTATGGTAATAAAATATTCATAGAGCATTGACATGAATAAATAATTTGTTAGTTTGATAACATTTCTCTCGGTGTGGCGTTATCTGTAATATGCGCTTGTGATTGTTTATTCTTATAGAGATGTACCGACCGGTCGCCGAAAGCTCTTTTTTTTAAATATATTGCATCTCGCAGCTCAACCTACAAGGTTGTTGGCTGCTTAACCGGGCTTGCCTGTGGGTGCCTCGGTAAATTAAGACCAGCCAGTGGTTAAAAAACTTAAAAAACTAAGCGACTGCACGCTACGCGCACCCCCTGTGGAGAATGGACCTCATGGCGTCTTGGGAAAGCAGACTATTCGGCCCTATTTGTAGTCGGTGACTAGTCGGCGCTTTGTGCCGACTAGCCAGATCTTTACTTTAATTCATATTTCTTATGCTTATGCTTATTATGCTTAAACATAGGGTGATCGAACGTTGTACATGGCACGGTTTCTTTTTGTGTGCCGCGTGTACGTTGCGGCACCGCAACGTTCACCTTTACGGTACGGCGTTATCTTCAATACTAAAGTCAGTATAATAATAAGTGGTTCAATAATAATAAATGCAAATTCAATAGCCATGGCCAAAGTCATGGTCGTATTTAGCCATGACTTTAGGTGACAATTCACTCAGACACAATTTGTAGTTAATATGGAATTCTGATTTCTACAAGAGATTATCTCGAAACTTGGAGATTCATTGAATTATTATATCTACCCCTTCTCTACCTAAGCTATCATATTCAGAATGTTACTTACTTTCCATCCCAAGATATTGTCACAGGGCTAACCGACAACCGACAACCTAAACTTGAACCTACGCCTATACCTACCTATACTAGCAGCGCCGGTTAGAAGTATCTTGTGTCCTAACCAAGGATATGATCTATCAAAGTCCCAAATCTCAAATTTCATTCAGGTTTGTTCAGCCGTCTAGGCGTGAAAGCGTAACTAATAAACAAACAAATTAATAAACAGATACACTCTCGTATTTAGTACAGGACAGGATATTAATTGGGATATGTGAACTAAGCATCACTTATTAAAACTCACACACCACACAACCTCACTACTCACACTCACTCTCGTACTCACTCACTCACTCACTCACTCGTGACACACCCATAACACTTACTCGCGCGATCTGGCACTTTTCGGCATAACACTCATTATTTTGCAGAGCTGTTTGTTTAATGTTAAGATACCCTTTTATTTTATCTTTATTTATTTTTATTTTATTTTTAGTCTTGGATGTTTACATTGTCTACATTTCAATTGCATTAAAGATGATAAGTGGAAGTGCGGATACTCCTAAGACAAGCAATCCCTTGCTTAAAAGGTGATTTCCAAATATATGTATCTAAATGCCTATTGTCATTGAAATAAACATTTTTTTTTTTACTTACGTTACATTTTCAACGGGAGGATAGCTTGAAACTCAGGACTGCCAATCTATCAGGCTTGAACGCTGAATTGGCTAAAGACTTTGAATGACATTCACAGACTTGAAATCTGCCACAGACGTCCAACCCTGAGGTTTTCAAGTTTCTCTCTGACGAAGCGTCGAAGAGTTTGTTGAACTCTCGCTACTGCAAAAGGTAAAGTCAGAGTAATTAATTGGTTAGTTAATTGAGTTGTACTAATCGGCTTGTTAAAGACTGTCTGAGCCCGCGGCTTTACCCGAATGCAGAGTTGTGCTTTTGTTAACATTTTGATACCAAGATACCTTCCATCGACATAACTGCGTAAGTTCATACTCATTAATGATATAGTGTGAATAAAATTGAAACTTTGACAGTTTCAAAATTCAAATTCCATGAACAATTAATATATATTTAGACCGTTACGACGCATATTGACTAATGTGTCACCCTATGTAATCAATCTACATTTATTCCTGTAATACCTGTATGGTGATTTATACCTGTTTATTCCTGTATGGTGTACATATTAGCACAATCAGCCTATAATGTTCCCACTGCTGGGACACAGGCCTCCTCTTTTCGAGAAGGAGTGGGCTGTAATCTACCACGTGGGCCCAGGGCGGGTTGGTACATGTCACATGTTTTCGAATTTGAGAGCAGTGGTGATGAAATTATGTCTAGGTTCGATATATACTACTGGGCCACCAATACTCCTGTGCGGTATATACCTGTAAAGAGGAGGTATTGTATCTATTTACCTTGATCCAAGTGCTGGCTTTTACCTTGGCCAGAGGCTAAGCATTGCCATTCAACGAGGTAATGCCGCCTGGCAGCCATTCTCTTGGATACATTACCAGTTGACAGCGATGCGGATGGATTTTTCGACGCTATATTTTAGTTTGTAAATAGTTTTAGTTAAGTTTACCTTCATGTAAATATAGTAGTTACAGTAGCCTAATAAATGACAATTAATTGAAATACAATCTATAATTAATCAAAGACTTAGTAGGTCCCAACTTACTTAGTGGGGCCAACAAATAAAACCACAGCACTAGATAGGGACACACATGCCTAAAGTAATTACTAAATGGATGACCAAAATGCCAGTTAATGCGCCAGAGTGATGTTAAACCAATAAAATGTTCGCAAGGCTCATTTATTACAGAATTAAATGTTGCTCGGATACTGGTACGTTTCGATTAATTAGTCGTATTGTTAGGACTTTATTGGACGGTTGCAATGGCTGCTTCAATAATGGATTGGATTTTTAATCTTGCAGAAGGCTGCGGTGGTTGCGTGATTGTAAGAGTTGTAGTGAGTCCTGAGTCAAGCCGGTCTATTCTGTAAAAATCTCACCGTGAAAATTTGGGTGAAGTGAGCATGAAGTGAATTGTCATTCCATCTGACGCTAAGGTTTAGCACTATCGATAGTTTACTTCAAGCTCACTGCACCTAAGTTTTCACGGTGAGATTTCTACAGAATATATCGAAAGTTCTTCTAACTTAATCGAGAGCTGTTGGGGAGTTTGATGCGCCATTTCTTCTTTCCAGCTGAAACACTAGGAAGTGGTGAAAGGCGGGTTTTTCGGGGGAATGACTTATGTAATTTTGACGTTCAAAAGTGCTGTTTCTCAGCCTAGTCTGGGTAAAAGACTTTTGAATTGTTTTAACCTAAAATGCTATGAACAAGTACATAACTGTATTTCTACATCTACTTTCAACAGGATTGAGATGAACTGTTCGGTACCTTATGTCCCTGTAATACATTTCTTTTTCATTTTTTATGCCGAATGCGCCTGCGTTTAACCTAAATCACGCTTGATGGAAAGCTATGGATGAGGTCTATGATGGAACAGTGTGCTCAGAAAATGCCTGTTGACATTTTTACTTTACCTTGATATCACTCTGTCTAGGCCCTCTGGGCAATCACTAAGTCCGATAAAATGAAGTACCTTGTTGTATCTTTAAGCTCTTCTTAGTGCAGGTGAATCTTTAGTTGCAGGTGTCCCCGAATGAAAGTTTCCCGAAATGACATTAACGTTTTTGATTTCTGTTTTTGTATCATCATCCACAGCCCGACTGTAACCATTTCTGAGCATATACCTCTTATCTCGTGCCCATCTCCACTCTTCTGTGCCAGCCTCATCCTGGTTCTACCCGCAATGGTAACAATGTCGTCAGCGCCGGTCGACCGACAGTTCATCTTCCAGTCCTTGGACGCTTGCCACTGCCTTACTCCACCTGTCATCACTGCGCCTTGCCAGGTGTGCTGCCCAACTCCATTTGAGTTCCCTAACTCGTTTTCCGATATCGAAAACCTTCGTACGTCTGCGAAATAATTCCGTTTTTGTATAGTAGTTATGTAATTAACATAATCATGAATTCTATAATTAACATTGTTAAAATTAACATTTTTTTTTCTACCCTTTTTCTTTCAACTTGCTCTAAAGCTAGATTTATACGGCGCGATTCAATTACCTGGGGCATACCATACCTTGAAGCGACAATAAAAGTTGCAGTAATTAAATTAAATTAAATAATCATTTATTTCAGGAAGTTATTCCCATATTAAGCACTACAAATTACATAGAACAAACACAACAAATACAACACAAATTACATATATAAAACATTACACATTAAAAACATAGCATTAAAAATAAATAAGTTAGTTGAAATAAAAAATAAAATAAAATAATAGTTATTTGTGGATTCCATTATATTTTATGCCATAGACAAGAAACTTGCATCGCGTAATCACGTCAGCCATAATATACCTACCATGGTAGCCCTTGGGTGGAGACCGTGAATCGGTTAACGTAAGGTAGGACGCCCTCAGGCTAGGTGGAGCGACGATCTTCGCAGGATGGCTGGTGGCGGCTGGATGAGAGTTGCCGAAAATCGAGTTGAATGGCGAGCAATAGGAGAGGCCTATGTCCAGCAATGGACTGCTATATGCTGATGATGATGATGGTAGCTCTCAACATAATGATGCTAACTATTATAATATATTGTTAACATTAAACAGTAGGTATCATCTGTAGGTACACTTGACTTAATCATCTCTAACAAAACAAGTAAATGTTGCAACCAGCACCCTTTCTATGTTGTGAAATAACTTGTATGAAGGGCAGTGGTACAAGCCCACAAATGGTTCAGTTTCAAAAAAGAATAGCAGGCAGAACAAGCGTTTTTTTTAACTAAAGTTCACATAAAACCATAATACATACTATCATAATATTTCTCTATGAAAATAAACATCACACAACATACTAAACCTTTCGATACGATCAACATCAAACATCCGAGCCAGAGTGCCGGAGGGAATTTAATAAAATACGGAATTTAAATTTATTTCATGTTGGCCGCGATTAAAGGCAAAATGAATCGGCTAGTAATTGTCATGCAAATTGGTAGTCACCCTGTTGTGAACGTTCGTTGTAGACGGCAGTCTGTCAGTGTCCTACGTAGTAATCGAGTTTGTGACTTTGAAATCGGTTTCTACTTAACAGTATCTTTGTAGAAAATGTACAGTAATAGCAGTGTTTTTTTTGTTTATAACCGGCGAAAAATTTCAACGAAAAGGTTATCGATGCCTCTGCCACCCTGTAGTTAATGTTTGTACAGACGCCAGCAGGTCAAGCTACCCGAAACTGTCAAATTTTCCCAATCAACCTTGAACCTTAATGCTTTAACGATAAAGTTGAAAATCTATTAAAGAAAATTGACAGATTGTAGTAGCTTGATGTGCTGGCGTTTGTACATTTGTTATGATGGAAAATAAGACAGTATTTTTTTTAAAATTAGAAACGCACGCCTTTTACGCGGTCTATTTCGTTCTGTAACGTTTTATTTTCTTGTTGCTAATAGTTTGAGGGGTATCGATATTACCCCTCAAATTCTCCGAGACTTCTCCGTGCCTCAGAAAGCACGTTAAGCTGTTGGTCCCGGCTGTCATTTCTAGATCTTTGAAAGTCGTTACGGGTAATCAGAAACCCAAAAGTAAAAAAAAACCAGTCTTACCAAGGGGTATCGTGTTACCCAGTAACTGTGTTGTGGACGTCAGATAGGCAGTCAGTCCATGTAAAATACTAGTATTCAGCTGCATCCGGTTAGACTGGAAGCCGACCCGAGCATAGTTGGGAAAAGGGTAGGCAGATTACTGGCTAGTGGTTTGAGATTAAGAACATATAAAAATAGATAGATCACAATCCATTTGAACAATGGCAAAAAATATGATGCTAACATAAAGCAAGTCAGTTAAGTTCATTCAAGTTGGTCAGATCAACTTGGTTTGTTGTAACTTTATATATTCTCAAAAGATTCTCCAACCTCAGCCCACGGCCACGACCGTGACTTGCACAAAAACGGTAATTTTTCATATCTTTTTATGAAAATGTGCGGGTGCGAAATGTAGTACTCGCACATTTTCATAAAAAGACGTAGAAGCAATCAAAACATGAAGGCTTAATTTAAGGAGGGGAGAGATCGACGCTTCTCAGCCGAAGTGAGGAAATAGCTGATTGAATTTCCAAATACGAAGCTTGTGACGTCATTCATTGATTGGAAGTACATTGTTGAACACCGTGCTCATAAACTCTTGTTCCCTTCCCTGTCTCCTCCCCTTTGATTCATAAGATCCATAATTTAAAAGCTGCTCTGTCTGCTTATCTATTACCTTTTCATGCTTAACTGCTGAACGAATGTCGATGAAATTAGACACACAGGTAGACCACGACCTAGGTTAGGACGTAGGATTTTTTTTATACCGCTAGTTGTAGAAAAACTTCCGACCTCCACGCAGGCGAAATCATGGGCAAAAGCTAGTATAATTAAAATCTCTTTGCAAATTTTCCGTTGTAAAATAATAAAATGTTTTGTAATAACGTTATCAAAACTCCTCACTTGAATAGACCTTTCGGTAGCGGAAGGGGATAAAATTGTTGAAGGAGCTTTAAAAAAATGTGTTAGGTCGATCAACGATATCAATCAATGCAAATCGGATGCGCTCGACCGACGACGGCGGCCGATAGAAAATAATAGTAATTCTCTTTGTACCGAGCGACGTTGGTCAAGTAAGTGTGTGACCCCCTAAGTACACACGAGCACTCGCGTCATACTATAATACACGAGCGGCACGTTGTCGACGGCAGCTGTCGCCTCTGCCGTTGACGCGTGTCGCTCGTGTGTATGCAGCCTAAGGCAACTAATTATTTAAAAAATATATGCACGGTGATGCCTGCAGATATACTTTTATGTGATTTTATAATATTCATTCTACTTACTGGTTGTTGAATATGTACAATATTATATTCTAAGTAAGTACCTACTGTTTATTTAACATTATTATTTGCTTAATATGTATTGCATAATTCTGACTTGGTTTCCATATGTTGTTTTCGGGTAACCACTGAAAATCTGCTGTGTCCGAAAAGCATCATGCTGAGAGGAAGCCTCTTGTCAAAGTCACGACGTGCAGCCGCCGACTATTTCTGAAATAATACGAGGAGAGGCGCTAACATGAAGCTGCATCCACCTCTGTATTAGGGACAGGTCCCACCGCTCGGACAACACCCTCAGGAGACTGTTCGAGCTGCTTTGTAGGCGGCATACCAAATAGTGAAGCGTTGTGTTTCCTTATGATCGTGAAAAAATCATCCGTCCGCGCCTCAGCAAACATAGTCGAAGCACTACAAAACCGCGGAAGCCCTAACAGTATCCTGAAAGAATTGTTGTACGGCACGCGCAGTGCGCTGTACGCCCGCTGCGTAAAGTTGGTCCACAGATTGCACGTGTAAAACGACTGACAATATGCCTTAAATAATGTCACCATTATTCTTTCAATGCTTATTTTAGGTACTAAGTATCTTTTGCTCGAGTTAAATTATCTTTTTACATTCACGTGGTTCTGTGGATTTTTTTTTTTTCTTATTTTCTAATTGTACTTTTACTTTATAGTGTCCAGCCTTCAGTAGTCTACTGCTGGACATAGACATCTACAATTGGACGCCATTCAGCTCGATTCTCGGCAACTCTTATTCAGCTGCTACTAGCCACCCTGTGAAGATCGTCACTCCACCTGCGGGCGTCCTACCATACGTTAGTCAATTCGCGGTCACGCGGTTACTCAAGAACATGTCTACCCTAACGATCGTCAGTTCTACGGCTAATATCACCGGCCTATTGCTACTTCAACTTACTTTAATATAACCTGATTACCTAGTATGTTCCCCCCACGAGTTTCCACGGATCTTGCATACAGTACATACACCCGAGTATGTTATCAAAGAACATTATTACTATGTTACAATACCCAGTAACATAGTAATAATGTTCTTTGATAACATACTCTGACTTTTGTTTCGTGGAACAAAATACAGTTTATGAACTTACGTTCAATAGAATGCGAAACTCTCGTACGACTAGAAGTTTCCAGAATATTTTAATAAACAAACATGATCCTTTTGATCTCATGATATTTCATGAGAGCTTATTGAGAATTCCATCCAATATCACGAGATTAATTTTGTTTTAAGTCTTAGAAATGTGCTTTTTACATTACTTATATATTTTGTAGATAATATTTTCTACGTACTTAAAATATGAGCAAATGTCTATGAACGTATATGGGTAGGTACAAGTAAACATTTATCATTTTAAGGGTAAAGAATCATAGTCCATCAAAAAATTCGTCCGCATAGCTGTCAGCGGGAAAAGTGCCCAGAAGGCTGGCAGCATTGTCACGTTGTATGGTCACATGAAGAGTCATAAGTCATTTATTCATTTGTTGAACATAGGTACAATCATGGTACAGTTATAATAAAGAGTACGCTATGTTATGCTAGAGGGTGTACAAATGTTTGTGATAAAGTAATCAAGCATTAAGTCTCGACAATAAAATAAAAATAAACCTGGACAAGAAAAAAACAATCGTCGCCGACCAACCGCTTGGCGATGTCTCGAAAAACCAAGTGGGCACTCGGACACCAAGGCCCTAGTGTTTTAACCCCAAACGGCTGGGACGTATAACTCCCAATAATGTTGAAATATTTTCGGTAGATACATTTTATGATAATTTCTCCTCTACTGATTAAAAAAGTTTTAGTACGGTTTATAAAAGAGTTTGAATAATGATTTTATCATGTTCAACGACGAACGAGACGCGATTTAGCTACGTGTTTTAAATAATGTTTGTTTTTTCTACTAAATTATGAACACACGTACGAAAATCGAGCGCCGCACGTCTGACCTACACCAGGGTTGGCAAAAAACTGATTATATTTCATTCGTTTATTTTTCACTTTTGCATTGATTTTTATGGTTTTATAGAGCACAACGATTCCTAGTAACCCCGTATAGGCAGGTTGTATAATTAAATTGTTTGAATAGTTATTCAATTAGTTATTTTGAAATGTGGGTGGAAACGCCGGGACGAAAGATGTATCATAACCTGATGATGTTCTTCAGAAAGGTGCTTAGTACTAGCAATCGATGTACGTGTATGACGATGTCTTGTATCAACGTAAAAGAAGCAAAAGGTTTATGTAAGGATCGTAAAAGATGGCATTCTGCCTACCCTCGTGGGATAAAGGCGTGAGATTATCTATGTATGTTCCTACCTATGTAAGATTGTCATTGCGCCCATTTTGCATGCTGATATTGTTTATTATTCATATACCGTTGACCTACTTAAGTTCAGGTACTTCATATGATTAATAATAGTGATAGTTAATTATTTTCTTTCGCTTCTAATGATTTTGATTAAAACCATACTAATAAATAAAAGAACATAACAGTCAACCCTGGACCTACACCTTCAAATATAAATTAATGAACGAATCACACCAAGAAGAATCCGATTACATTTGACCTTGATGTACCAAAATGAGTTTGTTTACGAATCTTTTATACAGGATGCTGCCATCCTGTATAAAAGATACCTGCCCCTACCTGTGACCTTGGATTCAGTACATGATTCTGGACGCCCCTGCGTTGTTTATCGTCGGTTATTAAAAATAATCTGTTGTTTCCTAGCAATACCTACGCGGTCAATTTATGTATGGAATAGTTATTTTTTTTTATAAATTTCAACGCAGGGGCGTCCGGAATCAAATTCAATTTTATTTATTTGTCATCAATCATGAACTGAATTCATTGTAACAGGTTACGTAACTTAAATGATTAAAGATTGGAGTATCATTCCAAAACTCATCTTTTTATGTATTTAATTCCAGGAAGGAAGGAAATGGTTTTTTGAGCAACCCATCTGCCATACTGATGTCATATGCACAACAACACAAAACATACTGATAACACGCAGGAGGAAAAAAATACAGACGATTAAAAATTAAATAATAATTAAATTCTCTTATCTTATTTATATACAACATTATAAATTAAAGTCGCTTTTCGTGGCTGACTGACGACCATAAGAAAGTGGCTGGGACTGGATGCGAAAGGCGGAGGACAGGGTGTTGTGGAGCACCCTGGGAGAGGCCTATGTTCAGGAGTGTACTGCGATAGGCTGAGTTGATTTTCGTGACGAGCTGTGTGACCGCATTGCGGATTTCACCATCACTTTGACTCTTGGAGCATTTACTCTGGAAGGTTTATGCGTACAATACAATATTAAACTTACATTTACTAAAGATATCAGGATGTTTTGTCAACTCGTAAAAATCGTGCGAATAAGGAGCGAGTCGCTAGTTATGTGCTAAGGTAGCCCGCGGAATTCAAATTATCTTGTGTTTTTTGCAATTTACAGGTCAGGCAAGTCAAGGCAGGGCAGGCAATCAGGTAATAATGTAGATCAAAATAAGATTCGCGATTGTAACACATACATCTGTAGACGCCAACACGTCAAGCTACCCGAATCTGTCAAATTTTCTCAATCAACCTTGATTTAGCGATAAAGTTGAAAATCTATTAAAGACAGATTGTACTAGCTTGAGGTGCTGGCGTCTGCACATGTATGGTGTAAGGCTATCCTGCGCCGTAACACATATTTACAGAATTATAATAATTAAAATCATCAATAAATTACGGGCTAAATAGCCTGTAATTACTTGATGATTTTTCAGGATCTGACTTAATTTATTAAGACACTTTCGCCTTACTAAATTAAGTCAGATCGTCAATCGTCGGAACTGCGTTCTTGACATCTGTCACTGCGATAATAATTAATTCTAGTAGCTAATAACGAGCAAATTCGCAAAACATGTATTCGTTTGTATGAAACTGGCAGGTGTTCGCAGGCAACGCATTCACTTGTCGGCCGCACGAGTGAAGGAAACGGCCATTTCTATAATTTACAAAATGTATTATTGTTTAACCTTTTTATTCCGCGATTTTACCGATAATTAATCAAAAATTTGATTATATTTGATTCCCAATTTTAGTATCAGTCAATACTATGCAGCCTACATAGTGGGCGAGCTTGCTAGCATTGCCAACAGCTCCATTGAACACACACTGTTGATGTAACGAACCGGTAGGTATTTACTTCCACTAATCCATCCACCTACAGTGGTTCTTAAATTTCTAAACTATTAGCTACTAATTCACATGCCAAAGATACCTCGCTGAGATACCTCGCGATCGCGGCTTAGCTCGCTACCTCGATGTCACCTCCATGTAAAACACATGCATGCTTATAGACACACGCGCACACTAACTACTAACAGACACACCATGCGGAGCTGCGGCGCTCCGTTTTGTTTTTGGGAATGGCATCTCGCTGTTCAACCTTGAGGTTGTCGTCTGCTTAACCGGGTTTTGCAGGGCTCCGTCGACTACATCTTATTATTATTGCTTGGACGTGGAAACAAATTTAGACCCACCACGTAATCTTCCCCACCGTAAAAACTCCAACTATCCTACCATTTTCGAAAAGAACTTAGGCGGTTCATTTTCTCGGCACCCATGGTTTTGCACACGTTGGCATTTAAAAAATACAGCAAAAAGGGTCGATTCTACCCAAAATATAGCTGCTATAAAAAAGCGCCGGGTGCTAAACTACAGTTGTTTTATCATGTTTAGTTACCATATCCATAATTTCTGCAGAATTTCGCAAACCAATTTAATTTGGCAGACATAAGAAACTATTTATTTGTGACATAATATAGGTATTTACATTATACAATATGTAACAAAAACCCTGTCCGATCCAATAAAGGCGTATTCCTCGGTCAACATACGTACTAGAAAAAATTGTTATAAAAATGTAACTCATAAAAACCGAAAGTTATTGATTTTTAATTTTTATAATCCATGCGAAATTTAACACTGAATATGGCAAAATTTCATAAGTTGACAGCACTCCACCCGCCGGCAAAATCTTTTTATTTTTACCTATTTTTATTTCAAAAAACACCGCCCTACACTACCGCGTTGTAGACTAGTCGCCGACTCCTTTGATGTCGCCGCCTAGTTACCTACCGGCGCGCTACTTGTTGCTAGTCTTTCGTGGAGATAGCTTTCGATCGGACGTCCGTACGTCTCAAGCGTATAAGCGTATTCTAATCAGGAATATTTTAATATGTTGATGTGCTTAGGCAAGACCGACTGCAATTATGCAGCTGCGCGTAGAACGTACGAGGTGCGTTTCGCTAATAGACCAGGTGTGACAGTACCGTCGCGCCGGAGCGTGCGTTCCAACGCCTGCATAACCGTGTATACACCACAGGCAGTGTTCATAGGCACGAGTCGCAGGCCACTGATGCTGGAAGACCACGAGAGCGCAACGTGGAAATTGAGAAACAAGTGCTGAATATGTTTGCCGCGGACCCCACGCAAAGCACACGCTCTGTTGCGCGACGATTAGAGACAAACCACATGCGGGTTTGGAGAGTGCTGAAGGGAGATGGTCAGCACTCTTATCACTACCGGCGGGTTCAATCCCTTCTTCCCACTGATTACGAACCAAGAATGGGATTTTGTAATTGAGTCTTAGGAAAAGTCGAAGAAGATGAAGGTTTTTTGAATCGTGTGCTTTTCTCCGATGAATGCTAGTTTGAGAGAACTGGTGTGTTCAACTGCTACAACGAACACGTGTGGGCGCTCGAAAACCCGCACGCTATGAAACCAAGTCATTTCCAACATCGTTGGCGTGTTAACGTGTGGGCTGGTATCCTCGGCGACCAAATTATTGGTCCATATTTTTTAATTCCACCATGAATGGTCCCAACTACCTGTCTTTCTTGAGCGAAGAGCTAAGTGAAGAGTTGGATGATTTAGACCTCAATTTCCATCGCTCAATGTGATTCCAACATGACGGCGCGCCACCACATTTCTCGCGTGCGGTGCGCGAGTATTTAGATACTCAGTTCCCAAGGCAATGGATTGGTCGTGGGGACGCCTCTGGATTTTTATTTATGGGGTCATGTTAAACAAATAGTTTACAAAAGAGAGTCCGATTCGGAAATCGAAGTCAGAAATCGGATTGTGGCAGCTTTCGATTCACTTAAATCGGACACAAGCGCGCTGCAAGGAGTACGTGCAAATTTAGCAAAAAGGTGTCGAATGTGTATTAGTGTTGGAGGTGGACATGTGGAGCCCGATCGCCGAAGTATGCAACAACAACAAGTGAACGTTTTAATAAACTAACACCTGCAGTCGGTAAGTACATTGCCAAAAGCACCACATTTAAAAAAAGGGCTTATCAGGGCTACATTTAATTCAATTAATTGTTTCTTGATAAACAGAATTAGGTCTAAAACACAAAATACAGATAGTATCTGAAGTCCGGATATGCCTACAAAACAATATCAGCTGATACCTACGCGCACCGCGCGTAGCGTAGGTATAAGTATGTTTGGCGGCACGCGACAAAGCGCGGTTCATGACACGGGCGGCTTCTTTGACACAAAACTGTAGGTAGTAACACGTGAACTTTGTCGAGCGATCAGTGTTGCCTTTGGTCAGTTTTTATTTTTTATTTTAATTTAATGATATTCACTGGGGAAAAATAATAATCTCAAATCCATTAAATGATTACGTATATGTGTACGCAGTACGATGCCGAATAATACTCTTAAGGATCGGACAGGGTTTTTGTTACATATTGTATAAGCTAACATTTAAAATAATGATATGTACATGTGAAAAAATAAGCAAAATAATCAAAGAATTCATCCGCATCGCTGTCAACAGGAACACTGCCCAAAAGGCTGGCAGCATTGCCACGTTGTAATTTGATCCTGTAATTTGACCTCTCATTCATTCATTCGTAGTAAGTTACATTTGTTAATTTCAGCCGCCCAAGGCTGAGATAAATAGACGTTTAAACTCAATTGACTACAAAATGAACCCGTGGCCTATGGCCCCCGCGAGCTTGTAAGTTGGGGTCAATACCACTTAGCCATGCAAGGTGTTGAATGGGACGTACCTGGTAAGTCTTCCTTTAAGCTACACTTTCGCTTTACTTATCAGGATCGTCGCATTCAGCTTTTTATTTATTGTACCCGCGACTTCGGCCAGTCTATCCGTTTCGGAGATTAGCCGGAACAAGCAGATATATAGACAGACAGACAAAAAAATTAAAAATAGTTTCTGTTTTCTGACTTTTACGCGGACAAAGTCGCGATCAAAGGCTACATAAAAATTAATGATTTCTTTCTCATAACTTCTGATGAAGCTATACAAAAAAAAAATATATGATTTCTTTCTCATAGGTTCTGAAGAAGAGGATCCACCTACACGAAGCGGAACAAAAAGAAAACAATCTGAGCAAGATTTCGTTTTTCATACTACTCCCTGCTTCCATATTTATATCGTATTACCCAGTAACTGGGTTGTGGAGGTCAGATAGGCAGTCGCTTCATGTAAAATACTGGTATTCAGCTGTATCCGGTTAGACTGGAAGCCGACTTCACCATAATTGGGAAAAGGCTAGACAGATGATGACTCCATACTTCCATAGTTGCAAAAGTGTTCACATATAATTATATGCCTCATCTACACATGTGTATCGCAACATGGTGTCGGCACAAGATACTGGTACAATTTGTAAATACCAAATTATTTTAAGATGTAAAATTTATTTAGATATAGATACCTACTGTTCAATTAACAGACACAATTCAGCCGCGAACTCGTGATACATGTATTGCGAGTTATGCCCCAGTGCAGCTGACGTATTTAATCAAAGACAGGTTATTAACCTGCAAAAGTAAAAAAAAAAAACAGGGCGAGCGCTCGCGACTGTAGACTATCTCCCAACTCAGTCAACGGCTGACGCCGTGGGGACGACACGTCTGTGTTGAATTTATTAGTGTACTAAATATTTGCGCCGTCAGAATAAATTATCATCGTTTTTCAAAAGCGAAACTATGGCTACCTACGGTAAGATATTGTTTACTTGACTATTTATAGACACAATGATATCTCTAAGTTTTGTTTCCTGGACTATTTGTAGACACAATCTAGTCCTATTTTCTATATGCACATCACTTTGAAGAAACACTGGCTACTAAGATACAGGTACATAAACCTAGTTTAGAAGTCAGGGTTTTCACTCTGGAACCCTTACTTAAGCCATTTTTAGACCAACATAATGTAAATGCATTTATTGAGAAATAAAGATTTATTGTTATTATATTTCAATGATAATATGTTTGATGTTGATGTTATTCAAAGTTATGTTTATTAATGATAAAGTACCTACAATATTCATAAATATTTATAACATAGCTCTTTGTAGTAAGTATTCCTTTTTTAGTTGGATTTAATTCTAAGGATTTCATTTCAGAATTAGTTAGATTTTGAAACACAATTAAATTAAATTAAAAAATTGGTATAAATAAAACCCTAAAGGATGTCGATGTTACATACTGTTCCCAAGTCGTTCTAAGAATATTATAAATAAATTATTTCTTTCCAACTAGCTGCGCCTCGCGGTTTTATTCGCATAATTTTCGATCCCGTGGGAAAATCGGGATAAAAGGTATCCTATGGGTTAATCCTAGCTATAAACTATCTGTGTACCAAATTTCATCCAAATCCGTTCAGTAGTTTTTGCGTGAAAGAGTAACAAACAAACATCCATCCTTCCATCTATCCATACATCCATCCATCTGTAGCTGCAATACATGAACTTACATCCGTTCGCCGCCGCTGTGCGCGGGAATAGTTTCGGCGACCTGCGCGCCACTGCACGGATTTCTGTAGGAACTATATCTCATACGAATATTCCAACTGCGTTCCTATTGGTTGATTTAATGTTTTAAGTAGGCCACTATTTGTGCACCTAAGTTTAGAATAAGACATGTAACATTTTTGTAAAGCACACGCCACACTTCCTCGTTTACTTTTTAATATACTTTCGTCGTGTATCTGGAGTATTATTGCCTCGCACTACCTAAGCGATTACGATTGTGTGAACGTGATTACGACGCAATATTAAGAAGATACCTCCAGATCCTCAAATCAAGTTCTCATCATGGCCAACAGTGAACAAGAACTCTCCGGTGTGTCGACGTCGATGCGCATCCCCGAGCAAACACAGCCACTCGGTGCAGTCGCTGCAGTTATCTCCGTTCCCGCAACCCCGCATGCATCTACATCGATTGAGGAGAAGATCAACTCGCTCACGAGAGAAATCGCAGAACTGAAAGCACGTCAATCGAATCATCATCAGCATCGACGCAGACCATTCGACAGACGGCTGTCAAGATCGCGTTCATCAAGCAGGACCAATCGCAATCGCGCACATAACGACCAATCAGCGATCTGTTTTTATCATCGCAAGTTCGGCATAGAGGCGCGACAATGTAGGCGTCCTTGCAGTTTCGAAGAACCTGCAAACTCGGGAAACTAACGCCTGCGTTTGCTGAGGCGGCAACCGACGCAAACAACACTTCTTACCGCCTATTTATAACAGACAAAACTCGTGTCTATTGTTTTTGATTGATACTGGTGCCAACGATTCCGTGATACCGAGAAGAAAAGGCGATAAAGCTAAACCAACAGATTTTTGCTTGCAGCGAACATGACGGTCATTCCAACGTACGGAGAGAAAACATTACAATTGGATCTCAACCTACGAAGACCATACACCTGGAGAAATTCATCATCGCTGCAGTCAGCAAACCTATCATCGGTGCCGACTTCCTGAAACGTCATCAACTTCTTGTCGACATAGCCGGCCGAAGTCTCGTCGACAAAGTTACTAACCTGACCGTCAAGGCACCAGTCACCTATTCCGCCGAACCTACAGTTCGTAGTATCGACGTTGATCAGCCATATCACCAGCTAATCAACAAGTTTCCTAACATCCTGCGACCGTCATGCATGAAGGATACTCCAAAACACCGGGTAGAACACCATTTTGAAACTACCGGTCCACCAGTATACAGCAAGAGCAGACCACTTCCACCACATTGGTACCTGTCCGTGAAGAAGGAATTCGAGTCAATGATGCAGCAAGGAATTTGCCGACCAAGTAAAAGTCCTTGGTCCAGTCCACTACATGTCGTTCCCAAGAAAAACGGCGACATTCGCGTCTGTGGTGACTACCGAAGACTCAATGACGTCACCAAACCCGACCGCTATCCAGTTCCATGTCTCAAAGATTTTACCTACATACTTCACGGCAAGAAAATATTCACTACCCTCGACCTAAATCGTGCTTACCAACAACTGCCTGTATACGAACCGGACATCGAGAAGACTGCCATCACAACACCCTTCTGCTTATTTGAGTTTCCACGAATGTGTCCAGGTCTTAAAAATGCTGGACAGACATTCCAATGATTCATACATGAAGTACTCATCGGGTTAGGTGTGATGTTTGGTTCGATTCCCAACAGGAAGCTTGTAGATGTCTGGTATTAGGGTGGCGGGTAGGGCGAATTCTAAATCGCCCTACAGTCTCCGGACAAATTACGAAAAATGACAATCCGAGACGCAGGCAGAATCTTTTATAACAAAAGAAGTGAAGAAAAGTTAAAATACATACCGAATCTTAACGCTTCGCCTTGGGGCGGGGCGCCCTGCGGACTCGTCGTCCGCGTACCGGCCCATAGTGCTGCTAGACGAGGTGGGTAAGCTGTTTGAGCGAATAATCGCAGCCCGCCTCGTCGGCCACTTGTGCAGAGAGGGGCCGGAGCTGGACGACAGTCAGTTCAGGTTTCGGCATGGGCGCTCCACCGTACACGCTGTGTCGCGAGTGAGAGTTCTGGCGGAGGAAGCGGTGTCCTTGGACATCTCCAACGCCTTTAACACCCTGCCCTGGAGTTGTATTCGGGAGGCACTGCGGTATCATCGAGTGCCTCCCTACCTCCGCCACATCGTTGGGGCTTATCTGTCGGAGAGGTGTGTCACCTACATGGGACGCGATGGTGGAAACCAGCGCCGCATGTCGTGCGGCGGTCCCCAGGGCTCGGTCCTAGGACCGCTCCTGTGGAACGTCGGGTACGACTAGGTGCTAAGGGGCGAGCTCAGACCGGGGGTAGACCTGACGTGTTATGCGGATGACACGCTGGTCACTGCCCGGGGGAACTCGCACAGGGAGGCAGCGTTGCTGGCGACGGCTGCGGTCTCACAGGTGGTGGGCCGCATACGTCGCCTAGGCCTGGAGGTGGCCATGGTGTTTCATGGCCCCCGGCGGGCGCCGCCGCCCGGTTCACACATCGTGGTCGGGGGGGCTCGGATCGCTGTCGAGTCTACCATGAAGTACCTGGGATTGGTGCTCGACAGCCGGTGGGACTTTGGCCCCCACTTCCGGCGGCTGGCGCCCAAGTTGTTGGGCGCGGCTGGGGCGCTCTCAACGCTGCTTCCCAATCTGGGGGGCCCGTACGTGGGGGTCGTGCGATCGATGGCCCTGTATGGGGCCCCGGTGTGGGCCTCTGACCTGACGGCCGGCAGTATCGCGATTCTGCGGAACCCGCAGAGAGCGATATTGATATTTTGTTGACACGGTAAAATTTTCAAGTATGACAAAGTAAACACAACCTTATTAAAAATGTAACATTGCACATGAACACATTGAACATGGTTGCAAAAATGTCTTACGATGATACAAAAGTATCGCATTTCTGTCGAATATAACCATAATTTATAGTAGATAAATTATTTACTATTTGTTTAAGGAATTTTAATAAATACTTATGTATAAGCACTTGAGTGAGATACCTGAGATACAGGTTTATTCCTAGTTCAGGTAGAATCCAAATAAACAATTTCAATTTCAATAAACAATTTCAATTGTACTTGACATTATGTATAGTAGAGTCTTAAGTCAGGCTTCCCAAGACCAAAATATTGTTGGCAATAATACGACTTTTGGTACTTTCAACTGCCTGGGGACTTTCGTTGTAATAGTAAAAAGTGCTCAAGGTGTTACTTGCTATAACAAAAAATAATACTTTTTTTTTGGCCGTACTTTAATATTTGGGTATAAAATGAACACTTGAATGATGTCCTTTGTATGTTTTACTTATAGATTCTCAAGAAGAAGCGTTTCGATTTCTTGAAAGCATGATGCATGAGCATGAAAGTGACAGTGATCAGTCGAAGGACACAAAGGAACAAGGTAACTATTGTGATAAGTTATCGATATTTATTACTATATATTATTAATGACTAAATAAAAAAAAAAATGTTATTAAAAATTGTGAAGGTGTGGTAAAAATATGGCTGACGGGAGAGGCAAGGAACTCTGAGGTTAATTATTTGACAGTATTTGTAATTGGTAGAAAATTTAAGTTTGAAATAAGGAAGATATATACGTATATGGCGGTATATGGAGTATTATCTTAATCATCAGACCTATTAGACAGAGGTAGGCCTTTGTCTAATGTCTAATCTCCCTTGTCAACAGTCAAGCTATTATTCTTTTTGTTTTTCAGATGATGCCAAAGAAGTAGAAACAATAACTTCGAATAAAATAAGAATAAAACCAATTAAACTATCTTCGCAAAAAACCAATCGCGCATCTAAACGGAAACAATCTGATCAGGAAAATGTTCTTAATAATAATAAAATAAAATAAAAAAAACAGAAAAAGAAATACAGTTAATATTATTAGAAGCGAATGAACTTATCTACCACCAGTACACGGCTAATGTACCTAACGAAGAAACTGGGTCTTCCTCAACGTCAAATAATTTACATAATATTCAAATACCAGACACAATTCAGATACTTCCAAATGAAACAGAAAATGTTACAGAAGAAACGCCAGTGAAGAAAAAAAATGCTGAAAAAATAACGGCACGACCTAGAAGGCAATCCACTCGAAAAGTTCTTTCGCAAGGTTATTTGGAATTTTCAGACGAAGAATTTGATAGGTCTGATGATTCGGATTACGTTCCAGGTACCGTACCAGCTGGAATACCTGATCAAGATAGAGATAGAGCAGCTGATCAAGATATAAACATGAACTTGTTAAATGACCAAGTTTATTCTCACTGTTATAACTTTTATGTCGAATTAAATGAATCATACCAAAACACTATGTCAATTCTGGATAATGCTGTAGATTATTTACAAAGAATAATTTCTACACATAAAGATAATGTTGCTGCAAAAGCAATACAATCACCGTTACCAACAAATCAGCAACCCGATTACCCGATGCTATAAATCAAAATATGTTTTCCCATCCACAGCCACTGTTACAGGAACGAACAAGTTGTGGAACAAGCAGTGATGAAGACACTAAATGGACTGTAAGATATCCTGAGCCAGGACCAGGAATTATAGAACTCTTGCCACACTCAGATGTATATGTTTCTGAAAAAGGTCTTAATTACTGCAAATCTACATACAGCAAAACTACCAAATTTACAAGAGCCTTGCTAGGAGAGGTTTTTACAGATGAAGCTTTAAAAAGTGATCATTCACTGGTAAGCCACGAAAACATGTTAAAATTGTTAAGCCTCCCCTGGATTTAAAGGCAAGAGAAATATTTGTAGAATATGTTTTACGATATTCTCGTGAAATGGGTTGGAAGAAAACAGATATTGATGTAATTATGACTTGTATCAGAAGCACACTTACGTCGTTAAATCGGATTGGATAAGGATTAAACAGTTGATGTTAAAAAGTGCTGTGTTTAAAGTTGGGAAAAGACTAGGCAGTTGGCCTAGCCTTTTCCTAACTTGGTTGGAGTAGCCTTCCAATCCAACTTGATGCAGAAGATCAGTATAATTTTTCATGGAACGATTGCCTTTCTTCACATCCCGGTTATTAGGTAACACGTTACCCTTTGGTAAGACTGGTTGTCAAACTTTCGGGCTTCTGGCTACCCGTAATGATTGTCAAAGATCTACGTCTGACAAGTGAGGCCGACTGCGGCACGAAAGGATTTCATGGAAAGTCACTTACCCACGTACTTTCTGCGCCAAGCGTAGCTTCACCTATCCAAGGTCAAGGTTTCACCCTTTCCCTGCCGTCACCGTAATATTCCGTGCCCGTGGCGCTAACCCCCGTAATATTACGTTCTATTTTTTCGATGTCCAATTCTTGACTACATGAAAAAAATATGAAGAAATTTGATATTATTTATAATACTTCGAGATGTGTATTTTGCAACAATCAAACTTTAAATCTCAGGCTCATCATTCTGATACATTAAAATGAAATCTAAATGCAGTAATCAACTGAGGTGCTTTTACAGCTCTGACACACTGCGCCGAACATGTAATTTTACGCGGGCTAGTAATGCGCGAGTAAAAACTAAATAATAAAAAAAACAATGGTTTTAAATGATTAATTATTTTGTTGATCCATGTCTAGACTATATAAATTTAAACTTTAATGTGTTTGTTAAACTTATCATTTGAATAATGGACAACAATTGAAGAGAATCTGTAGAAAATTACGAAATGAAAAAAGATATAATCTTGATGTCGATATTATTTTGGGGCGTCACTAATGCAGTTACCGCCTGACGGTCACTGGCCGCCATCACAGTGATTTTCCGTGCGGCGCAAGCGACAACGACGCCATATTTGTTGGTAAACATCAATACCCGCAGCGCCGTCCCCATGATAAGACATTCATTTCGAATGCCTAGTGCTGAGAAACATTATGTTGGATGACGATAAAATCACGAGAAAGTGAATATGATCTTACGGCTCTTGTTAACTTGTCTGATGACAATTTTTTTAACCAAAGACCGAAAGAATAAGAAGTAATGAATATTTCGCTTCTTTAATAGCATTCGAAATGGAGACTGTTCGACCAGATATGCGATCGGTATTATATATGAAAACTATTAATCAAATATCTCACGCCCGTGGAGATTCAACAGAAGAAGTTCAAGAAGAAATGTATGAAAAATGAAGAAGAAATGTATGTATGAAATGTATGTATGTAAAATAAAAAATAAAATAAATAAATAAATAAGAAATCCGACCGTGTTCATCTCTAGAATATTGAATTAATAAATTATTGCTGATTAGATTATGAGTGAGAAATTGATTTGTGTGTTAATCATAATTACCTATTATTAAAGATTGCTTGTGAATAAAATATATTATGAGTGTTTTATTTTGCATCAATCTATATACCTACGGTCTACTGGCACGGCTCTCCCCTAAGGTTTAAAACAGATTCGTACGATGTCGCAAGCAATAGCTAGTACTTATATAATATCGATAACAATTTTTCAGATTTCCCAACACTGCTCGAAATTATACCTAAACACGTCTGGCCCTGGGGGTACGATTACTGTGGCAAAATCTGGCAGGGAAAGGGTTACAAATTAAACGATCTTCCTCAGTATTTTTCGTCCAACTTGTATTTTAAATTTGGGTATCCATGTCACCATGTATACCTAATGTGGTTTGTTTATAAGGTTCTTTTATAAGTAGTTTCTAGGATACCCAGCGGCCAGCGGTACCCGATTACTAAGCCAAAATGCCGGTACTTCCGCCAGCCCAGCTGCCCAACGAGAGCCTCCTCAGGTGTTGGTCGAGCCTCTTGGCTATTAACCCATTGGCTGTCACGACTATCAGCACAACGATTGCTGAGTCCACATGCCACATGTCGACAACCTCGCGAGCCAAGTCAAGATACTAGATTTATTTATCTTTCTCGGCTTTCACGAGGTTCTCATCATGCGGGACGGTTATGTCAACAATCATTGCGCGCCGCTCTTATCGATCCACCACCACTATATCAGGCTGATTGACAACAATAGTCCTGTCAGTGATGATGGATCGATCCCAGTACAATGTGAAATTTCCATTTTCGAGAACTGGGTCGGGCACATACCTGTAGTACGACACCTCAAATTCCACAAGGCTGTATTTCAGAGCAAGTTCCTGATGGATTAGCCTGGCTACAAGGTTGTGTCTATACAAGTACTCTCCGTTAGGTAGACGAGAATACCCGGAGATAATATGCCTGATTGATTCTTCCGGCCGGTGGCATGCCCGACAGATGTCAACTGTGCCGTCTTTCACAATAAATCTCCGGTAATTGTTCATCATCATAACTTCGTCCATAATTGCACAGACAAAACCTTCGGTTTCTCCAAAGAGGTCACCGAAACGCAGCCAGGCTACGAACGTACAGACAGTACTGTACGCTAGTAGATCTACATCGGGTCCATGTAGGGCCCGGTAAAAGCGTCCGTGAAGCTCCTTACTTTGCCGTACTTACATGCGATCATGTCGTGTAGCGATAAGTAACTAACTTTAAATTAAGAAATTAAAGAAAGGGAGGTAGAAATCAATTAAAGATTTATTTACAAGGTAAGGATGGAGATGGAATGGCAGTGGAGGAGGGGTGTATGGGTGACGATGCGCGATAGGTGGGTTGAGGCTGAGGTGGAGTTGCAGATGGAGCTGAAAAGGTAGACCGACGCGAGGTAGGTGCCGGTGACAGGTGCAGGTGCAGGTGAGGGCAGGTGCAGGTGCGTGTGCGGCCCGGAGAATACCCGCAGCAGGAGTAGGACGCAGCACGGCAGCAGGAGGGAGTAGGCACGGCGGGGACGCTATCAGCCTACCAGGTGAGGCAGCCCTCGGATGAGGCGCGGCCCAGTAGATTCAGGAGGGTCTTCTGAGGCGGCACTCGGATGAGGCGCAGCCCAATAGGTACTTGAGGAGTGGCTGCAGAGACGCCACGGCGCCCTAATCTTCAACCTGACGCAGGTCCTCAACGGACACGGTTGTTTCGGGAGGTTCCTGTTCAGGATAAGGTGGGAGGAAACGCTAGGGTGTCACCACTGTGTCGATCGCCCGGAGGACACGGTGGACCATACGGTGGAGGTCTGCCCGGCTTGGGCGGAGCGCCGCCGCGTCCTCGTGGCGGCGATCGGCGGCGGCGATCTCTCGCGTCCGGCTCTGGTCCAGGCCATGGTACGGAGCGATAGTGCATAGGAAGCCGTCACCTCCTTCTGCGAAGCAGTAATACTCGCAAAGGAGGAGGCGGAGCGCGTGAGGGCGAGGCTATCTCTGCGCCCTCACGGCCTTAGTCGCCGCAGGAGACGCCCTGGACGTCGGGAGTCACCAGCTGACTCCCGGCCACCGTAGGCGCGGGCTTGTGGACGGCGAGCAATGGGCAGTTCGCCGCCCGGCAAGGACCAGGCCCGAGTCGCTTTCTTTCTTTCTTTCCACCAAAAAAAAAGCCCAATAGGTACAGGAGGGTCTTCAGAGTGCTCCGGCGAGGCGCGTCAGCAGTCCGACTGGTACTGGAGGCTTTCACGGAGGACGGAGGCATAGAGAGAGTCCGTCAGGTACCGGAGCCTTTTAGGAGAGGCACGCTTAGTGTTCCCGGGATAGGTGGCCATGGAGTATCAGGCCTATTTAATGTGTTCGCTTTAGAGGTGAAACGGGAACTCATCCTTGCATTACTTGGATGTATAATGTGAACTCGTAGAATAATACCATGTTGAAAATATGAATTTGAAATATGTTGGTGGCCATGATTAGTTTTGTAGAAGTATCAGTACCAATGTACATATAAGCAGCTAAAAAGTTACAGGCCGCTAAGAATCTAAAAGAAAAGTTGTCATGGCGACGTATTAAACGTCGTTGTCAGAGCTGTCATAATAATATATATACATATTAATAAAATACAATTAAATCTATAGTCATTTTGTATTAAAAGTATAGTGTTTATAGGAAAAATTATATCAATCAATGTGGGCGAAATTCCCAGGCCTCGGATGTCACTAAATCGTCGTAGTCTTATGTTAAAGTTGATGGCTGTGTCTGTGATTGTGGATAAAATGTGGCCTTGTGTCGTGAGGAATAGTCAGATCAGCGCCTAACGGTAACGGAATACTTGTTTGACCTGGAGGAATGAATGAAGATAACTGTGAGTATGTACAGGATGCCTAACGCTTCCGACATACCCAAATACTTATAGGTTTCGGATGCGCAGAGGGCTCTAAGGTTTGTGGAATCCGAGAGTTGGGTTGCCACGGATTCAACAATCTCCCCTCGCTTTACATGCGTGACCGCACATTTGTCCACACCAAATTCCATCCTGATGGCGCTACTGAAAGTTTCAGTTACTTTCAGTAGCTCCATCAGTTGCAAATTGTTGGGAGCAAAGAGTTTTAGGTCATCCATGTAGAGGAGGTGCGATATAACCTGACCGCCTCTCCTCAGCCGATAGCCTAGACCTGAATCCTCCAGCAGTGTGCTTAGAGGATTCCAGGCATATGCCTGTCTTGACTGGAAAGAATACAATGCCTTATTGCAACAGACAACGTCAAGATAAATTACCCACAAAAAACAACTTCCCGTATTATGAAAATATATCGCTTGTGCTGTTGTATAGCGGACACAACTAACATATATCCTGTCCATTAGGTAAACCGTTTTTTGACAGATGGAACTAGTGATTGCAGCAGCACACAATACATTGATTGATACACGGTATTATAATGTCTGTAAGAACCCATAAATAAGATAATTCAATAAGATATGGCAGTTTATACATTTATTTTACTACGCATTTTAAAGTTAACTTTTACGTAATCTGAAATAGTTCATTCTAAGACAGCTATCAAAACACGGTTAACCTAATGGATAGGGTATAATTCAATAAGCAGCGAAACTAAAGTCTAACTTACTTTTGCAGCATTGTTATTAAGCGAAATGTGGGAAACTTCGGGTTTAATAAGTATTCCTGTTTCTTTCACTATACCCCCTTAAACCTTTTTTCTCTAACAGACGTTGGAGAACCCCGCAAAAAACTGTAGTAGCGCAACTCCAAAAAGGGAGAATTGTTCAATGGCATGAAAAAGCAGTATATGAAAATAAACTTTTGATTTATTCACAAATTTTACTCTCGCCATGAAAACCTCGTAAATAAGTTCTCGCCTTGAGCTTTACTGGTATCTTTTTTACAGCAGGTTTTACAAGTTCTCAGATATTAAAGATTAATTTCATGTCTGGCTGTAATCTCGTTGCACAACTTTGTTGCAGCTCAGCTAGAATTTAGAGGTTTTCTCAAGGGATTTTACAGAAAATCGCTGCAGGTTTTCAGAATTTGTTTATACCTATTCTGCAAGAGTATTCACACAATTAAATATATTACATTTTGAAACTAAAATATAAAAAAAAAATATTAAAAATAGCAGCCCACCGGTATCGGGAAAAGGGTCCAAGCTACCGGCGGTCAGGGCTCCAGAGAGAGGAACCTCCTGAATTTGCGAGCCGTGTCCTGAAATACCGCTGCCTGACACACGCCCTTGATCCAGCTGCCCTACGAGATCCTCCTTAGGTTTTGGTCGAGGGTTTTTGTGTCCCACTGCATGGCAAACGCCCCCTACTCTTTGTCCACTTCTCTCTCACGGAACTTTTAGACTTAGTATTAAATTGCTATACAACAAAAAGCAATGTAGTTCGTGCTTTTTAAACAGAACCATGTTTTCAAAATACACAACAAAAGGAAAACGAAGGACTCCGAAATCCTATGCGAAACACGTGAAAATAAAAATAAAACTCGAAAAAAAATCAACTCAATTATTGAGCAGACGCGAGGTGTCACTAAAATGGGCCCGACGTGTTTTTATTTTGCTGCATCAACACATCTCAGGAATCCGCTGAGCTATTTTGTGTGACATCATTATTGAGAGATAGCGAAAATGCTATAGAGTTTTTTCTAACTTTTTGTTACGTACAACACCCTACGACAATGTGATGATTTGTAGCCGTTCCATACAACTGTCAAAGAATGACAGTTGTGATATTTTGAACTTATGGACAATTTAAATGAGTCATCACAACACAACATAAAACATCTTAGACCATAACTTAGTATACTCAACCCAGCACTATATTATTAAACTTTCAATTCTTCAGAGTACAGTTAAGTGCATCAAACATTCAAGCTTGATAATTAATTTCTCTGACTTTAGGTACATACTTTTGTTGTTAAGACTTTATTTTTATTATCGCTATCTGTGCATTATCGCCATAACCACTGAGGAAAGTCGTGGTCTTCCTATTCCTTCTTTGTTAAAGATTTTAATTAATTATTACAAGGTAAAAAAAAAACCGGATTCCAGCACGCGAAACTAGATTGAAATATTTTCCATTCTAATATAATATTTGATAAGGGAGTGTCGTATTCCATTAGCATTCTCGTATTTCCAATTTGGCGAAGTAGAAAGCACCTTTGAGGGCGTCTCAAGCTGCTCGATTGTATTTTTATTATAACTTTGGCCTTGCAAAATACAGATCTTTTAGGGAAATAATACCTTTGTTTATTTTACTTTATTTACTTCGTGTTTTTATTTGTCTGTAATAAAAAATCAATCTACCTAGCCTTTGCTTTTTGCCCAACTTCCAGTCTAACCGAATGCAGCCGAATACCAGTATTTTACATGGAGCGACTGTCTATCTGACCTCCACAACCCAGTTACTGGGTAACACGATACCCCTTGGTAAGACTGGTTGTCAGACTTTCGGGCTTCTGATGACCCGTAACGACTGTTAATGATCCAAGAATGACAACCGAAGAATGACATTTGTCTGTAACAATTGATAGGAAAAACGTCTCCCTAGGACAGTATGTTATAGGTCTAAGTGTCTATTTCGGGGTAAATTAATAAAAAGACGAAAGTATTTGTAACACAGTTTATTGAAAATAATAAACTTCTTTGGTTTGCCCATTAATTTACAGTCAAAAATATTTAATTTTTAGCGTTATTAACTAAACAGTACCCAATTTTACAATAAAACGTTGTTTTCGCACAACAATAAAAGCATTGTATTTAATCTATAGTTCACTTAATTATATCTACATAAGTAGTTTGGTATATTATACAGCCATAATATTTTATGCGAACGGTAACATGGAACTCTGATATCGGTATCTACGAAAACCCGCATCCGAAAGTGAGTTTGATACAATTTCCATATATAGCACTATTTCTACGAAGTTTTCAACATGGCGATCGTAGGGGAACCGCAGGAAACTTTTACAAAATCCAATTCTGTGGAACGTGCTCCCATAGTATCCATCGAAGTTGGTCCTTCGAATCGTTCCGTACATCATGTTTAAATTAAAATGTTGTATTCTAGAATTAACACGACTTTGTTGGCACTTTATATAATTTTATCATGTTGTTCCATAATCTTATATTCTATTTTATTTACAAGCATTTTCATATCAGCAAATTAAATTTCTTAAAAATATTGGGGTAAGTATAGGAATATTTATAAAATATTACTGCGAATTTTTCAAATCCATCGAAAGGTTATTTAAATTATGCATTTACGTATAATATTATGTTATCATCAATTATACATTCGAGAATATTTCTGGACGGGTACACATGAGAATAATATTTAGATAGCAAAGGGTACATCTTGTTTAAACGAAGAAGCTCGTATATTAAATGAACAAGCCACTCCATTCAATGTGTCGACAGCTGAACGAGAATAAACAACCAGCTGATAGGTAGATAGGATTCTTCGTTTTAACAAAATTAGATAAGAGATATGAGGAAAATAATGCATATTGTGGAAGAGATAAAGAACATAATATTTATTTATAATGAGGCCATATATAATAGGTAATTCATATTTACCCTAACTCAAGTGAAGTGAAATTTGACACTGAAAAACCTAGTGATGTGTGCTAATTTATTATTATGGTGACATTATATTTATAGACTTTAGGTTACATTTTTCATAACAGTCGTACATCAAGTATATTTACATTAGAGTCCTGCATTTTTACATTCTTATTTTATTATTTTTTACATATTTTGGAATTGTTTTATTTATTATCTTTCTTTGTTGTGGCAATATTTATGGTGCACGTACATGGGTTTTAAAATATTAATGCAATTAGTTAGCTAGTAGGTTCGCGTATTTGCAATTGAGACGCGACCTACATTTGGCGGTGCATTGACACTGACACATTGCATTATTCTATGTATTTTATGTATATTACATTTAGTGTTCAATTAGACGTGGTTTGAGTAGGACAACTTTCATTTTTATTTAGATTCATCCCGTTGAGCATTCACTGACATTTTATGCATTTCAGTTTAACTTGACATTCTGCATTACATTGACATTTTACGTTTGCATTGACAATACTTATGTTAGGGATGCACCCTACAGTAAGTGTCATCACATCTCCAAGTTGGTCTAATTGTCAATAATTGAAAAAGGATGAACCTTGCTGTGTTTTAAAGAGACGATTATTAATTGCCGAAATAGGTGTCGAAACACACTTAGAGAAACAACTTTATAAGTATATTCAATAATCATAAAACAAGTATTACTTAATAAATTTGAATAGTCGGCCATTGTAAACTTTTTGAAACAGTAGAACCTTAGTTTAGGTTCTCCGTACCGATAAAGATAAAATTAACCAACGAATATACTTTTTTTTTTAGAAATTCAAGAATTTTAAATATTCGTGTTATTCGACGCTCTACTGTAAATACACAATTTTTTAATAATGCCTTACATATTTCACATAGATAGATATACATAATATACATAAAGGTACATGGTAATCACGAATAAAATGACTTTATAAATATGAATAAAAAATATTAAAATATTCAATACCGAGTACCTTAAATTGGTTCCATGGATAAGCCATATTAATTGAATCGAGTGCCCTAGTAAGCTACTTATTTTAATATCACTTTGGCGATTGCCTACCATTTATAGATTATTTATACAATATTTAAACTTGTTAGGGTTAACGATAAAAAACCATCAGATCAGACAAAAATATATACCTATAAAAATTCATATTGAAGTAGGAACGGGGATAAGGACGACTTGCGTTTGTTTAAATATAAGTATTTAGAAGAAAAAAAACATGGATATTATTTTCACTTTCAAAGAAAAAAAAAATGAAAATGTATTTTGTAACATCATTTATATTAAATGAAAGAGCGACAACAACCTTGAAATGGAGTAAAAAAATTGAACTGATCTTTTCTGAAGGAATATTTGAACAGAATATCAAAGGCGTTTCAAGCAATCTGAACAAATTGAAGTAATTATTCTTTGTCTGTATTTTCAACGAAAACGTCTTAAAGCCTAAAGGCGCACTGAAAATGTTTGGTCTCGGAAATTTAAAGCAAAGGGTTCTTGGCATTAAAAATACCGACTTTACAATTAAAGAGAACCAAATATTATGTTTTTTATAATACGGCCAATGAAGCATGGGCGGCCTGAATATTATTATAATTATGCTCTCCTAACTTTCACGCATGGTTTTTCACTGACACTCAAAGCATTTATTTCAATTAAACCATTTACAGGCACTTTTGAGTGGTCAAGGAGTCGGTCAGTTAGAAAATATGAAGCTCATTCCAAAGGTAGTAGGTACCTATGGAGAAGAACGGATACTCTTTTAAATTATATTGTTACACAAATATTAGTTACATCATTAAATATAAATTTATAATTATATATGAGAACGATGTAAAAAAGACGTACACGTTAAAAGCGTCCAGAGTACAGCAAATGGAAATAAAAAAAAGACAATCCAAAAATAAAATAAACTCGCGCTTGAGGTCACCATTTGGTTCCTAAAAAATGTTATTGGGCAACCTTCTACGCAAAGTGGACCGGTGGTATTCTACTTAGTTTCGAAAATTTCCGTGATCAAAGATTTTCAGTGTTTTCGGCGCTAATTGGTGCACCTACTTTCTGATACAAAAGGATATTGCTTATGTATAATATGTTCTATCTAAATGGTGCGTTAAGCTTACGCCTTGCGTTTAATATCTACTTTTTACAATACCAACATAGGTACAATAATTGCAATATACTTAATTTCCATTATAAATATTATATTCGCATTAAACTATAACAATGATATAAGGCACTGCCTTATATCTACATTGTACTTATAATATAATTCTTTACATTAAACTTGACATTTCTGACAAAAAATCGTAGTAACTTCCGATTTCGTGTTATTTTTATTGAATAGGAAGAAGTCACATTATTTTCTTAAGAAGTAAAGAAGCTAAAAACTTTTGAAGCGGTGACATCATAAAGCCCTTTCCAGAGATTTCAGTTCAAATATAATTCATTTAATATTCAAAACACGCGTTATTTGAATGTCATCTCGACGCCGACAAATGTTTCAGAGTTCGTTCTGTGACTCGAATGATGAAACGGGAATACGTACATTTGTTTCAACAAGTTTAAATTAAATAACCAATTAAGAGATTTACGAGATATACCAAATGAATACGGTTCCAATTAATTCACTCATCTATCTAAACATTGGCTTAATGGAATTTTATAGAATAAAATACAGTATTTGAGTAGCGAGAGGGACCAGTCACAATTGTTTCTTAATGTACGAGTATTAATAAGTCTAAGCCAAATATAGTATACAGCTTACGTACTTTATTTTGATTAAAATGGTGTTCTTTATTGACACAAATTAAGTTAACAAAGAGACTTCTGCAGAATATTACTTGTTTTGGTACAAGAACTTGAAATTCCGCCGTCAATTCCGTTTTACAATAAAATCTTTAACTACATCTGCGCAAGCTCATTCGTCATATATCCCTATAATTTCAAAGCGTATAAACACGTTAGTACAAACACTATCACTATTAACAGCTTTATCTATTCCACACAATACGGTAGTCTCTCAATTCAAGTACCTAATAACATTTTATTGCACCATATAAAGTCAGTAATTGCACAGGCTTTATAGAAGCGCTATAGAGGCGTCTCGTCCCCGGATTCGCTATACGGCAACCTAACTACCTTAGTTCCTGCTAACACGCCGACACCCTCCAGACACGACCTCCTATTTGTGAGCACATCTCGTAAGAATGCTCGTCTGGAACCGGCCAAATTAGTCCCCGTAATAGACCTTGTTAATTTTCTTAGAGCAGGCATTTTTAGTGCCTCTTCGTATGAAGGCGGCTCGTCAGTAGGCGTAGTTTGTGCACGACCACCGAACGGATCTCTCGAACAAGTTGGTGATAATTCTCTGGAGAAATATAATGTGGCTTCTCCGTTCTCACTTACTTGAGGTTCTGGCATCTGTTCGTAGCTCGTCGGAGAATTCGTTGCTCTAAATTCTTCTAATATCTGTCTAGCACTCCTAGCAGTTGTAAGGACACCCGCCCAAGACCGCCTATTTTGCTGTTTCGCCTCATTGGATCTGGCACTTGCAGAAATATTATGAGTAGAGTGTGTTGTGGCGATAGTAACTTTTGGTCTTCGCGGAGGCTCGTCAAACGACGCCGCCTTAGCTGTCCGAAGTGGAGACGACCTGGCTTCGGGCTCCATATCTATTACGACTCCAGCCGCTGCATTGTCAGTACTGCTATCTGCTGCTGGCTCTTCTCTTAGAGCTGCGTCAATTCGCATAGCTTCAGAGTAGGAAGGTACTAAGGCACAGTTTCCACGAATTGCAGCAAACAGTTCAAGACTGTCCACAGTGGAAGCATGTGAGAGGGGTAAGGTGCGAGGTGGACGGGGAGCTGAACACAGTACAGCACTTTGCTCATCAGCAAGTGCCCACGCGTAGTTGTTGGCAGTCACTGGTGGGAACGTATCTGATAAGTGAGTATCAATATCTAACTGCCTACTGGGGTCTAACTCGTAGTTTGTGCCAAATATTTTCGTAATCTGTAACAGAATAACGGGAATTCAAACAAACATTTGGGTTGAACCAGAGGCTCGAGGCAATTTTAGTTAACATGTTTGTACATTGTATTACAATCCGGTTGTATCAAATAATGAGATCAAAGCTTATTGTGTTCTCGAAATGGGATTATTGTTTATGGGATAACTGCTGAAAGGAATAGGGTAGTATCGCAACTGTACAAAATATTGGGGAATATAAGAGTGTGTTTGTTATTTGGAAACATTTAAGTCCATTAGGTAAACCGTTTTTTGACACATAGAACTAGTGATTGCAGCAACACACAATACATTAATTGATACACGCACGGTATAATAATGTCTGTAAGAAGTCATAAATAAGATAATTCAATAAGATAAGGCAGTTTATATATTTATTTTATTACGCATTTTTTTTTTAAACGTTGCCCCACACTATGAATTACTCCTGTATCGTGGGTGCGTTTACAAACATTTATAGTCACATACACAAACAGCCATTTTAAAGTCAACTTTTACGTAATCTGGAATATGTACGTTCTAAGACAGCTGTCAAAAAACGGTTAACCTAATGGACAGGGTATAAGAGGAAAATTGGTGACATTATAATGCAAAAACTAATTAGAATTACGATTCACAATAACAGAATGCACTAAAATATGTGTAACTCAAAATTAAATTCCATATATTGTATTGCACACATCAACATAAATATAAAAATAATCTCCTTCAATTTAAAGTCAAAAGAGTCAACTTACCGTATAATGTACATAAGCCGTATTACACTCTATAAGTATTCGAAGAGGCCAAGAAAGGAGAAGACACGAGAGAGTCCAGAACAGGAGCTGGGACGAGTACCACGGACAACGATCAGCGTCCCTGTAATGTAAATGACTTAAATCCTCACATACTTCAACACTGTTCAATATAAAAGTTATTTCGAGGAAACCTTCTGATATTTACCTATAAGCCACCATGTATTCTTTGAAGGAACTGACTCCAATAAGATCTAAACCTTCGCGCATTTCCATGAAGTCGTCAAACCTTTCGTGTTCAGCGAAGAATCTTGATCTTTGATCTTCGAATTCTGGGAATAAGGGTATGATTTAGAATCTGTCTCGATCTAAAGGTTACATAAGTTTTGATTCATTTCTCGAAAATATTTCTTATCACTGGTGAATGTCGAGAATGTTTTCTAATTATCTTCTAGTCTATAGAAAAATGAGGCATAATAAATTTAAAAAAATAACAATCAAAAGTCAACTACTATTGTTATTACATCATGAAATAGGCAATTCCTTTTTTTCTGTCAAATTCTTGACTTTCTCGACTTAACTTATTAATTTCTTCCCTTCAAATGATTAAATTGAAATGAACTATTTGACTTTGACTTTTGTTTTTCGACTTACCACTAGCAGCTTCAATATTGGCAAACGCGAACCCCTTGCTAAAGCGAACTTTTGTGATGGGAGTCTTGGAGTCCAGCACCAAGTTTCTGGATGCATCCCGCTGTCCACAGCATGCGTGGGCAAAGGAAGTACTGGCGCTATGAGTGTTCACTCTCTCGTAGTAAACCTGGTGAAAAAAGAAGTCGTCATCATCATCATCATAGTTTCAGCCCGGAATCACCCATTGCTGGGTATAGACCCCTTACTTCTTCCATACTTCCAGGTTCCGTGCGTCCCTCATCCAGAAGTTTCCTGTGAATTTGGCGATATCGTAACCAACGCGTTTTGGACGGCCCTGGGGCAGGGCCGTAGCTAGGGGGGGGCATCGTGGGGCAATGCCCTACCTTAAAATCACAATGCCCTACCTTAACTGCAATCAAGGCCTCAAACATCGATCACTAGCCTACGATCTACTAGTGATCGATGGCCTCAAAGACCGTTAACGGGTCACGAGAGAATGGCTGGTATGGTATTTCTGTCCTTTGAAAAAAAAAAGAACAAAATCAGTTGATCTGATCGAAGTTCTTCGCATTTTTAATAACATGCCGAATCATAGAATTCAGCTGTTTTAAATATTTTTTATTATTATGTTTTCCTTTATTTCATTTACATACTTACAGATTATATTTTTAAATATTTTTATAAACAAAAAGATAAAAAAACATTTAAAAATATAAAAAATAGTAGCCCACCGGTATCGAGAACACGGTCCAAGCTACGCGGCTAGCGGCGGTCAGGGCTCCAGAGAGAGGAACCTCCTGACAATGCGAGCCGTGTCCAGAAGTACCGCTTTCTGAATCAAGCCCTTGATCCAGCTGCCCAACGAGAGCCTCCTCAGGTGTTGGTCGAGGCTCTTGGCTATTAAGCCATTGGCTGTCACGACTATCGGCACAATGATCGCTGAGTCCACATCCCACATCTCGGCAACCTCGCGAGCCAAGTCAAGATACTTGATTTGTTTATCTTTCTCGGCTTTCACGATGTTCTCATCATGCGGGACGGTTATGTCAACAATCACTGCGCGCCGCTCTGATCGATCCACCACCACTATATCAGGCTTATTGGCAACAATAGTCCTGTCAGTGATAATGGATCTATCCCAGTACAACGTGATATTTCCATTTTCGAGAACTGGGTCGGGCACATACCTGTAGTACGGCACCTCAGATTCCACAAGGCTATATTTCAGAGCAAGTTGCTGATGGATTATCCTGGCTACAAGGTTGTGTCTATGCAAATACTCTCCGTTAGCTAGACGAGAACACCCGGAGATAATATGCCTGATTGATTCCCCCGGCCGGTGGCATGCCCGACAGATGTCAACCGTGCCGTCTTTCACAATAAATCTCCGGTAATTGTTCGTCATCATAACTTCGTCCATAATTGCACAGACAAAACCTTCGGTTTCTCCAAAGAGGTCACCGAAACGCAGCCAGGCTACGGACGCTAGTAGATTTACATCGGGTCCATGTAGGGCCCGGTAAAAGCGTCCGTGAATCTCCTTACTTTGCCATACTTCCATGCGATCACTGGTGTCAAGAACTACTGGCTTGCGCCTGTTCTCTTTAGCCAAGGAGAGCGGGGTGAGGCCCTTGTCCACCGCGACTACATCTCGATGCATCCCCACGTCGGTTTCTAGGAAATATTCCCTGAGACTGCATATCTCGCGATTGTGGAGGGTTTTAGCATTTAAAAAGCCTCGACCTCCACACTTTCGCGGGATATACAGCAGTCATTACCGATGACAGTGGGTGATGCATTCGATTTGCAGACAACAGCGTCCGGACCCTCCTATCAAGGGCGTCTGGTTCGGTTTGAGTCCATTTGATTATGCCGAAAGAGTACATCAAAACCGGCATGACCCAACTGTTGAAGGCACGCACCTTGTTTCCGCCTGATAGAAGACTATTAAGTACTTTTTTCAGGCGGCCAAAGAATCGCTCCTTCAACGATTGCTTCATGTCAGTAACATTGATACCTAACGCTTCCGATATACCCAAATACTTATAGGTTTCGGATGCGGAGAGGGCTCTAAGGTTTGTGGAATCCGAGAGTTGGGTTCCCACGGATTCCACAATCTCCATCCAGACCGCACATTTGTCCACACCAAATTCCATCCTGATGGCGCTACTGAAAGGTTCAGTTACTTTCAGTAGCTGCATAAGTTGCAAATTGTTGGGAGCAAAGAGTTTTAGGTCATCCATGTAGAGGAGGTGCGATATAACCTGACCACCTCTCCTCAGCCGATAGCCTAGACCTGACTCCTCCAGAAGTGTGCTTAGAGGATTCAAGGCTAAGCAGAACCAAAGCGGACTCAAAATATCGCCCTGAAAGATGCCTCGTTCGATCCTTATCGGTTCGCTATTCCTCTGAATATTTCGACATCCTGGATAGCGAAGGACCGTCCTCCATTGCCGCATACGTGACATCAGGAAGGTACGCAGAGTTGCATCTACTTTATACAAATCCAGTATCCTCATGAGCCATGTATGTGGCACTGAGTCATAGGCCTTCTTATAATCTATCCAACATGTCGACAGATCCTTTCGGGAACAACGAACCTGTTTTCTAATGGCCACATCAATGAGGAGTAGCTCCTTAGTACCACGGGACCCATTCTTACATCCATTTTGAGAGGCAGATATCTTACATCCATTTTGAGAGGCAGACATCTTACATCCATTTTGAGAGGCAAATTATTATAATATGTAAGTTTGCAGAAACAATATGATCTAAATTGTATTTTTGGTCGTATCTATTTACTCGTATCACCCAACAATTAATTATTACCTCACTCTCACTCAGACGTGGATCTCTACATCCAAATCTGGAAGTTCAACCATCTTGTTCGCTTGTTCTTCATCATTGAGGATTTAATAGTTCTTATAACCATGCTCATGCTCTGTCACATAAATTATTTGTCTACGAATAGCTATTGAATGTACATCACTGACCTAGAGGTCAATGATATACATGGTGATTGATTTAGGAGCCCGTGCTTCGAGGGCAGATGGGCAGATCAATTATGATATTTTTTTTACTTCCGCCCTACCTGTAACCAATGCAGCCCTACCTCAAATTCGACTCTAGCTACAGCCCTGCCCTGGGGTCTACTCCGAAGTGGTATCGGCCGAATGTTCGGCCGTTTCCTGCTACGAAGTTACTATTTGGTTCGGTCGGTCCCGATCCTACACTCCTACACTCTTTCGAATATTGATTATGGTCCCGACCCAAATGAGCCGATCCGAGCTTTTATCGCATTTTTCAATAATATTCGGTTCGAAAAAGTGTCGGTCCGATCCGATCATTCGCACTTTGCACTTCGTAGTAGACCCCCTGGTTTCTTTGGCCTAAACCTTGGCCATTATTCGGTCACAGCTTTACTCCAGCGAAGAAAGAAGTGTAAGCAGAGAATGCGATATCGTCTATCGACATTATTAGGCCTGATCGGGGATTTTTTGCAGTATATTTTATTGTGTTTTTAGCTAATAAGGTTATTCACTACTAGTAATTTACAAGCCTCCGCAGTTAGCAATGTATGCAATGCAAATGTTGTTTACCTACAAGTTTTTGATATCGTCTACTAAAGATCTTTCTTTAACACAAAGTGCAAACACAGAAGCACGATCTGCCGATCGATTCTGTAAAAATCTCACCGTGAAAAGTTAGGTGAAGTGAGCTTAGAGTGAGCTGTCAATGGTGTCAATCCCTAGCATTAGTTGGAATGACAGCTCACTCCACGCTCACTGCACCTAAGTTTTCACGGTGAGATGGTTACAGAATCGCACTCCAGCGCCATATTTTTGACATTGATCTGTTCACTCGGTGTCTGATAAAAAATATTTCGTGAAGTGTACGCATACAATGTCACAAAGATTATTAAGTTAATAGCAGGAGGTAAGGCTATTTTAAAAGGTACGTGGAAAAAGATAATTATCATGAAAACGTTGTGTTTCTATTATATATATTTAATGGAACTGCTGTACCTACACGGTATAAGCAATTCGTTTTTCCAGCTGAATTCTAAAAAAATATAATGAAAAATTAACTAACTAATAAAAAACCAAGTAGGTATGCATCATCTAGTTTATACATATACCTACAATCAAACAAAAATGAGGTCTCTGTTTGTAATTTAAAAATAACAGCTTTTTACTAAATATATATACGGTATTACGGTACGGTAGTATATACGGTAAACATAACACAAATAAAAAAAAATTAAAATGTTGGTGTGTCCGTCTGTTTGTTTCGGCTAAACTCCGTAAGGGCTGGACCGATTTCGATTAAATTTAGTATGATGATACTTTGAACCCTGGGTAAGGTCATAGGCTTTTTATCAACATACCACGCTAGCGAAGTCGCGGGCGGAAGCTACGTACTAAATCGTTACGTTTATTACGTAACGAAATCAATAATATCAAGTGATCACGCCACTATCCACGTCACAAATTGCATGTCCGCTACCCATCGCAGGTACAAAGTACATGGTACATGCATATGACATCAATATGCAGGGCGCTGCTTTCGATCCACGCTCAAAGGTTGTGCCCAACCAAACAATTACTGTGTGTCTAACCCAGTTCAGCGGTGAAAGCGCTTGATGGGTTTTTGACATGTTAGAAGGTAACGAAAGTGGCTTAATAAAGCGAGGGATTTATTAAATATAGCGCTTGGGGCGGTCGCCCCAAGTGGTTACTTGGGTACAAATCAGACAAGATTTAGAGCACTTGTAATGTTGTTGCTTGTAGGACTTTACACACAAAGGAATCTGAAGCTGTTCCAATACGAATTAATGTGGTTAAAATTCGAATAACAGAATTGGTCTACTTTTCATTTTCAGGGTTTTATAGACGTTCAAATGTCAAAAATGTATGATTAAACAGTCGTTAATCACAAAAATAAGCAACGTTTATGAATTAAGGGGAATGTATTTAGCCGCTACTTATTATATTGTTCCTTCAATCCTATGTATTCTAACAGCAGGTACCTTAATTAGCCAACTTTCTTTCAGAACCAATCTAAGCTTGTTTCATTTGTACTCCGCCTCCGAGCAACAAGCTGTCACCGGTACCCATATACCACTGTCCAACTTCGTATATTCATTGTGCTGACATATTGGACGGTACAACGTTTCTATTAGCCGCGGCTATTGGATCAGATTTCTTCGCAATTTTGTTTTGTTCGGAGCAAAAAATATTGAGTTTGAGCACCTCTATAGAAATATCCTTCCCCTTCTGCTTACCTTCGTCTGCTGAAATGTGTTTCGTGGACGATTGGTTTTTATCAATTTATTGGTTTTATGGGCAATTTGGTTGGTACTTAGACGAGAGATGATCGGTCATCGCATTTTGACTTTGTGCTTCGTCGAAAAGATCTTTAAGGTTTTGACTAAGTACTTGTAATATTGTTACCTAATATGACGGGTGTATAAAGACACTTAACGAAGCCGAGACTCATTTGTTCTTGTGATCATTTATTGTACTAGGCCATACCTGGGAACCTTCTGGATAATAATAATAGCCTCCCAACCGATTTCGGTCACGGTGTCCAATCTCAACGAAGATTAACCAGGTTCGCAGGAGATATTATAGTGCACAAGTGTGTGCCCAAACACAGGTGCACTTTCTGTTCCTTTATTCTCATAGTCCGATGGGACGGCAATCTGATACGACCGGAGAGAGATCAGGCGCAGGACCAACGGCTTAAAGTGCTTTCCGAGGCACGGGAGTATTAAACCGCCAACTTCCAAACTCCGGACTGTTACTAAGAAATTCTTAATGGGAAACCCAATAACACTTTGTCCGACTCGGGAATCGAACCCAGGACCCTACGCTCAGCAGTCACGCTTGCAACCACGAGACCAGTTGAGAGATATTGAAGGTCAAAATTCCAACTTTTACAGACGGTTTTTTACGAAAACAAGTTTCTAATTTATAACACAATTTTAAATAACTCCACGACCCCTGTACCGTTGCATGCATCCATAAGCGCAATGTTTTGTGTGTGTTACATTGCGCACTACCGCGCACAAAACAACAGCAAACTTTCACCCTAAATATAAAAGTAATTTCCCAGCAATTATTTTTATGCAATGTTACTTATTTTGATGTACAGAATGCGTAGTTTACGGCTACATGATGTGTCTTTTTACACCCTGTATATGTCGCTGATAGATTGGTATACGTAGCAGATGGATCGTCGAATCCGCTGTTTTACAAAACAGCTCCGTTATATAAAACAACTGTACGACGTTCAGCGGGGTTAAATATTGAGCAAGAAATATTAAGTTTGAGCACCTCTATAGAATTACCCACCTTCGTCTTCTAAAATGTGTTTCTTGGACGATTGAGTTTTATCAATTATTGGTTTTATGGGCAATTGGTTCGGTCGTAAATTGAAATATTGAGAGGTACTTACGTACGAGAAGTGATCGATCAACGTAACTCGAGTTATGTTAAACGATAAGATCTTTGACTGTTCTACTTGACTACTTGAGCTTCACTTTGTATGTGAGGGTAATTTACTAATCAAGTCTATCTATCTTCTTTTATATATAAATAAAAATGAAATGCTGTTCGTTGAGCACAACAGTTGAGTACAGCTGCACCGATTTGACTATTTTTTGTTTTAAAATGTTTGCCCGATAAATTCGGGATAAACTGGATATCCCTTTTTCTATAGGATTATTGTATGAACTCAAGACCATATGTAATTTTCTATAGACCGACGTCTGCTGGGTCAGCTTGTTTGCAATAAATATACATTAATACTTCTAAGAGCTGATTTTTCAATAGTCAGATAACTTTTTTCTGAAGAACAAAAATTACAGTTTGATATATTTTCCATAAAAAGCTGTCAAACGTCGATCGTTATTAACTTTCAATTATAATTGTGGAATAAAATTGACGTTTGTCAATTTTTGTATGGAAGAAATGTCAAAAATTCAAAACTATTCCTCGAATAAAATTATCTGGCGTTGGGAAAATCAGCTGTAAGTAGGATACGTGTAAGGTATAATATTCCAGATAATAAATAACCGACGGAACATGAAAATGATACCTAGAACTCCGCGCCTACATACCTATATACAATATCGCTAGGACTTCATCGGATCTTTTGAATAAGCTTAACTTATAAGGATCCAAGTATAGGTATAGGATCTTTCATAAAGTTTTTTTGGGGACTCACTTTTAACTCTATAATCTTCAAATATGAATTAAATGCATACTCGAGATTATACCTACCTATTTCGATATTCATAATTATTTATAAAAATACACATAATTATTTTACTAGCTTTTGCCCGCAACTTTGCCCGCGTGTATGTGGGAAAATATCCCCATTGTTTTCATATAACTCTATTTATGGTTTATGCGGTCTACGCCAGTAAAGCTTGTAGTCGGCATCATTTTTTCCAACATCTTCGAGAATCATCGTCATATTTCAGCCAATTTACACAAAACCTTAATGAATTATATACTTAAACCTTTCCCATGAATCACTCCGCTCATTGGTGAAAACCGTATAAAAATCCGTTCGGTAGTTTTTGAGTTTATCGCGTTCAGACAGACGCGGCGGGGGGACTTTGTTTTATAATATGTAGTGATTTATGTACTTACCTGAGTGGTAGTATAAGCATCTCCGTTCCTATATCGCGTGACTTGCCGCTTACGCCTCACGTAATGGTAGCATATTGCCTTCCACCTGCAAAGACGATCACGTTTCATATTTTGAATACATTACATAGTCATACAGCGTTCACGCAATCTATAAATTTGAGAGCGGAGACGTGTGTTACGTTGCTTGATAGGAATTAAGAGCCAAAAACAAATGAAAGTAAAAAGGAGACTCTCTTTTAACTTCCATTTCAAATCTGTCATTTTCATAAGTATTTGACATTAATTTGTCAAAAAATGCTTTGTATATGGACAGTCCTTATTGTCTGACAACAGCCGTACATCGCTTTCTTAGAAAACCAAAGATGTATGCCAGTATTTGCCGATCAAGTCTGTAAAAATCTCACCGTGAAAACTTAGGTGAAGTGAGCTTGAAGTGAGCTGTCAATAATGTCAATCCCTAGCATCAGACGGAAAGACAGCTCACTTTAAGCTCAGTTCACCTAAGTATTCGCAATGCATTTTTTACAGAATAGACCGGCTGATATGAATAATACTTAACAAATAAAGAACCAGTGATCAGTGCCAGGCTCAGAGGTAATGGCTCCGACTTACAAGTGGGTAGGTTCGGACCCAGGCAGTCAGTTTACTTTGTGCTATTTATTTCATCACAACTGCTCTCAAAATGGTGAAAAAATACATCGTGAGGAAACCGGCATGTCCTAAAACCGATAAATTCGAAGAAATGTCACACCTAGCAACCGGCACTGGGCCCGCGTGGTAGATTAAAGGCCACTCCCTCTCATAGAGAGGAGGCCTGTGTCCCAGCAATGGGAACGTTTATAGGCTGATTATGCTACAGAACCTATTTCACTGCCTGAGCAAACAAAAAAAAGACACTTTTATTGGTATTGGTTTATTCAAACACCAAATACCATATTTTAAAATATTCAAGAAGATATTCATGAATATTTATATCATGAATCAATTTCTATTAGCCTTTAAGGTTAGTATTATGAATACCTTCACACAAAATTAATGATCAAAAATTCTGTAATCACGATTCATGTTTCTGTTACCTACGTTACACCAGAACGCCTGTTTATCATGCTCTCAAATTTCTGATGGATTAGGCAAGAAGGTACTCAAGTAAATTGATCGAAAAGGGTAAGTATAATATTACCTACCCTTACCTTCGCGCCTACACATTTCACTTGTGAGATATTTACACATTACTGATATTAATAATTTAGTACCTACTTCTTCAAGGGATTTTAAGACTATGAGATTTTGTTAAAAGTTCAACATAACATGTCATATAAAAATGATGATAAAGAGTAGATCATCATCTGCCTAGCCTTTTCCCAACTATGTTGGGGTCGGCTTCCAGTCTAACCGAATGCAGCTGAATACCAGTATTTTACATGGAGCGACTGCCTATCTAACCTCCACAACCCAGTTAGGTACTGGGTAATACCCCTTGGTAAGACTGGTTGTCAGACTTTCAGGCTACAGGCGACCCGTAACGACTGTCAAAGATCCACGAATGACAGCGGGGACCAACGGCTTAACGTGCTTTCCGAAGCACGGAGGGGTCTTGATATGTGAAGATGGTCACCCATCCACGGGCCAACCGCGGCAAGCACAGCTTAACCTGATCGATCGACCCGTGCGGTGTTTATTACCTAGCCACAAGCCCCTCATGATAAAGAGTAGATATATAATATAAATACCGACCTGGGTTTGATTCCTAGGTCGGGAAAATTGTCATTGGGTTTTCCATCAGGAAATTCTCAGTAGTAGCCTGGAGTTTGGATTTGTGCTCGATCGATGGTAACAAGCTCGGCCCTTATTACAAAGGACTTTAATAGAACTGGCAAAATGTGAGTGTATTATATATAGGTCACCGCTACCTTTTTTACGGGGAAATCAGGCGTGATGCCGATACGCGGAAGCAACGCGCAAAAATAGATAAAAATAGTCAGTAGTAGTAGCTAATGTCTGATAAAGTACTTAGGATGTAGGTACTACTTCAGTATTTTGGTGGAAAAGGCAGGTAGACTAGACACATTTCAGTTGTGTAACTTATCGAAAAAACTTATGATAAATTGATTTCTGAAAATGCTACTAAATCAATCAGGATTAGTAAGTGCCATTCGTTAAAAACCCTAAAAAATAAATAAATAAAAGACATTTAGGTACAAAGCCCTCAGAAGAAATTCTGCTCAGCCAATAAAACGGCTTCCCTGAGCTGTGACATTCTTAGATTGATATACGACGAACATTTATCGAAGAAACGTCTACAGAATCAGTTGGAGACACAACGGTTGATTGAGCAACGGGGACCGTTTCACTGTTGGTTGACTCTTTGGAATTGTTTGATTAATAATTTTATCCGTGTATCGCATCATTTTATCCGTGTATTGTATACAAGGTGACTTGTAATTTGACGTATCCCTTCCAGGACTTAAGAGTATGAAATTTGCATCAATTAAGCACCCCATAAAGCCTAGGCGAAAATTCACGAGATTTGTTGGAAAGTGCGCGCATGTATGCGACGCGACTGCTGGCAGACTTTTTTGTCCGCGGGTTTGAACTCAACTGTTGCCCGTCTATTGTTTTCCATGCAAGTGCGCGCACGGTGGCGACAAAAAAGTTGCCGGCTAGCCAGTTGCCGCTCAACCAAAAACTATATAAAACATTTGTCAGGCGGGCCATAGTCCTTCTATATTCCTAGGTAACCAGTCCATCTTGTCCACCTAAACGCATAGTCTATTTTTTGTTTCCATATCCCACAATAGTCCTACAGTATACACAATAGTCCTATAGTGCGAACAGGGATAATCGTCACCGAGAGGAGGCCTGTGCCCCAGCAGTGGGATCATTATTAACACGAATTATCGTAGTTGCAGTAAAAATAAAACAGAACCTATCAAAACGAAGAAGAAAATTAAAGTATCAATTTTAGCGCACGTCTGATAAGCAATCCATGCATCGCAGAGTTCACAACGTGAAGCAAATTGGCAACGCGTTGAAAAAAGGACGTGCGACGACGTTGCCAAATCGTTAGCCTACGCGCACATACATATGTGTATCCCTTTCCTTAATCACATGTTCTAAATTTTCTTTATAACACGTTGAATTAGATACTTCAATTTGGCGCACCTATTCATGTTCATCCTGTTTATGTCAGTACTTTTAGATGGTTACCGATGTCGCTACGATTGACTGCGTAGGTAGACGTAGCGTAGGTCTATGTAAAGGATTACTCTGAGATTTAACACGTCCCAATTACTAGATTCAACAGATTACTTACCCATTAAAACAGTCTATATGAAAAGCGTATTTATAGCCCGGGCGGGGGCGCAGACGTAGGTCGTATAACATTTGATTAAAAGGGTAACCATTATCTGGTACAAACAGTTGCTGAAATAAAGTCTTTGATGAGCGGTCGTAAAGGTGATGCTGTGTTTTATGACTTAACAACTAGGGATTAGAAGTAAGACGGAATTGCTTGAGTCAGGAGACAAATTGATCAGATGTGTCCATTATTTAGAGGATAAATGAAAGGCGACTAGCAAAAGGTATTTTTACAAGGTAGATGGGAGCGGAAACGCCGGGAGTGGACGACCTAGGAGGACATATAGTTATAGTGATCTTATTGGTGATATTCTTCAGAAAGGTCAGATGCATAGTACTCGCAATCTTTCCCAATAATTCCCTTTCGCAATAATACTAAATCCATTCAAACTGGACGAGGCACGCAGATCGTGGAGATTTGCAGTTCTATGCAGAGTTATATGGTATCGATTCGTTCTGCCGTGCTTCAAATTTTTTGCTATGTTTGTTTTGTACTAGCTAATGTAAACGATCCGCTTTTCCATCACGTCAAAGAAAGAAGTTTCAACGTGTCTTTTTTTCTTTTTGATTGGATTTGGTTCTAGGCGATTCAGCGCTGTTGGCTGGTTTTTCTTTTTTTAACTACTGGACTGTAGGTATTTTTTCATATGCATAGATAATAAATATGTCCAGGTGCCGTTTTATTTGTATAAATAAGTGGGAAGGAGGGGCCCGTGGCTAAATAATAATAATAATAATAGCAGCACGGATAGATCGAAGGTAAAGCTACGGTTGTTGCGGTTGTTCTGTGGATGGGTGACCATCTTTATATACCCACTGAGACCTCTCCGTGTCTCGAAAAGCTCGTTAAACTCGGTCCCAGCTGGCATTCGTGGATCTTTGACAGTCGTTAAGGGTAGTCAGAACCCCGAATGTCTGACAACCAGTCTTACCAAGGGGTATCGTATTTACCCAGTAACTGGGTTGTGGAGGTGAGATAAGCAGTCGCTTCATGTAAAATACTGGTATTCAGCTGCATCCGGTTAGACTGGAAGCCGACCCCAACATCGTTGGGAAAAGCTAGGCAGATGATGATGAAATGGGAACTATTTAACTGATGCTCTAAAAATTTATTGACCTCCTAACGGTGGACACCTATTTTAAATGATTGAACCTCTACAAACAATATAGCTTTTGTACTGATGCAAGCTTTATAAAATAATTGAACCTCTTAACCTTTCTCGCCTTTTTTCACAGTTGGTCGTAGTAACTACAAGCTAGGGCACCCTGACCAAATAGGTTATGTTAGGTTAGAACTGTGACCAACCACGCGCCAAGCGAGCGGTGCCGCGACAGCGGCCAGCGAGCGCTACATCCAAGTTGATCGCAGTAGCTTAGCTATTTACTATTTTTAGGATCCCTATACAGGAATTATTTGAGGTTCACAAAAAAAAGCGCAATTATTATATTAGAGTGTTCAATAATATTTTAGGAGCGTATAATAGGAATCATTTAGAGGTTCGATCAAATACATGCCTAAGTAAATGAGCGATACGTATAACTCATTCTACCAGAAATTATTAAAAAAATCACAAACGACAGTACTTATTTATTTTAAATTAAATATACAATGAATTTACAAAGAAATTGGCTATTATTTGTAATAAATATTGCTTTCAAAACTGATGAATGTTACACAACACAAACCCATACAACATAAAACGTTGAATTCATTCGCCGCTAACCGATGTGTAAATTTTCTAATTAGAGAAATAAATTGCTTTGGAGCACGTGCCAATTTGATAGAGGTGACACGTTGAATCAAAACACGCCAAATAACATAGCTATTGACGGGAAACGTGAACACTGGTAACGTAAATACATACAACTTTGTTAATAATTCAGTAATTTGTCTTCAGCATTTGAATTTACATCAGTAATTTGGAGATATACGCAAAGTTGTATAATTTGGTTTAGTTAGTATAATAAGTAAAGTAAATAGATTCAGTAAGCTTGCTAAGGAGCTTACTGAATTTATTTACTATCGCTAGTTACTTTGTAAAACATGACAAAAAAACATTGGTTACAAACTCCGTTACAAATATAGGTGTGCTAGGTATTACTAACATGACAGTTGAAATAGTTCATAGATATCAGAAAAGTCGTTTTAATTTAAAAGCAAGCAAGCTTTGAATTAAACGAGTAAAAATTAAGCTCAGTTAGACTATAGTAAGTTATACCCTGTCCATTAGGTAAACCGTTTTTTTGACAGATGAAACTAGTGATTGCAACAATACACAATACATTGATTGATACACCTACGGTATTATAATGTCTGTAAGAAGCCATACATAAGATAAATCAATAAGATAAGGCAGTTTATTTATTTATTTTATTACGCATTTTAAACTTAACTTTCACGTAATCTGGAATAGTTACGTTCTAAGACAGCTGTCAAAAAATTACTTAACTATATGAACACATCACTGGTAAAGATTGAGACATGCATACATCCTATTATTGAAAACACAAGCTATGAAAATGGCTTCGCTTATTTTATGAAATCTCTAAACGGCTGGTTGTCACTTCCCATTACCCAAGGGCTGGCTTTTACCATAGCCAAAGGCTAAGTATTGCCATACAACGCGGCAATGCCGCCAGTCTCTTGGGAACATTACAATATTTTAGTTTGTTAATAGTTTAAGTTAGGTTAGAATATTATATTTTTAATTTAAGTAGGTAATATTAATGCCCTATCGAAATAATAATAGGTACTTATTTTTTTATATTTTTAAATGTTTTTATATTCTAATATTTAAAAATATAATTTATATGAAAGAATTAGCATCGCCATACAACGTGGCAATGTTGCCAGCCTTTTGGGCACTGTACCTGTTGACAGCGATGCGCACGAATTTTTTGATACCCTATGATTCTTTTGTTTATTTTTACACATGCACATACTCGTATTATTATTTTAAATGTTAGCTTATATAATGTACAGATAAATAAGATATATATCCCTAATTATTCGAGGTGGTAAAAGAAAAAACAATATATGTATTTATTGAAATATAGGTCATAATAAGTACTGTATACATAGCTAAGAGAATATGCAACATGAATATATATGATAATATAATATCAATTTCAAATAACAACATGAAATCAAAATTTCACAACTTGGCGATAAATTCGTAAATATTGTGCGTTCGTAAAAGTTGCCAGCCTTCCTATAAGTGTGTATGGAATGTCACATGAGGAAGCTCAATACAATTTCGAATCGTGAATGGAGGGACACGAAAATGCAGCAGTCTACTAACGTCGAATATTTTGGGTCAAACTGCATTTCACGTTTGAAATAAATTTTGGCTCTGGAAATAACATAAGGAATAAAATCCACGAGGCATTTTATATTAGGTTGCCCAGGTGAGCCAGATGGTAAGTTGAAATGTTATACATTTTCGTAGCTCGTTTTTTTATGATTTCATTTTCCCATTTCTCGGAATATGAGGCGTAGGTAAATCATATGATGACCTACATAACTCATTACTATAAAAGCTGTAGGTGGGTAATTCAAAAGATTAATCAGGAAAGCGAAATTAATTTACGAAAGTGAACCTGCTATTTAAGTGATGTTCATGTTTTATGTACCTATTTTGTAATTTATTAGCAATTCAAGGAAATACATAGAAAACTTTTTCACATAAATTCTTGTGATACAGTACTTAGGGCCGGTTTTTTGATCCGTAGTTAACTAAACCAACTGTTAAAAATAGTAACTAATGGTTAAATTTTTGCAAAATGTGTTTTTTGATCAATGTTTACATAGTTTACGAGTATCTAATGATATAATATCATAACTAATTAAGTATTGGTCAAATAATTAACTATTAGTTAAAAAAATAACCATTAGTTACTATTTTTTACAATCCATTGAGTTAACTACGGATCAAAAAACCGGCCATTAGTTAACGATACTCCCTGGTCAATCCATAACAATGACTATTTTTTTCGGGATGTTAAAATATTCTCTTGAAATCGGAAAGTCTTATCTGTTGTTGCTTCGTATGTATGTATGTAAAATGTCTTCATATTTCTATTTGTATTTTTTTTATTTTTTATTAAGAAACAACTACAACATATACCGGGTGGCAGGGACAACGACGCGCAAACGTCGTGAAAAGGTTACACCTGATGCCATAAATAAAATTACGAAAGTCATTCATCTCGGAAATGACCGGTTAAAAAAAAAACATGAGTGCGCAATGTATTGCAAAGAACGCGATCAAAACGCTCCGCGGATGGCGCGCGCGCGCGCTTACCTTACGAGTTTTATTTACATTGCTGTTTTAAGTGAAACAAGTGAATTTACTATTTTTTTTATTAAAAATCTCGTTGGGTTAGATAGAAGTAATGATTTTATACAGTTTACAGTAAAAAAAATGCAGAAAAAAACGAAAAAATTAAGAAAAAGCCGTCGAAAAATTTCAACGCAGGGGGATCCAGAATCATGTACTGAATCCATGGTAAGCGGTTGCGCGTCGATGTCCCTGCCACCCTGTATAATACATACGCGTTGCTAACTCCAACCAGTTTATGTTTCACTTAAGTATCTAGTCGAGTTTAGCCCCAATAACTTGAGCCATAACTACGTTGCATTCGGTTTTACGGCGGATTGCACCACAGAAGACGCTTGAACGTACTCGTGTCGTAACTCGTGTCTCATTTTGAACGCGACGCTCGAGACACATATTTTTTTCTATTCTCATCCTATTTCGCTTGCATTTTCTAGTTCTAATTACTAAAAATCTTAAGTTCATTCATGACAGGCAACGCACAACCTGAACTGCTGGGTCTAGAAGCATGGAATTTTGCACAAGGGTTATACGAGAAACAAAGAAAGTGAGCACGAAGGAAGAATTTTTCTAAAATTCATCCCCTAATGAGGTTTAATAGGGGATGTGAGTTTGTAAGGAAGTGTGTCTGTCACTTTTGCCCATGGGAAATACCATCGGACACATGGCATGAAAATAAAGAAAAAAATAATAAATAAAGAAAACTTACCAAACTCGAGGCGTAGCGTTCCTCATGGCATGTACCCGGGCGCTGACTGCGGCCACGTCCACTCTCCTCGCCAGCTGGATCCTGGCCGTGCTGTGGTAGCATTCCACCAGGTACACCAAGTACAACAGCAGGACGAACGCGATGGGGATATACGCGTACCCCACGTCGCAGGGCGATTCGCGTACCGTCCGCTTGATCGGGTGCCTAACGGACACGAAACTGATTTAGTGGTTAGTTCCGCTGTAGAATTTAAATATTTTCTTACATTTTAGAATTTAAAAATTAGTCTATATCTATAGAAAAAAGAAAGAAAAAGTATTTATTGCAACTCGTACAGGAAGATCACAAACTAAACTAAACACATTAAAAAATAATCCTTAGATTATATCTTTAGATTTGTCTATGTAACTAAACGAAAGATTTTTTTGACTTTTATTTTACCTACCTAATTGTAAACTCTATAGCGCAAGTTTTTGCTGCTTTAACAGCCTGGCCACGATTTTATCGCTATCAGCGAAATCAAAGTGTGGGGCAGCGAGCGGGGAAAACAAATGTACCAAAATGTATGAAGGGCCACTAATGGCGTTAAAATGAAGAGACTTTTAAGAATTTATATTAAAGTTGATATAGGGCCGCGTGTACTTTATTCATTGCTCTATAGAGGTATCAGGAACAGGGTGTAAAGTTCACTCATCCTCCATAGAAAAGGGAGGATCCTCCGACCAAATGGGTGTCTGACTGGCGGGCAACTGCCCGATAAATCATGTCGGGCTGTTGCATATATGCTAATTGCGCGGTAAACTCTGCTTGCGCGATGCAAGATTTTGCGTGACGTCAGTATGAGTACGTACAGTACGTGGTTCGCATGTGGCGTTGTACCGCTACAGCTCCAACAATCAAATGTGGTCATTTAACTACTTCCTGTTTAAACATTTCACTTAGTACAATGTTGAACAGTTTCCGTCCATTAGAAATTAAAATCAGTATTCCGAATGCCAAACCATCAAAATTAAATGCTGAATACATCAATATTCGGAATAAAATATTTCCAATGGCAACTATTCTGTTTGTTTGACAAGAGACAAATGAAATACGTTCGAAAATTAAAACGTCAATTTAACGGTATTTTCCAATTAGGTTGCATTTAAAATTGGAACTGTCGTAATTGATAGCCCGTGTTCGAAGCAATTTGGATGGAAGCTATACAAATGAATGTTTAATTGGGATTTTATTTTATTGCTTTGTAAAAACTTGTACTAAAGGTTGACTAAACAATGTCATACTCAGGTGTGCTTGTGTATCAAAGATACTTCTTTTTGTGGACTCAAATAAAAACTTTTACAAATTATTTTACTCATACTGTTTTTCTTTAGCGTCAAAATTTTATTTAAAGAAGGAATTAATGAAGTTGTTGTTTAATGCTTTTTAAATATTAGGTACGTTAGCCAAGAAAAGTGATTTGAAAAAAAAATTGTCTAACCTAGGACAAAGCTCAAAACTGACACAAAGGAGCAATACCAGTAATACTCACTTGCTAAAATCGATGAGATCCCTATCAATTTCTGCGGTGTTGCACCATGCCACGGAACCAAGGCAGCCGGCGATCATTAGCGTCAACATGAAGCATTTCCAGTTGCCCTCCCGCCTGAGGACCCCACCAAGGCTCTGTTGCCGCGGCCGCTGCGAACAAAATATTGAAGTCAATAAACTATATTGTGATCTTAAAACATAGTCGCATAGAATAAGTAACGACATGACGTATTTAATCAAACCTCAAATAATTCCCATTTTAATTTCCTAAAAATATGAATGGACACTCTTTTTCTGAGCCTCTAATATTTCCCATCTTGGAGTCCTAAAAATACGAAATAGCCAAGTAATTGCGACCACCTTGGATATAGTGCTCGCCAGCTGCTGTTGCTGCGGCACCGCTCGCTTCGCTCACTCGGCTCGCGCGGCGTTGGTCACAGTTCTAACCTAACCCACTTCCTCGGAGTGCCCTAGCTTATTTACTGCGACCCAAGTTAAAAGTGCACATCTTTAGTATACGAAAAAGTATTTAAAGGATCATTTACTAAAAAATAAAACTTCATCAAAGGTAAATAAGTTTTTTGACGATCAGTTAATTGTTTCTTATTCTCTTCACCAATGAGTATATGTAGGGTGTGGTAAAAAGCTAGTACGGCTAAACGTACTTGTATGACGGCGTAACTACGTGAAGCTATCAGAGGGGCAATTCTCGTAATTTTAAGAACGTTCACAGTCTGATCTCAGTCTCAATCTGTCAAAAATACGTCTAATTTCCCTACATTTTGACACGTTTTTGACATTTGTTTGTCGCCGAGATGAGACTGCGACTAGATTTTGAACGTTTTAAATTACGAGAACTGGCCTTCAGTTCAATAGAGAGACAGAGAAGTAAACCCGTTAGCCAGAGGAATATAACTAAATTCATATGACGTTAGATAAATTCTATTGGTTACTATTCTCCTTGTCTCCACATCTCATCGCGATAACGTGAACACACTTCGCGCGCTCTCTCGCACACCGCTCGATGTATCCCTGAACAACAGAGAGCGAGCGAAGTGTATGTAGTTCGCGTTTTCGCGACAATGTAACCGTAGCATTAGATAATGTCACTATGGACTGTAATATCCTGCTGTGTCATACAATGAGAACTAATCCACCTCCTGCTTTGTTCAACAATATTATTGATTGAATGCCTGCTGTGTGACAAAGAGAGACCCGTGTTTATACCGTTTACAGGTTAACATAATAATAGTTCTTTATTTTAGGAGTAACACATACATACATAATAGGTGATGAAAATTGTGGCTAAGTAATAACAGCCGCACGGGTCGATCGATCAGGTTAAGCTACGCTTGCCGCGATTGGTCCGTGGATGGGTGACCATCTTCACATACGAAGACCCCTCCGTGCCTGGGAAAGCACGATAAGCCGTTGTTCCCGGCTGTCATTCGTGGATGTTTGACAGTCCTTACGGGTCGTTAGTAGGCCGAAAATCTGACAACCAGTGATACCAAGGGGTATCCTGTTACCCAGTAACTGGGTTGTGGAAGTCAGATAGGCAATCGCTCCATGTAAAATACTGGTATTCAGCTGCATCCGGTTCGACTGGAAGTTGACCCCAACATAGAATTTGAATAATAACAGAGGTACTAGCTGCGCCCCGCGGTTTCACTCGCATAAATTTCGATCCCGTGGGAATATCGGAATAAAAAGTTATTCTATATGTTAATCCTGGTTATAAACCATCTGTGTGCCAAATTTCATCCAAATCCGTTCAGTAGTTTTTGCGTGAAAGAGTAACAAACATCCATCCATCCACTACAAACTTTCACGTTTATAATATTAGTAGGATAAATTTATAAGAAATCTTTGTTCTTTTCAATAACAATCACTGGTTTAGCAAGAACGAAACTCTACTCAGTCAGCCTTTTAAAAAATGTGGACGTCAAAAGCCTTATAAAATGAAATCATTTAATAAATCAGGCTTCTACGAGGCCTTCAAAAGGTGATAATAAATATTTTACTGTAGAGATTTTAGCTGTATATTAGATAGGACATAACCGCTCGAAGGCTGAGGAATGTTTGCACAAACCGATGATTATGTTGGGACAACCCTAGGAACCCCAATTGCGAAGAATCACCCTTTATTTACATTGACCTAATAACTTTGCTCCGGATCCCAAAGGGTCGCGTTCAAATATTTTTTTGCAAAACGAGGGATTTTTCTACACAAAACAGTTTTACTTTCAAGTGCTGATAGAAATATCAATTGTGTCCGAAAATACCTGGTAAAAATATAATAATGCACTGAGAGTACTGCTGAGAGTAACGCCACGGAAGCCGTCCGTGGCGTTGTATGTGTTAGTGCATCAGGGATGTTTGCGGATAATAGTATTAATGGTTTTGCCGCCATTATTAGGAATACATATGCATCTCTGATGCTGCGTGTTTGCGGCAGCAGATCGGTGGGATTTTCCGATGTTACGGAGGTGGATCATCTCTACGCCAAATTTTAATAGTGTATCTATATCAGTCAGTCTATTTTGCAAAAATGTCAGCGTGAAATTTAGGTGAAGAGATCATGAAGTGAGCTGTCAATCCCTAGAGATCCCTAGCATATGGTGGAATGACAGATCACTTCAAGCTCACTTCACCTATGATTTCACTGTGAGATTTTTTACTGAATAGATCGGCAGTACCCTACGAACACAAGAAGTTAAGTAAAATTGTTACTAACCCTATGGACTCCTGTCTGAAATAAAAGTTTACTATTCTATTCTAAAAACCATTACGAGTATAACACATTTTTCACGTTCAATGCTAAAAGCAAACAGCTAGAAGCTACGCTAGTAACTCACTTATCCCCAAACGGCTTCAAACGATCGTTAATTAGCTCGAGCAATTAAACACAACCACCCAATACATACAATTACAGGTAGAATCATTAATTTTAGCCGTGGAGCGTAAGGTCTGACCTGAAAGCGCGGCTTAACAATAAGCTATCCCACAATGTCGTCAATCAGAGCCAATTGTTTGGATAGACTGCGAATCCCTCGCATTGAATGGATCACTCGAATGGCTGATAAACAGCTTTATTGCTTGCTCATGCCTCGATGACAACGGACTTGGCCGCGGAGCCAACATTCCGACGCGACATCCCACCAGCAATTGTTTTCGCGAATGAGATTGTTCGGCTAAACGTTTGTGTTGCCAAGTATTTCATATTGCATTTTTCCGTGTAGCAATAAATTTTCGGTTTTATTTTTCGAATGTGTGCGTTGAATATTAAAAGGGTCGGGGTAATTGTTTTTCGTCCTGAAAAAACATTCTGTTTCGTTTATTTTTTTTGTTTCGTCCGGTAAATTACAGGTTTTGATGGATGAATAATTTTGCAAGGCTGATTGGGTATGAGTGTATTGATACGATTTAAGCGGGGTGCGGATGCGGATAGCTTATGTTATTAGTGTGATACATGTACTTAAAATAAAAAAAGATGTGCGGTTGATCTATGTTTTTTTGTTACACGTGCGATACATATTTTAGATATTTTATAAACAATTAAGAACTTTTTGTAATTGAATCTACCTTCCGCTGTATTCTGTAAAAATCTCATCGTGAGTGCTTAGGTGAAGTGGAAGTAGGAATTTACACTATTGACAGCTCACTTCACCTAAGTTTTCACGGTGAGATTTTTACAGAATAGACAGGCTGGAACCAATAATCTATTCAGATCTTGATACTATGTAGATTGTGGCACATATACGGTATGTTTCAAAAGAATCTGATGAAAGTGTTGGTAAACAAACCGCGTTCAGGTTAAATTCTAACACGGATTGTGTTAGAATTTAACCTGAACGCGGTTTGTTTACCAACACTTTCACACTCAGTAAATGGAATCAATTATGAAATCATTTAATCCTTGCAAACATGGGCAAAGTAACAAGTTACATAGATATAACACGACGATGTTGATATTGTTGATGTACTCGTATAATGCTGATTATTAACACATTTAGGGCTAATTTTTCCAACGCCAGATAATTTTATTCGAGGAATAATTTTGAATTTTTGACAGTTCTTCCATACAAAATCTGTCAGACGTCAATTTTATTCCACGAATAAAAATTATCTGTCGATTGAAAAATCAGCCTTTATTTGTATTTAATAAAAAGGTGTCAACTTTATATCTCACCACTGTTTCTTACAATTGTTGTTTGAATAACTAAATCGGAATATCTTCGCTCACATTCCTGTGAATGTGAGTGAAGATATTACGATAAGCCAAATCACTAATGTTGGTCTGTACCTACATTAGTGATTTAGCTTATCGGAATATCTTCATTAATTAGTCGTTCACTACGCTGTAATTAATCAGTCTTTACTTTTCCTGAACCAAGTACCTAATCCTGTAGACAATAAAATCCAATCAAGTTCTACGTTTTAATTAGAGCTAATTAAACAGTCTTGTTACTTACTGTTCTGAAAATAAAATACAATTCTTAATCCTATAATTACTTAAAGGTTGAGCCTAGGTAACGCAGACTAATTAATAAAATAAATCTAGGTTGAAACTTTGATGATACCACAGAACAGATAAACTTTTATCTGTTCTGTGGATGATACAATACAAATCATGATATTCTGTAACTTGAAACAGAAATAAAATTGATGCTGATTGGAGACAGCTTGTCGTTTAAGTTAACGATCACTAATCCCCAAATCGTAAAAAAAAACTGACCAAGTCGGACCCCACTCAGTGAAGGGTTCCGTAGTTGGGATAAATATGAATAACTCAGTTATTTGTGCGGTTGCAACTGAAAACATATTCATAAACTTCTAACTACGAGTAAATTAAAAAGTTTCTAAGGAACGTCATAAACTTTTTAATTATGGTAACGTTATCTTTCAGTTACAGACTACTTATACATGTACCTGGAAGATAATAAAACCAGAGAGGGCCAGCTCTAATTGCTTTTTTCTTAATTTCGATTTCTTACCGTTGCTTTGCGGTGCACCAAATACACATTCTTTCCAATTTTCATCGATATAATGCAAATAGTCTCTGAGTAAAATGATTATGTAACATCCGGATGGATGGACAGACGGACGGACAGATGGACAGACAGACATGAGGAAATTATAATCATTTACCGTATCTCTCTTTATTAGCCGTGTATTTATTAGAAACAAAGTTGCGTTTTGTTTATCACGAATACGGAACATTAGAGCAGGTTGGCCGCAAAACAGCAACATTCCCTCATACAACAATCCATGTTACCAGCAACTTTGAAGCATGTTGCTACAACAATACTGCACAACTTTGTTTCACAATTAATACAGGGATTCTGAAATATCTGTAATTCACCCGTTCTACCCTGAGTTAATTTCAAATAAATTACTTATATGTACTTTGTTTAATATGTAATACGAAACATTACAGGCCGCAACAGGTCCCGCAAATCTGACAACTAGCCCAAAATTGATATTAGTGTTCAAGAGTAATTTTGTTCTGGTGGTTAGATTCCAGACAAGAAATTCTGATGTTGACCCCAAAATAGTTGGGTGAGGGCAGATACCTATTAAGTATTATTAAAGATATTCAGGACTGATTTTTCAATCATCTGATAACCTTATTCAAGGAATAATTTTGAAATTTTGACAGTTATTTCATACAAAATCTGTCAAACGTCGATTTTATTCCTCGAATAAAAACTATCTGCGATGGAAAAATCAGCCCTAAGTTACTTAATCTTATTTATTTCAGTAAAATCATTTTCTCCTACATATTATTTATAGTCATTTGTTTATGTTTATCAGATTTATCATTACATAATCAAGATATTTTTTTAATAAAAAAAGACAGTAGAAATGGAAATATCTGTCATTCTAGAACTGAGAGGGATTTTCAAGATTATAATAGAATATTCTTTATTATGAACACCATATAAATTACAGGCATAAATATCGAAATTTTACTAAGCATGACATAATGGGCGGTCTTATCGCTAAGAGCGATTTTTTTAAGACAATCTTTGGATAGAAGTTAGTAAGTAACCATGTATTTACCAAAAAACTTAGCCTAGGTAATATCAGTGTTGTTTCAATAAAAAATGATTAAGACCCCTGTCCTTTAAACTAGGAAAATCCTGTATCTTGAAGGACAGTGATCTTTAATGGGATTGACACATACATACATAGACTCACGCCACCTGTTACGATCCTTACAAACTCCTTTTGGTACGTTTATACATACATCACGTTACGAAAAAATTTCATTTGCGTAATAATTCTGTGTGAAGAATGAATCTCTCCTCGAATATACAAGGTCCGTTATAGATTCATACATAGGTACCACAAATATATTAAATCGAATTTCATGTATCGTCCGATTATTCAAGCCTAAGCCAAAAATATGTGATTTACCAAAAGCCATATACGAATATAACTAGATGAAAGCACCATTATGTAGGTTGCTATAATCGTATATGGCTTGTAACTATTGAGGTACAAGCTTCCAACCCACTCTGAATAATCCTTTGTGGCTTGGTCAGAGTCAAAGCACTTTCCATCAAGAATTGAAACCGAAAGTGAATTGGTTTTCGGTAACAGGAAAATATAAACATTTGTGTTTGCAGCCACATTAGGTAAACGTGTTAAGATTATGTTTTTTTTGGTTGAATCAACATTAGAAATAGTAAACAACTTTCGCGATATTTACCTACTGCCACTTAATAAACTTTCATCATCATAATATATAATATTACTGAACTATGTAACTTACTATACAAATAAATACAAAAACAAAGGGCACTTAGGCGTCGTCGCATCGCTGTCATCCGGAAACGTGCCCAGAGGACTGGCAGCATTGCATGGTAATGCTAATTCTTTGTTCTTTCTAATATTACTGAATAATATTATAAAGAGGTAAACTTTGTTTTTGTATGTAGGGAGTAATCTTCGGAACTACTGATCCGATTTCGAAAATTCTTTACCAAGTGTCCTATGGTTATATTTTACGTTAAAACAAGAAATTTTACGCAGACTAAGGGCCGGTTTGTTGATCCTTAGTTAAACTCAACCAATTGTTAAAAATAGTGACTAATGGTTAAATATTGGCAAAATGTGTTTTTGATAAATTTTTAGTTTATCTATTGGTTATTTTTTTAACTAATACTTAATTATTTGACCATTAGCAATGATTTTATATCATTAGATAAACCAAAAATTGTACAAAAAATACATTTTGCCAATATTTAACCATTAGTTACTATTTTTAACAATTGGTTGAGTTAACTACGGATCAAAAAACTGGCCCGAAGTCACTGGCAAGAAGCTAATTAAAATATAATTCTGTTATAGACTCCTTGAACTTTACTGTACTGATCCAATAATGTAAAACCTTCACAGAAGAAAAGAAATTCAAAAGCTATGAACAAGTAAGGAAGTCTCAATGTCACATTTTTTAATAAATTCTCTACCCCCTCCTCCCCCTCTTTAATAAAAGGGCAGTTATTATGTATTCTGACGTTTCTTAAGTGCCCATGTAGGTTTATCGATGCATATATTATTTTAAATTAAAGTCGCTTTTTGTGTCTGTATCTGGGACCGCGTTGTTCTACGGATTTCGATGAATTAATCGTTGCAAACATGGGCAAAGTAAGAAGTTACCTAGATGTTGATATTGTTGATGTACTCGTATGATGCTGGTTATTAACACATTTAGGGCTGATTTTTCCAACGCCAGATAATTTTATTCGAGGAATAATTTTGAATTTTTGACAGTTCTCCATACAAAATCTGTCAGACGTCAATTTTATACCACGAATAAAAATTATCTGTCGATTGAAAAATCAGCCCTTATTTGTATTTAATAAAAAGGTGTCAACTTTTTATATCTCACCACTGTTTCTTACAATTATTGTTTGAATAACATTATTCAATTGTAACTGAAAAATCATCGACGATAATTTAGGTTTATAATATTAACCTCAATTTTATTGTCAAATGAGTATTGGGTTAACCCAATTTGTAGGTGACACTACAATTTGGCATTCATAGGCACGTTTTCTGATCTATTTGTTTATATTAATCGTTTGGGTGTGTCAAACGAGTGTTCAGTTTATCCACTTATTATGTTATTCCATGCCTTCATAATATTTATAGAGATACTTTATAATATTATTATTAGCTATCGGAAAATATCAGAGGGGCAATTCTCGCAATCTGTCAAAAATACCTCTAATTTCCCTATATTTTGACAAGTTTTAGGCATTAGTTTGTCGCCGAGATGAGACTGCGACTAGATTTTGCTCGTTTTAAATTATGAAAATTGGCCTTCAGGTAACACATGAAGCCGATGCAGCACCCTTTATTTGGCGTCACTTGTCTCGTCAGACAGGTTTGTCTTCCTTCGATGTCACGTATTTGTGCTGTCTTCCACAAATGTTTAGGTACCCATATATTTGCCGTCATCTTCCAAGTTTGTCGCAGTTACTTGGCTATTAGCGCAGGGTAGGTACGATCCGTCTCATGCAAGTTTAATACCACTTCGCAATTTCTCGGTTTGCCATGGACAGATTATAAACTATCGTAAAATAATGCGGCAAATTGTAAATGGTTTATTGGAGTTCAACAAACCATTACATAACGATTATAAACTAGCGATGTTCAGAATTATACGGTGGCATACATAACCGTGACTTGGATATTATTTATTAATCCCCAAGACTTCATTCACATTCCTGTGAATGTGAGTGAAGATACTCTGATAAGCCAAATCACTAATGGCAAAATGTGTTTTTGATAAATTTTTAGTTTATCTATTGGTTAATTTTTTAACTAATACTCAATTATTTGACCATTAGCAATGATGTTATATCATTAGATAAACTAAAAATTGTACAAAAAATACATTTTGCCAATATTTAACCATTAGTTACTATTTTTAACAATTGGTTGAGTTAACTACGGATCAAAAAACTGGCCCGAAGTCACTGGCAAGAAGCTAGTTAAAATATAATTCTGTTATAGACTCCTTGAACTTTACTGTACAGTCTGTACTAATCCAATAATGTAAAACCTTCACAGAAGAAAAGAAATTCAAAAGCTATGAACAAGTAAGGAAGTCTCAATGTCACATTTTTGCATAAATTCTCTACCACCTCCTCCCCCTCTTTAATAAAAGGGCAGTTATTATGTATTCTGACGTTTCTTACGTGGCCATATAGGTTTATCTATGCATATATTATTTTAAATTAAAGTCGCTTTTCGTGTCTGTCTCTGTGACCGCGTTGTTCTACGGATTTCGATCCGGTTTTCAACATTATTTAGAAAACTAATTCCGGTAGGGTTATGTGTTTATTACGTTACTATTAAACTAACATAATAATAATGAAACCTCGATATTTTGTCCAGTCGCAAAAACCGTGCGAAGCAGAGGGCTAGTTGCGTAACACACTAACAGTAGGAATGGCTTCCATTTTGACAGTTCAACAACATTTTTGCGTTATTTACGTTGTTGAACAGATTTTTTTCTAACATATGAGGCAATGGATTAGTAATATACTTCAAAATTATTCAGATTGTGCTTGGTAGTGTGTTACGCAATTAGGGTGCAGGATCACTACCGTGAAATAAAATAATTTGAATTACGAGTTACAAAATTTTAATACTTTATGCAGACAATGAGTCCCTCAGGACCTCTAATCGAAGTTCGGAAACCATCTCGTTAAAACAACCCACAGTTTCTGCTCTTCAGACGAATCGGCCTTTCCACTTCGTTATTTCTCGGTTGAAAAACGACATAATTTTAATTGGGGTAAAAGTTTGGGTGAGCTCAAAATTATATTTTTCGTTATAACCTTTTTTTAAAGGGCTCTTTTTTAAATGACGGTGGCGTTGGTATCTCTATGTTTAATTAAACCTACGTCACAAAAGAGTTACGCCTTTATACAGGGACTAAGTAGATTTTAATCTGGTCGTGTTTGAATGGGGTAATTACGTCATTATTTTTGTCCCCTTTGTTTTAGGCCCATAATCAGATATTATGGTGTAAGATAACTTTCCATCTTTCAATTGATATATTAATCTATTTTTATATGCATAATCCTACTTCCTACTAATATTATAAACGTGAAAGTTTGTATGGATGGATGGATGGATGTTTGTTACTCTTTCACGCAAAAACTACTAAACGGATTTGGATGAAATTTAGCACACAGGTGGTTTATAATCAGGATTGACATATAGGATACTTTTTATCCCGATATTCCCACAGGATCGAAACTTATGTGGGTGAAACCGCGGGACGCAGCTAGTATAATAATAAATTAAACACACTTAAAACAACTTAACAAAAAAAAAAAACAATCACAAGAATTAATTTGATTAGGTATATAATAAATAAATAATGAGAAAAAGAGTAGTTTTGTATGTAGGTCATGGATTCAAACCTAGGCAGGCGCTTTACTTTGTTTAAATAAATTCATCACCACTGCTCTCAAAATGGTGAAGGAAACCGGCATGTCCTAGAACCAAAAATTCGAGGACATGTAACATCTATCCGCACTGGGCGCGCGTGGAAGATTATAGCCCACTCCCTCTCCAAGAGAGGAGGCTTGTGTCCCAGCAGTGGGAACAATAAAGGCTGATTATACAATGCAAATGAAGCAAGAAACATAAACTTATTTACAACAATACCACTTTAGTTCCACACTTCACTTAAATAGGAAAACTTTGCCACACTACACAACACACTACGAAACTTATAATTATTTTATCCAGGCAATGTGTAGCACTTGAATATTTTCCGATAGTTCGCTCAAAGTTGAACACAGTTAATATTTTGAGGCTCAGCAAAATGCTACAAGCGACGCGTAGGGAATTGAAAATGTAACGTGAAACTGAAATTGATAGAACATCGTGCAATATTTTTGTTGAAAGGAAATAAAAGAGGCTTTTGTTCAAAGCGGATTTTTGAATAAATTGTTTTGTTTTTTTAAGCAATAACAAAAGGTTTCGCATTTGTTTGCACTGACAGGTTGATAAACGACTTTTGAGATCATAACTAACGTAAGTCCTTTAGTGACTGACTGTAATTTGAAATATTTATGCCTAAAGGCTATTTTCCCATCAAATAATATGCAGTAGTAGAAACAAAATATTTTTTTTTTTTCATACTGAAATACACCATAATGCTATTTATGCTCGGTACCGACCAGGCTTCATCTATACGTCCATACAAATAAATAAAATTGAAGTGTATGTTTGCAATGTCAATATAATAGCTTTTAAAATAACTGCATATGAAAGTATTATACTCATGGCAAAAAAAAAAACTTTATTTTATTTCTTTGTTGCTCTGTCTGGCTGTGTGTTCCGGCTGATCTCCAAAATTTTGATGAAATTTTGGTATGGGGATACTTTAAACCTGGGGGAAAAGACAAAGGCTACTTTTTATCGACATGACACGCGGGTGAAGCCGGGTACGGGAGCTAGTTAGCTCATACATATTTAACGGTGTTTATCCAAACATATTCCTGTGACTAACACTATCCAAACATTACCATGGTCTGCGATAGATACAACATAAACAATTTAAACAGAAATTAATTTCCATCTAGCGTGATTCCGAAGTACGTCAAAGGCTTCAGTAGTAACCACTGCAGCCACTCAGTACAGCTCACGCGACTACCCACGTACTCAAATGTTCCGGGATGGTCGGTTATTCGGATTTCGGATAATTCAGGCGTTTCGTCGAAACTTTAGACTGTTATGTTACGTCTAATGTAGGTAGAGTTGAAACCTCCTATACGATGTAGACATCTAGGGTGGACTTTTTGAAATGGACCAGTCTATCCTTCATAAAAAGAAAGTTGAAATCTCACTTCCTGCGAAATATATGGGAAAAGTTTTTGCGATTTCTGACTTTTGTAGTACTCAAACTTCAGTTGGTTAAATTTTTTTATGATCCTTATACGAAACAAGATCGATTGGCATCAAAAGAAGTTATTGTGGAAATGGTAAATTTTCTTGTTGACCGTACATTTTATTCAAAATCTGCTCTCAAAATGGCGAAAGAAAACATCGTGAGGAAAACAGCATGTCCTAGAACTAAAAATTCGAAGACATGTTAAATCTACCGACCCGCACTGGGTCCGCGGATTGCAGCCTTTGGAAGAGAGGAGGCCTGTGTCCCAGCAGTGGGAACATTATAGGCTAATAGGGATCAAAATTTCAAATTATCTACGGTCTGTTCCAAAATCTGTACCTGATGAAAGTGTTAACATACAGTTCGGGTCGAATTGTCACTCTATAAAGAGAATAAGCACCACATTCATCTGTAGGTATTTTTCAAATCAAAGCACTCAATTCGTAAGTGGCACTACAAATTAGCATTTACAGGCACGTTTTCAGATCCATTTGTTTACATTTTCATCTAATACTTTTGGAACAGACAGTGAGTGCAAGTGCAAGGGAAGTACTTACATAACAGAGACGTGGCTTGACAATAAACTTTCGTATCATCTGCCTAGCCTTTTCCCAACTATGTTGGGGTCGGCTTCCAGTCTAACTGGAAGCAGCTGAATACCAGTATTTTACATGGAGCGACTGCCTATCTGACCTCCACAACCCAGTTACTTGGTAATTCCATACCCCTTGGTAAGACTGGTTGTCAGATTTTTGGGCTCCTGACTATCCGTAACGACTGTCAAAGATACACGAATGATAGCCGGGACCAGCGGCTTAACTTGCTTTCTGAGGCACGGAGGGGTCTCGGTATGTAAAGGTGGTCACCCATCCACATACCAACCGCGGCAAGCGTTGGTGGCAACCTGATCGATCGACCTGTGCGGCTGTTGTTATTTAGCCACGAGCAGTGTAAAGACGGTAATGTAATATAAAGCTTGAATGACACTGCGACACTATATTTACTCAGCGCAAGCTCTTGTTTGAGTTGACAAATATAGCTCTGTACATTAATTTATTCTAGTGAGAGCAACGGGAAACAAATTGCTGCAGAAGTGTACCACTTTAAGCTTGAAAGGATGTCACTATTTCATTTTATCCAAGCTTTTGTATAAAATCGGCCACTTTATTCATACAAAACTATAGATGGATTTAGAACGGTTCTCGCTAATCTGCGTAATATATTATAATCAGCCTATAATGTTCCCACTGCTGGGACACAGGCCTCCTCTTGGGTAGAGGGAGTGGGCCGTAATAATGGCCGGGCCCAGTGCGGGTAGATGTTACATGTCTTCGAATTTTTGGTTCTAGGACATGCCGGTTTCCTTCACCATTTTGAGAGCAGTGGTGATGAATAGTAAAGCTCTGGCTTAAAGGTACGGGTAAAGCTGCGGGTTAATAAATACGCGCAATATAAACCAGTTAAATGATCAGTAATTAATCTGTGCTGAATATTCCGATCAAAAGGATTCTTAGTGCTCATACACACGAGTGACATGCGTCGATGCTCGTGTATTAGATTATAAATAGATGAGCGGCATGTTTGCGACGGCAGCCGCCGACGAGTTGACAGCGGGCGTCGATGGGTGTCGACGGGTGCCGTCAACACCCGTCGATGGGTGTCGACGGGTGCCGTCAACACCCGTCGATGGCTGCAGTTGCATCTACCGTTGACGCGTGTCGCTCGTGCTCGCACACGTAGCTAAATGAAGGATTAAATACAACGTATCTACATATTTATTGTTTGCGAAGCCTCCACGTGCAGTGTCAAAAGCAAGCGAAGCTATTCAAATAGACTGACACAACTACACACAGCTCCCGGTTCCCGGTTCCCCAATTTCCCGGAATTTTTCACAATTTCGACGCTTCCAAAATTAATTGTTTTCAGCGCTTTGTATAAAGTGTCTAGCTTTACGTTTTGTTTTGGCTCGAATATTTGACAGTTAAATATTCGTGCAATTTATGAAGAAGATAATGGGGTTTTCTATCGGTAAAATTTATGATCGTCCATACAAACTTTAACATCCCCTTAACTCGCAATGGAGGCTTAAAAAAAAAAGTAATAATGTCAAACATTATTTCATATTTATGTACATATTCGTACTAAGTTTCATGTTTATAAACTCAAGGGATAATGTTTTTTATACATAAAAAAAATTTGCACTCCCTAGGGATTAAGACTTTAAAGTTAAAATTTTAATAACAATTTGGTGTTATTAAAATTTTAACTTTAAAGTCTTAATTTTAACTAAACTTACGTTATAAACCGTTAAAGCATTACGTGTTATAAAAATAACAAACATGTGTATTATAAAAAAGAATTAGATCATCTTTTCAGTTTGGGCCACGTTTTCTGCCGCATAAACATGAAACAGGAGCAAAGAAAATATAATGATGATGTATGTGTATGATGTGAACTTTAAGCTTTTCTTTTTCTCCAGATGGTCTGACAAGATTATGTCTGGACTTTAAAAGATACTGTGACCTCTGAATTTGTTTCGGCCTTTCTTCTCAGAATAGTCAGATCGGAAACGCCGACCTTATCTAGTTTTAACAATATGATTGATGTGTAACAGTGTTTGTACAAACCTACTTACAGAAACAAAATCATTTATCATAAGCAGTTTTGTTATAGGTTCTACATTAAATAGAACAGGTCAGAATTGTAATATAATTTTATTTAAACATGGTGGGAGACGGCCTGTTACTGTTACAGGAATTATTGTGGACACAATTTGTGCTCGACAACGATACGTTTATCACAGTCGCGGTGTCGCGCACAGGTTTTGTCTAACCAACTAATTAATGGCGGTATTCTGCCCAGGGTCCGCCGAATTAAATATCAGTGGATATATATCACGATATGTGTCACGATATATATCATGATATGTATCACGATATATGTATATTAATTGTTATTTGTGTGGATACATCAATTGATATTTATTGTCGAAACTAGAAATTTTGCAAATTCAAAGTGTACGAACACTTGACAAAAAAGCGTGTTAAAAATCTACAATTTGAATTTCTCTTCCCGATGTGATTATTTAATCTAGGTTACGCGTCGATGTCCCCTGCCACCTTGTATTTTTATTCCATAAGGTGTAAAAATGTCCATGACCATAGCCTTCGCATATCATTATCTGTAGATAATCCTACTTCCTACTATATTATTATTATTATTAATTAATTAATTAATATTATAAACGCAAAAGTTTGTATGGATGGATGGATGGATGGATGGATGTTTGTTATTATTTAACGCAAAGAATACTAAACGGATTTGGATGAAATTTCGCACACAGATGGTTTATAACCAGGATTAACATATAGAATACTTTTATCCCGATATTCCCACGGGATCGAAACTTATGCGGGTGAAACCGTGGGGCGCAGCTAGTGGTTAATAAAGTACATCAAACTAAGATTGCTGGGAAACAACTTTTAGTTTTAGTGTGAAAAATCGCTATTTACGGCAGCGCATAATGTAACGGACGCAAAACATTTCGTGATTTTGGGTGTATGCAATACATGCAATGCGGTACAGGAGTTGTCCGGTATTCAAATTGAGTTATAACAATACCTACATGTTTTCGTGAAAAAAAAAGAATAAAATCACAGCACATGCGATGTGTAATTATTTTATATAGCAAATAGTGACATAGCGTGATTTTTATAGCCTACAGACTGAGCAGACTTGTAGGGAATATCCATCATATATTCAGATAATCAGACAAATATACTAAAAACTATATTTTCGTAGCAATTACTTTTTTGTTCAATAATATTCAATGTACAGTTTGACTTTGCTACAGTAACATTTTAAGTAGAATAGGTAGAAAGAGGGTTGAGAAGACTTACACTAATCTTACGACTTCGACTTCCAAAGTAGCCTTCAGATTATCTAATGTCGAACGTGGGAATTAGAAGTTTCCAGAAACGTCTTCATTGTTAGACCGTATACCTATTTGCGTAGAGAAGTAGGTACGACCTTTCGCTTCAAAGTTGAAATGTCTGGGTATTCGTGTGTAACTGAGTACCTACCTACTACCGCTTGAGAGGTATATTTGGTTTCAATTAAACACGCAGCTATGTTTTTCGGTTGAAGAACCGAATCTTGAAATGTTAGATAGATTATTTTCGGGCTCAAGCAAGGAGAAATGCCAGACGCGGATATTATTAATTCATACATCATTGCATCGCTAAAAACTACACTAGTGCAGAACATTAATCTGGTACCTACAACATTTCGAAAACTGCTAGATGAGAAAACTCAACGGTTACATAACTACAAAACCCAACCTTCCATGCCTGTCCTTTGGTCAAAACGTAAACCTAACATTTTAAGGTTTACGTTCTCTAGTAAATAATCTGTAGCACACACCATGTAATTCCAACGTAAATATGAACAACGAGTCGTCTACACCGGAGGTCGTTAGTTCAATTTCCGCGAGAGTAAAATACATTTGTCACTGTATGAGTGCTGAGCTTTGCAATGTGACTCGCGTCCCCTGTCGACCAATATTTCCTCCTCGTCCACGAAGACATGGCACTGTTTTATACATATAAATAACTTATAGACCCTCCCTCCTCCCCCTGGATACACCCTTGGTCCCTACCTGTACAGAAATATCGTTCTGGAAAAAATACAGATTATTTGAAATCATGGTATGGGCTTGGGATGTGATGCGGAAGAATGAGGTAAATGTGAGGAGATTTTAGAATATGAATGTGGATGGCTATAAGAGTAGAGTGAGAAAGATGATATGGCTGGAATGGGGGTGACTACTGAGATGAAGACTTATAGCATGCTTTCATTTGTTTTCTCCGCAGTCGCTATCCTAAGACGCGTGTCGCTTGAGCGTGTAGCTCGTTGCAGCGGGGTAAGGGTAATTACATGCCGAACATTCGCTGCGATACCTCGCGACCGCAGTTTAGCTAACTATCTCGATGTCACCTCCATGTAAAACAAATGCATGCTAATAGACACGCACGTACAGGTCGAACGATACCTCACTACGATACAAAACTACGGGCTGCGGGGGCGTTTATCTCGATGCCTACGTGAAAACAAAATATTTTGCTTTTATATCGCGGACGACCGACTGCCGAATCGTGATTGGTCATATCGGTTCGCCTCAGCTTATCGTATCTGCTTCACCCTTGTGCCGTCTCCGTTCGATTGTATACTTGTGTGAATTGAATTATGGATAAGTAGGTGCTAATTGATTAGATTTTTTAAATTCCTGCTTTGGCGTACTAGCAAGTAGCCACCATTTTCAGCTTCCTGGCATGAATTCAAGAGACAACATGTTCTTCTGGAGTATGTAAAGTACAGCACAAACACACCACTGAGCAATCTAGCTTTCAAGAGTATCGACTTCGAGGTATCAAGATAGCGACCGCGATCGCGAGCATCTTCAACATGTAATTACCCTAAGGCACAGATTGTGTGCCAGCTGGCGGGAAACTGACATTCGCCGTACACAAGAGAGTTAGGTACCACAGGAAATAGTGTGGTTTTATGTAATATTGTTTCAGGAATTATGTGTTTTTAGAAGTCAAAGAAATTTACGTGAGTATCCACGTAAATTTCTTTACCCCGTTATCACTAAGTATCAAGATGGTAAAAGATGCACTACTAATCAACCTTGCCTACTCGCTAATCATTTCATGACAGCATGGACGATCCTTGTGTAACTCATACTACGCGTTAAAACAAAAAAGTAGAATTAAATAAAGGAATATGATGGTACAATATAAAATTACAGTTTCAGAGTCTTTGAATTTAAGTCGTATTCACTTAGAAGATGTTATTTAGGGAACGTTTCACAGAAAACTAACAAAAATGATCACGTCATACCGAAGAATTTAGAAAAGTTTTCAGAAAAATCGATATTTTTATTAGTTTGCTTTTTCCGAATTAAAAACCGACACAGACAGTAATATCATTTAGTTTTTCTAAGTTTTATTTTATTTTGTCTAAACTATATAAAAATATAGGTACGGAGCTAAAAAAGCAAAGTTTATATAGGTATTGTATTGTCATACGATATGAACTCTAATTAATTTACACAAACAACGTTACAAAAAATTAAATTCTGCCATCCATAGTCACAGTTCGTTTATTTTGGACGCTCGTTACAAAATTCAGTTAATAACTTTATAGTAATTTAATCAGTTTTCTAAAACAAATATTTGTTTTATTTCTCACTAGAGACTCGGTACCCGAATTTGCTCACGTAGTCTAAACATATTATAAATTAAAATCGATTTTCGTGTCTCTCTGAATGACCGCGTTGTCCTTCTAAACTACGAAACTGATTTTGACGTGGTTTTCACTATAATTTAGATAATTTATTCCGGCAGGTTTAAATAATACATTAATATTAAAGTTACAAAAAAAAACTAGATATTTAGTCAAGTCGTACCTAAATACTATGGAGGGGCTGGTCGCTAATACCAGAATATGCACAGGCACATTCATTTATTGCTAATCGATAGTGTTTTGTTTGAGACATGTGGAAGCAGCCGGTCTATTCTGTAAAAACCTAACGTGAAAACTTAGGTGAAGTGAGCTGCCATTCCACCTGATGCTATAGGGTTTGAAACTCTTGACCTAAGTTTTCACGGTGATATTTTTACAAAATAACTCGGCAGGACAATATAAAAAAAAAACAGTTGAAAATTCCAGATTTGGGGCAAGCTCGGCAGCGGCACGTGTTTTTTATTATTTTTCCGTCTATTTCTATGTCACAACCCAGAATTTAATATTGGGCACGCACAATTTAGTATATTCCCATGTAATGCACGCACGCAAGTTTATAGCACGATATAAATGCGAATTGGCTATAAAAGTATACCCTGATAAGGGCTGAATGTTTTCAAACGCAGATCTAGAAATATTACAATAAAATAACAAACACTACAAACTGACCAGATCAAATTGCCGTGTTTAAAAATTAGAACTAAAATAGACCAATCCTACTTGTGTATAGACGCCAGCAGGTCAAGCTACCCGAAACTGTCAAATTTTCTCAATCAACCTTGAACCTTAATGCTTTAGTGATAAAGTTGAAATCTATGAAATAAATTTGACAGATTGTAGTAGCTTGATGGTACATAAATACGTCTGCCTACCTTTTCTAGGATTATAACCGTGTAATGTAGGTACTGGCAAGGAAATTAATTGTTAAGCAAATTGACACCGTACGTCAATTTACCGTGTTATAGCCATTTCATAGAAATGGGTAGTGGAGGTCAGATAGGCAGTCGCTCCATGTAACATACTGGTATTCAGCTGCATCCGGTTGGACTGGAAGTCGACCCCAACATATTTGGGGAAAGGCTAGGTAAGACAGGTTGATTAATAGCCATTTCATGAAACTCTCAAAGAATGACAGTTGTGATTTGAATATACAGACAATTTAAGTTGGTATAAAAGTTTCTTAACAATTAATTTCGCTGGAAGGCGAGTTACAAAAGGTATTTTCAAGGCAGATGTGAGGAAACGCTGGGAGGGGACGCCCTGCGTAATAATATAGTGACCTTATTGTTGATGTTTTCCAGAAAGGTCATGTGCATAGTACTCGTAAGCAACGTGCGTATTAGAGCAGATATACTCGTATAAACGTAAACGAAGCAAAAGGACTATCTAAGAATCGTAGCAAGTGACGTGGGTAGAAGAGGTGAATATACGAGTATGTATGTATTTCCTATGACGCAAAACTGGATGCGTCAATACTCGTAGTTCTTCACGTCCCCACTTATCGAGGTTACCAAGACAAATCGAAAGGTTTACTTCAATGTCTTTACATCGAAAAGGTGAGCTCGGGTACAAACATAAACCCTTAGATAAACAAGGTGTAGCGTGCCCTAAAGTGAAAAGGGTATTCTTCAAAGGATGAGGTGTGTTTCCTGACGATCCGCGGTCCCAAACAGTCGAAGCACATATTTTTCATGCAAACATGACTTAAGCCCTTTTCCTGAGAGGGTAGATTCTAAATAGGCGTGCGCTTTATCATCCATGTTTGGTTCTGATCCAAATTGATTAGGACATCTTTAGCATGGTTGACGACCAGGTATAATAAAATGCAGACATGCTGTTATGTCTGTATTTTTTTTTCCGGATGGGAAATCTTCAAATGACCCCTCCCGCTCTGGGTGGAGCGGAAGGGAGTGTCAGACTCTTACTGACTAAAACCCACCCATGTTCCTTCCTTTGCCCTTTATGTTCCGGGGTAGCGGTAACCCTTTCGGACAATCCCGCTGATTATGTCTGTATTTGAATATACTTGTCTACTCGTTTTTTCAAAGGGATAATACAGGGTGTCACGGTCATTGAAGCGCAAAGTGTAACCATGGATTTACCACATAATTCTAGACTCCATAGCGTAGAAATATTTATCGGGTATCAAAAAAAGTCTGCTTGTTTCATAGAAAAGTGTAACGTAACCTACGCAGTGAAAATGAATGGAATAATTATTTTTTTAATAATCACCGACGAAAACTGTCTACACGGGGGGTTCAGATGATTCTGAACCCCTCTAGACAGTTTTCGTCGTCACGTCACGACCTCATCTAGTGTTTAAAAATATGATTGACGTGTCAAAGTGTTTGTACGCACGGCTACACATCAAGCTATACAAAACCAGTTTAGGCTGCCTTCTGATTGTACGAAGAACCTATACAATGCAAGGTCAGCTAAAACTGGAAATGCATAGCTTGATGTGTAGCCGTGTGTACAAACCTACAGAAATAAAATTATTTATCATATAAGTGCTGAATCCATGGTAACAGGTTACGCATCGATGTTCTTGCCGTTGCCACCTTATACGTGACTACCATACGTAGGTACAGCTGGTGTACGTCTATGTATTAATATTCTACCTTTGAAAAGAAGTATACGCGGGCTAAGATTCCTAAATTGTCTACAATATTATAAATTCTGGTTATCATTAAGTACCCAATATGTAACATGTTTTGTTGAGCAAAGATTGTAGACAATTAAATGTATATTTGACCGTATACAAGGTGGAGACGACATCTTTCCGCTGTACCGACGTAGATTTTCGAACTGTATTTTTTATTAACAGCTGTATCTAAATCAATGTTTTACTCATCTCCACTAGTTTACTCTAAAACCAAGGTATGTATGTGCAATAATTTTAATTTAGGTCAGAATAACCTTACAAACTCTGGCTCTATCATAATCTAGGGCTCAGTGACGCAATATTGCAATGATGACGTTATGCACTTACGTGTTTACGTAAACCACCCTTTTCATGACGTTAACATGTTTTGCTTGAAATGCTGTTTTTACTTAACAATGTGCGATGCGTCATAACTCATAAGTTTAGGAAATACAGGAGCTTTCAAGCTTAAAAGATCCTTATGTTTATGTAACAAACATTGGGTTCACGTCAAAACTATAGACAGTCACAATTGATCTGCTCACAATTTTGACATACTGTTGGATTATAGCCAGAGTTGCCTGGAAGAGATCGCAGAAAGCGATAAGGCCGCCCATTGTACGAGTATGCTTTGTAGTGTTAGTTGTATTTTTTGTTTTGTTATGTATTTTCTGGTATACAATAAAGTGTATATAAATAAATATAGGCCCCGTTCACGGCCTCGGGCGAAACGGTTATAATAACTGGTTGCTTTAAAAATATAAGTAATTGTTTTAATACTTGTTGATGGATAATTGTTTGCAGTACCGTACGACGTCATTACGTCGGCGCCGGCTATCGCTGAAAACCAGCGCTGGGGCTCTGTCTTGCATAGGGTCGCAGCATAATGCTGAGCGATAGCTGTTTTGCGTGGATGTGACGCATGTCAACCTTTTCTTATTGTTTTTTATGTTCTTTTTTGCGTCATGTTTACTGCAAATAAACGTATTTTCTTTCTTTCTTTCTTTCAAACGACTTGCGACGCGACTTGCTTCAAGCGACACACGCGCGTCAGTTTTCACCATAGAAATGTACTGAGTATATCTATGGTTGTTACCTTCGCGTGAGTACCTACCGTCCGTCGCTCCGCAAGTCACGGTGACTCGTGGCTCTAAACAACTTGTAGCTCGTGGCCACTCTTGCTCCTACAAGAATTAATTTCCAAATATTCAGTGTCTCAGGCCGTTTGCCCACCGTCACGTCAACGGGACATCAACGACAACGAGATGACGGTGTCGAAGTAGCGATACATATATTTACTACTAGCTGTGCCCCGCGGTTTCACCCGCATAAGTTTCGATCCTGTGGTAATATCGGGATAAAAAGTATCCTATGTGTTAATCCTGGTTATAAACTATCTGTATGCCAAATTTCATCCAAATCCGTTCAGTAGTTTTTGCATGAAAGAGCAACAAACAACCATCCATACATCCATCCATACACCCATACAAACTTTCACGTTTATAATATATTAGTAGGATGGCCGCGTGTTCACTGCACGCCGTAATCGGGACCGCTCAAGCTAAGTAACTTCAAGCTACTATTGATGTAGCTAAGTGCTATTTACGTTTCCTATCCTCTAAGGAAAAGCTTTCATGGTAATTTGTTACATGAGTAACATCTTAGTCTTGTGTTTCTTTTTTTGCGGTAATTTAACTTAAAAATATATTCATGTAGGGAAATAAATATTTATTTCTATAAATAAACCTCCAATGAACGCTTCAAAACAGGAATTACCGGTGTGGACAAGAAGTCTGCGAGGCTGAAGTGGGATTGGGTGGGCCATATAGGTATGTAGGATGCATCGGGACAGATGGGCCAGAGTCGTCAAACAGTTCACACTGCTACGAGACGACGGGCGTCATCGCCGAGGGAGGCCGAGGAAACGCTGGCGTCACGACTTAGAGATGACTTTTGCGTTTATGGGAGATTGGACGGAAAATGCAACAGGGAAGTGTGGAAAGCTGTAGGGGAGACTTTTGCCCAGCTGTGGGATAAAACAGTTTAAAAAAAGAAAGAACATGCACTAAAACATAATCTGTGAACAAACCAACTGACTCGCCCTTACTGTTACGAGCATACACATGTGACAGACATACTGACATCATAGAACTACTACAGAACCCTAAAATCGATAGAATCAACTAGAACGCTAGCCATTTTAACGAGAGAAAATTTAAAACAAAGCTTTTAAAAGTAGCTAAAGCGTATTCATATTTAATTAGGGAACGAGTTTGTGTTGTTCATTGTCTTCAAGACTAAACTGAAAGGCGTTAATTATTCTCACAATGGACTAGATAACTCTCCGGTAATGAAGGAAATTTAAAAGTGGAGCGTCGGTTTGCGAATTTTGGATGGTATTGTACATCGCAATACCATTGTTTAAGATGGAGGGTAAAGAATGTGGGAATAGAATGATGTGTGTGCGTTTATAATAGTTTGCGTTTGTTGGTTTTGCTCAAGTACTCATTCATACTAGGTATATAATATTATAAAGGTTTATAATATTATGTAGTATAGATGAACACTTTAACATAACAAACAACAAAAACGACAAATAACTTTACACTGTTTTTTTTTTGTAAAGTTTGTTTGTTTGTACCTACATACATGAAACGTCAGAAGCTAGGGAAACGGTCCAATTGGTCATTTACAAAGCGTTCTACACCTAAAACGCTTAAGTAAACTAAATACAACTTGCCTAGATCAGCTAAAAATCCTAATAATGTAAATGATGTCGTTATATTCGACAGTACAACATTCTGTTTAAGATAACCGGAATTTATTATAATCGGATGGGCAAGAGCATCTACCTGGGAAATGATAAAATCTTATTACTATCATGATACCCATTTGCCAAATGATAACGATAATATCGCCTGAAGAGTGATCGTTGTTACTGTCTGTTGAAGCTCGGTATAATACAGTTTCAGAAATGATGAATAGGATGTAATGATTCTGTCTGAGTGAGCAGAGGATGCTAAGGGTTGTTATATGGAATCGTAAGATGTAAGGTCCCAGATGTCTTGCATTTGTTTCAATCAATCAATCCACTCGGCCTATCGCAGTCCACTGCTGGACATAGGCCTCTCCCAGGCTGCGCCACAACACCCTGTCCTCCGCACCTTTGTACATTTTGAGATTTGGACATTATGAACCTAAACGGAAAAAACATTGAGAGGAAACCGTCATGTCCTAGCCAAAATCAAAAATTCGAAAACATGTAACATCAGCCAACCCGTACTGGGCCCGTGTGGTGGATTACGGCCGATTTTGTCTCATCAAGAGGATGCCTGTGTACCAACAGTGGGAACATTATAGGGTGATTATGCTTATGCAGGCAGGAACTACAGAACGTCACGAGACCTACAGACTCTTTTTGCTTCGGCCATGTTTATAAGCCTTAAGGTACTGTAGCGGTATCTACAACGCCAAATGCGAATTACGCGTCATACTGACGTCACGCAAAATCCTGCATCTCGCAAGCAGACTTTACCGCGCACCTAGCATATACAATGTGTAACGGAAAGGGCACGGCTTCTTTGGATGATATCAAACGCTATCGGAAGGGTTTTTTAATCCTATCGCTACATGTTCGGAAGTTATGAGAATTTTTAATACATTGATACCAGAAACCAAACTAGGCGCGCAAATGTACGGAAGAGATTTATCGTGATTTTGGCAAGTAACGTGAAAAGTTATTGGCCTACGTAGTGCGGCGACACGTTGGCAAACCGAAAATTTGGTATCAATTCGTACTTTTTTTACACAAACGCAACAATGTATAGTGATTCTATACCAGCTGTTATCTTTAGTGCTTAAGGATAGCAATAAGGTTCCTATTACACATTGTATACAACCGCCCGTCTTGAATCATCGGGCAGTTGCCCGCCAGACACATCACCCGTCTGGTCGGAGGATCCTCCCTTTTCTATGGAGGATGAGTGAACTTTACACCCTGTTCCTCATACCTCTATAGTAACTTGTAGGTATCAGAAATTACAATTATTAAGTACATGGTGAATGTTAAGCGAATATAAGCCATCGTTTGTTACTGACAATTTTATTAGCGACAGAGATCATAAAAAATAGAGATAATGAAATTCAGTGGAGTTTAATTTCCTTTATCTTTATCTCTAACAAAATCCTTTTAAAGCATTGACAAAACATTTCCAAGAAATCATAACTGAATAACAACAGCATTCGATAGGAGAGGAAAACAATTTCGTTTTATAATTATTCAATAAAACTTTAGAAGACAAAGTGCCTTTGACAAGTGATTAGCTTAAACGTAAGTTGAAAGGCTTGAGGAAATTAAATACCATTTTGTTTTGTGTTCGGGTCGTCATTACCGGTTTGAAGTTAAATAGCAATGGGGCGGAAATGCTTTGCTTTCTAAGGGCGGAAAATTTTGGGATTTCTCTGGACTATGGTAGGAATCTGATTGTTTTATTAAAACAGAATATTGCGGTTACAGGAAGAGTTCGGTTCGTGAAGCGAGATTAGGTTTCGGCATTTAGAATATTTGGGTCGTCTTCCAGTGTAACCGGATGCAGCTGAATACCACTATTTTATATGGAGCGACTACCTATCTGACCTCCACAATCCAGTTACTGGGTAATACTATTGGTAAGAGTGGTTGTCAAATTTTCGGGCTTCTGTCTACCCGTAACAACTGTCAAAGATGCACGAATGACATCCGGGACCAACGGCTTAACTTGCTTTCCGAGGCACGGAGGGATCTTGGTATGTAAAGATGGTCACCCATCCACGGACCAACCGGGGCAAGCGTAGCTTAACCTGATCGATCGACCCCTGCGGCTATTATTACTTAGCCACAAGCCCCTCACTCAATGTTAATGGATGTTATAATAACGATTTTCTATCAAAATTTATTATAACTAACCTTACCACAAATTCAGAGCCAGCTTTCTAAAATTACTATACAGCAGAATGCTAATTAAATTCAATCCCTAACTACAGTTGCCACTCGCTTCAAACTGTCACGCTCTGAGCGCTGCCTGTATGTATTCTAGCTAGCGTGTTTGCAGGACACACTGAGTCAAACAGTTTCAAACAAATTAACGGAAGCCTTTACTCACGACTGCGTATGCATGTATTGCGGAAATACGGGATGCAGATTTTCCCATAAACCATTTTCTCTGTAATGGTTACTATTGAAAAATTCTTTGTCAGAGCAACAGACTTAAAGTATATATATGGTTTAAGCTGTACGTTTACTTTCAATCACGGTGTCCGAGAGCATTTTACAAGTCATGTAATGTTTTTTTTATGTTACCTATGGGGATATTTATGTAGACATGTCGAATCAATAATTTATTATGTGTCTTCCGTATTAACATAACACATAAACTCACGTCTTCTTCCCAAGGGGATAGGCAGAAGCTACAGAACGCCACCTACTACGATCCTTTTGCTTATTTTTTTTTTTTGTATTTTCGAATATCTACCTACATATAATATTTTCAGTCCAATAAAATAAAATGCATGTCAATATTTAAAAACCCTCACATAAATTATCGTGACACGCTAATTAAAATCTCTAATCTACTCAACCATTACAGAACATCCGAGAACCCTTTAATGAACGTGGCAGTCGCCACAGGCTCAAGCTTGTCACGTAATTGCATTACACGCCTTGTAGTTAGCGTGTTTGCTGGACATGCTTCAACAGAAACACGTTTACGTGAATTCATGTTGAAAAGGGTACCGAAAATGTTTTAAGGAATATTCATGTGAGCGTGAAGTCGAGCGAGAAGAGTCCCTTATTGAACTATGAATTGACCATTTCTTAGAAATCTACATGATTTATGACAGTACAAATCATCTAGATTTCTAAGATCGAGCATAAATATATATTACTATGGACAGCTCGGCAATAATATCAGAAGGCCAATTCCCATAATTAAAAACGTTCAAAATCTAGTCGCAATCTCATCTCAGCGACAATCAATGTCAAAAACTTGTCAAAATGCAAGGAAATGAAATTAGAGGTATTTTTGATAGTTTGAGGTTGAGATCAGACTGTGAACGTTCTTAAAATTACGTGAATTGCCCCTCAGATCTCATAATTCATCCATATACATCTGTCGTCAAGATTACGGCAATTTGTGGAGGGTATATACAAGTGGCAGCACATATATGTGACATCGAAGGAGCACCAAAACTATCTGACGGTATTGGCTTCAAAAAGATGTGCCTCGTCCCTCTTAAAATGCAATAATATCGGGCATGTCTTGCGTTATAAATATCTGCCTACTCGAGCCAGTTATGAAAGCAGATATTATTGGTGAACAGTCCATAGAAATATATTTACACTCAAGACTGTATTAAATAAAAAAGTGACATGGAAAATATAACATTATTAATTGCCGGTTGACATACATTTTATGCAGACGTGCTGAATAAGTTAATTACCCTATGATGTAACTTTTATCTCAGTATACCGACCGTTGATAGAACTTGCTTCCAATTATTCATAGTACCTAAGTAATTTTACACGGGTAGGTCTTTGGTGTGTGATGCAACCTGTGTCGACAGTCGATACACTCGCGCCCTCGCGCAGGACGACAACCAACGAGTGGTTGACTCTTCACGTAACCAGAGGGCTGGCCTATTTTAGACCAAAGAATCAGCCATCCAACATGCAATAGCCTTTTGGGCTTTGGATGCTTTTCCCATTGACAGCGATGCGGACGAATTTTTTGATGAGCTCTTCCAATGAAGTTAATCCATTTTTTTATATATTTGTAGATAAAAATATATATAAAAAAATGGGATGAGTATTTTGTGTTCATTTCTATATTGTATTTAAGATTTTTCAAAAGAATAAAGTCATTTTGTTTGTGAACAGTAGTAGTACCTACCACGGATCCGACAGAATTAGTTCTGCGACCATTATCCTGCCTGCAGGGCGTAACAACTACTCAGAACAGGCCCCTGGCTACAGTACTGGACTAGATATAATAAACTATAATGTAACATAATGATTTCATAGTCCTTTTTCTCTTTAGTATTTTAACATAAATAATAAAAAAACACTACGAAATATCAATTTGTCCTGAAGTAAAACTCGAAACAAATTTATTCCAATAATTACAATACAAATAAAGAGCACTCATTCATTGCTCGAACAGAAACAAAAACATTAATTTTAACATGAAAATCGACTTCTGATTCAGTATAAATATTATTTTACCTGGCATCCAACGCCTGGAATACGTGATAATTACGCCAATTAACTCGATTTAATACCCTGGAGAGGGGATTTGATACTCCATAATAACGTTTACAGTATTATAGTGTATATTCGCAACACAGGTATAATTATTTACCTGGCCCGTTGGTCGCGTGGTCATGAGCGCGACTGCTGAGCCTGGGGTCCTGGGCTTGATTCCCAGTTCGGGCAAAGTGTTATTGGGTCTTTCCATTAGGAATTTCTCAGTAACGCCTTGGAGATTGGAATCCAAGACCAGATAGGGATTAACTTATTAAATTATCAATGTTTCGAGTACATCAAATCCTCCAATTCAGTCACTTGGCAATCTTCGTGAAAAGTTGGCAAGTTGTGGCCCAACGTGGCCGCTCAGCGGATTAGCGAGCAATCTCCGAGCGACCGGGCGCTCCTACTAACTTTGATTAGCTGTCCTTCTAAGACATCTGTTTTCATAATTTGCAAGGCAAATATGGCTGGCGTATTTAGCATCGCTTCTAGTACCTAAAGGGGCGTTCATATAGGTGTTGTTTAGATGTGTGATGTTCCTTTTTCATCGATTTAGTGATCCGACAAAAATTTAAAGAAAAGAGTATGCTTAGATGGTTTGGTGGTGTTAAGAGTCTGAGAGAGACTAGGGAAAAAGGGCTATATTTGCCTTACCTAAGGCAGATGTGAGTGGAAACGCCGGAAGACGTTCTAGAAGAACGTATAGTGACCATATTGGTGATCTTCTTCAGAAAGGTCACAACCAGCGTGCGTGTATGACCAGATGTATGAACGTAGATGAAGCAAAAGGAGTATGTGGGGATCGTAACAGCTTCCATTTTTTTATGGAGTGAAGTTAAAGCGTGAATTATCAATTGATCAACCCTTTTTTCCACCGACTGTAATTTCCTTCGCAATAAGCAAAGGTCGAAAATTTGGTTAATTGATATTTAAACGCACTTGTATAGAAAACAAAAAATGCTTTTTACCGATTTCAAGAGGTTTCAGACAGATCACTGAAAAATCCTAAGTCACAATTTTAGTATGTTTACAATACCCGTAGCGAACCAACATTGGCCTACGTTGATTATTCCGCTTCTCAAATATCTCCGAGTATTTCTAGTAATTAATTTAGTTGAAAGTGAGGCTAACATTGATTGTTAGCGGCTATTAGCTGAGTGGCCTCGATAGTTTGTATTAAAACCGATCGCAAATTGTTATTTTAGTATAACTGGAAAATTGAACTTCGATTGGGCTGTTGGTGGTTATAACCAAATGCTTTGAACAAAGAGTTAGTACCTTATTGGTTTATTGAACTCAAATGGTGGATAAATAGGGCTTAATTTGAAGGAATGGGCTAAGTTTCCGTTGGGCATAAACATTGACATAATACGACTGTCGAAAGGGCAAAGCCGCGCGACTTTTACTGCAAAAAATACTTTTTTCACCTAAAAATTTAGTTATTGAAAAGCTCGTGTCGCCCGGTCTGTGCATGGCTTTATAACTCATGCAGATGCAGATATTTAATTAGTACATACAATTTGCTGATTGATGCTGAAACTGATATATATGAAGCCAGCGCGCGCCTGTCATGTGTTTAGTAATAAACTAGTGTGCATGCAAACAGAATCTGTTTGGAGAAGTGGTGGCACAGTGGTAACGCCTGTGGTTGTAGGTCGTAAGTTCGAACCTAAACAGGTGCTTTACCTTGTGTAAATTATTTCATCACCACTGCTCTCCAAACGGTGAAGGAAAACATCGTGAGGAAACCGGAATATCCTAGAACCAAAAATTTGAAGACATGTGACATTTACCAACCCGCACTGGGCCCGCGTAGTGGATTATGGCCTACTCCCTCTCATCGAGAGGAAGCCTGTGTCCCAGCAGTGGGAACATTATATGCTGATTATGTATATATGCACGGAGGTCGACATATCAATAAAAAACTGTAATACCTATTATCTCATCCCAATTTATTTCGGGTTAGCCCAACATGTATTTTCCTTCAATACTTCTCTACTAATCGTCATTCCGATAGTCACCAACATGGGCACTTATGAAACATCAGAAGCTAGGCGCACGGTTCCATCTGGTCGTTTCCTATGGAGAAGAGCCGGCAAGAAACTACACGGTTACTCTTTTAAAAATAATTGGCTTTTACAATGTTTTCAAATTACAGTAGCCATTCGGACAGCGTAGGCCTGTCAACAAGTACCAGGTACTTGATAAAATAAAAAAGGTCTACAGATCTAAAGTCTACAAGGCCTACAAAGTCCTCACATTTACAAAATATAGAAGAATCCATCAAAAAGACAGATAAAATATAAAAACTTATTAAAACTAAGTGACATGACTGCCATTACAACCACTAATAAAGAGTTGAAACTAGAATTGTCTGTATTTATTGTCAAATAATAAAATAATTATGTCAAAGAAGTATGTAAAAAATAAATAAACATCGTAATTTGAGAGCAGTTAGTAGACATTCACGTAGTTATGCCGTTAATGAGGTGCCAGGGAAGCCACATGTGCAGAAGATATCATTGCCAAACTACCTTGTCTTCAACGTAGTCTTTAATCTTATAACCTATATCACCTTTCACACAGTCCATCTATCGTTTCTTTGGTCTTCGATTCGACTACTCTTATAGCCATTCACATTCATTCTTAAAACTTTCCTCACGACATTTTCCTCATTCCTACGCATCACATGTCCATACCAAGACAACCGATTTCCACAAATCTTTTCACTATACACACATTTCGAAATACTTACCTGTCTACACTTTTATTAAAGAATTCATGTCAAGTTATAAAAGAAAACATTTACTTGTTCCATAAAATAAGTATGTACGTGATGTCTGCCACCCAATAAAATATATCTTGATATTCCAAGCCTGGGTGTACACAGAAATAAAAAAATGTACTTACTAAGGTACTTATTTTTAAAAGTATTTTTTATGAGCACGTATTCCTTGTCATTTCACGTCGTTCATTTTTTACAGCAATCGCGCAGAGAACACCCGTCAAGAAAGTAAAATTTCCGTATCTTGAGTGATCTGATCGCACAGAGCTTTTTATTTTCGTAAGATTCTTGGAAATATGTACCATTAGCTTTAATGTAAAATTCTGAGAATACTGTCTTGAGTGTTATCTGGTTAGAGAGTATTAATGAATTCTGTGAAACAATTAAATAGCATTATAATTTTGAAGTATGACAGTGTGGGTACAGTCAATTGTTAAGTTGCGGCCACATTATCGCGTTGAGGCGAAGATTTGAGTTGTTGCACGCAATTCCTCACATCGCGAATAATTCAGATGAACTGGAATGCCCTTCGCGTGGCTGTTGGTATTAATACTACGGCTACATTGTAGCGATAGAGTGCACCGCTAGATGTCTCGTTGTAAACAGAGAGCGCGTGAAGTGTAGCCAAAAAATGTGTCGCATTAAAACCTAAAATTTGCAGTAATTCATGCTACGGCTACATTGTCGCGATAACGCGAACTACACTTCGCGCGCTCTCTCTCGCGCACCGCTCGACATCTCGCTGTACAACAGAGACCGCGCGTACGTTTACGATAAAGAATCCATAGCAAACGAAAATGTAAATTTTCAGAATTACTACTCTGTATAGGTCACATTATTGCATAGTTGAATTATTCTCACCGCAAAAATTCAGTAAAATACATTGTAGGTAAAACAATACCTAAAAGTCTAGCGGCGTTTTTAATTTAGTTTTTTGGTTGTTACGCAAATAGTTTAGGCAAACGTGGCACGGACGGCCTAACATTAATTAACTGGGTCCAAACCACAAGAAAACGTAATTCATTATGTCTGTGATGAAAAAATTAATATTTTATGATTGATGGAATCGACCTTTCGACCCTTTCTAGGTCTCATTTAAAATAATGATTCACTGTAGATTTCCGTCCACGAAAAAATATGAAATTCGTAAAAAGTACCTACAGATATTGAAAATATTTTTTTACTGATTCATACTGCAGTTTCCAGTTTAATATTTCGGTGTTTAATAGAAACCGCGGTGTTAAAAAGTTTCTGGAAAAATACATTCGACATAAATTTGCAGAAAATACAAATGCTGAAACTTATGGTCAAAAATATACATAATGTTCACTATGTTTAAATTTATTTTACTGTGTGTGGCTTTTCATCCCGTGATATAATTTCACACATTCTACATTGCATTAAAGTTTCCTGAAATACCAGTAGGTATTTCTTTTTTATCTAAACTTGGATTTAAAATATGTATCTTAGTGTTGAATGTAATAAATACCACAGGTACTTGTTGACGGGCCAGCTTTGTCCTCCCATAACTATTAACATCGCAATTTTAAAACATTCTAAAAGCCTATTATTTTAAAAAGAGTAACCGTGCAGTTTCTTGCCAGCTCTTCTCCGAAGGAAACGACTAATTGGAATCGTGACTTCTAAAGATTCATGTAGGTTTATGTGAAATGAAATATTGATTTTACTGCGAGTATCTTATGATACGGTAGGAATGTGAAAGCTTGTGGAGGTGTTACTCCATCATGCGAAAATGAATAAACGAAATAGGATAAAGCAAAGTCAGAGACCATGTCATGTCTTGGATTGAAACGAAAATATAACATAGTTTTAGTTGGTTTTAATCGTCATTTCATACATTAAAATAAGCAGAAACTTCCTTTGATATTTGTTTTTCATTTGAAACACATCACAACCCGGTACACGTATTCCAGCCACACGTATCCACCTATATCACACTAACGCAGCCAATTCACGATTATATTTGAATGACATAAAATCATTAGTCATTCATTACAATGTAACTCTTATCTTATTGTAATAAAGTATGAATTAGAAATCTTTCTATTTAAAAAATCTCGGCAATCATTCTAATGTATACCTCACCTTACTGAAATAAGATTTACATTGCAATGACTTACTAATGGTTTTACGCAGATCGTGAATTTCCTTTCTAAGAATATAGCCGTATCTTGGTAGAACAATGTGTTCACCCTTATACGTTGTCTTGTGCATATTACATTGTATTTACCTTGTTCGGTTAGTTTATCAATATGCGAACCGTTCGTGTAATAAAGTTAGGAAATACTCTGAGAAAGCGGGCTTCAATTTCAGCTGGCAACATAATAAAACAAGTATAAGGAGCTATGTACTAAATATATTAATATTTAGTACATTGCTACTTATACTTGTTACTTTTGTGTTGTTACTTCGGTCTTGTCGTGAATTTTATGATTTAACTAGCTGCGCCCCGCGGTTTCACCCGCATAAGTTTCGATCCCGTGGGATTATCGGGATAGAAAGTATCCTTCGTGTTAATCCTGGTTATAAACTATCTTTGTTCCAAATTTCATCCAAATCCATTCAGTAGTTTTGGTGTGAAAGAGTAACAAACATCCATCCAAACATCCATCCATACAACCTTTACGTTTATAATATTAGTAGGATTAATTAATAATTAATATATTAATATTAATATAGTAAGAAGTAGGAAGTAGGATAGCAGGATTAGTAGGATAGTAGGATATTAGGTTTAGTAGGATAGGAAGTAGGATTTTACATAAGTGGGTTTAAAATACCGATTGTAAAATAAGAAAACAAATCCTCCGAATATTCGGCATAGGTATACGCTTAATCGTAACAATTTTTTTTAAGAAATTTCTCCTATTTAAAAAAAGTAAAAAAAATATAGGTAGGTATGTTCAGCAAGATCACTTAAAGGTGTTGTGTGTTGTGTAGGTACAAAACCATATAACAGTTCATACATAGGGATGTATGAACTGTTATATGGTTTTGTACACAAATATCAAAGCAGCTCTTTAAGGGCGGATTTCACCAATGTAACTGAACGCGATCAGCATATCAAAACCGCATTCAAAAATAGTCAGTGTTCTGGTCAGTCAGTCATCTTTGTTGTGGTATATTGACATTGACACTCAATCCTTTGACTTGATGACATCTTATGAAAGAAAATACGTTTATTTGCGGTAAAAATGACGCTGAGATAGCACAACAAAAACAGAACAAGTTGGTGGAAAATATGTGACTCTCACGCAAAACAGCCATCGTTCAGCATAATGCTACGACCCTATGCGAGACAGAGCCCCAATGCTGGTTTTCGGCGACAGCCGGCGTTGACGTGATGACGTCAACCGGTGCAGTATACGACAAGACCCCCACCTTCCTTGCTTTTCTTTACTAGCGTAAAGGAAACTTTTAGGTATTATTCCGAGAACTTCCTAATAACTAGTCGTGCAAGTAATCTATGACAACTGAATGAGAACATCCTTTGAGAATGGGGAATACTCCCTCCCCGAGAGAGATTTTACACGAGACTATGTTTAAGTTAAGTAAGTTATGCAAGAAGTCATAGATAAGTTTATAAAATAATTGCTGTTTATTTCGTAGAGTGTTAAGAACAGGTACAAAACAAGAACAGGTAGTTGTTCCGGGTCTGGCTGCTTGTGTATGCGAGTTTATATGTTTGTAAACGCACCCACGATACAGGAGTAATTCCTAGTGTGGAGCAACGCATTTTTAAAAAAAAAAAGAAAGAAAGAACTTATGTAGTATAAATGATTTTATTTTGCAAGTAGGTTTGTACAAACGCTTTTACACATCAATCATATTTTAAAGACTGATGAGGTCGGCGTTTCCTATCTGCCTAGTCTGAGAAGAAAGGCCGAAACAAACTCAGAGGTCACAGTCTTTTTTAAAGCCCAGATATAAGCTTGGTCAGATCATACGAAGACCATGTAGATCGATGTCTGAGATGGTCTTTTGAGGAAAGAACCACACAGATTGAGAAGACCTGTCCAGTCAGTTCACGCATTTGTCAGAAATCGTGCAGCTCAACTCAAAACATAAGGAGCTCAACGATTCACGGTAGTAATAATCTTTACATATCTACCTAAAAACGCATCTCTCAGTCTCTCTGTGTGTCTGTCTGTCTGTTAGTAAGCTTATATAACGACTTACCTGATTGTCTGTTTTTAATTCAATAATAAATTCTACAAACAAAGGGCTAAACGTATATGTTACTAGCCCACAGAAAACAGTTCTGAATCCTTCATGACTTAACTTTGAGACCGACATTATTCAATGTTAAACACAGGCCAAAAGTTTAGGCTGTAACCCCGAGGTCATGAGTTATACGCTCAGCGACACGCGTCTTGCGACTGCGGAGAAAAGAAATTAAAGATGTTGCTTGAGGTTTGGTTTCCAAGGAAAGCAGTTCCATCACATTATAACGGCTATCATGTAAATCTGTCATTTACACCAGTATTTGGCATTAAGTCAAACTCCGCTGTCCAAAGATTTTAATCGCTAGATTTGCTCTCACCGTACGCAAAAAAGTTTTCATATTGAGAAGAGTGAGCTCAAACATTACGACATAGCATTTCTATGACAATAAAGTCAAGTCACTGCGTCATTGTGTGTTAGAGGTGTCAAAACGAAACAGAAACGCGACTATCTTTTGACGCGGTAGGGCGAATCTAACGATTTAAATCTTTGTCGCTGTCAACATTTTCATGCCAGCCGTCAGTCACTACGGCCGATAATTGCGGTCACCGCACTTCTAGGAAGGGCCGGTTGTTTCAAACGATTGGTTCGTATCGTAATTATTTTACATAAGTCAAGGCCATAATTTTGTAATTGTAATTTGAAACAACGCTTATTTTGGTTTGACGATAGTTAGCGCCATTTTTGACATATACGCGTGCGTCAAGTGGACGTGAAACAACCCGCCCCAAGAGCATGCAACGAGTCACTACGACGCGGAAAAGTGACTTGTCGTGTCGCTTGACGCAAGTCACATCCCAAGTCGCATCGCTCGAGACCGTGAACCCCTATTTTATGGCCCTATCGTTTGACCAACGTTTGTAATAGCCTACTTTAATCAGTTTGCCGTCAACTCTCATGATAACTGATATGATTGGATTCTGAATCACAACTACTAACATGAAATTACCAATCAGAAACTTGTTAAGCGTTCAGTGACTGGGCGATTCTAGAACGCAACCAACGAGCTTCCCTCTCAGTTTCATCGACCTACATCGTCGTTGAAAGTATTTCTCACCATGCTTTTCACGTAATTAGTTTCTTAGGTCAAGGTTCATCTTTCCCATCCATCTGGCATGACCTTGTGTCCTCATTAGCATTTAGCATTAGTAATACCGCAATTTGTAACTCCGGCCCACGACCTCGCTTGAAGAGCTCATGAATAAGGACTTCGGACATTATCGTAATTAGTCGCGTATCTTCGGCAACGAGCCTTAAGTGACTTTGGAGTGTTGTAATTTTAACAAAATGTGCCTTTTTTGCCTTGTGACTAATAGCCACGACACTGCGAGATCGGTTTATCAGCGTGGTTATATTGTTTTTGGTTAGGCACTATTTACAAGATAACTTCAAAAATCAAAATAAATTGTATAAAATTATTTGCTAGATTAGTTAACCAGGACTATTGTGATGGTGGTGTTTTTTATATATATTTTTTAATATATGGCATCTTGCAGATCAACCTAGAAGGTTTTCGGCTGCTTAAACGGGCTTGCCTGTGGGTGACTCAATAAATTAAGGTCTCCAGCCAGGGCTTAAAAACTTTAAAACTAAACGACTGCACGCTAAGGGTAAGGGCACCCCCTGGGAGGTACGGACCTCGGCTTACGGCGTATGGTAGTAGTGAGATCTACCATAAGCTTTATTTGCCACGAACAGTAAGGGTGAGTGCTCTTGAAAACCGAGATTAGGCATAATATCTCAGTCAGTAATTGGGTCAGATTTGTTACCATTTACCTACCTACCTTTAGCTGTATATCCTGGTGTAGAATTGTAGAATTGTCTGTATTTTCTTTAGCAAGTAACTGTTTTTTGTCCCTAATTAATTAATAAACATAACATCATGCCTGTATTCCCCGAAGGGTTAGGCAGAGGTGCACATATAGGGTAAAACCGGGATAGATGCCCCACTTTTTGAAATAGCCTCCTTATTTAAAAAATATTAATTTTATATGAATAATTTCTATGAGTATAGCTAGTTTAATCATTTATGTTGAATTATAATAATTATTTTTTGACCTATCAATAATAAATTTTGCAGAATTTAGCTTTTTATGGAAGACTTTTTTTGAGGATAGATGCCTACCTGTATGGATAGTTGCCCCACCATGAAAATACTAAGAAGGATAGATGCCTGCAGTGCGGGATAGATGCGTTTTATACTGTGTGAACGAAAAACCCAACCAAATATGAGGTCGAATTACGAAAAACCATTTTAATTTTTTTTATGTTTTTATTTTTATCGTTTTATGATAATTCTAATACGATACAAACAAACATAATAAAATTTCAAAAACATTTGTTCAACAAAAATATTAATTCTTATTTATATTAATTATTAAGTGTCAACATGCATAATCATACTTTTTTTTAAATTAAAATAACACATTATAGAGATCATTCCTAATCCTACTTAAATGAAGTTGAACCGGATAGTGCTTTCAGTTTTCCACATCTTGAGCAAAAATTTCTGAAGTTCTGAAGTTTCTGTAGTTGTTCTACAGTCCAAGAACATACTCGAGCTTGCACTCCTTCCTTTCTTTTGTACTTTCGTGGCATGGTTCTGCTACAAGTAAAGAGTCCAAATATAAAAATACGGAAAAACATAAAAAATATAACAGAACACTGAAAATAGTTACACTGATACCATTATAGTGTATGGAGGGATAGATGCCCTTAAGGGCACCTATACCTCGAAAAATCAGGGCAACTATCCTTTATGATAGGGATAGATGCCCAAGTATTTATTAAATAAATTAAAAACAAAAGTGCAACTATTAACACCCAGATGAACACTTAATGAACCAGTACATTGATGTAATAAAAAATATAATGGAATGTATTACTACTTATAAAGTTATACAATGGCAAATACTAACCTTTAAATCTTTGACGTGTTCGTGAATTTTGCCGCGGAGATGATTGCACACACGAGCGAAACGCGTCCTCACCGTACGACAGCCAGGGTGCAACGGTGGTGCAGGGTGACTGCGGCTCCTACTTATACTATTAATTCATAGTTGCAAGTTTGGGAAGTTAGGTTTTTTGAAAATGAGGCATCTATCCCACTGCGGCATCTATCCCGGTTTTACCCTAGTACACCGACACCCACATTTCGTCAGTTATGTTTAAGTCCCGTGTAATAGAGGGCGAGCTCATCGATTCCTGTTAGCCTACATCGTCCCACTGCTGGGCAAAGGCCTCTCCCCATGACTTCCAGCTCTTTCGATCCAGGGCTAAAGTAGACCACTGGTCGTTTGTTTTGTCCAGCTCGTCCCGCCATCTTCTACGGGGTCTGCCGCGACGCCTTCTAGCTGTGTCAGGGCTCCACGTGGAGGTTATTTTGGCCCACAACTCATTGGGCATAAGGCAGATGTGGCCAACCCAGTCCCAGCCCATCGGTTGATTTGATTTATTAAGTAATAACATAAAATTAAGTAAATGCTAGTCATGTGAATATTTTATCATACAAAGGTTCTTAATAGAGCTCTCATACGTCTTCTAAATGAAGCACCGTATTTCTATCTCGTACCATTAATTAATGAACTCCTTCATTCCTCATACCGAAACACGTTCAGTTAAAATTATTCTCTCAGTCCTCAAAGTAAGCATTAATAACTTGTATCCTTAGTAAATGTACCTCGCACGTTGAATGCGATAGTTAAGCGCAAGTGCTGCCAGATTGTGGGAAAATTTGCTTTAATGACGGAATTGTGACGACAGTGAGTTCGGTACATTCATTAACATTTAAGGGTGCTACGTATGCTTTAAGTTTGAGTTTATGATTACTTTCAAACATAACATCACACCTGACATCCCTCGCCTGAGGGTTAGCCAGAGGTGTATCTACAGTACACCCACATACTCATATCGCCAGATATATTTAAATCCCATCTTATACGGGGCGAGCCTATTGCCCTCAACTGAGCAGACATCCAGTCTCCGGGCTTCTACTGAGAAATTCCTGATGGAAAACCCCGAACCTTTGGTAAAGATTTTCAACAAATTATAGTTATAGTGTACCCGGGCGTGAATAGGTATTACACATTGAGCTTTGCAGAGCTGCAAGGATTTTTTGGCTTTTGAATGGTATTGACAGGGGGGCGTTGTTGGTAAACATTTGGGAAATTTTATAGAACAACAAGATCTTCTTAGCGTGTCGAAAGCAATATAAATGGTCTCGGCCCAGAATTGGTCTACTTGTTTGGCGCCATCACCAACGTCCATCAGTTCCTGTAACGTCCAGCTGACAGGACACGCAGGATATGAAGTGTTATGAGATTCATAGACGACTCTGCCTTGGAGGTGGAGATCTACCTGAACAGGTTTTCCTTGCTTTGGCCAATCTGGTTCCTGAGTCTGTTTAAAGACTTCCAGGCTACTCATGTCCAGGTGGGAGGAACAACAAGATGGCGGAGTTAGTTCCAACTTGAACAGCTGTAGTAATGCTGTCTGTGATGCCTCACAGATAATACAACGCTCTACAAAGTCGAACTTTGCAATGTTTTATTTATGTTTTTTAACTCGTAACAACTTCTCAAAGGAAAAATTGTTAACAACATCATGTGTCGCCTACACTGACATTTATGAAATCAGAATATAAATACAAGTCCTTATATTTTTCCATAATAAATTAACACAAAAGCCAACCCTGGCTGGAAAAAAATATCATGTAGTAAAAAAAGAATAGGTATTCTTTATAGAAGAGGGAAAAACAAAGCTGAATAAAAAATACAACCGACGTGAATAAATCTGGTTGGGAGAGAACTAGAGTGAGCTTCGTTTGATATGAGGTGGAGCGCAACGTAGACACATGATCGAAACGGCACCCCACAATGATAAAATAACATTCGACAACGTTACTTGAACGAATATCCCAAAAATTTGAATATCTTACACTTGTTACAGATATTGCAAAATAAAATTGGTGCCAAGAATGTTTACCCTTGTTCTGTTTTTCATAAACGAAGAGTAAATTATAATATGAGAAACTTTCTTTTGTTTTGGATTACAAAACGCAATATTATACTGAACTTTCGCCGCCATCACTCAAATAGTTTAAAAACTTTTCGCGAGCAAAGCAAAAGAGAACTTAGTTCCATAACAATAAGGGGTAGGGTTACTTTACCTTGAGCTGCTCAAAGATAAATATTCGTGGGTGGAAGCGACTTATTAGCAGCATTGCCGTTATAAACGAAGCCCATTTAGGGGGAAAGTTGGGATTGTTCACACAGGTCACGTCTCCCCTGACCTGCGTCGATCGATATCTACTGAATAAATAACTTTACCTATGTTTGTTTGTTTGTAACCTTGTGTTCCGCCCTCTGAAAGGCGGCGAATTGAATTTCCTCTCACAATTTATTTTTGATGATATTTTGTTACAATTTTATTGTGTTTGCTCCTGCGGGTTTCGTTTATTTCAGGATGTGTATTCGCAAAACATTTTTGAGCTATCGTTTGTTGTGTTGTTGAGCTATAAATTTCTAAAAAGGCTGATGAAAGAAACAAGTGTTAATCTCAATTTTAAAACTGATTTAGAGAAGAAAAACGTCTAAAAGCGATCCATTTTTAATCAAGATTTAATATGACCAAAATAGGTTTGATTTCTTTCTTGCTTTTGGCTTTTGCAACGCAAAGCAAACAAACATAAAAACGAACTCGTAGTGTTTTGACTTGGTGACTTATGTCCAGTCCAGCCGATCGATTCTGTAAAAATCTCACCGTGAAAAGTTAGGTGAAGTGAGCTTAGAGTGAGCTGTCAATAGTGTAAATACCTTGCATTAGTTGGAATGACAGCTCACTCCACGCTCACTTCACCTGAGTTTTCACGGTGATATGGTTATAGCAGAAAATCGGACTGTTGGTGTTTTCACAGTTACTTTACCTCTAACAGCAGCAACCTAACAGAAACCTTATTGTGACGAGAAGAAAGATCACAATGATTTTGAAAGACTTGTCAATGGAAGTAACCCAACAGAAACCTTATTAGAATGAGAATAAAGATCACTGTGACTTCACTCTTATACCACTTTTCACTGCTATACCACTTTTGACAAAAACTCTTAGCGAATTGAAACATCACTGAGCCTAAATCTATCCATACACTGTTACATGGATCTTTTGGCGCTCGAATGACATTGACAGAGGCAACGTTGGTAGAGTCCGCACAAACCAAGTTTGCGCGCTGTCAAAATCGGAAATTATCATTTTCCGCCATCTCAACGTTTATATCAAGTGTCAAGAGAGTGGGCTGTGTTCCGTGTATTCCAAAGTAAATATTCGCCATTATTATGCCGAATGTGCTTACAAGTGCTGGCAGGGATATAGTCTTGATGTTCAAACACGCGCGCAGACTTCGCTTGCGCGCACTTAAAACATTTGTGCGATTGTATTGTGTATTGAAAAACAAGATGGTGGCGTTAATTCCCATTTTGGCCACACGCCAAAAGAACTTTGTAATAGAACTGTCATATTCCTAGAGGACTTTGACGTGCTATGACCTGCAAGTGACATTCAACCTTTTTTTTTTTTACCTATGTTGTGAACGACGTTTGCGCAGCAGTGGGTGCTGCGCAAACGTCTTCCCCATAATTTTTCAATTTTCCTTATGTTGTACGTTCTCCGGCCAATCGCTCAAATCCAACATTCAACCTACGGTGGCAAAAAAAATTAACTTAGGGTTGATTTTTCAATCATCTGATAACTTTATTCGAGGAATAATTTTGAAATGTTGACAATTATACAAAACCTGTCAAACGTCAATTTTATTCCACGAATAAAAATTAACTGTCGATTGAAAAATCAGCCCTTAGTCAAATATATTTCAATTGAGTGATAACGATTAAGCGAAACAAAATAATAGGTAGTCATTTCCGGGACGACAAAAATAAATACTGTTCCATCTTTATCCGTCCGTCACCTGAGTCCTGATTCCCATGAATGAGTGATATTAAATTTGTACCTGCACCGGTGCCCTTTCCCTCTTAAAGGTCAAAAGCTTGGCAACTCAGATTTAAATAGAACTTCAACTTTATGCCTAACTTGCTCCTTTTGATAGTGGGATTCATGAACGGCCGCCATTTTGAAGAAAAAAAAAAACAAAATGGCGCGACAGTAGGTATGCCTGGGTCCGTATATAAATCTTCAATCTCCTTTCAAAATGTATTCGCAGATTCTTTAAGTTTGGATGAATTCGCCCTAAGTCCTAGTACGTATTTGTCTTCTCGCATAACTTTGGGGTTTTCTTACAGTTATCAGCACAATTCAATTCAATTATTTTATTAACTAAATACGAAAGGCTCATGCCATGCCATTTAGCTCATCGGCAAGGTTGCGATACACACTACCTTGGGTGCGCCAGACGTACAGACGCCAGTACATCAAGCTACTACAATCTGTCAAATTTCTTTAATAGATTTTCAACTTTATCGCCAAAGCATTAAGGTTCAAGGTTGATTGGGAAAATTTGACAGTTTCGGGTAGCTTGACCTGCTGGCGTCTGTACCTACAGAATTATTATCTATTTCTGAAGGTTATTTTTAATGGGGAAATATTTAAATGAACCTCTGCAAACTTACGGACCTAAAATACACTCGAAACGATAATAAGTAATCGTGAAAACCGTTGAGCGCATATGCGCCATTTGCATGTAAATGCAAATGGCATTTTGCATGTATGTAATGTATGTATGTACTAGAAAGTAGGCGAGTATTTGTCGGGTTAATGATGTAGGTACGCTTTTTATACGAATGAACTTCCAAAAGCTTTTTAGGTTTCTGATGCACGCTTTTTATTTATAAATGAGCCCTTTTTATCTTCCTGGCCTCTCTCACAGTTAGTGGCAGTAACTAAGCTAGAGTACCCCGACCAAACGGTTTAGGTCAGGTTAGAACTGTGACCAAAGGCGCGCGAGGCGAGCGGACGAAGCTAGCGATACATCCGATGTGCGCTACATCCGTTACTTGGCTTTTTAGTATTTTCAGGACACCAAAATAGGAATTATTTGTGGTTCACAAAAAGAGATAGCACATATCTCGAGAATCATTTATTATTGATACTAGCTGTGCCCGCGACTTCGTTCGCGTGGATGACGAAACTTATCAATGAGTTTTTGTGTAAAGTGCTATTTGTGTAGAACGTTATCTATCGAAAATACCGGTATTAATACTTGAAATTAAAATCCATACGGTCTACGCCTTATAAAAGTAAACCTAAGTACCTACCTAATTAAAAAAAAAAAAAAACTCAATAACAGAAAATAAAATACCTACCTACCTAAATAAACCTATTTCTGATGATAACTAATCTAAACTCAATAAATAAGCAAAATCCTTAAAAACTAATACCTATACGAATGACTAATCCTACCTAACAGTATTATAAAATAACCTACGGTCACTACGTACACTATCAAATATACTACCTATACTTTAAAATTAAAATCTATTTACAGACAAAAATTTTTTTAATCACATTTTCGGGTTCGTTGTCGATCTAGTAACACCCCCTGCCATTTATTTTTTTGATATTTTCAATGTCCAGAATTTTCACTTCTACAGATTTATTATAAGTATAGATTAGATTAGTTCATTCATATTTTTAGGGAATCATTAGAGGTACAGACGCCAGCACATCAAGCTACCCGAAACTGTCAAAGGGAATGCCCGCCGACCATAGACACTTCGGCCCTGGGTGAAATTAAATCAAAGCTTGTAAAAAGAGAATCGATTATATTTTGAACGGAATTCGTAATTGGCAACACTTTTTATTTTATCCACAAACCAATGATTTACGGATTTACCTATAATTTCCTTTTTATCTTTTCGGTACTTTTTTTTGTGCATAAATTTTGCAATCTTGTTAGGATAACTGAATACCGCGATTAATAAACATAAAACATGATGTTGTTTTTTTTAACAAACGCAAATTGTTGGGCGTTTCATGGCCAACATTTGGGCATTTCCCTTTCCCAATCAACCTTGAACCTAATGCTTTAGCGATAAAGATGTAAATCTATTAAAGAAGTTTTCAGATTGTAAAAGCTTGATGTGCTGGCGTCTGTACGATAAAATGCATCACATGTCTTTTTTTAAAATCACCCCATTACACTTGATTTTACTTTCGAGTTTATGATGCAAAACCCTCACTTTTTTATAGCTCCTGAACGGCGAAGCTAGGGGCAATCCCAAAACAAGCATGCGAGTAAAACCATAAATAACAATAAACATGTTTATGTCTCTCACGAAAGTAATACATAAAACAAGAAAAAACAACGTTGACACGCAGCACGCTATTATCGAAAAACGTACAACTTTTACAACCAGGTTTTTTGCTTTTCTTAAGTGTGTATTAGACTTTCATCACACTGAAAAATCGTCCGCAAAACGGAGTGTACTATGATTTATTTATACCTCATCAGCTCCCTAGCCTTTTCCCAACTATGTTGAGATCAGCTTGCAGTCTCACCGGATGCAGCTGAATATCAATATTTTACTTGAAGCGACTGCCTATCTGATCTCCAAAACCCAGTTACTAGGTAATACGATATCCCTGGGTAAGACTGGTTTTCAGACTTTCGGGCTTCTGACAACCCGTAACCAACCGGGACCGACGGTTTCACGTGCTTTCCGCGGCACGGAAACACCATCGACCGTCTTTACATATCAAGACTCCCTTGATTTGTAAAGATGGTCACCCATCCACGGACCAACCGTGGCAAGCGTAGCGTAACCTGATCGATTGACCGTGCGGCTGTTATTACTTAGCCACAAGCCCCTGATGATGATGATAAGCTACGTCCCCCCTGATTTTAACCCCTGAGTTCCGGGTAAACCGGGGCGTTAAACCTTACGTCCTACGTACAGTACCGCACGTCAGTGGTAAGAAAACCAGTATAAGCTGGCCGCTTCTTCTGTTGAAAGTCCGTTCTAGGCCAGCCAAAAGACAAAGTGTCCCCACGGACGTGCGGTCTCCTGAACTTATCATTGTTAGAGGATAGAAGAAAGAACTCCTACTTATCATCAGTTCAAACATTGAGCTACAGCTAACTTAAGTACACCGCGGTACGTCTTTCAGAGCACGTTCGCCGCCTCGGGCAATGCGTCTTGCGTCAAGAGACTGGCGCGCGCGTCATTTGTTTCCGTCTGTCGTTCCGCAACTCGAGTCGCAGTGACTTGTGGCATGATCTGAACAACTTACTTCTTTCCTTATATAAACTTAAAAGCGGAAGATACGGTATGCTCTAACATCGCAATCACTAAACCTGGGCTCGGAGTTACATGCAACGAAACTCACACATCTTTAAACACAGTTGCATACTTAGTTACCGATATACAAGGACACAGATAGGACCCGACACAGTCGTGCGAGTGCAACTTCGTTATACACCTCGCTCTCACAAAAATGGCGAAGCAAACAATACATTTATGTATTGTTTGCTTCGCCATTATAATTTTTAACAAATGAACATTTTCGGTACAGTCAAAAATGTTACGGTTGAAAAATGGAATCAAAATCATAAGTCATTTATTTAAATTAGACTGGGTATCAGCACTTTTCGAACGTCAAAATTACAAAAGACAGTCCCCCAAAACGCCCGCCCTTCAAAATTATGCTTACGCGTAAAAAGCAATCCCGTGTGTCTTATTTTTCTTTCTTGAGTGATTAGAAGAACACATGGTTTAGTAGAACCGCGCGCTGTGATCAAGTAACGTATCTTCCGCTTTAAGTTTATCTAAGCTTCTGTCATTTGTTTTCTTCGCAGACGCTGTCGCTTAAATAAGCGTGTAGGGGCAACCTAGGATCTAAGAAATTTAAGTGACCCCTCAGTATATCAACTTCGTTAAGGTCGATAACTGTCACCTAACTAACCTAATTTACTTTAATACCTACATAGTATAGTTGGATACTATGCCATTAGGCCAACAATAGACTGTTCCAGCTGCCGTTCATGCTATTATCAACCTCTGTTATTATCCAAACGTGTAAGCGTGAAACATTTTCAGCAACGTTTGACAAACAACGAAACTTTGTTAAATATAGATTTCTACTTAATACGGTTTTGAATGTCATTATTTAGATACCAAAGTTTGAAGGTGACTAAATATAAAAGGGAGCGTCCCTTTGAATTTGACAGACCGATAAACTTCGGACCAACTTCGGAACGTTTATTTTTGAACTTCATTATTGTGCGGAAGTTTTTCGCTTTCAATCCACTCAGTGTAATAATGGGGGTCTTTCTTAGTTATGAATAAAGTTGTATTCATTTTTGAACGATCAATAAGATGTCTTAATAGTCGCGAAACAAAAAGCATGACTTTTAATTCTTCAGACAAATGACAAATATCTAATTAAGGGCTGATTTTTCAATCGACAGATAATTATTTATTCGTGGAATAAAATCAACGCCTTCCATCAAAATGGAAGAACTATCAAAAATTCAAAATTATTCCTCGAATAATATTATCTGGAGTTGAAAAAATCAGCCCTTATTTTCTTAAAATTTTGTTTAGCGTTATGCCATGCCTATAATCCCCGAAAAGTTAGGCAGAGGTGTACCTATAACACACCCACATTTCTCCAGTTATGTTTAAGTCCCATGTAATACAGGGCGAGCTTATTGCCATCAACCGGGCTCAAATCCAGGCTCCGGGCTGCTACCGAGAAATTCAAAAGTGTATAAATATAAACCTCTTTACAAATTTAGATCATGTATGTTTAACAAATAACACGATTTAACTGGAACGCTCGACTTTCAGCTATCGAGCGAACATCAGGCATGTCTGATAACTCTATTTGTATCACTTAGTTAGGCTAAAATCCAATTACTAACGAACATTGAACTCACACGGTAAGTCAGCCTGTTTTCGTGTGAGCAAATTGAATACTTCACTTACAAGAGTTCATTTACGTTCTCTTCAAACATTATCTAATAAAATAACTAAATTGGAATACACATGTCTAGTTAGCTTTGAGGAAAGTTCGGCTTTGAAGGTGGCTGAGCGCGGTTCGCGAGGCGGCCGCGGTTTGGCCTCCATCGTATTCTTCACTGAACTTTGTTTTGAACTGGTCTAGAAACTTAGGTAATGAGAGCGGTTGAATGTTCACTCGAAAGAGATAACTAGTTCTGTAAGTCATTTTCACGACTGTAGACCTCACTTCAATATCTCAAGAGTTTTATACAGTGTGGCGATTAGGTTATCACATTAATTGAAACCACTTATGTTACATTACGTATTTTAAACATATACAATTAAAATAATGAATAACAATTTACATTCTAGCCGTAGGACTTTTTTTTGTTGTAGAATTTAACAACATTAAATAATACATTAAATACCATAAAGTTTATGTTACGTGCGTGTCTAGTGCCTTAATATCAAGGGTCATTTATTTCGTGCCTTTTTATTATCGCTATTTATTTTGTTTGAAAATTCAATGTTCCATTTTTAATCAAATTGTTTATTTTATTAATTTAACAATTTGATAACAACTGAAGGCCAATTCCCGTACTTAAAAACGTTCAAAAATCTAGCCGCAATCTCATCTCAGCGACAATCAATGTCAAAAACTTGTCAAAAATATAGGGAAATTAGAGGTATTTTTGACAGAATGAGACTGAGATCAGACTGTGAACGTTCTTAAAATTACGAGAATTGCACCTCTGGTAATCGCCACTCTGTATAAATGACATTCCATCGACACAAGTTTGATGAGGCAAATATAAGAGCCTCGAGGACATTACAAAAAATACACTTCTCTAATCGGCTCAAGACTGAAGAAAGCTTTTACAAAAAGACACTTTTGAGGAAATCCGAAGAACGAGGTCAGCCTTAAAGCAATTATTTCCAAGAAGGTTACAAACGGTACAAAATGATACAATAACCTGGAAAATGGGGGAGAAGTGGGCACTCACAACAAAAGGACAAAGTTTGAGAGTGTGTAGTAGGTGCGTAAATTGCCTATAAATTTCCTCGTCCCCTTTTGGACCTTATCTAAGGAAAAATATTTCTACGGTTACGTAAAACCTTTTATAGATCTTTTTATTTGAAAGTTAGATCCAGTTGCCAACGAGACAGATTTATTTGAACTGCGAAATATTTGGTTTTAAAATCCTGGCGGAGTTTTGGAGAGAACAAATGCATATTTGTTGTAGTTTAATTTTTTGTTCTAAAATACGCGCATTATCATCTGAGTAAGTAGGTAATTACCAACCCGCACTGGGCCCGCGTGGTGGATTATGGCCCACTCCCTCTCACAGAGAGGAGGTAATTATAAAAGTAATGATATCATCTAGTGGACCTTAGGGCATAATTGAAAAAAAAAAATAGTCTAGCTCTGAGTTATAAAATAAACGTAGGTCGTAGGTAGGAACTCGTAAATTGTTCGATAGAAGTCTTGATTCAATTTAAAGCCTTGCTTCAACAAAAATCACAGTATGGACTTAGCGAATGTTGAAATTCTCGCAGTTACGACCTTCCCCGGTTTCTGAGAGGGAAGTTGTGTGTTCTTGGCAGTGAAGGGCCATCGCCGAGCCAAGTGTTGACAACTACTTCACGACTCAATTATATTTTGCTAATTCATTGCTTAGACGTATTTCGAAAGCTCGGAAAATAAATTTCACACAAAGTACAGTCGACAAAAGAGCTAAGTACCTATGCAGACAAATTTTCATTGATCATAGCGAGCGTGAAAACTAGGCTAATTCACGAAATTGCATGCTATGTTGTTGCAGTTTAGTACAAGTTTGAGTGCTAAGCTGTATCTAGGAATGATGATGTGATAAGGCAACGCTGCGGGTTAAAAGAAGATGTAGTGACAAACATCGAAAATAGTATGCTTAGATGTTTGGTCATTTTGGCAGGTTGAATGAAAGGCGGGTAATAAAGGGTATTTACAAGGCAGGCAGTGGAAACGCCGGGAGGGGACACTGATGACGACGTAACCTTACTAGGTACTATAATACATTACTCTGACTGAGTCAACACTGTCTATGACAGGCTAGCGCTCTATCGAAACAGTGTTGGCTTGCACACGTCCCACAACACAGTTTTATCGTCAGAATGGTCAAAATGTACTGAATAATCGCTTTAGGTATAATACAAAATTGTTCTTGAATTTTATTTGTGATATAATATAGGTATTTACATCATATAAGCTAACATTTAAAATAATGATATGTCTATGTGAAAAAATAAGCAAAATAATCACAGGGCATCAAAAAATTCGTCCGCATCGCTGTCAACAGGAACAGTGCCCAAAAGGCTGGCAGAATTGCCACGTTGTATGACGATGCTAATTCTTTGGCCAAGAAACAGGCCAGCCCTCTGGTCATGTGAAGAGTCGACTAACCACTTGGCGATATCTCGAAAAACCAAGTGGGCACTCGGACCCCATGGCCCTAGTGTTTCAATCCCAAACGGCTCGAACATATAACTCCCAATCAGGTTGGAATATTTTCGCCATTTGAGGTTTTCTGCATCAGCAGCAGCCGCTCCAGCACAGCCCTCCGTGCTAGGAAGATGGGATGGCGTAAGGGTGTCGACACATGTTGCATCCCACACCAAAGGTCTGCCTAACTTCCAGGGCATTATGGTCATTCCGTCTGGTCTCTTCCCATCGTCGCGTGCCAGGCCGTTGGGTTCTAAAACAGCTGGCACCCCGGCGGTGACAAGAGCACGACGGATGGTGTCGGTGTTAATGCTGGCGTGTCGTGCTATCCGACCTGCGCTCCTACTGCAGGATAGGCCATGGTGTCCGAGGCAGACGACAGCTTCACCGCACTGTCAGCGATGCGGAGTCCCACAAGGAGCGCCCAAACGCAGACAGGTAGCGAGCCGGAAGATGGTGTCACCCAGCATAGTGCCTACGTTGGGTGACAGGAGTGCTTGAAGCCAGAGCCCCGACTCCCACTCACCCACAGCCAGCAGGCGGGCACGCTTAGCAGTATTGGTGGACGTATTTATAAGATTATTCCGTACCAACCTGCAGAGCGGCTCATCCCACTGTCTCTGGGAAGATGGGTTTACGGGCCGATCTGTATCCGGGCAAGCCGCTTTTCAGGCGTTCACCGCGTCGGTGAACGCTTGAAAAGTTTTCCCGGTCAACTTTTAGGTGATGTGGTTGCTGCCATAAAGGGGAAGAACGTAGAAAATATATAAAATTTGGGCCAAAACAACAGTATCTAATCAGGGTGAATGCCGAATGTAAATTGATTTTAGAAAGTCTGTCCGAAATGTCGTTGAAATGTTTAATTTTTTCATCGATGTAAGGAGAAAAACTATCTTCTAAAATTGGGGAACCTAGGAGGTGCAGTGAACTCTTGTCTAAAATTTTGATTTGTGGGGCTATTGCATTAAATTTATCTAGAGTCAATTGTCTGTCGGTAATGCTAGAAAGGTAAAGTTCACATTTTGAAGGGTTAAGGTCCAAACCAATAGATTGAAATTCCTTTTTAAGGAGTTGTAGATCTTTCAAAACAGTGTCTACATCACCTCCTAGCGTCCCATCGTCTAAATACCACACATTAAATTTTGAATTCAGTTTCTGTAAAATTGGATGAATAGCTAAACTAAAAATGACTGGCCCGAGAGGTTCACCTTGTTGGCATCCAACTGCAGATTCTAAGACATTGTCCTTGTATAATAATTTGGAGGGGTGCTTGTAGCACTGCCACATAAAACCATAAATTTCGGGTAGTTCCTTTTTGACTTCAGCCAACAAAGTGTCCCTGTTCACAGAGTTAAAGGCGTTCTTAACGTCAACCTTGAGGATGACCTCACCTTTGTTGGACTTTAAAAAGGTGGAAAGGGCATGCACGGCAGCCTCACAGGCCCCTTTCGAGCCAAAACCAAGCTGCAGGGGCTGAAACTTAGCTGTAAGCGATTCACTGTAGAGCTTACAGCATATTTTAAAGCAAAGTATGCTGTACCACTATGCTGTACTAATATGCTGCAGCCAACGGCGATGGGACGAATACCGCCGTCCTTCTTGCGCAGGGCACACAGGTTGGCGCCGTATAAGACATCGATGACGGCCTCGTTCACACCGCCGGTAAGCATGAGTTTAATCATGGCCGCAAGCGACTCACCAGCTTCCCCGGCGCCTGAACTCAATAAATCCTTTAGGTGTTGTGGAGTCAGGCCGTCGAGGCCGCCGGCGGAACCACTTCGGAGGGAGCTCACGGCTGCAAACAACTGGGGGCCGAAACGTTGAGGAAGATCGAATTTAGGTCGGGAGAGTCGGGGGGGTCGGGGAAGGTGAGACCATCCGCAGGCGCTGGATGTTTACTCTCTAGAGCTGTTAGTGTTTCTGGAGAGTAAGGCGCCACCACATCGCTGCTGAAAAGTATCCTGGCCGCACCCCTGATGTCACCTTCACTTAATTTGGATTCCACATGTGAACATAATCCGTTTTGAGATAGGTTATGGAACGCAGGTAATTTTGGATCTAAAATTAGGGCTGAATCGTTACAATTTTCTTTGATTTCGTTCGTTAATGTTTTTTTTAGTTACAAACATTTTTTGGACATGCAGAATCCTATAAGGGAAGGTAAGTAATTGCTCCCAGGCACTTTGTGAGTTCTCCTGGGTCGCAAGATGGATACATTGCGCCAAACTCGCTGCAACAGATCGTCTTACGCCCCGGGGAACTCTCTTTAATGTATTAAAGAGAGTTCCCCGGGGCGATTTTGCCAGTTGTTTCCATAAACTTTGTACTAGTGGTGTTGATGTTGGGGATGCGGCTGGGGGGCACAATGGTACACTATGCGATTTGTGGATCTTGCCATAGTGTATCTTCAGCCCCCGTTCGCCTTTAAAAAAGCGTGCCTGTGAGCAATGTAGACATCTCACCAGCTGAAACTCAAGCGATGTGGCAGGTTGACTAGCACAATTTCCGGCGTCGCTACAGCCGGCATTGAACATATATATAAAAAGAAAAACTTACAATAAAATTTACCTAAAAATAATAAATAATAAACTATATATACACGCACTCAAAAAAAAAAAAAAAAAAAACACTATTTACAAAATGTCACAATGAAAATGTCATCTGTTGACGACTGCGGCGCAGTCGCGCACGGGGCATGGGGCGCTGCGCATCCAGGGCGCAGCCTCCGCACTCGGCCTCGGCCCGTCGATGTTTGAGAGATTGTATTTGGTTGAAAACACACAGAAAAAACCTTGATTTTGACTTTAAGCTGATGCCGCGGACTTTTTGATTTCTTTAGAAAATCTCTTCTAGAATTTGGTCAACAGCTGAGCAAATTAGTGCAATCGGATTTTAGCTCATTTCAATAGGAATTATATGATAAATTATACTTTATTTATTTAAATTGGTTGCAGGAATCACTTTTGCATGTCAAAGAAATGATCTATTAATTATTATTGTTAACAATAAATAATTTATTGAGTTGAAATTAGTTGACAGTAATATCCTTCAAAATCTTTTCTTTTTTTTTGTTAACTGTTCTGTCGATAAATAGATGTCTTATTTTTATTCCAATGTGCGCCCTGCCCTACCTAGGAGGGATTCGCAATCCAAGAATTCAATGAATCCATGGATTAACTCATTGCTGAATATACTTTTCGCTTCTTTTAAAATGTAAGTATCGATGAAGCTCGGCTTAGAAGTTTATTTAGTGAAGAAAACTGGCAAACGCTGCGAAAGCAATCTACGTTGGAATGGATTAATTAATATAGAAGCAGTAATTTAATTTTGCAGTTACGAAGCTATTGCTAGAAGCGCTGTATTAAAATTACTACCGTTATGTTTAAGAGGTTTTCAATTAATTTCTAGTCTGAAAGCTTTTAGCAAAAAAACTACCTTTGTTATTTTTTCTCTCCTTACTTTATCATTGCGAAGAAATAATATAATGGATGAAAAATATTTATGAATAATGTATTTTTTATTTAGTTTGTTTTACAAATATTATTGTATTGTATTTTTTTGTTAATTTTGTTATGTCCTCGTAATAACATTTGTTTTATTTTTAATTTTATTTTACCTAACCTACTTAAGTAGTTAAGTGTGTCACTTTTTAGTTTGTAAATTGCTCTGTACAACGCCATGAGATTCTATTCTGTAATGGTGTGCATGTAAACTTAAATAAAATTAAAATAATTATATATATCTCTTTTGACAACAATTCCCAGTAAATTGAAACTTTAAAATTAAAACGGTTGAAACTATCTAACTGTCACATAGTCAACAGACCTTGTCGTTTTATGACGTGCAAGTAACATTCCACCCTAAGGCCGTAAACAATTAACGAGGTCGACTATACACTATGCAGTATACCCTATCCATTAGGTTAACCGTTTTTTGACAACTGTCTTAGAACTTACATATTCCAGATTACGTAAAAGTTAACTTTAAAATGAGTAATAAAATAAATATATAAACTGCCTTATCTTATTGAATTGTGTTATTTATGAATACTTACAGACATTATAATACCGTACGTGTATCAATCAATGTATTGTGTGTTGCTGCAATAGTTCCATCTGTCAAAAAACGGTTTACCTAATGGACAGGATACAGTGCGTTCTACGTCAAATTCCTGGCCATCGATAAAGGAACTGTCACAATAAAGGAAAAGAAAGGTTCTTGTTTTTTTATCGGATTTACCGGCTCCAGTGATTTATCATCCCCCTGTTTCTCTACTTAGTTGATTTCCACGTACACTTAGCTAGAGGTAAGAATGTATACGTAATTATACTAAAATAGTAACGAAGTTTTTTTGTCTGTTTATTTGGATGTATGTTCCGGATTGACGCAAACACGGCTGAACTAGTTTGCTAGTTTACACTATAACATGGATTGGGTACTTTCAATCCCGGTAGTACGTTCCTGTGGGATATTTTCCGACATCTACACAGGCTAAGCAGAGGGCAAAAGGTAGTACATAATAAAGATGGCCATGACACATGATGACGTGACTAAAATAATGTAGGTAACTTTCAACTGTCCTTTCAAAGGTTTTTTTGGACAGTTGAAAGTCGACTGGGACATTCAGGCAGGCTACATGGGGAATTACGAAGTATTAATGCCGAAGGGATGTAAAAGGGTACGAAAAGGGATGGTGCTATCGGTCCTTCTTTCTCTTACACTGGAATCATGGTGGTATTAAACCGTCACAATCCTGATCTCTATTTGATCAGGCCGCAATACCCAGCCCCAATTATAATTAAAATTTAAAGAAACTTCGCAATTAGGCGCCAGGGGTAGGGCAGGTGGCGCGGGGAGTAACTTATATATATCGAAGAAGGTCACACTTACCTTCTAATCGTGAACTTAATGTATTCTTCAAGGAGAACGTTCGCGGTGTCAGATGACCAATGCTACCTTCCGCAGGTGTCAACCTACCCCTTAAGGGTTCCATTTTATTAAGAAATAGTTGCTTTTTTTATGCTGGCGTCATGATATATTTGATTTCGAACTGGTAATTGGTCCTTCGAGCCGGATTCTTGCTGATCCTTGGCGCCGTGCGAGCCTCACGAGTGTAATAACGGGCATATTCGATGACCTGTATCCGACTGTTTACACGCTGGCCCTCAGCTACTCTTGGCAAATATACGCCAAATGTATTGGCCTCTTGGCGGTAGAAATCTTTCTCAAAGTGTATTGTCTAAAACTGCATCAAATGTTTCAAATACAAGTGTCAAACTGTGCAACCTACAATGGGTCAGTTGCCCTCTTCAAGGACACATTTAGAACACCCATTTTTTAATTGAAGTGTGGATTATGCTGGGCCAGTGCTGATAGCTGATCGCAAAGGGCGAGGGTGTAGGCTTATAAAGGCGTACTTGTGTATTTTTGTTTGCCTTGCCGTTAAGGCTGTTCACATCGAGCTTGTTACAGACTTTACGAAAGAAGCCCACATGGCTGCTTTGAACCGCTTCGTGTCTCGCCGTGGCAAACCCGAAAGCATCTTGTCCGACAATGGGACAAACTTTATAGGTACTTCCAATGAGCTGCGTAAGTTTTTACAAGACTCGAATCTCGCGTTTGAAGTTGCTCAACAAGGCATCAAATCTTTTGCGCCTCCATACTCCCCCCACTTCAACGGCATTGCTGAAGCCGCCGTCAAATCTACCAAATATCACCTAAGGAGACTTTTAGGCTTAACGCACTTCACATACAAGGAGATGGCCACGTGCTTGACTCAAATAGAGGCTGTCTTAAATTCCCGTCCCCTTATCCCTCTTTCCACTGATCCTCTAGATTTTTCCATCCTTACTCCTGGACATTTCATAATTGGGCGACCACTAATATCTGTTCTGCATCCACAGGTTACTGATGTCAACCTTGGGCGACTGGAGTGCTACCAAAGAGTGGAGCACATCAACCAACATTTTTGGAACCGCTTTAACTTAGAATATGTTTCTCTGCTCCAGCAAAAAACCAAATGGACAGCGTCAACAGGCCAACTCTCAGTGGGAGCATTAGTTCTCAACAAAGAGAAAGGCCAACCGCCACTGGGGCGTGTTATCAAGGTCTTCCCTGGCTGTGTGGTGGAGCTGAAGACGAAGAGAGGAACGGTGGTGCGGGCTTACAACAATGTCTGCCCACTTCCTCTCACTTGAATTCTTCAACCCGGGGAGGATGTTCGGGCGACTCCGGCAATCTTCGGCTGCTGTCGTGAGACAGCGGAAGGCGGCGGGCGGCGGGGAGAAGTGCGGCGTGCGGGACGCGGGCGGTCGGACCACTTCGCTACCGATCTCGGACGACGGCACGCGCGCGCAGTCTATACATTTACCAACACCAAAATTGTACCTTATTTGGATTATATTTCTCTTAACTATAGTCCATTGCATTTCACTTCAAGGCCTTAGTTAGGTCCCAAACACATACATACCTAACTTACCTTACACCTTACCCAACATAATTTATGCCCAAAGGTACAAGCGCTAATAAACAAGAGCTTATCCCTACGCGTTTACTGTAACCAGAAAATTATGTATCGTGAAAATTCGTTAATAAGGGTTTAGGGTAATTCTGAGGTGAGTTCAAACATTCTAACTTAAACAGGGTAATTCGGTTTTGTGGGCTTCAACTTTATTGACTATTTATTTGTCATCACCCTACTAATTGGCTAACACACTTTAAATCACAATTTGAATCATTTTGAAGAACAGTGCTAATCCATTACATCATATATTCGAAAATAAATCTGCCTTATAAAGTAAATAACGCAATGAATATTGTTGAACTGTCAAAACGAAAGTCATTGGTACTGATAGGGGTTTCACAAGCACCCAGCCTGCTTTTGGACTCACCGAAAATGTTGCCTTAGTGTAACCTAGCCGTAAGTATTATTGACTTTATTAAGTTTTATTGCTTTATTACATAAAATGCATAATCAGCCTTTAATGTTCCCAATGCTGCTGGGACACAGGTCTCCTCTCTTCGAGTGGGAATGGGCTATAATCTACCACGCGAGCCCAGTGCGGATTGGTAGATGTCACTTGTCTACGAATTTTTGGTTCTAGGACTTGCCGGTTTCCTCACGATGTTTTCCTTCACCGTTGCGTTATGAGAGCAGAGGTGAATAAGTGCCTGCTGAGGTTCGTCGACCTCCAACTCGTAAATCGCGGCCGTTACTACTGTTCTCATTATGCCTGTTTGATGGCAATATGCTCACTCCTTATTACATGGGACTTCAACATAACTGGTGAAATGTAAGTGTACTATCGGTAAACCTCTGCCTAACCCATCGGGAAAACAAGGCGTGATGTTATGTCCATACCTCAGAATGTAGAAAGCAATCCTTACAATATTTCTAGATTGGTATAACACGCGTATGTAAAATGTATAAACCACTTAAAGTTATTTCTACTCGACCCTTGAAAATAAATCTTTATATAGGATTCTAAATATAGGATCATAAGAGCTTAGTTATTAATACATTTTGCATGCAACCAACAATATTGTATAAATTAATGCGCCGAGTAAAGGTACGTCGGCCACAAGTGTGGTTGTCGCAATTTGACGTAACACTACCATGCGATGTGTCGGCTAACAATTTAATTAATTTTAGTGCTTTGCTTTTGATATAGTTTCGGCTTAACGTGCTTTCCGAGACACGGCGAGGCGGGCGGGGAGATGTAATGGATGGTCACCCATCCACGAACCAACCGCGGCAAGCGTAGCTTAACCTTAGATCAACCCGTGCGGCTGTGAACTTCCTCTCTCCTTAAACTTCATCATTTCCTTTATTATAATTATTTTTTTTTTTGCTTTGCTCTTGTGTCATGTTTATTATTGTACATGTATGTATTTATTTAGACGAGTAAAATAAACTTTATGTTTATATTAATTGTATAATGTAAATGGTACACCACAGACTACCTACTATATTTGTCTCTCTTTAATTTTAATCCATCCAAAAGTTGTCTTTAAAAGATCGCTCTTAGCGATAAGACCGCCCATTGTGTCACCCTTTGTAAAATTGTTCTATAATTTATATGGTGTACAATAAAGAGTATTCTATTCTATTCTGTTATTATTTTTTGACTGTTGCAGGAAATCGTTGATATACCTATTCGGAGGATTCGCAGAATTGGACGAAAAAACTTAGTACATCTCCACTGCCCACCCCTGTAATCATCGTCCTTTTGTTTGTGTTTTACTACTATTTACAATAATACTTATTTATGGAAGAAAAACTACAATGAGTAAAAATGGTTTCTAAGAATTGTTTTCTATAAATGAGTCAGCCACGGAAAGATTTTGACGTGAATCGGTGTACCGGAGGCGCAGACTTATGGTCAGTTCAACTTATCGGACTGAAAAAAATACCGTAATTTTCAACCACTAATAACTAAGTGACATTTTTATTCATAGAGAAAACTATCCGACGGAACACAGCACTCCAATGTATACGTATCGTTTGGATATACCTAGGTGAAAAACTGGTTAATTAATTGAAAAAAATAAAGAATAACGTTCACACAGTAACACAGTTCGTGAAACACAAAATACAAATAACAAAATAAAAAACGTGAAAATAATTGATCGATTGACTTTGTCAGTGTCACCATTGATGAAAGCTTTTCATAAAAACCATCCATGGTATATTAGTATTGTTTCATAAGCTACGTGATTTGTCAAAAATACCTAAGAACCGCCCCGATACCTAATACCTTAGAAGATGACAAAACTTCAAACATCGAATTGCTTTAAAGCAACTCCATCTATAGGAACGTTTAGTGCCTAAAAAAATACAAGTCCTGCTATAAAATTATTCTTATTTATTTCATTCGATTGAAATTCAAATTTTGTATCTGAATACATTAATTTTCTTTGCTGCTGTTTAAAATATTTCGCTCGATTGTCGAATAAAACTGGTTTGACGGTTCAGATTATTCATTCCGGACAGGTGCCACGGTGAATTGTAAAAAACTTCGGTTAAAAAACATCGATCAAAGGCAAATACACAAAAACAGTGGTTGTAATAGTTTACAGTGAAAACGTGTTTTAAAATACTTTTGAAATGTAAAAGAATATTTTTCAACGTCCTGTAAACATACCCACATGTGCATTTAATTGTAGCGAAATTTTTATGGTGCTACGCTGCTACGAATAGTGCTACGAAATGGCTACGAGTCTACGCGTAGCATTTATTTCGTAGACTCGTTTTCTGCTTTATGCAATGATACGGAGAATTTCTGAGTGCTTTTTGTGCAAGCTAATGAATACATACCGGATAGATATTACGAAGATTAGTATAGCATTAAAGTGATTATAGTTTTGCACCATGCGGAATATTAAAAACTATATTACTTTATGTAAAGTTTGAAAGTTAACGTAAATATTCTTTCTTTATTCTGAAAGCACTACTAACAACGTATCTTTTATGGTTTCATTTAATAATATTGAACTAACTTTGCCTGTTCATTTCCTCCATTACGCTCAAAAAAGACAACACATGACGACGGAAGCACTCTGTTTGCCATTTTTTCAATATTATTGATATAAAATACCTTATACTCGCTCTAGAGACGTCATCTTACCTGCTTGTTTTTATAGCAACCACTGGATATTACAAACTGGAACTGACAGCGACAGAATCGCAGGAAACTGTTAGGAAACGTCCACACTTGTTCTAAGATTCTAGATATTTGAATAAGTAAAATATATACTATGTTTTACGACACAAACTAGTATAAAAATATACTATTTGTGTTGAAATAATACCATATAATAACGATGATTGGCTGAATAGAAATTACATCATCATGATCATCATCAGCCTATAGCAGTCCACTGCTGGACATAGGCCTCTCCTATTACACGCCATTCAACTCGATTTTCGGCAACTCTCATCCAGCTGCTACCAGCCATCCTGCGAAGATCTTCCATCTAGCTTGAGGGCGTTCCACCTTAAGTTTACCGATTCGAATAGAAACTACATTCATCATCATTTTGCCAATTTATAATATAGCGTTGGCGACTCGTGCTCTTCTATCAATGTAATTTTAAAAAAAAAACATTACATGATTCTTTAAAACTAAAAATGAACCAAAATATACAAACAATGTTAGCCACTATACAAGGCAAGTTCGTTAAGATTTTACGACCACCCAGTATTGTAGAGATTAATGACCTGCATGGTTTCAACATGCAACCTTTTCTAGTAATTCTAAGATAATGGCATAAAATTAAGAGATAAACGCTAATAGGTACGAATTAAAATAATAAAGTATTGAGTAATTTAGAACGCAGAAAAAAAAGAATTAAATGTCGGTTTAGAAAAAAGCAGGCGTATGTCATGATGTAAAAAACATAAAACGATTCTGTAATAATTATTTATTTAATCTGATACATATAGGTTTAGGCGATAGTACATCAATAAACCAATTATTGCCGTACTATCGCCTAAACCTACATCTAACCATTTTGAAAACAAAATCCCGTGCACATGATGATCACAGCTGCGTCCGTAAGTAAAACAAAAGAGGATCCTTTTTAGGTCGACTAATAATATTCGGTGCAAACAGGAATAGTCCTTATGGAGGTCAGAGATTTTGGCGATAGTACCTCTTCCACAAAACTTACATAAATAACAAGCTACCTAAAAAGAAGATAAATGGCAAGCTTTACATGGTTTTTAATGCCATTTCCCCGATACGTCACTCTCACCGCAGCTTAAATCGAGCTCAGTAAATTGCTTATCGGTTTCGGTGAGAGCCGCACGGGAACGCAAAATACCGGGCGGTATCGGACGAAACTGATATCTGACCGATTGTGAATTAGAGGGGAATTTTTCACACTGTTCACGATACTGGATGCTGGACACTGGACAGGATTAAAGTGATTATTGACATTGACAGAATGTGACATTAGTCATATTATATCGATCCAGTGTTAATAGATTCCAACGCTCGCTGCCAAGTGCGCTGGTTTGAAATACTGGATCAAATTAGTCTTCATAGTGAAATATTTTTTTTTAACAAACGAATAGGAATTATTTATTAAGAAAACATTCAAAATTAACATTGAGCAGCCGGATAATAGAGTGATTACTAAAACAAACTTTAGCGAAACCACTTCAGTCAAGTTTTCCGGGAAGCCGACCTTAATCAAGTCCAATTTGCCAAAACTTTACAGCCAATGTTGACAGTTCATTTGTCCTTATTCCTGAGGCGGCCTTATTCTTATCGCGTTATACTCCCAAGTTGAAACCGAGACGTTTGTCTGTTTATCTTAACGGCCTATATCCATTCATGAACAAATATTCAGTGATGTTCAGCGACTGAACACTCGTTGTCGTGGAAACCCCTTTAGTACGCCCTATATCTACCACCGAAGTACCCTGTAAGACGCGTTTACATTGGTAGAGTAAGTATTTCGTGGAATACTCTCTCTATATTTCATCCTAAATTGAAAGCCTTGTTGACATTGGTAGTAAAATCTCTGCTCTCTAAGTCTGTCAACAAAGATGCGGGCCCTTTCGAAAGTAGTTGATTCGTCAAAACAAATGACAAATTAAATTTTTCGGACGGGCAAAAACATATCGGACGTAGGGACAGCTGTCAAATCGAGTTGTCATTAATTCTTAGTTCGGAACCGAACTAATCTTATGCTCCTTAATAACGAAGACATTTTTGCGCAAAATTGTACGTATTTTTTGACGTTGCTCATCCATTTCGACTGAGAAATGCCACTTGACTGCCACTTGCTGTAATATAAACGGTCACTGTTTAGTTACTCGCCACTCACCACTGTACTCATACTCGCTACTCGTCACTATCTTTGACCAATGTAAATCAGGCCTAAGTGATACAGAGTAGGATACGCCCGTAGCTTCAGCCGAAATTACGGGCTTTGTGCTAAGGGAGTTGACCCCCTGTATACAATTCCTAGCCTGAAAGTAGGCTAGGAATTGTATACAGGGGATCAACTCCCTTAGCACTATTCAATTTGAATTGAAAAGCTAAGATTTTTAGTGATCCAAACACAAACGCGCCCTAACGACTGTAAACGACATCGCAGAATTGTGGTTTCAACAAACAAATCTAGAAATATGAATATAGTCAATGTTTAAAATAGCAACAAAAAGAACAGGCCTTATTTATTCTAAACACGTTTTGTTTTGAAAAGCTCTAGGGAAGCAATTTCGAAGGGTAGAAAAGTTATCTCACACTTTCATTTAACTTGTGGATACCGTACAAAACTTAGATTGATCATTTGTTCGCCCAAGGTCCTGTCATATTTTTGGAACGGCTACCTGGTTTTTGTGGAGTGCATTTACACGCACACCCTTTTAAATGCTCGGGACGTTCAACATCTGTTTTTTATTTAAGTAATTAATATAGAGTCTATATGAACGAATATATTAGTAAAGAAACTTTCCCCTTTTTTTTTCTTAAATCTTTTCCATTTTTTAATAATTATTCTGCTATTCGGGTTAGAGCAGAGCATTCTTGAGTTATAAATGGTGGACCTAACCCGACTCTGTTTTATTTATATAGAATATGGTTACCTTGCTATTGAGCTTATTAATTATAAATTAATGGTTGTATGTATTTATAGAGTACCTCATGCTAATAACTTAAATGATTGTTTCAATAAACTTGAAATTTTGCTCAACAAAATATCCAACTGCCATTCCAAGAATGTTGTGATTGCAGGCGATTTTAATATAGATATTCTAAAACCGAATAGGAATTCGGCTACACTGGAGTATCTGTTACTAAATTACAACTTAAAACTTGCCCTTAAACAACCTACTCGAATGGCTAGCAAGACTTGCATAGATAATTTTGCACATAATTTTAAAAAGACCTGTAAATCGGATGTACTGGAGTTTGCTTTATCAGACCATACGGCACAACTACTTCAATGCCCAGTGGCCAATGTATGCACTATAAAATCCTGGTACATAACTAGAAGAGATTACAATAACGAGAATATCACAAAATTTAAAAATTGTATAAACAGTCTTAAATTTTTTGAGATCTATCTTACTGATGATCCCAACGTAGCGTACAATGAATTTATCAGCACATTTAAATTATTTTACGACTTGTGCTTCCCGTGCAAAGAAATTAAAATCAATATTATAAATAAACCAAAATGGCTATCACATGGCGTTAAATTATGCAGTAGGAAAAAAAGGGAACTATTATGGCAATCCAGGATGAAACCTAACCGCGAAAATAAAAAGAAATTCACTGCTTATTCTAAACTATTTAATAAAATTATTAATTTGACACAAAAATCTCAAAATAACTACAAAATACAGCAATCTAAGAACAAATCAAAAACTACATGGCAAGTGATTAATCAAACAAAACACAATATCCCTAAACAACAAATCGAGAAAATAAAAGTTGGTAATCAAATTCTATATAAACCATTAGATATCGCTAGTGCCTTTAATGACTTTTTCGTTGATAAGATACAACCAAAAATAGAAGCTGAATGTAAGCCAAAGGCATGCATGTCATCCATGCAACATAATTCCATGTTTATGGTCCCTAGCACACCACAGGATTTATATAGAATTGTAATGGCCCTAAAAAACACCAGCAGTGTGGGTTTTGATGGAATCGCCACAAAAATATTAAAATCAGTGTCTGCTGAGATATGCGGCCATCTCAGTCACATACTTAACCTCATTATTAGTGCAGGTACATATCCAGATGCTTTAAAAACATCTATAATTAAACCTTTATTCAAAAAAGAAGATAAGGAGTTGATGGAGTATTATAGACCGATTTCACTCATACCTGTTATTTCAAAGATATTTGAAAAATACCTCTACAGAGAGTTTTATAATTACATAGAGAAAAATAGTATACTTTGCGACGAACAAAAAGGATTCCGACGGCACAAAACCATTAATTTGGCAATTTATGACTTTTTGTATAATATTATCAGAAATATGGATAAACGATCCCCTATATGTGCAATATTTTGCGATATGACCCAGGCGTTTGATTATGTCCATTACAATACACTGTTAAATAAATTAGAGGTCTACGGCATAAGAGGTAACATGCTTGATCTTATAAAATCCTATTTAGAAAATAGAACACAAATAACCGAAGTTAGCCGCATTAATGTACTTGATAAACATGAAGAGGTAGCAAGGTCGCGAGAACGTAAAATCTCATACGGTGTACCACAAGGAACCGTTATGGGCCCATTTTTGTTTATATTATATGTCAATGACATGCCCATGTCCCTTCAACAACCTTTAACAATGTTTGCAGACGATAGCACAATAACCATCCCTTGTAATAACGCAATTACATATGAAAATGATATTAATAACTCTCTTGACACATTAATTAAATGGCTTGACAAGAATAATTTAGTTATTAATTTAAATAAGACAAAGATAATTCATTTTAGACAGCGTACTCCCGGTTTAACTAATCTTCACATACACCACAATAATAATAATATTCAAGAAGCAGCAGATACGAAATTTTTAGGTTTACAAATAGATAATAGTTTAAATTGGAAAGCACATATAGATATGTTATGTAAAAGACTGAGTTCATCTGCTTATGTTTTATATAGATTATCCTCCATAGTAGATACAAAAGCACTTCTAACTGCTTACTACGGCATAGCTGAATCTCACCTACGCTACGGCGTCATTTTTTGGGGGAATTCAACGGATAAAGACACAGCATTTAAGGCCCAAAAACGATGTCTCCGATCAATGTTTAAACTTAAAACTATAGACAGTTGCAAGCCCTATTTTAAACAATACAAAATCCTTACACTTCCTTGTATATATATATTCGAGGTAGCTATGTTTGTGAAGCAAAATCCGAGTCGTTTTAAACGCCTATCTGATGTGTTCCCAAGGAATAGGCGTGACAATAGCCAACTGTGTCAGGTATCATCTCAAACCGCTTTGATGCGCAACAGTATATATTGCATGGCGCCAATTATATACAATAAATTACCAAGTGGTTGGAAAGATTTAAATACTGTAATGTTTAAGAATAGACTACGTAAATATTTGTTAGAAAAAACATACTACAGTGTAACTGAGTTTTTAACAGAAAAATACATATATTTAGGATAATGATTATTTAATAGCAATGTTATTTTTTATTGATAATTTAATAATATACTTTAATTTGAATAATAATGTGATATAATTGATAATTAACGTTAATTTTAATAATAATGTTATATAATTGATAATTTAATGGTATTGTTAATTTTGTAAATATTTGCATGCCGAATGGTAAAATATGGCTGAACTGATTTTGTTTTATAACAACTATTGTGTACCCATATTTGCAAATAAACGTTTATTCTATTCTATTCTATTCTATTCTTGTGCGGACCCGGAAAAGAAAATGTGTAAAATATAATTTAAAAGAGTGTCCATGGAGTTTCTTTCCTGTTGGTCTTCATAGGTACCTACTATGCTTTGGTATGGGCAACTAGCTTTATATTATTTCTGTAAATGGTTTAATTGAAATAAATGACTTTGGGTTTGAGAAAATAAATATAGGTGACTATTTCAATACTAAAATTACTTTTCAACCAAAATAAAATAATTACATTTACGTCCGGCTCATATTTTGGTAATGAATTCTGTTCGCTAAATGCTTTATATTTCATACCGCGCTGCGCTCCGCAAAAATATAGCGTTAAATTTAATCACAGCAGTGCCTTGAAAGGTCTCGCAACTTTTCTAATGATCATAACAGAGATAAACAGCAACTGTGTGTGTTGCTTCTATCACAAAAGTTTCCTAGCCGGAGTTATGAACAGGTGAATATTGCTAGGGTTGGGAAGGCTGGGCCAACAATACGAGGCTACAGAGCCCCGTACCATTGTGGGGCCGTGATTTATGTCCCCACTCACACGTAATGTGCACTTCCGACTACCAACGTAATGAGTCCCAACTTTGAATTTGGAACCACATTTAACTAAGTTTAAATGCCTTCTTCAGTTTCACTGGCTTTTGTGAGTTTAGACTGTTAAACTTGCCATTATGCCAACTTAATGGAACGTAGATCCATTTCATTAAATTCAACGTGTTATAAAGTCGTAACTTTGTTGAGATAAAGATATTTTTGGGTTTAATAATCCAGCTGTTTAGCCTGTATTCATGAAAATAATGAGAAAATTAACCAACCGAGACTTTATGATGGAAAATGAGCAGAAACTTTTTCTTTTTATTACTTCAATCTAGATATAAAAGGCCTTTGTAAAAAAGACTTTGAATAGAACAAATTGGACTTGAGTGACTTTGTCACGGGCTATTCGGTTCGATAAACTGTGGTAATGGCACTCAATGAAAGACGGCGGCTATCATGCTATAAATAAATGAAGATAGCCTCGCGAAATGCGATTGCATCGTTTTAGGTAACCGATTCTACCATTTTCACTATATTTTGTAAGCGTGTTGAAAAAAGGTGACCCCAAACCAACTTGAGGAAGGGTTAGGTAAATTATAATGTTGCTAAAAAACGTCTTGTTTAGATTATAACGGCGTGAGTGATTTTTGTAATATTTTTATTTATGTATGAAAATGTAATAAAGGATATAAAATCCACTTATTTTCAGGTGTCACAGGCTCATAAAGAATCTTAATCTAAAAGTACATATTTTTGTCATACATAAAAAGTTGTGTTAATAAATAAGATTACTACTTAGATTATTGATTACAAAGCTAACATATCTATCTATAATAACAATTGCATAACTAAAGACGAAAAAAAAATTTTGTGATTTTTTTAATACCCAAAAACTTCCATAGTTATGTAGGTTCCAAACACATAAAATCACTATCACTATTTTTAGATTACCTATAAGTAAATAAACCTCTTCCCCCAAAATGGGTGCGAATTTTGTATAGAATGACGATTAAATATTACGTATGAAGTGAAATTTTTGAAGTCGTAGAAAATTATGTTATTTGTCTTATGCAGCAATCAACCCCGAAAGTGTTTCTAACCACTAGAACACGGTACAGTAAATAATTAAATGTATGTACCTTATACTCCAATTTAAATAAGAGAATTAATATAATATAAATAATAACTGCATTGTAAATTCGACACAAAATACTTTCAATTTATTTGAGCATCTCATCTCGCACTGCAGGCACTCGAAACTTTATGTAACAGCAGTCGTAGCAATTCTTGGAACGGATCCAAAACTCAAGGATATCCTGTTATATAACCATAACAGATACTCACCAGGTCCTCGTCGTCATCGGTGAAAATGTTGCTACGCTCCTGGGCCGTCATGTCGCCGTTTTACAAAATACAATACAATATTCATCCATGGTTCACACACACAACACCAGATGCATCACTGTTAAACACTGCAACTGCATCCAAAACTCCTTCAACAGACCTCCTTGGTAATACATGTTTGAACTTTACACAAAAAAAAAAAAAAAGTTTCTGTTTTCAAAATTATAAATCCGATGTTCAATTATGTTCGCAAAACAAGTGAAACATCGACAACATACACGAGAGCGGCCGGCACACCCTCTCTATGCGAGGATCGGGCGCTTACTGCGGTGGAGGGCGGGCAGAGAAAGCACTGCAGCGTCTCGTAACCATGGCAACGACAAGGCTTTCACGCCACCGCAGCGGAGCGCGTATGCATTGTAGACAATCACAAACAAGGGAATTGAATTAGAGAAATAAGCCAAATATTTAGTATCGTCAGTTTTCAATTTACCATTTCAATTCAGTCAATTGCTTAGTTTAATGATAAAATATTTGCGTCTTTATGTCAGTTGCACAAAATATACAAATTACAATATGTTTTGTTGGTTTGGTTTTATATTCAAAAATATATTTCTGGCGTTGTGTGGTCACAGTTCTAACCTAACCTAAATCTGTAAGCGTGTTACGTTGCAAATTTCGCTAAACTCTGAGAAATTTATACACAAGAAAAAAGAACCCCCCCCCCCCCCTTCTTTAATTAAGTAATCCTACTAATGTTATAAACGTGCAAGTTTGTATGGATGGATGGATGGATGTTTGTTACTCTTTCATGCAAAAACTACTGGAAGGATTTAGATGACACTTGGCACGTAGATAGTTTATAACCATGATAAACATACAGGATACTTTTTATCCCGATATTTCCAAACCGCGGGGCGCAGCTAGTTTTATATAGATTTCCGCAGTGTGCCTAATAACATTCAGATTTATGGGTTTTGCAGTGCGACTAGGCGTTTAACTGAAATAATTTGTTTGTTTTGTTTCCTTTGAGATTAAAAGCATTTATTTAATATTTTAAGTAAAGTAAATTCATTTCTTATAGACACACATAATGTAGAAAAAATACCCACAAAAAAGTGAGCTTTTGCCCTAAACTTTTTCCTTGACAAGGCAATCGGAAAAACCTTAAAAAAAGCAACAGCTACTTCAGTCCCTCACCTTGGCTTTGCACATTAAATTGTAGTATAATTTTATACTTACTGTTATTGCCTACAATCGATGAAGCGCCTATAGCATGCTCTATTACGGTATGAAGGCACTCAACAGTCACGATTGCGCAACCAATACTGACTGATCATACTCGTACTCACAAAGGCTGACATTGAACAACAAAAATGGAATTAGTCATGTTCGGGTTTAGATTTTATTGAAATATGTACCTAATGTGCCTTTTTTAAAGTGGTTGTTTGATTTGATGAATAGCCCAATGAAATATGGTTGTGTAACTCGCGAAAGCATTTTTTTAAATGTTGTTGTGATTTTGTAATAGGAACTTTGCTTTTACTTCGCTAATCGGCTTTATGTATTTTTAACTTATAATATACAATTATCTCTGTAAGTTATTGTGTAAATCTTTTGAGAAAATAAATGTCTAAAACCGTAAACCGTAACTTTGTTTTTCATTATTAATTACTAGCTGCGCCGCGCGGTTTCACCCGCATAATTTTTGATCCCGTGGCAATATCGGGATAAGAAGTACCCTATATGTTAATCCTGGTTATAAACCATATGTGTGCCAAATGTCATCCAAATCCGTTCAGTAGTTTTTGCGTGAAAGAGTAACAAACATCCATTCATCCATCCATACATCCATCCATCAATCCATACAAACTTTCACGTTTATAATATTATATAAATATAAAATAAAATATAATATATATTAGTAGGAAATACTGCAGCAAGAGCATTGGTGGCCCAGTAGTAACTCCGACTTATACGTTGTAGGTGGGTTTAATCCCTGCAAGCGCTTTGCTTTGTGCAATTTAACAACGGTGAAGGAAAAAATTCTAAGGAAACCGGCATGTCTTAGGACCAAAAATTCGAAGACATCTAACATCTACCAATCCGCACTGGGCCCACGTCTTGGATTACGTTCCATTCCCTCTCACAGAGCGGAGGCCTGTGCCGCAGCAGTGAGAACGTTATAGGCTGATTATGCTAAATACTGCAGAATTGATAATCAATGCGTCGGGTATATACCTAGTCAAACCAGAATTCGTCTGCTTACAGAATCTTAGCATAAACCTTACTACAGTCCAGCCGTCAAGAAAATGCGTTTCTGACACGTGTCGCCAGTGCGTCAATTCTAGTAGCTAATAAAGATCAAATTCGCAAAACACGTACTCGTTTGTGGGAAACTGACAGGCGTCAAGAAGGCATTCTGTCGTCGGACGCACTGTACAATATATCACTTACAACTTTCGTCACGTCCAAGAAAGTTAACTTGGCAGCTACGCGTAATTACTAAAGCTATCGTAAGTCACTTGTTTGAAGTAAGTACTGGCCATCTCAAACGAGAACTTTATAATTATACCCTTCGCAGGACATGGCTATTAGGCACCTGCTCCACCCGATGATTAACGAGAAGCGATTAGAGCAACCAAAAACGAACTGCCAGGCAACGAGTGTCACATCATTAGGCGGGAGGAAACGCCCGGGTGTCACCATTGCCAGGATCGCCCAGAGGACACGGTGGAGCACACGGTGGAGGTCTGCCCCGCTTGGGCGGAGCACCGCCGTGTCCTCGTAGAGGCGATCGGCAGCGGCGGCGGCCTCTCGCGCCCACACATGCACATACGCGTGTGGGGAACTATTTTAAAAAAATCGCATAATTAAATTTCTACTTGGTGGTAGCCGTAAGGCTCATCCGGGGCTACCGCACGATCTCGGGCGAGGCGGTAAGCCTGCTTGCCGGACTGCCGGACTGAGGCAATAGTCCTCGCGCGCCTGTATGAGTGGCGAGCGGAGGCACTACGCCGGGGGGAAAGTCCGCTCCCGCGGCAAATTGCGGCGGAGCGGACAGATCTCCGGCTCGATCTCATGGCGACATGGAAAGAGCAACTGTCGCAACCCAGCGCAGGGCACGCCGCGATAGCGGCGATAAGACCCCTCTTTGAGGAGTGGCTAGAGAGGCGCCACGGCGCTCTCACCTATCGCCTGACGCAGGTCCTCACCGGACACGGAAGTTTCGGGAGGTTCCTGCACATCATTAGGCGGGAGGAAACGCCCAGGTGTCACCATTGCCAGGATCGCCCAGAGGACACGGTGGAGCACACGGTGGAGGTCGGCCCCGCTTGGGCGGAGCACCGCCGTGTCCTCGTAGAGGCGATCGGCAGCGGCGGCGGCCTCTCGCGCCCGGCCCTGGTGCAAGCCATGGTCAGAGGCGAGGGGGAGTGGGAGGCAGGCGCCTCCTTCTGCGAAGCAGTCATGCTAACGAAGGAGGTGGCGGGACGGATGAGGGAGAGAGCCTCCCGTCCCAGCCGCCGCGGGAGACACTCCGGGCGTCAGGAGCCTCGTGACGACTCCCGGCCACCGTAGGCGCGGGCCTGCGGGCGGAGAGCAATGGGTAGCTCACCGCCCGATCAGGACCAGGCCCGTGCCGGACGGCGCGTAAGTGTTCCACGCGCGCCTCAAAGAGTTGTCAGCATAATTTGAGGGGCCCTTTAGGGCCGAAGCCTGCCGGGTCAGCGGGATTGTCCGAAAGGGTTACCGCTACCCCGGAACATAAAGGGCAAAGGAAGAAACATGGGTGGGTTTTAGTCAGTAAGAGTCTGACACTCCCTTCCGCTCCTCCCAGAGCGGGAGGGTTCATTTGATGATTTCCCATCCGGAATAAAAAATAAAAAAGGCAACGAGTGTCCGAAGGCGTCGAGCGATTACTCGCTGGTATGCGAATGTACCACGCATGTCTCTCGGCTAGTGTTACGACCGCCAAGCATGTGTCGCTTAGCGAGTACTCGCCGTTGGTGTGAACGGTCACCGATAAACTGTTAGGGTGGGTTGTTTCACGTACACTTAACGCACGTATATAGGTCGAAAATGGCGCAGCTATCGTCAAACCAAAAAAAGCGTTTTTTCAAGTGACAATTACAAAATTATAGCCAATAACGAGTACGTAATCGTTATTATTTGACGTACAGTCGCTTGGCAACATTATCTGACCCACCCTAAAAACAAACGAATTTGGACCCTCTGCCTGTAACATTAAGGTTTATTCAATTTATATGAGCTTATCAGACAAGTGCACGAAGACTCAACCAAGAATTACAATAATAACACAGACATGCAAATTTGATCTTTATAACGTTACCATTAGGTTATATGTTAAAACTACTTGTTATAATATAATTAGTGTAATAGCTTATTTTAATAATTGCGTTCAAGTAATTCTGGTCTCGTGGTCTGTGTATAAGACTGAGAAAAACAACTTGCGAGATCAAATCCTGCGACGAAGATATTATTTTGCTTTCAATTTAGAATGTATTCCAAAACTGTTTAATATATTATTGTAAAGAACTATAGACGGATGATCTTCATACATAAACTTTCTAAAATGGTAATATTTTCGCATAACTTGTAATAAGTGGGTAGTTGAAAAATAAATAGTCGTATTCATTATAAAACTGGTAGGTATTCAAAAGCAACTAAGGGTATGCAGTGACTACGCGCAAACATGTTTTACCTTGCCTTACTAAATTGCAAAAACAACATCTCTTTACAATTTTTTATTTTCTATTTTATAGGTAGTTTTTTTATTATCATGTCTCAATGGAGTGATTATTTAAAATACAAAATAATCTATTTGCACCAGGAGAAGGTTGGCTGCTTGTGCTGTGCAAGAATAAACTTTATGAAGTATACTATATGGTTCAAATTCTTTAGAATATGCGTCTAGCATTACAACTAAGATCAAATTTCAAAGCGCCTTATAAGAGTTGAGTTGGTCTTGTGGTCACTCACTATGGTAGTGCGGTATTTATCGTTGTCTACGTTCGAAACCAAGTTTAACCTAAATATATCTTTTTGCTCAGCTGTTTTTTTTTTAATTATTTTATTACACTAAAGAAATGTAAAAAACATTTCTTTAATGGACGACGTAGGGTCTTGTCTTTTTACACGGGTAGGTTGTATAGGAATAAAAGTAAACAATTGCAAGTTTAAAATGTTTATTATTTCATTAAAACACTTAGGTAAGATAAAGTATGTAAATGCTCATATATATCCAAATTAATAGACATTTTATATTAGTATGCCATAATCAAATCTAACCATTTATAAACATTAAAAAAGGCGTGTTTATGCTTAAAAGTTTGTCATCGAGAAAATGAATTCATCTGTGAAATGCTTTACAGATTTATAGCTGCCTATATGTAGTGAATAAACATGATATTTAAATAGAAAAAATCTATTTATAACAATAACATCACCACATAATCTGCAACATTTTAATGGTTTAACAATCAATCCATTGAGCATTTACTTACATGGTGTGTTTAAAAATACCTACTAGATTACATAATTAATAGTCCCCTGCTATAACTTGCTGTAAGCGGCTACGCATAACGCGCACCATATTCCAACACAAATCTTTGCCATTTAAATATTCCTGGGCAAAACGAACCCTTTCTTCGCGATGAGCAGGTGTCAATGTAATTTTCTGTGCTGGTTTATAATTCCTTATCTCAGCAGCGTATAAATGCCTTCTCACTGTTTCCTCTGAAATATTGTGGTTTATTGCGGAATGGGAAAAAATGGATTTTCAACATGCCTTGAAGCAATGGCCCGGTGGCCTTCGAATTCGGGACTATACTTAATGGCTTTTGCTCCTGGACGAATACGCTGAATATCTCCATTGTCTCCATAACGTTTTAGCCAAAGTCTGACCGTATTTCTCTAAAACAAAAAAAAAACATTTTTGGAACCGTGTATGTAACTTGTAAGGAGTGAATGTAGTGGTAAAATAGCCAACTAAGCATTCATTAATGGGCAGCGGGATTGTCCGGAAGGGTTACCGCTACCCCGGAACATAAAGGGCGAAGGAAGGAACATGGGTGGGTTTTAGTCAGTAAGAGTCTGACACTCCCTTCCGCTCCACCCAGAGCGGGAGGAGTCATTTGATGATTTCCCATCCCAAAAAAAAAAAAAAAAAAAAAGCATTCATTAATCACAATCAATAAAATAAAATAGGTATAAAAACACTTACTGCTATATTAAGTCGACGACCAATCTCTCTAATTCCAATATTCTGCTCATGTAAAAATATGATTTTTTGTTTGGTATAAGTAGTCATTAAGTTGCGACATGCTTTTTTACACCAAATTGCTTAAAAATACTTAACGAGTTATGTGAAACGATTTACAAATGTGTGTGCGCAGTTACTGCTATTAGGCGTAGTTTAACTTTTGTCACATAAATGAATTTATTATCTACCTCACGAAGCAAATATATGTTTTACTTCGTATCCAACCATTCTTGGTAGGTAAATATAAATTCTGTGAACTTAAAGTTTTTTAATTTACCCACCTGTTTACAAGATAAATTATTAGGCGTAAATCATATTGGTCGTTCTTTAATAATGCAGGCAATATTGTAGAAATGAAAACAAATTAAAAAAGAAACTGATTAAAGGTGGACCGTGTTTTCGAACCCACATGTTGTTCGTCGCCAATCCAGCATCAAACCGTTAAGCCACAAGAACTTGTCAGGAATACGCGAAATTAAAGATTGGGTTCTAATTATGTAGTGTGATTTAAAAGCTTTTCAACTTTAATGTCAACGAGATAATGATTAAAATAGCTTAACAAAATGATATATGTATAATGCCGGTGGCTCCGACAACGTTGCACGAGCGCCGTCTGATAAGCTCATATAAATTGAATAAACCTTAATGTTACAGGCAGAGGGTCCAAATTCGTTTGTTTTTAGGGTGGGTCAGATAATGCTGCCAAGCGACTGTACGTATGTTACGTTAACCAACCGTTTGAAACAACTGGCCCTTAATATAGTAATGTATCTCTTTTACTTACACGGGAACTACAATTTTTGTATATTTCTAGAGCGAGAAAATTGTTGACAGCTTGTCGCTTTGTCGTCGGCAGAGGGGCAGGTGCGCTAGACTCAGCTAACTTAATTTTGTTGACCTTCGTTCCTTAAACCTGAAGGAAAGTGGCAATAAGGAGTGATGACAGGCGGCCATTAATCATACTGAAACACCCACGGCCGGAAGCCAAAGGAAAAACCAAGCCGGAAAACTTATTAACAGTACAGAGTTAGTTATATAGAGTTACAGACAGGGGAGGCTTAGTAATAGGGTCCCGTTGGGACCCTTTGGGTATCCCTAAAATAATAATAATATTAAGAATGAGCTGTGTACCTTTAAGTGAAATATTTACACAGAAGGAAGATCTTATGTAAAATCGAATTTATAATGTATTGTAAATATGTTGTGTGTTGTTGGTGTTCCTAATAAATAAATAAAAATAAAACTTTACAAATAATTACTGGGAAACTTCTTTTAATTTTGGTGTGAAAATTCCTTGTTTACGGTAGTGCGAAGTAAACACATGCGAAGCTTACTGTGCTGAGTCATCGTGGGGGTACTTAAAGTTACGTTATAAGATTTAAAACTGGTTTTCGTCAAAAAAGGTAAAAATAAGGTTGAACTTTGACAGGTACGGTCTGGTAAAAAAAAGATCATTATGACGGTTATAACATATACGTTATTTCATTTATTTAATTATATCCACACTTTATGATTGTATTTTGTAATTACGAATATTGATCTATGACATGTATGTGTGGAGCAAACTGTAAATATAAGTTGGTTAAGAGTAAATAAAATAAATTAACTTTTGCAAACCGTTCAGGCCCATTTATGAGACACTAAAAAGTAATAGAAACTATAGTGTGTGTGAGGCACAAAGTTAGACTCACCAAGTCTTATGACAAAAAAAAATATAGATAGAATATCCTTTATTATGTACACCATACAAATTTCAGATATAAATGTAGATATTTTACAAGGGGCGACACAAGGGGTGGAATATAACGGGCGGTAAACAAGATTTATCTATAGAACCCAGGTTTAAATCATCCAGCCATTTTGAATTTCAAAGTTTATTTTTCGACAAAGTTAACATTCGAATTACAAAAACTGTCGTTAAACCCGCGTCACAGTTGTCAAAATATAATAACTGACTGGATGGTTTAAAGCTTTGACTAAAGTGTTACATCGTTCTGCATTATGACGGATCTAATTTAGATGTAAAATTGTTGTGAAAGTCTAAGTGCTTCCTCAATAAAGATCATTAATAAAGACTGCTTAGGGTACCTAGAAAGTCTGACATAGTCTTAGTAAAGGGTAAAGAGAAAGACCTCCAAAGAAAGAAAGAAGAAAAAAGAAAATACATTTTTTTGCGATAAACATGACGCAAAGAAAGGACACAAACACAAAAAAGCAGTTGGGGGAAAATATGCGTCACATCCACACGAAACGGCCATCGCTCAGCATAATGCTACCACCCTATACGAGACAGAGCCCCAGTGCTGCGCTGCGCTCTAGAAAATCTGTAGTTTAGTAGTAAAGGTCAGAGTGGTTGTCGCTCCATTTAACATACGGGTATTCAGCTGCATCCGGTTAGACCGGAAGTCGACCTACAACATAGTTGGGAAAAACTGAGGCTAGGCAGATCATGAAGACGTCTAGAAAGACTCGAATGAAATAAAAACAAAACACACTCGCTCTAGTGAAATAATACCGACTCATTAGTTTCATGGCTCCACGTAGTTAATTAACCCTACACGGCTCTCGATAACAGATGAGCTGTGAGAGCGGCTCCAAATTTTGCAATCATCATGCAGCTCTCACCTGAGGTGTTAAGTGTTAATTGATATTATTCTTCGTCTGCATTTTGTGCCGTTGTTATTGTCATGTTGACGTTTATTTGTAGCATAGGTATAAATATTTGAATGTTGTGGCGTAAGTCATCAATACCCGACACCCATTGCTTCAGATGTTCGAAAAAATTGTCTGCTCAACAACGTAAATAACGCAATGAATGTTGTTTAACTATCAAAATGTAAGCCTCTGCTTCTGTTAGTGTGTTACGCAATTACCCCACAGGACGGGCAAAGTGTTTATTTATTTAATACTTTTAGCACACAAAGGTACACAGGTGGGGTGTAATTGGGTTCTTCTATTAGGGAATTTCTCCAGCAGTAGCCTGGAATCTGAATTTGTGTCCGGTTTATTGCAATAGGCTCGTACATGTGACTTAAACATTACTGGCAAAATGTGGGTGTTTGTTACGTGCCACTGTACACTTCAGACCAACCCTTCGGGTAATACAAGCGTGATATTATTTTGTGTTATGATCATCATCTGCCTAGCCTTTTAACAACTATGTTGGGGTCGGCTTCCAGTCTAACCGGATTCAGCTGAATACCAGTATTTTACAAGGAGCGACTGCCTATCTGACCTCCACAACCCAGTTACTGGGTAATACGATTTCCTTGGTAAGACTGGTTGTCAGGCTTTCGGGCTTCTGACTACCCTTAACGACTGTCAAAGATCTACGAGTGACAGCCGGGACCAACGGCTTAACGTGCTTTCCGAGGCACGGAGGGGTCTCGGTATGTAAAGATGGTCATCCATCCACAGACCAACCGCGGCAAGCGTAGCTTAACTTAATCGATCGACCTGTGCGGCTGTTATTATTTAGCCACGGGCCCCTCTATTTTGTGTTATTATAAATAGTTAAAAAAGTATTCGGGTCTCCAATTTTGTATTTTTCGTAAAGGTCTGGCAGGCACAACGGAAACGCGATCATCACTATCATCCACAGCCCCACGTTCCTGTGCCGACTTCATCCAGGAAACGCGATACCTAATCAATATGACATACCTTCACGTATAATAGCTTGTGTATAATTAAACCATTACTCATGAACGTAACTCGAATATCTACACGTGTAGGTTATAATTGGCTTCCTAACCGACATCCTTATGAGTATAAAATAACACACACACAGACTTGGGTCGTCAGAGTTATTTCTTCTTATTTTCCTCATAGCATAATCAGCAAGCAAGTTTTTACAGAATAGAGCGGCTGCTTCGACATGTTCTATGTTACGGGTTTGGTTTCCGCACTTAGTCCTTCAGGTGGACCATTGTACGTGAGCCATGGCGGCCGTCGGTGGTTATTCCAACCAGCCCACCTCCCTCCAGAAGCTTATTAAGTCTCCTGGAGAACATCTGTGTAAAATCTGGGTGTCCCGAGGGTTTCCGACCTAATCTGGGTGACGCCTGTGCACTCAAAGAGCACATGCGGGACGGTTTCATCAGCCTCCATGTCTCAAACAAAACACTATCAATTATCAACAAATGAATGTGCCTGTGCATAATCAGAGGGACAATAATTCTCGTAGAACGTTCACAGTCTGATCTCAGTCTCAATCTGTCAAAAATACCTCTGATTTCCCTACATTTTGACAAGTTTTTGACATTTGTTTGTCGCCGAGATGATACTGCGACCAGAAGGCCACTAATAAACTAAGGGTAATTTAAAACGTTCAAAATCTAGTCGCAGTCTCGTCTCGGCGACAAGCAAATGTCAAAAACTTGTCAAAATGTAGGGAAATTAGACGTATTTTTGACAGATTGAGACTGAGATCAGACTGTGAACGTTCTTAAAATTGCGAGAATTGCCCCTCAGATTTTGAACATTTTAAATTACGAGAATTGGCCTTCTGGTATTAGCGATCAGCCCCTGCATAGTATTTAGGCTATCATAATCAGCCTATAACGTTCCCGCTGCTGGGACACAGGCCTCCTCTCTGTGAGAGGGAGTGGACCGTAATCAAACCACGCTAGACCAGTGCGGTTTGGTAGATGTCACATATCTTCGATTTTTCGGTTCTAGGACATGCCGGTTTTCTCACGATGTTTTCCTTCACCGTTCTGAGAGCAGTGGTGATGAAATAAATTACGTAAAGTAAAGCGCCTGCCTGGGTTTGAATCCACGACCTATAACTCGGAAACGGGGGCCGCTACGACTGGGCCACCCTCACTCGTGGAGCCTGTTTTAATGGATATGTATTTAATCGTACCTACCCTATTTCCAAATTTGATTTTTAAGTATTAATGTAAAATCTAATATCATTAATGTGTTTCTTTTGTGAACCTCAAGTAATTCTCATTTTGTTGTCCTAAAATACTAAATAGCCAATTTACCGCGACCGCCAATCGCCGGCCACTGCCTTGGCACTGCTCGTTTCTTCGCTCGCTCGGTTGGCTTCTTTGCTCGCTCGGCTCGCGCGCGGTTATTCACAGCTCTACCGTAACCTTTTTGGTTGGGGTGCCCTAGCTTATTTACAACCAACTTTGAGAAAAGGCGAGAAAGTTAAAAGACGGGCATCATAGAAGGTCAATAAGTTTTTAGAGGATTAATCAAATATTACCCATTTTAATGCACAATTTTAGTTTAAGAGACAATTGTTTGGTACGAAAATACTTCACAATAGGTTCCCGCTCACCATAACCCACACACAGATAAGCTTACCACGATGCAATTAAAACAATTAGGCAAAAAGTGTGCCCATTAAACAACGGATAATGAATTCAGATGAAAACGGTCCGGTCGACGACCGGCAGTAATGGCGATACGCGGTGTCGTCTCACATGACACTGATCTTAGCACTCTTGGAGGTTCAAACTTGATTACTTAGCTTATTTTTTAAGAACATTTTCCCTCTTATAAACTCAGAGTGAATTTATGCTAAACTGCCACTTCATTGCCACTGCCAGAAAAATGTAACTAGAGTCATATCGAAGTTTCATACTGCACCTTTATTGCGTAACACGCTATCAATGACATTCTGAATCATTGTGGTTGCTAATCCATTGCTTCATACGTTCGAAAAATCAGTCTGCTAATCAACATAAATAACGCAATGAATGGTGTTGAACTATTAAATTGAAAGTCATTCTTCCATGTTAGTAGGTTACGTAATTACTCCGCTGGTGTAACTTTTGTACGGGTTTATTAATAAGGGAGCAAGACAAAAGACTGCCTTCTATCCATAGCTTTATAGGTACATATAGTTCCATCACTGAAGTTATTACCATCGAAGTTATTGATTTATTTAATTAAAATACAGTATAATTATAATTCCAAGAAGATATTGTTCCATGCTACGTCCCATCGCAGTAGTTTTTTTTTATATTGAACACCATACTTAAACATTTCACTAATGCATTTTTAAATCTACATTGGCACTTATGAAACGTCAGAAGCTAGGTGCACGGTTCCAATTAGTCGTTTCCCATGGAGAAGAGACGGCAAGGAACTCAACGGTTACTCTTTTTAAATTAATTGGCTTTTACAATGTTTTTATATGTATATAACAGTATTAACAGGTAGGCTAGTCAACAAGTACCAGATTCTTACCAAAATGGAAAACGGTCGACGAATTTACAGTCTACAAAGCCTACAACGTTTTCAAATTTACAAAATATAAAAGAATCTATTGAAAGGATTCTAGCGGTATCTACAACGCCACATGCGAACAACGCGTCATACTGACGTCACGCAAATCCTGCATCTCACAAGCAGAGTTTACCGTGGATTTAGAATATATATGTACATTGTCCCAACATCAATTGTAGGGCAGATACAACACCCGTCTGGTCGGAGGATCCTCCCTTTTCTATGGAGGATGAGTGAACTTTACACCCTATTCCTTATACCTCCAAAGGATATCCCTTCCACAAAAGCCACAATTACGGTTTGGAATGGGCAAATAGCATCATGTTTCTGACTGACTGACTCCTTCATAATTCAAAAGTGCCTGTAAATGGTTTAATTGAAATAAATGCTTTGAGTTTGAGAGTCGAAAATTTTAGAAAAACAAAAAAAAAAAACTTGACGTCATTCTATTCAAAGTCAAAGTCAAAGATCTTTATTGTGAGACATTGGTTACAGAGTTCTTATTATGTTAATTGGTGTGCTTTTGCACTGCTCTACCATGTTAGGCATACATGGTTTACAATTTGATATTAGACCTAAGTTTGTCTGTAAGTTTGTGTATATTATTTCAAATAGACATTTCAATAACAATAGAGCTTTGTTTTGCATCAAAACATAAAAACAGTTTGGCACTAACTCAACACGAATCTGTTGGACAAAAATTCATGTACTATATGGTCTGTTTATTAAGAAATCATTTAATTTTTTCTTAAAAAATTTAATGTTTTCATTTTCTCTTATTCGCTTAGGAAGCTTATCATATATAAATATATAAATTCGTGAAGACATTCCGATGAAACTTTTAGAAAGTAGGGCTGTTTTTGAGGGCATATTATTTGCTATTTTGTCGACATACCGACGGGAGTGCAGGTAACCAAAATTTTCCCTATTGGTTTTTACGAATATAGCGACCTCATAGATGTAGAGGGCAGGAAAGGTTAAAATCTTAGGCTGTTTAAAACATGGCACACAGCTATTTGGGGCACGTATGCCACAAACAGCTCTAAGACATTTCTTTTGAGCCCTAAAAGCGAGTTCCCTGTCTGTAGCATTCCCTCAATAAATTAGTCCATAAATAAGCGTAGACGTTACATAGGCATGATAGGCGGTTAGTACTGCTGCTTGATTTACAATCTGAGATAGTCTGTATAAAGCGTAGGAAAAATTATTTAGTTTTTTACGCACCGTATCAATTTACATTTTCCATGACATATTTTTGTCAATCCATAGTCTTAAGAATTTGATGGTATCTGTTTCCTCTATTTTTTTCATTTCATAATTTACATTTAATGTCAAAGGGGACGACGTTCCGACGTTACTTCAAATTACTATTACTTGATTCCGACAAGCCGAAATAGGATAGTATTTTTTTAAGGAGCGTATAGAATGTTTCTTTCTTTCATTTTACCAACAAAAACAAAGCTACTTCATTAGTGTTACGATATGAACAAGTCTTCATGCCTCGAGGGTTTTACAAGCTGCCATTTTCATTTGCGTGCAGACAGCCGACGACTCCGTCGTAATGGCCGAAATTACGAGCTAGCCATAATACGGTCAACTTAGAATGATGATAATAAAAAACCGAGGGGTTTAGCCCATTCCAATGTCTGACGCATGCAAACTAAGAGATTAGACATTGATTATTTAGTATTATTTTATACTTTTTTTATTAGCCTGTAAAGTCCATTTCTTCCATCGTTCCCGAGCTCGCGCTTCCTCCTTCCAGTTTTGGCGTGTCCAGTTCTCTCACTCATCGCACCATTTCATGTTGAAGATGTGGCTGCAGCGAACAATGGTACTTATGTGATTTGTGGATCCTGCCATAGTGTATTAAATAACGCGTAAAGAAGCAGACGAGTCCTAGAGTGGAGACCGCGTATCGGCAAGCGTAGTGTGGGACGCCCCCCAGCTAGATGGACCGGGTGTCTGGACAGATTGGATGCGGAAGGCGGAGGACAGTGTGTTGTGGCGCAGGCTGGGAAAGGCCTATGTCCAGCAGTGGACTACGATAGGCTGAGTTGATCGATTCCGGAGGGTTTATGTGTCTATTCAACTTACTAGTAAATATAAGACCAAAGTTCCGATGTTTTGTCATGTCGATTGTCACCACCTTAATAAATAAATAAAAATAAACACGTAGCAGGTCGCATGGATCGTTAGTCCTTAATAAAATCAGCCTCTTTTGTTGGGGATGAACGTAATAATACAGTATTATCATGATGAGAGGGTTGGCGCCAAGATGACGCGTCCCTCAGGCGCCGGCACGATTATTAGACGATTTCTTTGAAAACTATCGGGTTAAAATATTTTATCTTTATTCATTTCTGATGGCTGTGCTTAAGATAAAAATGGTTCTTTTTACTTAGGTTAATTTTTTTGTATGTGAGTTGAAATGTTTGTAAACGCACCCACGATACAGGAAAAATTCCAAGTGTAGAGCAACGTTATTCAAATAAATTACGCTGAAGAGTTTGTTCTTTCGTTTGTTTGCACGTACTAATCTCTGAAACTACCAGTCGGATGTGAAAAAATCCTTCAGTTCACAACTCTCGTCCACCGCAATGTCTCCAAAGGTTTAACCTTTGGAGACATTGCGGTGGACGAGATGTATACAAACATTGGAAAAAGATAATTATGAACATAAAAATAACCAACCGACAGCATTATGAAAGAAGTACCTACTAAATAAAAACAAAATGCCGACATGACTCAAGATGGAATATTATGGTGAATGCTCTCGTGTAACCTTCCAAAATATACAGCTGTTGTTGGTATTTTTATTCAATGTTTATACTTTATACGCAGGCGGAGTTCTGGGCAATTTAGCATAGACCGTATGTATAGATCGCATTTTTGAAATGGAAATAGATGTAATACACGTATTTAAAATCGTTTTAAGCAACGGAATTAAATCTACGGCACGGCCATCGACGCCCAAACTGTAACCATGAATTCAGCACATGATTCTAGACCCCCTAGCTTAGAAAATCTTTGCTTGTTATAAAAAAAACAATTGTTTCTTAGAAAAATGCAATACCTACGCGGTCATAATGTATGGAACCACTGTTCTTTTTTTTAACGACAAAAAAATGTCATCTTAGGGCCTTTCAAAATCATGTACAGACGCAGCACATCAAGCTACTACAATCTGTCAATTTTTTTTTAATAGATTTTCAACGTTATCGCTAAAGCATTAAACTTCAAAATTGATTGGGAAAATTTGACAGTTTCGGGTAGCTTGACCTGCTGGCGTCTGTACTATAATTATTTCTGAGTCTTTGATATTTCCTGGAACCATGGGGTCCCGGACCTCTGGAAGGTGTACCAAGGGCCAAAGCCAACTCTTAAAGGCTCGTCGAAGACACTTACAATGGAATGAGGCACTAACGGACGATTACTTTTTATGTGTAAGTATTATTTAACTGCCCAGAGGACACGGTGGAGCATTCGGTGGAGGTCTGCCCCGCTTGGGCGGAGCACCGCCGTGTCCTCGTAGAGGCGATCGGCAGCGGCGGCGGCCTCTCGCGCCCGGCCCTGGTGCAAGCCATGGTCCGGAGCGAGAGGGAGTGGGAGGCAGTCGCCTCCTTCTGCGAAGCAGTCATGCTAGCGAAGGAGGTGGCGGGACGGATGAGGGAGACAGCCTCCCGTCCCAGCCGCCGCGGGAGACGCCCCGGGCGTCGGGAGTCGAGTGACGACTACCGGCCACCGTAGGCGCGGGCCTGCGGGCGGAGAGCAATGGGTAGCTCACCGCCCGATCAGGACCAGGCCCGTGCCGGACGGCGCGTAAGTGTTCCACGCGCGCCTCAAAGAGATGTCAGCATAACGAGGGGCCCCTCAGGGCCGAAGCCTGCCGGGTCAGCGGGATTGTCCGAAAGGGTTACCGCTACCCCGGAACATAAAGGGCGAAGGAAGGAACATGGGTGGGTTTTAGTCAGTAAACTGACACTCCCTTCCGCTCCACCCAGAGCGGGAGGGGTCATTTGATGATTTCCAATCCGGAAAAAAAAAAAAAAAAAGTATTATTTACCTAATAGGTAATCATCATCGTTTGCCTAGCCTTTTCTCAACTATATAGGGGTCGGTTTCAAGTCTAACCGGAAGCAACTGAATTAGGAATTAGGTATTTAGAGTCAAATCAATTCAAAATATTTGAGCACTTAAGAAAGTTCAGAAGCTAGGTGCACGATTTCAATTGGTCGTTTCCTATGAAGAAGAGCCGATAATAAATTCCACGGTGTCTCTATTTAAAAAAAATAGCTTTTCAAATTACAGCGTGGTCCAAAACAAAAAAAAAAAATCTGCAAATCTATAGTCTACAAGGCCTATAACGTTCTTACATTAATAAAATATAAAATAATCCATATAAAAGATATCTGTGAGAAAGAAAGAGTGTCTGAGAGAAAGTCTTAGGACCTCAGAAACCGGGCTTAGAGAACGTTCCAGAAAATCTGATACCTACCCAATCATGTAACATACCATAAAAAGTATGACTCAGTCCGCTATCGACTAGTGCGGCTTGCCAAACATCCAAGGTCACCCCATACGCTATGCAGACACGACGCCATTTTATTGGTGAAAACAGCATAGCGTGCCAATGTTAAGTAAGTTTCAGCCAATTTTACTTTTAAAACCGTGCCTCCTTTCCTTTTTTTCAGAAAACCGCAACAATAAGCAGATAAATAGTTAGTGGTTGCACCATTTGCATTTATTTGCTGTAAGAATAATGTATACAGGATGAAATTGAAAACTTGCGACAAATCGTAATAGGAGGTGCAGTAACTGTTAGTTATTCGTTATAAATTGTCGTTTCCTCTAAATTCTTGAAAAATATCTTGTAATTATCGCCTTGGAGAATGCAAACTAAGTTATTGCCGTCAAGTAGACACGAATTATCGTTGTTCCAGTTTTTTTTTTCTACAAAAACTAATAAGATAATTATCCATTTTAGCGCGCACCCGATAAGCAATCCTAATTCATAGCTGAGTTCACAACATGAAGCAAGTTGGCAACGCATTGAACTAGCGGTATTTACCCAATTTTTACCGTTCCTACGAAAAAAAAAAGGGGGGGGCGCGACGACCTTGCTAAATCGCTCGTCAACGGGCACGTTGTGCATCCCTTTCCTTAATGGTTTTATAACACTTTGAATTAGATATTTTAATTTGTCGCACCTATTCAATTTCATCCTGCATTTATATGCAAACAAAAAAGTCCTAGTTTCAGCAAATAAAATATCTTTGAGAGAAATACTCGATAAAGGCTTAGCACGTATCACCATCTGATTGATCGCTCCTTCGGAATAGGCGCACTCTGCGTGCGGAATTGCCGACCTGACCAATTTGTTCAATATGTTCATACGACAGTGGTTAATGGCCGCAGGTTCAGTTCCAGAAGATTGATCGCCCAACTGATCATGAGAACCTACTTTAGACGTTTGCTGCCCTATACATTACTGGGTTTCGGCGAGTTAAGGGACAACACTTTTTTTTTAAATTTTGTTTTTGGCTCTTACTTGGTTTTGATATGACGGCACTGGCCTCCCAGATTGGTTGATTTTTGTAAAATATTACATGGATTGACTTAAAATACGTTTATCACATTCACACACAGTCGATTCGGTTGTCACATTCTTTCATATAATCTATGTCTGTAGAGGAAAGTATTCTTTTTTTCTGTGTAAGTTCCATGTTCGTCTTGTCTAAGTTATAAATAAAACCAGGACAATTAATAAATGTCTTGATGATTCCAAGAGTGACAAGAGTTATCTCGAAGGCACGACTCGTGCCAACATAAAAACTCTCGAATCAGTCGAGCTCATTCTGAAAACGTCGTCTCCTCACTGCTCTCGAACCCATTAATATTGATTGATATCGACTGCTAAATTGAAGTGACTATCTTAAGAACCATTCATCACTTCCGCAAATTGCAATCTACGTGTCTTTACAAACACGTTCATTCATCAGGCAATCAATGCAACTCCAATTAATATGCCAGTAGTATGTGGAGGATTCATTCGTCACTCACTCACTCAACATCGTCAATTACATAAGCGTTTTCATACATAATGAGACTTTATTTTAGAAGCCATACTTTCCATTATGATCTCATTTTTATATATATTGTTAGTCTTGTAATTTTATTTTTCTTATGTTATTAATCGCAGGTTTAAGAAGTATTTTCGCATTCGGGAGCCTATATTTTCATTATTATGTTAACATTTCCCGGGACCATGGAGCCCGGACCTTTGGAAGGTGTACGAGGGGCTGAAGTCAACAATGTGACATCTACCAACCCGCACTGGGCCCACGTGCTGAATTATGGAGAGGGATCTCACAGAGAGGAACCCCAGCAGTGGGAACATTAAATGCTGCTATGCTTATGCTATGAGCATACGCACTTCATAGAGCCCGAATCGTGGCCTAATGTCAGCTGAATATTGTGAAATACTTCGATATTGTTTTGTCGCATTTATACAACAGGGCTAACCAGATCCTCGTTGCTTCGCTTCAGGAAAACCAAATTTAGAACCGTTTTACACGTCGTTAGTCGAATAATATTATCAAATCAAAGGCCTATCCTTATCGTCATCCCCCATCCTCAACAATGATGTCAAATCACTTATAGAGAACGATGTTCTATAGTAAATACGTACGACCAGTAGTCATAATTAATTCAGCACTTATTATAGGAAATCGAATGCCCAAATCTAGCAGGAACGTGTCATACCACAAATTCTGCATTCTTAAGAGGCCGATCACGAAAACGACTCATTTTGGAAAATATTTTTTACGGGAAGGGTGGAATTTAAACAAAATTGTGTGTTATTCGAAAAGTCCAGTTCATAGTCTTGCAAGTGCAAAAAAATGATTTATGTAATGATGGCAAATCAAATCACTAACATTCGTAACAAGTTTTCCGAATAATGACGTCAGGGTGATTTTCAAACAAAAAAATGTCATCAACATCTTTATTGTCTGCTGGCACTTCAAATGCGATACAAAATAACGCAGAAAAGAATGACAACCACATACAAATGTTTGCGGTGTATGTATAAAATCAGTGTATGTAAAAAAAGGGAGTAAAGTCACTGATGTGGCCGCGGAGGTGACTGCCAAAGATACACCGAACTGAGGCAAGGAAGAACAAAACGGAACGATGTATTATGTTATAACCACACACAGAGAAGGAACCCCTCAAGAACACCTGACACACTTAAAATTAAAGTAGATATCATAAGCAAGGAAGCGACCAATTTATTTACCTCGTTTACTACCAACCAGAAGAACTCAACCGAGTGAACCGATCTAATGGACTGTAAAATGAAATCACCCATCTAGAAACAAGTGAAAGCAGACGCTATAATGTATTCAACACCTTGTTTCGAAGTAAGTAAACATTTCATTTCCGAGAAAACTCTGCGGGCAAGTACTAACTTACGGGTGATAAAACATTTTCACTTACCAACCGCGGAGTTGGCAATTTCCTTTCGGAACTGAAAACGTAGATAGACAATCATAGCAATCAGATGAAGAAAATTGAGAATTACTTGGTTTATTTTATCTGTATGTTGACACACTTAGAAAATAAATACATATTTTGGACGCAACATAAGGTATGTGCATCCGTTCAATAGTTTCCTTTGACATTACAGATATTTAATCTAATGCGACAAAGTAACTTAAAATATACTTAACTATATAATACCTTACATGCTCTCGGGGCTAGCTGGCTCGTACCAACGCAAATGTACACGTACATCGGTGGTGGTGCGACCCGGACTGCCGGGCACTTCTTCTCCTGCAACCGAGCGGGTGGGCAGGTTGCGGATAGCCCAACTCCGGCTGCGGGACCGGCTGTAGAGCCGATCCCGCACCCGGAGCATCTTGAAAGAGATCCCGGACAAGAGAAGTGCCCGAACACCAAGTCCCAGGTTTAGGGTAACCAATACACCTTGTTCCATGTACCCAAATGACCCAACCACACGCAACCCTTCCCTATCCACAGATCCTGTCAATCCGCAAAACCCCTAGGCCAAATCCCAGACCTAGGGTGACCCCCAAGTGACCCATACCCTACTACCAAACACCCTCCCTCCTATCCCTACATCCTGTCGGTCCCTGAGGACGGGTAACCTCGATTCCAAAAAAGCCCACCCCCCAACACATGAAATGCAGGAAGAAATAGAGACTACCCAGGTGGGTTCCGGCCAAGCCGGGGAATCCCACACCGCCAAGGCGGTCAGCCCCCAACGTATTCTGGGGGGGGCATCTTACTGCTCATCATCTTTGCCGCGCTCTCCAGCGCGGCCGGCTGCTGATTTAGCGCCACAAACACCGGCAGCGACAAACGCGCCAATGAACATAACCCCGGCAGCGACTGACGCGCCAACACCCACTACGACACGTATGCCTCCCGCGAACCTCTGGCAACAGAGCATCGTGCGGAACAGCATCACAAACCCCGACACTGAACGACACGGACAGACTGCGACGGGGAAGGTTAACGAACCCGTCGGCCCTACCACTCTCCTGGTAGATGGAGTACGCCAGCTGAAAAAGCGCGGAAAAATCACAGACCGGGGGAGGAAAGTAGGCGATCGAAAGCGCAACACCCGCGAAGGCAACAGCCAGCGCGAAGCGCGATCGGACGCCGAAGAGGTAGTACGCGACCAGCCCCGAGTACGCGACGACAATACCGAGCGCGAAAAAGGGCCGGACGCGGAAAACAGAGAACGGCCGCAAGTACGCGAAGGGGAAACCCAGCGCGAAAAGCGGCCTAAGGTGGGACCACGCGACCAGCAGCCAGTACGCGAAGGGGAAACCCAGCGCGAAAAGCGGCCGGACGCGGAACCACGAGTGCAGGGGCAAGTACGCGAAGGGGAAACCCAGCGCGAAAAACCCCCGCACACGACAGAGCCTACCGGGGGCGCCGACCGACCCCTGACCAACGAACCCAGACTAAAACACAACAGAGGAAAGCGGGGTGGAGGCTTGCACGTTAAGGCGGACACCTCTCAGCCGCAGCCTGGACCGAGTGGTACAGGGCCGGCGAAGAGGGAGCGCCCGGACGACTCGGCTTCACCGAGCACGCTTCAGAGGGACGCCAAGCGTGTAAGGGTCCACTCCGCCCAAGGGGAGCCGAGGACCTACGCGCGGGCCACAAAGGACATACCTGCGCGGCTCGCCGTAGCAATCTGCTTCCCTCCCCCCTCCAGAGACTTGACGAACGAAGAGGCCGAACAAGTTAAGACAGGCCTAGAAGACATGCTCATGGGCGCAGACACATCGTCACCGCTCCCTGCTTTCCGCGGATACCCAAGGGTAGCGGAGGGTACAGTGCAGATGTGGTGCGAGGACGATAACGCCCTGACATGGCTGACCCAAACAATTCCCCTCCTACAACTCCCTAATACTGACTTAAAGCTGACAGTAGTGCGACAGTCAGACGTGCCCACCCGTGTCAGAGCCTCGCTTTTCGTCCCTCGGTATAGAGGTGACGTACAGAGGCTCCAAAGTATTCTGACTCGTCAGAATACTTGGTACGACATTGGTAGGTGGTCACTGTACAGGGCAACTACCGTCGGTGGTGACAACTACGGGACTTTTCTGACCCTGGGTGTACCACCGGAGGAAGCGCAAAAGGTCCTGGACCGGGAGCGACGGATATCGTACCTACTGGGTTCGATATACGTACGCTTCTGGCCCACGACCCAGCCCGCTGTCAGCAAGACAGACTCGACCACGACACCGACAGAGACACAGACAGACGACACGGACGAGATCGCCCACCTGGAAGAGGTCATGGCCCGTGCGGCGATGGCTGACGATGAGGCCGCGGTTCCGCCAACATCCCCCGGTTGGAGCGAGCAGCTTTTGGCATCGTCGCCGGGCGATAGACACGACGACCCGTACAGGGAGGAGGTGGAGGAGGGATTGTCCGATGGATCCACCATCGACTAATCCCCCCCCTTCATCGCCATCACCCACACTCAACATCATCCAGACAAACCTCCAGCATAGCCAGACTGCTACGGCCAGCTTACGCAGGGCACTGGAGGTCAACCCCCGAACCATCGCACTGATCCAAGAGCCGTGGATCAGGAACAACAGGGTATGCGGCCTTAATAACATCGGAGGTAAGCTAATACTCAACACACAGAGCTCGGACAAACCGAGATCCTGTGTGTACATACCCAAAGACATCCCTACCGCACTGCTCACCCAATTCTGTTCCAGAGACTTGACAGCCGTCAGGCTCCGGACCACAGACGATCTCCCAGACGTCGTCCTAGCCTCGGTGTACATGCCGGGCGAGGACACAAACTGCCCGCCACAAGAAATGGCCGACCTAGTGCAGCACTGCGAGATCACCGGTCTGGACCTGATCATCTGTACCGACTCCAATGCCCATCACCCGCTCTGGGGCAGCGACACATCGAATCCCAGAGGAGAGGTACTATCCACCTATTTATTCTCTACTAACCTAAACATTATTAACCGAGGTTCTGAACCCACTTGGGTCACAGTCCGAGGACAAACGATCATAGACTTAACACTTGCTACAGAAAACGCGAAAAACCTCATCACAGACTGGCACGTATCGGGCGAACCCTCCTGCTCGGACCACAGAAGGATCCGCTTTGCATTGACCACCAACACCAAGAAACCCGCACCGAGAAGAAATCCGCGGCGCACCGATGTACCAGGCTACAAGCGCCTCCTGGCAGCCCTGCTAGCTAGGCATCTATCACAAATAACAATAAGAGAACCAGCACAGCTGGAATATACTGTAACAAAGCTATCAGAATACCTTACCGAAGCTTACCATGCATGCTGTAAACTAAGGACGCCACGGTCCAACACCGAGAGAAATCCCTGGTGGAACGCCGAACTTGGTAAACTCAGACATGCACTACGGAGGCAATTCAACAGAGCCAAAAACACCAAACTCCCAGAAGACTGGGAGATATACACAGAAACTCGACACACATATAAAAAACAAATCAGAACCGCCAGAAGGACAGCATGGCGGAAATTCTGCGAGTCCATAGAAACCAATAATGAAGCTGCAAGGGTAAGAAAGATCCTATCAACTGACCAGGACCGGACCCTTGGCTCGCTGAGAAAACCCGACGGCACTTTTACACTTACGGACCATGAGACCAGCAAGGTCCTTCTGGAAACCCACTTCCCAGACTGCAAACTTCTAGAGGACAGAACCTGGGAGGACGCACCAGATTGGACCCCGACGGAACGGGACTGGGCCTGCGCCCACAGGCTAGTAACAGAAGACCGGATAAAATGGGCTATCAACACCTTTCAGCCATACAAGTCCGCTGGACTGGATGGCATCTTCCCAGCCCTACTACAATGGGGGCTCGTATACATTACACCATGCCTGGTAGAAATCTATCGGGCCTGCATAGCACTCAGACACATACCCCTAGCCTGGCGCGAAGTGAAAGTCATCTTCATACCCAAACCTGGTAAAGCTGACTACACGCAACCCAAAGCGTACAGACCCATAAGCCTCACATCCTTCCTACTAAAGACCCTGGAGAGACTATGCGATCGAAACATCCGAGACGGTCCCCTTAGGGCAAAACCACTCCACAAACAACAGCATGCGTACTCCACAGGCAAGTCGACAGAATCCGCGTTGCACAGCGTGGTATCCAAGATTGAATGCGCAGTGGACCACAAATGCTCAGCACTGGCTGCCTTCATCGACATTGAAGGCGCCTTTGACAAAACCACATTTAAGAGTATCAACACGGCCTTAGACAGACACGGCATAGATCCGTCTCTGAGCGGCTGGATCACCAATATGCTTAAACAAAGAGCCGTACAAGTGACCGTAAACGACACCACAAGGGCCATTGTGGCAAAGGGCTGCCCGCAAGGGGGCGTCCTCTCGCCACTTCTATGGAATCTGGTTGTAGACAGCCTGATAAAGGCACTAAACGATAAAGGCTACTTTACCGTAGGCTACGCCGATGACATAACCATAATAATAAATGGCACCCACGAAAATACCCTGTGCAACCTAATGCACCAGGCCCTGAAAATAGTAGAGAACTGGTGTAGCACACACCAACTATCAGTGAACCCAACAAAAACCGAACTGATCCTCTTCACAAAAAAGAGGAAACTTACTACACTACAACTTCCAAAATTCTTTGGCACTACCCTAAGCCTATCAACTGAAACCAAATACCTGGGCATCTTTTTGGACAAACAGCTGAATTGGGCAAAGCACATCAACTACATCACCACGAAGGCCAGCATATCCTTGTGGCAATGCAAGAAAATGATTGGTAAAAACTGGGGCATTAGCCCCAAGATCACCTACTGGCTCTATACCACAGTTATCCGACCAACTATCACTTACGGCTCACTAGTCTGGTGGCCCAGAACAGACCTGAGCACAGCCCAAAGGGATCTCGAAAAGCTGCAGCGATGCGCCTGTGTGGCAATCACTAGCTGCATGCGAACTGCACCCACCGCTGCCCTTCAGGCTGTGCTTGGACTGCCTCCCCTACACCTTATCGTGCGGGAGGAGGCAGCCCTGTCCGCCTTCAGACTCCATCTAGCAGGAACTCTGAGCAAAGACTCGAGGATCAAACACACCCGTCTAAGAGATGAGGCGATCAAACGGCAGCCAATGATGGCAGCACCCTGCGACAAGGCCCCTAAGCAATACTGCTTCCGAAAGCATTATAACATAGTGCTTGAAGAGGAGCAGCACGACTACTCGGGCCCGAGAGAGCTGAGAGTCTACACTGACGGATCAAAAACCGACTACGGAACTGGAGTCGGAGTTTTCTCACACGACCTCAACATAAACATATCCAGCCCGCTAGGAATGCTCAACACGGTCTACCAAGCGGAGTGTGTGGGTATAATACGAGCGGCTCATGCCATAGCAGCCAGGAGGATTACGGACGCTCATGTTCGTATAATCTCTGACAGCGCCTCGGTCCTCCAATCCCTGAAGAGGGGATGTATCACATCGCATCTAATACTAGAATGTCACAAGGCGCTTGAACAGGTGACTGTATCAAGCCGCAACACAGTGACACTACAATGGATAAGAGGACACAGTGAATCACTAGGTAACGATGCGGCTGACGAGCTGGCCAGAAGGGCATCCAGCACGTCAGTCTATGGTCCAGAACCAGTCGTGCCCATCCCCTTCAATCAGCTACGCAGGTGGCTACAGGAGCACACCCATACACAAGCGGAGAACTGGTGGTCCTCGTCACCGGGCTGCAGGCAGTCCAAGGAGGCCATGCCATCACTAGATGGCAAGCTAACTAAAAGATTACTACGCCTGGATAGGAAAGGCCTGCGCCTGGTGACGGGGACCATCACGGGACACTGCTCACTAAACAAACACTTTCACACGATCGGTATAACGGACAGCCCCCTGTGCAGAGCCTGCATGGAGGCTGATGAGACCGTCGCGCATGTGCTCTTTGAGTGCACAGGCATCACCCAGATTAGGTCGGAAACCCTCGGGACACCCAGATCATACACAGATGTTCTTAACAGACCAGGAGACCTAATAAGCTTCTGGAGGGAGGTGGGCTGGTTGGAATAAACCACCGACGGCCGCCATGGCCCACGTACAATGGTCCACCTGAAGGACTAAGTGCGGAAACCAATCCCATAACATAGAACATAGAACATACCTTACATGCTACACAATACGTGGCCCTTGTGAACTCACCCAGCACTTTATCTATGAAAATTGAAAAAAACAATTAGGGCTGGCACTCCATACACTCCACTCCAACCCATTCATATAACCAAGAGATCAGAAATCAGAAAACATTTATTTTGCAATGATTGTGGGTACACAATAAGATTTAAACATTGTCTAAGTGGTTCCAACACACTCTACCTTACGGCATGCAATAGTAAAAAAAATATATATTTACTCAATTATACAACCATATAAACAAAAAGAAAAACAAGTTCTGTTATGTGGATCTATAACTTTCCTACATAAACTAAACATCAAAAACAATCATTTTAATTCTACATTCTACAAGTGGTTGATTATTTTACTGACATGAACATTACACAATAAAAAATAATAATAATAAACAAGGTATACAATAAAATTATAAACAAAAATAGTAAATTAATATAACATTATAAACTCTTATCATTCAAAAAATCTTGTATAGAATAATAACATTTATCTATAAGTAGGGATGTTAGCCTTTTTAAACATACTTATTGTTTCTTCTTTGACCCTATGAGGATTTTATAATAGATGACGGGCCCCATTGATAGTAAGCTTTTTCTTAATAATGCTGTTTTGTATTGCGATCTAGCAGATCCCGGACGTATTCTAATATCGCCCATGAGATGAAATGAAACAAATTCAATGCACATACGCGTGTGGGGAACTATTTTAAAAAAATCGCATAATTAAATTTCTACTTGGATAGTGTGGTAGCCGTAAGGCTCATCCGGGGCTACCGCACGATCTCGAGGCGAGGCGGCAAGCCTGCTTGCCGGACTGCCGGACTGAGGCGATAGTCCTCGCGCGCCTGTATGAGTGGCGCGCGGAGGCACTACGCCGGGGGGAAAGTCCGCTCCCGCGGCAAATCGCGGCGGAGCGGACAGATCTCCGGCTCGATCTCATGGCGACATGGAAAGTGCAACTGTCGCAACCCAGCGCAGGGCACGCCGCGATAGCGGCGATAAGACCCCTCTTTGAGGAGTGGCTAGAGAGGCGCCACGGCGCCCTCACCTATCGCCTGACGCAAGTCCTCACCGGACACGGAAGTTTCGGGAGGTTCCTGCACATCATTAGGCGGGAGGAAACGCCCAGGTGTCACCATTGCAAGGATCGCCCAGAGGACACGGTGGAGCACACGGTGGAGGTCGGCCCCGCTTGGGCGGAGCACCGCCGTGTCCTCGTAGAGGCGATCGGCAGCGGCGGCGGCCTCTCGCGCCCGGCCCTGGTACAAGCCATGGTCCGAGGCGAGGGGGAGTGGGAGGCAGTCGCCTCCTTCTGCGAAGCAGTCATGCTAGCGAAGGAGGTGGCGGGACGGATGAGGGAGAGAGCCTCCCGTCCCAGCCGCCGCGGGAGACGCTCCGGGCGTCGGGAGCCGCGTGACGTCTCCCGGCCACCGTAGGCGCGGGCCTGCGGGCGGAGAACAATGGGTAGCTCACCGCTCGATCAGGACCAGACCCGTGCCGGACGGCGCGTAAGTGTTCCACGCGCGCCTCAAAGAGTTGTCAGCATAATCTGAGGGGCCCCTTAGGGCCGAAGCCTGCCGGGTCAGCGGGATTGTACGAAAGGGTTACCGCTACCCCGGAACATAAAGGGCAAAGGAAGGAACATGGGTGGGTTTTAGTCAGTAAGAGTCTGACACTCCCTTCCGCTCCACCCAGAGCGTGAGGGGTCATTTGATGATTTCCCATCCGGAAAACAAAAAAAAAACCCTACTAGATGGGTTATGATGCTATTTTTGCTCTAAAAGTTCGGTTTGTTGAAGTCCAAAAAGCGCTAACGAATTGATTCTGTTGAATTGTAAATAAGAAGAAAGGAATGAAGCTATTTCACTCAAGAAGAAGATTAAGAACTACAATTTTATTGTGTTGTTGGTTTTTCACTGCAAAATTTTACAAACTATCGATTCAGCCTCTAAAATGTGTTTGGAAGAATTGGAAAGGTATCGACGTGAATTTGAAATTTAAAAAAAAAGAAGCGAATATTGTAGCAGAAAAGTGGTCCATCAACCCTGAGTTTTCTAAAACTCGTCGAAGAAAAGTCAAACGCCATTTTGACGAACTTTGCGAAGATGAACGTCTTCAAGATCCAGAAAAATCGTTCAAAGTGAACATATTTTATCGAGTATTGGACATCATTATAAATCAACTGAAATCGCGTTTCCATCCAATGAATGAAATTGTTTCAAATTTCAGTGTTGTGCAGCCTGCCACTTTGCAAAATTTTAATGATTAAATAAAGCACTTGAGTATGTTGAAATATATAAAAAAGACATATCTGAATCATTTGCCAGGGAAATTCTCAGTTTTCGGTCCACCTTCAGAGATGAAATAGAAAAGTCAACATGTATAAAAGAACTTGCTGCTTTATTAATAATAAAGAATCATTTTATGTCATGCAGCTTTCCTGAAGTATGTACTGCATTAATGTTATTTCTTACAATACCTGTGACTACAACTAGTGCTGAAAAATCATTTTTGAAACTAAAACCTATTTAAGAAACTCTATTGGACAAAATAGGCTACCTAACTTGGCTATTCTATTGAAAATTCTATGGCCCGATCTTTAAACTTTGATATTTTTGCTGAACTGAAAGCTCGGAGAAAAGATTTTTATTAACAAATATCTTAATTATTATTTTATTATTAACTTAACTGTTATTTTATTATAAATTTGTAACACCTATGCTTTTGAAAATTAGATATTTAACTAAAATGGACACAATGTACTATTGGGTAAATATCTCAGTGATTTATTAAAACTAAATTAAAATGTGACGAGTTTTCTTGGGGCCCCATGCAATGGATTTTTCAAGGGCCTCAGATGGTATAATTACGCCACTGGGTGGTATGAAATTGTTGTGACCTTTTTTTATGTTATAACCTCAACTTTATGATTTTCCATTTCCTCTTTTATTTTTACAACCTTACGTCACTCACACACACAAATACAGAAGATTTTACAAGTTACCTATATGACGGGTTGCGCTACGACGCGCCTACTCATTCTGTATGAGCAAAACTGATAGAATACTACATGCAGCTACAACTTTGTTAGGCTGTTTAAGCTATACTCAAAGAACAACTTTACACAATACTTTCGTAAATCTATAACGGGTGTAAAAAGATACTTAAAGAAGCCGGGAGCCTTTCCACCACAGATATTTTTGTTGTGCTGGACAATACATATTGGCTATGGAGATATTGAAGATCCAACGTAAGAGTTCCAACGTCTTTTTACTTTTTTTCACGAAACAAGTAACTTATAAATGCTATAACTTAACTGTAAATACCCGCACAGGTGCTGTACCGTTGCCTGCGCCCCTACGCAGTGTTTATTGCGTACTACTGTAAATTGCGACTTTTCCCATAAAAAATAAAAGTCATTTCCCAGTAACTATTTTTGCTCAATGTAACTAAGTTTGACGTACAGAATGCGTAGATAACGGCTATGTGATGGGTCTTTTTACACCCTCTATATTCATGAAACTGCCTGCTAAACAAAATGTTACAGTAGGTACTGTGAGAGCTTTACGAGCTCTCGGGACGAGTAAATGAAACTACAGTTTGTCATAATACTTCAATAACTATTCCTAGAAGGTGGTTCTACGTTTTTACATGTATTCTTGTCTCTTGGCTTGTCAGCCAAATCTAATGCTTACTGTTTTTCTCTTATCCTATGAATATTATAAACGCGAAAAAAAAAGTTTGTATGGATGGATAAAAAACAAAACTACTGAACGGATTTGGATGAAATTTGGCACACAGATAATTTATAACCAGGATTAGATAACCAGGATAATTTATACCCGTCCTGGTTATAAATTGTCCTAGTTATCTAGAGATGGATGGATGTTTGTTACTCTATCACGCAAAAACTACTGAACGGATTTGGATGAAATTTGGCACACAGGTAGTTTATAGCCATGATTAAAACATAGAATACTTTTTATCCCGACATTCCCACAGGATCGAAACTTATGCGGGTGAAACCACGGGGCGCGGCTAGTTCTTTTTATAAATCAATGTGTCTCGTATGTCTGCCATCTACTTTTAAAAGTATTCATAAAGTTTGCATTTAAGCACTAGGCTTCTCTAGGTAATTAATATAATTGGCAAAGCCAACGGATTTGGCACTAAGTTAATAAAATAGGTTTCAAAAGCCACATGGGGGATCTCAGTTTAGTAGCGGTTTGTAGGTAACCAGTGTATTGGCGTGTGGTATCCTAATCATCAAGCCCCGAGTGTTACAATTATAAATCTAGGTAGGTACAATCCGATTAAAAATTTATGGCGGCTCGGAACTCGGAACATGCGGCGAGTCGCTGGGCAGTAACAAATTAACCTGTCAGCGGTCGTGAGGGGTGAGGTACTGCGCAGCACTTCAGAGCCGCCAATAAAGTTTAAATCGGGCTGTAGATATGCTTACCGAATATTCAATTTACTCTTAATTAAGTTTTGTTTCAGATTGAACAAACTAGCTGTTACTTTTTGGATTTAGAGAGTAGTTGGAGTTACTTGGGACAAATTAGCTTTGTAGGTATTTCAAATTCCTTTTGAAGTGCGATCACGCTTTTATTATTAGTTTTAACGACGGTATGCTACTCTAACAAAGGATATCAAAGCAGACCAATTAGTTTGCCTTTTTTTTTCGGATGGGAAATCATCAAATGACCCCTCCCGCTCTGGGTGGAGCGGAAGGGAGTGTCAGACTCTTACTGACTAAAACCTACCCATGTTCCTTCCTTTGCCCTTTATGTTCCGGGGTAGCGGTAACCCTTTCGGACAATCCCGCTGAAATTAGTTTGCCTTAAGTAAGACGAAAAAAAATCTTCAGCCGCAGCTCAAAAAGACGAATATAAGAAAAAAAAAACGCTAATGACGTTCAATAGCCAGTTACAATCAATTATGTAAACGACTAATACTTTCAGTAAGAAGATCAATCAATGTCACCGGGTCTCTTAGCTTATCCTCTGTTATTAAATTTCGTTCGTACAGCATCTTCTGCCAATTTTCCTGCAGGGAAAACCTATTATAAAAAAAAATCCCTTACCCTGAGAAGACGATTAGATTACCCATTTTTCTCCTGTATCTAAAAGGCGTGTTGTTTAACAACATATAACTTATTGTTATCTTAGGGCTGATTTTTCAATCGACCGATAATTTTTATTCGTGGAATAAAATTGACGTCTGACAGTTTTTGTATGGAGGAACTGTCAAGAATTAAAAATTATTCCTCCGATAAAGTTATGTTTCGTTGGAAAAATCAGCCCTTAATCAAAGGTAGGGAAGGAAGAAAACAGCAGAAAAAATCTAATAAAAAACAAGCTTTTATAAAACTTTATGAAAGCTTGTTTTTTATTAGATTTTTTACCGATGTAGTATAATATGCTTCATCTAAACTAATATTATAATATAAAGAAAATTGTTTTTTTTTTTGTATGTTTTTTTGTTACGCTTATACAGGTAAACGGATTTGGATGTAATTTGGCACATCGCTAGATCATGACCTGGATAAGGACATAGAGTACTTTTTATTCCGATATTCCCACGGGATCGAGACTTAAGCGAGTGAAACCGCGGGGCGCAGCTAGTTTGAGATAATTTAAGAAAGAAAGAAAAAGAAAAAGTATTTATTGCGACTCGTACAGGATGAAAGAAAAAAAAAACGAAAAACGAAACGAACGGAATTTAAACGTAACTTAAAGATGATTTCCAATCAGCGTTAGGCTGACAAACTTAGATTGGCCTAAATAGACCCGATGAATAAAATCAAAGCTTTGAATAAATACGCCCTTTACACCTTTACAGTGTTACACAGTTTTGACTGTTTACACCAGGAAAAATTCCACTAGCCAATTTCACTCCAAAACACTGAAAAAAAAACCAGCAACAGTTGAACAACTCCAGCTCTGAAGAGATACACTTCAGTCATTATATGCCTTTATATGTTGGGAGGCGAGGGAACAAGTGCACTCATCCACTAACACACTCGTCCGTGTTTCAACGTTCTTGTTACTCAAAGCCACTTCGCATTCAGCTAGATTACCTAGCAGAGATTCCAGGCTAGTGTGTGGCGGCCCTTTGTGTAAACGTAAGCAAAAAGTGGTTAATTTGTGGTTTTGTGAAGACACTATTCGATTTGGAATGTAAGTACCTATTCCGGGTTAGTGCGTACCTACTGATTTTTTGAGGGTGGGCTTTTGAATTTTGTGGGTAAGATAAGAGATAATTAGTTTTCTTATTTAGTAAGAGCGTTTTCCTGTTTTCAAAACAAATATAAATAAAAACAAAAGGATTTTTTTTTTCAGAATAATGTTTGTGCCTTTTAGTCTGTGTTAAATAAATGTATTTTCTTTCTATAATCTTTTTATCTTGCACCCAAACGATCACTAAATTTTACGCAATAACATTGATAAGCTGTAATGTAATGAAAATATTTTGTAATAAAATTGAAACTCACCCAAACTTTTGATCAATCATTGCATCTTCAGTGCTAAACATAAACGGTCAAAATCATTGCCATACCTACTTTGGTGTAGGGGCCGCCTGAAAGGAAGTTACAACAGTGTCAATAAACATAAGGATTCGATACCTTCGCACGAAACTTTTTTCTCAATACTTACCTTCGACTGTTCACTTATTCATAAGCCGTACAAAAAACGCCGTCCTGAATGGTGATCTCGTTAAGTACTAAAGTTTTTTCTACATTTCCTTTTTGAGAAAAGCAACTGCTCGTCTAAAAAACTTCCAAATCCTCCTTTACGTAACCTTCAAGTTTTGATGTTATCAGAATTGGGTAGTTGCGTGATACGATAACAGAATTCCAAATTAAAAATTGAAATCGGTCGAAAAATAAAAAACTTACAACTTATAAAAGCTTTTTGTCTATCTCTTTCTCGCAAAACGAAGTTTTGCATGTAATTTATATGGCGATACTGAACTATGATGTCACAATTCAGTATTTCCCTCTCTGTCTAATTGCAAGTTTTGAACGCTTATATCTTTTTAATTTCCGAAGACATTAAAAAAACTGGTACACCACGCTAATGGTGACGTAAAAAAGCTTCAATTTAAATATTAAAAAAAAATTGTGGACTAGCCAATTGAGAAATGCTGCTTATCCATCTGCCTTTTAGCTCGTAGGTACAAACAGGCTTATTCAAAGGATGAAAAAAACCATACACAAAACTCATGTGCTTGGTTTCGTTATAAAATTAATCCCAGAAGTCAGGTAAAACCATTTTTACACTCAAAATGAAATCGAGACGGAAACTACATAATGAGAAATTAAATATATATCCGCTCTCGTTACGAGAGTGTAAACTGAAAATGAAAAAGGCCCAAAACCTGACTTATGACGAAACAGAGAGCCTCATACAAACTTAACTATATCATATCATATCCTCCACATACACATATACGCACCCTTCCCACACAGACGCACCCACCTACACACCCTCCCTCACATACACACTCACTCACACACAACCCTCACACACACACATGCACACACACACAATCTCTTATACTGCTACAACTATTATTAACATAGTAATATGTCTAGTTCTAGTTTTATTATTATTAATGTTTATGTCTAGTGTCTACCTATAATTATAACCAAATTATTTGTTATTGGAACTCGGTGGTCTTTAGCTCCTGGAGTGGGCGCTAATAACTGCGACACAGTTACTAAACTAACGCAGTATTAACGTACACAAAAATTGTAGTATCTTTTTGTTCCAATAAAATCTTTGAATTTGAATTTGACACTAATTGGCTTATTTTCTGTTGGGTGTGGTTATAAATATCAAAGACCGAACTACAAATACAATAAGCTATCTTGGATAACTAGTAGACAAGAATGGGGAAGAAGGCAATGTAAAACAACTCTCATCTCAGTTCTATAAGCTTTAAGAGGTCACTTCCGTTATTCAGCTTCCAAAGCGTGGAATAACCTGTCACTTGAGCTCCTTAAGTTTTGAGTTTAGCTGCTCGATTACTATGATAAATGCGTGCACTGACTGGACAGGTCCACTCAATCTGTACTTTCCTCAAAAGACCATTTCAGACATCTATCTACATGGTCTTATCATGATCCGACCAAGATTATGTCTGGACTTTAAAAGAGACTGTGACCTTGGAGTTTTTTCCGGCCTTTCTTCTCAGAGTAGTCGGATTGGAAACGCCAACCTCGTATAAAATAAATAAATAAAATATGATTGATGTGTAAAAGTGTGTGTACAAACCTACTGACAGAAATAAAATCATTTTTCATTTATTGATCACTATTCAATCAATTAACACGATCCACACATTTAGAAGACGCTCAGAGATACGCAACGGAAGCTAGACCTGCATTTTTTATAACATTACTCTCAAACTAAGATTTCTTAGGAAATTTATTGCCAGATAACAAAAGAAACTGCATAAACTAATAAATTGTTACCTAAAATGAACCAAGAAGCTAGACTATAAGCTATACCAGTCGTGTACTAACCTTTATAATTCCATAAAAAAGTTTAATACCACTTATATATGAGTAATCGGTTACACTGCATTGTACTGCACTATGCTACGTTGTGACCCTTTTGACCTTAGTCAGCTACTCACAGAACTCCAAACAGCAGTATTTTGCAATACATTTTATATTTCCTGGAATTATCCTTATTATTGGTTCACTTATCCGGCTCGAAGCACCAAATTGTGTAGAGGATGTGTGTATTCAGACAAAAAAATAAAAAATATATATAGGTATATGGAACTGTATGTATGTATTCCAAGGAACAAAAAAGCACAATTTTCTATTGAAACCTGTAGTTTTAGTGCTCTTATACACGAACAGAACGCGGTAACGGCAGAGGCAACTGCAACCGGCGACACGCGTCCACATCAGCCGTCGAGACATCTATGGCTAACGTCGACAAAGTGTCGCTCGTGTATTTGAGCAGCTTACTCAAATACACGACCGGCACGTTGTCGACACGACGCGACGGCTGCAGTTCCTGCCGTTGACGCAAACGCCTGATGAAGTTTTGAATGCAATAAGTTCCATGAAGTTGAACTAGTATAATATTTATTTATTTATTTACTTATTTATTTAAATAACATGGGAGACTTACAGCTAAAATAGACAGATCAAGAACAGTACGATAGTCTGAAAGCCAATTACAGGTCTCCACTTATAAAATACAGAGAAAAAAAAAAGTAAATTCTAAGGAAATTCATAGCAAGTTATATACTACAGCATAGTTACTATGTTGCTCGCACTGCGTAACAACCGCACTGCGTAACAAGCCGTGACTTTTTCATCTAGTTCATTTTGTTATGACAAAATGAACTAGATGAAAAAGTCACGGCTTAAGCACTTTCTGGCTGACGACACACTAGTTAGGAACGGATCTATATCGTACTGTTTACAAAGCTTATTTAAATTTCTGCTTGCACGCACAATGAACGAATTCTGCCTATAATTGGTTGACGCGTTGACGAATATATTTAAAATGGTCTCTAGTGTTGAGGAAATTGTTACCAATTTTGGTTTCTAAATCTCAACATGCATAATCAATGTTTCATTGTTATGATATAGGTACCTTTTTAGTCAAAGTATTTATTGACAGTCCATTATTTTGTGTGCAACAGCTCCTTTTTATTTCTTTTCTTACATCCCACTTTCCTACTAATATTATAAACGTGAAAGTTTGTATGGATGGATGGATGGATGGATTTATGGATGGATGTTTGTTACTCGGTCAGGCCAAAACTACTGAACGGATTAGGATGACATTTGGCACACAGATTGTTTATAACCAGGATTAACATATAGGATACTTTTTATCCCGATATTCCCACGGAATCGAAACTTATGTGGGTGAAACCGCGGGGCGCAGCTAGTGTCTCTATAAAATTATTTATAATTATCTTTTTAAACAAATAAGCAATCGATTTTTATTATTATTTGCTAAATTACTTATCTACTTTTTATCTAAGTATACACACACTATGAAATTGATTTACATCAGTAAGACGTCTTCGTAACATAAGGTCCAGCTGAAAACCAGCGTCAGTCACTAATCGTCTGTCATTTATGCTTAATTAGGCCTATTTGGCGTAGCCGTGAGGCACACAAACCAATACTGTAATCCAATATCTTTAGTTTTTATGTGTATATTGTGTGCCTTAGTTTGGTTTAAATAAATGTATTTTCTTTCTTTAATTGAAGTTAGCTATGCTCTTATGGTCTTATTTTACTTGGTTTAGTTTATAGCTACATACTAATAAGCACCTTACGCGGTTTACAAGGCTGTGAGTAAAATAAAATGTCGTTTATATCGAAATGACATCACTACCTACATGAGTAATGAAATTCAGTAAAATTTGCGCTCTAGCTAAGATTAACAACTGTCTGCATATAGTCTGCGTAGCATGCATAGCATAGCATGCATAGCATAGCATGCATAGCATAGCATGCATAGCATAGCATAGCTTGCATAGCATAGCATGCATAGCATAGCATGCATAGCATAGCATAGCATGCATAGCATAGCATAGCTTGCATAGCATAGCATGCATAGCATAGCATGCATAGCATAGCATGCATAGCATAGCATGCATAGCATAGCATAGCTTGCATAGCATAGCATGCATAGCATAGCATGCATAGCATAGCATGCATAGCATAGCATGCATAGCATAGCATGCATAGCATAGCATAGCATAGCATGCATAGCATAGCATAGCTTGCATAGCATAGCTTGCATAGCATAGCTTGCATAGCATAGCATGCATAGCATAGCATGCATAGCATAGCTTGCATAGCATAGCATGCATAGCATAGCATGCATAGCATAGCTTGCATAGCATAGCATGCATAGCATAGCATGCATAGCATAGCTTGCATAGCATAGCATGCATAGCATAGCTTGCATAGCATAGCATGCATAGCATAGCATGCATAGCATAGCTTGCATAGCATAGCTTGCATAGCATAGCATGCATAGCATAGCATGCATAGCATAGCTTGCATAGCATAGCATGCAAGCATGATTTTGAACGTTTTAAATTACGAGAATTGGCCCTCTGGTCTTTGCTATACAGTGAGACCATAATAGACTGGTACACATGTGATATTTTGCTAATATTGTTCCGTTTCGTCTCGTATCAAAGGAATGAAGCAACTTACCGAGCCAAATACATACCTAAGTAAATACATCGAATACATAAATCCCCAATAACTATCGATTTCCAATTAATGTGTTCCAATAAATTATCTCTGTTTGACTTAGGTACAGTCACGATCATAAGTAAATATGTGTACACTTGGCTTTATTCAAAAGCGATTTACTCCTTATTTTTTAATGAAATTTTATGTTGCTACGAACATAGTATTTTCGAACCCACATGTTTTTGTAATTTATCGTATTTCATTGTTGTTTTCGTTATTTCACGCAAAAATCGCTATTGGAAGTTTCCATATGTTAACATATTAGTGCTCGTGACTGTATCTTCTTCATTTGACTATCCTAGTTATTTATAGATTTCTAGTTAAGTATATTATTTGTAGGTCATTTCTACGAAGTATGTAATTGTAAGTCAGTATGACTTACAATGAAATACGACTATGAAAAATGTGACTATTGAAAAATCAACCCTAAATTAATTAAAACAATAATAACATCTACCAATCAATTAACAGTATTTCTCTCCCCCTGAACTGTGCCGCAATATCATCTATATCATCATCATCTTCCTGTCCTTCTCCCATATTACTTGGGGTTGGCGTAAAACATTCAAATCAAATCAAAATAATTTATTTCCATAAAATCTGGTAGGTACGAAAAATGATTTATATAAAATTTCAGTGCAAAGACTGTGTGCATTCCGCCATGTAATGAAGGCATGCAAATATTAAAGTAGGTATGTATATAGTAACCTACAGTCATATACTAAGTACGTAGTTAACTAAAACAACAAAGGAACATAAATAATTAAAAAATGATTACAATGCGTTTCTGAAGTGGTAGGACTGACATGATTTTTTGTTGAGAAATTCGAAAACTATGCGATATCAACCATTTTTTTTTAAAACCACGCAGAATTTTCAATACATCGCAGCTTTACACCCTACACCTCTTAGGAAAAACTATTTAGATATTTTATGACGTATCATCGGGACGATGCTATTTATGGCGATTTATGAGAGCACTATAACGACCCCTCATCGCGTTTATGAGCTTCCAGCGGCGAGGCAGGTAGTAGTTAACAGGCATTTATCAGTACTTAATGAAAATATTCGAGTAGGCACGTTAATATGATCATTTTCCGTAATAATAAAGCATCTTCTTCGCTGTTTAAGGGACCTCAAGACTTTAAGTGAACAATGCTAATTAGTAATTACAGGTACTTGAGCTTATGAAAGATCATATTTAAGATGAAGGTACAATTATAATTATAAGCCACTCCCTCTCTCTCTCTAGCTGTGAGTTTCTTAGGAATCCTCCAGATTTGGTTGGAAATCGAGTGTAGTGTATATCAGGCAGCAATTTCGTTGGGTGTATTCAACAGACCTTAAAGAATTAATTGTAGCTGGAGTAGGGTTGGCCCATTCATGAATCTGTTCAGCCATCAATCATTCTGCCTATCCTTTTCCCAACTATGTTAGAGTGGGCTTCCAGTCTAACCGGATACAGCTAAATACCAGTATTTCACATGAAGCAACCCAGCACGATACCCCTTAGTAAGACTGTTTGACAGACTTTTCTTTTCGGTCTTCTGACTACCCGTAATGACTGTCAAAGATTTTTGAATGACCAACTTTCAGAGGCACGAAGCGGGTCACCCATTCACGAATCGAAAGAGTAGCTTTAGGTACTAACCACACTTATTTACTTCTGTTCAGCAGTAAAGCCGTCCAGCAAATCCATAAAGCCGCATTCCATACAAAATCGTTGTTTTCTATAGACAAAAGCTGAACAGAGCTGAATAAGTGTGGTTACTCCCTTATTATCTTCCCTTGCGGCTGTTATTATGTAGCTAGCCACGAGCCCTTTCACCAACCCACGTCCGATCATGGAAGCTTATAATAGCGCTCTATGAGATGAGACAGAAGTCACTCGACAAATTGTACACACATCGGGCCTAGTAAACTAAGAATGTATCGTACCTACAGTCTATCAACGTTCACCTACTTCACAGCAGGAAGTATCAAGCAAGTTACCTTACAAGTAATGAGGCGATCACTAGCTAAGTAAATGGTCGCAATAGTGTTCACATATTGTAAGTTGGTCGCTATCCCGACAAGTAGGTACGGTGACCAGTTTAACCCGTTCCCCGACGCCCACTTTTGCTTACCCATAACTTGAGCACACGACAACAAGTACCTGGCGTTTATTTATAATTAACTAACGACTTTTCCCTGCTTCTCACGGTTTTATGACTTGACAAAATATGAAGATTTCTTTATTATAATTATCTAAGGGCTTATTTTTCAATACTCAGATAACTTTTAACCAAAGAATAAATATGGCTGTTTGACAGGTTTTGTATAGGAAATATATCAAGCTGTCATAATTATTCTTCCCATAAAAGTTATCCGACTGTTGAAAAATCAGCCCTAAGTTAAATATTAATGTTATTATGTATATGTATTATATACGCATAAACCTTCCGGAATAAATTCTCTAAGGGCTGATTTTTCAATCATCTGAGAATTTTAATCGAGGAATAATTTTGAAATTTTGAAAGTTATTTCATACAAAAACTGTCAAACGTCAATTTTATTCCTCGAATAAAAGTTATCTGGCGATGGAAAAATCAACCCTGAGTTATGTTGGAAAATGACTAACATAATAATCGCGAATAAATTATCAGTCGTCCCATACATTTGGCTTGAGTAGATTTTGTACGGGACGACTGATAATTTTTTCGCGATTACATTTTTGGTCCCATGAAGAAAGTTGTTCAGTTGATGGTCTGTACCACACCCATCATTTTGCCCACACGTCTCTGATACACATAGATTTTATAGACAACGTAGCAACTAAACTTCCCAAAGACAACCATTATAGAAAGTGTTTGTGAAAGTAATATGACTCAGAATTACGATTTTAAAACAATTATAGAATTGCTTTTTGTGGTAAAGTGATAGGTAGGCGGGCTCTCTGTGGCTTCTTCAAAACAAGGGTTTAGTTTCTTGATACAAGTGTAAGAACAAACAAAATACCTGAAGAATATTTTACTCTGCCCTCATAAATATGACCAATGTCCATTACAGTGCAATGTTTTGTAGTCCAGGATAAAAACTTCGTATAAGTAATGAATCAATTACTCTTATCAAGGTCTTGTCGTGGTTAAAAAATAAAAATATTGCTGTTAAGGACCTTTTATTTCTGAGATTATGTAAGTTTTGAAAGCATTTTTTTTAAATGATCACTCTTTTTTCAACTTTCAGAAAAGTATCAATTAAATGTTTGGAGTGGAGTAGTTTTTTCTCATAATTAATTGATTTTGGTCAACAAGTCAAGACAAGAAGTTTTCTAAAAATTTCGAAGAACCGCCACAGCTCGGTAACCATCCAGTTTTGACCCCTAGTTGACTGGACTAAAGTTGCTAATGATCTCTAGTATTAACGTCTTTTCAGGAATACGTCGAGTTTCCCTATCACCCTGTAAAATGGTAAAATAAATAACGTCTGATTGTTTATTCCGGCATTTATTCTCAGAGATCAGTCAGATAGGAAATCCCGGCGCTATCTAGTATTAAAATATAGACCAAAAGAATTACGAGTAAAATTGGCTTAAAAGATCAACTTACAGAAATAAACATTTGAAATCTTGTATCAGGATCGCCATTATTTTAATGTGTTAAAACTTATTTTGGAGACCCCAACTTTTGAGATTTTTTTTTATAAAAATAAATAGGATTCGTAGCTCTCTTATTAGTTTTGGAATATGGTTATATATTTTAATGGACATAAGGTAGAATAATGAAAATATGCGGGACGCAACAGATAGCTGACTACCAACTATGAGCTTAGTCATACGTAGAAACAGCTCTCAAATTAATACGTAATGAGTGGGGTCATAACATGGAACATCGTAACAAGCAATTATGGAGCGTAACGAAGCAACAATACAACAATAGCTTCGTATAACCGTGAGAGACGAGAGCCATCCTATTGTTTTCGCGCCATCGCTCAATCTACACGGTTTTCTTTCAGACTGTCCGCGGCAGACGGAAAAGATAGGTCTCCTTTGTACCTACACCAAGTTCAAGAGAGATAAGCTAGAGAAAACGATGTTATAACTAATCGGAAACAGGGATCTGTGTCAGACAAACCTTAGAATGTACAGACGCCATCACATCAAGCTACCCGAAACTGTCACAATTTCCCAATCAACTTTGAACCTGATGCTTTAGCAATAAAGTTGAAAATCTATTAAAGAAATTTGACAGATTGTAGTAGCTTGATGTGCTTGCGTCTGTACTGCAATGTGTGAATGAGATAAGGGCTGTTCACAGTTGCGCGTTGCACTAAGCGCTTATGATAGACATTAGATACGGATACCTATGGAGTATAGTAAGACTGGCCAGTACCTACCCTAATTGCGTAACATACTAATCACAATCTGAATCATTTTGAAGGATATTGCTAATCCATTGCTTCATATGTTCGAAAAATGTGTCTGCTCAACAACGTAAATAACGCAATGAATGTTGTTGAACTGTCAAAATGAAATCTATTATTACTGCTCGTGAGTTACGCAACTATCCCGCTGCTGCTGCCTACGAATTACTTTCGTAAACTTTTTTTTAATCTTAGTCGCTTTTTAATTGTAAATCACCCCAAGGAATATAAATATCTTCTAAAGTTTATGGCATCTTCAGAGGTGGTGTTTTTCAGTCAATCAGACACAAGTAATGATAAAATATTGACTGGTATTATTTTAATTTTTTATTTAAATATCAATCAATAATTAATTTTTAACATAATTAGACCGCACGTGAATGGTAACATTTTGACCTTAAGTTGGTCTGGCGTAATACGGATTTTCAAGTGAACAAGAAGCTAGCTTATATTGATATTGATACAGACTGCTCTCAAAACGGTGAAGGAGAACATCGTGAGGAAACCGGCATGTCCTAGAACTAAAAATTCGAAGATATGTGACATCTACCAACCCGCTCTGGTGGTGGATTACGGCCCACTCCCTCTGGAGGAGGCCTGTGTCCCAGCAGTGGGAACATTATAGGCTGATTATGCTATGTATGAAGTACAACAAACAATGGATAGATATCCCTACTTCATACAATGGAAACATTAATTGCATTGTCACTGTTCGTTTTAATAGCCCATATCTAACTGTACGCAGTGACCCCTAACCGTGACACTTTAACGTTCATTCATTCATGTCTGGAACTCTACATTGCTAGCCATTAGGTTATGTCAAATTTTAAACATATTCAGCATTTCCCAACTTATGTTGGGCCTCAGAAACTGCGTGCTTAGGCCTTTGATTCTAGTCTACTCAGATGCTTCATTTGGCCCAGCTGATGAGTTCTACTCGTACTTGATAACTAGTCACACACCTTGAACATATCTATTGTTACCGTGCAGTAGCTGATACCTACAATTTCACTACAATTCCCTCAAGATAAATGTATGTAATATAGTCGTATTCTCTAGTAAGTCTATCTTCTACTGTGTATCGTCTTTGTACTACAGAACACTATCATTCTCGCTCTTGATACATAACATGACACAAGTAATTATTCGACAACATGGCGGAACTTTATCAATAAAAACTAAAATGGTACCATTTTCGACTTGACCTTGTACGTTGACGATTAATTCCCCGATCGGGACAGTCAGTAGGTTGCGTCGCTGAACCGGCCTTGCCGCCATGACGTAACCAACCTGTATGCCTTCGAGTCTTCGAGCCGGCGACCGCGCGAGCGCAGCGCATCTCGTTAGAAAATCGAATTTCTTTAAACACGCGAAACAAATCGATAATAAATTTAATAGATGCCATTAATGTTAACTGCCAGTGATTCTATGAGGTCGTGGTGTTAGTGATGCCTGTGATTGTGAAGTGATTATGGTATAATTCAGTTGGAAGTGAAGTAAACAAATTGCGATTGATTTTGTGAGAAATAGTCAAGTTTGCGTGGGACGAAGTAAGTTATTGCTTTTTTTTTTGTTTTTATCAGGTATATGAAACCTGTGAATCCTTATAGATAGTCACCACTTCTGTATCAGCTTTTAAAAACCTACTTAGAATCCGATTAAAGCCTTGAAGCTTTGTCATTAGTAAACACTTAGTTAACAAATACGTGACTAATTAGTAATTAGATACCTTCAGTTACACAACTCTTAAGTAAGGACACTATAACAATTATTTTTAAAGTAATCATCGCAGGTAGTGTTCATTTCATTTATAATCTTAGGTAGGAATCTTTAAATCTGATAATACCTGCATTTGAGTAGAAATATCAATATAACTTTGTCCATATTTCGTAGAAATGTTATAGATCCTGTTTGAAAATATTTATGAGCACATCTAGAATATAATGAATTAATTAAAGATGAAAACCAGTTCGTTGCCCCCGTGTTTTGACTGTTGACGAGACAAACGGTAATCAAATGATAATTTTATGATCGTTACATTGGCGCCATTTTATATTTGGCTTATATGAAAGACTAGGAACGGATAGATGAACAGCTAATAACGTAAATATATTTCTTTTTCCACCATCTGCTCAATAATTTCAAAGTGTCAACGTCAATGTCATGCAAACCTAACGTAAAGTACATAATTATATCCCAGGGTGTAGCAGGGTAATAATAGTGTACTGAATTTAATTATAAGCTCCTGATTAATAATTCGAATTTGACTTTAGAACTTGAACAAAACATTCATATGAAAACTTTCACCGAAAAAAACATATTGAAAAATCGAATTACTTTTTATTATGTTTCAAAAGGTATGTAAAACAGAGTATTCTCCTGGGTAATAAAGGTGTCTTGGTCTTGGGAGAGCTTGAATCCCTCGCCGCGAATGAGAATTAGCCCTAGAACCTAGAATCCTTCCTTACGCTCGGATTTCAATATAACGCCTGTGACGTAAGACACTGCTTTATAGCTCCTTGGTGAATAATCTACTCTAAGATACTTTTTTTCTTTTTTTTTTCCGGATGGGAAATCATCAAATGACCTCTCCCGCTCTGGGTGGAGCGGAAGGGAGTGTCAGACTCTTACTGACTAAAACCCACCCATGTTCCTTCCTTTACCCTTTATGTTCCGGGGTAGCGGGAACCCTTTCGGACAATCCCGCTGACCCGGCAGGCTTCGGCCCTAAAGGGCCCCTCAAATTATGCTGACAACTCCTTGAGGCGCGCGTGGAACACTTACGCGGCGTCTGGCACGGGCACTGGTCCTGATCGGACGGTTAGCTACCCATTGCTCTCCGCCCGCAGGCCCGCGCCTACGGTGGCCGGGAGTCGTCACGCGGCTCCCGACGCCCGGAGCGTCTCCCGCGGTGGCTGGGACGGGAGGCTCTCTCCCTCATCCATTCCGCCACCTCCTTGGCGAGCATGACTGCTTCGCAGAAGTAGGCGACTGCCTCCCACTCCCTCTCGCCCCGGACCATTGCTTGCACCAGGGCCGGGCGCGAGAGGCCGCCGCCGCTGCCGATCGCCTCTACGAGGACACGGCGGTGCTCCGCCCAAGCGGGACAGACCTCTACCGTGTGCTCCACCATGTCCTCTGGGCGATCCTGGCAATGGTGACACCCGGGCGTTTCCTCCCGCCTAATGATGTGCAGGAACCTCCCGAAACTTCCGTGTCCGGTGAGGACCTGCGTCAGGCGGTAGGTGAGGGCACCGTGGCGCCTCTCTAGCTACTCCTCAAAGAGGGGTCTTATCGCCGCTATCACGGCGTGCCTTGCGCTGGGTTGCGACAGTCGCTCTTTCCATGTCGCACTATAATTGTGATAATTGGGTAGATAGTCAAATGATTAAAAAAAAAACTTACCGGTATTGGATATACCTACTCAATTTACATTATTAGCTTACAGTTTTGGAATATTTCATCTGCATCGTTTTTTTTAGTTGTTGAAATGATGATATCACTTGTATTTCCGTCAAGTCGAATACTGCTTATTATAAGTTTTGTTAATTTGGAGAGTGGGCTGTGAGATGTTACATCGATGTTTTTCAATAGTTAATTCCCCTCTCTACATAACTACCACCGTGTGTGCGCAATGTCTTGCATTTTTCAATATTTTAGCCATGGGTTTTGGACAAACCCACAGTTCTTAGTAATTTGGCCCCAATGCTAAATTAGGACAAATAACTCTGCCTTTTTTTGACTACTGCTGCTTTTTTCTCGACATTAAAAAAATTGAAAGAAAGAAATACCAATCTTTATTGGCTTAATGACGTCGCGTTGGAAGGCCTCCCACAAGGTGGACCCTGTGAAGGCCGCAGGAATCCGCTAGATGCGAGAAGCACAGAACCGGTCAACGTGGCGGTGCTTGGGGGAGGTCTACGTCCAGCAGTGGATGTTTTTCGGTTGAAAAGATGATGACATGTACAGACGCCAGCAGGTCAAGCTACCCAAACCTGTCAAATTTTCCCAATCAACTTTGAACCTTATGCTTTAGCGGTAAAGTTGAAAATCTATTAAAGAAATTTGACAGATTGTAGTAGCTTGATGTGCTGGCGTCTGTACACTTGTATACTTTAATTGATGAAATGTCACAAGAACATCGAATTCCAGTGGTAATTAAAAAAACTGGTGCAATATTCTCGTCTATTAGATTCATAAATATAAATAGACTTATAAGTCTAGCCTGTTTAGTTGTTATTATTATTTATCGTCTCTATTTACGAGGAAATAGAACTATATATTACATAGATGTTACTTGGTTACTTTTTGTTCATATTTTAATAAATGCGTAATATTAAATGTAAATGTATATTAATGTTTATACATTTATTACAATCAGCATATGCCTAGCCTTTTCCAACTTTGTTGGGGTTGGCTTCCAGTCTAACCGGATGAAGCTGAATACCAGTATTTTACGTGGAGCGACTGCCTATCTGACCTCCATAACCTAATTACTGGATAATACGATACCCCTTGGTAAGACTGTCGTCAGACTTTCGGGCTTCTGTCTACCCATAACGACTGTCAAAGATCCACGAATGACAGCCGGGACTAACGGCTTAACGTGCTTTCCGAAGCACAGAGGGGTCTCGGTATGTTAAGATGGTCACCCATCCACGTACTAACCGCGGCAAGCGTAGCCTGAATTAATCTGATCAATCGACCCGTGCGGCGGTTATTCTTTAGCTACGGGCCCCTCATATACTTACATTTATTACAAAATAAGTAATAAATAAATTCTATTTTTTTTATAGCTTAGTTTATTTAGGTACGTAAGGTTTTAGTGAGGCCTTCAAAATAGTAATGAAGAGGTAATTTAACGATTTTTCATTAAAAAATAAAATATGAGCACGTAACAGTATCCTGAATAACGAAAATAGCATAACTTTACTAATAAAATTCAATTTTATTTTCTGTATAAAACTGCTCTACAAATTTTGTAGCCATTTTATTACGCCCACACTGAAGTAGCTACGATGCAAGTCGTAATATTGAAAAACAAATGATCCTGTAATGTGCTGATAATATAGCTCCTTGAAAATATTGCTAACATCTTTCTGGAATTCCAGTTAGTTCCATAGAATATTTTCTTGTTCAATTTTCGCTTTCTGCACAAGTAAAATAATACTGTTCAAAGGCGGGCTTCACCCGGCGGGCAAATCACCATCATTCTCCTGTCTTTATCCCAATTTATTTGGGGTCGGCGCAACATATCTGTTTCTTCCATACTTCTCTATATGCGGACTTAATATCTGAGGCATTTTGTACCCGTCAAACCAGGGGTGATAGAGAAACAAAACATGGCAGGTGCAACATAAGGGATAGGTAACACGAAACTAAATATAAAATACAAAAATAATTACTCATACATATGTAGATACATACATAATCACCTGCCAAGCCCTTTCCCAACTGTGTTTAATTCAGCTTCTAGTCGAACCGGATGCAGCTGAATACCAGTGATTTACATGGAGTGACTGCCTATCTGACCTCCACAACCCAGTTAATGGATAATACGATCCCCTTGGTAAGACTTTCGGGCTTCTGGTGACCCGTAACGACTGTCAAAGATCCACGAATGGCAGATGGGACCAACGGCTTAACGTGCTTTCCGAGGCACCCCCCGTGAGCCTCGGAAAGCATGTTGAGCCGTTGGTTCTGGTACGTAAAGATGGTAGACGAGAATTTTCTGTGCAATGAATGAATTGAATTGAATCTGCTGTACCTATCTATCTCTATAAAATGAAATAAAGAAAAAGTATTTATTGTGACTCGCACAGGAAAATCACAAACGAAACTACAATCATAAAAATATAAGAAACAAAATTTTATAAAAATAAATACTCTCTTTCTATTCAACTTTACATAGGCAGCTTGTAGACCATGTATTCATCACCTGAAAACAGTGCAATTATTCTTTTTTTCTAAATATACAGGGTGGCCGGAACATTGACGTCCAAAAATAAAATTTAGGTCCCTCGTATCGTGGGGTATCCGAATCACCCCCATGTATGTTCCGCGACTTTTCATAGTTTTCGAGTTACGAATTTTTTTCTGATTTTTTGAGAATGATCGACCTGACCAATCTAAAAAATGGCTTTGTCGAGATTTTTTTTTTTTGCAACTGAATCTTCGTGAGTAGTACTTTTATGCATAAAATAATCAGCTTCGTAACTGTGATGAAAGTTATGAAAAAGTTGGTCTAAAGTGCTAATTTTTTTATGATTATGAAAGCTGAGAGTCTGGCGCATTCTTGAAGCCTACTTAGGAACCATGAAGTTTCCTGTTTAAATTTTTTATTTAAAGTTAAAATGCTAAGCCATAATTTACCGAACGTAATTTTTTCACTTTAGACCAACTTTTTCATAACTTTCATCACAGTTACGAAGCTGATTATTTTATGCATAAAAGTACTACTCACGAAGATTCAGTTGCAAAAAAAAAATCTCGACAAAGTCATTTTTTAGATTGGTCAGGTCGATCATTCTCAAAAAATCAGAAAAAAATTCGTAACTCGAAAACTATGAAAAGTCGCGGAACATACATGGGGGTGATTCGGATACCCCACGATACGAGGGACCTAAATTTTATTTTTGGACGTCAATGTTCCGGCCACCCTGTATAATAGGTACCTACTCCACAATACACAAATGTTGCCAGCTCATTTTGTACACAATGAGCGGTTGTACGCACGCGACTAAGTAACATAATTGCTATATATACGCCACGAATACACGGAGCACTAAATTTTACTGAACTAACATAATTACTGGCAACACTATTGGGTAAAGTAGTAGTAGTGGGTAAAGCGCAACTGAACGATGAAAATCGCCAATCGCCCTTACTGCCTTAACAGTCAACTGACTGTAATATAACTGCCATTACACATATGCCGCACCTTTATTAAGGCGCGGTAAGATGAATTTTTTTAGGTATTTGACAATAGCGCATCGGGGCAACAAATAAGATTCAAAACAGCGATGCGTTTCATGTTAGTTGAATGGAATGACCACCAAAATAAAAGTAATTATGCAATTTTAATTAAGCTAAAAAATAAATGTACAGCTCAGTGGAATAATTTTTACGTATTTATTTAGTTAATTGAATTCCCTTTGTTATCATTACATAAAATAATTATAGTTTACGCTCAAAATTTTGAGAATTGTGCGACAAAAAATATTTTTTTAGCTATCTTTTACGATTGTTCTAACATGAATATGAATATGACTTGCACCATTCCCAGCGTGGTTTGACCAGACTCGATTAATCGAATGAACCCCAAGAATCACACTAGCTCCTGTAGCCTCATGTTCATGGTGCTACAGCGACCATTGTATATCAAGAAGTAGACCGGGGGGCGCGGTTTTTGAATGGAAGAGGTGCCCGTAGGAACGGGTAGGATTTAAGAGCCTACCGGATATGCATCCTAGAGCAAGCATTGGACTAGTGGAGAGATGAGTGATATTTTTCTATGGATGGGCATCTTTTAAAGACTTCGCGGCCAGGTGCTTCAGATTGCTCTAACATGATACTAAATTATGTTTCATGAAATATTCTTGAATAAATCTTTTCTTTGAACATTTGGCTATACACAAAAAAATCTGGCTTGTAATAATGTATGTACCAATACGCCTAGCGACAAAAAACGTTAACATTTACGTTTGGGTAGCGCCTTAAAAATTATACAAAACCTTCAAACATACCGTACAAGTTGTTCTTGACCAGCTATTACTGAATATAGCTGGCTTTCTGCGTCAAGCCGTCAGGTGCATATTGTAATGCAAATGGTGCTAGCAGCTGCACTATGCAGCGTGCATCACTTAAAGTACCAAATGCAGGTAGGTAGGGAATGTATTATACATTCTGCGGGCATCATTGTCGCAATGGTATGATTGTGAACAATCATTATGCCATTGATTTGTAGGCAAAAAACCCGACGCGTTCATTGTTACTTGTATCTAATTAGCATAATTATATCCTTGTACATATACATACTCGTATAACGTGTATTTTCTATGATAGACAAAATTTTATACGATAAAAGGACTTAAAGACTTAAAGTTAGCCGTCCACTGCCACGTAGGATGTGAACGGAGAGGTTTGCCACGTTAGTTGTGCGGTAAAATTTTATGCCAGCCGTGCAAACGGGTTGCAGTGGACGATCCCGGCTTTTTTTTTACATACAAACCGAAGTTTAGTATACGTGCGTAGACTGCGCAGCTAAGTCGTGGGTCGCTGTGGAGCAGTTCCTAATACGATTTACACTAGATTAATTTTCGGCGTGCTTTTGGTCGCTTACAAAATCGCCTCACAAGCCGTATCGTCACCCCATTTACACAGGTCGATAAAAATCGCAGGTGACTACCTACATAGTTCATTTTGCATCATAATGTCAACAACCTTAATGCGTTGGGCGCACGTCTGTGACTGAGCATTTTCACGGTCGTTTTTAGTCACCCACCGCATGCGACTTGTCGCCGCACGGCAAAAGTCGTGCCGTTTTACTTGCCATTTTATTCACCTGCGGCCTAGCCGAATTGCCAGTAAGACAGTCGGCTATGGTCACCAGTGAAAAGCCCACACAAGCAGGAATTGCACGGAGATGTTTGCCAGAGTTCATTTGTTTGCCAGCATGCGTAGCTTGGCCGTGAGTCGTAGTGGACAATCCGGCCTTACGTTCATACAAGGCAAAGTTAGCTTCGCTCTACAGTGTAGGTACTGTTCTTAAGTACACTTGCATCGCTTAGCCGTGGGCTGCTGTGGAACGGCGAGTGCCTTTAACCCTTCGTACCCACGAGAACGTGGATCCACAATAGCTTTTTAATCATTACCGTAATTACGGCACTCAACCGGTTAATGTTCTTCGACAAAAAGGAAGTACCAGCTGTCAGCCCAGCGACAAAACTATCCGAGCTACACAGCCTATACAACACCCTCGCTACTCGTCAACTCGTTAGGCCTCCTAGGCACTGTCCGGTTAGCCGGAATGCGGTCAGCCGTCCGGTTAACCGCAATCAAAAATATGTACAGACGCCAGCACATCAAGCTACTACTGCTGCGGCCCGACTGACGGCTTGCCGGACGGTCGCTATACGCACTACGCGGATGCACTGCGGTTTGCTAGTTTACGTGCGGTTACGGTTAGCCGCCGCGCGGTTAACCGCAACTGCAACCGCGTCTTGCGGTCAGCCGTCCGGCTGACCGCAAGACGCGATTGCAGTTGCGGTTATTTGTCAGTCCGGTTAGCCGCGTTGCGGCATCCGCAACGCGGCTAACCGGACAGTGCGTAGGAGGCCTCAGTCTTTTCTAGTTGCTAACTCTTCTCGCTTGTCACTTATCGCCGACGGTGGGACACATGCCTAATACAGCTTTATAATGTTAAACACTGTACTCGTATTAGTGTATAATTTCCCTCGATATCTTACGGTCAATCTCCGTTTAAACGGTTACCATTAGCATTACTTACCTATGTGCAGACGCCAGCAGGTCAACCTATCCGAAACTGTCAAATTTTCCCAATCAACCTTGAGCCTTAATGCTTTAGAGATAAAGTTGAAAATCTATTAAAGAAATTTGACAGATTGTAGCAACTTGATGTGCTGGCGTCCGTACTTATTATCTAAAGTATAATAAAATTTCTAAGACCGTACACAATCGCTGCATACTCACTGAATAAACCTCCAAAAATTTGAGTACAGACAAGAATTTTAATAACCATAAAATATATAGTTATTAAAATGGCGTCGCTTTCCTAACGCGGCTTAGTTTTATGACGCAAACGCCTTATCAGACAAGTGTGCTTGTGAACTAAATTGATGTAAATAGGCCGAAAAGAATGCGTTGAGGAATTTATTTAACTAATAAATAAACTTTAGAATAGTTTTGTTTGTTAGGTTTCCGTACCCAAAAGGTGCCAGGGGTGGGGGGGGGATGTCCGTCCATTCGTCCGTCTGCCACAGGGCTAGCTATACAGCTAGCCCTTCAAGTGATAGTGATTTTCACAGAGTAAGTACTATTATAGCTGCTATCGCTATAAAAACAAATAATGAAAGTAAAATAAAGTTAAAAATTAAAATGAAACGGAGTCTCCATATAACAAGCGTGTATGGAGAAAAATATATGTTTAACTAGACGCAAATCGTTACTTAACTTTGAGCAACGTATATAAATAAGGAGTGACCAAATTGGAACAAAGTGACCAAAATAACCACACAGAAATAAACAACACTTGTATTCTGTTGCATTCACAATAGCTTCGAAAGCCCAAAATGCTTAAGGCACCTGTCTCACCGCCAGCGATCAACGAGAAGCTACTAGAGTTAGCGTTGCTAGCAAGTAAAAAGGAGTCGGTGTGTGCGCGACGGCGACAATCAATTGCTCGCTGGGTACCTATGATGTACATACGGCGACACATCAAGCTGTGCATTTCCAGTACAAGCTGATTTCTCATTGCGAGGTCAGCTAAAACTGGAATACATTTCCACCACGTATTGCTTGATGTGTCGCTGTGTTTACCAAGCGTGAATCTCGAGTGCTCTCCCCGCCAAGCGAGTGTCGCTGAGCGAGTACTGTCTCTGATAACTCTTTTCGCTGCAACAAACAAGTACTCGCGAGTAATGTCAACAGTCAGTGATTAACTATTATCTAATATATACATTAATTTTTCCTTAGCAGATTCCCAGGTCGGGCAAATAATAATAATAATATAAACCCAGTTCTCGAAAATGGAAATATCACATTGTACTAGGATCGATCCATCATCACTGACAGGACTATTGTTGCCAGTAAACCTGATATAGTGGTGGTGGATCGATCACAGCGGCGCGCAATGATTGTTGACATAACCGTCCCGCATGATGAGAACCTCGTGAAAGCCGAGAAAGATAAACAAATCAAGAATCTTGACTTGGCTCGCCAACGGCTTAATAGCCAAGAGCCTCGACCAACACCTGAGGAGGCTCTCGTTGGGCAGCTGGATCAAGGGCTTGATTCAGAAAGCGGTACTTCTGGACACGGCTCGCATTGTCAGAAGGTTCCTCTCTCTGGAGCCCTGACCACCGGTAGCTTGGACCCTGTTCCCGATACCGGTGGGCTACTATTTTTTTATATTTTTAAATGTTTTTTTATCTTTTTGTTTATAAAAATATTTAAAAATGTAATTTGTAGGTATTTAAATGAAATAAAGGAGATAATAATAAAACTTTTATTTCGGACCAGTAGGTATCCATATTTTTGTTAGATACAAGACAAAACTTAAGAAACTAGTGTTAGTAAAACATTATTAAAAGACAAAAAAAAAATGGAAAAAAAAGAAAGAAAAAAAGAAAATTATTTTTTTATCTGGAATTTATCAGTAGTAGCCCGGATTCCGGATTTATGTGACGCATGTTTACCCCCAACTTGTTACTTTTTTTTTTGTGTGTTTATGTTCTTTTTTATGCGTCATGTTTGCCGCAAATAAACGTATTTACTTTCTTTCTTCTTCATTCTTTCTTTCTTATGCCCGGTTGATGACAATAGGCTCGTCCCATGGGACTTAAACATAACTGGCGAAATGTGTGTGTACTATTGGTACACCTCTGCCTAACTCTTCGAGGAAACAAGGCGTGATGTTATGTTATTACATATTATGTAATAACATAACATCACGCCACCACGCATCTCTTTCACTTACACGGAACCTGAAATCTTTTGTACTTTTCTGCGGGGTAATTGCGTAACACACTATCAGTAATGGCAATGGTAATGACTTTCATTTTGACAGTTCAACAACATTCTTATCTTTACAATAAATTAAACCGAATTCCTTCCCTACACTCTTTGAACAAACATAATTTTAAAATCGCTCTACAAGCCTGGCTACAAAGCCAAACATATACTGCCACAGAAGCTCTCTTTGGCGTATTAGTCTAATCAGACTCATCCACTAACACTCTTTCTAACACACACGCACACACACCCTCACACACACAGACACACACAAACTTATATTCACAAAAACCTCCCAACATACTTTTACTTTTAATCGTTTTTGTATTTATTTTCACTCTAATAATAAGCTCGCTAATTGATTGAAACTTTTGTTACTTGCTGTGATATCAGATGTAAGCTATCAAATATGTAACCATAAACAGGTGGGGACCTGGTGACCTGTATTACAGGTGTTACTACCTACCACAGGCACCAGCGATCCACAACCAAAAAATCGACAGCTATTTCTTGCGTGTAAAATATTGTTTGTATTGTTTTTTTGGCTTGTGGTAAGAAGTAAACACTTTTTTATTTATTTATTTATTTATTACTATTCATTGCGTTATTTACGTGTTGAGCAGACAAATGTTTTGAACATATGAAGCAATGGTTTAGCAATATCCTTCAAAATGATTCAGATTGAGATTTATAGTGTGTTACATAATTAGGGTGCTGGAGTGACAAAATCGTCGACAGCTAGTCGCTTCCTCGTCGGCAGTGGGACAGGTGCTTAAAGCCCGTTTATTTCTGTAGCGGCCTTTACTAAAGTTTAAAGTCGAACTTGGTCTTTGTATCTTTAGTACAGCAACAGAAATAAACTACAGTTTCTACAGAAATACGAGATCAAATGGTTAGTTAGTAAGAAGGACTTTATGTAGCTCTACCTGTGTGTAGCTTTATGTAGCCAGTAATATTGAGTTTAAAATTGTTAATTAAAACTCGGGGAGAGGGTCATCGCTATCATTATAATTTTAGCCGAAAGACGTCCACTGCTGGACATAGGCCTCAAGCACCGCCACTTTTTTTTTGGGTGGGAAATTATTACATAACTTCTCCCGCTCTGGGCGTGTCAGACTTTTAGTGACTAAAACCCACCCGTTCAGTTGCCTGTTCCAGGGGCCGCAACCCGCGGCCCCGGCAGACATCGGCCCGTCAGTTCGTGCTGACATCTCTTTGAAGCGCGTGTGGAACACAACGTGCCGTCGACCCGGGCCTGGTCCTTACCGGGCGGCGAACTGCCCATTGCTCGCCGCCCGAAAGCTCGCGCCTACGGTGGCTGAGAGTCGGCTGGTGACTCCCGACGTCCAGGGCGTCTCCTGCGGCGACTAGGGGCGTGAGGGCTCAGAGATTGCCTCTCCTTCACGCGCTCCGCCTCCTCCTTTGCGAGCATTACTGCTTCGCAGAAAGAGGTGACGGCTTCCCATGCACTCTCTCTCCGTACCATGGCCTAGACCAGGGCCGGACGCGAGAGATCGCCGCCGCCGATCACCTCCACGAAGACGCGGCGGTGCTCCGCCCAAGCCGTGCAGACCTCCACCGTATGCTCCACCGTGTCCTCCGGGCGATCCACACAGTGGTAACACCCTGGCGTTTCCTCCCGCCTTATCCTGAACAGGAACCTCCCGAAACAACTGTGTCCGGTGAGGACCTGAGTCAGGCGGAAGGTCTCCAGCCACTCCTCAAAGAGGGGACTTATCGCCGCAATTGTGGCGTGCCCAGCACTGGGTTGCGACAATCGCACTCTCCATGTCGCCATGACATCCCGCCGGAGCTCTGTCCGCTGTACCGTGATTTCTCGCGGCAGCGGAGTTACGCCCCGGCGTTTTGCCTCCCCTCGCCACTCCCATATGTGGGCGAGGACTTTTGCCTCCAGATCCCATGGCGGCAATCCGGCAAGGAGGCTCAAGCACCGCCACTTCACCCGGTTATGTGCTTGCCGCATCCAGCGACCCGTGTGAAGATCTCCCACATGGTGGACCGATGACCTTGTGAAGGCCGCAGTGGAAGACGGTATATTTGAGAACTCGTAAGACTTGTTTCAAGGATATTATTTTCAGGAGTGTCAGACTCTTTCTGACTAAAACATGGGTGGGTTTTAGTCAGTAAGAGTCTGACACTCCCTTCCGCTCCACCCAGAGCGGGAGGGGCCATTAGATGATTTCCCATCAGAAAAAAAAAAAGGATATTATTTTTAAACTGTCTCTTCGCCCACGACTTCAACCCAGTGGATTTCGTACTTTCCCTTTGAAACTGCAACGCCCATTTTAAGGTAGTTTTTTGGAAAACTAATGATTAAGTACGATCTTTATTATTTTCCAAGATAAGTATTTGTGTCAATTTTAAGTTTCTAAAGTAAAGAAATAAGATTTTCATTCAAATTATATTCCCCCTTGTCACCTTAACCCTTAGGGATAGAATTTCCGCAAATCCTTTCTTAGTGGATTCCTAAGTCACATAAGGAATCCACTTTAAATTTCTTCTCTAAGCGGTTTGGGCTGGGCGAAGATGTGTCAGTCAGGACACTTTCCTTTAAATATGTAGATTACTTAGCTGCGCCCCATGGTTTCACCCGCATAAGTCTCGATTCCGTGGGCATATCGGGCTAAAAAGTATCCTATGTGTTAATCTAGGTTATGGTCTACCCATTTGCCAAATTGTATCCAAATCTCTTCAGCCGTTTTAGCGTCAAAACAGACATACTGAAAAAGTCAAATCTTTTCTCTTTATTATATTAGTTTAGACTATTGCGGTGAAAATATATATTTTCTTGCCGATTGTGGCACCTGATTTCCAAACAACCATGAATTCTTAAAAAAGTAAACTTAAATACAAATCTTAATTGGTTGCTCTCATTTCAAGAGCAAACTCATTTGATCTGAAGGCCAATTCCCGTAATTAAAAACGTTCAAAATCTAGTCGCAATCTCATTTCAGCGACAATCAAGACATTGATTTATTTTAATAGTTGACAAACTATTTGTCAAAAATGTAGAGATACTAGTTATTTTTGACAGATTGCGAATGAGATTAGTAGGGCAATAATCGTAATTTTAAGAACGTTCACAGTCTGATCTCAGTCTCAATCTGTCAAAAATACCTCTAATTCCCCTACATTTTGACAAGTTTTTGACATTTGTTTGTCGCCGAGATGAGATTGCGACTAGATTTTGAACGTTTTAAATTACGAGAATTGGCCTTTAGACTGTGAACGTTCTTAAAATTACGATAATTGCCCCTCTGAAATTCATCATCATCATCATCATCAGCCTATAGCAGTTCACTGCTGGGCATAGGCCTTTCCTATTGCACGTCATTCATCCATCTGCTACCAGCCATCCTGCGAAGATCGTCGCTCCACCTAGCAGGAGGGCGTTCCACCTTACGTTTACCGATTCGCGGTCTCCACCCAAGAACGCGTCTATCCCAACGGTATCAGTTCTACGGCTAATATGGGCGGCCCATTGCCACTTTAGCTTGCTTATTCTATGAGCTATGTCAACAACTTTGCTTCTATGCCGGATTACCTCATTGCGGATTCGATCCCTCAGAGAGACTCCAAGCATAGTCCGTTCCATAGCTCGCTAAGCGACCTTGAATTCACGGACCAACCGCACCGCATAACGCGGGTCTGAAATTGGTATTCTGTAAATATTTTGATCGAATGCTTCCGAAGTATGAGAGCTACCAAAGGTATAACGGTTTGACCAGGGATTGATTGACCCACTGCAGTTTTGTCACACGAAGTTACGAACTTTTAAAAAGAGAGGACTTAAAAAACAAAACGGTATAGAATCTAGGCCAAGATACTGTGTATTTGAATTCTAATACGGTCATGTCTTCATTGCTCACAAATCACAATGTCCATTGAAACAAACGGAAGACGCACGTGTCCACAACCATTTAAGAACCAGCTATTACAAGGCCAGGTGTCCAAATTCCCCACAGGATTCTTATCGCATATAAATATAGAGTAGAGGAAGGCCACCTTTTATCTAGCTACTTAGCTACCTTTTTATAAAGTCCCGACCTTGGCCCGTTCACCCGTACCCTCTCCCTACTGCAACCTTTACAGCGTTCAGCGAACCGTAGAGTCGCTTCCTCGACGACCATTTTTAATTAAACCGTCAATGTATTCAAAACCAACGTCGCGAAAGACCTAATGAGCTTGGTCGTGTAGTGCGACGATTAGGTATGCTACCTAGATACCTGAAATAGCACATCGTGTTTTGATAGCGAACGTTTCGGTTGTGTGTTGTGCATAGATCGTTTTGTGTTGGTTTGTTCTGTGAGTGGCTGGGTGAAGGAGCAGTGGATAGTGAACAATGAACCTAGGTTAGTTCAAGATAGTTCCAGTAGATATTGTATCAGTGGTGACTTCAAAAAGAACTTGCCTCCTCTGTGTCTGGCAGCCTTTGTTGTCAAATCTCGTGTCAAGTGACTTGATTGGCTATTGTTACTTCGGCCGACCAATCTTCTAAGCAGCAACAGCTAAGATGATACTATTTCTTAGCAGATCTAATTCAAAATAACTGGACATAACTAGCTGTATCTTTTGGCGCGTGGCAGAAATCGGAACTAACGCCGCCATCTTGTTTTTACAAAACAATTGCACAAATGTTTACCAACAGGTACACCCTGTCAACGTCATTCGAGCGCCAAAAGATCCTTGTTGCAGTATGAATCGCATGGAAAGGCTAATTTCAGTTTGAAAAACGCAGATTTAATCATTGAAAACTTAATTCGGTAGGTAGGTTAGTATTTACTACTTACTTATCGCATTTCTCATGCGTCCTTAGGTATGTAATCTCTGGAGCAGGAATAGTTAAGATTAAGAATAAAATCGTTAGTACCATATTATACGTTGATAAAAAATCTATCGATTCACGATCCATAGGATTTTTAGACAAACATTCATGAAGTATTTTTTTGCTCCGTTGGTGTAATTGCTGTATGACATTCCAGTGTGAGGATAAATAAATACAATGTTAGATAGAAGCATATAATTTTATGTTCATGTACATTTCCTAATTTTATAAAATAGCTGTACTTAAAGAACTGTAACGTAGGGGTCATTTGCCGGGGTCACGGATCATAATCTCCCTCTCGCAGAGAGGAGGCCTGTGTCCCAGCAGTGGGAACATTATAGGCAGATTATGTATGTTATGTATGGATCATAACATTGTATCAATGAAATTAAAACAAATAACGTGCAAAGAGTAGGCGAATTGAAGGAAAGAGAGAGAGAGAGCCCAATTGCAATGTCGGCTAGCGGCGCAGGCGGTAGTTTTCAAATTACGAATTATTTTATGTTGTTATTATTTTTATGATTACTGGCCACTAGCCCATTTGTTAAATTAATGTCGCCTTCGTAGCGGCACGTGGTATAGATGTAGATGGCTGGAGGTGACATACTGAAGGTATAGGTGAAGGGACGAAAGGAAAGCCGGATGGATTGTGTGAGGAATGACATGAAAGAAAGGGGACTGAATGATAGTGTGACGGTTGACAGGGGACAAAGGAAGAAGTAAACGTGTTGCCCCGACCTCACGTAACATGGGTCAAGGGGATGATGATGATTTTTGTTACGTAGATACCTAACATTATTAATACAGTTTTTACACAGTATTAATGTGGATCCTATAGTAATAGGATCCACATTAATACTGTGTAAAAACTGTAGTCTACCTTCATAAGTACCAATTTTCATATTTACCTTTTATCCTTTTCAGGAATACCGATGAGAAGATGACGAGAAAGTTTCTATTCTGCTTCCCCTTAAGGGTGGGGAATATTATATTCGGATACATTGTTGTAGTAAGTATTACTTGTCCATATTTACATTTATATGAAAGTGTATTATTACCTTCCTTTTGTGAGCCATAGGAGCGTATTACTGACGGGTTTTTTGGAAGTGGTGTCGTAAGCTACCTTTTATATCACTTAGGGTTATTCTGGGAGAAAAATAAGAATATAACTAATTGTTCTTAAATAATATTTTTCTATAGCATGTTTATACAATAGATTATTAATAATGAAATAATATTATAAATATTTTAAGACCTTTCTTCCATACAAGTATCCAAACTCAAATATTCATGAAACTAGAAAGGTATGGTAAGTATAGATTCCTCAACAGAACTCGCTTAGTAAGTACAGATATGTTATTTGAAAGCGCCTAGCGTAGATCGTAGACTCTACACACCCGTAGATGTGTGTTTATGTTGCGGCTTTGCCTTCATTATTCTATCAGGCGTTTAATCAACTCAAGTGCTTGTAAGTTGTAGTTTACTTGCCTGCCCAGTTAAATGGCGTCTTTTTTCTGTCATAACAATATTATGTATCTAACTTGAATTAGCAGGTAATGATAATGAGTAAGTAGTTGAAATAACATGAAGATAATCAAGCCAGGAACGGGAACCTATGGATATGTTTTTAAATGAAACGAAATAATAAACCAAAATATTTTATTTTGACAAAAAAAAAAGAAATACAATGCATTTTACGTTACAATACATTTTATGTTATTACAAGTATGCCTAATTTTTGTGAATAATGACCCCGATGCTAGGAAAATCCTGTGTTATAGAGGCCATCCATTCGTCCGTAAGATTATTTTACAAAATTCGGAAAGCTAAAACGTGTAACAACATCAATAGTGTGTGAGTAAGTGCGTGTGATGTTGTTTAATGGGGGAAGTGTAAGAGTGTGTGATGTGTGTATGAGTGTGTGAATTATTTAGTAAGTACTTTGTACGGACATAATAAACTTAAAACACGAGTTTCGAAATGTACCTTTCATAATACTAGCAAACTCTCTTCATCAACGTCTGTTTGTTTGTTTATTGTTGGAAAATGCCAGGTGGGAAGTTGCGGAGTCTCCTACTACAAGTAATTCCGTGCCTTAAAAGGTGACTCGCTAACGTCGTCGTAAAGAAACGCTCTTCTATTTATTGAAATAAACATTTTTATTTTATTATTTTTCATGTTCTAAAACACAACTTCTCTTTGTTACAGCTGATAGCAATAGCAACCGTCGCCTTCCATTTATACCAGCTAGGTCTGAACGTGACCAACAACTATTTCGCGAAAGATGAGAAGTTCGAAAACTTCGAGAACTTGGAGAGCATATTTGGGTCCACAAAGGATTGGCTGGAGAAGATCATAGTGCTCACGTATTACCTAACGTATATCACTATAGCAATGATGCTATTTCTATTTGGTATTATATTCACATGTGGGGCTTATAAGGTAAGAGACACTATTTTTTTTAGAGGAAAATTTATATACATTTACATGTAACACACATAAAATCACGCCTTCTTCCCATGGAAGTAGGCAGAAATACAGAACGCCACCCGCTAGGACCTAAGGATCGTAGCGGGTGGCATTCTGTAAAAGGCCAAAATAAATAATAAATAAATAAGTATGTAATGCATACTCCATTTATTTATTTGTTATTTATTTTCGCCTTTTGCCTCGTTTACGTTCAAAAATTCTCCATCAAATAAGTTAACCGTTTTTTGACAGCTGTCTTAGAACGTACATATTCCACGATTACGTAAAAGTTAACTTTAAAATCCGAAATAAAATAAATATATAAACTGCCTTATCATAATGAACTATCTTATTGATGGTTTCTTACAGACATTATAATACCGTACGTGTATCATTCAATGTATTGTGTGTTGCTACAATCACTAGTTCCATCTGTCAAAAAACAGTTTACCGGGGTATAATTTTTGCCAATCTTTTCTACTTACCAGAATATGCTATTGCTAAGAATGAATGTCCGAGTATGTCAGTTGTTAATCAGGGCTCGAACTACCAACTTGTTGGTAATGGACCTGGATCAATAGATCGACTGGTCAGCCATTCTCCACCTTAGTAGGTACTAGGTGCCTCAACATTATAAATATATGCAGCCAAACACCTGCGGCATATCTGCATTACACAAAGGAGAAATAATATTATTACATTTTAATGGCTTACGCGAAAGGGAAAGATCATCATTTAATTTCATAGTGGCTTCAAAAACTGTCGTCTGCTACTTGCGACTAGGGATCACCATCCGTCTAGATTTGTCCGGACTTATCCGGCATTTTGGCCCCCCCTTCGGACTTGTCCGGCCTTGTCATAATGTCCGAACTTTTCAACATAGGGAGATTTTTTTACGAACAAAAAATGTGTAAATGGGAACACAAAAAAAGAAGATTACGAAATAAAATGCTTTAAACTTTTTGGATAATGTCCGGCACGTTGTCAGGACTTATCAAACTTCGAAATGGTAGGTAACCCTGCTGCGGCTGGTCGAGTAAAGAAAAGATTATGCATTGTTCCACGGACCAACATAGCAACACGCTACGATTCTCACTGTGATACAATCTTTTTACTTAAAAGGAGAAACAACAAACAATGGAAGCATTCACACCACCCCGATGCAGCTCTGATATCGATATTTTATTAAAGATTATTCGATATTATTGTATCGGATCGAGAAAACATCGAGTGGTGTCGGTACTCGGTTGCTCGTGAATTGATACTAAGGGTGTATTATGTGGGCACGCCGCGATAGCGGCGATAAGACCCCTCTTTGAGGAGTGGCTAGAGAGGCGCCACGGCGCCCTCACCTACCGCCTGACGCAGGTCCTCACCGGACACGGAAGTTTCGGGAGGTTCCTGCACATCATCAGGCGGGAGGAAACGCCCGGGTGTCACCATTGCCAGGATCGCCCAGAGGACACGGTGGAGCACACGGTGGAGGTCTGCCCCGCTTGGGCGGAGCACCGCCGTGTCCTCGTAGAGGCGATCGGCAGCGGCGGCGGCCTCTCGCGCCCGGACCTGGTGCAAGCCATGGTCCGGAGCGAGAGGGAGTGGGAGGCAGTCGCCTCCTTCTGCGAAGCAGTCATGCTAGCGAAGGAGGTGGCGGGACGGATGAGGGAGAGAGCCTCCCGTCCCAGCCGCCGCAGGAGACGCCCCGGGCGTCGGGAGTCGAGCGACGACTACCGGCCACCGTAGGCGCGGGCCTGCGGGCGGAGAGCAATGGGTAGCTCACCGCCCGATCAGGACCAGGCCCGTGCCGGACGGCGCGTAAGTGTTCCACGCGCGCCTCAAAGAGATGTCAGCATAATCAGAGGGGCCCCTTAGGGCCGAAGCCTGCCGGGTCAGCGGGATTGTCCAAAAGGGTTACCGCTGCCCCGGAACATAAAGGGCGAAGGAAGGAACATGGGTGGGTTTTAGTCAGTAAGAGTCTGACACTCCCTTCCGCTCCACCCAGAGCGGGAGGGGTCATTTGATGATTTCCCATCCCAAAAAAAAAAAAAAAGGGTATATTATGTTACAAAATTGATTATTGATAAAAAAACAAAACAAAAAGTGGATTTGGGGCACACACAGGAAATACAAATAGTAAAAAAGGAGCATAAAAAAATATTTTAAGTAGGTATTTTATCTGTCCAGTAAACTTTAACCAGTCACCTAATTATTCAGTTACACCAATATTTAGTATGAAAGTGGTGTAAAGCAACCCATTTAAAATAAACTTTCTGAGAGCCTATTTGAAGTAAAACAGAATGCCAATTGTGAAAATTCATACTGAAATATTACTCATATCAACTAATTGATGTTTGATATCCTTACATAATTGTAGGTCATTTGATAGCTATCAGTATTGTAACCAGTCGCCTTCCTTACTTGAAAACTATTCCAATCATTTACAACTTAGGTAGGTAGTATAGGTTCAGCTTCTGACGTGCGTCCATTCAACTTCTTTTTTGTTCCATGACGTGAATCGTGACTCGCTCCGATTCGAGGCGCAGGCCATCATACAGCCAATAACTTCAATCGATGCACGCACAGAGCCAATACCTTACGTAACTCGATTGCGGAACTATAGAGGCCTCACTAAACGTCAACAAATTAAATAACAACTATGGAAATAAATTTAAAAATACGAAGTTAGTTTTCACACAAAATGTTCTAATATTAAAGCTGGTAATATCAACTTTCATTGGAGATTGCCGTTACGAAACAAACCTAATCGTTGGAGCAATTAGGTATAATAGTTACTTTTGTAATCCGAGTGGAAAGAAGGAAGAGAAATCAGTCAAACCATTTTACGGTCAGAGACCTTTTTTGGGTACAGACGCCAGCAGGTCAAGCTACCCGAAACTGTCAAATTTTCCCAATCAACCTTGAACCTTAATGCTTTAGCGATAAAGTGGAAAATCTATTAAAGAAATTTGACAGATTATAGTAGCTTGATGTGCTGGCGTCTGTACAATTATGGCGCGATTTTTGTATTTATTGATAACTTACCTTTTTTATAACCATAGGATTAACGTATCTATCTATCTCAGACCAAACAATAATAGACACTTATTTCGATTTTATTGATGTAGGTACAGTGTGGCCGACGAGAGAATGCGATCTTGACACCTGTCAGCTTCATACAAACGAATACGTGTTTTGCAAATTTGATCTTTATTAACTACTAGAACTGTCGCACTGACAGGTGTCAAGAACGCATTCTCTCGAAGACCTAACTTTTTCGAAATTATCTTACTCCTAAAGAAGTTCTCAACGAATGTTACGTCTAGGAATACCTAGTGTAAAGAGAATACTCTTTGGTAAATCTCGTCGCTACGACAAACTAGTGAGGAAAAAGTTCTAGCGGGCAGTGTGAACAGTCGACGATCAGCCATTAAATTATGTACCTCTTTAACTTAGACGGTACCTTCAATCTTTTGTTTGTTGAGCTAGAAAATCGTTGATAGCTCGACACTTTCATAGGCGGTGGGATAGGTGCTATACACTTGTTCGATTCAGTATGATTCGGCACAACCGGACGGCAAAGCATACATTCGATTTTGTCGCCTGGCCAGTGCCGAATCATTTCAACCCAAACATGTGCATATGTTTCTCTGTTATCTGGTTCCCTTTATTCCCTTTCATCATAATTGATGCTATAGATACACTAAAAATTCTACTAATTCGTATTGTAATATACTGTTACTGATATCTCTTTTATTTTCAATTGCAGGCCAACCATTGTCTGGTGACGACGTTCTTCGTGTACAGTTTCTTCCACCTCTTCTTCTCGATAATATTGATTGTCTGGGAAGCGCTGTCTGACGGTTGGATACAGCTTGGATTAATTGCCCTGTCTGATCGTAAGTCTATGAAATATAAAATTGTTGTTATGTCAGAGGTAATCTCTGGAAGCTCAAGTAACGAGAGGCGTATGCCCAGCAGTCAGTGAAGACTAAAGTCAGGGTGTGGTTGATGATGATGAATATCTAGAATTACTAAAGAATCTACAAAAAATCTCTCACTGGTATAAAGCCACACTATTGCCATAGGATATGATTTATGGTAGACATTTTGACTTCCACGCAGATGAAGTCGCGGGCAGAAGCTAGGGTTCACTACAACTGATTTTTTCTTTGCTTTTGTCGCTCAACACGTGCACTTGGGCACAAACCTCAGATAAACTCTAAATAGCTATAGATTTGACACACTTACCTATCCACTTAAACGAATTTAATCTTAGGACTTACTCCTTTGTTTATAAACATTGCTTAATGTTAAGAGACGTTTAAACGTCAGAAATGAATGGTTAAACAGTCGCTAATCACTACTTAGCTTTAAGCAACCCCTGAGTGTTCAGAAAAGCAATGTCGAGTTATACATATGCTACACTCCCGATGAGATTATCCCGGAAACCGGGTAGATATATTATTACGTACACAGATTAAATCAGTAGGCTTATTACAACAATCAGTGTCAAGTCAAATTATCCCTTTGTTTGTAACACGATAGCCCTTGGCGAGACTAGTTGTTGGACTTTTGGGCCTCTAACTGGGTAGTTAGAGGCCCAAAAGTCCAACAACTAGTCTCTCTCTCTGTTTCTCTCTTGGGGAGGGAGGAGTTAAGGAACCCCAACCTACCAATATTAGCTTTGTCAGCCAATAACTATTTATTAGACATATTATTTCCAAACATTCCATTGCTTGATCAGCATCCAGAATAATCTAGGACATGCGTCATATCTGATCACGCCATGCATGTACTACGTTAGCAATAAAGTTAGTGTATAAGATCAATATCTTATTAGATGAGAAGAACTGTTTTAGCTGTAACTCTGTCGGAATAAAGTTATTTTTTTAAATACTTCCGTTGTCGCTTACTTAATTGGCCAATTAAGTAAGCGACAACGGAAGTATTTAAAAAAAATAACTTTATTCCGACAGAGTTACAGCTAAACAGTTCTTGTCATCTAATAAGATATTGATCTTATTTACTAACTTTATTGCTAACGTAGTACATGCATGGCGTGATCAGATATGACGCATGTCCTAGATTATTCTGGATGCTGATCAAGCAATGGAATGTTTGGAAATAATATGTCTAATAAATAGTTATTGGCTGACAAAGCTAATATTGGTAGGTTGGGGTTCCTTAACTCCTCCCTCCCCAAGAGAGAAATTATCCGAAGGTGTCGCAGACAGTTTCGGAGAATTTCGACAAAAATTTATAAACTGGAATTTATACATTATAAAGATAAATACTGCTATTACAATAATCACATACTCGAAGATGGTCCATATACTAATTTCTATTATCACTGTTTGGGTCGTATCGTCTATTTCACTAAATTTTGCACTTTGTAAAACTTCTTTCACATCACTGAAGTCCACATTTCTTAGATCCACTTTCTTTGACCTTCTCTGGTTTTATTTAAGTACGGGTGTACTTAAATAAAACTGGAAAAAAATGGGCACAAAATAATATAAAGTCGTCATTCTAAATCTCTCTTTAACTGAATTTTCTTCCGAATGAAATGAGGTTCTCCCTTTAGATGCAATTCTCAAATCCAATAAAAATTCATTTCCTATTCGATCCGATTGCAAAATTTCCAATGGTAGTGAAATGAATGGGTTTTATCCCTTTGCCTTTTCTTCTTAATATAATCATAGCGAACTAGATATTACCGAAGTTTGCGAAATGGGAATCTTGATATTTTAAAACCCTTGTGATTGAGATTTTTAATATAAAGGTTTATATAAGGAAAGGGGCCCACTCCCCCTCACCAAGAGGAGGCCTGTGTCCCAGCAGTGGGAACATTATAGGCTGATAATGCATGCATGTAATGCAGAAGGAAAGAAGAAAGAAAGAAAATACGTTTATATCCGGTAAAAAATGACTAAAAGAATAACACAACCATAAAAAAAACAAGTTGGGGAAAGTGTGCGTCACATATGTACACGTGAAACTGCCATCAGCATATTGCTGTGACACTATGCGAGGCAGAGCCGCAGCGCTGGTTTTCAGCGACAGCCGGCGAATAGTTAATTTAAGATCAATCTTATATTTTTTAGAATAGAATAGAATATATTTATTTGCGTTAAAACATGGTATATTATGGTCTTTTATGTAGAATTATGACCTTACATGTTTCGCCAAGGAATGGCATACAAATATTTAAACACGTTACATGTAAAATATTAAAAGGATACATTATTCCAACAAGGTCAACATGTCTAATAACTTTAGTGAATTCATAACAATAATAGGTATTTACAAAAAGTAGGTAATAATTAAAATTAGTAACCATATTTATCTGTTACTTTTTTATCAATAAATTATAAAATAAGAATAATCCCGAGGTACGCACGACGACATATCAAGCAGTATAAGCTGACTTCTCATTGCACGAAAAGCCACAAAAATAACTGAAAATATATAGCTTGATATGTCATCGTGTCTACCTATTCAAACTCTGACTAATCAACATGATTTATCCAAATCTAGGAAACCACCAAGAAAATAAAAGTGGATAGATTTCTAGATTTATCAGAGAGATTTGTTTTAGAAAATGGTAATTTTAACCAAAGTACATAAAAGACAGCTTGCTTACGAAATGGCGAAAACCTGTAGACAGGGATTCCTTACGTAAAAACTAGTAAGAAATTGTACAACTCCTACAGCGGTAACATCAATGGATAGTTAACTTCATCTACTTCCTTGGGCCGAAACTACCGCATAGATAACTTAATTACCTAGTGTTTGTAGCTAGTTTCTTATATCACAATGGAGTTTTGTATGAAGGGTACTCCATTTCAAGCACGATTCCAAGTCATTGTTTTACTAGCTCGGAATTTAGAACGTCTATTCTGTAAAAATCGCAACATGAAAACTTAGTGAAGTGAGTTTAAAATGAGCTGTCATTCCACCTGAGAGGCAATTATCGTAATTTTAAGAACATTCACAGTCTGATCTCATCTCTAACTTCCCTAAATTTTTGACAAATGTTGACATTGATTGTCGCTGAGATGAGATTGCGAGTAGATTTTTAACGTTTTTAATTACGGGAATTGCCCATCAGCAGTGCGATTCTGTAACCATCTCACCGTGGATACTTAGGTGAAGTGAGCGTGGAGTGAGCTGTCATTCCAACTAATGCTAGGGATTGACACTATTGACAGTTCACTCTAAGCTCACTTCACCTAAATTTTCACGGTGAGATTTTTACAGAATCGATCGGCTGATGCTAGGAATTAACACTAGGTTGAAATCTCACTTCACCTAAGTTTTCATCGTGAATTTTAACAGATCGGCTAGATCAGCGAAGAGACGTGGTAACTCGCGTCATCATCTATCAATCCAATCTAACTTGTAAAATTTCACGGACTCTACGACTTGTCAAAACATCGAGATTCCTTTGCCATAAATGTAGATAACTTTGATATGAATCTATAAACACATAAACCTTCCAGATTAAATTCTGTGAATGATCCGTTGCGAAGTTTAGCAGAACGGGGCCGTAATTCTCTATGGCACAATGAAAGAAACCGGGCAAAATCAATGCGAGATTGGCGAAATCAGCTCAGGAATAGACGTGGTTTTAGTAAGGAATCGTTAAGTGGTCTTAGTGAATTAAGGCCCAGCACGGTCACACATAAAATTATCCGGAAAAGAACCGATCGGTAACTTCGGTTCTTGCCAAACATGGCCAGCCCACTGGGGATGGCCATATTTATCGAAGGACCGATGGCCGGTGGAGCAGACGAGTCCTGGAGTGGAGACCGCGTATTGGCAAGCGTAGTGTGGGACGTCTCTCAGCTAGATGGACGGACGACCAAAACAATATAGCTCGGACAGACTGGATGCGGAAGGCGGAGGACAGGGTGTTGTGGCGCAGCCTGGGAGAGGCCTATATCCAGCAATGGACTGCAACAGGCTGAGTTGATTGATTGATTGCGGTCACACGGACAGACATTAAAAACGACTTTCATTCACTGATAAATATTGATATTTAGTTGATTGCCTCGTTGTTGTAGTGGTCACAAGCGCTACTGCTGAGCATAAGGTCCTGGGTTCGATTCCCAGGTTGGGAAAAGTGTTATTGGGTTTTTCCATCTGGAATTTCTCAGTAGAAGCCCGGAGTCAGGATTTGTGCCCGGTTAATGGCAATAGGCTATCCCTATTACATGGGACTTAAACGTAACTGATATAATATAAGTGTTGTAGATACACTCCTGCTGAACCCTTCCGGGAAAAAGGCATAATGTTATGTGTTTAATTCATAATAATGTATAAGTGGCCCAGTGGTAACGGCCGCGACTTACGAGCTGTAGGTCGTAGGTTCGGATCCGGACAGGCGCTTTACTTTGCGTAAATTATTCATCACCAATGCTCTCAAAACGGTGAAGAAAAACATCGTGAGGAAACCGACATGTCCTAGAACCAAAACTTCGATGACATGTGACATCTACCAACCAGCACCGGGCCCGCGTGGCGGATTATTGCCCACTCCCTCCCACAAAGAGGATGCCTGGGGCCTGGGGCCTGGGGTGGGAATGAGTATGTAATGTATACCTAAGTACTTAGATTTTAACTGCTGATATAGTGAACATGAAAAAATGTATGTTTTCTCTAACCATATTAAAATGGTTATGTACAGACGCCGCGATAAAGTTGAAAATCTATTAAAGAAATTTGACAGATTGTAGTAGCTTGATGTGCTATCAAGCTACTACAATCTGTCAAATTTCTTTAATAGATTTTCAACTTTATCTCAAAAGTATTAAGGTTCAATGTTGATTGGGAAAATTTGACAGTTTCGGGTAGGTTGACCTGCTGGCGTCTGTACATACACAGCTGAATATAAACCACGGCTGGATCTGAAGTGAAGATAAGAAACTAAATTATGAGACTTATTAACATCTGTAACCGACGGAACGCTACCATTACTGACTAATCTCTAAAATAAACAACCCCTCAACCAGTTATTAAATGAGAAGAAATTCTTTTCCTCGCCTAGCGACCAGAATTTTGTACAGACGCCAGCACATCAAGCTACTACAATCTGACATAGATTTTCAACTTTATCGCTAAAGCATTAAAGTTCAAGGTTGATTGGGAAAATTTTACAGTTTCGGGTAGCTTGACCTGCTGACGTCTGTACAAAACTCTTAAAACCAACCTCAATTTTTAACCGACGAATAAAAAAGGAGGAGGCTCTCAAGTCGACGTGTATATTTAAATTATAACAATATGAGCCTATTACCTATTGTTCGATTGCAGGGCAAAGGCCTCTTTTCACAGAGAAAGCACGAGGATTGATCACCACGCTTACTCAAGACGGGTTGGCGATTTCAGACTTGTATTAACTACGAGTATAAGCCTAAGACTCCTTAGGATGTTAATCACCGATGACAGTGTGGTCCAAACTACTTATTTTAAAATAATTCTTGAATCTTGAATAAGGTTTTGTAATAGCAGCCTTAGAACAGTAACAATTCAATAGTGTATTATAATCCTATCCTACTATCCTACTTCCTACTATAATAATATTATAAACGTGAAAGTTTGTATGGATGGATGGATGGATGGATGTTTGTTACTCTTTCACGCAAAAACTACTGAACGGATTTGGATGAAATTTGGCACACAGATGGTTTATAACCAGCATTAACATATAGGATACTGTTTATCCCGATATTCCTACGGGATCGAAACTTATGAGGGTGAAACCGCGGGGCGCAGCTAGTATATAATAATTATATTAACTACTAGCTTCTGCCTGCGGCTTCGTCCGCGTGTAATTTATTATTCTCCCGACCCTGTCGCATTGCATCGACTGCCCGCGGTTTTCTTCGTTTTCCCTCAGCGTTCATTCTGACTTTCTTTCGTTTTTGCTCTGCTCCTGAGGGTCCTAGCGTGATGTTAAATTGTCAATGTTAAATCGTCATATAGCCTAAAGAATTGGGCTGTCAAATGCAAAAAGATTTTTTCAAACCCGATTGGTAGTTCCTAAGAGCCCGTACAAACAAACTCTTCGACTTTATTATTAGAATAGATGTAGATAAGGTTTTCTCACTACTACGACGATTTTCCTTCACCGATGCCAGAAACGTCGAAGATAAACTCAGAAAGTACACTTGAATTAAAAAAGGTACATTGGTACTTGCCCGGATTTGAACCCACAAGCACAACTCATTAGAGGCGAGGCTTTAACCACTGGGCCATCACGACACAATTTTAATTCATAATATTTTTTTTTCAGTGCTCCTGATAGTTTGTCTGTTCAGTGTCAAATATCTGATGGAAGCAATCCGGACAGGGAACATCTACAGTCGGCCCGGAGAAGTTTACTATAAATATTAATAATTTATTGTTAAACAATTTTCTTAGTCCCCCTTGAACGAGTCACAAAACACGCAGTTTAGATCTAAGTAAAAGCATATTTTTCTTTAATCATTATTTTCTTAGATCTGAAAACTTTTTCTTCGTCCTATGGCTCAATGCCCTGATAAAATAGGTCACTGTACTCGTCTAAATTCGCGAAACAAAACAGTATTCACCTAAAATGAGGAAATGTAGGGAACAGCTGTTTTTTTTTTCGTGATTAGAGTAAAAGTTGTTTGTAATGAGGAGTACAATGACCCCTTCTGAGGTTCAGGTAAACAAAAACTAAGCTTGAATATTTTGTTTTTTTTTTATTTACCTTTAAATGTCGTCTGTTATACATATAAGATTTGCAATCACATGCTTTACATTAAGTATAGCAATATTTTTGTAACTTTTAACTTTCTAAGAATAAATCCAGCCAAGATGGACGCCAGTACATTAGCTCAATTTATGGCCAAGCTTTATAAACGATGTGCCCAAATATAGTGTTTTAATTCTTACTTCATTAGTTAGACTAACTGTATGTTACCGTTAGTATCTCGAAAGTAAAGCGTCTCGATTGATGCTGTACCTGGAAACTACTCTCGTATCAAACTATGTCATCTTGCGTCGATACAATCTAGATTACAATAAGAGGATATCAGGTTTTTATACTAACTCCGAGTTACTGTTAATTTTAAGTGAGCAAAAGGTTGTATACTCTCAAATAATACAATACATGGTCTGTCTTTAGATTTTTCAATCAACAAGCTGTCATCAAAATAATGATGAAAATGATATTTGACGCCTTCGGTGAATCAATTGATTTTCAAAATTATACTCAAGTTAAAAAAAAATCTGAAGACATCATTGTTACACTTCACAACAATAGGTTACGAAAGCATAAATTATAAAGATGTGAATAATTTGTTAGTCCAAGACACATTTTATTTATTAAAAAATAACACAACTGTAGAAATCACAACAATCTTACATAATCCAACTGAGATAATTCGCAAGTAAAACATTTTTAACAATAACAATCATACTAACGCTCAAACATTCCAAACCAATCAATCATTCAAAATAAATTATTTAATAAATACCAATAAATAATATCTTACGTAACTAGAAGTCTATCGATATTTATATAATAATAAATTGTCTAATTGTGAATCTGCTGGTGTTCTATTTATTTCTCTTCTCCTACGTTTCCCCAGCATCATGGGAACTACCATGGCCATGGTAGCAGGCACCATGCCGGCACCCACGGCAGCTAATAGCGTTGAACTATCTGGTGACACATTTGAAACGATTCTCCTTTTTACAAGCCTATTTCTATTAATCACTGGCCGAAACTGAGTCATTGCAACATCTAAATCATTCTTCTTGTCCATGTCTCTTTTAGCTTCTTCAACAGTTTGGAAACTCTTTTCAACTTCCAGCATACCACCGTGTGATGTCGTCATGTTGGTGTGAGCATTATCCACAGGTAGCACTGTTAACGCAACAGCTTGATGTGATGTCATAGTTGATACATCGTCACGATCGTCAGCAACAGCTGCAGGATTTAAGGAACGTTGACGCTTTTTATTCCTGTATCCTTTAGTAGTTGATAACAAAACCCATTGGCCGTCACCATGAGGCGGTCTTGAGACGCGATCATTTTCATATTCTGGACCTCCAGCATACACTACTTGAGTAGGTCTTCTAAAAGGACGCTTCTGTGACGAACTTGAGGATTGGTGAAGAGCTTCATACTCGTAAGGGAAATTAGCGGGGCGATGGTCGGTCATTACAGAATCAGACATGCCGTAGTACATTGCATCGTCATCGGAATAATGTTCTTGATGATCACAGTTTGGCTTGTGTGGACGTCTGCCTTCGTCCGGGGCCCATGATGATGGATAGTTTGCTTGTTGCGGCTTAGCCCATGATGGTTTTGATGGGACTTCCGATTCATATTCCGAAGGTAAGTGTAATTTATTATTGATATAACCGGGTCGAGTGGATAGTGGTCTTTTCTGGGGCTTGTAGTTGTAATTATTCCCAGAATCTTGTGATGAAGTGAATCTGTCATCATTATGGAATTTATCATCGTTATGAAACTTATCATCGTCATGGAACCTATCATCGTTAGGAAATCTATCATCACTAGGAAATCTATCGTCACTAGGAAATCTATCGTCACTAGGAAACCTGTCATTACTAGGGAATCGATTTTCATCTTCGTTCCAGTGATTCGGCTTCTGTTTTTTAACATTGGGTTTCCATTTGGAAATTTTGCTCGTGGACCATGCGACGGGCTCTAAAGTTACCCAACCGTCTTTATCATCGTATGGATGTTTGTGTTGTTTTACTTTCAGACGATTCCAAGTAGTATACACCTTGCCATTGCTGTCTTCCTCGTTAGCGTCACTATTAATTAAAGTGAATCGATCAGCTTTTATTTTATCCTTTTTAAGTTTTGCAGCTAGAGCAGATATAGCTTGTAAACGATCCTGGGGCAGGTCACCGTAGTCTTTTAGCTTATCTGCAGTTAGAATGTAATCGTCCAATGTTTCCTCTTCTTCACTATTAAAACCATTTTGACAAGAAGGACCGTAACATCTTGGACGGCTCCCATCAAAGTCATGCACGATGTGGGTCATAAGATTCTTCATTTCTGCGTCATCCTTATTCTTATGTTCATAAGCTATATCTCCCCATTTATCTTCAGGGTTTGTGGCATCGCGGGCATTTTCTATAATCGTGATCGGATCCTTTCCAGGCACATCCAGTTGGTAAGTTTTAATTTTTTTGTCATATTTTTCTATTTGAGTTGGATCATCGGTGTTGGCAAGCGCAAGGGCAAGAACGCAAAAAACAAATAGTTGCACTGTTATTTTCATTGTGTTTATTTTCACTTTCGTTGGTTCGCGTGTTGGCGCGCAGGCAAGGCGCGCTAGTACTGAGCGCCGGCGGCCGCCGCAGCACACTGATATAGTTTTGATTGTGGATGCACAGTAACCCTCCCTGCGCTCTAATGCAATGCTGATTCAGTTCGGTCACGACGAATGAGCGAGATAATTATGTGGCGATTGTCGTTTGCCGGCAACTATCTTAATTGACTATCGCGACTCTCAGGGCCGTGACCCGAGCGCGGGTGAAACCGTTTTTCATTTTATGGGATATTTTCTCCACGGATAATAGGAAAGTTTCGCGGTTCACACACGACTCGGTGAAATTATGATTCAAATCTCTACGCAAATCGACTACAAAGACATGCAGGCCTAAGTTTCTAAGTACAATCGTTGTAATCTCTTTGTTAGTGCTTGAACAGTAAAACCATTCGTGTATAACGTATAATTAAGTATTAAAATACCAAAGCAATTATTTACAGTAATTATTTTCAAACATTTATTAATGATCAGCTTTTCATTTGTTTTATTATGCATGAATCAAATCAGCATAGGTATAATTAAATGCTATTTATCACATACAACTTTTACGGACTTTCTACCACAAATCACAACAACAAAGCAACAATAAGGAACTTAATAAGCTCATGACGCAACAATAAGAATACAGAAGCCGAAAGAAAAAGTCTACGATTTGAAAACACTTGCTTATGCAATCGCAGAGATAGGTGCCGTAACAAACACAGCATATTCAATATCAGGAATCGATAACAGAGCGACCAAATCGATTGATCCAAACCCCATTCTTTGTGACATAATCGAGTGGAGGCTTTCAAAACTAAGCAGAGGATGACCTAAAACGTGTACCTCTCTTAGTCTATTTCCTTCGTGTCGTGTTTGCTCTCTCCATAATAGCAAGCCCACTTATTATCCGTATCTAGATGCTGATCAACTGCGCTCTAATTGTACGCTGCACTTTTACCAGCCAGTCTTGCTCCTTAGTAACGCGCACGTGGAGCGATATGAAATATTGTTGGTCATTTATTTTCTCTCTTCGATATATTATTGTTAGTGTTCGCGATGTAGGGGCCAATTTAGAACAAATTAAGAGCAATATCCGGATAACTTTCTGTCTGTATTTTATTAAGTTTATCGAGGACAGTTTTGTTGTCGTCTCTAATGATTAATGACGGAATAATAGACGCATTATTTTCTTAAGTTTTTGTCCCTATACCATAAATCCTACTAATATTATAAACGTGAAAGTTTGTACGGATGGTTGGATGGATGCATGGATGGATGTTTGTTACTCTTTCACGCAAAAACTACTAAATGGATTTGGATGAAATTTGGCATACAGATAGTTTATAACCAGGATTAACACATAGGATACTTTTCATCCCTATATTCCTACGGGATCTAAACTTATGCGGGTGAAACCGCGGGGCGCAGCTAGTATGTAATAATTATGTTGTGACCAGAAGTGTGCGGTTTTAAGACAAAAAAAAACTAAATATATGAAATAGAAAATTGCTCGAACCACTAACTCATCATCTTCATCATAATTTTGATAATCATAATGACGTTGATGTATAAGACAACATTCGAGAATTATCTCTCATGTTATTTTTGGACTAAAACTTGCGTAACCACAATTGAACATTAATATTGTGGAGAAAGGAGGTAAATATGAAAATAATATAATAGGACAGTGGTTATTAGAAATTTCTCCGTATATGTCATACATTACGTTCGAACGAAGATGCGTTCACGCGAGCGAAAACGTAATTACCTCTAATGGGTCAATGTACAATAATTATGCCTTTATTACTCGCTCCCTCTTGGGACGTAAAGTCTTGAATAATTACTACGTAATGAATTCATTATAAATTGCTATATAGGAAATGTTTTCTCAATTAAGCTCTTCGATCATCAATAAGAGCAAATTTATAGTTTACTGTAAGATATAGACCATTATTTGTAAGGTATATTCATTCTATGGCTCCAGGAAAGAACTGTAAAATGGAAGGAAAGAGCACGGAGATGTCAAATAAATAAGATTTAGAAATCAAACGGTTGTCCATTTGTGAGTTGTAGAAAGCATAAAGGAATTGGCTGGCGTTAAATGAGAATAGGAGAAGTGTCACCACGACCGTGACAAGATACCGAGTTGGCTCCATCGTGTGGTAGGTTCCCGCCTACCTACCTAGTGCCTGCACTGTGTTTTATGATATTAGTAGCGAACCGCCCCTGCTTCGAACGATTTTAATGACTTGACAAAACATCGAGATTTTTTTTATTATTTGTAAGTTTAATATCAATGTATTATACAGGGAGTATCAGAAAGGTGTCGTCAAATTAAAGGGTGTGATACAGACTATCAGACTGACCAATCTTCTCCATGGAACCAACATTGAAACCGAGAAAAATAAACAGCCGTCCCATACATTTGGGTCGAAGAAATATTGAAGTTTTGTTCGGGACAGCTTATAAGTTTTTCTGGATTACAATGTTGATTCCATGGAGAAAGTTGTTCAGTTTGGTGGTCTGTACCACACTCTTAAAATTGACCATGAGTAGCACTTTGAATATGCGCCATATGTTATCAATATCATAGCCATTTATGGAGAAGGTCGTATTTGAAGGATGGGTTTTTAATACATTTTTTTTTCAACGCGAATCTCTAAAACCATTACAATACAATTTGAATTTGAGGCCCCTGAAACTGGTCTCCGCTCTTCCTCTTTTAGACTCTTAAACAGCAAGCAGCAGTAGATCTAAATACTATACACGGACAAAATAGGTACCTACTCCAGTATCTAACAATGACAAATACAACAAATTATTTACAGGCAAGCTGTCCTTTACCTCTTTCAAAGACAAGAAATTAATTAATTATATTGGCCTTCATTCCTTGACCCATTTCTATCACGACCTTAGCAGAGTCAGACATAAGTTTCATTAACTTTGACAACCCGTCAACAACAAAACTTTTCCCTTTATATTAATTTCTAAGTAATAGATTAACAATTTACAAAGGCTTCAATTTCAGAATCTGCTTCAAAAATATTTTAATAATATAATTATTTTATTAGCAGTTTTTCTTTGAACGACAGTTGTTTTTCGTACGCACTTACCTACATTAATATAGACAAAAGAATACTTACTCCACTCATAGCTTCTTTCCCAAATTGGTCCCCCAGCCAAGTTGTCACGAACCAATTTTTTGCATAGTGTTCCCATTGCTGCAATTTTGGTTCTAGGACATGCCGGTTTCCTCACGATGTTTTCCTTCACCGTTTTGAGAGCACTGGTGATGAAATTAAATACACAATGTAACGTGCCTGTCTAGGCTCGAACACATGACCTACAACCCGTAAGTCGAGATTAATTGTTTTTTTATGCGTCATTCATGACACTAAACTAAAAATATGTAGTTCCGGGCCTCTCACCAAAAATTACCTCTACCTAATACATATTTCACAGTTATACTTGTACCTAAATAAAAGAAAGAAAGCGCCATTGCAGCGAAATGTATACGTTCCAGACCGAACATTGCTGTATTCGCTTTCTTTGGCAAAGTGCAGGGACACAACAGCGGACTTCCGATATTGTTGCCTGTTACAAAAAGCGTAACTGTAAGCCGAAGATTAGTGTCTGGTGATGAATAAATCTGAATGTCTTGTTTGTTTGTCAGGGAAAACCAAAGTGCAAGATTAAAAAGCTGTTTTTATCTAGAATGGCTTCTGTTAGATTGTATTTTGGAAATGAGTGAACTCAAACTCAAAGCATTTGTTTCAATTAGAGCCGGTCAGTTAGTCAGAAAGTTGAAGCTAGTTGCCCATTCCAAAACGTAGATCAAAGTGAAATAAACTTTGCAGGATCAGTCCTTGAACTGTGTCCTTAGTTTTAATGAGAACTCCACACACCACTCTTTAGGGACTCTACCGTTTACCGAAATAACAGTGTCACTGTGGGAACGGATTAGTCGATTGACTTTATCGTGTGTATATTGTCCCCTGTGTGTATATTTCTTAATTATTTTATCCTTTGCTTTATTACTTGCTGGGGAGTATTTTGAGCCACTTCTTCGCAGGAAATAGTGAAGGGCGAGCGTTTTGGGGGACTGTCTCATAAAGGTGATGTTTCTCAGCATTGTTTGAATAAATGACTTTTAATGTAAATGATTTTGATTTGCATCTCTTTTATTTCTTCTTAATTCCTTCATTTTTCTAATTTTATATGAGCACTCCTATTCGTTCTACCTCTGACATTCCATTATAGGTTCTTCTAAAATGTGCTTTTATAATTTCTAACGTGACGATAATATTGTGGACGTCAACGTCCACGTCATGGCATCACGATAACACGGGGAAGTAAAATGTAAAGTCGCTTTTACATTTCCTTCACCGATAAAGTTGTACCGTGCACGTATTTCCATACATTTTATGGACGTGAACGTTCAATTCTAGAAGAGCACACTTTCTTCTATGAAACTTCTCTCTTAACCCACTACATGTCTAACAACATCGTAAACAAACCGTTGTGTCCCCAGCACAAGCGAACCGTTATTTCTTATTACGTATCACTCGTTACACCGAGTACTCGTACAATTGCATCACGGTCGAAAGCGTAATTGCCACCAAATGTTATAAAAGCAAGAAACAAAACACTTTCCACGACTTTGTGAACCAAAATAGCTTTTAATGGATGAATGAATTAGAGGCGTCTGTGGAGTAGAAGTTATTAAAAATGTTGTTCTTTAAGATTCTATATTAAAGGTGTTTAAAGGTTTCAAATTAAATACGCAAGGAACTAAAATCTATTACTGTTTCCTCAAAATTTGACTTTTCTAGTTTTTGTGTCTTTCTAGTCTTTGTGTCTTTATTTTTTTTTTTTTTTTTTAAAGGAACAGCAAACAGTTACGTTATAAGAACTTACAACTAATTTAACAAAAACAATTTTAGTGATAATATATATAACCTCATCGCTGTCCACAGTCTACCTGTGGACAGCGATGAGTATTACAATAATAGTTTAGAAGAAAAAAAAAGTGTAATCGCTAGGAGTTTTAGTAGCAGTACGTGCATTAATTAATTGTATAATGAGCATTAATAAAGTTAAAAATTAGATAAAGATGACATGATATCTATAATTAGGAACTTAGTAAGTTAGAAGATTTTTAGAGAGGGTACACACAAGGGTTTTATTTAATAAAGAGGACCGGGTGAGACTTTTGAATCTACGTTTGTCATATTATTATAATTACGATTAAACTTCAAACTGCAATGGCTGTCTTATACTGCATTCGTTATATCCTCAAAGTTGAATACTCTTAGCAGCTCTATTCCTTAAGAGAAAGACCAAACAATTTTTAAGTTCACCGCTCAAAATCATTATTCAAAAAGCATAACCGAAAAAAAACAACTAAGATGACACTTTTACTTTATAATCCGTTAGATAACCATCGTGTAACTTTAAACTTAAGTACAATTTAACTTGAACTTCTCGTTCGTTCGCGGCGTGACGGTCAAGGCTCGCTGCGGTTTCACTTTCTGATACTTTTCACCGTCCGCTCTCACGGCGCCTGCGCAGTGATTTAGAATAATAATAAACGCATTATGGGGCCATGACAACTGCATCGACCATGAAATTAACTATTGTTGAACTTCGAAAGGGTTTAGGTTTATATATGTACTTACATTTTGTTTTACGCTCTCTCTTTGATATAGGGTCAGTGGCTTTTCCTTTGATCCCATCTTGGGTACAAAGGTTATGAACATATTTCTTATCTTTATCTACATTGTGTTCTACTTCACCGCCTTTATTGTAATAATAATATTACATTATTATTGTCCTACTGCAGCGAAAGGTATATACTCATACAAAGAATGCATGAGCATTTATCGATTTCAAATTTATAATAATTATAATTTCGAGTTGGACTCGTTCCTAACTGATTGGACGGAGAAGGCACAGCACAAAGAAAGGTGGAAGAATATAGAGGAGGCCTTGCCCAGCAGTGGGACAATATAGGTTAAGAGAGAAAAAAAAACAAGTTTTCGCACCCTGTTTTCCTTCATCGATGTCAGTGATGGCCCTCAAGGCACATCGACGCACAAAATGTAACCATGAATTCAGCAAAGGATTCCAGATCCCCTAGTTTAGAAATTTATCGTCGGTTATCAACAAGAAACAACTGTTTCGTAGAACCTAGAAAATATATTAAACAGTTTTGTATGCAATATTGTTAACTTTGATAGAGGATATTGGGGACAGTTTAGCTTGTCATTTAATTTTTAACAAAATTTTAATACTAAATTGTGATTTTGAATGCCTACCTATTTGATATTTGTACGCCGCCGCCGTTAACGGCAAAACATAGAGATCTCTGTACCTATTCTATTTCAAACACCTATTTTTACACTTATGTTTAGCAAATGAAAAACTTTAACTTTGAAAATTTCAATCTGGGTTGAAATTTTTCAGAATCATGAACTGAATTCATAGTAAGAGTTCATAGTAATACTTTGCGGGCCTGCGGGCGGAGAGCAATGGGTAGCTCACCGTCCGATCAGGACCAGGCCCGTGCCGGACGGCGCGTAAGTGTACCACGCGCGCCTCAAAGAGTCAGCATAATTTGAGGGGCCCCTTAGGGCCGAAGCCTGCCAGGTCAGCGGGATTGTCCGAAAGGGTTACCGCTACCCCGGAACATAAAGGCCAAAGGAAGGAACAGGGGGTGGGTTTTAGTCAGTAAGAGTCTGACACTCCCTTCCGCTCCACCCAGAGCGGGACGGGTCATTTGATGATTTCCCATCCGAAAAATAAAAAGCATTCATACTTTACCTATATAAAAGCATCCTTCCTTGCATGCCTGTCCAATTCTGCACTCTAATAGCGTAACGCACAATCAATTTCAATCTAAATCATTTTGAAGGATATTGCTAATCCATTGCTTGATTGTTCGATGTATTGACATACCAACTATATATGTACACATTGTGGAATGCAATAAAGTATTGAGTATAGTGTATTACGCAATTAGATGTGCTTGTGGCTAAGTAATATCAGCCGCGTGGATCGATCGATCAGGTTAAGCTACGTTTGCCGCGGTTGGTCCGTGGATGGGTGACCATCTTTACATATTCCGTGTCTTGGAAAACACGTTAAGCCGTTGGTCCAACTAGTTACTGGGTTGTAAAAGTCAAATAGGCAGTCGCTTCATGTAAAATACTGGTATTCCGCTGCATCCGGTTAGACTGGAAGCCGACCCCAACATAACTGGGAAAAGGCTAGGCAGATGATGAGTGTGTTACGCAAATACCCTGCTGACTAGTCTAGTCAGTCCCGCTCATCATCATTTTTGCTTTGCCGATGTGACCTATTCCTAAATAGTTTGTGTCAAGAGAAGAAGTAAACATAATGAGTTCTAAATTACTGCATTGATTGAAGTGTAGTCCCACTAGGCGCCTGACCGACCTTGCGTCGGAGCAAGATAGATAAAACTATTTCTATTTGAGATTAAGTTAGGTCGCGCTAAGTCCCTTTGGGGATATCGCGGTCTCTTCGTTTACCACTTCGTTTATATTTCTAACTTTTACTGATTTTTCTTCTTATTTCTGAATTTAGCTGACAAGAAAGTCCGACTTTTTCAGTATCATTTTCATCTATTCCTACATCGAATTTCTATACTACACTGAGTGGAAATGAGGCTGTCTTCCTCAAAGCTAAACAATCCTCTGCTTATGTTGCGCAAATAAACTCCACTGAATTGTTTACTAAATTAATTAGACACAATTATGAAAGTGTAAATCTGAGCATTAGAGCTTTCGAGAATGGGTACCTATAGTCGACTTCGTAGTTTTACCATTTTACAATACCTACACACCTACACAATACCTACACAAATATACCTTGTCATTTTATTACTTGTAGATAAGCTGTGCTCGCAAGTGTCATTCAACCTTAGGGTGATAAACCAATTACGAGGTTGACTATACTATTTCAAAAGTGGCTCAATTTTGATGACTAAACTAACGCCATCTATTGACAAAAACTGATATCGTTATAAGAAGTAATTCGCTGAACCAGTCGTGTACAGCGCCATCTAAAACTATAGCACGAAGCTTGTAGGAAAGTGCTTTGCGAAAAAATTCGAAGACATATCACTAGATGTCAGAAACGTTCAATTTTCGTAGGTATGAGTAATTTTTTTTAAGGCTCCGCGCCTTCATGTTCGTTCTTGATATTATCTAGACTCGCAGTTCTTACAATGATTTTAATAGTAAAGTTTTAGGTATATAGATACAGCAACTTTGCGAAAAGTGACTTTAATCATCCAAGAGTCATGGAGACAGATAGGTGGGAAAGATGGACTTAATTGAAATAATACCAGACTTTTACTGTCCCATTGCATGGCAAAAGCATCTTCTGATACTGAGGAAGCAGGAGCATTGACGGGTTTTCGAATTCTGACTTTTTAAATTTTTAACTCATCAACTACTGAGAAATGAGACAGTTGTTTTTCATTGTTTTTGGACTACTAGTTCCTCAGTCCATTATTATTGATTCATATAATTATTAATTTAGGGCATTAAGTTAAAAAAAAACCGCACTAAGGCGGGTTTTTTTTTTACTTGTGCTTCTAGTATGAAATAAATATTATTATTTTATTTATATTTGGTCGGTTTTTGGGTTGGGCTCGGCTTCGGACTTATATTTTCTTTCCTGCTCAATTTTGGATGATATACTGATTATATATATATATATATATAATATGATACAAATGATGTATAAGATCATTAAATACCTTACAAATCTAAACAAAACTTAATAATGTATGTATGTATTACAGTAAAATGATTATTAAAAAACTGTATTTGTGAAAATAAAAACCATTGTATATCTTAACGATCCGGACTTTTTTTAACCCTCTTTTACCAAAAAGAGGGTTAAAAAAAGTCCGGTTTCGATTTTTCGATCGTTAAGATATAAAAAGCATATGGAAATGATAATATGCAATTTAAAGAATGAAATGGTTTTCATTCTTTAAATTGCATATTATCATTTCCATATGCTTTTATATGTGTACACCCAGGGCCGAAGTGTCTATGGTCGGTGGGCATTCCTCTTTTTTACCATAAGTCCAGGTTTCAATGTAAGTATTTCCTTCACCGATATCAGTGATGTCCAAAGTAAACTCAGGAAGTAATTAATCATGATCATTCAACTGCCCTTATCCCAATTTATTTGGGGTCTATTTCTTCCATGCTCCTCTATTAGTCGCCATTTCGGCAGTCACCCCTTTTCTAACCATATCATCATTCACACAGTCCATCCATGGTTTCTTTGGTCTTCAGAAAGTAATTCATATATCTGGCAAAAAGTTCAACAGAATATTGGACATGAGTTCTACCCATAATCTTAAATCACTTAGCAGTCACAGTCCAAGAGAATGCTCTCATGTATTGTGATGCTCATTTCACTTACTATTTCAATGAAAACATGCCATCAGTACAGTTAACCAGGCAGAAAATTTTACTTTCCTTGTCTATACTTACTTGACTACTTGTATTATCTGCTACGGCATATCATTATCTTCTTGTTTTTTTTTCTATTGTTGATTGTGTAGAACCAGAAGGATGCATTTACGTACCAGTGGCTAATGCAAGAGGTATGTGGCTCGGTGACTCGCCGCTAAAGCTTGCGGGAGTGATAATGATGACGTCACGCTGAAGTATTTGCACGAAGGCTGCGCTGACGTTCATACTCGGGGTCACCAGTTTAGAGGTATGAGGAACAGGGTGTAAAGTTCACTCATCCTCCATAGAAAAGGGAGGATCCTCCGACCAGACGGGTGTTGTGTCTGGCGGAAATTGCCCAACGATCGATGTATGCTAATTGCGCGGTAAACTCTGCTTGCGAGATGCAGGATTTGCGTGATGGCAGTATGACGCGTTGTTCGCGTGTGGCGTTGTAGATACCGCTACAAAGTCACTCATTGTATACCAAAAACTTCATCCATAGTACATAGTTATGGCATGTAGAATAGAACAGAATACTATTTATTACGTACACCATATAAATTACAGATATAAATATAGAAATTTTACAACGGGTGACACAATGGGCGGTCTTATCTCTAAGAGCGATTTTTAAAGACAACCTTTGGATCGATTCAAAAGGGGAAGGAGAGACAAATACTGATGGTAGTCTGTGGTGTACCATTTACATAATACAATAAATACATACATAAAGTATATTATACATACTAATCGAAATAAATATATAGACATATAATTATAAAAATGAAACAGGTGTAAAGAAAATATAATGATGATGTATGAATTTAATAAAAGCTCAAATAATTCCCATTTTGCTTTCCTTCAAATATTAATGATCTTCACTCTAATATAATGTGAATGTCCTTTTTTTGTGAACCTTAAACAATTCCAATTTTGGTGTCTTAAAAATACTGAATAGCCAAGTAACTCCTACCAACTTCGATCTAGCGCGGTTGGTCACCGATCTAACCTAACCCGCTTGGTCTAGTTTAATTATTGCAACATCATCATCCGCCTAGCCTTTTCCCAACCATATACGAGTAAGTTGGGGTCGGCTTCCAGTCTAACCGGATGCAGCTGAATACCAGTATTTTAAATGAAGCGACTGCCTATATGACCTTCACAACCCAGTTACTGGGTAATACGGTCACCTCTTGGTAAAACTGGTTGTCAGTCTTTCGGGTTTCTGACGACCCGTAACGACTGCCACAGATCAATTATTGCAACAAACTGTTAGAAAACGCCAGAAAGTTGAAAAGAGGTTCACTTAATAAACGCAGAAAGTTTTAGTGGTTAATTAATTTAAAAAGCGCCCAACATTAATCCACCACGCGGGCCCAGTACGGGTTGATAGATGTCACATTCTCTTCAAATTTTTGGTTCTAGAACATGCCGGTTTACTCACGATGTTTTCGCATATAATTAAATAATTAGTGTGGGACACCAAATATTGTAAAACATTTTAAAAGAATAGGTAACTATAGAGTTTCTTGCCCATCTCTCTTCATACGAAACTACTTTTTGGAAGAGTTGACTAGACTCAACTCTGTTTCTTAAGACATTCAAAAGTGGCTTTTATGTGCCTAATGTAATTAAATGATTTGACTTCGTCTTTAAGAAATAAATATTATGCCGAAGCTCACAAATAATTCATAGACTACTCAAACTCAAAGCATTTATTTCAAATAAACCAATTACACACACTAATTACAGGCACTTTTGAATTTTCAAGGTGTCGATCGGTCAGAAAGATGAAGCTAGTTGCGTTGTTACATTTATTACATTGCCATAAATCGATGACTCATAAATCTAAATGATCCTACAAAAGTGTAATATTCTCTAAGAAATTAATCATAAGTAGAACAGAAAATTAAAAGGATATCATAGCATATAATATTCCATGTTCCTCAAAAATCCACTACACATAACATTTAAAACCATTTGTCTTTCTCACGGTGACTGAACTCTATTATTTCCCTCATGAACGATGTCAATAGCATCATAACAGCGTCGTGACATATTGTTATGTCACAATTACGGCAGCCGCCCCAAATGTGTGCCTTACGGAACAGACAGTCAGTGAGGTACACAATGTTCTACTCAGTTAAACATTGTCGCCTACTTTTGACACTATTGTGAGTTTTGTTTTCTTGCATGGTACACTCGTACATTGAGAATGGGGTGGGATCGCATCTGCGGTATCTAAAGTATTGAGCACAGCTAGGTATAGGGATGTAGCCCCACTGGTGCGAAAAGATCACCGATCCGTCATCTATTGGTCCTTGTTAAGATAGAAAAAGAGGACCAATATATGAGGAATGAGGGCTGGATTAGGTGTCAGTAACCATTTTAGGAGCAGTGGTGGCCAAGTGGTCACGGCCGCGACTTACGAGTTGTAGGTCGTAGGTTCGAACCCAGTCAGGCGCTTTACTTTGTGTAAATTATTATCATAACCACTGCTCTCAAAACGGTGAAGGAAAACATCGTGAGGAAACCGGCATGTTCTAGAACCAAAAATGCGAAGACAAGTGACATCTACCAACCCGAACTGGGCCCGCGTGTTGGATTACAGCCTCTCACAGAGAGGAGGAGGAGAGGCCTGTGTCCTAGAAGTGGGGACATTATAGACTGTGTATGTAACCATTTTAATTATCCTTCTTAAGCAAGTACGTTGGAGTCAACGATGGACCTCTTTCTTGAAATTAGACCTACCAAACTTGTCAGTTGGTCGTAGGTAAACAAAATCGTCTACAACTTCGAGTGATTAACAACATCGTCGAATCCGATGCGGCTGAGCAGCGTCGGGAAGCCACGCAATATCTTCTCGTCTCACATACTGCAGTGTCTCAAGACGAAAGTTTTTGACCAGTGCGTGACCTGCCCGTGATGACCTATGGCACTGAAACGTGATCGCTCACAATGGGCTTCATTGGAAGACTGAAAGTGACCCAAGAATACAGCAATACTTGAAGTTTCCCTACGTGATTGAATCAGAGATGAAGAAATCCGCAGGCGAGCCAAGGTAACCGATATAGCCTAAAAAATTACTAAACTTAAGTGGCAGTGGGCACATTGCTCGCAGAACAGATGGCCAATAGGGGCCAAAAGGTTCTGGAGTGGCGACTACGTACCGGAAGACGTAGCGTTGGAGGGCCTCCCACAAGGTGGATAGATGACCTTGTGAAGACCGTAAGAATCCAATGGATGCAAATAGCACAGAACTGGTCGAAGTGGTGATGGTTGGGGGCTAACTCTAATGCATGGTCTGAAGGAAATAACAATAGGAATCACTTCATTTTTACTTAATCATGACTTGGAACTTGGAACCTATTACAATTATGTATCATAAGCCATTACCAAAACTGGGAGTCTACTCCGAAGTGGTATCGGCCGAATGTTCGGCCGTTTCCTGCTACGAAGTTATTATTTGGCTCGGTCGGTCCCGATTCTACACTCCTACACTCTTTCGAATATTTTCGAATATGGTCCCGACCCAACTGAGCCGATCCGAACTTTTTTCGCATTTTTCAATAATATTCGGTTCGGCCGTGTGTCGGTCCGATCCGATCATTCGCACTTTGCACTTCGTAGTGGGTTCACACCAGGGGGTCTCCCTGGTGTGAATACAAAAAAAAATCGAACCGTAACCTGACCCAAATAAAATATCGACAAATAATGACATACCAATTTCTTACCTGTCTCAATAAACAAACTATTACTCTAAATCTTATATAAGTACACATACACCTACCCATTCATTCGATTTATTCGTAAAAAAATGGCATTTCGCCACTAAAACCCAACAACAATAGGTCCATTAGGAGATGTCATCGTGCGTGCAAACAAAAGAAGCCGGGAAGAGATAAAACAACGGAACACGGACAAACCACTTCAAACTATCAGTCACCATTGTGGACACTACCTGGTCCCAGTCACTTCTCAACCACCGAGCAAAATGGTTGCGATCTACTTTGTGCTTGCCTTAACCACTGCGGTGATATCCGCGGAGCATACGGGTGCTTATTCATCACCGCAGTACGCGAAAAAGATGTATCCGAAAAAAAGATATGACACAAATGCATTGCTCCCTCGTGAGAAACCCCCGATCCTTTTCAAAGAGGAGGACCCAGAATCGATGGCTAGATTTGACAACGGTAATGACACGGCTCAGTACGGGAGGTCGTCATTCCTGGATGCAGCTGGTAGCTTCCTCAGTGGCACGGGAGGGCAAATGGTGACCAGCATAGCAAGGAACTTCATTGCCAAGTCCACAGGCAGCAGTCAGGTTGGTTTTGACTGCGTTTCCCAGGTTCGTACTTATTGCACTTCTTAATAAAGTTGCACGCGTTTCTTGCATGAGTAATCTGCTTTTCGTCTGGAATCTTGAAGTTGAATCGTTTTAATGTGAGTCATAACAAAGGGTAGGGGTGACGTCATCAGCTGTGTTCCTGTGAAAGTGCCTTTCTTATCTTTAGCTGTAACTTTTATTTGTTATCTAAGTATGAATAATAGCTCAATATCTAGTGTTGATTAGCCATCAACAGTCACAACTGGTGAACGCTATTATAAACTAAACTTGAGAATTACAAGTCTTTCCCTGGCGCCATTTTTTTGGAAAATAGTTTTCCAGAGCTTCTCAAATATAATCCATACTGAACACTTCGTGAGAGTGGCCCTAGGTGTACAGCTATATTAGCAGACTATCATTTTTAACCCATTGAAGGAAACTGAACGAGACACAATAGAAATATGTATTAAGTATGGTTATTACGTCTAGGGGAGTTTAGGGTCCCGTAAAGTGTTAAACTATTAACCATCCATCTTTCTAATGGTTTTACTTTTATTACTTTTGCAGGTCCTAAGCTTAAATTTGACAAACTTAGTGATTCTGATCGTGCTAAAAGCGTTGATCTTAGCTGCGGGCTTCTTCGGCGCAGGCGCATGGAAAGGCGGACATTCCTACGGAAGGAGTCTCGATGGTAAGTGACACTTTCATTTTAAATACATAACAGTCACGCATGTAGATAAATGTAACTGTGAAAGTGGTGTACCAAATTGAATTGAAGACTAATATTTCGTTCTCTTTTTATCTACCGCCTAGATATTTTGTAAACGAATTACAAAATATAATTCTGTTTACTTCTTGGAATAGGAATTAATCTACGGTGGCAGCTTAATTTAAAACTTTCTTCGTCTTCCTCATGTCGATGATCAATCACAGGTCATTAACAAACGCAAAAATTTTGCTTTTTTTTATTTTGAATGACTCACTTAATCACGGTCAATCATTATCATTCTATAAATAAATATGGCCGCGAATCATATTTACATCAACAAACAACCTGATACTATTCTGCAGATTGCAAAAAAACGTAAAAAAAATTAGGGCCACCCCGACGCAATCACCTTAACTTAATACCAACTCTAGCAGATACATCCAAAACTCTTAACCGGACGAATCAGGTAATTATGAATCAATCTATCAAACATCTGCCGCCCACCTTTCAAAGGCACGAGACAAACAAACTAACCATGTCCATAATCCAATAAAACTGGACGATGGGTTTGCCGTGTCCGGACTGTCCGGCTCGTAATCCTATTGCTACGGGATTATCTCCATACACCCACCCGCCAAATGACCAGCAAATTTTATCAGCAAATGGACAATGTTTGTCGAAACTTTCGATTCTAAATACTGTTACTACTAAACCCGGTAGATAAGTGTGTTCTCTCGTAACGGGAGAAAGCCAATTTATATTTTGAAATAGACTTTCAATTATGTGCTCTATGAGCATTGTTATTGGAGTGAAGATAATTTATTACTTCTGTGGATTTATGGACTCGCGCACATTCTCTACAACACCCCGTAACTCACTATTCTCAATAATTTCTATGAACACATGACTAACTTAATAGACGACCCGTGCAAAAGTCCACGAAGATTCAAGACAACTTTACACTTTTCGTCTTTCAATTATTTCACCTTAGTAGGTATCTACTTATCCACCATATTCTGCAAGAATCTCACCGTGAAAACTTAGGTGAAGTGAGCTGTCATTCCACGTCATGCTAGGGATTGACAGCATTGATACGAGTAATAGCTCACTTAACCTAAGTTTTGACGGTGAGATATTAACAGAATACACTACTGCAGTGCGATTCTGTAAAAATCGCGCTGTGAAAAGTTAGGTGAAGTGAGCGTGGAGTGAGTTGTCATTCCAACTAATGCTAGGGATAGACACTATTGACAGCTCACTCTAAACTCACTTCACCTAAATTTTCACAGCGGCGACTGTTCTAATGTACGATCCTATATCGCATAAACACAGGTCAGTTCCATAACAACAGAAAGTTATACTGCGTCAGTTAACTTATCTAGATACTCATGTTATATAATGTTGTTTACGTACAAAAAATAATAATTTTCTTCTGCACGACCTATCTAGATAACAAAAACGCGACCTACATAAGCGAGGACGAGATCCTGTTGTACCTGAGCTACCTTGCTGGCCAGCAGAAGAAGGACTACGGCTGCCTGTACCGGCTGTCATGCCAGAGACCTCAGCAGGCTGCATTGTATTCCTCGGGAGCTGAACTGTTGCTCCAAGGAGTGAAGATGTTGCAAGGGTATGTATAATATTAACTATGGTCCTCTAGCATCTCATCATCTACCTAGCAATTTTCCAACTATGTTGGAGTCAGGTTCCAGTCAAATCGGATACTGCTCATTACCAGTATATTACATGGAGTAACTGCCTATGTGACCTCCACAACCCAATTACTATGTAACCCATCTATACCTCGTGATAAGACTACTTACAGCATCTAATAGTAAAGTCATCGATATGGCGACACTAGTCCGCGTTTGACATCAGAAGGCCAATTCTCGTAATTTAAAACGTTCAAAATCTAGTCGCAGTCTCACCTCGGCGACAAACAAATGTCAAAAACTTGTCGAAATGTAGGGAAATTAGAGGGATTTTTGATAGATTGAGACTGAGATCAGACTGTGAACGTTCTTAAAATTACGAGAATTACCCCTCTGTATTTTTTCCCTTTGATTAAATTATTGGCTGTTGTTAGCCTAATCAGTTTCTAGTTCCTATCACAAATAAAATTATTTTAAATGATTAGCTAATTAATATTGTGTTTATTGTAAGATATTCACAGTGACGCACTTTGTAATGTATTATCAACCGGGGACCAGGTTGAAATACATAATATATTTTAACTGAATTGATCCAGACCTGAATATTTTCCTTAAATTACAGGGAGGGTGTAGATCTGGAACCTTATGCTGAAATATCGATGGGTATCAAGCAAGCGACTAATTGGGGAGAAGGAGGGATGAACTGCGAGACCAGATACAAATGTGGAGAGTAAACGACAGGATGAAGAAGATAGGTTTAAAGATTTGGTTATGATGATAATTTTGGTGTCTTTTTTATCAAAGTGGTAGATAATATTATGTTAAATGTTATCTCAACGAAATTTAAAGTAAACTAATTTTGCATGAGGTGAAAGAGTATGTAAGTTGTGTACTGAAAAGCATGAATGACTTGGACACAGTAATTTTATAATATATCTGTTTCTAGTATACTAAATATATTATGTATCTAAGTAAGTCATAGAAATTCATTAAAATAAGATGTAGTTGTAGCGGTATCTACAACGCCACATGCGTACAACGCGTCATACTGACGTCACGCAAAGCCTGCATCTCGTAAGCAGAGTTTACCGCGTAATTAGCATACATACAACTTCCCGACATGAACCGTCGGGCAATTGCCTGCCAGACACAACACCCGTCTGGTCGGAGGACCTCTATATAGTCATAATTATAAATAATTTAAACTAAATCGAATTAAGGTTTTATTTTGGGAAAATGTAGTTTATTTCGAATTCGTATTTCGTAATATTAAACTTAATGTGTACAGGTAAGCGGATGTATTCATTTAACATTGTTAAGTTCGTTTAAAGATTATTTTGGAATAATAAAACTGGTTCCTTCCCATCGTTTCTCACCCACTCAATATTAGGCCAAATCAGTCACATGTACTCTTCCAAGATACAGGTTCATTATTTCCTAACTAGACTCCTTACAAAATACTTACTTGCCTCTAAGGCCGCTTGTGCACATGGAATTTTACGGTTCATACATTTGCCAGATGATCATGTGTCATTTGCTTAATAATCTAAAAACCGTATCGGACCGTAAAATTCCGTGCAACTCACTAAAGCTTTGGTTTCCTTGGAAAGCGGTTCAGTCATATAATAACGACCGTCATAAAAACCTGTCAATATTCCCCAGAATTTGATATTAGGGTCTTAAAAACGCGCTGTATTTGTACAGCCTTGATTGTATGTTCGTTCACCGCTTTTTCAGGAGACCGAAGCTTTACACCACTGACCTCTACGAGTATTATACAAGTACGCTGAACTAAATATACTATACGAAATGACAGTTGTTTTTTGTGCCGATACAAAGCGCCCCGCTCGAGCGTCTCAGGAACTAAAGTTTACAATAGTTGCAAATGACCGTTGTGTTGTCTTGGTACGTCTCTGATGATTTAGGTCTAAATCGTGGAATAAGACATGTTCGGGTATTTTGTGTTTACTACGAGATATTTGGAATATTTTTGTCATGAGAGTATGCGCAATTTGTAAAACTCGCTATCAAAATTATTAGTTCCACGGACGCTCACGTTGCTATCAGCGCCAAAATGGCGAAAATCAATTGTCTTCGTTTCGTCATTGATAGTATGAAGTCCAGCGTACTTGTTTAATATACGTCAGTACTTTACACCCACTTCTCAATTTCTACTTTAGCATCACTGAAGGACAGCCCGCCAACATTGACATTGAACAACATTGACAACATTAGTTATTTGCCATTTTTTAAAATTTGCGCACACGTAAAGGAATTAATTTAAATAATGCTAAAGTAGAGTTTGTCAAGTTCTCAATTTCAAATTCTGAATTCAGGAACCGTTATTATCTCCAAAACAATAAAAAAACAAATTTGTTTTGTCCTATCAATATCCCTTATTTCCTATCACAACTTTTGAAGAACTAAGGAGCGTTTGCAGCCAATACTCTGGGAGTTCTATCTGAAGGGTTGTTGGCTCGAGCTGCTCGGTACTCTGCGTAGGAAACATAACCGTCACCATCTTTGTCGTCCGATTCCAGGGTACGGTCCACCAGAGCTGAAATTGTAACGACGTATTTTATCTTTGTATATCAAAATAAGGTATAATTTGGATATGGGAACAAAATAATTAATCACAAGCGCTTTCGAACGATAAGCACCATTTATAGAATATGTTTCTCTATTCACCATGCATATACAGGGTCAAACTAAATTAGCTAGCGAAACTGCAGACGTAATGTGTATCGATTTTTATATATTAATTTGTAACACGTTCCGACATATTCAAGACCAAAGTTTGTGTCATGCAAGTCGGAATTTTGACAGCTTACATGGTTCGTCATTCAGTACCACTTACCTATGTAAGCATCCAGATCATTTGCTTCTGGCTCTATAGATGAATCAGCATCTGGGTCAGGAGCTTCATGCTCTATTGTGTGGTATACTGCCTGAAATACATTGGATTAAAATCATTTATATAAAATATTGACATCTCAAAAACTAGGATTACTGTCAAAAGTGCATAAACTCTACAAAATATACAAATACAGGTTGGCAGGGTTATCGACGCACAACGTGCTTCGATGGATTCGGTACATGATTCTAAACAAACCTGCGTTGAAATCGGTTATTAAAAAAATTGCCTTGCTATACATTTCGACATATACACGACATATTTATTGCACTTTTCAATGAAATAGTAGTTCTTTTTTTTTTATAACCATCGGAATTTTTTTAGGCTAAGGGTTCTAGAATCAAGTGCTGAATTTATAGTTTCAGTTCCAACCTATATACTTGGAACTGATACCATAAATTCTCCGTACAACAATGTAATTTACAGAGCATTAACGAAGTGACTTTATAAAAAGTTTCCGGAAGGATCATCAAACAAGATCGTATTTTCTCACTGAGTCTTAATTGATTCGAAAAGAAGTATCAAGGTTATAGGCTACTTGATTATTCTCCTCACCTTTAGCAATTCCAGCCCATCCAACATCGAATTTTGATCAAAGTCGTGAGCTGAAAAGTAATGGAACTCCAATTCTTCCGGTGTCATCTTTGACAGCGCTTCTGCTGTAAGGACATGTGTATCTTCTTCTATATGTCTGTAACGAGTAGATAAATGATTTATGTTCTGTAAGTAGGTTTCTACAAACACTTTTACATGTCAATCATATTTTTTTTTAAACTAAATAAGTTCGGCGTTTCCTATCTGGCTACTCTGAGAAGAAAGGCCGAAAAAAAAACTCAAAGGCACTGTCTCTTTTAAAGTTCAGACATAATCTTGGTCAGATCATGTGAAGACCATGTAAATTGGTGTCTGAAATGGTATTTGAGGAAAGTGCCACACTGATTGAGTGGACCTGTCCAGTCAGTGCACGCATTTGTCAGAAATCGTGCAGCTCAATTCAAACCTTAAGGAGCTCAACGATTCGACGAACAATACCAAAGAAAGGACATTTGGGTAGGCCGCGTAAATTACTCAAACTGCCAGATCATGATTAAAACTAACTAAGAAGGAAAAAAAAGAAAAAAGAATCATTAAATATCACGTTCGTTATATATTTGCTAACAATCTTACGTTCCAGGCCGCCGACCAGAACGTCGTCACTATTGTGAGCACTTACTTAATGTCGTGCAACAGTTGTGTCTTTCTAGTAAGAATCATCCGAGATAATTAGCCTTGGGCTGGTACTCAATTGAGATTCAACAATGGAGGTGGTGTACCAATAATAGAGTCCGAATTTCGGAAACCCTTTTTGTTTCATCATCTCCGCCTGACTGTTTATCTATTGTAAGGTTGAAGGTTATGTCCCTTATTAATTCAACGTTCCAGAAGCATCCAACCCACTACTCCTCACCTATTTGGATAAGTTCCAGTTAGCTAATTGGACAATTTCTTAAAAAATATTTACTTTTGTTTTCATTTGGCAGCTAGTGCCAATTCGGCCACTGAATAATAATTTTGAGTCAACTTGCGAATGTAGGTTGCTAGTCCTAAATTATCAGTCTTAAGTTATATCGATAACTTAGGAATGATAATTTCGGACTGCAACTTGTTATATGACAGGGTGGATGTCGTCAATGAAACTAAACACGAACAGCACATCTAAACTGCGTTCAAGAACTGTCAGTGTCATCATTTTCTGGAATCACACACAGACAGCTCTTGAACGCAGTTCAGATGTGCGGATCGCGTTCAGCTTTATTGATTAAATCTGCACTTACTTGGTGATGTTTAAGCACAGTACAGGCAATCAATAACAATTTAGGCAAGGCCCAGTTCTAAATCTTGTATATACCCTTGTACCCTTGGAGGTTTAATTCATCCGGCCGGCCAGTTAAGGTAAGTCGGAAAAACTACGTTCTGTCATTTCAGCATTATTGGTGAAATCGACACTTACTTGGTATCATGTAACAATTGTACATCTCCAGTGAGTGACTCCGAGCCCCGTGGCTTGTAGTGGTGGTGTCTCTGCTCAACCGGGGTCTGTCCGTGTGGGTGATGCGGCCCGCGACGCATGCCCAACGTCAGCGCGTTCAGCATTAGTACTAGACATGCTGGAAGGGGAAAGGGGTTGGTGGGTTTTTAATCTGAATAAACATATTAAGTAGGTACTAGTATCATAAATTTCTCTGGTGATAGAGATCCTAATTATAACACTAATAGAAAACTTTACGGCCTAGTTAACATTCATGTGCAACATCATATAGGCCAGTGAAAGAAAGAAAAAGTATTTATTGTGACTTGTACAGGAAGATCACAAACTAAACTAAACACAATCATAAATAAAAAACAATAATATAAAAATAAATTAAAAAATAAAACAAATAGTCCTGTGATGGCGAATCTTCGAAACATTGTACGTGGCAATTTTTCCAATTAAACTTTGATTGTGGAAAAAAACGACATACTTTCACAATAATACTCTTTGTTTGCAACCATAAACTTAAAAAAACAAATTAGTACGACTCTGCTGTTGCAAACTAGTTGACTTGGGTAACTATTCCTATTTCTGAAATATTTTCTTATGTTCCACCCTAATATCGCCCAGATATAGGCGATCGATATTGCACTCTTTGTACAATCTAAACATACCAAAAAAAAAAACCAACAACTTAGTACATGTGTCAAAACTCAAACACTAACAATCGGCACGCGCCACAAATTCGTCGCATCAGTCGACAAATAACAGTGACAAATATTACAACAATCAGAGAACTAACAGTACTTAATACCTGTCTTTAATTTGCACTGCATTGTACTTCGCAACATAAAGGGTGGCAGCTGGGGTCCCCTCATGCCCCATGCGGTCCACGGACATCCCGCCGGGACCCAATATTCACACCTCATTTCACAAGAGTCCTGCCCATTACATTTGTCATCGCCTAGTCAAAAGCACGTCAAATTGAATATTTGCTGCGATTTCGGTTTTAAATTAGCTGTATTGTAATTTGAATGTTTATTTAAATTCAAATGGCGTTCTTGTAACAGAGTAAGTATTCGATATGTTTGAAAAAACTGATGTGTGAGATTTTTCAATTTTGCTATTCTTTAAATCTTGATATTTTTGGCCGGCGGTGCTTCAGATAATAGTGTAATCGACGCAGTCGCTTTTGAATAAGATTTTTAGACTAAGGAAGAGACTATCATGTTGCACATTCTCTGCCTACACTTGTTTATGTTTAATTCAATCAAACTGCCCAGCCTTTTCCCTATGTTGGGGTTGGCTTCCAGTCTAACTGGATGCTACTAATACTTTACATGGAGGAACTGCATATCTCACCTCCATAATCCAGTTACTACGTAACACGATACCCCTTGGTAAGGCTGGTTATCAGACTTTTTGGGCGTCTGACTACTACACGGCACGTTTATGGTTAAGTCGCAGCTAAATATTGATAAATAATAAGTTTAGCACAAGTAATAGCAAACATATCAAACAAAAATGCCCCAATTTTCCGCCTGCCCCGAACATGATAACTTTATCCTCTTACAAACATCCATTAAAACAAAAAGAGACAGGTGCCGTCACCCTTTAGATAAAAAAAATCTATTACAAAGAACTTTCAATGTATCGAATGCATAATTTATTTTAGCCCCTCGATTTCTGAACAGTTGGCACAGAGAAAGACGAGACTGGTCTTTAATCGGACCCCACTTTATTATAGAGCAGTATAAAGCCGTAATGGGGGACAAATTATGCACTCGCTGTGACAAGTGCGCTGTCCATATGTCGGAGTGTCCGTAGCAAGCGGTGCTACGGGGGCATACAGGACTGTAGAATGGCGAATAAGTAAAATCTGTATAACATAATTGAGTACAGCTGATGAATGAAAACGAAGCGGATAATATTTTGAAAAATAATAAAAAATAGAAGTTTCGATCCAACGATACGTAATTTTTCAATTCTTATAACTTTTGTACTACTGTTTGTTTTAGCGACCAACGAGGTTGCCCATCTTCAACTGTTAATGGTTTATAGGCTAATATTCATCCAGTTTTATTCCTATATTTGGAATTCTGGCTTCTAGTTACATTCAATTCATTGTAGACATCATTTAAGTAGTGTTTTTCTTTTTATTCATTTCATATCTTAATATCTTGTCACAGTCAAAGCATAATAGTTTTATTTTCCTCAAGGTCGAAATCTTGGCATTTAATAGTCAAAACTTCAAATTCAGGGCTAACTATTAAACATTTTCTTAACAATGGCTAGAAAGGAGATGACTACCGAGAAAACGACATGTTACACCGACTTCAAATAAATTGGGATAACCAGGAGAATGATTTATTTATTCTTTTTAAAATAAAAGCGCCAAGGCCAATTATGAAGACACAAACTTATAAGTTAAGCACAATAACGAAAGGTATACCACTACTCGACAGTCATACGCTCATCTCACATTACTCCAGACTTACTGACAAGATCTTCTTCCAGTCATCCGCGAACACATCACAGTCTGGCTTAGCGATAATTATATATGTTACAATTCGCCATCCAGCCTTCCAGTATGTCACAAATATGAATGCACTAGGGTCTCGCGGCCTCTATCCCGCCATATTATCGTCTGATAACACCCTAATCCCATGCGATTACAATAGATCCGTCGCCACGGGTCACAGACTCCTTTATTTTGCACTGAGCCTTGGTTACATTTTGGTTTTTGGACCACAATGCCAAATAATAATGGACTAATGAAGTGGGATTGTAGATAGGGATCTAAGAGTGGTTGAGTAAGCTCATTAAAAGATTTCATGGCGATGTTCAGAAGGCGTAAATAAATCAAATATGAATAGGTATGTCTTGATTGAATTTACACAAAAATGTTCATCAAAAATGATTTAATGATTTATCACTTTCCATTTTCCATAAACGAATCATAAGATTTTCAGGATCTTGGAAACTCTGAACTAAAAGGGACATTTTGTAGGTTATAAAATCTCTATGAAAACTCCAATCAGATATTAATAACTGATTCTAAGAGTTTTTAGGTTACCTCTATAATCTTAAGGATACAATGAAGTTAACTCTGAATTCCTTCGTCCAAAACCAAGAAAATGTATAGAATAGAATCAAATTCTTACCCTCTAGTTTCATCTCTGTTGCATCACTCAAATTCTCACTTGTTTTCCTTTTAAAAACAAAATAACATCACAGTTTTCTACTAACACATTTTGAGGCATCTGTCAAGGGCTGACATTAGAAATCAATTTAACAGCGCACGCGCAAACTGTACAAGCAAACAGATACTTTATTTGTACGATACTAAAGACTATTGTTGCTTGCTCTATGATCAGTTTTAGCGCATGTCAAGCTTCATCTCTTTGAGGGTGCCGTTGTTTCCAACACCCTCCGCTAGATGTCACTAAGAGTCTAGAAGGGACGAAATCGTAACATGCTTTTATTTTCACTTATCGAAATAGCCGTAGATTGCAAATCACAGAATTTAATTGACTATGGGGGAATGGGTCAGTAAGGGAGATACAGGAAAGTGGTCACAATGACCTGGGGCGAATTGTCATTTTGCACTTCTATTTATTTTGAAATTAACTTCTTGTACTGATTGCACATGTGCCTAGTTAGAGGTATGCAGTTTATTGTGTATTGGTATCAGAAGACTTGCTGCTTAATTTGACATATTAGACTATTTAGAAAACTCTTTATTTTAACCAATATACAATACACACATTTATAGCTTTCAAAGCCGTGAGTCAGACAAACCCACGTCCTAATCAAAGCGACAGTCGCGTAAACACGGGAACGCCGCTTTCATTTTGTATGGCGAACACGAACGCGTGGTCGCGCCGACCGAGAGCGCCTTCCGATTTTCAGAAGAAATGAATGACATACCTACATATGGCGGTCATCCTAACCGAAAGCGATCGTAGCGGTCGTCATATTATTTTATATGAATGCATATTTGCAAAATCAATCAAGTATATGTGTATGTACATCGTTATTCAGGTAAACGATCGCGTAACCGCTTATTCGCGCGACAGTCGCTTTCGGTAAAGACGCAGGGTATGAACGCCACGAACGCGTTTTCGCGCGACCGGTCGCTTTGGTTGGACGCGAGGTAAGGATATATTCCAATTTCTTCCTTTTCTGAGCAATGGTAACTGAAGCAAATAGTCCAAATAAATGTCTAGTATTTTATACTTGACTACTATGAGACAAACGTCATCATAGTAGAAATAGCCGAAATTGAAAAAGTGGAAATTATTTTACGATAGTTTCATAAAATTTATTTTAAAAAGAATTGGTTAGGGGTGTCACTTTGGTATTTTTGGTACAACGTTTTGACTGATTTCGTGTTTTAGCTCAAGAAAGCTGGAAAAGTCACTATAATCATTATTAGCTTAAATATGGCACTTGGCGTATGGTTAGGAGTGTCAGTCGTCCGTTGTGTAGGCTCATTGATTAGTCTGTCAAAATCAGACCAAACGCCTATTATTTCAATCAGAATTACACTTCGCGATGTGAATGAACCAATCTTAACAGTTTGTCTTAACTAACTCTATGTAAAGATATATCTTCCTGTATCAAAACCAACTTACATAATCTAAGTAGCTACATGCAAAATCCGCAACTCATCATGGTGTTTACAACCCTCTATTTTAGCTACCCATACATATACACCATAGCAACACACTTGTCAACAACTGAAAACTCATCTCAATCTCTCCGTCGATAATAACCTTTGAAATTTCTATATACGATTCATTTTCTCTTAACTCCACTCTGAAATAGATCTTTATTCCTTTAAAGATAGGAACAGAATTTGCTGGCACAACAAGGCTTTTTGTCACAAGTACAACGTCTTATGTACACATCCGATAGGAAGATTGAAATTGAATCATAAATGTGCAAAGAAGAGAGTTGATTTTTGTTTGATAAGCAGTTGAATATAAGACTTTTTAATATGAAAATGTTTATGTTTATAGCGATCTGTTGTGGGAAGTTAAAAAGAGACGGGCGTATGTAAGCGTGTGAGGGATTGTATGATCAATACACGAACAGGCTGCGTGTCCTCGGTCCCGAAGGCTCCCTAATGGTCGTTTTCTTACATTTGCATGCTAATTGACTTCTCTCGCTGCGTTCCTTTTGTCGTAGCGTGTGTGACGCAAATTGAGACGAATTAGCGTCTTGTTGGGTAGTAGATGAGCAGCTTAGTCGGACGGTAATAGTGAGGATCTTTAGAAAGAGTGTTGTTTGAAATCTAATTGCGTTGGGTACTTCTATTTAAAAGCAAATGAATGTGTACCTTATCTAAATCGGGATGGGTATCTAAATAGTCTACAATAGCAAGGATCTCCTTAACTTTTGGATAAATATAACGTTAATAAATAAATATTGTTATATTTATTAAAAGTTAAGCAGATCCTTGAACACAACAAATCCATGATGCCCATTGATGTAATTGAACTGTAATTCTGATAAACAGCTATCAAATCAATTCATTTTTCAAGGGTGATATCGCTCAAGGGATTTGATCGACACTGAATTCAAATGACGCCGTCGCGTCGCAATGAATTTAGTAAATTGTAAACAGGTCTACCTTGCTCTTTATCAGGAGATATTAAAAGGTAATATAAGTTTAATTGTTAGTATTCACCTCTATCAAAATGTCCATGTTCATAATATTTCATTTTAATTATCACTAAACAACGCCGGGCCGCATTTATTTGTCTGTCTGAATCCGATAAACTCAAAAACTACTCATCTGATTTTCATACGGTTTTCACCAATGGACGGAGTGATTCATGAGGAAGGTGTAGTTGTATGATTCATTAAAGTTTTGTGTAAATTAGCTGAAATATGACAATGATTGTAGAAAATGTGACATGCCTACTGGGAGCTTTACGTTGTCGTGCGCCGCGTGAACCAATAGAGTTATATGAAAAACAATGTATAACGGAATTATTGATTAACATGTAGGATAATTTTTATCCCGGTAGTACGTCCTCGTGAGATAATTTCTGACCTCCACGAGGGCAAACCCGCGGGCAAAAGCTAGTATTTGATATAATAGTTGATTGAGTCACTTTAATACTAAGATCTGTAACGATAGACGTAAAAGGATAATAAATAAATTATACATCTCCACAATACTTGGTTTGTAAGTAAAACACATCGCAAAATGAATCATAAATCTCTATGTTAGGAACAATAAATTTTCGGTTTTCTGTATCAAACGGAGATTTGCGGCGTAGGGCGGGTGTGGGCGGCGTTGCTAGGCAACCGCCCGCCCCACCACCCTCACTCCCTACCCGGATCACTTTTAAACTTTCATGTCGGAAAGTTTTTAAGGTTTGCTTGTGGGCTCTCGGATTCGCCATCTTTTTGTTTTAAGCCTCTTTCGGAGAAAAACATCATGAATAGGGGTACACGTGCCCCTAAAATGTTCTTGAGAAAAATACTCGGAATTGGTACCTACAGCCTAATTTGTCTAAGCAGATATAAGGAAATTCTTTGACTCGTAAAATTTATATATAAATTTAACATAGGATGCGAACCAAGCGTCGTCTAATCCAATTAGAGATGCGAAAGAGAAATATTTTCTACTAGCAGTGAGAGAGATGATTTGATTTATAAATGTCATATTATTTATTCTGAATTAGGTGAGTAGGTATGTAAGGAGAAAACTGCACCCAATTTCAATAGAAAAACTGCTTAGGGTAAACAATAATAATCTGGATATATTCAAATATGAGCCCATGTATCTATCACTTAATTGATTTACCTGTCATTGCTGTATTTTTTATTCTTTTTACTTTTGTGGTAGAGTAATTTTATTCTAGGTGCATCGTCTTCAAACAATATTATATCATACCTAAATGTATACAAAAGCTATAACAGCTTAGCTACCTGCGTGCGGATGCTTAACTTACTTGCTTGTAATAATAGTTATAATATCATGGTTCATTATTTGTTACGAAACACAAAATACCACTATACGTTATATCCAAATATGGTAAAAATAAATCTAGACATCTATAGTAGCTATAAAGTATATTTTCCTGTAAAGTGCTCGACATGCTTCAAAAAAAGATGAAACATTTCCACGCTCATTTAATGTTGGAAAATGTCGGGACACTTACCTCGCCACTTACCTGTATGTGAAGACAATAATGCACTTTAAACGGTTCTATAAAACTCTAGGTATAAATACTGAATATTAAAAAGGGTAAAAATGGTGATAGTAAAGTGATTATTATGCAAAAATGAATATTGCATGGGACATATCTATACTAATCTATATGTATAGTAATAATAAAACTGAATAGTTTGTTTGAATGCGCTAATGTATGAAACTCCCAGTTGGATTTGAAAAATCCTTTTTGCGTTTGTAGCCTAATTCTTGAGGTAGACTATAGGCTATTTAACATCACACTAGGACCCTTAAAAACCGAGCAAAAACGAAGTAATAGCGCGGGCAGGCGATGCGATACTAAACTTAACCCAGATAACTCAAACGAAAAGCAAATCTTTGTTTTTTTTTTCAGTAGTCCCAATATAGACTTTCAACATATTAAAACTGAAAGCTAACCAACCTCAAATATGCGTTTTTAGAGAAAAAAAAGTCAATTTAGATCATTTATGTGATTTTTTTCTACCCAGAATGTAAAGTTTTTAAGTTGCGAGAGAGCTACGTACAAAATTGATGAGGGAACGTAACCACGCGAGCCGCGAAGCAAGCTGAGCCCGAAGGTGCTTTTAGCCCGTAATTGGTGAGCTTTTAAGACTGCCGCGCGTTCGTTTGACGTCGTCCGTGTACTGCCAACGACTAAAACGAATATGGAGCCGTTTTGCCGCGAAAAAATAACTACAAACAAAAAAAAACTCTTGTCAGCCAGGTCGCCGTTTGAGTCTGCATAAAAACTCTTTACTCAAAATTGAGGTTGTATTTTCCGAGAAGGGTTTTTTGCTAGCTTGTTTTTTGGCTGTGGTAGTTTTGTTTTTTCTGATATTTCAGTAATATATACTGTATTTTGATTTATTTTAAATGAAAAGGTATTACTTTTATACCTACTACATCGGATGTTATTAATTAGGATAGGTAACATGAGAAATATATGATCACCTTAGATTGGAACATTCTCAAGATTGTTTGCATTATGTAATATTGGTAGGAACTTACAAATACTTTTCTACGTGACTGTACAAACCACTACAAAAATCGTACGTCAGGATAAACATTTCGTCGAATACGGGTTAACCTGATTATGAACGTTAGGTTCTTGTTTTACCACCAAATGTATAAAATTCTTACTACAGTACAATACAACTGTGTACAATTTCGTAGCACACAAGCACACGCGACAAGTAAATACATTTATAAAATGTATCAAACAAAACATGATCAAAACACAATGGCATCGGGCCAAGCCACGTGGCTGCAATAAAAAAGTTAAGAGTTCTAATTTCAAATTAACAGTGGGCGTGAGCGAGAGCGCGCGCCAAATTAGGCGGCAATTTTGACAGCGGGGTAACTTAGAATTTTCCTGTCAAAATATTTTTGCAAACAATTGACTTGTTCGCATTCAATAAGATTTTTAACACCCACTTTTCAAATAACAAAACAAAACCACAATTAGCATAATAGTTAGTTGTTACTTTTTATTGTTAAAACACAATACGCTACACAGCGAGTCAATGTTCCGCCTTTTTCTCTCAACAAGTACGGTAAACGTTAAAAATAAATGCGATGGAAATAATTCATTACGCTAAGTGACGTGCCTAACAAATCTGGATCGTTAAATAAATTATTAATCAGTGAAAATGGTCCAAAAAAGGATGAATTATGAAATTACCTCTCAAACGTTTCGTGGCGACCGAAAAGGGTATGCTTTCAAGAGCTTTACACACGATATTTCTGTCTCTTTTTGCACTCCAGGTTGCAGGGCAGGTGAAGGCACCCCTTTCAAGGGTCGCCTAAACTCAGTAGTCGGTAAATTCAGGATCCCTTCGTAATAAAAGGGTCCCCCATAAATGTATACCAACATTTTGTGTCGATATTAAAACATTACTTTATCTAAAACATTTTCAGTATAGTAGTGTAGGCATAAATAATAGTTTTCCGAATGAGACACTTGTTCTGTAAAGAAGAAATAATTAACAATGAAAAGACCCTAAATAAAAGCAATCACCTTTACACAGCACGAGCATCAATAATTTGGTGAAGACAAATTGAAAAGTTAAAGGGTAAGGGGTACATTATAAAGTAAAATTGAAACGTTTCTTGAAACGACAGATAAATCGTGTGTCTACTTTAAATTGGCCTGTGGCGCTCCCCTTTCTCCCCGTGTCATCGCCTAAGGAATAGCAAGTGAAGAGGAGGTAGGGGTGTCTAGGAAAGCTGGTCCTAAAAATTTATGTATTCGGGTATGGTTAAACGGCGGGGTCCGCACCGTCACAGCCATTAAAAACTTATTAAACATCATCTCGAGCAATTACTCCTCCCTCCCAAGTTGAGTAGACCCGCAACGCAACGCCCCCACCTGTCGCCCGGCTAGTGTTAGCTCGAAGTAAAATCGAGGACGTATTTTACGCGCGTGATCTTACTGGTAAAAAGAATGAGAGGCGAATTCGTTTAATTTCTTGCGAACGTGTTGATGGCTGCAATTTTCAGTTGGTATAAGATTTGCAGCTTTTACGAGTATATAGTACTACTGCCAGCTTTCTATGTCAACGCTGTCGAAGTGGTTGAATTCTGGAAGAAGCATATTTTAAATCTTCTATCTTATAGAAGATTATATATTTATCCATATCTTTTTATCTTCTTCTTATATATAAAAATCAACAGCCGTTCGTTAGTCCCGCAGAAACTTTGGTAAGTTGTTGTGTGCGCGCCGGAGAAGAACCCTAACAAAAAAGAAATAGGCATTGCAATGCATGCCGGGGCATTAGCTAGTATACGTATAAAGAAATCATAGACACGACGAAGAAGAAGCTTGTTCTCAGGAAATACTGATTCGCCGACCGGTAAACGACTAACGTTTACCAACCGTTTAGCCGTTTTTTGATTATAATTCAGTCAAAGCAATCTGTACCTAATCCCTTACTTAATTGTGAACTTACCACTCAACAAAACACAAAACAAAAGCTATCGATCTATTAACCTCATAGACGGTTGATGGACCAGCAAGTGTAAACCACTGTCTATATAAAGCTGCGTACCCACAGCCGGTCTCCCGTCGGACACGACAGCGGAAGCCGCGGCTGCCTAGCCACCGGAACCAAACACGTCGCCGGCAACGAACCGGAATTTGTATCACTATATTTTCACTATTCCGATATAAAATATCGCGAGCCGAGGATTATTAGCGTTAAATTAACGGAAGAAATTGATTTTGTGATGGCTGGGCTTTGTCGTCTTTAATATCTTATATATTTTGTGTCCTTTTTATCATTAAGGAAAAATATTGGATTGTAAACAGATTGAGAATAAGATGTCTATAGATGGAGGAAAACTTCCAGAGTGTTAGTAACAAGCTCGGTGTTTGAAAATGAATTAAATCAATATGTTTTCTAATCTCATATTAATAACGCATTGATTGGCATGTGCCTATTAGTATACAAAAATAAATTGTTTTGGTAAAGAACAACCAAATTCTATTTTTTTTTTTATCGATTAAGTCTTCGACTGTCAATCTTTAGAATACCTTATATTAGTTGACATGAATGCATAGATTCAGTTTCCTCTTTTTTCATTTATATTATGGGCATATCTTAACTGCTTTTTTCCTATATGTTCTTTTCTATTTCAAAATCAGTATTTTAGAATAGAAAAGAACAGGGTACAGGATCATATTAATATTACAAATAAAACAAGTAATATTTTTGCATAAATAAAGCCAAGAGTACATGCCACGTGCCAGCGATAAGTGGACATGAAAGCTATGCAATTTGCCTGCACAGCCCCTTGCCTACACAATGCCGTATTTCTATTTGTAGCGTATATGACATAGTATTATCCTAAGAGCGAGGGCGGGTAGGGCGGACCCGACACATGGTCACAGCAAATGTCACACTTAATTTTTGACTATCTTAATTTTCTTCTGTCATGTATTTCTGAATACAGGGAGAACATACTCTGCAGTGGAACTACATACTTCGGCTAAGTAATAGATAATATTATGTATTTCTGAATTTATAAAACAAAGTCAAAGTTGAAATGTTTATTGAGAAACGAAGTGTACAAACAAGGACAACAAGTATAGATACAGGGTGGCAGGGACTGACGCACAAACTGTGACCATGTATTCAACAAATGGTTTTAGACCCCCTAGCCCAGAAGGTTATCAAAATGAACTGAATCCATGATAACAGGTTCGTCGATATCCCTGGCAATCTGTATAGAGGAAACTCAAACGTAAATTCTTACACAGTCACTCTCTCAAGGGAATTTGTAAGACATTCATTTGTATTTAGAAGGTTTCAACTCTACATACATCTCACCACTTTTTCCAACAATTATTTTATTTATTTATTTTACCATTTATGTACACACATTATATAAACAGACAAGAAAAATAGGCACAATGGTAATAACTAAAATAATAACAATAAGCTTATTAAATTGTTATTGAATGATCATCGACGAGTTTTAAGGTTATAAAATGAATCTCAATTGTCAAATACAAAACATTTTTATGGTGATATAGAATTACAATATCGGGTTTAATTATTGAAATAATTAAATCAAAACATTTAATTTGTAAGTGGCACTACAAATTTACATCCACAGGCATTTTCTGATCCATTTGTTTACATTTTTATCAGGTAGTTTTGGAACAGACATTTTTTTTTTTTTTTTGGGATGGGAAATCATCAAATGACTCCTCCCGCTCTGGGTGGAGCGGAAGGGAGTGTCAGACTCTTACTGACTAAAACCCACCCATGTTCCTTCCTTCGCCCTTTATGTTCCGGGGTAGCGGTAACCCTTTCGGACAATCCCGCTGCCCCGGCAGGCTTCGGCCCTGAGGGGCCCCTCGTTATGCTGACATCTCTTTGAGGCGCGCGTGGAACACTTACGCGCCATCCGGCACGGGCCTGGTCCTGATCGGGCGGTGAGCTACCCATTGCTCTCCGCCCGCAGGCCCGCGCCTACGGTGGCCGGTAGTCTCCAGTGGACTCCCGACGCCCGGGGCGTCTCCCGCGGCGGCTGGGACGGGAGGCTCTCTCCCTCATCCGTCCCGCCACCTCCTTCGCTAGCATGACTGCTTCGCAGAAGGAGGCGACTGCCTCCCACTCCCTCTCGCTCCGGACCATGGCTTGCACCAGGTCCGGGCGCGAGAGGCCGCCGCCGCTGCCGATCGCCTCCACGAGGACACGGCGGAACAGACATTATGTACATTTTTTATTTTATTACGTTATAACTTTCTTATCTACTCGTTTCCTTGGAGACGTGACCTTAACCCTTAAGCACGCACAGACAGATGGCCCTTGGCATTATTTTACAGATTGCTCGATATTTTCATAGATATATTTACAAGGTACCGTCATGATGTCAATATCTTAAGTTCCCTTAGAGAGTCACGCCTGCGGAGGCTATATATGGCTCTGATGGCGTTTTTCTGCAAAATAAAAATAGACTCGATGTCTGCAGCCCGTCTCCATATTAAAATACTACTACTAAACACACACCACCAACCAACCAACTATGGAAGTAACTAAAATAGACTAGTCTCGCAATATCAACATCAGTAAATTGACGGATTTTTCTCACAGCATACGCTGCTGAACTTAGCCGTCCTGCAAGGGCTGTTAAATGAGGACCCCATTGAAGCCTTGAGTCGAGCGTGATCCCCAGGAAAACAGTTTTATCGACGAATGCTACTTTCTCTTGATTCAATACTATCTCACAATTACTACTTTTGACATTAAAGAAAATCTTATGCACTTCGTTTTTTTCCCCATTTAATACTAAACTATTACCAGCAAAACAGTAAAATCAATACTTTAGTATAATCATCTTTACAAAAGAGAATCATTTAATCCCGGGTCCCACAGACGTATGGTAGGTGGTTGTGATAATAATAGGTAGGTAGGTGGTTAAGGGTTTTAAAAGTGAATAAAACATAATTTTTTGTACTCGTATAAGTCGTATAACATAATAATCCGCAAAGTTATTATTTCTGCGTGACATGAAAGAAATAAAAACAACATGGTTCCGTTATTATTAAAAATATATCCTTTGCACAAGATACCCCTATTGATTGATTCAATATTAATTATTCTTCCATAGTAATTACTATTTAATTTTAATTAGTATTATAAACGCGAAAGTTTGTGAGGATGGCTGAATGGATGGATGGATGTTTGTTACTCTTTGCATGTTTTTTTTTTGTATGGCATTCGGTGTTCCTCAGGGAACCGTTCTGGGTCCTTTTTTGCACCATAAAGATCTCTTGTAAAAATTTAAGTAATATTTATTAAATAATAAAAATTATATAAATACCTAATTCTCTTGACTGTAAAATTATATGGCTTGAAAACCTACTATGTATTACCCACATTTGCAAAATAAATATCTATTCTATTCTATAGTGGAGGACAATTAGTAACAAACGTACATTCACTGATTTTTAAACTATTAAAATAAAAACCAAAATTATTATCAAGCCAAGGGAACCCTAATGGAAAATTACCGACCGGTGTTTTTAATGACTAAATAAATAAATTGAATTCAACATACTACACCGGTTAACTCAACTTTTTGATAAAGATAGCAGAAGTACTCAAAATGATTGCTATGTTAGGATTTATCGTAATTAGTTTAGCAATAATAATTTATTTGCAACACATGGTGAGAATTTACTGTTATTGGAAAAAGAGAGGAGTTGTTGGACCCACACCTTACCCAGTTGTAGGAAATTACAGAACTGTCATATTTGGAAAGGAATCCGAAGGAGATTTTTTGAAGAAAATATATGAACAATATCCTAACGAAAAGTTTGTTGGACTATATAAGGGAGTACGACCTGTCCTTGTCATCAGAGACCCGGATTTTATTAAATGTGTGTTGATGAAAGACTATGACTACTTCTCCGATAGGTGCTTAGAAAAACCACTGCATGTTTTCAACAAAAGCTTATTCGTGATGAGAGGAGGCCCACGCTGGCAAGCGATGAGATTAGCTCTGTCGCCGAGCTTTACCAAATCCAAGCTTGCCAAAATGATTCCATACGTACAAAAAGCCGCTGATGGTTATTTACAATTTGTGGACTACTTGGTGAGTAATAAGATTGAGCACGAAATACAAAATTTAAAAACAAAATACGTTATACAAATAATTGGAAATCTATTTTTTGGTATAAATCTCGACGCATTCCATGGTAACAATGAATTTCAGAATGCTATGGGTGCTGTGTTGGATCCACATCTCCAATCTTCGCCTATACACACTGTTTCATACATATGTCCTCCCATTGTGAACATGCTAACTCCTGTAATACGACGAGAATTTGATAGAAGAGTTATGAGTGCGTTCCGCAATTTATTGATCCCGTTAATTTATAAGCTAAGAGAAAACAAATCTGTAAGTTCTACCTTTATAGAAACTTTGATAGATCTAAAGGAAAGCTCTAAAATGAGAAACGGCCGAATAATACCAGATATAGATGACGAAGACGTTCTGCAGCAAATTATGACACTAAGCTTAGCCTCTTACGAGTCAACATCTACCCTTTTGGCATTCATTATCCACGAGTTAGCGCTCAATCAGGACGTTCAGGAGAAATGTTGCAACGAAGTCAGGAATATGTTGAAGAAGTACAACGGGAAACTTACTGCAGAAGCTTTGTTTGAAATGAAATATTTAGAAATGACAATGGATGAAACTATTAGGATGCACCCTTTGTCGCACTGCGTCGACCGAAGATGTGTGTCCAAATATACATTCCCGGATACTGATGTGACAATAGACAGGAGGGTCTTCGTCTTTATGCCTACTCATGGACTGAACCGGGACCCAAAGTACTTCACAAATCCTAATGTATTTGATCCAGAACGGTTTTCACCTAAAAACAAAATTAAGATTCAACCATATGTTTATTTACCATTTGGAGATGGACCGAGAAAATGTTTAGGTTTGTAAAACTATTTATTTATTAATAATTATTTATAATCACTGCAAACGTATTGATGACCAGTTTTTTTTAACGTCTAGGCCGAATTGAGGATAATAGACACAGAAATGCTGAAAGATCAGCCCATTTTCAAAGCAGAACTTTTCTCATCTTAGTTATTTTTGGTACATACAGTCGCCAAAGGAGGATGTTTTCGAATGAAATTTAATTTGATAAATAAACTGTTTGTTTTCTATTAACTAAATTAAATTTTATTCGAATAAATCCATCGGTTTCTTACTAAACTTCAACTATATCGACCCTGGTTACTTATCTCCTTTGGTGACCGTACGTATGCCTACCTCTTATTTAGTTTTTATGTACCTACAAACGAATTATAGATTGTCGAGATTAGGTTATCACATTAAACAGTACAGTGGTTATTACAAGTTGTTATCAGTCTCTCTCTCTCTCTCTCTGCCTATTTCAGATAAAAAACGCGAGATGTTATGTAATGTTTTAATAATTTCATTATTTCTGATTACAGGCTTAAGGGCAGCGAAAGTATTTGTACTCCTGTGTCTCGCTTCATTTTTGCATAAATATAAAGTAACGCCGTCTGCGAAGACGAAGCCAGTCAGGTACGATCCATCGAAATTGATTGCTGTAGCTGCATTAGGAGGCCTGTGGGTGAACATAGAACCAAGAAATTAGAAATCGTATTTTAAAATATGTTACGAGTAATAGTAGCAGACCTGGCAGACGTCTTGTCCCAATAAAGTAGTATTTGTAATTAGTTTCTTATGAAATAAGTATGACCTCTGTACCTATTTTTCTGTTCAGTTTTTTTCTTGTCTTTTTATATACATATATACTTTAATTTTGTCCCGAATTTCCCAATTTTCTGGGCAAGTTTTCCAATTTTTATTTCCCATAAATCGTTTTTCGATGTTTATAAACATTTTTTTGAAGAAAAAGGCTTTACCACGGCACGTGGCGTCATTATTATTTGCCTAACAGTTGATTTCTCTGACCGTACCTATGTGTAGGCGAGCGTGGACACGATAGGTATATCGTGGTTTATATTTACGATGTTCTTTACAGTTTTATTTAGGTGTATTAAATCGTAAACATGAAATAAAAATGAATACTTAAGTAAGCGTCGTGATATACAATTAGCTATTAATTTATTTTATCGTTACTGCATGGTCCCCAAATAAAATAAAATAATAGAATAGATTACCGTTTATTATTTACACAATATAAATAAAATACCAATCATAATAATAATTTACTATTTTATTTGAAAACCCACATTCAAAACATGCAAATCTATCAATCCGATTTCCTCAATAGAAAAGGACGCTGGGCAAAACTAGTCTATGAACTGATAGAAATGTTAGGATCATTTATTTATTTATTTATTTAAACTTTTCGCACAAAAAGGGTACAAAGGCGGACTTAATGCCTTAGGCATTCTCTACCAGTCAACCAGGGGTGGTGAAGAGATTAGATGGCAGGTGCTTTGGTTGAGAGGGACAATGATTAAAAAAAAAATCTTAAAACTAAGTAAACAAATACATAAATAGGTTATATACACATACATACTATTACTATAATAGATACTTGTAATATATATCTCAAGGAAGAGAGATATTGAGATGACTCTACGCTATTTGTTTGTATATCATTCGAAATTAAAAAGATCGTTTAAAAAACATTACCTTTCCTCTTAACTGTGAGTATTTATATAGTATGTTTATAATTTTAGCATTATGTTAATACATTAAAAAAAAGAATTATGTTAATACGTTAACTTAATACACTATCTTTGGTATAGATCTCATTCACCAACAGTTTGCAGAGTACAGTCTGTTCACAGTTATGTTAACTCTGACAGCAGCAACCTAACAGCAACCTTATTGTAACAATAATAAAGATCACAATGATTTTGACAGACTTGTCAGTCGCAGTAACCCAACAACAACCTTATTAGTATGACAATAAAGATCACTGCGAACTGCACGGTATTGCAAAACCAGAAGTACAATAACTGTGAAAGGACTGTAAATATAAAGTGCGATAAGGGTGTTCGTTCCAATAAATGACCTTGATAGGCCAATTCCCGTAATCAAAAACGTTCAAAATCTAGTAAAGTTGTCAAAAACTAAAAGGCCCGTTTTGACATTGACAGTTCTAGTAGTCAATAAAGATCAAATTCGCAAAACACGTATTCGTTTATATGAATCTGACTAGTGTCAAGAATGCATTCTCAAATATCAAAACGGGCCTTTTGTTTTTTGACAACTTTAGCAATCTCATCTCAGCGACAATCAACTTGTCAAAAATGTAGGAATTTTAGAGGTATTTTTGACAGATCAAGACTGAGATCAGAGTGTGAACGTTCTTAAAATTACGAGAATTGCCTCTCTGTTATTAACGTGGATATTATCTATGACACAATGAAGGAAACGGCGCGAAATGAACGCCGAACTGTAAAAATACATGTTGTTGGTACGTTTGACATTTCGATTCCTTGCTAATAACAAGACACGATATTGACGTGGTTTGCACATGGTAAGATTTCGCGGGGAATAATAATTACCATACAGAATTAGGGCCCAGGTGAGGGACCTGTCACACATCTTGGAGTTTATTGCATAGCAAAAATAGTTTCAGAGACAAAATAAGCCGAGTAAGCCTAAAGGTCAACTGACGAGTGCATGTACTGTTGCCGGGTGTGTGCTTATTAGATATAACTAGTACTTCCTAAGTTATGTTGGTTGTTATTATTGTTCCTTGTTTGTTTATGTAGTATGTCTTTGATAATTATACTAACATAGTTTTAAGTAATACTAACAAAATTATGGGTAATGTGCCTGACATAAAGAAGAAATAAATAAATAAATAATAAAATAATATCTAGTAAAAATAAAACAAAATATTTATCAATGACGATTTGTTTATTAATGAGATGACGCAAGCAATATTTATTGGCCTACCTAGTAGATAAATAGATTATGTTTATAACGGAACTTTTGTAGTTCTTATCATCCGGCCCTGTGGCGCAATGGATAACGCGTCTGACTACGGATCAGAAGATTCCAGGTTCGAATCCTGGCAGGGTCGCAAAACACATTTTGTTTTTCTATTTTTTTTTTTCTTTACACCTATTTTACAACATAACAGTTATGTTTGATGTTAATCACGCCTGTATTCCCCAAAGGGTTAGGCAGGGGTGAACCTATAGTACACCCATATTTTATACACCACATAAAAAATCTATGACCATCTCTATAATAAAACAATAATAATACGAATACCTATTATTATCCCACTGCAGGTCAAAATCGTATTCTCAAACAGATTCTCTTTTATTATCTCTATAAAACGAATTAAGTAATATCAGCATCTCCAAACACATTTTATAAATATGACGGTGCAGCAAGTGGCGCCACCACGTTTTGTTACGAAGTTACTGGAATCACCGAAAAGGTCGAATAAGAGTGACACTGGCTGGCTGGTGACAGTCACTCTAGCAGAGCGTCGCATCGATGGTTGCGTAGCGGTTGCTTTGTGATGACAGAGATGATGTCAGGGGAGCCGCTGTCATACCACGTCCACGCTGAACTGCTATATTCTGGCACAATACTGATGATAAAACTCATGAACCACTTAGGGCGGGTTGTTTCACGTCCACTTGACGCACGTGTTAGATTCTACATTATAGACTAGAAGTATATGTACCTATATATTATCCAAATAACAAGCTTTGAATGTCAGAATGGTTACTAGTTAGTTATTTACTGTGTTTGAAAGTTATTATTGAATATGGTTTGTATGGAAAGGGGTTTTATGAAGTAAAGCACAGATAGACAAGTCTCAACATTTATTTAAATTTAGGCTTGTCAATAATTAATCAGAAAACTAGTCGTCCGTTCGTAAAACTAGGTCATCATGGAGAAGAAGGACAAGAAACTCCATGGAAACAGTATTAAAGTATTTTATCAATACATTTCTCACGTTGTCATAAATTATCTTTATCTTTAAAAACAATTAATTATATCTCTTGGACAACGGTCCAAGAGAATTCAAATAATAGCAACATAATAACAATAGCTAGGAATATTGGCCATAATATGACTAACACAACATCATAGTCGTAATAAGCAATAATTAAGGTATAATATCAAATTACTTAACTTACGTGACATCTGGTCGATCTATTCCACTTAACAACGGCACTAGAACTAACCGACTGAACATCTACCAAGCAACTGACCCGATAACGTCATTACAATCCTTTTTATATACTACCAACGTCTTTTACGTTAAACATCTACCGCCATTTTGAACCAATCACAGATCACCATATATATTGGTTTAATACCAGGTAGTAATAAACAAATCTTATGTACTGAAACCGTTTTAAAATATTATAAGGTAATTAATCAATTTAAGAGGAGTTAATTCGTAATTCTGAGACATCATCAAAAAGTATATCAACATCAACTGACAGTATTGTGCCAATCATTTGAAACAACCTATTATATTAAAATAGCAATATAAAATCTAAGATATACTACAAGTATAATCAAATATTACTTAATCATTTATAGTAATAACATTTAAGTGTTTTTTTACAAGTTAAGACTGTTGTTTTTTGTAAACACAATATCTAGTCAAATTAGGTACTTCTACGTTGGTCCCAAGCTTCATAAATGTGCCAGATGTCATTATCGAAACAAACAATATTCTAATATTCTAATTATATCAAAGTGAAATATCTAACACACGCGTATACTTCAAAAATGGCGCTAACTATCGTCAACCCTAAAAAGCGTTGGTGTACGTCAAATAACAACGACTACGTAATCATTATTATTTGACGTACGTTGTATGTTACGTTAACCTACCGTTTGAAACAACCGACCCATTACGATGACTACCTACTTCTGATAAAGGCGCGTACCTCGCGCGGTTAAATAAATATTCATGATTCACTTTTAAAAACTTAATTTAGATAATTATACACCTACATTAAAAAGAGCACACCGCCCTATTACGTTAAAGATTACCAACTAACATTACGCAGACACACAAAAACCTAATTATAAGTACCTGCAGACTCGACCCCACTTTTCTTCGCCACGCCAACCCGCCAACCTTACCCATACGTACACGACGAAACTTAGCCAAAGCGCCGAGTCTTACTTCAAGGAGCGGGGAATCAATTAAAACTACTAATAAACTTCTAAGACGTTTCACTTCTCCCTCTACTTACTCCCCCAAAAGTTATCTTTAGTGTAAGATGAATTCTATTTTGCGTTGCCTTCCGTCAGTCCCTAATTAGGGGTGCGAATTGGATGAGAACAAATACCTTTTGTTCGGAAACATGGATTGTTTAGGTCATAATACGGAGAGATGTAGGCTTAATGCGTGTGTTTTTGTCTGTAGGATAAAGGTATGTTCTCCTATGTTCTTAGAGGTTTTAGGGTTTGGTTTCCGCACTTGGTCTTTCAGGTGGACCATTGTGCGTGGGCCATTGCGACCGTCGGTGGCTATTCCAACCAGCCCACCTCCCCCCAGAAGTTGGTTAAATCTTCTGGTCTGTTATAAACATCTGTGCAAGATCTGAGTGCCCCGAGGATTTCTGTCCTAATCTGGGTGACGTCTGTTCATTCAATGAGCATATGGGCAACGGTTTCCTCAGCCTCCATGCAAGCCCTACATTCTGTCCGTTATGCCCATTGTGTGGAACTGTTTGTTTAGGGAGCAGAGTCCCGTGATGATCACCATTCCCCCCGAATAAAGGTAGGTATTTATGAATGTGTAATATCAGATAGGTACCCACACGAGTTAAAGGTACACATACTGGTTTACTCTGTTTAAATTTCACCGTGATTAAAGTCAGCTGTGAGCTATCATACTACCTGATGCTAGGGATAGCATCAGGTAGAATGACAGCTCAGTTCAAGATTTCATGTTGATAATTATCAGCCCTCCACTACACTACTACAACAACCGTGAAGGTTTTCAGTAATACGTAGTACTGATACTACAGTAGTATAGGGTTAACATTTCACGAGCTGTAGTATTAATTCTTGAAAGTATTCGGAATGGGCTCGAATTGCAGGGGAAACCCTGATGATGTGGGTGTTGACTTAAAACGGGAAACTGGACTTCGATTAGTAATAGACTGAAATTATTTGTACGGCTTTTAGGATACTTATTTATTTATTAATAACCAAATTATATTTATAGTTTGCACCACACACAAATTATCGATTAATACTAGTAACAAATTACACATTTATTCATAAAATTTGTTTAAATTACACAAAACTAGACAAAATTAAATTAAGCAACATTAGATCAAATACTAAATACTAAAACTTAGGTAGAATATTGTAGCACTTGGTGTTATCTCGTTTATTTTATTTCATGACTACTAGGTCTGGATTTTTGTTTTTGAATTACCTACAATTACAAACGCAAATTCTGTCCTACACTACAAAAATTCTAATCGAGAGTGTGTGTGATATACAAACAAAAATCATATACCTACTATACTTACAAAGAAACCTTACCTACCAGTTTTCTCCAGATCCGGAACAGCTATTCTTAGGCCAAACGAGTTTTCTGTCTTGCGGAAATTAAACCTGCACCCTATTTGCGTTTAACACATTATCAATCACAATCCGAATCATTTTGAAGTTTATTTATTTATTTAGTTTAGCCCACAGATGTTTACACGTTACATTTCTTTTAAAAGCACACATATACATTTGTAAGTGCAACAATTACTTACAGGCTGTAGCGGTATCTACAACGCCACATGCGAATAACGCGTCATACTGACGTCACGCAAATCCTGCATCTCGCAAGCAGAGTTTACCGCGCAATTAGAATAGATACAATTTCCCAACATCAAAAAAAAAATTGGGCAATTGCCCGCCAGACACAACACCCGTCTGGTCGGAGGATCCTCCCTTTTCTATGGAGGATGAGTGAACTTCACACCCTGTTCCTCATACCTCTAAACACCACATGCACTATTTTATTTATATTACATCATATCATTACATTATACATTTTCATTATTGCAATTAATTGTGAATTATTAATGATAAAATTAGTGTAAAACAAAGCCTATATCCAGAAATTGAACAAACAAATCTAGATAATCGAATTAAATGTATTATATTGATTGGTAATAAAATAAAATTTAAAAAAAACAGATAAGTACTTAAATTAAATTAAACTTAGATTAAATATTTGGTTTACATTAGATAATAATTAAAAATTAATTAACGTTAAATAGGTATAAAAATGAACAAATTGGCAATTTATATTAGGTCTTCTGTGAATATATTGGTAGGTATTGCTAATCCATTGCTTCATATGTTCAAAAAATTTGTCTACTCAACCACGTAAATAACGTAATGAATGTTGTTTAACTGTCAAAATGAAAGTCATTGCTACTGATAGTGTATTACGGAATTACCCCGGTGCGTCCCATAGAAGACAGACGCAAAAATTAACAGTCTCCATGCAAACTTATAACGCAGTTTATCAAAAAAAAAAAAATAACGAAACAATATGTACCTAACTCTCAGCTCATAACATCATCATTGGCAACCTTTGTCCACCCCTGCTGAGTATTATAGCCTCCTCCCTTTTATGCCATGCTTCCCTGGTCTGTGCAAGTCTCATCCAGGTCTTCTCTACGATCTTCTGTAGTTCATCTACCCACCTGGTCTGCAAACGCTCCGTCTACCGTTTTCGGCAACCAACTTTCTCAGCTCAGTGCTGGTTATTTTTACATTATTTGCATAAATGCATCAAGCCAAGATGCATATACACCAGCCACTGAAAAACCCTTTGCATTCCAAGCCAATGTCACTTTATATTAGAATCCGCAGAATAATTAACGGAATACCATCAATCATTTAGCGGTGAGGCCCTCAAAGTGATCTGAACTGAAATTGAATAATAATTAGATATCTTTCATCTGGTAATGAATCTCTCAAACTTGATACTGGTAATGATATTCATAACCAGTGTAGGGTTGTATGCAAAAGGGTTGTTTTTTGAACACTTGTTCAAAGGAAGATTTGGCTGTGATAACATTATTTGGAACCCTTATGTTGGATTGGGTATTTTATTCAAAAGATTCACCACTTATTTTTTTATTTTTTTGCCGAATGGGCCCGCTCTTGACCTCGATTACGCCTGAAGAAACGATGGATGAGGTCTATGATGAAATGAGCGTACCCAAAAGATGCCTAGGCGTTCTCCATCCTATTCCTCCTTTCTCACTATTTAATTTGAAGGTTTTAACCATACCATAGACTATCTACCCTCAATACACCTATAACTTGCTGTAATATTTTTTTAAGGATCTTGTGGTTTGAAACGTACCTAAACAAACCAAAAGTAGTGTGTAAAAATAGTAGCAGGTGGCATTCTGTAGTTTCTGCCTACCCCTATGGAAGGAAAGCGTGATGAGTTTGTGTGTACGTGTGGTTTATAAAAAAAATGGTAGCATCAATAAAACACATTAAATTGTTTCTTTATTATATCAGATAATCAACGTTGCGCCTATATTGTTTAGGTAGAACAATAAATAAGGCACAAAAATATAGAAGCAAATTATTTCTTAATATTATCTAGAAGTTATGTTCATGATTCTTCTTATGCAAAGTAAACAACTGCATTGTAATTGTTATATTTTATTCTTCAAAGTCAAAATATGCTGTAACGAACAAAGAGCCCGGCTAAGTTCACAAGTCATAAGCTCGCAGCTTTTACATGATACAAACGTACCTACGTACACAATTGCGTTTAACATTTAACAAAGATTTGTCATCGCATACTACAGCCGGGACACCCGGTACACCCCGTGCAGTACCTACATACAGACACAATCACCGACACAAAGCACCCGCTACATTAAAAGCATCCACCCTTCTCTGTTTCACGTTTTACCTCAAGAACTTCCATACATGATTTTGCGTTTTGTGAAACAAAACATAGTGCAATGCATAAACTTTAAACGCAAGATCGACGAGGAGCCGTGGGGACAATAAAACAAAGAAAAGCGTATCTGGCCCGGAGCGGTGCGGGGCGAGGGGCGGGCACAGCGGCCGGCGACCAATCAGCGAGCGAGCTCGGCCGCCCCTTCGGCCCGCCCCAGCCGACCCGCGCTCTCTACCGCGGATGAATGAGACGCAGCATCCCTATAAAGATTTTACATCGATTATGGGGGTATGGGAGCAGGCCGTTTCTGTCTCGCCCGTGGGCGGCGACGTGAGTTCCTCTCGCGCAGTCGCGAACAATTAACGCGCGGGGCGGCGTGGTCGGTGCGGCGCGACGTGCGACGTCACTATAATGTGGTTAGTCAGTGAGCGTCGGGGCCGAGCCGACGGCGACGGCGACGGCACGGAGCACGAGCATCGAAGCGCGGGAGAGCCGCGCTGGTCGCTCAGCCAGCGCGCCGGCCACAGCACGGTGGAGTTCAAGAGCGCGGCGTGCGCGGGCGCCGGCGAGCCCGCGCCGCTCAGCGCGCTGCCGGACCCGCAGCAGTTCAACATCTTCCCGGCCTTCTTCAGCCGCCAGCTCAACTTCAGCGGCGGTGGCGGATGCGGCCAAGGTTCGAAGATAATGGAGGAGTTGCGACCGAACCTGGTCGGGGGGCTGCTGGGTGTGCCAGGGCTTCTAGACGAGCATCAACAGGATGCCAAGTTCCATCCTGCGGGCGGCGAGAGCAAGTACACGCCGGATAAGGGCCGCAAGTGCAGCAACGCGTCATCATCGTCTGCGGAAGAGTTCGGTGGGCTGTACGGCGGCGAGCACGCTGCCACGCCGCCTGCGCCGCCACTCAGCCGCTCCTTACAAGACAACACAGGTATGTCCAAAATCAAAATATGTTATTGCACGTAAACCTACATGGGCACTTACGAAACATAAGAAGCTAGGTGGACGGTTCCACTTGGTTATTTCCTATGAGGAAGAGCCGCCAGGAGACTCCACGGTTACTTTTTTTTTCAATAATTGGCTTTTTTACAATATTTCCAATTTAGAAAAGTTAAAACCACCTTCCAAGGTAGTTTAAAAGATAGGAGGACAGTATGGGCCTGTCAACAAGTACCAGATACATAACAATATAGTACTTAACCTTACCTACTAATATGTAACATTTTCCATCTGATAGAACCTCGTATAGTATAACCTAGAACGTATTTTAAACAGCATGTAGAACGTAGGGAAATCCTACTTCTTTCCTCATTCTTTTCGTAGCAGACACGAATGTGGTGTAGGTACCTATTTACTTCAACATACTCTTAGAAAAGTCAAATCATTCTCATTGTAAAGACAAAAGAATTAAATAAGACGTAATACAAGATATGCCGCGATGTTATCAGTAACATTAAAATGCTTATATGTATACAATTATTACACAACTTCCAGGTACTAAATTAAATGACTTACTAACTATACAAGATTCTGTTACCTAACTGTTTCTGCTGGACCTATCTTATGCTTCTAGAAGGTAACCTGTTAGTCTAAAGCCTAGTAACTTAGCATAATCAGCCTATAATGTTCCCACTGCTGGGACACAGGCCTCCGCTCTTCGAGAGGGAGTGGGCCGTAATCTACCACGCGGGCCCAGTAGGTAAGGGTTGGTAGATGTCATGTCTTCGATTTTTTGGTTCTAGGACATGCCGGTTTCCTCACGATGTTTTCCTTCGCCGTTTTGAGAAACTTATTTACCTATATTTAGGTCAGTACATAAGCGTTGAAGTTGTTATCTATTACTCGCAGGCATTTCTATGAAACAACTGGTTGGTTTTTTAAATTTTTAGTTTGCTTTAGTAAATTCACCGAAAAATACCCATATCTAATAATTCTATGCTTTATAGTGTCTATTATTCAAAGTGCACAGACATCTTGATTGGAAGATTTCTTAATAGAGGTACGAGGAGGGGCGGTGAGGTCTGTCTAATATTTTTGAGTAAGGACAGATCTGCGCAGGCATTTTAATGGACACATTTCTTCATTGTTGATTTTTTGTTTGTTTACAAAACTGAACTAGAGCAACAATAAGTTTTGCGTTTGAGTTATTTGCTCGTTTGTCTGCTAATAGTATCTTACTTTTGAAGATAAATTGTCTACTTACTTATCTAGAGATGGGAGACATTTTCAGTATTCAATGTATCAAGTACTTACTTTCTCTAAACACTATTGACGGTTTGTATTTTTTATTTTAACTTTTCTTTCATTCATTCAGTAGTAGGTACACATACATTTAAATTGATGCAATCATAATCTCATTGAAGTTTTTCCGTGCACTAAAATCATAGACCACCAATTTTTTTTTTTTTCAATTTAAGTTCTCAATTAGACAACGAGGGTAGAGGAATAGTTCGCTAACGAGGGAACATCGGTCACCAATCTGACCGTCCTTAAAACAAAAAATGGTGGAGGAAAGTGTTTGAAATTGATACAAGTTTTTTTTTATTGACATTTAATTGGCATACCAAATGATAGATTTTGACCAATTCTAAGCTGGCTGATGATGGCTTTGGGTGTTACTCCGTTAACACTTTCAATGTCCACAAAGTAGACCCAATAGTTAAATAATCAACCTAGGTGCTTACCACCAGCTCGTATAGCAGGGCAGAAGTTGAACTGCACTACTTTTTTGTTCTATGACTAAGTACACAAAAGCAGTGCAGTTCAACTTCTGCCCTGCTATAAGAGCTGGTGGTAAGCCCGCTGAACCATATGTGGTTCATGGAACAGGAAATAGGTTAATAAATTGATATCAAATTTAAATACGGCCAGACTAAAGAAACGATGGAAGGATCGTGTAAAAGGTGATATGGATAGAAAGGAGATGATTACTGAGATGACTGCTAATACTGAGATGTATGCAAGAAGACAAGCTTCGCCGACTACAAACAAATTGGCAGGAGGGCAGGACGATGACGTTTCGTAATGATAATCGCTAGGCTTTTACACCATATATTTATATCTATTCTAAGGGGTAAACATGAGGGATACCTCACTGCGGTACTTCGCGGGCTACTTACCTCGATGCCTGGCATGTGCGTGCGTGTCTATTAGCATGCATTTGTTTTACATGGAGGTGACAGCGAGGTAGCGATCTGAACCGCGACCGCGAGGTATCGTGAGGCATCTTCGGCATGAAATGATGAAGTCTCTTTTAACGACGAAATTAGTCAGCGCCAGACGTAAATTGACGTATTTTTAGTAGCCATGTTTTTAATCAAGTCTAAACCGTCTATGGAGTATCTTTGACAGGACTAAACTAATATTTATCTTCTGTCCTTTTCTTAATGAAATAGAAAGAAAAAGATGCACTGAACTTAAATTTAGTTTAGTTTGTGAACAAGGGAATCGGCGCCATTGTCAATTTAAGTAGGTTGTCGTGTCTGTCTATGTAACCGCGTTGTGCTTCTAAACTTCGCAAGGCATTTTGATGCGGTTTTCACTATCATTTAGAGAATTTATTCACAAAGGTCTATATGTATAATATATTAATATTAAAATTACGTCCGTCCGGTCACTCTTAATGGCAAGCGACATCGCGGCAGGCCTAGACGGAGATGGCGGGATGAGCTGGACTCCTTCAACAAGAACTGGTCCTTAGCAGCTTTGAACAGAGAGAAGTGGAAAGAGAGTAGGGAGGCCTTTGCCCTGCAGTGGGAAGTCACAAGCTAATAATAAATAACTTAACTCATTCCGGTAGGTTTCAATAAACCTACTAGGTATTTATGTGATCATATACAGTGTAACCTGGATAAGTAGGATCTCAATGGACCAAATGAAGAGCGTCTTTAAGTGACAAATAATCACATTATTTCTTACGAGTTTGGGCTGAATTTTACAACGCCAGATAATTTCATCCGAGGAATAGTTTTGAATTTTTGACAGTTCTTCCGTACAAAATCTCTCAGACGTCAATTTTATTCTACGAATAAAAATTATGTGTCGAATGAAAAATCAGCCCTTAAAGATGCTTTTCATTTACCCAGTTTAAAAATGACTGTTGTCTTATTGACGGAGGCTCCCGCTAAGACAGGTTGAAATGTACCGGTTTTTCATTTATAGGTAAAAGGTAAAATGCTCATTAAAAATGCATATTTTAGATTTTGAAAATGATAAGTTATTGTTAGTTGTCTAAGGGCTGATTTTTCAATAGTCAGATAACTTTTATCTGAGGAATAAATATTACGGTTTGACAGGTTTTGTATAGAACATATGTCAAATTGTCATAATTATTCTTCAGATAAAAGTTATCTGATGGTCAACGAAACCTAACCTAAAAAAAAAATCTGTTCCATACATTTTGACCGCGAATCATGTGCTGAATTCATGGTTACAATTTGCGCGTCGATGTCCCTGCCAACCTGTCTAGTAGCTTATCTTAGCTTATCTTAAAATGAATAAAAGGAATATTTAGATAGGTGACCATTTAAATTGTATTCTATGCAGTACTTAGTTATTAATATGGTAGTTTTAAAATGTAGAAAATAAAATATTTAATAGCTAAGAGTTATATTTGAGTTGACGGCACGGTTGGCGCAGTGGTTAAGCGATTGACTGCTGCGCTGCGTGTCGCGGGTTCGATTCCCGCACGGAACAAATATTTGTATGACCTACATGTATTTGTTCCGAGTCTGGGTGTTTTTCTATCTATAATATGTATGTATTTACAAAAAAAAAATGTATATAAGTAGTTTATCAGCCATCTTGTTACCATAACACAAGCATTAGGTTGCTTAGCTTGGGACAAATGGTGCTGTGTGAAATGTCCAGGGATTTATTATTTATTTATTTATTTATTATTATATTGACACTATACCTAGTCCTGCCATAAATATTGTCACGAAGAAAAAAAAATTTTATTGCAAATAATATTTATTACTTTTACAGTGTGTTAGTTTAATACATAAATATAAAACAATTTAAAATATAAAAAGCTTATTCGAAGTGGTCTCCATTGGCTGCAATACAGTCCTTTAAATGTTGAGGCCAGTTATCAATAGAAGCACGCACTCTTTCCATGGGAAAATTCTTCACTGCCCATCGTATGGATTGTTTTAGGGACTCCAAATTATCATGGCGTTTAGAGCAAGCCGTACTCTCTAAAACTGACCATAAATCATAATCCAGCGGATTAAGATCGGGACTAGACGATGGCCAGTCTTCAGCTCAAGCTGATGAAGTCCGAAACGTTCACTTCCAAACAAGGCTGCGTGGACCGAGCTTTATGACCCGGCGCCGAGTCTTGTTGGAAGGACCATACTTGGTTATTGAACATGTTAAGGGGCTTAACTACCTTCTCAAGAATGGTATCTTGATACACTTGTGCCGAGGTTTTGATACCTTTTTCACAAAAATATGGCTCAGTCACTCCTTCATAGCTAACACCCCAACAAACCATCACTGAAGTCGGATAATGCCTACGTTGCTCTCTGTCGACTAATTGGGAAGCTTCCTTAGAGCTTTGAGCATAAATACGGTCATTTTGTTTGTTAAAATGTTGCTCAATTGTAAAGATTTTCTCATCCGTAAACAAAATTTTTCTGTGACCTCCCTTTGCGTACCGCTTCAGTAGTTGTTTCGATTTTACCACCATATTCTTTTTTAAATTATCAGTTAAAAAATGACCAGTGCGGCTGCAAGTCCTAAGTCATCTTTTAAAATACGCGCCATGGTTCTGGGTGCTATCTTCATCTCCCGAGATAAAATCTTTTGCTTTCGGACAGGATTTCTTCGAATTCTTTCCCTTACTGCTTTGGCCACCTTTTCCGTACGAGCACTACGTGGACGGCCAGATCTTTTTCTGTCACAAACAGAGGAGGTCTCATTGTACCTATTAATAGCCCGGTACACAACCATTTGACTAATACCAAGCGTATGAAGAGTTTTAAAAATTGCATTTGGCTCCATACCAACTTTGTGTAATGCAATCACAGCGATTCGGTTCTCTTTATCACCCCATTCCATTTTAATATCGCAAAATATTGTACAATGTATTGGCGCCAAAATTAGAAATCTCAATGAACAATCGTATAAAAATGACAGATTCCAAATTCAAATGTAATATCTTTCTTTTTTTTAATTGTAATAGTATTTATGGCCAGACTGTGTATTTCAGTTTAAATAGTTTTAGTTAATTTAGGATATAACTTTGTTATTTTAGTGTTAGCTTGCAAATTGTAATTAGTAGCTAAGAGTTAAAATTGTTTTACTTCTGTTCTATGTTTATTAACTATTTCGCTCAATAATAAACATTTAAAAATACTAAGGACTGATTTTTCCAACGCTAGATTATTTTATCGGAGGAACAATTTTGAATTTTTGACAGTAAGAAAAAACGTAAAAAAACTGTAAGACGTAAATTTTATTCCACGAATAATAATTATCTGTTGATCGAAAAATCAGCCCTGAAATCGATTAATCGTGAATCGCATTTTTTTAGCTGATAGTACCTACACTATTTACCAATAACAAGTAGGTACTTAGTTTGACATTTCAAAATAAGTACCTAAGCTCCCCTGATAAACATCTTTAAGTTTATCAAGGGAGCTTGTTAAGATCACAGAGATAATGACTGATCTTTATGACATTGGACAATGAGACCCTAAATAATAACAGCCGCACAGGTCGATCGATCAGGTTAAGCTACGCTTGCCGCAGTTGATCTGTGGATGGGTGATCATCTTTACATACCAAGACCCCTCCGTGCCTCGGAAAGCACGTAAATCCGTTGCTCCCGGCTCTCATTCATGGATCTTTGACAGTCGTTACGGGCAGTCAGGAGCCTGAAAATCTGACAACCAGTCTTACGAAGGGGTATCGTATTACCCAGTAACTGGGTTGTGGAGGTCAGATGCATCCGGTTAGACTGGAAGCCGACCCCAACATGGTTGGGAAAATGTTAGGCAGATGATGACAATGAGATGAATTAAATTAAAATAATATAACGCATTTGTATATCATGAGAAAACCTCATTCCCGGAAGCAGATTGATATTCTTTCATAAAGTAACCTTTTGAGGATCTTATTAAAAACTTGAACAGGAAATTGGATTTGTAAGCTTAGACATCTTGATAAAGACTAAAAAAACAATGAACGTCTTATTACAAAATGACTAACTTTGGTTCTAGCCTAACCTTTGAGCCAGTATTTGTATCTAGAACTTTATTTCGATTTAGACAAAGTTCTTAATACTAAAATGACAACTTAGCACTGAACTAAGCTCTCATTTTTGTGTAAAGAACTCGTATTTCTATAACACCTTAGGTTTCATTTCACCTGATGGATTGACACCATTGACAGCTCACTTCAAGTTCACTTCACCTAAGTTTTCACGGTGAGATCTTTACAGAATAGACCGGCAAGTCTACAGGGTCAAAGATTTGAAAGATATTAAATCGAATGTTGTCTGACAACGTGCCATTATTATTTTCTGGTAAGACTGCAAAATATCATAGATACTTAATGTAGTAAGGTCTTAGGCCCGTATTACAGAACCTTAGTCAAGACTCAAACATTACTTAAGACTAGTTTCAACCAATCACATGGCTTTAAACGAGTTCTAAGTAATGCTTTAGTTTTTGGTTCTGTAAAGATTACTTAGTATGTCATTATCACTTTTTTCCGTAATTTAACCTAATTTTATGATTGCATGACATGTGTAATTACTAATATTTAGCGTCTAATATTTATTTAGCGTCGTCAAATAGTTAAATCTCAGGGTTTGTGTTTTAATTGCCTTCGCTCAAGTCATCTTAATATTAATTGTCGAGTCAATACCAAATGTAAAAAATATGCAACAGAAAGCATCATACTCTCTTGCACCAAAAAACGGTTTCAGACGCACAGGCGAGCTGTTCTGTGTCTCCATTGGAAAAGGAAACGCCACAGAACGAGACCACGGCTGAACCTCATATTGCAACCCATTTTTCAAAAAATATTCATAGTCAGGTCATACTGGCTACAGCCGTTATTAAGGCTACATCGAAAAATGGGTATCCACAAGTCTTGAAAGCCCTGTTAGATCAGATAACTGGTATGTGTGGTGCAAACTGTTAATATAAGTTGGTTATTAATCCTACTAATAATATTATAAATGCGAAAGTTTGTATGGATGGATGGATGGATAGATGGATGTCTGTTACTCTTTCACGCTAAAACTACTGAATGGATTTGGATGAAATTTGGTACACAGATAGTTTATAATCAGGATTAACACATAGGATACTTTTTATCCCGTTATTCCCAAAGGGTAGTAACTTATGCGGGTAAACCGCGGGGCGCAGCTAGTAAATTAATATATTAATATACTTTTAATGTAAACTCAGATTAATTGTTTATCAAATTGGCTACCAACTTGGCGCGTATACGTTTTACGTACACTGTCATCATCATCATCGTTTTAGCCGAAAGACGTTCACTGCTGGACATACGCCTCCCCCGAGTACCGCTACCTCGACCAGTTCTGTGCTTCTCGCATCCAGCGGATTCCTGCGGCCTTCACCAGGTCATCGGCGACTTCAGTTACGCACACTATACTGTTCCATATTTCTGGTATATTATGTGTAAACTAGGTATTGAATGGAACTGATATTTGTACGGAACTTTTGTTTTAATTTTTCACTTACACTGCACTAAACTAATTTTAAAAGGTTTTATCCATTTTAGTCTTCGCACTAATTCAGTGTTGTCAAGGAGTTAAATCGTCTCAACATTCACGTGACTCAACATTACTGTATTTACGACATCCATCTTGAGGTCCCAGTGGAGGTCGCTGTTTTTTCAAAATGATAAACGGAATACTGTGAAACACTTGGTTCAATGAATGATGGTAATGAGTGATATGTGCGCCTAATTTAGCCAGACTAAAGTGCTTATATAAATTACTAACTTCCACCCGCGATTTCGCCCGAATGGTATGTGAACACAAAGTGTCCTTTCCCAATGTTCAAAGTATCTATATACCAAATTTCATCAAAATCGGTTCAGACGTTTAGCCGTGAAAGCGTAACAAACAAACAAACAAACTCACATTCGCATTTATAATTTTAGTTGGGTTGTGTTTTCTTTCTGTCTTTCTTATTTGTTGTAATGTGTTATTAATTATCTTTATTTTGACCATTACGGTTGGATTCGTCGTTATTTCGGTAAACCAGTCATCACCATCATCCACAGACCGACTTACCCTATATAGCCTTTAGACCTATGCCTCTCTTTTTATAAACCAGTCATAACAGCAAAATTAAGATTTTACTTTTGATTTACTAATGAAAGACTGGATCAACCTATAATGCTTTGCTTTTTGTATCCTGCTTGAGCAGATTTTAACTGTTCGCACGCGTTCCGCGTTCGCGTTCGCGATAACCACAACAATGATGACACTGACAGCTCTTAAACGCGGTTTAAATGTGCTGATCGCGTTCAGTTTCATTAGTGAAATTCGCATTAAGTAGCAAAACGTCCAACTACACGAAACGCCTATTTAATTCCCTCTCATATATATTCTCACTGAAAACAAGCAAAGAGCATGTTCAAGCATTTTGCTGTTCTGTTTGCACGACCCTTAGTGTTGACTAAGGGTCGTGCAAACGGGTCGGGTCGCGTGAGGGAGAGGCAATCCCTGCGCCCTCACGCCCCTAGTCGCCGCAGGAGACGCCCTGGACATCGGGAGTCACCAGCCGATTCCCGGCCACCGTAGGCGCGGGCTTGCGGGCGGCGAGCTATGGGCAGCTCGCCGCCCGGTAAGGACCAGGCCCGAGTCGACGGCGCGTTGTGTTCCACGCGCGCCTCAAAGAGATGTCAGCACGAAGTGACGGGGTCCGTTAGGGCCGATGCCTGCCAGGGCTGCGAGTTGTTCGAAAGAGATACCGTGGTCCCTGGCATAGGCAACTGAAGGAACACGGGTGGGTTTTAGTCAGTAAAAGTCTGACACGCCCTCCTGCTCCGACCAGAGCGGGAGAAGTCATATGATGATTTCCCATCCAGAAAAAAAAAAAAAAAAAAAAAAGGGTCGTGCAAACAAAACAACAAAAAATGGATAATGTGCCAAAAGAGTTGTCTTTTGGCACATTATCCAGGCATACCTACATTATCTACCTACCGAACACACGATTGTATAGAATAGATTAGAATAAACGTTTAGTGGCTTTTGACATTTATCGGGACCCTGGGGTCCCGGACCTTTCGTACGAGGAACTGAAGTCAACTCGCAGAGGCCCGTTGGACGTTTTTAAAACCTGTTCGCACTATGCAAATGCACCTTAGGACAACCCTCGGTTTGTCGAACTATTTAGGGATATGGAAACAAAGATATTAGATTATGGGTGTGGCTGGCTGAAATTAACTGGTTATCTAGGACTATGGAAAGACTATGGCCTCTGCCTGACCAATGTTTTTTATGAAATACACAGATAGAATGGCAAGGGGAGACTTGCACACTCAATAATGGGCCCCGAAAACGGTCACTAGCACACAGTGTCGTAGCGACAAGGGGGCAACATGTCCTGGGTGCTTGAGGAGTGGCAAGGCATTCCGCAGCTATCAGGACATTCCCGGAAGTACGGTCAACATCCCTACCAGCATCTGACGCGGGCGCTTCGCACTCTTAACCTTGTAGCAGAGGAGATGGACATTTTTGCCTGTGCACTGAGTGAATTCACAAGAATAACATTATATGTAATAAGTTTTAGAAAGTAAGTTGATAGTATTAGGTTTGCTTCACTATTGCATTGGGTTGTACCTGTAATAATAGTTGTAAGTGATTAAATAAATAAATAAATAAATCTTACTGGAATACTTCCTTCCTCCGAGCACGTTTGCTCTTGCGAATCTCCACTCAACCCGGCCAACAAAGGCAAGAAAGACGTGGGAGCTCTGTTATTGTGAGTGTGTTCTAGTGTCCGTATTATTACAGTTAGTAGTAGTAGATACTTATACAAAACTATAATGACAGAAGCAAAAGGTTCAAACATTATGCTTAGGTCCTCAGCGCTGGTTTTTAGCTTAAACCCTTGATTCCTGTTAACGGCCTAGATGACCTTTCAACTTTGCCTCTAAGATCAAAAACGCATCGAGAATCCTAATGGATTCTCGATGCGTTTTATATTAGATTTTATGGAAAACCTGATGCAGATCTAATGATCTGCATCAGGTTTTCCATAAAATCTACTTGACAAATCAGCAACACAATATAGACAACTTTTCTAAAATTTACATAATCAGCCTATAATGTTCCCACTGCTAGGACACTGGCCTCTCTTTGAGAGAGAGTGGGCTGTAATCCACCACGCGGGCCCAGTGCTGGTTGGTAGATGTCACATGACTTTGAATTTTTGGTTCTAGGACTTGCAGGTTTCCTCACGATGTTTTCCTTCACCGTTTTGAGAGCAGTGGTGATGAAATAATTAACAAAAAGTGAAGCGCCTGTGGGTCCTGCGGCGCCTGCGTCCTACGGCCTACAACTCTTAAGTCGCGGCCGTTACCACTGCGCCAGCACGCCCACCACTGCTCCTAAACTGCTCCTCCTCCTTTTTCTGAAACTTGAGCCATATTGCCGTGTACTGTACTTAGTATAGTGTCAATTATTTGACCTACTGTAGGTATGTGTACTTCCCCTGAAATATGTTTATTGTTGCTGCTAAATATGTTTAAAGCAGCGATATTCGCTGAAGCTAGAAGCGAGCACGTAGATAGCCTCTACGCGGGATATGTGCGTATAATTACAATTCCAATTAGAGTAATATTGCAAACAATCGGCCCGCGGGTGACGTCATGAATACGAAATGTCACTAACGACCGTCCCCTGCCCCCGCGCGCGCCCCCACTCCCGTCGCGCCCCCGCCGCGAGCGAAGCCTGAATTTTCAAGCGACTCTGGTTGCCGAGTTGAATATACGCTCTGCACGTTTAATGTACGCTGAATAATAATTGTAACATTGACGAAAATGTGCGGCGGTAACGTTGTATAGGAAATGATTACTCAAACTTTGTTTGGTTTAATAGGTTTCATCTAAATTAAGTCATTTTACATTTAAATAAACACGTTAGCTTGTCGCAATGTTGGAGAGATCCACTATTGGGATATTTTTTGTGGTGAATAGGTGCATATAAAGCGCCATTACCATGAGATTAAAACCGACAGCATCCAGACTTTTGGACTAGGAATCAATTGAATTTGCGCGGCTAGGCTAAAATAGCGATACTCAAATTGTTTGACAAAATATTTAATGCAGCTACACGGTCTCTTATTTCAAGCACAACTGATGCTTCGGTTGGTAGTAAATGCATATATTCATCGACGGTGAGCAACACGTACCTAACAAAGGAAACATCTACGGACCACGCCAGCTGGTCACGTAGGCAAGCACTAACAATGGTCATAGAAACGTGCCTCATCACTCGGCTGTGAATACGGGCGTCCAAAATTCGGCATCCGTTCGGATTAGTCACTGCAACAGTGTAATGAAAACTACTTGCGATCATTCTACTTAATAAATCAAAAATCCATTCAATAATTCACTGACAGACAACACTTAGCCTAAACTGGGTTCTAGAAGCACGAATTTTTGCACAAGAGCAAAAGTGAGCAGTTTAGGACGGATTTTTGAAAATTCACCTCCCTAAAGGGGTAGGGGAGGCATAGAGGATGAAATTTTGTACGGAAGTCGTCATTCTTGCCGAAGGGAAGCCCCATCCATCGGGTACATAGCTTGTTTATTATCTATAAAGCAATAAGATTGCGAATTAGTACTGTTTAAAAATAATATAAATATTGCGCCCTACTTGCGTCACTATCGATCACAATCTGAATCATTTTGAAGGATGTTTCTAACCCATTTCTTCATAAATTTGTCTGCCCAACAACTTAAACAACGCAATGAATGTTGTTAAACTGTCAAAATAAAGCCATTGGTACTGATAGTTTGTTACGCAATTACTTTGCAAGAAAAGGAGATGTCACTATAATACGGAAATTCGGGTTGAAAATGATGATTAAAAATTTAACACTAGAAAAGTAATGGCTCTGTAGGTGTGTTTTAAAATAAATATATATGATAACGATGGGACACTTAATATCGTGCCCTGCGTGTCCTGTCAGCTGCACGTTACAGGAACTGATGGACGCTGGTGATGGTTCCAAACAAGTGGCCGAATTCTGGGCCGAGTCCATTTAGATTGCTATCGACACGCTAAGAAGAAGAATATGTATTTACTATGATGATGATCATACAGAAAAGTAAGTGCAAACATGAAAATTACAAAAGGCAATAATGATATTGATGATTCTATTAATTTTGATACAACAGTACAATCTAATGTCCACGATAATGTAATGAAAAGCGAACTGCACAATATACTGTTAATAATTACGAAATGAATATAGTATCTAATAATTAAACAGAGACCCGTGATTGAAATCTAATAGTCGAAACAATCAAAACCAGCTGTACTTCAATTCTCATAGCCGTTTATTTAAAAGCGTGACAATGTTCATCTAAACGCATATATCTAAATACCTAATTAACTGGTTCAGGAATTACAGGTTCGTTAATACTACTTATCGCATTTTCAGGTTTAACCTCTCGCGCTTGGTAGTAAAATCTCTTTTTTATGAGTTTTCTCGTAACAGGTCTATCAGCGTCAACGCCTGGACTAGTTGTGATTTTCATATAGACGCCTTCGGGCTCCAACAGCGTATCTATGTCCTCGTTGTTAAATGTTTTAGTAAATTTAACTGTGGGTGATTGAGACGTTGCTTCAGAGTTTCCATTGTTTCCAGTATTATGATTCTTGTTAACAATTTTAACTATAATATTATCTGCATTGTTTTGAATGTTTTCGTCCATATCGTGTAACTCTTTCAGTTTGTTTAGTTTTCTTAACTTCTCGAACAGCTTAACCGCAGTACGGAACTTCTGGGCTATGTAATCGTAATCAGCCTGGGTTATTTTATTTGACGCAGTTGCTGATAATTCTCTGTTTCCATCGGATTCATTATTGCTTTCATAGGCATCGTCGACATCATTGATATTGTTATTGGGATCGTCAGTATCCCACCTTGAGTTACTTACGTCGTCATTAGGTAGCTTTGAAATATTTGGGTCAACAGGTGGTAATCCTGAATAACTACGACCATCCGAAAGTATTTTTGAACTACTTAGACGGTCAGAAGGTAAATTCGAATTATATGGACCATCAGAAGGCAAATTTAAATTATATGGACCGTTAGAGGGTAATTTCAAATAATATGGTCCATTTGAAGGTAATTCAGAATTATATGGACCGTCTGAAAGTAGTTCTGAATTATTAGGACCGTCAGAAGGTAATTTTGAATTATATCGTCTGTCTGAAGGAAATTTGGAATTAGTTAGACCGTCAAAAGGTAGTTCTGAATCAAATGGACCGTCAGAAGGTAATTTTGAATTATATGGACCATCAAAAAGTAATCTTGAATTACTTAGAGGGTCAAAGGGTAATTTTGAATTATGAGGACCATTTGAAGGTAATTCTGCATTACTTAGAGCGTCAGAAGGTATTTCTGAATCAAATGGGCCATCAGAAGGCAATTTTGAATTACTTACGTGATCAGGATTTAAATTTGAATCATACAAATAAGTAGGTAATTTTTGCTTGACAGACGGTAATCTTGAATTATTAGAAAGTTTGATTTTGTCTTTATTTTTTGCTTTAAGTTTCGTGGGACATTCAGGAGGTGGTTTTTGACATTCAGGGGGTTTTGGACATTCAGGAGGTGGTTTTTGACATTCAGGAGGTTTTGGACATTCAGGAGGTTTTGGACATTCAGGAGGTTTTGGACATTCAGGAGGTGGATCCGGGCATGCAGGTGGTTCCGGGCATTCAGGTGGTTCCGGAAATTCAGGAGGTGGTTTCGGACATTCAGGAGGTGGTTTCGGGCATTCAGGAGGTGGTTTCGGGCATTTAGGAGGTGGTTCTGGACATTCAGGAAGGTTTTCACATTTTGGAGGTGGTTTCGGGCATTCAGGGGGTTTTGGACATTTAATAGGTGGTTTCGGACTTTTAGGTGGAGGTTCTTGTTCCTTCGGTTTACACTTCAGGTGGGTGGTCATAGGTGGCTCTGGCTTATCAGGAGTTGATTTAATTAAACTCTTAGTATTTTTATTTAACATGAATGACAGACCAACAGGTCTGTAACCCTGATATTGATAAGAATCAAATTTCATTTGTGGATAGTCAGGATCAGCAGTTATTGTAGGATTATTTGGATCAAAGTCAGTGGGGTCGATAGAGTTTAAAGTTTCACTGTTGTCTCGAATTCGGGAAAACCATTTATCCAGATCCTGTCTACTCTGAGGACGACTTCGGACTGGACTGAACATATTTCTGATTGGATCTAATATTCCGGCTTCAGTTATCGGAGTTGTGTGACCTGAAAAAATACGTACATTACCGTATCATCATTGTAAAAATTATTTTTATCAGTATAAGCCGTTACAATTTACGGCGCAACTCTAAAGGTTGCTAAATTTTTGATCGGATGATTTGCTTTAATGTACGGTCAGGGAAATCATTTTGTTAGCAAATTGACGGATTAGTATTATTTTTATTATAATATTTAATTAGTTGTATTATTTATAATAAATTCTATAGTTTGACTATTTAGAACAATTCCATCCTATCTGTATACCTAATTTTTTTCCAAAGATTTCAATATCTGTTTCTACGCCAATTAGCCGTGTTTTGGCCATTTAATAAAAACCGTCAATCAAAGGCAGTTGTGATTTACATATACGGAAAGCTAAAGTTCCTTTGCTAAACAATAAATTTCCCTGACATTACTTAGGTATACTATTCGAACTGCAAAATTCCGTACGGGGTGAAAACATGAGGCGATTGTCCATCGCAGCCGTCACCGGGACGTCTCCGAAAAACGAGATTATTCGAACCAAACGTGACGTCTTGGTGACGGCGATCGTTTGTCCACCGCGACCAAACTCGGCTGTTCAGTATGTTATGACAGACAAAACAAAAGCCGGGCGAACGGCGCCGGAGCGAAGGCACTGTGTGGACAAGATCAAACGTGTTTTGTGTTGCCGGCACATCGGCCTGTCATAATCTTGGGCCGAGTTCTAGCGGTCGCGATGAACTAGTCGAAACTTCGGTGGCCGAGTTGAAGGCGCTCCGGTGACGGTTGAGCGGCGAATAGTAAATGTATGTATCGCTGCTTCGAAGCCGTCACCCCGCTCTTGGTGACGCGACGGCCCGGTGACAGATGCGGTGGACAAACGCACTTAGGGTCCACAATTATCCACAGAAGTATATACCCACCGACGTCATTTTGAAGCCTGTGCTTTTCTGTTGTCTAATATAGAAAATATTATATGTGCGCTTAGTTAGCCTTAAAAAAAAAATTTTTCAAATTACACTTTTATATCATCAGTAAGTTTTTGTTACTTAACATTAAAAAAAATACTTTCACGTCCTCAGAAATATGCAATAAAACGGGCACTTTCCAATATGCACACAGCGATTATAAGCTCATAATTCAGTATTCCATGGAAAAGACAGGTACTAAGGATGAAGAGAGTAGTTCAAATAAAGAAAAGCACGTGTCGACCGTCAAAAATCGAGGAAATCTATGCTGATGCTGACTGCTGGGATACAGACCTCCTTTTCTCTCTCACAGGATAAGAGAGCCATAATATACTCCTTAAAACTTCCAAATCTTATAGTATTCGTTACGTATAATAAATTAATTATACATATATAGTTTTAGACATTACTGTTATGACTACTTCTAAATGTTCTTGTTGTAACCATAAATTACATACAAAATACACATGCCGATACACTTACCGACGATCACAAATACGAACAGCAGCTGAACTAATTCCATAGTTGTTTGAAGCATATTTTATTTCGTACTGATGCAGAACTGAGCCCTTACTTCTGAGTCCCTTCTGAGTCCCTTCTGAGTCCCTTCTGAGTCCTTTCTGAGTCCCTTCTGAGTCCCTTACTTCGTTGGTTTAATTAACAAATCAATATTATTATCAACTGACTTCTTCTCGGGTCGAATGTAACCACGTGTTGTAAAGAATATACAAAAACTTGACGAAATGCTCTGCATATATAAATTCTGTTCCACTACGCAGCTATTATTGGTACAGAAAATATCGATAATAATTTTATAAATCTGATATTTTACCTATTCACAAATTCTATAGAAAACTCGTTTATAATCTTGACACAAGACATGATTTAGTCAATCTGACAGGAAAGTTTTCTTAATGAAGCAGTCAACAATTTTCAGGAGGTTACAACCATTTTTCATGGGGCCCGAGTGCGCATCTCCTTTTTAAGGAAATTTCTCGCCGGCTGATCGTGACAAGAGGGCCGGGTCGTTCTTTAGCTAAAGAATTAGCATTGCCATTCAACGTGGCAATGCTGCCAGTCTTCTGGGCACGTTTCCGGATGACAGCGATGCGGACGAGTACTTCGACGCCTAAATGTCCTTTTGTTTTTGTATTTATTTATATAGTTAGTTAGTTCGTCTTTTAATTTAGTACCTAGTGTAAATAGTTAAGAGATTATAGAAATATTTTTTTGTATATTTATTGTACTGCATAAACAATATACCTATATAACTTCTTATTATAATTTAAAGTTGTTAAAAAATAAAAGGCCCGTTTGGACATTGACAGTTCTAGTAGTTAATAAAGATCAAACTGACAGGTGTCAAGAACGCATTCTCAAATGTCAAAACGGGCCTTTTATTTTTTGACAACTTTAAATCTATATTTTAGTAAGAAGACTATTATCTATGTTTAATGACTGCTTACGCGTGCGGCGCCGGCGCTTCTGACCAAACCATGCCCCACTTACTGGAGTGTCCTAAGTGCCCGTTCACCTGCACCTTGGATGACCTACAAAATGTCACTGATGCCGCAATCAAAATGGCCACGTACTTGGTCATAGAACAAAAAAGCAGTGCAGTTCAACTTCTGCCCTGCTATAAGAGCTGGTGGTAAGCCCCCTGGGCCCAAACTAAATTAAAAAAAAAAAACAACGAGAAAGAGTACCTACCATCGACACGAAAAGAACAAGAAGAATGACTGTTTGGTCAAAAATTATTGGGTTTTTCCATCTCGAATTACTCAGTAGCTATCCGGAATCCGGATTCGTGCCCGGCGGTGTACTTCTGCCTAACCCTTCATGGAATGTAGGCGTGATGTTATGTTACTAGTATGTGTTTAATGTAAAGGCCGGTCGGCGCTCACTAGGCGGCACGACGCGGCATGGCACGGCAAAGCATTAAAGTCTGTCAACCAGTCTTGCCAAGGGGCTCAGTGTTACCCATTAACTAGGTTGTGGAGGTCAGATAGGCAGTCGCGGTATTCAGCTGCATCCGGTTACACTGGTAGTTATCCCAACATAGTTGGATAACAGAATCTCCATAGCATCACTCCACTCTATACATTTATTATAATTTAACAAAATACCGTATTAACCGATAATCCGTGTCGCGTGGCGGTCGTGTGCAGTTCACACCTGTCTATGAGCGTATCATTATCCCCTTTTACGAGTAATGGTCGACATATTTGGACGAAAATGGTCAAACATTTGGAGGAATGCAGATGTTGTCATGTTTTGTTGAGAAGTGCGGCATGATTTTAATAGTCCGTCTATTAAAATCCTGCTGTTTTATTACTTTTATAGAAAGTATTACACCATCAATTTCTTTCCATTTGGCAGCAATAAGATACCTAGTTGCTTATATAAAAGACAGATTTTTTTTAACCCAGATTGATTTATTGGGTCAAAAATTAATAAACCCACTACTAAAGTAAAGAAGTGCAGAAACTGATTCTGTAGCGTTGGTGCTCTGTGGTCACCTGTCATTATACTAAACTATTGAACAGTATCATCTATCATTTTTATCCCATACGGATATTTACATTTATTTTACCCATTTCAATTCTAACATTACCATTAGTCACCTCATTTTAATTCGCTCTTCGTAATTCCAACCAAGATAAGCAACTTCTTTTGCACCGGTCATTCAAACCACCTTTTACCACACTAAAAAAAACCACATCTGACACATTGACCACGCACGAGAGGAAAAAAAACTAAACTGTAAATAAAAGTACCAGTAATTCCCCTAAACAGCTAACCAATATGCGCATAATAATCTCGTTGTAAGAGCCTCTCGACATAATGGAGTGTCGATTGTAAGCGCACGCGCACCCTCCGTACAAATCCGCTAAACCTATTGTGATTTACACATCGACCCTCGGAATCAGCTGGCACTCGAAAAAATGTTATTTAACGGGTTAGAAATGTGTATCCGATTGTTTTGACTGGTATTTGACGGGTTACAAAATTGAGGCGTTTTAGCATTAAATTGATTCTGATATCGGTGTTTTTAGCTTTCAATTTTGCTTGTGGATTGTCATAGGCTATTGATAGGCGTAACTTAAAGTGTTCACCATAAATACTTGGTCTTCAAGTTTTATTCGTAATTTTGTACCACGCCTACCATCCATGTGTTAAAATTCAACTATTTTAACACGTGGGTGGTGGGCGTGGCACAAAAGACAGCTTACTGTATTGCTGTCTCCGCGTTCTGATTCTCATTCACGTTTAACAACTAAGGCTAAATATCAGCACTTTTTTAACGTCAAAGTTACTTATCTGTCCAAAACGCCAGACCTTCACCACTTCCTAGTATTTTAACAGGGAAGAAGTGGCGCAACCATCTTCGCAGCAAAGTAATAAAAAAGAAAGATTCAAAGATATTTGTACGCCGTTAACGGCAAAACATAAAGACCTCTATATCTATTTCAAACACCTATTTTTACACCTATGTTTTACAAATAAAAGTTTTGACTTTGACTTTGAAAGCATAACATTTATTTGTTAACAGAAGTTAGAAGGACTTGATTCTATACAATACAATTAAAAAGTCTGACTGGCATTGTTCCACTGATACCAAAAACCTATAAAAGATTTACCTACCACTATTCTAAGCCCACTTCCTAATAAATAAATAAATAAATAAATAAATTTATTTGCTCAAACACATGTGTACATACAATAAACAATCGCATGCAAGATATTAAATAGGAGAGAGTTCTAGACATGTTTGCCATGAACAATGGCGTGCAAATATAATTTTGGTTAATTAATATGGATAAATTCCCATCATCGATCTATTTCTATCACTAAACCATTTACAGTTAACATTATATAAATGTGTAAGTATATATTAATGAGTTATAATAGTCAGTCTCTAAATTAATGTATATAATGTCAAGGTATATTTATAATTATATTAATATTAAATCTTATTATTTTGTCATATTATCTATTGAGTATTAAATTATATCGAACCAAATTTATCATTTAAAAAGTCACTTACATTATAATAGGCTTTGTCAACAAGAAATAATTTTACTTTTTGCTTAAATTGGTCGGTACTTAGATCTTTCCAACTTTTGGGAAATTTATTATAAATAATTGGAGCCATGCAAATAACACTTTTGCGCATAAGTGCAGTCCTAGACGCATGCAAACAAAGTTCAGTTTTATCGCGTCGATTTCGGGGAAAACTTTCTGCCATACGCGGAAATAGATTTGGATTCCGTTTTACAAATAAAGCCGTTTCTAATATGTAAAGGGACGGTAGTGTCAGAATCTTGTAGCGAATGAAATACGGCTTACAAGAATCTCCAATGTCCAATCTAAACATTGACCTTAGACATCGCTTTTGGGCTTTAAAAGCAATTTCCTTGTTGGTGGAATTGCCCCAAAAGATCACACCGTATCTTAAAATTGATTCGGTTAGCCCGTAGTACGCTGTTAGCAAAGCATCTACATTAAGTGTCCATGATAGCGTGTACAGAGCAAATGCACTGCTACTAATCTTTTTACAAACAGTCTCAATATGAGTCTTCCAATTCAAATTACGGTCAATTATTAAACCTAGAAACTTTGTAGTAGTAACCACGTCTATAGTATTATTATTATATTTAATGTCAAATTTAGGAAATGTCAATGCACGTTGGCCAAAATGTATAATTACTGTTTTATTAATATTTATTTTCAAATTATTGTTATCCAGCCAATCGATTGTTTTATTTAACGTATAGTTTACATCTTCTTCATACAAATCTCGATGGCGACAAGGTATAGTAATCGTGCTATCGTCCGCGAATAGTGTCATAGGATGATTAATGGATTTTGGAAAATCATTTATATAAAGGATAAAGAGAGAAGGTCCTAGTACACTTCCCTGCGGAACACCATGGATAACATTACGTTCTTCAGATAAGAATATTTCCTCTCGTTTAGTGTCACTGTTTATCCTACTGATTTCCGTCACTTGTTTTCTATCGAGTAAGTAAGATTGTAAGAGTTTTAGTATATTTCCTCGAATACCGTAAGTCTCGAGCTTTTGCAATAGTATATCATGTTGTACGTAATCGAATGCCTGCGACATGTCACAAAAAATTGCACAGACTGGGTTATTTCTATCTACATTTGTCATAACTATATATAAAAAGTCATAGATTGCCATATTAATGGTTTTGTTTTTTCTAAAACCTTTTTGTTCGTTACAAAGTATGTTATGCTTTTCCAGATACGTACTAAGTTCTTTATAAATATAGGATTCAATTAATTTAGAAAAAATTGACACTAGAGATATCGGTCTGTAGTTTTCTTTTACCTCTTTATCCGATTTTTTATGTAATGGTTTTACTATTGACTTTTTTAAAACATCTGGAAACGTGCCTTCACAAATGCTTAAATTAATAATGTGGGCTAATGGCTTACATATCTCTTTCGCTACTGATTTAATTATTTTTGTTTGTATACCGTCATATCCTGTGCTATAAGTATTATTAAGGCTTGAAATTATTTTCATTACGTCCTGTGGTAAACACGGGGCCATAAACATGGAGTTTTTTCTGTTCAAAATGTGTTTTGTGACTTTGGTCCCGGAATTAATTCTCGGTTGAATCTTATCAATAAAGTAGTTGTTAAATAAATTTGCAATTTGTTTTGGATCCACAATAGCACTGTCATTTTCTTGAATCGTATTAATATTGTTCTTTGGTATGTTTAGTTTGTTTTGCTTTATTATTTGCCAAGTAGTTTTCGACTTATTTTTTGATGTTGTTATTTTGTGATTGTTTTGTGCGCGTTGAGTTAACTGTATGATTTTTCTATATAGCCTAGAATAATTCTTAAACCGGTCCTTATTTTGTTGAGTTGGTTTTAATCGGGCCTGCCATAATAATTGGCGTTTCTTTATGCTGCAAGTCTTTATACCGCGTGATATCCATTTCTGCTTTTTAAATAAATTTACAGAAATAAGAGTTTTCGGAAAACACTGCTTATATAAGAATGAAAATATGTCTATAAATGCGTTATATGCTACATTTGTTTCATTGGCTTCAAAAACCTCTGAAAAAGTTAAGCTACTTAAATACGATTTAAATTTGTCAATATGTTCTTCATTATAGTCCCGTTTAAGGGTTCGCCATTGATTTATGGTACTCGTTATATTAATAGGACATTTAAGTATTTGCGCCGTGTGGTCAGATAATGCTAATTCTAACACTAAAGCGCTGCACGACTTGTTAAAGTTATGCGCAAAGTTGTCAATGCATGTCTTAAGGCGAGTTGGTTGATAAAGTGCAAGATTTAAATTATAACTTAACAATAAATTTTCAAATTCAATACATTGATTATTTCTTTTTAAAACATCAATATTAAAATCTCCCGCTAAAACTATATTTTTATAGCATTTTTGTATTAAAATACGTAATATCATTTCCAATTTATCCATACACTCATGAAAGTTATTAGGATTTGGTACTCTATATATACAAACGAAAACGATTTTGTAGTTAGTGAGTTCAATGGCGCAGCATTCAAAAACACCAGTTGTGGATATTTTGGCTATTTTGGGTAATTCTCTCCATTGATGTCCGTTTCTAACTAAGATACATGCTCCACCTCGCTTACTCTCTTTCCTACAGAAACAAGCAGCCAAGCAGTAGTTGTGTATGTTAAGATGCTTTTCATAGCTTTCCATCATGAAGTGTTCTGTAATTAATAAAATATCTACGCGCGTATTTTTTTCTGTTAACTCTTGTAGGCAGACCGTAAGCGCGTTAGACTTCGCTAGCAATCCTGCAATATTCTGGTGCATGATATATATATAATTAGTCAAGAAAAAAATTGTGGTTACGTTCATTATCTACTTCTTTATCTTTCTGGTAACATTCCATGTCAATGTTTTGTGTAATGTCAGTAATCAAGTCCAATAAATCCTTAAAAACAGTACGTAGTCCATGCTGATTTATAGATCCTGAATAGGTTTTAAACATGGTGTAGTCATATTGTAGATTGAGATTACTGTCTAAAAGATATGCATGTCCATGTGTCAATACATCCAGGTAAAGAAGATTGTTAAATGTTTCCACTCGACAGTTGAATAAGCTCGTATCAAAGGGATATTTATAGGTGGGTAAACATATTATAATATTAGTATGCTGTACAGCTTGTAATGTATTTCTTAGGTGGAATATAATATCATAATAGTTGTTGGTTCTCTTAAAGTCTTCTTCGCCAAGAAATACCACACAGAAGTCGTTCATAGTGTAGTTCTTTAACTTCGTGCCCAGTCCGTTAAGCAGCTCTTCTGTATTTCCACGAGGCTTCAAGTAGTGGCATAAATCGTACTTATCATTAAATGTATATTCAGCAGCTGATAGCATGTTGTTATTTTTATTACTGCTCAGTATACATGCTTTAGGTTTTACCACACAATTTGAGTGTAGCTTTGAATTATTATTGTTTACTATAATAATATTATTAGATCCTTTTTGTTTTTGATATTGTGGAGTTGAGCAGTCAGTCGAAAAATCCGTTTTCTCTAATGGTTGGTGATCTTTATGTTTTACAGCTTGTAGTTGAGATGTATTATTTGTGTTCGGTGTTTTCGCAAGACGTTTTTTTCTTCCTGATTTTGGTGTCAATGTACTCTCGGTGGTTCCTACTTTTTTATAAATCTCTATAACATGTTTACATTTTCCTAATTCACATTTTAAATTAGTATTTTCTAAATTTAAATTTTCTATCTCTTGATTTGCACTTAATAGTTCTTCCTGTAATTGTTTTATTTTTTCATACAAGTCCTTATTATTTTGCGTTTCATTTATTGAGGTATTTGGCAGGCTTAACATTGTCGTATCGAAGAGTGATTCATTTGAAGTTATGTCACAAAGTGAACTTGATCGTTGTGGTTTTCTATAAGTTATATTGTCTGTTTGCTGATCATGCTCCATTTTGCAAACGTTTAGTTGTTGCCGTAGGTTAATCTTAATTATAGTCTAAAGCGGAAACCTCGGGCGCAGTGCAACAGCCACGATATTATCACTGGGTTTTTTTTTGGCAGTAAATTTTCCCTAATATGATCAGATTTTTATTTGCTGGTAGCACTCGTTTCCAGGGTAAAATGAAAAGTATGTTATGGCAACCCTTTCACTTGTCACATAAAATGTCAGTGTCAAGAATAAAATGTCTGTGATTCTGCTACTCACTGATAGATGTCGCTGTTAGTGTTACACTGTTTTACCGACAAATTTGAATTTTAAATAAAAAGTAACGATTTGGTTATTAGTTAATTAACTTTAACACACTGTTCACTGTCTTTTAATTAATTGTCACGCAATAAATTTTGTTCATGGCATTAATGTCAATGTTTTTACAGCCTAATTTGTATGTTCTTTCATTATTTCTTGCAATGTTCACACTAACACTGGAGATTTGCAACACATATTATAATTGCGTATTACTTTATCCAAAGTTCGAGATAACCCTAACTCATGTAATTTGAATGTTATTTAACGCTTTTAGACACTTTTAACATCACTATAGTGGCAATAACTATTTTTTTTAAATAAATTGTCGAGAGCTTATTGTTTACGTTATGGCAGCGCCAACTACCCGCCATAGCTTAGCCTAAATCGACAATTAAACAGCAATCTGTAGGATTTGCGGCATTTGTGTCGATCACAAGTGCATTATTGTGCAGAACATATGGACGATCTGCGAGTACCCCGCGGCTCGCCCGAGGGGGTCGCCTCTGGGGTCCCCTTCACGAAATATACAATTTTGAAGGAGAAATAGACTTTTTAATGAATTGGAATATTTTTCTACTTTCATGTGTATCGTTGGAATGTTGATCTTTTTTATCAGATCTGCCAATCAATAGGTTGGTGCATTTAGAAGTCAGCTGTCATTGCCATGTTAGAGATTGACACCATTGACAGATCATTTCACCTAAGGTAACACGGTGAGATTGTTACAGAACAGACCGGTATATCTTACACTTATACAAATATTCTAGGACAGGTTTCTACCTATGAACCTGTTACTGTCCTACAGTAGAAGGTATAAAATGTTCTCATGCCTACAGAGAGAGAAAGAGCATTGTTCAAAATAGTTTATGTATGTTAATGTTGGTGATTTCACTCAAATATTATCAAGTTTTCCGAGCGACGTTTTTATTATGTATGAACCATTTAGTACCTGAACCTGAACACTATAATAATACACATACCGATATTAATTTAATCATTGCTCGAAGGTAAAAAAAAAAACTCAGTGTAAAAGTCACAATCTGCAGCAGCTTTTCCATATTTATGCGACCATCGCCAGTAAACTGATTTCCTGAACTCTTCTACTTTCATCCTTCAACTGACTGCTTTGTCGGTTAGTTTTCTTGGTTATTTACTTTTAGATCTTTAAAATTAACCAGTTGACCTACTAAGGGCTGATTTTACCAAAGTCACCGTCAAGTATCTTTTATCCGTGGAATAAAATTGACGTGTAACAATTCTAGAAAAAAAAACTGTCAAAAATTCAAAATTTATTCTCAGGATAAGACTTATTCTAGGTAGTAAAATATGCCCTAAATAAAACAAGTCTACAACCGATCCCGCATCATACTATGGGGCACACATCCAGGATCCTAAACTTAGGGTCATGTGCCTAATTTTGTTCTAAAAAGTCCTATATACACTTAGTTGTATTACGTTCTTCAACACTATATTACTATGTACAATGAATGCGGTCCCTATACCTTGTCCATTAGGTAAACCGTTTTTTTACAGATGGAACTAGTCAGTGCAGCAACACACAATACATTAATTGATACACGTACGGTATTATAATGTATGTAAGAAGCCATAAATAAGATAATTCAATAAGATAAGCCTGTTTATATATTTCTTTTACTACGCATTTTAAAGTTTTACGTAATCTGGAATGGTATAATTGTATATGGTACAGACGCCAGCACATCAAGCTACTACAATCTGTCAAATATTTTTAATAGGTTTTCAATTTTATCGCTAAATCATTAAGGTTCAAGGTTGATTGGGAAAATTTGACAGTTTCGGGTAGCTTGACCTGCTGGCGTCCGTACGTTCTAAGACAGCTGTCAAAAAACTTAACCTAATGGACAGGGTATAATTGATATTTGATTCTTACAATACAAACCATATGTAAAAATGACCACATGTTATCAGTATTGTCCTTTGATCTACTTTCACCCAAAACAACAAGGTCCCACTAACATAATCCCCAAGACATGACGCCTCAATTTACACAAAATCCATTATTTGCGACACTTCGCGCAGTTACCCGACACTCTCGACGGCCACAGATGGCGCTTTCATGTCAATCGTCATAATTAGGAGATTACAGCCCCCTAATGACATGTTACATTGAATCTCTCTTACGCCCCCGAACAAATGTTCAACAAATAAATACTGTTCGCTGACTTGTTGCGAGTCAGGCGCAATTTTTTTACTCTAATTGATACTACCCCTGGTGATTTCGCCGAGATAAAATTGTTTGTTGGAATTGAAAACAGAAATGCTTTTGAAGCTGTTTGATCGATATCGATGTGACCTTCCTTGTTGATCAATTCAATTTGCAGTACATTTATATCGATAGATTGGTAAATAATTGACGGCTAATAGCCGCCACTAACCGAGACTATTAAATAACGTCAGCCTATTAACACAAACCGCACAAAAACATAACGTTTTATCGGAAACGTCTAAAATATCCATTTTTAATTTCTATCTCTAATGGCTTAATCGCATCTCGGAAAAATGTCAGGTAAAAAGCGAAACCAATATATTCGCCATCAAAGCCCCTAAAAACATGGAAACGACTAAAAAAATACAACCTTTTAAACGTTAAAAGGCCCCGTTTACCGCGGACGCAAACACTTAGCTCCATGTTAATTAGTAAGTAGCCAGGAACAGCGTCAAAGGGAATGCATGAATACTTCCAAACCGACCTCCGACGGTGCTTTTAAAATCTCCCCCACTTAATTCAGAAGCTCAGAGAAACCGAAGGTAAAGTGATTATGTCGCCAATATGCGATTTTTTAGAAAAATGAACGTTTGAGGCATTCCAGTGTAGGACGGCCATGTGGGAATACAATTAAAACGAGCTAAGGATCGCTATTTGGAATTCGTTATGAGTTTTAACTACTTTAAAATGTGAATTTACTTTTCTCCTCTGCTTGGTCTATATTTTTCCCTAGGCGGTTTTCATGGCTATGGAGTAATTTACAGTTGATTTACTCATGCAGATCAAGTAATATTTCTGAGCTGTAATATTCTCCTAAGAGAGTATACCCACTGTTTTCGAGAGAGAGTGGGCTGTAATCTACCACGTGGACCCAGTGCGGGTTGATAGATGTCATATCTATGTCGTCTTTGAATTTTCGGTGTTTTCTTTGTGTTCACCGTTTTGAGAGCGGTGGCGATGAAATAATTTGCACAAAGTAGCTTAACTTTATGTAAATTATTTCATCACCACCGCTTCCAAAACGGTCTGTCTGGGTTAAGAAGCTTAGTATAATTCCATGTCAGCAATTAAAAAATTACAATTATTAGACAAAAAAAAACCTGAATTAAACTTTATTTTTCGTGATGTTATGTCCATCATTGAAAAGAGCCATCACTATTATCTTACAGTCTCAGAAAGATACACGCGTCCAAACGATCCTTGCATCAGGTTTCAAGTTTTCAAAGCAATAAAAATCTCCACAGCCCAGTTTCACGCCAGTAGGCCAGCTCAAACGTTTGTGGCTCGACTCTGGGCGGGAATCATTAGCCTCTTAACAGCGTTAGTTAAAGCAACGCAATTACAATTACGCGGGCCGCGCGATCTTGACCTACGGCAAGGGGTCGATGCGCAACGCCGGTATGCAAATAAGCACGTTTCTTTAGTAGTGGAGTTGACGTGATTTGGGATGGAGGAGGAAGTAACTTGGGGCCTTCGCACTGACCTATATTGTACAAGTACGCTGGACTAAATATACTATACGAAATGACAGTTGTTTTTTGTGCCGATTCAAAGCGCCCCCGCTCGAGCGTCTCAGGAACTAAAATTGACACATTGCCGCAAATGGCCGTCATTTTGTTTTGGTACGTCTCTGATGATTTAGGAGTACATCGTACAATAAGACTTTTTTGTTTACTGTGAGATAATTAGAACATTTTTATCATGAGAGTATGCAAAAATATTTGTTCCACGGACGCTCACGTTGCTGTCAGCGCCAAAATGGCGAAAATCAAATGTCTTCATATTGTAATCGATAGTATGAAGTCCAGCGTACCTACTTGATTATTACAGCCGATCGATTCTGTTAAAATCTCAAAGTGAAAAGTTAGGTGAAGTGAGCTTAGAGTCAATCGTGCCGATCCCTAGTAATAGTTGGAATGACAGCTCACTCCACGCTCACTTCACCTATGTTTTCACGGTGAGATGGTTAGGTACAGAATCGCACTCCTGGAGTGACTGCTATTCGATGATGTTTAGTTTTAGGTAAATTGGATAGTTATTTGCTCTTTGGTTATCGAAGCCGATTGAAAATTAATCAAATAGTATCTAATTCGTTAGGCTTGTTAGTGTGAGGTCAGGTGCCGTGTTATGACGGTTTAATACCATAATGATTTCAGTGTAAGTGAGAGAGACGGAGCTATACATGACCAATAGTACCATCCCTTATTCACACCGGAATCATGATGGCATTAATACTTCGTAATACGGTCCCAAGTTAGGCTGCTAGAATGGAGGTGACTACAGAGATGACGACTAATAGAGAAGTATGGAAGAAGAAGACACATTGTGCTGACCTGCCAATAAATTGGGATAAGGGCCAGTGAATTTAATTTTGAGTGTGACTATATTAGGAGGTAAATAGAGTGACAGAGCTTCACCCTGGTTTTTGAATGTGTTGCCTCCTCTGTTTTTTTTATTAAACATCTTATTATGGTAACCATCAAAGGATTTTTTTTTTGTTTTCGGCTGAATCATTGTGATAAATGTATTCACAGATATGTGTAATTTTTATTATTTACATGCTTATTAACATCCACAGTATTTAAAATAACATTTTCTTTTTTTCCCTAACAGCGGAAGGCGCCTTCAAAAAATTAAAGCCAGAGCCAGGTGGGGGTAGTGGCGGAGTGTCCGGTGGTGCCTCAGCACTGTCTCCAGCGTTAGGTCCTCAACACGCAGGGCATACACCTACCACAGCGTCCTGTCCCACACCCGCACGTCGTCGGCATAGGACCACCTTCACACAGGTATTACTGCCATTGTAGAACAATAGGTGTGGTACTCCATACTTCTCCATTCGTCAATGCTTTGCGAGTTAGTTTTGCACACCCGACATCACTCCCTCATGCGCTCGCGTGCCGTCGGCTTGAAACTATGGCCCAAAATTATCTGATTAAAATCATCCACAGGGATGCCATTTGAGGTTAATTTTATAACCTCAATTTTTGTCGATGATTTTGCCATTACAATTTAATAATGTTTTCGTTTGTTTTTGATTAATTCAAACAATAATTGTTGCAAAAAGTGCTGAGATATAAAGTTGAACCTTCTAAATACAGATGTACTCGTATCTGTTACTAATTCCCTTTCGTGAATGGTTGCGTAAGAATCTAACCTGAATATATTTTGTTTACGCTTTCATCAGATTCTTTTGAAATAGACATTACTTCCAAGAAGGACCACTATTTTTAGCTCCTCTGTTTTTTCTAGATCCCTAGTAAATGCTTCACACGAACCCAACTGACTAACTAAGTAATATATAAATAAATTTGGCTTGTTGCCGTCGGCAAAGGACAGTTCTTTTACTATATATTAATCTGCATATTCAAACTACCTCTTGGTACTCTGTCCCCAAAATAGAAGAAAAACACCTATTTTTCTTTCTACCATTTGATTCAAAACTTACCTACGAGCAGGTTTTGCTGACATTATTAATCAGACTTTTATTTAAAATCTATTAGGTTTCATGCATGCCGCTGACGTACCTACAAGCCGAACACATTTCCTCCTCCAACACTGCTGTTGGGTTAATAATGCAACAGTAGACGGAGCTCGTATTTAAAATTAGTCTGCCCAACATTTTCTTTAGCACAGCACCCGTGCAGTGTTGGCATGGAGAAGCATTGTAGACACATTTACAGACAAACAGAAGGCATTTCCTTCTTCGTCTCACTCACCATTGTTCATATGTTGGATAAGCATACATAGCTCGTATTTACAATTTGTCTGCCCCAAAGCTTCTTCAGCACAACACCTGTGCAAGTCTTGACATGCAGAATCATATAATCACACGAAGTTGCCAATAAAGTGTCCAATTATGTCCTCTCAGGAGTCCATTCAAAACTACTTAAAACAATATCTGACTCATTCTTATTGTCCCAGATTCTTAACAGGTTAATTACTATAACTAAATTATTGTTGTTTTTATTGCGACAGGAACAATTAGCAGAATTAGAAGCGGCTTTCGCCAAATCACATTATCCCGACATTTACTGCAGAGAGGAGCTGGCGCGGACGACGAAACTCAACGAGGCGAGGATACAGGTCAGTTACCTATTCTTCATTATAATTTATTATGGACCGTACCCACACCGTGATCATGTTGAACAAAGGTATTATGTAGGACACCTCTTTATTTATCTGGTTTGAAATTTCGACACACTAGAAAATTCATCCGTGCGTTTCCATAATAGGTACACAAATCTTACATTACAGACCTGTAAACAAGGTATTTAAAAAACCCCGACTTCAAAAACCACTAAAGACTTCAAAACAAGATTTTTCTGGCAGCCTGGTGCAATTGGCGGTAGATGATGAAGAATTGGAAGTGATGTTAATCTCAGATTTGATGCCAACAACTGCATCAGAAAAATTTTCTTTCTTTCTTTTCTTTACATTTTGGGTGTAACAAAATTACTCATCTGGGCCAAAGCTCATGGTCACGCCTTTTAAGTAAGCATAGCACTTGCTTGGTGACACCATTTATGGATGGTTTATTTGTATTGATTGATTTGTGGTACACCGATCTGATTTTATTTAGGTTTGCCCTAATTTTACAAAATTCACAAAAACAAGGCGCAACTTTGTTGGCCAAGAGATAAGTCATTCTCTTCAAAATTAACACTATTTATATGGCAATCAATTTCATATAAAATGTCTGAAATATACATTATGTTCTTTTTTTTTTCATTTTCCAAAGAAAACATCCACGTGGATTTATATTCAGATTCATTATGTTAAATATTCACCACATTCACGATTCAATTAACGTACACAGGAATGTCGGCAAAAATGGACCACCCGCGGTGCGAATAAAAACGTACAAAATATTGCATCCAGCACAATAGTATCACGCCAGTCGTTCTTGGATGGAATTGTCGAAATATCAATGATGCGCGAATACTCGGATAATACAATTTGGAGCGTAGGCCGGAGGCGGATTGAATTAAAGTGGCATCTGTCGGACTCGGCCGTATGAATACGAAATGCTTACAGTAAACGCGAGAGATCTTTATCTCAGTTTTAAAATTGCTCAATCCCCCAGGGCCCCTTGATATTGATTTGTCCCCGGAGCACCTAATTTGTCGCTTTAGATGTTTTATTCAGAACATGACTTTTGGCATCCTCTATTAACGGCGCGTCTGTCTACCAATGAATTTTTCGTCGACTTGCTCTTTACCTTTTACGAATACGAACCTTACAAAGAAATTCTTCTTTCCAAAAGTACCTAATCTAATCATCACATATTAACTCTCATACATATGAAACAGCTTTCAAGTGATATTTTATTCACTGTCGCTCCATCAAGACGACAATTACTCTTTTCTTTCAAGCGCAACGAATTTCGAAGCTTTTCTTAGAAATGAAAGGTTATAAACGAAACGACATTATTTCATACTTTTACGTCGGTAGCGACGCTAAAAGCACGTGAAATGCGCGTAGGCGAGCGTGCCACACTTGTGAGTACCAGTGAGTAGGTACGTGTGTATGTACATTTTCACACACAAGCCGATACATGATATATATATGTCTAGCACTGTATGCCCGTGCACGCGCGCTCCGTAGGAGGCTATTAACGTTTAGGCGACGCTACATAAGAATGTAAACGTTAAAGACGAGGTCGTCGTCGAGCTCCCTCCTTCTAGAGGAAATTTCGATATAAAAATACAACGTCGCCGGGTGTGCGAGGGTCGCGGGCGGCGGGGCGGGGCGGGTGGCCCCTGAGGCATTGCAATCCCATCAAATGGATCCGTAACGAAGTTAGCCGCTCATCCTCCCCGCGCGCCTCCCGACATTGTCTCTGCCCTCAAATGAATTCTACAATTGGAAATAAGAAAATGTTTTGTTGGATCCCGTGCTTTTTCAGCTTAAAGGCGACCGTTTTCTTCGGATAACTCGGTCCTCTGCCACGATATTAGATAGCTGTATATAACTCGTTCTGTAGAACAAAGTATCTTAGAGCTGATTTTTCCGACGCCAGATAATTTTATCAGAGGAATAGTTTTGAATTTTTGACAGTTCTTCCATACAAAATCTGTCAGACGTCAATTTATTTATTCTACGAATAAAAATTATCTGTCGATTGAAAAATCAGCCCTTAGACAAAGATCTTTACTTAGTTACCTCTATCTGTAAATTGTTTCTTGTTAATTAGAAAGAAAAGAAAGAAAAAGTATTTATTGCGACTCGTACAGGATTATAAACTAAACTAAACACAGTTAAAAATAAAACAAATTGGATTGGGAGTGCTCTGTTTGAAAATATTTGATGTTTTAGTTATCATGATGTCTATTTACGTATTAGTTTTGGTTGGATCGGCATCGTTTTTAATTAAAACAGAGCTTTCAGACAATGCAAACCCAAATCAATTTATAGTTTGGCCTCTAACAACTTATGGAACGAAAGACTTGTTAGGTTTGCTAGATTTTTGTCATTTTATTATTAGTTTAGGCTGAATTTAGTTACATACTTTTACAAGATTAGGTTTACTCTAGAAAGTACAGAAACTAGGTACCTACTTCGTACCTCGACAATACTATATGAAAACTGTTTCCTCTGCTTGTCATTGAGAATTCTTGAAGCGCTATCTATCAGTATGGGAACTTGATTTACTCGATTAATTGAAAATTATTATTTCCAACCGATCGATTTCGAAGTTAAAAAATTACGTAGGTATATATCATTTAACGTGTTTAGATTTTTTCAAAGCTATGTACTGATACTAGTACGACGGATAATGCACCTAATCATGTTTTAATCTCAGTTCCTTATGTTTAACAATAGCTGCATGCTGATTTTTTCACACAATTTCCGGTTTTTACCCCCATATTTCTCGTTCATTTTTTGTTCAAGTTCGGTACATTGCGCCAGTATTGTAAACGCTCTTTCTACTTTCGATCGTTCCAAAAAGTATGTAGGAACCAATATAACTACAAAAGAGTTTGGAGATTACTGCCCTAATCGAATCCATTTATACAAAGCTACGTTTCTTTAAACCGTTAGGAAATCGCTTCGTTTTTCATTACAACGCGCAATGTGGGCGGAAGTCGGGTAGCTTTGCGAAAAAACTAATATCCCATTTATGTTTCCTCCCTCCATCCATACCTATAAGAAGGGAGCGGTTCCCAATCTGTGGGATCATCCCTTTCTAACATAAATATGGAGAGAAGCGTGTTTTTTGGTAGAAAAAGATTTCCTATAAATTTCATAGTTTGAGTTTTTAGGACTTTGTTTTTAATTGGTTCAAACAAAACGTATAACCTCGTATAACCCGTCAGGCTTCAAAGCAAGAGTGAATAGGCTTCTTCTGGGTTTGCTCGTTTCATCATAGACCTCATTTATCGCTTTCCACCAGCCAGATCGAGGCCAAGAACTGGCCCAATTAGAAAAAAAAAAATGACGATTTAAAAATTGCCTAGGAATAATAACATAAAATCACGCCTGTTTATTCCCAAAGGTTTAGGCAGAGGTGTACCTATAGAACCTTCACCCACATTTCGCCATAGGAAAAATACTTCATTAATGTCAACAGAACTTGGTCACCAAACCGGTGGCATGGCAACTGTGGAATGTCATGTGGTGGCTTACCATTATTATGAAGCATAATAAGCATGTAATGCAATACTTCTACAGTTTCAGTTAGACTGAACGATAGCCATATATGAATACCTACATGTATTTTCAGGTGAATACGGCAAAATAAGGGCTGATTTTTCAATCATCTGATAACTTTATTCGAAGAATAATTTTGAAAGTTTGACAGTTATTTCATACAAAAACTGTCAAACGTCAATTTAATTCCTCGACTACAATAATCTGAAGTTATCTGACGATGGAAAAATCAGCCCATAAAAAAATTAAAACAAATCACAGAAGACAATGTTGAGAAGCGCCGATCCAAAATACCTACATAATGTATATTTTGGATAGGGTGGCTTCACTAACTGTTAGGTATAGGGTATATCGGTTTATTTATATGGAGAGTGCGTACGGAGGGCGCTCCGCCCTCGCGGGCTTGCGAAGTGGGAGGGAGAGGGGGGCACTCCACCCTCTCCCTCTAATCAGCTCTAATCACCATATCAAACGACGCACGCTTCCATTCCCGTTGACAACACACAGATTAGGGGCTCGTGTGTTTTTGGCCATTGTTTTAGCTACATATATAAATCTGTAACCCTATAGGTAACACTGAAAACAAGATTTAAGTACTTAAGTTTGTAATCTGAGGGGCAATTCTCGTAATTTTAAGAACTTTCACAGTCTGATCTCAGTCTCAATCTGTCAAAAATTCGTCTAACTACGCCAATTCCCGTAATTTCAAACGTTCAAAATATAGTCGCAGTCTCATCTCGGCGACAAACAAATGTCAAAAACTTGTCAAATTCCCTAACTTTGACAAGTTTTTACAACAAACCACAAGTTTTTACAATAAACAGCTACAATATGTGTTGGAACAGAGGAAAGATAATACAAAATATTAACAATATTGCAGCCCACTACATTATCCATTAAATAAGAGTTTTCCGGTACTTTAAAGTATTAAAATTGTCGAGTGATATTAAAATACATCTTTGTATCGATACGTCCGTATTCACCAATAATCATGAAACAAGAGCAAAGAACTATAATATATCATCATATACTTTTAACAGGTGTGGTTTCAAAACCGTCGTGCTAAGTACCGCAAGCAGGAGAAGCAGTTACAGAAGGCGCTTGCACCAGCAGTGCTGCCTGGCTGCAACGGCATGATGAGGAACATCCAGGGCTACAGAGGATACCAGCCGTACCCACACCCGAACACCATCAACAGATACCCACAGGTAATATGATTAACATCTATATAAATAAAAGCAAGTCGGGTTAGTTATCATAATATATTAAAATAATATATTATAGTTATTTATAACTCAAGAAGGGCTGGACCAATTTTTATGATATTTGATTTGTTTCCGCCCCGAATAGCAATATAACTGTTAAAACATGGGAAAACTTCACAAAAAAAAAACAGTATAATGTCAATTCATCAGCCGGTCTATTCTGTAAAAATCTCACCGTGGAATGACAGGTCCCTTACCTAAGTTTTCACGGTGACATTTTCAGAGAATGAGACTCACCTATGTCTTCACGTTGAAATGAAACCAGCTATCCATAGTGTAAGTACCTTAGCATCAGGTGGAATGACAGCTCACTTCACCGAAGTTTTCACTGTTTGATTTTTACAGAATAGCACCGCTAATCAGGCGTTCAGAAACCGCATTTCGGTCACATAATTAATGACGAACTTAAAACACATACATACAGGCTGGCTGTGTTCGTTTTCGCCACAATTTGGACGCCATTACTATGCGGCGCTAATCAATCTCTGTGATTACGGCATAATGCGATTGAGCGCTCGGCTCGACTGACCGACGAAAATAATGCAAATACTGGGCACACATTCCAATAATTCTGGAACTGTATAAATAAACGTATCACCATGTAGATTCTGAGGGGTTTCAGCAGATCCCGGAGTTTATAGGTTGAATCGTTGATTGTGCGAAATGGATTAGGGTTAGCCTCCTAGTTAGGTGTTAATTTGGACTGCCGAATCAATATGTTAACTAGGCGTAAACAGTTCGAATTATCTTGTTATCTTTATCGCTTCTGACTAGGTACACATAACACTACGCCTGTTTCCGCGAGGGTAGGCAGAGCTGTAAGTATAATTTTACACCCATATTTCACTAGCTATCTTTCAGTCCCATAACACACCTTCCACATATTTTTTATAAAAAAAAAAAAAAATCCCATTTTGGCAGTTGACATTGCCATTGGAACAAATCGTACGTGTGTCGATAATATAATAAAATATATTAAAATAAATAGAATTAAAATAAAGATATAAAGTAGAATTTAATGTAAAATTAAATTCTACTATCTACCGTACAAGGACAGCGAATTGGTTAAAAGAATCCATGACATTTCACACAACACAAAGTTTGCTAGAAAGCTTTAATTTTTCCTCTCTTTATGTGCCACTTCTTCGTAGCCTGTCGATGGCAATCTAAATAAATTTAGCCCAGAAATCGGCTACATAATATAGTAGCTGTGTTTCATTCGCGAAAACAAATCGGATTTCAGGGGTTTTTTTTTTCGCGAAACCCTAATTCTTTATCTAAAATAAAAGTAGCCTAAGTTACTCCTCAGCATCACACATCAGCTATCTGCCCGTCAAAATTGGTCAGCCGTTTCGGAGGTTAGCCGGAACGAACAGACGACAGATTCTTTTTTTTACCGTATATACTTTCATACGTATTTTTAGAGGTATGAGGAACAGGGTGTAAAGTTCACTCATCCTCCATAGAAAAGGGAGGATCCTGACGGGTGTGGTGTCTGGCGGGCAATTGCCCAACGATTGATGTTGGGAAATTGTATCTATGCTAATTGCGCGTTAAACTCTGCTTGCGAGATGCAGGATTTGCGTGACGTCAGTATGACAATATTTAGTAATTAAAAGCTGTTATTGGACATAACAAACAGACACTTCAATTTTATTTATTTGTACAGAGTATTTATTGTTACAAGTACCGTATATACTTTCGTATGCATTTGTTAAAAGGCTGTTAATGTGACATTACAAAAAGACACTTCAATTTTATTTATATAAAATTATCTGGCGTTGGAAAAATCGCGCCAGATAATTTTATCCGACGAATAATTTTGAATTTTTGACAGTTCTTCCATACAAAATCTGTCAGACGTCAATTTTATTCCGCGAATAAAAGTGATCTGTCGATTGAGAAATCAGCACTTACTTGTAATAGATGTATCTGTGCCTCTAAAAAATAACAACTTAAGTATTAAAATGAGTTATAATAAAAGCAGGCCTATCCACCGCCGCCACGTCGCTGACCAGACGTAATTCCGCACCGCTATCCCATTAACGCAAGTGTTAATCGGTATAAAACATAAAGCCACAGATTAATTTACGCGATTAACATAAAACAGGGCGGGAAAAATCATTATGTTCGCAGCCGCGCGAAGCTGCGTGGCAGTAATGCGATGACGAGATTGCGAATAGTACGGCTCATTATAATAATAGGTAGATTCTTGTATGGTAATGTCGGTTCGGTGTTCAAGTGTTTAAAGAAAGAAGTTTTTGGTGCGGTCGAGCTTTTAAAATAAAATAGAGTATTGATATTGTCATTGGTTTAGTTGAAACCTAGTACAAATCCAACCCAACCTAATGTAGACTGCTCCGTTGGTCTCGTGGTTGCAAGCGCAACTGCTGAGCGTGGGTTCCTGGGTTCGATTCCCAGGTCGGACAGTGTTATTGCGTTTTGCATTAGGAATTTCTTAGTTTGAGTTCCAGAGTTTTGGTTCTCGGAAAGCACGTAAAGCCGTTGGTTCTACGCCTGATCTCACCGCGGTCGTGCCGGATTGTATACTGCTAAAAGTTCCTGTACGCAGAATTATCGTTCTTATGCAAATACATATTGCTAATCTTAAAATTTTGTCACACAGCACCACGGCAGTTACGAAGAGTTGCAGAAGGACATATTCTCCTTATCACAGATGGGTGGGGGCTCCTACCCCATGCCGCAGGGCTTCTCCATGGGACACGGCGCCAACATGAGCGCCGTCGGTATGAGGCAGGATACTATGGGTGAGTTAAAGACTATTTGAAGAGTTAGCAGATTGAGGTGGAGAGAAAAAAAGGTTTGATTTGAATCGACTGTTTGGTTGGTGAATGACACGTGAAAAAAAAGCACGTATTTTATGGTACATGATAGAACAATTTCTATATTACGTTCTGCATTTTTGGGTCATTTTTTTTAACAAACAAAAATATAAAAATCTATTCATATTGTTCTCACTTGATTTTGTATATCTTTTCAAATTGATTCTATATTTTATTCTACATTGCCAGTTATGAATTTATTATTTAACGCGAAAAAATAAATCGTTTTAGACAATGTTCTCACTTGTTTTTGTTTATCTTTGCAAATTGTTCGTCCATTTTGATTTGTGCCGATGACAAAAATGTCTAAATAAAAGCGTACGGAAACGACTAAAAATCAATTAAAACCACCAAAATGGCTAACAAAATAAGTTGCTAACTACCCTAAATTTTAAAATATTTTCATACAACAAATTATACTAAGAGCGATACCAACTAAAATGTAAGTTTGTAACGTAAAACAAAACGCGGTAGACGCCGGAGAGCGGCAGCTTTCATCAAGTTTCTATTAGAGCCGTCAAGGCAATTATAAAGTTGGCTGGAGCGAAGATGATGCCTCGTTTTTATACAAATATCCCTTGTAATAATGGGAAAACTTGGTCCTCGCCACACGGCCGCCAGTTCCGACAGATGATCGCGAAGAAAAAGAACTTGATTACAATTTATTAATATCACCCGTTCTGCTTTTATTACTCTTTGCTGAGCTTTCTGATTGTGGACTTACGACTTTAATCTTTTGTTAGAGATATTGGAAGATTTTAAGTGCAATGGTTAAATGTCTTTTTCTACTTACACGTGTTAATGTACCGATATGAGTTTAGTGTCACGACATTAATAGTCCGAGTTCACGACATCATTCGGTAGTACCACAGTAGGGTTAACGTAATCATAAATTTGAATAATCTGTGTTCCGCTTTTTCATGTACCCACGTTTTTAGAAAACACTTAGAATAAAACTCAAAAATTTTATGTTGTTGTCTAAAGAAGATAAATAACCAGGGTCGGCGGATATAGTTGAAGTTTAACCCTTAACGTTACAGAACGTTTAGTTTAACGTAGATCCACGCAAGACACAGTAGATTTTTAATTGTGTCTGTAATTACGGCATTCAACGGGTTAATAAGAAACAGATGAATGTTTTCGAATAAAATTAAATTAATAGAAAACAAACAATTCATTTATCAAATTAATTTTCATTCGATAACACCCATCGTTTTCTTATTAAACTTCAACTATATCCGACGACCCTGGTTACTTATCCTTTTCGTGGCTATCTACCCTGAAAAAGCAGCATCTCAAATAGGACAAAACTCATCATAGAATCTGTTTACCGATCTACATAATGACAGTTGGCATACGAAATTGTTGTTTCATCTAACACACAAATTCTAAAACAAAACCTACTTGAACTTGTCTTCATCTATTCCCGCGACCGTTGTCACTCGGCGTCCTACATATCGATTGCAATGTAATATAGGAACACAGTTATCTAATGATGTAGGCGTCCCACCCATGCGTTGTATAATTGATCGCGTCTTGAGCATGCGGCCGGAGATTAATCATTTGCCATACTCAAGTCAAGAGCTTATGTGTGACCTAATATCCTAATACGCGAAACTAATAACTGGACAAACTCGACCTTATCGATATAGGCAAAGAAAGTAATAGATGTTCCTATAAAATTTCAATTCTTGTGGTTCTCTAGTTCTACTCGTTTTGTCGATTAGACTCGTGAATTTCAATATGACATTCTTAATAGGTTTCCGTACCGAGAATCCATTTACTGCACTCTATTTCAAAAATAGAAACGAGAAAAAAGCTCGAAGCGATAAACCGTGAAATACGAAGCGGCCGCGGGCGCAAAGATTCCTGCGTAAGAAAAAACGAGCAAGTAATGGAGGCGAGGCATCGTAGCGTAGATATTCTAATAAGAAAATTTCCACTACATTTACTTTGGCGGGCGTCCTCGCGGCGTCTTGGCAAATATCTTATTTCCTGCGGCGAGATTGCATCTTGAGAAAACGCGAGGGTCGATTCGGTACCTCACTATTCGCTTCCCTGCCCTCCTCTGCGTACATCGAATATATAGCTACATAGCGGGACTCGGTGCTACGAGCTACGGGACGAACGTGCTACGAACTTGCTACGAACTCTCGTAGACTGCTAATATGTTCTTCGTACTAACAATGTCTAATGTCTTATTGAACGAAGTTAAATATTACTTGAGCTAGTGTTCTAACCTAGTGTTTTGTCTTGTATTATTGGAGCGGTTTTCATTTGGCGTTTACTTTTAAATACAATGAATGATTTAGTAAAAAGTGCCTTAGAAATTTTAGTGAAAATAAACATATTTTCTAATACTACCAGTAAATCATTTTACACTTTCATTAAGTCACTTCTATTCATTATTATTTATTATAATAATGATTATACTATCTATTATTTTAGTTTTTTTTTTTGTAGTTTTAGTTAGTATAGGATATTAATTTTTATTTCAATAATTTGTAGTTTATTTAGTATTAGAAGTTTGTAAATATTATGTTAAAGTTAATAAATTCCCTTCTATTCAGGAAAAAACTTACAACTGAATCTCAAGTCAGTTGATAGGATTGGTAACCCAATGATTATACATACCTATTGGCAAAGAAGTCGGTTATACCTAAGCTAGATTTTATAGCAGATAGGCATTGAGTACCGGAATGGCCAATTTTGTTATTATCAATACATACGATAAAGTATAAAAGTCGTTTTTCATGTGTTTGCGTGACCGCGTAGTTTTTTCTAAACTACGCAAGGGGTTATGGTGCGCGTTTCACCATCATTTAGAGAATAAAATGTGTATAATACGATATGAAACTTACTCATAATAAAAAAATCTGTTATTTTTTCAAGTCGTAAAAACTGTGCTTTGAAGGGGCGAGTCGCTCGTTTAAAAATAAATTGTTTTAGGAGTGTATTTAATTTGTATTTTTATAACTTCTAATGATATTTCATCAACAGGCATGAGCGCAGAGGACGAATGGTACAACAAGTCGCTATCCGCACTCCGGATGAACAGCGGCCATCACGCAAACCTCGCGGCTGCGCCGATGCTGCAATACCAAACCTAATCGCTGCTGCACGGCGCCGATTACTCGCCGGCGCCGGCGCATGACTACGCACCCCCGTAGTCAGCGCGCAATGGATTGCGAAACACTGTGACATGTGGAAACGTCGCATAACTTTTCGTGGTTACAATTTTTCAAGTGTACATTTACTTACCGTTTGTGTAATATTTTCAGGGGACGTATCATAGTGTGAGGGAGATGGCGTTATATGTCCTGTATATATCCATCTCTTTTATACGGCCCTTGTTCTCTTTTCAGGATCGGAAATCTATGTTTTTGTTTGGAATGGTGGCGGTCATTTGTACTAGCGAGTATGTGCGAATTGATGAATTTTCACATTTGGTTACACGCCAAATGTCGACAATTCACGTCATCTGTTATATAAATGTATTGAGGAGAAGCGATCCTGAAAAAGTATTGCAAACGTATTTTTAAACTAATTCATGAACCCATTTTTAATTAATATAATATTTGTAATAGTTCGACGGTTTTATATTTTACGATGATTCATCCTCGAATAATATTAATCAAATTGAGCTGCTTTCGGGAAAGCCCGAAACATTAATCATTTATACTTGTTGTGAAATTTTAAACATATTCAAAGATTTTACTATAAAAACTTACAATGTCTGATAAAGGACTATCCACATAAATTCCCATTAAAATCCTGTCAAGGCTGCGTCGGGACGGAGAAAAGATTGCGTACATTTTCACATAACATCACACCTGTGATCCCCAAATGGTTAGGCAGAGATGTACCTAGGTAGAGGTACCACATTCCGCCAGTTATGTTAAAGTGTCCATGTAACAGGGGGTAATATTTTGACACCAACCGGGCAAGAATCCAGACTCCGGGGCCGCTACTGAGAAATTCCTGATACAAAAGACCAATAACACATTGCCCGACCTGGGAATCGAATACATTTTCATCCTCTAGTAGGTAGGACGCTGAGCGCAGATGGCGAAGTCCGAAAAGCCCTGACCGGAACCTATATAAATAAGCTTTTATAACTTACAAAACTTTCCAAAATGTGCTCTAAAATCAGTGTGATGCGTCTGTTTCCACGAAGAAAAAAAAACATCATTTCTAATATGATTTGAAAAATGTCACAAGTTGGTGCGCAAACTAAATGTTCTATCGAATTACTTTCACGCGTGAATACGTGTTTAGTCTATACATAGGTACAAATAGTGTTTTAATTTATTGAGGCCGGTATTAGTAAACCACTTATATATCAACGTTTAAGGTGTGGACTACTAAATAACTTAAACAAGAATTGCTATGTCGGTGAAAACTGTTCGATTCGAAAGAAAATGCCACTCAATCCTCGATGCGTTTACTTTTGAATTGTAAATCGGAACAATCTCCTAAAACTCATGTTTTTATGTCCTTGTAGACTTGCTCTAAACTTTCCTTGTAGCCTTGCAATTCGGTATTAGAGAATCAAGTCGCCATTAGGTAGGTAAGTCCCATGTTGTCTTCTCTACTACGAGTTATATTTTAACCATGGAAAGACTTATAAGAACGTATAACTGTGGTGTTTGATTTTCGTGGGTGTCTCTTAGTGAATATCACAGTACGTTTGAAATGTCGCATGCATTGTCTACGAACAAATTAATTGCGACTTTATCAAGAAACTTTAGTCGTCAATAACTTTGAAGGCAATATGGCGATTCTATTAGTGATTTATTAATACGGGCCTAGAGACGTTTGTTTCACGATATACGTAAATTGTGTATGCTAGTCATTATTGTACAGACATTTTAAATCGAATAAGATAAGTAATGTATTTTCTTGATTGTTGTATTAATTGAGATAAATACACGACCTTTATATCTTTGATGGCTCTATTTTTAACTGGCAAATAGATTTTTAGATTTAAAATTAAATGAGATTTTCAGGAATACTTGATGTTTTTAAATAAAATATAATAAATCAAATGTGCACAAATTGATAGGTGTGACAAAGCCTGCTTTATAAAAAAAAATCTAAAACTTTTCTGTAACACGTGCTTTATATTTTACTTTTTCCTTTTCGAGTGTTTTTTATGAAAGTTTTTTAACATAAAATCCTATCTATCTGTTCAGTTCATCATTCAGTTTAGCCTTAGCTATCCATTCGTTTTCTTACATGAATGACACTTCACCAGCATATTTTTGTTCACGTTTATCTAGAATCTTTCTAATTTCCTATTTTTCTCGTGAAAAGTGAGTGTCCGCCCATAGCCAGCGTCATGTGGGTATCTTCAAAACCATGAGAAAACTGTAGTTACGTTATAACTATCTAGCATAGAGCTGTCATAGAATAAAGTGTGAATTAACACTGCAATACAGCCTGTGTAAATATAAATCGGTTTGCATGATCATTTCTAAGGTGTTAACAGCTCAACGATATTGTAATGTTAACTAGATATTGTTTAGTCAAATTTATGATAAGAGGCCATTTTCATTACATTTTTAACAGAGTATAAGAGCCTTTCATACGATCACGATGTCGCGGCGACACGCGCGGTATCTACTCATTAATCGTGCTCTCTATCCCAGCCGCGGTTCTGATTCGCCGTCGCATCGCAATTATATCGCTAGTGTGAAAAGGCTCTAAACCCAAAGATTGCTAGTCAAACTTATACACATTTATCAACACCCTTTGATCTCATAGTGAAGTAATTTTAGTAATAAAATAAAATGAAAGTAATTATAATTGTTTCGGCTTTTGTACAAAAACAAAATCATATCAATTAAGACTGTTTCGGCGATTTCCATTCACAGTCAGTGGCCATACTGTGCATTTTAATGTAAATATAATATGTAAGAAAACTTGTCTAATAATGAACATGTGTAAAATGAAATAAATTGTCTAAAATGTAATTGACTGGTTTAATTTAATACAATAAACACACACACACACATAAGACTCTAAGAATATAAAATTATTTTTTTTAAAACACAAAGAACACTTCAAAAGACTATCAAAGCTATACTGTATATTATGTGATTAGATATATGTGTCGACAAAAAAATATATAATAACGTTTGAATTACCTTTGCATCCTTTCGCCATTCCAACTTTATTTGCGTAAAAACGAAATAGTTATCACATTGCTACATTTTTTCGTATTACAATTACCCTTTTTCCCATATTAAAATGATCTTAGTTATAACTTCCTTCCATATTAAGTTGATCATTTTAAATTACTTTCCTTCTTTCCATTATTAAAATAAAATGGTCATATTCGCATCTTCTGTCTACATTAAATGTATGATCATACATGTAGGTACCTTTTTTGGACATTTTACGCCGATCCCAAATATATAGGATAAGGGATAAAGATAAGGGCAAAAGAGTGACGACGTTGACGATGACTTGTACAGTGGAGCGTCGATTATCCGAAGACCGCTTATCCGAACTACTACGCCCGCTCGACCCGCGCGTGTCTCTCCTGCCTTCCGCGCTACAGTGCTCCCGCACTTGTTAATTGTACTCGTATGTCACTTCCAAGTAACCGCTAGTCGATAAACTAAATTTTGCCGCGTGAAAGTAAACTCTCGATTTAAAATGCCTAAACGTAAACGTGTTGTTCTTTCTATGAAAGATAAATACGAGATTAATAAACGGTTAGAGGAAGGCGAATCTGCAACCAAGTTATCCAATGAATACCAAGTTGGTAAGTCTACCATTACGGATATAAAAAAACAAAAGACGAGCATAAGTAACTTTATATCCCAGCTTGGTTCTTCTGACGGATCCACGAGTCGTAAAACGATGAAACTTGCCTCAAACACGAATTTAGATATATTTTTTTACTCAAAAAAGATCCCAGGGAGAACCTTTTGGGCAATTCTGTGTGAAAAAGCAATTCAATTTAACGAAAAACTTGGAGGACCGTCAAATTTTCAAGCAAGCACAGGCTGTTTAAAACGATTTAAGTCAAGACATGGCATTCGTGAGCTTCAAATACAAGGAGAAAAACTATCTGCGGATTTATCAACAGCTGATTCATTCAAAATCAAACTAAGGGATATACTGAAGGAAGAAAATTACGCTCTCGAAAACGTTTACAATGCAGACGAAACTGGACTCAATTGGAATGCTTTGCCACGAAAAGCTCTTGCTTCACGTCGTGAATTAGCAGCACCTGGTCCTAAAATAAGTAAGGATCGTATCACTGCCTTAGCCTGTGCTAATGCTACTGGCACCCACCGATTGCCTGCACTTTTTTTTTGTTTAATTCCTCTTTGTCATTAAAGATATAAATGTAAATATGGTTTTCATTTACCTGTATGTAAATATGGATGGCTAAATAAAATACACAATATACATATAGGTAGTTCGATTATCCGAAAATACCGGTTTTCCGAACACCCACGTCCCCCAAATAGTTCGGATAATCGACGCTCTACTGTACCTTCTTTCCATATAGAACACTTTCCCCAAATCTCTAATTATCAGGTTTCGGCGTGGCGAAGTGCGGGTTAATAACAGAGTTCTTTTCAATATATCGAGACACATGCGCCATCACTATGCGCTCTCCGCCAGCTTTGTTCCAGAAGCTAGCCGCCTGAGTGCGTACTTGCTTGCTTTGACCACAATCCTGTAGAAAACATAAACGAATCGAATTTATTGGTTCTTCATAACAAAAAAATAAGATTATATACCTACACAAGAAACGGTTGAAATAATGGTCGATGCTTAACCAGTTATGGCAACAATTCCTATAACATTGAAACTACAATAAAGTTGAAATTATCTAAGTGGCACATAGCCAAATAGACCTTGTCGTTTTATGACCAGCAAGTGACATTCAACCTTCATGAAATTATTATATCGACTATATCTACGTGGGGTTTACACTAATCTAAATACATACATACATGCACACATCAACAAAATCTATGGATATTTTATATTTCATCAAATATCTAAAAATCTATGAAGAGTTTTCTGATATAGTAAATGGAAGAATAAGAATAAGGTTATTTTAAGGTCTATAATGAAAAACAAAAACATTTCGTATTTTTTTTGTTTTAAATATAAATGTTAGTTTTTTTTTATCGACGTAGAAAATTTTTATGATAAAAAAACTTCATTTCTTCGTATAAAACTATTAATTTTAATTAAAATTTACAAAATATTATAAAATCTAATTGTTAATAATCAGTGTTGCCACCTTTTACATTAATTACACGTCGACATCGATTGTTCATACTTAAAATTAAATTGTCTATGTCTTGCTGCGGTATGACTGGTATGAGGTCCCATGTTCTTTGCAAGTGTTCGTAAAGTTATTGTTCTGTCATCAAATTTGGCGGGAAATCTCTCAAAGCTTTTCGTTGTAACATGTCCCAGGCATGCTCGATAGGATTTAAACCGGGCGACTGTACAGGCCAATCCAAAACTTAAATATCGTGGTCTCGGAGAGCGGCCGACACCAGCCGCGCCGTATGGAAAGGAGCATTATCGTGCATGAGTAGAAATCCTTGGCCCATTTGGATTCTGTGTGGGACAATAGCATGCTGTACTACCTCTTCGTGGTATTTTTGTGCAGTCATGCAGCATTGGATCCAAACGAGCTGGGTTCGTCCGCCAAGACGAATTCCTGCCCACACCATGATTGTCCCGCCTTGGTATGAGTGGACCTCCTTATGGTGCCGTAGACGGCTAACTCAACCTGGATTTGTCCAAACGCGTGTTCTTCGTGAATCCGGATGAAACCCAAACCGGGACTCATCGGTGAACAGCACCAAAGACCATTGTTCGTCACTCCATGGTAAATGCTCCCGAGTCCACGAAAGCCGCCGACCGCGATTGCCACGTCGCAATGCTGGAACACGTTCCTAGTGGTCTTCGAGCATGAAGACGAACTTCATGCAACCTCTTTCGCGTGGTTTTGGTCGCTTACCAGCAGCTGGTGGTCCTCCTGGAGCCTTTGTACTAGTTGCATCGCTGTAATATTGGGTTGTCTTCTGGCGGTCATTTGAAGAAATCGATCCTGTCTCCGCGTAGTAACACGATATCTACCTGTGTGCCGTTCAGCCACATCCCTAGTACTGCGATAACGTGACCACAACCTTGATATCACTCCGGGGCTACCGCACGATCTCGGGCGAGGCGAAAAGCCTCCTTGCCGGACTGCCGCCATGGGATCTGGAGGCGATAGTCCTCGCGCGCCTGTATGAGTGGCGCGCGGAGGCACTACGCCGGGGGGAAAGTCCGCTCCCGCGGCAAATTGCGGCGGAGCGGACAGATCTCCGGCTCGATCTCATGGCGACATGGAAAGAGCGACTGTCGCAACCCAGCGCAGTTCACGCCGCGATAGTGGCGATAAGACCCCTCTTTGAGGAGTGGCTAGAGAGGCGCCACGGCGCCCTCACCTACCGCCTGACGCAGGTCCTCACCGGACACGGAAGTTTCGGGAGGTTCCTGCACATCATTAGGCGGGAGGAAACGCCTGGGTGTCACCATTGCCAGGATCGCCCAGAGGACACGGTGGAGCACACGGAGGTCTGCCCCGCTTGGGTGGAGGTCTGCTCCGCTTGGGCGGAGCACCGCCGTGTCCTCGTAGAGGCGATCGGCAGCGGCGGCGGCCTCTCGCGCCCGGCCCTGGTGCAAGCCATGGTCCGGGGCGAGAGGGAGTGGGAGGCAGTCGCCTCCTTCTGCGAAGCAGTCATGCTAGCGAAGGAGGTGGCGGGACGGATGAGGGAGAGAGCCTCCCGTCCCAGCCGCCGCGGGGGACGCTCCGGGCGTCGGGAGCCGCGTGACGACTCCCGGCCACCGTAGGCGCGGGCCTGCGGGCGGAGAGCAATGGGTAGCTCACCGTCCGATCAGGACCAGGCCCGTGCCGGACGGCGCGTAAGTGTTCCACGCGCGCCTCAAAGAGTTGTCAGCATAATCTGAGGGGCTCCTTAGGGCCGAAGCCTGCCGGGTCAGCGGGATTGTCCGAAAGGGTTACCGCTACCCCGGAACACAAAGGGCAAAGGAAGGAACATGGGTGGGTTTTAGTCAGTAAGAGTGACACTCCATTCCGCTCCACCCAGAGCGGGAGGGGTCATTTGATTTCCCATCAGGAAAAAAAAAAAAACGAAATCACGTTTTGGCTGGTGTGTAGGGCCTCAGCAAGGACGCGTTGAATAGCACCATTTTCTAACATGCCCACGGCTCGTAACATTTCATCTCGACTCAAACTATACTGTGTGTATATCGTAAACTCGATATAGTGATATTTGTAAACAGTCATAGGGGCTCGTGGCTAAATGACAACAGCTGCACGGGCCTATTGAAGGTTAAGAATAGAATAGAATGCTCTTTATTATTTACACCACATACATTACAGACATAAATAATAAATAAAGCTACGCTTCCTCCGTGCTTCGGAAAGCACGTTAAGCCGTTTGGTCCGGCTGTCATTCGTAGATCTTTGACCGTCGTAACGGTTAGTTAGCCCAAAAGTCTGCCAACCAGACTTGCCAAGCGGTATCGTATTACCCAGTAACTGGGTTGTAGAGGTCACATAGGCAGTCGCACCATGTTAAATGCTAGTATTCAGCTGCATCCGGTTAGACTGGAAGCTGACCCCAACATAGTAGGAAAAAGGCTATGCAGGCTTACCGATGGACCTCTTTGTCAGTACAAAAAGAGGTGTTCAATCATGCTGTGTATGATTACTATGATTCTACCTAATTATGACTGTTTACAAGCACAAGTAAATAAGCAACGAGCTATTTCTACACTACTGTGCCAGTCCCGTCCAAGTGTGACCACGGATAAGTTAAATGTAACTGGCATAATAGAGGGGCATTTCATGTAGGTACGTAAAAGAAATCTAAATGTTTCTATATGTAAACATTTCTTACCGATGGTATATTAGTGCGCGCAAGAAGGGCCTTAGTCTGCAAATAAAAAGTTATCATTATCAAAATCCAGTCATAAATATTCACTATCTTATTATTTGAGTCTTACTAGACAGTAGCAGTTACTTTTATAAGATTAGTATACAACATATCAACACGCCTGTATTCATCGATATTACACCCATATTTCGCAAGTTTAAGTCCCATGGGCTCAAGACAGAGCACCGGCAAGATCATCAGACGCGATCAAGAAGACTGTTGGAGGCAGCATCTACCGAGCTATCTACACTGCAGAAGACCGTATAACTTGGAGAAGCGTCGTATGTGGTCCTAATCCTCAGCTTTGGGGGATTGACGAAGAAAAATAGGGGGCGAGCCATCAACCGGGCATAAATGCAGACTTCAGGCTGTTACGTAGACGGTTATGAGAATACTGTTGCCAAACTGGGCACAACAAAATAAAACCCAACCTCCCACTTATTTAGTTGTCTTCTTCTTTCGTATAATCTATGCGAGAACAGCTGAAGTCGTGCTGTCAAAATAAACCAGCAAGGAAGTTTCGTAGCGACACTGACTGCACAGGTTTACTGGCCGTACTTAGGTATTGTTCAACTCCCTGAGCCATGAACAGGTATCGTTCCTTGTGTTAAGGAGCTCCACACGGTACTTGCCCGTGGTCCCCTAGTCTAGTTCCCCTTGGGGTACCACGAGCAAGTATTTTTTCCCACGGGCAAGTACCGCTCCACAGCGGCCCATAGCTAAGCTCTGTGCGGTAGTGGGACATCAACCACCACGCAGGCGAATGTCTTCGAATTTTTTGTTCTATGACACGAAACCAATGCTGGCAAACAAATGAACTGTGGCAAAACTCTCCGTTCACATCCTACGTAACAAGCAGTCACAGCAGAAAGTAGACTGCCCCGTTGCTCTTGTGGTCACAAGCATGACTGCCGAGTGTGAGATCCTGGGTTCGATTCCTAAGTAAAAAAAAGTGTTTTCTGGGTTTTTCCATTAGCAATTTCTTAGTTAAGAGCCCGAAGTTTGAAAGTTGGCGGTGTGCTTCCCCATGCCTCAGAAAGCACATTAAGCCGTTGGTCCTGCGTCTCTTTCCGTTCGAGTCGGGTTGTGGTTCTATCGGACTATGAGGGTAAGGGAAAAGAGAGTGCACCTGTGTCTGCGCACACACTAGTACTCTATAATGTCTCCCACGTCGATGGCTGGTCTCCGTAGAGATTAGTCGCCATAGCCGAAATTCGGAGAACCTAATAGTTCTCCAGACAAAAATTCTACCGTGAAATGTAAAGTCGACCGTCCACCGCTTGTTAATGCAAACAGTGGACGGTCGACTTTACAGTCTACAACATTGTCGTATTCAGTAGATTAAGAGCAAAAACATATGATATTACTTACAAAGGCTGTCTTCGCGACGAATTTATCAATCACAGAACGGAATGTGCCCTGCCGACGAGGATCCTATAACAGTGAAATACAGAAAAATGAAAATTTGGAACTCCGAGGTGGTTCATGTTATGATACAGTAGTGTTAAATGACCCATTAGTTTTTAACTTTGTGGGCCTCTGAGACCGCTAGGATGGATGATCATTCCCATTACAAGGTTTTAGTATTAGACATACCTAATAGGTAATATGTATTACGGGCTGGTGTCCGCAACTCCACGTCATTGCGCGTATTTTGCGTATGGACATAGGTGCCTATCGATACTGAAGACTGATTAACACGGAGCAATTTAATTGCCTGTTTAATAAAATGCAGCTCAGGCAGCAATAAAAGTTGCACTGTCCAAATAGTGTTTGAATCTTTGAATGATATAAGATTCATTGTTTCAATTGTATTGTATGCATTGTGATTTCCACAATACAAGGGCTTGTAGTAGGGTGTTTTCAGCAGTAAGAAGCAGGCTATCGGTCATCAACCAGCGTTGAGTCTCTGTCTCCGATAGGGTCATACGTAGCATTATGCTGAGCGATGACGGTTTTGCGTAGATGTGACACATATTTTCCGCCAACTTGTTATTTTTTGTGTTATTTCTCTGCGTCATGTTTGCCGCAAATAAACGTATTTTATTTATTTTCATCCAACAAGTTCTCAATCCACATCCAAGTGGAAAAATAGCCTGCTATTTGGTTAAAAAGTGAGAAGAAACGAGTAACACAAACGTGAAGGTAGCTGCTAATAGATGAAATGGATCCATAGGAGCGCTCCGCATCCATCAATGTTGATTTCATCTCAGACAGATCGGTGTCAAACAAAGCGAACTTTGATTTCACTAAATCTTTTATCTGAAATTTAATAAAATGATAAGTAGCTTGTCGAAAAAAACATTAAAGGATTGGTAGGATCACCTCGCTTGGCAAAAGAGAAATGTTGAGCACAACGTTTACTAGTTTAAGCCACAAGAAAATGGTGCTGCCCTGTCTGATCCTGCCCATAATTTTACCTAACATGTAAAAATTAAACTACCTACATCATCATCATCAAAATTATCAGCCTACAGCAGTCTACTGCTGGACATAGGCCTCTCTTATTGCATGCCATTTAATTCAATTCTCCACAACTATCATCTAGCTGCTAACAGCCACGATTCGCCGTCTCCACAAACTACCTACATATATTTACATAATAAAAGAGATATGCACGATCATTAAGAATATATTTCTACATACGGGATACAAGAAAATAATAGGAAATAATGAGCACAAACACACATACTATTTGATGCACTCATAAAGAACACCAATATTTATGCGCAACTAACGCCATCTATTAGACACACTAACAAATCTTTTACACAACTCTCCCAGTTTCCAAGCTCACCCTGCTTGCAAATAGTTCAGTGGTGATGGTTTACATACATAAAGGTAGGGGGAAGTTTAGTACACAGTTGATGACAAAAGATGGCGTTGATGGTTGAAATACTACAACCCTTGAGGTCAGTGATGATATAGGAGGACCAAACTCGGTACAGGTATGCGATAATGCGAACTATGTATCCAGGGGTCCTATTTTCAAGTTTTCGAGCCAACATATTATTCTAGTGCTAGAGAGACGGCTACAGACAACCGAAAGCACCATCCTGTTTTCGCAACGGGACAAAATGGTAGCATTAACACCAATTCAAAGTACGGCCAACGTTCATAAAAAATAGTGTAGTCCGTCTAGCCACTGGTATCTTATTGTTCTACATACTTCGATTATTATGGAAACAGACAAAAGAGAGGAGAACTATCGAGAATTGCATGAAGTATTAATAAGACTTACCGTGCCAATGTCTTGATCGTTAATGTCACTTACGAGATCTCTAAACGTCTCCTGGTACAGTGCCGACATCCAAGGTTGCGTGAAGAACTCGTAGAAATCTTCTATTTGATTCTTCTGCAAATACAGTAGTCAGTTCATCTTGGTAATACAGTATCAAGGCGTTAATGTAACACAACAGGCTTTATTAAGAGACAGACAGGTATGATTGACAAAGACAGCGCTCTACAAACAACACTGAATTTTTTATAAAACTCAGTGTGCTATTTTTAAGGCTGGGTACTGTACCAATCCCAGTGGGGTAATTGCTTAACACACTGACAGTAGCAACGGCTTTCATTTTGACAGTTCAACAACATTCATTGCGTTTTTTACGTTGTTGAGCAAATTTTTCTAACATATGAAGCAATGGATTAGCAATATCCAAAATGGTTCAAATCGTGGTTGTGAAAATGTTTTACGCAATTAGGGTGCCACGCACCAAAAGACCCTTGTAGCACTATACTGTATACTTCACCATAAATAGTCATGAAAGGTGTACGGATACGCCTCGTGGCTCTTACCTGATATCTAGTAAACAGTTTATTGAAGAAGGCCTCATGTTTGCCATACAGCTGCTGATATACATCTGGAGCGAAACGCTTGTGAGAGAGGCACGTGACCCCATCGACCACGTGGAGTACGTTCAGATGGACACAGAAGTAGTTGTCCTTCATGTTCGTTACCAAATTATGGCCCTGAACGTGTATGAAGTGGTTAAAGGATACATTAGTCATAGATCCTAACGTCTATTAGGTTAATTCATAAATCGCCTTACATCTACGTCAATTTGCCGTGTTATATCAGTTTCACACCACTGTCAAAGAATGACATTTCCATCAACTCAGTCTATCGCAGTCCCCTGCTGGACATAGGCCTCTCTCATGCTGCGCCACAACACACTGGGCACCGCCTTCCGCGTACAGTCTAAAAAAGTTTTTGGAGTCGTCTGGCCATCTAGCTGGGGGGCGTCCCACACTACGCTTGCCGATACGCAAGAGAAATGAGGCTGCACTTTAAGAAGAGCACCTAGGAATAATATACATACACTCTTATAGCAGATCAATGTTAGACGAGGAATAAAGTGTGCGGGTTAAAACCCATCACATTGAGGTCAATGTAATGGGTTTCAACCCGCACACTTTACGGGCACTTGCCAGTATACACAGCAAATGCCCGGCAAATGATTATGGTAGGAGCTATCTTTTTGTTTAACATTGTAGATGTTAAAGATTAAAAATTCAAAATGTCCAGTTAATCGATCACTATCTCACGTAGAACATAATAAACAAATAATGTTGGTATACCTGTCGCGGCAAGGTCTGTTGTATAGCCATAGGGATCTCTTTGCCAGGCTTCCTTAGCTTCAAGTAGTACAAGGGTCCCGGTAATATCGCAAATTTGGCCAACGGCGACTCAAACTTTATCACAGGTTGCCATCTATCAACCAATAACTACATTGTTTATGTATCAAATACAAATATTTACCTATGCTACCTACTAGTATTTTTGTGTTCGGGGATAGCCCCGACCAAAACGCCACCCAAGCCGTTTTTGTGCAAAGTTTTGGAACTATCTACTTGTTATTTAAAAGAAATATCAACTAATAAAAAATACATTAAATTTCTACATAATCTTGATTCCATAATTGCAATTTTATTTTTATTGAGTATAATCTATACTTATAATAAATCTGTAGAAGTGAAAATTCTGTACATTGAAAATATCAAAAAAATAAATGGCAGGGGGTGTTACTAGACCGACACCGAACCCAAAAATGTGATTAAAAATTTTTTTGTCTGTCTGTCTGTCTGTCTGTTTGTTCAGGCATCACGCAAAAACTACCGGTTCGATTACGATGAAACTTGGTATAATTATTCTTTAATATCCTGGGCACCACACTGGGTACTTTTTATTCCGGAAAAGTATATACAATAAAAAAACAAACTTAATTTTGCGGTTCGATCCCTAGACCCGATTACTGTACCAACCGCAAATAATAAGTTTGTCGTAGGTTACGTCACCCGCAGTGGAGTTCACTAAGGGGCGCTGCACACGGCTAAGATACTATAATATTTTACCTTAAGATACAATATCGCTCGCCATACAATTCAACGGACTATCACACACGACGAAGATAATAATAATATTTAATATTTTCGTATCTTAAGATGAATTTGTATGGCGAGCGATATTGTATCAGTGTAGCTAGTTTTGTATAAAAAAATATTCCACACAGTTAGCTTTGTACAGACGCCAGCAGCAGGCAGCACATCAAGCTACCCGAAACTGTAAAATTTCCCAATCAAGTTAACCTAAGCTGCTGTAGCGATAAAGTTGAAAATCTATTAAAGAGATTTTACAGATTGTAGTAGCTGGATGTGCTGGCGTCTGTACAAGTACTGAATTTAAAAATCACTTTTGTTCACATCGTACAGTGGTAAGTATATCGATGTCGATCGACCCTTAGATGTATCTTTACATTCGAAAAAGAACTTGCTTTTGCTACAATAACGTAAACACTAACCGTCTCTGTTGCATAGCGGTTCCTGCAAGTCGAGAAAAACTACTCGCGCTGGCGTTCCGACCGAACCTGAAAAATCCCAAATTAGCTCCATTCAAAAACATTATCTTTTAGGCAAAGGAAACCTACGTCGTTGGTTTAGTGGTCGCAAACGCCTGAGTTCGATTCCCGGCTTGGGCAACGTGTTATTGGGTTGTACCATCTGGAATGTCTCGGTAGCATCCCGGAGTCTGGATATATTTGCCCGGTTTATGGCAATAAGTTCGCCCCCTGTTACATGGGATTTACATATTTATGCTTTTTGTGTCTCAAAATAGAACTTCTGGTTTGCGAGGGCATGAGCGTGAATTGTGATTACCGTAAACATTGCAGCTTTGGGTCTGGTATCGCAATCGCAACGTATTCGAATATTCCTGCACGATACTACGATTGCAACAGTCTCTAGTACCTACTACAAAAATGTCCATAACATAGGTGGCCGTGACCATTTACCATCAGAAGGTCTACCACGAACAATACTACGATTGCAACAGTCTCTAGTACCTACTACAATTGTCCATAACATAGGTGGCCGTGACCATTTACCATCAGAAGGTCTACCACGAACAATACTACGATTGCAACAGTCTCTAGTACCTACTACAATTGTCCATAACATAGGTGGCCGTGACCATTTACCATCAGAAGGTCTACCACGAACACGCAAAGTAAATTCAAACGATTATTGTATTGGAAATATTCGTTTTGCACAGTACATAAGACTTAATTTTAACGCTTTAATTCCATTGTAGGTGCTAATTGCGAATGACACGTAAATTTACATAAAAATGCTATATAATAGTTTTTTCAATTTTTAAATCGTTCAAATTAGGCCGAGAGCTGGTTATACAATAACATTTAAAAAAAAAGCAATTTAAATTACCCCAAAGTCGTGGAACTGTATCTGGGCAAGAGATCGTCCGGCGCGCTACACAAATCTGGGTCACCCATCATGAATGGATCCAACTTGTGCAAGAATAGTCTTCCCAGCTAAATATATACAGAAAAAATTATAACATCCACAGATATTGTGGATGTTATAATACCAGGAACCGCTGCGGTTACTACAATAGCAATAGCATCGTGTGGTGGTGAGGTCCTAGGATCTAGACTGTCGGAAAAATTCAAAATTATATTGGCTTTATCGACAAGAATATTCGCAGTTGTATCCCGATATCTGGTTTGCTTAATCGTAATTGGCTCGTCCCCTACTATATTAGATTCCAACTGTCCACCCTTTAGTGACACTCTTACAAAGGTGAAGGAAAAACTACGAAAGAAAGAAAACCATCTTGTCCTAAAACCAACCATTGAAATTGGAGGTGCGGATGAATTACGGTCCACTCTCTCTCTCTCACAAGGAAGAAGCCCGAGTCCCAGCAGTGAAAACATTAGCACAGCTATTTTATAAACCTGCCTATGCACATGTGCGTAATTATGGGAACATGCCGACGTCCTGTTATGTTGATACTAGTGACCCAGCTTCACTTTTATTATACGAGTTAACGATTACATACATTAGGAAACTTGGACTTATAGTAAATATAAGTCTGAAATCGCCGACCCGTCGCGTCGGTATGCTTGATCAAAAACGTGGCTCGTGCCTCCCTGTAGGAGAAAGAGGCCTTTGCCCTACAGTAGGACAATAATGGGCTGGTATTATTGTAGATATTAAGTGGTGTAAGAACATTACCGCTTCTCCAATGTCTTCCGAACAATGGTACCGATGCATGCTACGGCTGGCGTACAAGCGACGTGAGTACCGCACGCAGGTTCCCGCTCCAGATATACACGGGTCGTTAGTCTCGAATGTAGGACCTACCACCAGCCCGCCGTCGTAAACTAAACCACTATCGTTTATAGCTGTTCAGGGTAAAACAAACTTATTTATTAGTAGTGGTTAAGGCTTTGCCAGTCATGTACGATTTGCTGTTTCTGACGTTTCAAATCCACTCCACCAACGAACTGCATATAAATGGAAAAAGTCACATCTTTTTCCATTTATATGCAGTTCGGAAAGCACGTTAAGCCGTTGGTTCCGGCTGTCATTCGTGGATCTTTGACAGTTGCTACGGGTCGTCAGAAGCCCGAAACTCTGACAAGCAGTTCTACCAAAGGGTGTCGTATTACCCAGTAACTGGGTTGTCGAGGTCAGACATGAGATAGGCTATGCTAGACGTGACCAAGGATCTCTACTTTGGTAAAGCGATGCTAAGCGGTGCGTTTAAATCGAGTTGATGGTGTGCTATATAGAGCAAGAGCCCACGACGGCCAGACCTTCGTTATTTTATAAAAGCTGAAAGTTCTTCTGTGCATGTGCCCTATATAGGTAAGAACGACCAGCGATTATAGCGTTTGGGTTGTGGTTACTTGGGCAGGTAACAGGTAGTAAAGGTGTACAAAATAGTACCTTAAATTCGTTAAAGTATAAAGCTCAATTTTTTTATATTTTCTTCGGGGTAACTTTAGAAATCTCGTCATCCATTGCCGGACACTTATGACAGTTGCTACCCCCTGCCAGACACCCCTAAACTTTAATAAATTATAATTATACTTTCGTTATAGTATAAAACCTAAATTTTATATATGTTACTTGGGGACCTATAAAAAAACGTTACCTCAATAGCCGGACAGTTTTAATGGTTTTTACATCTTGCCAGACACATTGAAAGTCCGCTGTAGGTGCGAACGCGAGGTAACAACTGTCCAACCGGGTGCGAGTCAGATAGGGCGCTTAGTCGACTGCGATCTTTTACTGTGCATCATCTGTCATTTAGTGATGTAATAAACAAATTATTGAAAAAAAAAAAAAAATATGCGTAGGTACAACGTACAACCAACGTTTTATAATTGATATTTGTGCAGTTTTTTTTTTGTGAAATATGCAGATGCTTACGGGTACTGGCAATAATTTAAAATATTTGGACCTAACCAAAATACATGCAGAGTTGGGACAGTTAATTTGTCAGAGCTTACCTGGATTTCATGCCATCACAGGTTGTGATTTTAATCCTGCGTTCTTCAGAAAAGGAAAATTAAAACCATACAAGACATTAAACCAATATCCAGTGTACCAGGAAGCTTTCAAGAACTTCGGCAACAGCGAATGAATTGAAAATTTAGATTATCAACAAAACATCTTTAATATTATTCAGAGATTTATATGCAATGTTTACAGTGTCCCTAATGTAATTGATGTTGATGCCGCTAGACTTCAAATATTCATCGACTCGTATACAGTCTCTGATGTAAACGAAGCTTTTGACCGAAAGAAGTTGCGAAATTTTGACGCTAGCAATCTACCACCTTGCAAAAGCGAGCTATTGCAGTAATTTCTGCGAGCAAATTATGTATGTACGGACGCCAGCACATCAAGTTACTATAATCTGTCAAATTTCTCTAATAGATTTTCAACTTTATCGCTGAAGCATTAAGGTGCAAGGTTGATTGGGAAAATTTGACAGTTTCGGGTAGCTTGACCTGCTGGCGTCTGTACCATTTGGAATAATGCTCATCTGAAAAATACAACTACATATCAACCAGACAATAACGGCTGGGTATTGAAAGATGACAAATACCAGTTCAAATGGTTTGAAGCGGATCAACTACCAAGTTATGTTAGTGATTCGCTCAAAACTCGATCAGGTATGTAAATATTATATCAAATTATTATGATATTGATGACGATCATGACATCGACTGGAGGAGTAATGGTGAGGAAAATGAAAATATCGACGACAATGATGAAATTTACAAAAACGATTAAATATTTTTTTTACATGTAATAATACTTTTTTTTGGATTTTATGATATTAAAATAACATTTTTTACTTTATATGGCTATGAATTTTATTGGATATCTTAAAAGATCGCAATCGACTAAGCACTCGCGCTCGCACCTACAGCGGACTTTCAATGTGTCTGGCAAGATGTAAAAACCATTAAAACTGTCCGGCTATTGAGGTAACATTTTTTTATAGGTCCCCAAGTAACATATATAAAATTTAGCTTTTATACTATAACGAAAGTATAATTATAATTTATTAAAGTTTAGGGGTGTCTGGCAGGGGGTAGCAACTGTCATAAGTGTCCGGCAATGGATGACGAGATTTCTAAAGTTATCCCGAAGAAAATATAAAAAAATTGAGCTTTATACTTTAACGGATTTAAGGTACTATTTTGTATACCTTTACTACCTGTTACCTGCCCAAGTAACCACAACCCAAACTCTATAGTCGCTGGTCGTTCTTACCTGTATAGGGGACACGCACAGAAGAATTTTCAGCTTTTATAAAATAACGAAGGTCTGGCCGTCGTGGGCTCTTAGGCTAATAGGAGAGCCCAAGTATTGAGTAAGACCTTATGTTTTTACTTGAAGGTGCAATTTCTTTTTTCTGTCCTGCTTTTGTCTGCTGTTGGCTGGTGATGATGATGTTAAGCGGTGTCTTCAAAAATCTTAAATCTACAAAAATAAAATGCAAATACCTTTAAACGCATACAAGTTGATAGCGCGTAATCCATAATAGAAAAGTGCAAAGCTTCTAAGTGAGATCGAAGTCAGGGGGGCCATGAAATCAATAGATTCCACCCGGTTGTCTACTTGATGCCATGCTGCCAAATGGCTTTGGCGTAACACGTGGATGCCAAGCTTTTCCAAGGTGGTTTGGACTTTTTCGTCAATCTACAAGCGGGGTTTTTACTGTAAGGGCGATGCGCTTAGGAAGTCCGCAAAATTCAAATTTATTTACGTTTTTTTGCAAATTTGCAGGTAAGCGTGAGGTTTTATGTTGGTTAAATAAGATTCGCGATTTCAAGAAATGTATACTTACACAATTATAATAATGTAAATCATTATCTAAGTTCTAAGTTAGAATGTGCCTCTAATGTCATGATTTCATGTAATTGTAATTCTTTTTTTACTGATATTGAAATGCAACTTGCAAAACACGTAAGACAATTTGAATTTCGCGGACTTGCTGTTCAATCGTCTCAAACCAGGGGGTCTACTACGAAGTGCAAAGTGCGAATGATCGGATCGGACCGACACATAGCCGAACCGAATATTATTGAAAAATGCGAAAAAAGTTCGGATCGGCTTAGTTGGGTCGGGACTATAGTCAATATTCGAAAGAGTGTAGGAGTGTAGGATCGGGACTGATCGAACCAAATAGTAACTTCGTAGCAGGAAACGGCCGAACATTCGGCCGATACCACTTCGGAGTAGACCCCCTGGCCAAACGTTTATGAACGACCAAATTTTAATCAATTTCTCGGCTGGTTCAACAACAACCCCAGCTAAATGCCACACAAATACCACATACATACAAACCGTCCAAGGTTTGCATCTGTCAGTTGTGACGACATCCACAAATATTAGACCAATTTCCTGGGTCCTGACAAGCTAAAAGAGGTGGTCCGTGTTCCAACCATAGTCTCTGTGACTAATACCCGTTACTAATCATATTTAGACCAAAGAATGAGCCGGCCTCGTTGATCCACTACTGCTGAGCATGACGTCCTGGGTTCGATTCCCGAATCGGTTAGTGTTATTGAGTTGTCGATCTAGAATTTCTCAGCAGCAACCCGAAGTCTGGATGTATGCCCTGTTTATGGCAATAGGATCGCCCCAATTTCATGGGACTTAAACATAACTGACATATTGTGGGTTTTACTATTAACTACTTATTAATTAAATGAAATTAAAATTAAATTAAATACTATAAATGCAACTCTAGCTAACCCTTCTGGGATTATGCTATGTTACATGAATACGATGCTTTATGATACATACCGTCTCATCATTGAAGCAGTTGACCCTCAGAGGAGCAGGATCCTCGATCGAAGGGAACGGCTCGACGAAGACAATCATCTCCGGCGCCAGACCCAGTTCCAACAGTGCCGCGATACAGCTGTACGCTTCAATATGGTCACCGTATACAATCACTTGGTTATCTTTGCTTAAAACTAATGAGTCTCCTGCATACAAATAAAAGTGAGTCAAACATTTTGTCCTGCCTCCGTGGTCTAGTGGTCGCAAGCACTACTGCTGAACATGAGGTCCTGGATTCAATTCCCAAGTCGGGCACAATTTATTGGGTTTTGCCATCTAGAATTTCTCAGTAGCAGCTCGGCGTGTGGATTTGTGCCCCATTGATGGCAATAAGCAGGCACTTTAATTTGTGTAACTAATTTAATCGCCACTGCTCTCAAAACAGTGAACGGAATCATCGTTAGGAAACCGCCATGTCCTAGAACCAAAATTCGAAGACATGTGACAACTACCAACCCGCACTGGGCGACATTACGGCACATTCCTTATCACAGAGAGGAGACCTGTGTCCCAGCAGGAACATGCATGATTGGCTGATTATGCTAAGGACATTTACTTGTAGCTCCTAAGGTTGTCATCATTATAGAGACACAGACGAAAACTGAATGCTGCACTCCAAAAATCGAAACATGCTTCAACAAGGGAAGCACAGAGGGTATTTTTATTTTATTTTTTTAAAAGCACTTCTACTAACTAGCTTCATTGATCATGCGCATAAATTTCCTTAAACAAAGATTGGCTTCGTACAGAGAGCTGATCAGAAACACATTCTCAGGCATCTCGGGAGGTATTGGAACAGTATCCTGTATATTGCTTGGATCATCCAACAGTACTCTTTCACAGCGTTTGCCTTTTCTGAACAAAATAAAGAGAAAATTGAGAGCTTTCTATAGTACGCGTCAAACTTTATGGCGGCGGCTCTAAAGTGCGCTACTCGCTCCCCCCACCCCCGCTGACACGCGAATTTGACACTGCGCAGCGACTCACCTCTTGTTACGAGCCGCCATAAAGTTTGCATCGGGCTGTACCTACGTACAAAAAATATAGTCTTCAAAGCTGATAAAGTGTTCTTTAGACCGGGACCCCTCAGCGGCCGCTGCTAGAGGTGCCATTGTGAACACTTTCTATAAAAACCAAACGTGTCATTGTTTACTCGCACTACGACACAAATGATGTTTAGAAACAGACGGCTTTGAAGGCGGTCAGTGACAGAAGTTCTCAACGCACTGTCGGTGCCACGAACCAATCTTTATTAACTTATCATCTTCTACTACAGTATTTTTATCTCACGAAGCGATGCGCGTTTTACTTGTGGTAACTAAGTGTACAAAATGCTGTGAATCTGAGCGTGAAGACGAGTAACGTCAGCACATAACACACTTCCGACTTCGTCATTGTACAGACGCCAGCACATCAAGCTACTACAATCTGTCAAATTTCTTTATTAGATTTTCAACTTTATCGCTAATTAAGGTTCAAGGTTGATTGGGAAAATTTACCAGTTTCGGGTAGCTTGACCTGCTGGCGTCTGTACCTGACGGTACTGAGAGCTCCTAGTGACCACAACCTCCTCCTCCTGCCTCCTGGTAACCACAAGTAAAGCGTAAGTCGCTACGTGAGATAAAAATACTATACAGTGATATAGGAATCTTTTGGCGCTTGAATGACATTGACAAGGGGGTCGTGGTTAGTAAGCATTTGTGAAATTCTTGTATGAAATTGTATTTAAAGAGTAAGATGGCGGCGTTAGTACCTATTCTTACCAAGCGCCAAAAGATATAGTTGCACCGATCTACTATTTATTTGTTTACTTAATAAGTCTTTACATACGCAACTTCTTTAACAAGTGCAAGGGATTCCTTCAAATAATCCGGATGTTGGAACTGTTCGCCGCAGGTCAACACCAGTTCGTCGTAGAACTTATAACCGCCACCTTTTAAATGAATGCACTTTCTCTTTCTGCAATTAAATTAAGTTAATATTTAATATGTAAAAAATTACAGGACTACTAGCTGCGCCCCGCGGTTTCACCCGCGTAAGTTTCGATCCCGTGGGAATTTTCGGGATAAAAAGTATCCTATGTGTTAATCCTGGTTATAAACCATCCGTGTGCCAAATTTCATCCAAACCCGTTCAGTAGTTTTTGCGTGAAAGAGTAACAAACAAACATTCATCCAAAAATCTTACATTTCTACAACGATCGGATATACACACACCCAATTCCACGTGCACATGTTTTTTAAGTGGAAAAAATGCAGGTTACCAATCAACGAAAAGAAGGTTCACCCACGGCAGAAAGAGAGATGGAAAGAAAATGAATTTATTTGACCAAGATTATGGCACACAGTACACATTGAAACACATGAAAGCCTGCGGCGGGATGAATTACTGCAGCAATGGAAGGAAATTGCTCTTAAATAATTTTCCAAAATTAGAGCTGGCTTCTAAAAAGCTATAATATAAAATCCAGCCAACCAAGGTGACAAAACCAAGATACAGAATCCAGCTGTGAATTGTAGCACGTTAAAGAAGTTATTATCCCAAAAACATTTTCGTCCTAGAACTTCCACATACTTTCAATATGAAAATGGTACTTGTGTATAGCTCTACAAGGATTTTTTGACGCGTGGCCAAAATCAGAACTAACGTCGCCATCTTGTTTTTTCAATGCAACAGCGTCACCCTATGAACGTCATTCGAGCGCGAAAAGATCCTTGTAGGACTTTCAGTTAAGGATAATCACCTGTCAATTTTAACCATAACAGCTTTAATGATATCCAAATAATAGTAGAACGGCATGCACTTGAGGTAGCGGTCGGTATACCGACCATCTTTCGGCACGCATGTATCCGCTGCCTTCAGACAGTCACCCACGTCCGGGACGCCATGCTCCGAGATAAGGGTCACGTTGCTGAACGTTAAGTACTGGGACGATGGCCTGTGGAATTATGAAAGAACTACAAAGGGGGTATGTATTGTACCACAATGAGCATAACGCAAAGATCATCCATTACCACGTGGACGTGGACAAGTAACCAAGTACCACAGAACAGCTCAAGAACAAGCTAGTGAAGTGAAGTTTTATACTAAAAATATGTTTAGGTTAAGGTATTTATCTATGGGCCTGCGTCGCCTGAAATAAATAAATAATAATAAATTACCCCTCTCGCCATATTTGAGGGAAGAAGGCAACCCGACCCCGACGCTACCGCAAGCAGTGACATCTAGGGAGCATGATGAACTTGCTACCAGTTGCTCAGGCAAGAATAATATGATCAATTGTCGAGGTCGCTAGCTAACCACATGTATGTATTACAATAAAATCCATAAAAAGACATACACTGGCCTGCAAAACTAAGTATCACACTTTTAAAATTGGAATAACTTTTTAAGTACAGAAGATATACTTTCAAAATAAGAAGGACTCGTAAAAGAGTTTAATTCTGGATATAAAAATTTCATAGTCGAGAACTTTCTTTTAAGAAATGGCTGAAAAAAGCTTTAAGAACAAAAATAATCGTTTTCGAATTACAATTTTACCATTATTTTTTTTTGTTTTCTTGATCAATTTTTTTCTTGAACATAAATTTTATTAATCATGCCTCTTTCACCTGAAGAATGTGTTAGGATCATAACTTTTCTGAAACTGGACAACAATAAGCGTCGTACTGCAAGAATGGTGGGTGTGACGTTACGAACGGTCCAGAAGGTGAAGCGAAGGTACGAAGGGACTGGAAACCATCTGAGAAGACCTTGTAATGGCAAACCCAGATGTACTAGTGCCCAAGAAGACTATAATTGTTATATTGTTTCCACTGTGTTGAGAAATCGCCACCTTAATGCAGTTGAAGTCCAGCAACAGCTTCTTCAGACCCGAAGGGACTACATTAGAATACAGTACAATAGTGAGAAGAAAACTTGCTGAAGCAAATCTAAAACCCCGAAGACCAGGGAGTGACACCAAACTCGAGAGAAAGCAACGAGTAGCGAGACTGTGAGACGCCCGTGAACATACAGTGGGATAAAGAAGAGTGGTCAAAAATTTTGTTCACAGATGAGTCTCGATTCTCACTTTACACTTCTGATGGAAGGCGAAGTGTCTACAGGCGGCCTGGTGAGCGCTACCTTCAAGACTGCTTCTCAGAAAGAGTCCAGTACGGTGGGGGCAGTGTACGGACGCCAGCACATCAAGTTACTACAATCTGTCAAATTTCTTTAATAGATTTTCAACTTTATCGCTAAAGCATTAAGGTTCAAGGTTGATTGAGAAAATTTGACAGTTTCGGGAAGCTTGACCTGCTGGCGTCTGTAAGTACATGTATGGGCTGGTATATCTTCAGAATGTCGCACAGAGTTAGTGGCCATAGAAACTGGCAGTCTGACTGGGGAAAGATATGCCCAAGAGATTCTCAACGAGTATGCAGGGCCGTATTTAGTAAATATGGGTGATGGATCAATGCTGATGCATAATAATGCCCGGCCACACACGGCTCAGGTCGTGCAAGAGTATATTCAGGAGGTTGGTATCTGCGTGATGACTTGGCCATTAAGAAGTCCTGATCTCAACCCGATTGAGCATGCCTAGGATGAGCTAGGGAGGCTAGTCAGAAGCCGCAGACCACCACCTACCTAACCCTGAGGGCAATAAAACAGGCCCTGATTGAAGAATGGGAGAATATTCCCCAACATCGGCTCCGAAACCTTGTATTCAGCATGCCAAACCGGTTCGACGCTGTAGTCAGAGCCCGAGGAGGCAATACCAGTTATTAAAAACTAAATAACATGTAAAACATGCTTATAAATGTTAATTGAGTTTTTTGACAGTACGGTAAAATTGGCTATTTTTATTGTATTATCTTTTTTTTAAGTTAAAAATGTTACTAATGTATAGTTCACTAGTTTCGAAGACAGCTGATAAAATTTGCTATTAAACTTTTTTATTTTAAATTTCTAAGTTCTATAGTTTAGAAAAAAATGAAATTTTAAAAGTGTAGTACTTAGTATTGCAGCCAGAGTTGTAATAAGTGTGTCAATAATAAATGAAAATAATTAAAATAAAATAGACTTATACAGGTAGACAAAATAAACAATTATAGAGCGATAATAATAGTAGGTAATAAGTGAATTCTGGAGAAAGAACATTGTTTTGAGTTCATCACAGCGACCAACTTTTCTTATAATTTAAGTAGTCGTTGATGTAATATATGCTTTTGAACAAAGAGGCTGTTTAGTCAAAGTAAATTTGTGTGTATGGAATGGACTCCAATTTCTAAGTACAGTCAAGTCTTTTTTATCTACGTCAGTTTTCAAATTCTTTCCTTTATCAAGTCCGAATTCATAATACCTTTTAAAGTCGCTAGTATTATACTATGATAAAGGTCCACACTTACCCCAGGAGTAAAGTCTCGAGAAACGCGAGTCCCGTGCGACTAGCGCCCACAACAACGATACCGGTGTTAACGTTGACTTTGGGCAAACAGGTCAAAGGCCGCTCGCATACCCACAACGCAAATGGACAGCCTCTGTGATATTAAAATATTTGTAAATTAATAGGTCATTAAATAAACCGCACGTCAGTCGTGCCATAACCCGTGTAAGCTGACCTCGTATCGTATGTAGGTACTACTAACTAATAAGTACCTACATAGTACGAGGACGTTAATAAAGCACAACGGATTTTAGACAAAGTTTGACTTTATTGTCGATGCAACCAGGTCGAACTTTGAACAGAGACAATTCTCTGTCACTAAAAGGTATCTGTTTGATCGTGCCTTTTTAAAACGCAACGGGGCATATAACGCCCGTCATTCCTCAACACAAGAAAAAAAAAGTGTTCCTGTTTATATAATTTATATATATATGCACAGAAGCATCAAAATGTCGTATATAATAAAAACAGAAAACAAAAAAAACAACTTACAGATTTTGATATACTCTTTCCAGCTCTTTGTTTCCACTAATATTGGGTAATGTGACCCGCGGGTGAACTGGATTCATGTGACTAGCCAGCGACATCAAATTACGAGATGGACTCTATAAGAGTTACAAAAAGAAATTAAAAAAAAAAACTTTGTCTTTTATAATCTGTCTCAAAATCAAAAGTCATTCATTCGAATTAGGCTGAGAATCCGCACTTTTCGAAAAGTCTCCCAAAACGCCCAGCCTTCACCACTGCTAGTACTTTAGCTGGGAAGAAGTACCGCAACAAAATAAGTTAGGCATCTTTGAACAGTACAACGTCACATATAAATAATAGAGAATGGTAAGTCGTTAATACACACAAGAACAAGAATGGACCAGTATTGGGCCTTGTGGTACACCTAACTGAACTGGTAGCCCAGAAGATTTCAAACCATTAACAGCTACACAGTGGAACCTAATATATAAATAAGAATTTAATACGTTGAGAGCTTCGTTTTGGTCACCGTAATAACGTAGTTTACGCAAAAGCGTGTCATGATGCATGCAATCAAAGTCTTTGGAGAGATCGCAGAATACTCCAATAGCATTTCGTGAGTTCTCCCATGCGTTAAATGTTTCAGCAGAGCAACATGCCTATTGATGCTTGTAGCTTAAGCCCAGAGAAAGCTATGTGTTTCCGGGACTGCTGGTCGTAGTGACCATTTAAACTACTCACATTATTGCATCGAACTTTGTTGTCGATGTTACGAGAATAACCTGCGACAGACGAACGGAAAGACACTCAATTCATTCCTTAAGGCAATATTGTTGCTAGTTCAATATTACTTATTTTTCCACTGAACAAAATGAAGGGTGATGATGGTAGAAGCACTTCTTACATTTCGCTACTTTCTGGTTCACACAATATAAGCATTTTGAACGTACCGCATCACCTTTAGCGAACAGCTTACAAATCCAGAAGAGAGTAGAATATTGTGTAAGTCGTAATAGCTCCCTCAAAAACCATCGGGCGTGAGGCTCAAATGCAGGAGAGAGTACACCGGCTAATATCTATAATAGAAAATAAAAATAGATATAGGAATCAATGAAATCTCTTAACTAAGAACCTAGTGTTACAAAACCAAAATGTTGGCTATACGTAAATAAAAAAATAAACAAGACCAAACAGGTTAGGATAAGGCTATTTTCAGCTGACAGGAATGAATGTGTGTAGCGTAACAATAGCTCGCTTAACGAATGTTTGCAAAACAGAAGTTTTCAAACTTAGCGTGCGCCCATCGAGCACCGCTAAACGAAGCCTAAATGCAGCACTGTGGTGTTAATAAGGCCCATACATCAATTTCTAAAATTCGGTATGCATTATTAACGACCGCATCGATATTGTAAATTATAAATAAATGATAAATTATTTTATTTCTGTAAGTAGGTTTGGTAATGTTTGAAGAGCCAACATGGCCAGAGATCGCACAAGATTAGAAGATTTGGAAGGAAAATGGGGAGGCCCAGTAGTGGGACACAATGTAGGCTAACAAAAAAAAAAGTAGGTTTGTACAAACACTTTTACACGTCAATCATACTTTAAAAGTTAGATGAGGTCGACGTGTCCTATCTGAGAAGAAAGGCCGAAATAAACTCAGAGGCCAGTCTCTAAGTCCAGACATAATTTTGGTCAGATCATGTGAAGAGCATGTAGATTGGTGTCTGAAATGGCCATTTGAGAAAATCAGGCAATCATGTACCTAGGCAGAATATAGACCACATTCGATATTTTAAGTATCATAAGACCCTTACCGCTGCGTCGGTGCCTGGCTTACGTGGCTCCGGTTCCAAGTCGTAATGTGTTCGTATAGATGCCCCGTTGTCTAATGGACTGAAATAAATATAATTTATTCCTTAAACGGCGTGGTACCTAGAATAACATAGGGTATAGGGCTTATAAAATTACTGGCGAAATGTAGCTGAACAATACAGTTCTACTTGCCTGAAGGACCCTTCGGGGAATACAAATGTGAAGTTATGTTGTGGGTCTTACGAGTATACCACAAAAACCATAAACACCTATTCAACGCGCGTTTTCACGTCAAATTTGCCATGCAAATGCATATATGTTGTGATTAACAGTAATTATATGGAAGCAAAGCTCTTGACGTCGACCCACCATCAGGTAGGCCATAAGCTTGCCACTTAAAAAACAATAAAAGTAGGTTTCCAAGATAATGGAGTACCGTGGCAACACTCACCCTAGAATAACGACGCCAACAGGTTGGTTCTCACTGAGCAGAGTGAAGGACTGCAGTGCTTTTGTTGTCAGTGTGGTTTGAAACAGGTCCAGTAACTTCTCTATGCGCGGGGCGTTCTCCAACACACCCTTCAGATGTGTCAAGTCATACGCTTCACCAGGACGAACTGACATTCGGCTGTAAATAAAGTCCTTGTTAGGTAGACAAGTCCTTAAGAGGAATGCTAAAAAGCCGGCCAAGTGCGTGTCGGACACGCACAGTGAACGCTTCCGTAGTTGGCATGAATAATTACGCACACACAGTATTGATTTTACGGACCGCAAAAATAAAGTTTGTATTTGTCGAAAAAACTGAAGAATAATAGGTGTACTACATATCAAAAACTGTTGGCTTAAATAAAAAAGTCACACACATCATAAACTGTTTAATTATGGGATGTAATGTAACGATACCCCATGCTGTTATGTGCATTGATTTTTTTTTTATTTCTCGGTTACATGACATTTATGGGGAGAGCCATCCCTTATTTTATTTTCATAATTCCACTACCGCTTTTTTTAGCAACATCTGAACGGAAAGACAGACAGACGAACCGATGGACAGACGGACATGACGAAATTAATAAGGTTTCGTTTTTGTCATTTGGCTACGAAACCCTAAAAAGCCCGGTGCGACCCGCCTGTAGTATGTAGTGTGCGTTTATACAAAATGTACAAAAGTTACTTGGGAGGAAATGCACGCCCAAATATGCGCTAGCCTTTACCAAAGAAAATATTCAATATTCAAAAACATGATTAAACTATGTTGTAATATTTACCCTCGAATTGAATTTACGTGCGCCACATATAACGACTCGTTTATATACCTCTTTTTGCAACCATATGGAGTCACCAACTGAAATATTTAAAAATCATAATGAACCTATAATATTCCCAACTTCCCATTACTGGAACATAGGCCTCCTCTTGGTGAGAGGGAGTGGACCGCAATCCACAACACGTGCCCAGTGTGGGTTTGTAGATACCTATCACATGTCTTCGATTTTTTTGTTTCTAGGACATGGCGGTTTCCTCACGATGTTTTCCTTCACCGTTTTGAGAGCAGTGGTGATGAAATAATTTACAAAAAATAAAGTGCTATTCTGGGTTCGAACCAACGACCTATAAGACCCGGCCGTTACCACTGGGCCACCCAATCAAGAGTACCTACCCTTACCAAATCTACAACCTGTCCCTGTCATTTAAACGGTAATGAATTTAGAGAACCAACACATAAAACCAATGTCAAAACACTAAACTGCGTTCGCGATTTAGTTTCCAAACATGTAACAACAAATATGTGTTATTGAAAAAACTACTTTAAACCCACACATAATGCTCAGTTTGCCCTATAACTTCAAACATTTTAAGACTTCTACAATAATACTAGTAATTCTAAAATCAACTTAATTTACACTAACAATAAAGTTGAAATTCGTTTAGGTGGAAATAACATCAATTGGAAACAAGATTTCTAATAGACATTATACCATTATACCAACCGTGAAATGCTCTAACAACGGAAAAGCAGGCTGGTTGGTAGGAAGACACACGACACAGTAATCTCTATCTGGAAACATCTCGAATGCCACTTCCAGCATATCGAACCCATACCTGAAAGATCATTAAAAAAAAATGTAAACTATTCAAGAACTAGCTTTTGTCCGCGGCTGCGCCTGCGTGGATGTCGGAAAATATCTCACGGGAACGTACTATATACCGGGATTAAAAGTACCCTATGTATTATTCCAGTTTATAAAGTATCTGAGTGCAAATTTCATCCAAAACTTCTCTGCTGTTTTTGCGCCAATCCGGAACATACATCCACTTGCTGCGTCCTTATACAAGGTCTTTGAATTTGACGAGGATGCAAAACAACAGCTTGTATACTCATTCTGCTTCATTTACATTCATTTTGCTTCGTTTATTTGAATATTTTGTCATCATTTATCATTTCAGCCGAAAGACGTCCACTGCTGGACATAGGCCTCCCCCAAGCACCGCCCCATCGACCGGTTCTGTACCTCCCGCATCCAGAGGATTCCTGCGACCTTGAAAAGGTCATCGGTCCACCTTGCAAATCAAGCCAAGTCAAGTATGTAATAAGTTGTCCAGAAGTAGCAGTCGGCATTATTTTAGCACAGGCCATCCTGTGAAAATGTTATAATTCATCATTAGACGGATAAGCTCTTACCTCTCGTCGTAATTGGGATGAATAGCGAACAACTCAAGAATAAAGGCATTCGGCGTTCCTGAATATCGTGTAGGCTCCGGCATTTCGAAAACTGTAGCAGAGGTGGCTGCAATTTGAATAATTTGTATTTTTATGTAAACTTGGCTCGCCATGGCGGCCAAGGCGTCATGAAGAAACGTGGTCAATCACAGCCTTTCTATAGTTGACTGAGAGCCCAGAGCGTCGGTTACACAGTCCGGCAGGCCTGCCACGAACGCACTAATTTGTAAACGTTAAAACTAGATGAGTTCGGTGTTTCCTATTCGACTACGCTGTGAAGGAAGACCGAAACAAACTCAGAGGTCACAGTCTCTTTTAAAGTCCAGACATAATCTTGGTCACGCCATATGAGGACCATGCAGATTAACGTCTGCGATGGTATTATAAGGAAAGAACCACACAGATTTGAGTGGACCTATCCAGTCAGTGCACGCATTTGTCATTTGTTATGAATAAAGTCTTCAAACTTGTAGCGGTATCTACAACGCCTCATGCGAACTACGCGTCATACTGACGTCACGCAAAATCCTGCATCGCGCAAGCAGAGTTTACTGCGCTATTAGCATATATTATGATTCATCGGGCAGTTGCCCGCTAGACACAACACCCGTCTGGTCGGAGGATCCTCCCTTTTCTATGGAGGACGAGTGAACTTTACACCCTGTTCCTCATACCTCTATAAACTAAATAAATGTTTTGTGCGAAACGGATATTTCCAATAAAAAAATTGTTCGAATTAACGTTACGTTTACTTCGCACTTTTGTGCTGGGACTACAATACTAAGTTAGTTATAAATACAACGGCTTGGTCTCTCATCGATTCCGTGACCAGCTACGCGCATAGCTACGGCGTAGCTCACCGTGCTACGCGCATAGCTACGGCGTAGCTCACCGTGCTACGCGCTACCGTCGGTTTTTTTTAGGGGTTCGAAACGCAAACCAGTCACGATTATTTCCTTCTTCCACAAAGAGCGAAATAGACATACCGGGTTTTTTCAGTTTTTCCGGTTTTTTTTCCAGAGGCAGAGCTGATGTTTCTCCCCGTCCACTACTTTCTATGATTTTCAGGACACTGTCGGCTGGACTGTAAAAATTTAAAAAATGCATGTATAAAAAGAAAGTTGGTTATTAGATTACGGAATCTTTTAAATAAGTACTATAGTTGATTTCATATGTAAAAACTGATGGAAAGAGAGCTTGGCTGTTTATGTATGCAGACTATGTACTCTGTACACCCTTCCCACCCTCCCTCTATACACGCCTCTGTATACCCTTTCTCAAGATTTTTTCAAATCCGATAGGTAGTTTCAGAGATTAGCGCATACAAACAAACAAACTCTTCAACATTATTATTAGTATATATAAGGTTATTGGTAAAACATTAACAACCTCTATGGACTATGTTACTAACATCATAAACAACAACTTTTGTTCTATGACCTTTATTAATTCATCAGAGTTTTATACAAAAATAAAAATAAAATTAGTAATTCACTCCTGCAAGGTTGTTGGTGTTTTACGAATAACCCTGTAATTAGATTTTGACAGATAACTAGCAGGTGAAGTGACGTCTTACCCGGATTCAAGAGCATCGTATATTACCATCTCGGGAACCCTCAAAAGCTCAGTATCAATATTTATTATATCAAACTCGAATTCCTCTTCTTCATCGTGGAAAAGGTGCAAGATATCACTTTGATTCTGAAGTAATTCTTCATCCAGTACCAGCTGCGCCAACATAATCATTAATTTATTAAAAAAAATACAGGTTAGTACAGACGCCAGCACATCAAGCTACTACAATCTGTCAAATTTGTTTAATAGATTTTCAACTTTATCGCAAAAGCATTAGGTTCAAGGTTGATTGGGAAAATTTATCAGTTTCGGGTAGCTTGATGTGCTGGCGTCTGTACGTTAATTACAATATTTAATGGACATCATTTCACTGTTTACAGTTAGTTCGATTGTTTTCTCAGCAATAAAAAAATAAATATTTGAAATCATTCAAAAGTATTTCTCATTATATACAAAAACAAACTGAAGAAATGTTTTTTATGATAATCTAAAATATGTATGTCTGTACTTCCACGGTTACAAGTAACATTGCCTAATAAATCTCTCACACGTAACTCATAAAAACCACAGAGAATTCGTTGTCTGTGGTGAGTGGCACATCATCTCATCTGCCTAGCCTTTTCCCAAGTATGTTGGGGTCGGTTTTCAGTCTAACCGGATGCAGCTGAATACCAGTATTTTACATGGAGCGCATGGCACATTAGTATGGAATTGTGTAATAGCAATCACACGTACGATGGCCCAAGAATTGAGCCCTAGGGGACCCCCATTCTTACTACAAACCCGGATGATCTTTTTCCGTTAAAATCAACCCTCTCAATCCTATCACTTAAGTATTAAGTAAGACTTATTCCCGTCGGTTTCTAAGACCGTAACAATAATAAATAAATCAGCCTATGTTGTCCCACTGTAGGGCAAAAGCCTCCCCTTTCCTTTTTCCACCTAACTCTATCATGCGCCAAGATGGACCAATCCCGCCTATTGGCGTCAAGCTTCGTCTCTTAATAGATAGCGTGGTAGATTTTACCACATAAATATTATCTATACAGTATTCCAACCTCATACAAACGGACGAAGCGCGAGTTATGCCTACGCGCCTCGATCTCGGGATGCGCTCGGCATGCAGACAGTCGCGACTGTGCCGCAGTGACGAACGGACGATGTGTTGTTTTTTTAACAATAACCGCGCGATTTTTTCTCTAAAAATAAGTTCAAGTACATATTTAATATGACGAGTAGGATATATTGTGCTGGTTTTGGTTGCATGAATTCGTCAATAACGCATCCAGAGATAACTTTTTTTAGATTACCTGGAAACTCTGAAAGGTAAGACTATAAAATAATTTTACTTACTATTAGGTTGGTACATAATGTGTGTATTTTTAATGGATAAGTATTTCCTTTTATCTCCCGAAAAAAAAAATGTCTGGTTTAATAAATAAAGTGAATAGATACATGATACTGTAGGTAGGGGAGAGTGGGGGAAACGCGAACGCGGGGTAATCCCGAATCCAATGGTTTTAATATGTTAGGAAGAGATAGACATATTTTACTTCCCGCCATTCCGGAGATCACGCCACCACTAGTGCCATTCGACAACACGGGAGACGTGGACGCACTTACCTGTCAAGGTATGTATTTTTCAATATTTTGCATGTTTTTGATGTAACTTTTTTGGTAAATTCAAGTTGGTGTTGCTTTATATCTATCTACAATAGTAATTTAACTTTTACATAGTGGAATATTCACATATTAATCAGTTAAATGGCAATGACGCAATCGGCAAAAGAAATATAACCAAATTTTTATTTTCCATTTTATTGTTTTCGATCCTGCGGGGTAAAGGCGAACACTCCATGTCGGGCAATCTCGATCGTTCGGCATTACCCCCCTCCCTTTTGTTGGTTCCCCGTTCATCTTTTTTTTAATATTGTTTAAGATGCCTCGTAATTACAAACGAAAGACCAAACCGAAGTACAGTCTTGAAGATCTCAAAAAGGCTATAGAAGATGTTAAAACCAAAAAACTTAGCATCGGCAAAGCAGCAGAGACTTATAATGTTTCAAAAACAACAATTTTTGACCACCTAAAGAAAGCAGTGATAAAACAGCCAAGGTCTGGACGAAAACCTTTATTTACAGACGAGCAGGAAACATCGAGCAGGATCTTGATGTCCAGGCTTCCGAAACAGGTCCTGTTAACTCACAAAGCGATGACATAAGCACGCATGCAGTTTCCCTATCCGAGATCATTGAATTGCCTATTATTTCTCCAAAAATATCAAAACGCAATTTCAGGAAGAAAAGATCAACTATTCTTACGAGCACTCCTATAAAAGTCCAGTTAGAGGAAAAGGAAAACAGAAAAAGAGCTAAAGCAGAAGAAATCAAGAAAAAAAACAGAAAAAATGCCAAAAAAAGGATCTCAAATAAAAAGACTGGAATGTAGTGATAAGAAACCTTTAAAAAAATAGACCAAAAAAGTATTAAAGAATTTCAAGAACATAAAAGACTTTAGTGACTCTAGTCAAAATAAGATGGGCTCACGAGAATTGTACTGACGGAGAGTCAACATCGTTGGGTTATAAATGTGATCACTGTCGCTATTAATGTTAGTACGTAATTACCCCACTTGGTGTTCGTGTTTACCCGACTAATGTCGGGTAAAGCCGAACACTAAGGGTTTTGATTTTCTTTCATATTGTTACAATTTATAAAAAAAATATAAACGTTGATTAGTGAATTCGTTAGACAGATAAGTAAACTTTATAATTAAACAATAAAGAAAGTCTGTGATTAAAATGCCACTGTTTTATTTAAGTTTTCCCTTAGGTGTTCGTATTTCCCCCACTTTCCCCTACGCTTGTGTTAAAACCTCGGGGCATGTGTGTTTTGTTTTGTTAGTTTGTATAATTCAAAGTAAAGACGTGATATTTTATTATTAATAACACTTGTTTATTGTACCGTGTGTATGAATAATACTAGAAAAAATAAATTTGACCGTCTGTCTGTCACCAGATTGTTGAAATTTTCTCAGATTAAGTATTTCTGCTGCTGCTATAACAACATATACCACTAAAACCGTTTTTTTTTCTCGGTATTAATAACAATAACAATAGCTAGACTCATGAAATATTCACAGAATATTTAGATATTTGAGAGAGTTGTGATTTTAAAACATTCGTAGCCAGCTGTTCAGCTTGGCATTGGTGACCAAAGAATTTTTGTAACGCGGCAGTAAGGCGACAGCAGATTTTTTCCCCTATAAAAGGATTTTTTTTTTCAGACGTCTTCAACACTTCCTATTCAATTCACAAAGTACTTTATTTGTTTATATAAAAAAAGTATATTTACAATCACAAAACTAAATGGAAACACAAAGTAGGCAAATGTAATTTAAATGCTGGAGGCGGGCAGCCCTTTTTTTTTTTTTTAACGTGGAGAAATGCTCATGCATTCTGCACTACCACGGGGAGATAGTGCAGTTATGTAGGACTCTAACCCACTAAAACTCCACGGTGTCCTCCTCTGCCGCTTACGGCGGGAACACGGGCACGCCTTAGCACTCATCCGTGAACCCGCCGCGGCCGTCCGTCACCGGACCCTCCTCTGGGGATTACTCCCCATCACCGGCGCACCAGAACACATGGCACGCCGTGACCACCCCAGGGACCAAACCAGCACATGGGCGCCAGACGACCCCGTGTCTGGGCACCCTTGGTCCCCCGGCGACGGGTCAGGTCATTGGCCCCGCCGCCTGCCAATTTTCGGCCGCAGAGGATAGGGAGAGCGGCCAACGTCATACCAACACTCCTCTTCCCCTGCGGCCCCACCGCGTTCGCCATCAAACGGTGGCGACCCCGTCAAGGCCGCGGAAGGGACAGCGGCGCACCGCAATACCGACACTCCTCCCCCGCCGCGGCCTCCAACCCTCAGCCGTAATGCCTCCCATACCACATCACGGCCCGCCTCAGTTGCGATGTCGCCCAAGCGGCACCGCAACCTACTTGTTGGCCGCTACGTCGTCGGCTTACAGGCAAAGCCCTGACGAGCGGCCCCTCCTCGGGTTCCTCTTAGCTTCACCGTGGTTGTCCAAGCCACGGCTACTGAGCCCCCCCCGCCTCGACAATGTGGGAACCCACCGGGGGGGAGGCGGGCAGCCCTATCGCATGTTTACGTACCGCGCGGCTGTAGACATTTATTTCAAAGATACGGCCGAGTTACAATACTGTATAGATAATATTACCGTGATATTACCCACATAGACAGAGAACCTGTATGTGTATAGATATGCAACACCTATATTGTTAACCTGTTACCATGGATTCAGTATCCTATTTCCAACTAATAATATTATAAGCGTGAAAGTTTGGATGGATGGATGGATGAATGGATGGATGGACGGACGGACGGACGGACGGACGGACGGACGGAAGGAAGGGCGTACTGATGGACGGATGGACAGACGGACGGACGGACAGATGGACGGTCGGACGGACGGACGGATGGATGGATGGATGGATGGATGGATGGATGGATGTTTGTTACTCTTTTACGCAAAAACTACTAAAACGGATTTGGATGAAATTTGGCACACAGATGGTTTATAACCAGGATTAACATATAGGATGCTTTTTATCCCGATATTCCCACGGGATCGAAACCGCGGGGCGCAGCTAGTAATATCATAAATCACTTACCCATGAAAAGTTATATTTCTGTTTTTCTTTCGCTGTGACTTTGTCGGCCTAAAATATAAATGATAAATGAGATTTCATCATTCTCGTGCCCCTATACCAATTTAATTGGGGTCGGCGGCAATGATTTGAATTTATTTCCAGTATTCATATTATGGATTATTTTATCACCACTGCTCTCAAAACGGTGAAGGAAAACATCGTGAGCAAACCGGCATGTCCTAGAAGCAAAAATTCGAAGACATGTGACATCTACCAACCCGCACTGGGCCTGCGTGGTGGATTACGGCCCACTCCCTCTCACCGAGAGGAGGCCTGTGTCCCAGCAGTGGATGGATATCACTGTATTTTTTAAACAATTTTATATTTATAGGGACATAAAACAACACATAGGGACAGGGACATAAGCATCACCTCTGTAACTATTTTTTCTGTTCTGTTTTTTCTTGTCTGTTTATATATGTGTGTAGGTACATAAATGGTAAATAAATAAATAAATAAATAAAATAGATCATCATAAATATACGTAAGAAAGGGGGTGACTACCGATATGATGACTACGAGATATACGTAATAGAGAAGTATGGAAGAAAAACACTTAGCTTACTGAGGCAAATAGATATAGAAAATAATGAATCTCGCTTTGGTTCACATTAACCTGTATCAATACATCCCGTTTACACACAGATTATTTTCAAATCACATCTGCAGGAGATACTCCCTCCAGGCGCAGTCGCGAATTGAACACAACTCACACGTGGGACGTACCAAAGACAACGACAACTGGAGACCGCGCGTCCTGCGACCTTTGGTGCTATGGTCGTAAATCTTTTAATTGGTGAGTCATCTGAACAATAGCACAACGACCTTAATATCGTTGTCGTATCCTTGGAAAGAAGTACGTTTGAAAACTTCTGAGCACGCGGGTTCCATTGTAGAGCTCCATCGCTTTCCATCAGGCTAATTATGACCCTTCTCTCATGTAGATTCCCACCCAGCTTCTCAATAGAAACTGAACTGAAATTACGAAGATCGAAGTCATACGATTCGATGTGGTACTTAGGCTATTGTTCAGTGAGCTAGTCACATGTCAGCAACCTTTTCTGTTGATTTTCCTCGTAAATTTCGCAAGTTAACGTTTTATAGCAGGTAAAATGAATACGAATTGAAACTCACCCCGTCCATTGTAGACGGAATCAGTCCAACGCTTTTGAAATGTTCAGCATCTTCATCTTCGAATACCCATGTAACCTGTTTGTGCACAATAAGGAAAGTTTAACATTTCACAAAGTACCTTCTATTTGTAGCCTGTGTGGCTATGTTCTGGTCATTCCTTTGCCCAGGGTAGGACAGCCGATCGATTCTGTAAAAATATCACAGTGAGAAGTTAGATGAAGTGAGCTTAGAGTGAGCTTGTCAATAGTGTCAATCCCTAGCATTAGTTCGAATGACAGCTCACTCCACGCTCACTTCACCTAAGTTTTCACGGTGAGATGTTTACAGAACGCAGTGGAGACAGGCAAACAAAAAAAAAACATGTATAGTTGCGTCTCTGGCGGCGAAAAAAGTCTGCAACATACATTATGATCACATAACACAACAATTTTATAAGATTTTTTTCTGGAAACGGTGCCAAAAGCCCTGCGCGGAAACGCGTTTTTAGTGAATTTGTATGTAGAAACCACGCGCGGGGCCGCGTGTCCCGCGCACCGGAGCGTGCCTAAGAGGTTATATCATTTATTTATTTATTTATTTATAGTTAATTAAAACGGCACAGGTCCAATTACATTAATTAACATAGAATTATAAAAAATTAGAATAAAATAAGCATTCAAATAACATACAATACAAAAATTAAATTCAAATTCAAAGATATACAATTCGTGGATAAAATGACTAATATTTGTTTAAGTAAATGGTTAAATAAATTAAATACATCATAAACTAACATGTAACGGTGGACACCCTCGCATATCGTCTCTCACAAAACACCAGACAAGCACGCATTATTTTCTTCCATTCATCAGCAAACACATCACATTCAGGGTCGGCAGTCAGGAGGCCGTTTAGCATCCTTAGGGTTCGACATACTGGCGATTCGGCTCTAGCAACAGATCTAGATAGCGGTAGTGCGAACAGGTCATGACGGCGGGTCTGACGATGCCCAAGGTATTTGTCGGGCACAAATAGGCGGCAGAAAAGTCCGTGGAGCTCAGGGCAGTCAATACGACCGCTTAGGGTTTTACAGGCAATCGTGAGCTGATCAAAGCCCCTTCTTACCTCCAACGAATTGAAGCCCAACGCCAAATTTAGACCTCGTATATCAGTTCTTATAATAAACGTGGCACATAATATATTGCTTACCCTGGATTTGGATGTTTCCCTCAAAGGCTTAAGTTCCTTACTTTCCTGCTTCGGCTTCGGAGGAGGATCCACAATACTAAATAGTAATTAGGTAATATAATAAATTGTCAGTATTTACGTAGGTGCATAAGTATGTGCTTGCTCCATTCGAATTTATTTTAAGCCAATTCTAATGACTAAAAAACTTTCTTACAAAACTTTAATTTCGGAAGTCGGTGTCAAAAATCGAAAATGCGGACCCAACGACACCGACTTCCGAAATTAAATTAATATTTAGTTTGTAGTGTTTTTTTTTTCGGAAGTTGGTTGTTTTTTTTTTTTTTGTAAAAACGTTTTTATTTTTAACTTTTTTGCTGTACCTACTCCACACAAATTCATATACTTACAAGATTAGAGGTACCCCAATAACAACTTTGACAGAAATGAGGGTGTACCGGGGTATACTGAACACATCTGCGAACCCCTGTAGAGGGTACAGGCGTGATGTTATGTTGTGTGATTACGTAAACAATGCATACATATGCGATAGCATCAATCGCGGTTGATTTGCTGGCATTTATTGAAGAGTTCCGTTGTCTGTCTCCGAAAGTTATCATCAGATCTTTACGAAATTTAAATGGGACCATTTCGGAATAAACCATTTTCAACAAAAAAAGAATTTTGCAAGTCCGTCTATATATGACGGAGTTATGCCCAAACATACATAAAAAATATATATATATATATATAAACGTTCGAATTGAGAACCTCCTCCTTTTTTTGAAGTCGGTTAAAAACAAGCTTTTGGAGAAAATTAAATAAAAAACATGTTCAAATAAATATTAGGAGGGTCTAAATGGTACAGTAGGAATACTGTACCTAAGGTCTATATAAACGCATGTTTCCAATTGATGTTATTTCAAGTTAAACAAATATCAACTTTAGAGAAGTGTCTAGTACTATTGAAAAAGTTATAAAAATGTTTGAAGTTGTAACGTAAACGGAACTTTACTGTGTACGTATAAGTTAATTTTGCAATAACTCATATATTATGTTTACATGTTTGGCAAATAAATTGTAAACACAGGGTACAGACGCCAGCAGGTCAAGCTACCCGAAACTGTCAAATTTTCCCAATCAACCTTGAACCTTAATGCTTTAGCGATAAAGTTGAAAATTTATTAAAGAAATTTGACAGATTGTAGTAGCTTGATGTGCTGGCGTCTGTACCTAAAAAAAATTGCTATGACATTTACCTGGAATTTGAATCAGCCATTTTAGGCAAGGACGTCGGAGCCTTATCCACATGCTTAAGACCGCCAAACGGTAAAAGCACAAACGCGTCCTCCAAAGATTCGTAATTGATCATTGTGCCAAGACACATCACTCCAACTGCTAATTCACTATGCTGGAATAGATTTATCATCATCATGAAAGAAAGAAAATACGTTTATTTGCGGTAAACATGACGCAAAAAGAACATAAAACACAAAAAAAAATGAAATGGTTGGGGGAAACATGCGTCACATCCACGCATAACAGCTATCGCTCAGCATTATGCTGCGACCCTATGCAAGACAGAGCCCCAGCGCTGGTTTTCAGCCGATCATCATCATCATTTCAGCCCCTAAGATTGTATTTTCAATAAAACTGATGGGTTGGGTTCGCTATATGGCGCCGAAGCTTCTAGTGGTATTTTTTTTTTGTGTGTTAGTAACTACATAGAAGCTTTTACTTTTAAGAAACTGTAACCATTTAATGTAAGGACAAGTAAAACTTGGATTATTTCGATTAAGCAAGTACATCGTGTACAACAGTATTCTTCTTCTTTGTAGCGTTTCGAGGGCAATCTAATTGAATCGGCCCAGAATAGGGTATTTGTCTACTATCAAAAATATTCATGAATTAATACTTAATTTAAATACGTTACTAAAAAAGAGGACTTGTGAAAAAAATCGGAGAAATGGAGAAGTTACACGGTTTTGGAATTAGTGTTCTATCCTTGTCACGCAAAACGATCAGTGTACTCAATGACATGAAGTTACTTTGGCGCTCCTGTGTTGTGCGGACAGATGATAATAGTGCTGTCTGTGTCTAGCATAGACTTGAAAACGCATACAAGTTCGCCATGTTTTGAGATAATTAAACAATATCTTTCTACTGTGGATTATTTTTTCTTCCTAGGGTTGAATAATCTAATTAAAATAAATCCAGTCAAATACTCTATTTGGCGACCTTCCAGGGGAGAGGCTTGTTTAGAAGAAACGTCAATAAATAGTAGTGTTAAATAAATAAATAATAAATGATTCGAAAGTAGGTACACTTTAACGAGTCAAGATGATGCTGAATAAGCTAAATGTGATCAACAAACCAAAATCCGTTTACTCTGAAAATCCCATACAGTTACTTATTAATCTGAGGTCTGGTTAGCTGCAACGGTTGTAAGTTGTAACGATACAGCTTGAGTGCAAACAGATGGGACAGATACCACGGCGTAGGCTTAGTAACAGGGTTCTGTCATCCGTGGGTACCGTAACTTAAAAAAAGGAACGTGTATCAAAATACCTCACACACGAGAAGCACGTTGTCGGATTCCGGATGCCTGGCTATCATCTCACTGATGTAGAAGTCTCCGTAAAGCTCTCGCAATCTCTCGGAGTGCTGCTCCAGGATTGGCACTAAATCGTCGTTGTCTTCTTCGCTGCGTGACGTCATAGCAAAGAATTTACTTAATAAAAATAAAAGAAAAAGAAAGGAAGAAAGAAAATATAGTTTTTTTTGCGGTAAACATGACGCACAAAAGAACACAACCATTTCTTAGTACACTAAGAAATGGTTGACATGCGGGATAGTTCACGTAAAGCGGACCGGAAAAAAATTGTCAGGTTTTGGATTTTGTTCATAATTGGGTCAATTGTACTTCCATGGGACCTGAATAAACGTAGGTACATTATTTTTGTTTTTTTTTTGCCTAGATACGGATTTATGCGACTTCAAAGAATTATCATAATTTGAGGAACTGATTTTTCGATTGCTATTAATGAAGTTAACCAGATGGATTGACCAATAAGTAAACAGTGTTTATTTGAGAATATTAATTTTTTTTATTAGAAATTGATTACAATTTGTTTTTTTTTTTCTTATGGTAAACCGGAAGTTAACATTAAAAATTTGTTTTTTTTCAACTTCGACTTTTTTTTATTTTTTTTTTGTTTTACCTTAAAACATACCTTGTAGTATAGACATATCATGTGAAAAATTTCAGAATGGTAAGCCGCGAGGCACAGCGAGACGCCGCGAGGCGCAGCGCGACGTCGCGAGGCGCAGCCGAGGCCGCTGTGGCGACTTGTCTCTACTATTTCCGTTCAGACTTCGTGCAGAATTGATGCAGTACGGTCGAGTGATCGAGTGATATTATAATGATAGACTGCGATCTTGTTATAATCGGACTTCTTGCAGAAGAGGAAGAGGAAGAAGAATACAAAAATAAAATTAAAAAGAAGACGTCACTCATGCGCTTGCAAATGGTAGACTGCGGGTGGACGCGGGGCGGGGCGGAAGCACGTAGCGAATGGAGACACGTCCGACTGCGCCGCGCGGCGTCTAGCTGCGCCGCGCGGCGTCTTCCTGCGTCGTGTTGCCAACGATTTTACGATGCGCCTCGCGACGTTGCGCAGCGCGAAATCACTGGCCTCTTCCAGTATCGTCGCGTCGCGTCGCGTCTCGGTGTGAACTGACCCTTAGTGTGACTCGCTTCGTACGGTTTATATCATAACTGATGAAAGATGGTTATATAACCATAATGAAAAAGAAAATTAAATAAATTTATTATATGTAATTATCATGATTAAGTTATAATAATCAATCAAGTAAATTCAATTTAGTTTTGACTATTGCTCGGAAGGGTAAAATAAAACATTGAAGTGCTGAAAAAAATGTATTATTTATTTCGTAATTTTAGCTATTTTACAGTTCGTGGTAGTTATAACCACCACGAGCTGTAAAATAGCTAAAATTACGTTAATTGTAAAACGTACAAGTTATTGTACGTTTTACAATTATGCCCTCAGACGTTGGTACAAAGGCCGTAGACGGGTGGTACTTTTTAGTCCCTGGAATGGTGACAGCGTTCTCAAATCGCGGTTGCAAAAATAGTCTTTGCTGTTGTATCTCTTCTTTGCAACAATAATAAACTGTAGTTTCCGTTAAAGCTGTTTTAGCCCAATCATATAATCGAACAGGGCTAGTTATTGCTCTATTTGCAGGCAATTGAAGGCTTGCACGGGTTGCCAGTCTTTTGAAATTTCCGCCAAGACCATCACATGGCCCCTTGCCGTGTGATATCATGACTATGCTTCCATGCTTTAATTGAGTACCATCGTTGTAGTAAAAAAACTGACGTCAATAGCGTAGCTTGTTCATTATTCCAATGGAAGGATTGTGCGGAATCTTGTACAACAAAACTATAATTTTCGGCAAAATCACATTGAACCAAGATTTCACCCTCAGCTATTGTCTCTTTTAGCCTTTCAAAGTAAAGTGATTGTTGTTCAGCGATATAGGCATGCGGCTTTAAGATATCCAAAGCATTACAGAAGTTGCGTACGTTTATTCAGGTCCCATGGAAGTGCAATTGACCCAATTATGAACAAAAACCAAAACCTGACAATTTTTTTCCTGTCCGCTTCACTTGAAATGCCCCATGCGTCACATCCACGCAAAACGGCTATCGCTCAGCATTATGCTAAAAATCTTATATTCACTGACAGACAACGCGCAACCTAAAATGCTGGGTCTAGAAGCACGAACTTTTGTAACGGATTTTTGAAAAATCACCCACTATAGGGTCAAACAGGGCATGAAACTATACCTATAGAAGTTTGTCATTTTTTCCAATGGCAAATCCTATCATGCACGCAGCTTGTACCTACAGTCGACTCTCGTTAATTCGAAACTCGAGGGACACTTAAAATATTACGAATTAACGAGTGTTTGAAATATCAAATGGTTCGAAATTTGTGAGAGAAAATAAATAAAACTTCGAATTATTAAGTGTTGATCAATTATTATTTATTAACTGCTATTCTATAACAATGACAAAAATTTAGAACATACGTTCGTGTACATACATGTATTCATAATGTGAATTTATTAATCTTTCGAAAGAACTCTGTTATACTGGTTTGCTTCGAAGCACATTGCTGCTGCTGAGACTGCTCAATAACTCTTTTTAAGAGAAAAAGTGCCTGAAATGCTTTTTCATCGTCAAACATTTATACTTTCTAGGGCTCATGACTAACACAAACTTTTAATCTGTATAGGTACCATCGAAAGAGTAACAGTAACTGAATGATAACTACAGAAACCAATTCGTGAGAAGTGTGTGTCAAATAGTCTACCTAATCATAACAAAAACAAAGGCTGGCATGTTGATACAAGTTTGAACTGGTCGCAAAATGTACTTACAATCTTTCCGCCTCTTTCTCTCTGCAACTTTGAATTGTCGAGTGTTGGACGCCGATCAGTTCGAATTAACGCGTCGTTTTGTTATATAGCAATGATTTTTTCGTTCGAATTACCAAGTGCATAAAAATGTATTGATTTAGTTCGAAATATAGGTAAAGAGATTTTGTAGGGAACTCGTGATAACTTTGAATTATAGAGAGGTTTGAATTATCGCAGGTTTGAATTAACGAGAGTGGACTGTATTATAATTTATTGTGCGATTTTGAACGAATTCAGAGCGGAAGGTTTGCTTTCATACGAACTATGTAGGTAGGTACCTACCTATTACCTATGTCCATGTTGATGGTTTATGAATGTCCTACTTTATAGATGAGGCTCTCGACTTACACAGCTCTTCTAATCTTGAGTCGTGGGCAGACCTCCGAGCGGTCGGCAATGCACAGCGCAGGCAGCTTGTCTCCACAGATACCGTGTTCCATCACCGTCACACGTCTGAATGACCCCTCAGACCGACCCTGGCCTTGTATCAAGTCTACAAAGATATTTTCGACTATTACCTTCAAGCATGGGCGTGTGGCGGCATCTACATTGTCACATGCGAACTACAAAACACACTGACGTCACGCAAAATCCTGCATCGGGCAAGCAAAGTATACCGCGCAACTAGCATTTGTTTGTATATATGCTAGTAGCGCGGTAAACTTCGCTTGCGGGATGTTGTCATCCCGACATCAATCTTCGGAAATGTCTGTCTTAGGCGGGTGTTGTGTCCACCACCCATCTGGTTGGAGGATCCTCCCTTTTCTATGGAGTGAACTTATGCCTCTATAGGCGTAACGAGGAATGGGCAGGGGAAAGCAGCTGCCCCCAGGGCCGTAGCTAGGGGGGGGCATTGTGGGGCAATGCCCTACCTTGAAATCACAATGCCCTACCTTAACTGAAATCAATAGGCCTCAAACATCGATCACTAGCCTACGATCTACTAGTGAACGATGGCCTCAAAGGCTGTATGCCTGTATGCCTGGGAGAATGGCTGGTATGGTATTTCTGGCCTTTGAAAAAAAAGAACAAAATCAGTTGATCTGAACGAAGTTCTTCGCATTTCTAATAACATGGCGAATCGTAGAATTCAGCTGTTTTAAATATTTTTTTATTATTATGTTGTTTATTTATTTAGTTAGGTATCTTATTTTAATACATTTTTAAATATTAGTATAAAAAAAAACATTTAAAAATATAAAAAAATAGTTATCCATCGATGTCGGGAGCAGGGTCCAAGCTACCGGTGGTTAGGGCTCCAGAGACAGGAACCTCCTCACAATGCGAGCCGTATCGAGGAGTACTGCCTTTTGAATCAGGGTATAGTTCCACACACTCGCTCGATATCCTGCATCCAGCCACCCTCAGCGTGATAGACGGGCACCGACTAGATGCTGCGCCAGAATGCATTCGTGTTGGCATCATCAGGGCGGCACACGTCCGTCACGTTTTTTTCAGGTCGCTCCCAAGCTCTATATACCCACCTCTCATCGCTCTGGAACATGCGATTCTGCGTGTACCGATCAACCCGCCGCTTATACCGCCGAATACGGCTCGCCCATGCACAAACTTTCTGTTTCAGGAAGTCGATGCGCTCTGTGACATTGGACATGTATTCCCGAGGGCTGATTCCAGTCCCCGAAAATGCCTGTCTTACAAAGCGCATCACTCGTGGTCGTGTATTGCCCTCCCTGAAGCAGTATAGTTTGCCGATGAGTACCCTGGCCCCATCGATACGACGCTCGATCCTGTACTGCCAGGCTGGTACGGCTGGTTTTGGTCGAGTAGCTCTGTCACAATTTGGAAACTTGACGTTAGCTAAACGACATGCCGCCACAGCCGCGCAATACAGGATCGAGTGTGTATCAACGAGATCCTCGCTGCTCTCGAAGAAATTCTTGAGCTGCGAGTCCAAGACACATACCAGCGCCCTATTTTTTTTTTGTGCATAGGTAGTTATATATGTATTATGTTAATTATAATTATATGTAAGTTTGCAGAAACAATATGATCTAAATTGTATTTTTGGTCGTATCTATTTACTCGTATCACCCAACAATTAATTATTACCTCACTCTCATTCAGACGTGGATCTCTACATCCAAATCTGGAAGTTCAACTATCTTGTTCGCTTGTTCTTCATCACTGAGGATTTAATAGTTCTTATATCCATGCTCATGCTCTGTCACAGAAATTATTTGTCTACGAATAGCTATTGAATGTACATCACTGACCTAGAGGTTAATGATATACATAGTGATTGATTTAGGAGCCCGTGCTTCCAGGGCAGATCAATTATGATAATTTTTTTACTTCCGCCCTACCTGTAACCAATGCTGCCCTACCTCAAATTCGACTCTAGCTACAGCCCTGGCTGCCCCCCTCCCCACTCCCTGTGTTACTAATATTATAAAGAGGTAAAATTTGTTTGTTTGATTGTTTGTATGTAGGGGGTAATCTCCGGAGTTAATGATCCAATTCTAAAAAGGTTTTCACTGGTAGAAAGCTACATTATATGTGAGTGCTATAGGCTATAAATTATGTTTACATCATGCATTTTAGCTGAGCTATTACAACTTATGTCTAGCAAGTCGGAAAGAAATACCTCTTAAAACAGAATTATTTGCATGCGCTGCTGCCTCAACAGTTGTATATAACTAAAAACAATGTATGGCAATCTGGTCCGCCTTAAATAGTTCCTTCTACAAAAAAGTCCGCGACACCATATTTCTATCTTTTATATTTTATCTTTTAATATCACTTTTATGTTTTAAAAAAGTATTTTTTTCACATGGTTACGTTCGGATGAAAATATAATTTTTAATTATGAATCCTTATCAAAATAAATTATTTTATGATCACAAAGACATTAAGATAAGATTTTCCCTTTACAGTATGTCAATTGGTCATACAGGGTGGCAGGGACATCGACGCGCAAACGTCGTGAAAATGTTACACCTGATGCCATAAATAAAATTACGAAAGTCATTCATCTCGGAAATGAGCGGTTATAATAATTGTCATTTTTGAGCGCGCAATGTATTGCAAACAACGCGATCAAAACGCTCCGCGGAAGGCCTACCGCGATACCGCGCGTTGCCCTTTCGAGTTTTATTTACATTAGGTACTGTTTTAGGTGAATCAAGTGAATTTACTATTTTTTAATTGAAAATCTCATTGGGTTAGATAGAAATAATGATTTTATACAGTTTACAGTAAAAAAAATTGCAGAAAAAACCTAAAAATTAAGAAAAAGCCGACGAACAATTTCAACGCAGGGGGATCCAGAATCATGTACTGAATCCATGGTAAGCGGTTACGCGTAGATGTCCCGGACACCCTGAATAGTTTCGGAGATAATAGAAAATTACTTAAAACGCAAAATGCCGCTAAAACATTCACGAATGCAACTACACGTGCTTTATGCAGACGTTTTATCCATTTACCCATACCTATAGATGGCGTTGTACAAATACATAATTTTTCTGACTCGCGGTGTTCATACTTTACGCGGATTAATGACATTGTCGGTATTGCCATTGGGTGATGTAAATTGATTGGATGTCGTTCTATTGATTTCTATTAGTTTTGCTTGTTTTAAATACTTCGTTCCTTCTCCTCTTCGTAATTCTGGTTTTCGATTTTTTCTATCTCAAGTTGAGGTAATAATAATAATAAAGCTGAAGAGTTTGTTTGTTTGAACGCGATCTCTGGAACTACCAGTCTGATATTATTATGAAAAAATATTGTTGCATTTGATTGTGAGCCCAATTCTTGAGAAAGGCTATTTAACATCACGCTACGACTCTGCAAGCCGAGCAGAAAGAAAAAAGTCCGAAAGAAGAAAGAACGCTACTCCGAAAACAAAGTAACAGCTCGGGCAGGTGACGCGTTGCGACGGGTCGGGTCGGAGGAACTGAAATTCCTCGCGGACGAATTCTCGGGCAGAAGCTAGCGAAATCATATAGCTAAATATATACTTACGTGGAAAATTGAGCAGAGCTTTAATCATAGCGATGTGTACAACGTAGGCATCGTGCATGAATATAGAGCGAAGCATGTTATCGACAAGTTCACGGCCGTATCTCGGGTTCCAGCACAACAAGTGTATAAACAGGGTATTACGGGAGTTCAGTTCTTTTGCCCTGAAAACATTGTTAAAGGTCACACAAGCATCTTTTGAACGCCGCGGCTATTGACGTCCAATGACGAGCATTGGACGCCAACGATTTGAGAAGATGTTTCGATTGGATCGCATGCACAAATAAATGACCTGCCTAGACTTTTCCCTTTTTGTAGGGGTCAGCTCCCAGTCTAACCGTATGCAGCTGAATACCAGTATTTCAAGATCTCATCTCATATAGGTCCGATGTAATTCGTGGCAATTATTTTAGTTCAATCTCAGATTGCTTGTTATGTGAGTTTGTTTTTGACTTTTTATTTGCAGTCAGGTTTATTATTTTATTTTTATTTTCTACCTTCAGGTGTTGTAGTAAGACTTGGTAATACGCCCTACTTTTTAAAAAATTGTACTTAATAAAAAAAAAATCTTACAAGATATAATCCAACTTTTTATTTTGGGACAATATTTAGTCTTTTAACAATAATGGCACAGGAACTAAGGATAAAATAATATTAATATTTTTGTTTAATCTAAGGTGGGGCGTTTTGTAATGAGGTCGTTGGCTAATACGACTCACTCTTATTATAAAATGCCCCAGTGTATTAATCATATATTTTTTAAATATTTTACTCTATATTAACAATCTTTTTGGCGAAAACTAGCTCTTAAATCTAAATTAAAATAATATGAGGCTTAGTCAGTCTCTTTATCAAATCAAACTTTTTAAATAAACATTTGAATAAAAAGCTCGAGCAAGTGACAGGCCTTCTGATTTTCTTTGACTTAATTCTGAGTTGCGAGCCATGAATCCCGAAAACCATACATTTCCAGCTGATTCTGAAGTTGCTGAGAATGGGTTTTTAATATTAAGTTTCATAGCTAGTTGAAATGCCATTTCTTTTAAATCTTTCCTGTCAGGGGCAAATCCAAGTTTTTCCAATTTCTTTATATGGGCAACCAGTTTTTTTTCATATTCTACAGAAAATACTGGTTTGCGTCCTAGAGGGCCCTTTGATTTTCCTGATAAAATGTGTCTTCTTAGAGTTCGAGACGGTATGCCAAAGTTTCTGGATGCCTCATTAACACCCATTACTTTGCTTAGGACACTACGCATGGCTTTGTCTAAGTCATCCGCACTCCATGATGCTCGTAGTGTCCTTCTTTCATACTTCCTAGACATTATCTGTAATAATAACACGCAACAAGGTACAGTCGCTTGGCAGCATTATCTGACCCACCCTAAAAACAAACGAATTTGGACCCTCTGCCTGTAACATTAAGGTTTATTCAATTTATATGAGCTTATCAGACGGCGCTCGTGCAACGTTGTCGGAGCCACCGGCATTATACATATATCATTTTGTTAAGCTATTTTAATCATTATCTCGTTGACATTAAAGTTGAAAAGCTTTTAAATCACACTACATAATTAGAACCCAATCTTTAATTTCGCGTATTCGTGACAAGTTCTTGTGGCTTAACGGTTTGATGCTGGATTGGCGACGAACAACATGTGGGTTCGAAAACACGGTCCACCTTTAATCAGTTTCTTTTTTAATTTGTTTTCATTTCTACAATATTGCCTGCATTATTAAAGAACGACCAATATGATTTACGCCTAATAATTTATCTTGTAAACAGGTGGGTAAATTAAAAAACTTTAAGTTCACAGAATTTATATTTACCTACCAAGAATGGTTGGATACGAAGTAAAACATATATTTGCTTCGTGAGGTAGATAATAAATTCATTTATGTGACAAAAGTTAAACTACGCCTAATAGCAGTGACTGCGCACACACATTTGTAAATCGTTTCACATAACTCGTTAAGTATTTTTAAGCAATTTGGTGTAAAAAAGCATGTCGCAACTTAATGACTACTTATACCAAACAAAAAATCATATTTTTACATGAGCAGAATATTGGAATTAGAGAGATTGGTCGTCGACTTAATATAGCAGTAAGTGTTTTTATACCTATTTTATTTTATTGATTGTGATTAATGAATGCGTAGTTGGCTATTTTACCACTACATTCACTCCTTACAAGTTACATACACGGTTCCAAAAATGTTTTTTTTTTTGTTTTAGAGAAATACGGTCAGACTTTGGCTAAAACGTTATGGAGACAATGGAGATATTCAGCGTATTCGTCCAGGAGCAAAAGCCATTAAGTATAGTCCCGAATTCGAAGGCCGCCGGCCCATTCCGCAATAAACCACAATATTTCAGAGGAAACAGTGAGAAGGCATTTATACGCTGCTGAGATAAGGAATTATAAACCAGCACAGAAAATTACATTGACACCTGCTCATCGCGAAGAAAGGGTTCGTTTTGCCCAGGAATATTTAAATGGCAAAGATTTGTGTTGGAATATGGTGCGCGTTATGCGTAGCCGCTTACAGCAAGTTATAGCAGGGGACTACTAATTATGTAATCTAGTAGGTATTTTTAAACACACCATGTAAGTAAATGCTCAATGGATTGATTGTTAAACCATTAAAATGTTGCAGATTATGTGGTGATGTTATTGTTATAAATAGATTTTTTCTATTTAAATATCATGTTTATTCACTACATATAGGCAGCTATAAATCTGTAAAGCATTTCACAGATGAATTCATTTTCTCGATGACAAACTTTTAAGCATAAGCACGCCTTTTTTAATGTTTATAAATGGTTAGATTTGATTATGGCATACTAATATAAAATGTCTATTAATTTGGATATATATGAGCATTTACATACTTTATCTTACCTAAGTGTTTTAATGAAATAATAAACATTTTAAACTTGCAATTGTTTACTTTTATTCCTATACAACCTACCCGTGTAAAAAGACAAGACCCTACGTCGTCCATTAAAGAAATGTTTTTTACATTTCTTTAGTGTAATAAAATAATTAAAAAAAAAACAGCTGAGCAAAAAGATATATTTAGGTTAAACTTGGTTTCGAACTTAGACAACGATGAACACCGCACTACCCCTTATTGACCACAAGACCAAATCAACTCTTATTAGCCACATTGAAATTTGATCTTAGTTGTAATACTAGACGCATATTCTAAAGAATTTGAACCATATAGTATACTTGATAAAGTTTATTCTTGCACAGCACAAGCAGCCAACCTTCTCCTGGTGCAAATAGATTATTTTGTATTTTAAATAATCACTCCATTGAGACATGATAATAAAAAAACTACCTATAAAATAGAAAATAAAAAATTGTAAAGAGATGTTGTTTTTGCAATTTAGTAAGGCAAGGTAAAACATGTTTGCGCGTAGTCACTGCATACCCTTAGTTGCTTTTGAATACCTACCAGTTTTATAATGAATACGACTATTTATTTTTCAACTACCCACTTATTACAAGTTATGCGAAAATATTACCATTTTAGAAAGTTTATGTATGAAGATCATCCGTCTATAGTTCTTTACAATAATATATTAAATAGTTTTGGAATACATTCTAAATTGAAAGCAAAATAATATCTTCGTCGCAGGATTTGATCTCGCAAGTTGTTTTTCTCAGTCTTATACACAGACCACGAGACCAGAATTACTTGAACGCAATTATTAAAATAAGCTATTACACTAATTATATTATAACAAGTAGTTTTAACATATAACCTAATGGTAACGTTATAAAGATCAAATTTGCATGTCTGTGTTATTATTGTAATTCTTGGTTGAGTCTTCGTGCACTTGTCTGATAAGCTCATATAAATTGAATAAACCTTAATGTTACAGGCAGAGGGTCCAAATTCGTTTGTTTTTAGGGTGGGTCAGATAATGTTGCCAAGCGACTGTACTTTAACACAGTTCAAATATTGGGGCGTTTTAAGCAACTAGCTTAGGGGCTTATTGTCAAATTCGATTTTCAATATGCCCCACTGAGATCAAAACACAGGATTCAAGGTTATAAAGTTTGAAAAAATAAAAAGAGAAAGGTAATTTTATCTATTTTACGATAGTGTGGGTCATTTTAACACAAAATATAAAAGTATCAATATATATGAATTTCTTGGAAACTCGTCATAAATTGTTTCACGCCAATAAAACGAGATTATGCAATATTTTTTATACGGACATCGCAAACTACGTGCACGTGTCGGCCATGTTGTCCGGCTACTAGTGGCTCCCCGCGCGTCTAGTTACGAGCGGCGTCGCTTTATTAGTATGAGTGCTTGACTGGTGGGGCATTTTGTCACTTAGGGCGTATTACCAAGTTTTACCCTAATTATATTTTTGGAATCGTCTCCTCAAGCCCTTTATTTTGATAACCCACAATCATGGTTATGGTACCTACATTACATTTTCAAGACATTACTTACTTGTTGACGTCCAGAATCCGCCATTTTAAATTTTACAAAACAAAACCTAGCAGTAAATCGAGACGAGTCGTTAGACACCTCATTTATTAAAATCCATCCAGCTGTCAGGATGCTTCGAGGGTATACACAACATACGCGTGAAAATCATAATCCTATCTTTGCTATCGCGCAGTCGGGTCAAAACGCAAGACTAACACAAGACAGGCTAAGGTCAGTTACTATCAGCGGGATTGTCCGAAAGGGTTACCGCTACCCCGGAACATAAAGGGCAAAGGAAGGAGCATGGGTGGGTTTTAGTCAGCAAGACTCTGACACTCCCTTTCGCTCCACCCAGAGCGGGAAATTTTTTCCGGATGGGAAATCATCAAATGACAGGGGTCATTTGATAATTTCCCATCCGGAAAAAATAAAGGTCAGTTACTAGATAGTTATGTAGGTAGGTAGGTGAATTTGATACACACTTGTATTTGGTCCACACATACTCTTCCCATGCACCTGGATGCACTGATGGCAGCAACGGATAATCCCGAGCCGACAAGAACCCAACAACAGCTTTGTGTTCGTCCAGCTGGCAAATACTTAATATAGAATTCTCACTGAAAAAACAAATTCAAATAAAATAAAAAATTGTATGCTTAAAAGCGCTGTCTGTTAGATTGTGTATATTTAGTAGATTCACAGGTGACTCCGCCCTGGAGTGTAAATGTGGTGCTGCCCCAGAAACAATGGGGCATTTAATATCGTGCCAGCATGTTAGCTACGCACACTACAGGACTGAGTCAAAGCCTAGCCAAATTCTGGGCTGACTGTAATAAAAGGTAAAATTAAATTATCTAGCTAAACTCCGCAGACGTGATGAGTCAACTTAACGACCTCACGTATTTTAGTTACTTGAAGTATGAGTTTATAAAATCCTTTTTTTATGTTTTAGTGTTTAGATATCGATAGTTATCGCGTCTGTGAAATTAATTGTTTTTTTTTTTAATAGGTAGGTACTGTTATTTCAAATTACTACAATACTTGCGTCGTTGACACCAATGTTTATCAAATCATACTTATATCAGAAACCAATCACGTCTATCTAGTTTCGCTAGCTTATTTCGTTGGACCTTGTACAAGTAGCCGCAGCAATAAACGGCCTCTGGAGCAGTGAAATACGCCGGGGACAATAAACCGTCAAGGGCTCAATTCCACATTCTCTGGTCTGACGTACCTGTAAATAATAACTGGCCAACTTGAGGCATACGAGGGCGACACTGAAAGTTGTTAGAACTGGCCACTTGTAAACGATATAATAAAAAAATAATAAGTTCAAATTTTGAAAATGGAACTCTTTGCCTAAATTATTGTGTATGTATTTTATTCATTTGTCATTTCTTTACGATTTGGCGGCAAATTGAAAATTGTCTGCGTCACGTGAGCATGAATTTAACGCGAGAAAATGTTCGTACAATGTCTTTTTATGACTTCCGATGTCATTTAAGTCAACAAGAAAGTTAGTTGTAAGCGAGTCAAGTGCACAAAATCCTACATGAACATTTAGCGGTTAGGAAGCGTTGTGCCCGGTGGATACCTCATAATTTGACAGAGGCCCAAAAGCTCCGTCGTGTTGATTGGTGTCGTGAAATGGTTCAAAAATTTAACGGAGGTGACTCAAATGCTGTGTTCGAAATACTTACAGGTGATGAAAGCTGGATTTATTGTTATGATCCTGAAACTAACAGACAGTCTGCTGTCTGGGTGTTTCCTTCCGAGGAGTTGCCAAGTAAAGTGAAGAGAGGTCGAAGCGTGGGAAAAAAGATGGTGGCCTCGTTCTTCGGAGGACAGGTCATTACGCAACAATTGTTTTAGAGGATCGAAAAACAGTTACTGCAGAGTGGTACGCTAACAATTGTTTGCCACTTGTTTTGGAAAAAGTTCCGGGGAGAAACGAACTCGCAGTAGGATCCTCCTTCACCACGACGCCTCGTCGCACACCGCCAAGCAAACAATCGACTACTTGGCGACGTCAGACGTGGAATTACTGGATCACCCGCCCTATGGCCCCGACCTCGCACCCGATTTTTATTTATATCCGAAAATAAAAGAAAAACTTCGAGGAAAACGTTTTATGGACGCCGAGGAAGCAGTGGCTGCGTTTCAAAATGCTGTCGAAGAGACCCAAGGACGAGAGGGCAAAGTGCTTTTCTCAGTGGTTCCATCGAATGCAGCGATGTATTGATGTAAATGGACACTATTTTGAAAAGATATAATAAACCCCCCCCCCCCCCCCCCCCCGCCCCTTTCTCCGGCATTGTTCCAACAGACATGTTGCTGTACCCGTGTCGGAGAGAAGGTATTAATTTTATTGTGTGTATTTATTTTTATTAATTTGATTTAATTATGATAATTAATGTAATTTCGTACGATTTATTTCTTTTGACCTAATTTTATTTCAATTAATCTGGTAATCTAAATTTTAGTTATTTATTTATTTTTATTTTTATTTATCTGGTAATTTAATTTGATGTTTTGATATTTATTATGATTTAAAATTATTTTATTTGAATTTGAATTATGTACTGCAATGGGTGTAATTTACCTGAGAATAAATGAATTTTTTTTTTTTTTTTTTTAATAACTTGCTAATTTGTTTAGTTTTTGATTTTCTAAGAACTTTCAGTGTCACCCTCGTAGCTTGTTTTACTTGTTAAGTTATGATGAATCATCATCATAATCTAACCAAAAAGGCTTCCACTGCTGTACACAGGCTTCCCGCAAGAACCATCACAGCGACCAGCACCCTAATTGCGTAACACACTATCAATCTAAATCTGAATCATTTTGAAGGATATTAGGTACTAATCCATTGCTTCATGTTCGAAAATTTGTCTGCTCAATCAACGTAAATCGCAATGAATGTTGTGGAACTGTCAAAATGAAAGCCGTTATTGCTACTGATAGTGTATAACGCAATTACCCCACTGTAAGTAAAGAACTTCATTTGTGAAAAAAATAACAATCATCTTACATGAGCATAGTGAGATCGTAGGTGCACTTGACCCTGAAGTTCTTAGATATTGATTCGGTCAGCAACTCCAGTATTTGAGGTGTATCTGCAACATTAGCAAATCGCACACCGCCCAAACGCGTTCTTACGTTCCTTGCCATTTTTCTTACACTCAAAAATGGTTTTGAATACTAAAACCTACTAAAACTATACAGCTATGATCAAAATCCAAAACCCTCACGAAGTTGAAAAATTTCAGCTTCTGACAGTTGACAGGTCAAGAAGAGAAGTCAGTTTTGTTTTTTTATTACATAGGTACCTATAGTTTTTCGGTCTGTAGACTAACTCTAATTATGAAGAATTTTATTGAAGTTTAGGCTATGGGCCTCATACGAAGCATCATCTGACTAGCCTTTTTTTCCCCAACTACATGTATTGTAGTCGGCTTCCAGTCTAACCGGATGCAGCTGAATACCAATATTTTACATGGAGCGACTGCCTAACCGATCTCCACAATCCAGTTACAGGTTATATATTATGTAGATACGATACCCCTTTTTTTTCCGGATGGGAAATCATCAAATGACCCCTCCCGCTCTGGGTGGAGCGGGAGTGTCAGACTCTTACTGACTAAAACCCACCCATGTTCCTTCCTTTGCCCTTTATGTTCCGGGGTAGCGGTAACCCTTTCGGACAATCCCGCTGAATACAATACCCCTTGGTAAGACTGGTTGTCAAATTTTCGAGCCTCTGACGACCCGTAACGACTATCAAAGATCCACGAATGACAGCCGAGACCAACGGCTTAACTTGCTTTCCGAGGCACGGGGGGGTCTTGGTATGTCAAGATGGTCACCCATCCACGGACCAACCGCGCCAAGCGTAGCTTAACCTGATCGATCCATACGAAGCCGTTACCTGGAAAAGACGACTATCGCTAACTTATTAGCATAATTAGGACCATTTAACTTGGATGACCGCAATAATCATTTTTGAGAAAAATCATTGGACATTTAGAAATGGTACCGATATATTCCAAAATCTCTAATGAGTCTAGTGAAAATATGCACGACCATGCTCGAAGGGAAGGTTGCCATCTCTTGTAAAAGCTTACACGCTATTTTTAAATCTATGTTATTATAATTAATTTCATTTTCAATTTATCAAATAAAATATGTTCAAGCATTTTGCAGCTGTGTCTGCGTTGACCCTCATAGGCTGGGTGTCAAGGGACCTGCCGTTTAAGAACAAGGTTATGGGTTCGAACCTGGTAAGTATGAAAATGAAAATAAAAAGCACATATTTATACATACTTAAAATTATTTATTATTCTTAAAATGAAAACTCCCTTAACTTCGGTAATAGCTACTAAATAATTTGTGGAGGCCACTGTCAAGTGATGGGACAAAACAATAGTTTGAGCATGACTTAATTAATAAAAACACAATGTCAATTGATTTAAGTTCTTAATATACAGAAAACAATAATTCTAATAAAAATAATTTAAATTCAGTAACAATCTTCCTACTAGCCCTAATTAGCATCAATAAATAAGATGACTTCATTTTGTGGATCTCTTTGGAGTGATTAAGGTTTTACGCCGTTTGTAAATATGGTAAGGATTTGAAACTAAATCTATAGTAAAACCAGTTTTTGTCTGACCACAAATTAGTTACAAATTATATTTATATCGAGGAACTTATATTTACAGGCGTTATTAAAAACCCATTTCCCAAAATATTAAATTATTACAGATTTATCTGTAGGTATCCTGGTGATTAAATATGCCATAACAGCAACTAGAAATAATTGAATTTCCAAAAACATATTGCTTACGTCAATGTTAGGCGGACGTTGAAATTAACAAAAATAAAAATGTTAAACCAAATCTCATTTCAGTTGTATGGAACATAATTTCAATACCGAGTGCACCGTCTGAAGTTTATAAGTAAATAATACTACATACGTTATGTACAGCCAAGTTTAGTCACACTGTAAAAGAAAACTGATATTTCGGTAACGATTCATCTTCGGCTTCGTAGCAACCGGCGCGAATAGCTCATCTCATTTTGTGATGTAGGTACATATTATTTTAAAACTATATAGTAAATTATGCTATAAACGACGCGGTAGTCCATAACACTAAATAATACCTACAATATAAAGTAAAAAATCGAAGTTAATACAGTCATTAAAAAACATCAATTAATCACACCAAAACGTTCTAATCATTGGGAGGTATTTTACTAGTACAAAAATATCGTCAATATCCTCTATCGTTCTATTTAAATGTATGGAAAAAGTTTCATTAATTAAATTTTATAATATAATTATTCTACGTGTGCATAAGAAATCTTGTATTATTCGATATAATATAATATTGCTTTTATTAAACCAAGCATATGGCGCCATAATGGAACTTTAGACTTTCACAACTATAAATGCCACCTTATTTTACCTATTATATGAGTATCCATAGTAGAAATCTGTGAACATTCTTCGTTTTTACCTATAAAACTACAGCTGGACTTCATAATTCAAGATTGATAGTATCCTTATCAATAACATAATAAGTCTTACATGAAAATATCTAGCTACTATTATCTCTTAGAATCATTTACATGAAAATTATTACAATACCACAGTAGTCTGTTGTTAGATCTAAATCTATCTCGTGGTAATTTATATTATAAACATGCGAGTACATGAGACAACCTATTACGTAAGGCAAGTGATTAATATGTTATTTCTATAATAAACCTATCACACTCAAGAAATCTGAAGAAATGTTGGACAAAGCACAACAACTCTTGAACAGAGCACAGCTCTTGGGCGTCAGTCATTAAGAAACCAGAGACAGGAACACACTTATAATTATATTTTTACATGAGCTTCCTAAACTGGAAACTATCCTATTAGCATACATTATAAAATTATTTACACAAGTCGGCTGCTTCCCTAAAGCGTATACAAACATTTCTGTCCCTATTCCATCAAATTTCAAGGATTTATAATCAACCAGACATTGTGATTAGTACGTCTAATTGATAATAAGAATCCGCACCATTAAAAATACATTACATAGTTCCAAGTTGCGATATTAAGCCGATCGGCGATACACGACTAAATACTGAAAACAGCATTTTAATGTACAGCTTGTGAAAAATACCATTTTGTTTTCTCTACTTGAGGTATCAGCAAGTTCTGCGGTCTTAATATAATAATAATGAGATAGTAAGGAAGTAGTATGGGTAGTAAGTCCGGACACGCTGTTATAATATCATATGGAATGGGGTGTGATACCCGAATGTCTGGTGGGGTCATAGGTATCACTGTCGCTAGAAGCGCTGTCTCGCGCATCACTTGGCGGGCTTGTGCTTGGGCGGCGTCGTAGGAGGCCCGCCTGCCTCCGCCGACGCGCCTATAGCTACACCTTCGCTATCTACCTCCGTCTTCAACAAAAAAAAAGGCAAACATTAGTAGTGGAAACTTCAATTTATTATTATACAGAATGAAATTGAATAGGTTCGACAAATTAAAACATCTAATGCAACGTGTTATAAAGAAGATTTAAAGCATGTCATTAAGGAAGGGGATGCCCATACGTGCGCGTAGGCAAGCGATTTGGCAACGTCGTCGCGGGCCCTTTTTTCGTAGAAACGGTCATAATTAGGTAAATACTGCTAGGTCAACTCATTGCAAACTTGCTTCATGAGATGAACTCTGCGATGATAAGATTGGTTATTGGGCGCGCGCTAAAACCGAGTTTAATTAAGTTTCTTATGGGCATTGATATTTTGAAAAAAAAAATTTAAAAAAAGTCTTGAACGACGCTAATTCCTGTCTTCTTGAAGGCAATAACTTAGTTTGCACTATCTAAGACGATAATTACACGATATTTTTTCAAGAATTTAGTTTTTGGAAATGACAATATTTAATGATTATGTAGCAGTTACTGTACCTCCTATACCTATTCGTCGCAAGTTTTTAATTTCATCCTGTATAATATTAATACATTAACTGTGGATGTAGATGGCTATAAGAGTAGGGGAAGACCAAAGAAACGATAAATGGATTTTGTGAAAGATGATATGGTTAGAAAGGTGGTGACTGTGGTGATGTTGAAACAATTTTGTCACATTTTTATTAATTTCGTTTTTGGTTTGTACTCACTTTTTCATCTTTGTTTAAGGACTGAGGAGAGTCTGTTCCATTGTTAATATTGTCACCTGTTTCAGCTGATTCTGTACTTGTGGTACCTGTAATTTGAACTCTTCATTACTATCTAATTTCATGTTTACTCATAATATTGCAAGCAATTATCCTCAACTTTTTTTTTTTTTTTTAATTACTAGCTGTACATTCACAAACTGAGAAAGCATACGCACCGGCTTGTATGTGATGGGCGTTTCCGCGTTCAGCCTCATGTTCGCGCACCATGGCATCCAAGTTGTATCGCCGCCGGTAGGAAATGAAGAACGATCGTACGTGCGCCTCCGTTTTCGTGCCCAGCGTCTCGGCAATCGCTTGGAAGTCTCTGCCTGTGTATCAAGGAACAAACATATTACATAAACATCCTTTTTCAAACAATATTATTATTATCTTCTTTTAGCACAATTTCTTTTCAAATTAAGGAAATAGATAATTAAAATCATCGCGCATCCCGCGCATCCATCAGAATGATAATAATAATGGGTAAACCAAGAAATCACTCAACTTCACTACGTCACATTTTTTATTTTCCTTGTAACATTGTGACTTAATTGAGTTAGCGGGAATCCCTTACCATATTTCCTAACGGCCGTCACAGCCATGAGTAGTTCGTCGTTGGTCCAGCGCGAGTTTATCTTGGCGGGCGGCTCGCCGGGCCTCAGCTCCTCCACGCCAGTGTCACCCACCTTGCGCTTCATCGCACTCAACTGCTGTTTGTTCTGTTGCACCTGTTTCAATAATTATACTCACTATACTCAAACCATCATATTTATCCACACTTTCACTTTAAGACAAACACAATTTAAAACTAATAAATTCAGAACATAGGATATAAAGTGCATATCTGGATTATCCAAGAAACTACATAGTAGGACTTAGGATTTGGGCGCCCAGCAACATTTGAAGCGCTGTAACTTTGGGGTTTTAATGGTTTTAAATCAACAAAACTTGAACAAAACGTTGATCAACTAATCTATGTGTGCAGAATACATTTTCCCACAATACTACCTAATACAGTATTGTAGTATAATAGCATGAAATACTACAAAATTATTGACTATTGAATTAATAAAATTAGTTGAATTATCACATTCTCACATTACATCACACAAACGCTTAGTCACATCCATGCTCTATCTGGACTTATGACTAATACCAACGTATTTAGAGGAGTACAGTGTCGACGTAAGGGTGAGAATGTGTCTCGCAACGACACTACATAGCGACATCGTAGCGGGTTGCATCTTACTTGTCTCTTTAGAGATATAACTTCTCTGTCCATAGCTTTGAGCATAGCATCGCCATGATTGATAAGTCCGGGCTGCGGGGGGTCGCCTGGCTGAGGCCCGGTAGCCATGGCGACGAGATCGTCGTGATTGATGTAAATGCCACGCGGCAACCGGTGCTTGTACCGCTGCTGTTTGGAACCCGGCCCGCGTCTCCCGGACGGTCCGCACAGCGGTCTCATCGTCCCCGTGCGTCTGTTACATCACCGCTAATATTCAAATAACCATCCCTATATACATTTAATTAAACCACACTCGGAAAATAATTGAGCTGCATTGTGTAACATGCAAATGATTGTAACGAACGGATAATCTAATAAAACTGTAGTATGAATAGTATCGTTACCGACCTGGCGTGCACGAGGCATGCCTGACACAACTTCTGCGAATTGAGCGCCGTGATCTGGTTGCACAGAATGCCGCACACAGTGCACCATTTGCCCGCGCTCTCGCCGCCGCCCTCGCCCTAAACCCCAATTAACATTTTACATTCCTGTCACATTACGACTACCACCAGCTACACGGAATTTATGACTCTCGTGTAAGGACAGACAAAGACGTACACAATGACTTCTCACACACTTCTTTTAAAACCCATTAGAATATTAAATGATATTCTGCACACATTAGATATATTAAACAAGTAGTCCTTCATTGATCGGGGCTATTAAAGGAAGCATGCGGGAATATCATAGGAAATTGGAAGGAAGGGAGGAGGCAGGCTACATGTTAGAAAATAGTACAATGCGGAAACACAGTGGGTACACAGTTATAGCACTAAGATTAATGGATTATAGTCTTTAAGGTCCATCAAGATTCACAAGTCACAACACAATAATTATATTTGATGCGTCATTCAACAACAGACAATTATTTGAACATACATTCTCCTTTTTTCAGTAATGCATATTATCGTATTCCGTACCAAAAATATATAGCAAGAAAAGAAAGAAAACTAAACTTAATCCATTTGCATACATGTAAATAGGATAGTAAAGTGCTACAGCTCAATAATTAAGAAGTATATTGATAAATAATGTGTAATAATATAATAATATTGTGTGTATACTATGTAGTATTTTGATGTATCATGAATACATAGAGAATATAATAAATGAATAAATGAATGTTGCATGTGAGAGTGGTAGCAATCATAGTTGTAAATAAAAAATGCAGAGCGGTCAAAATTAAAATGAACAAGCATTATCAGAATACATAAAGCATTTGGACGTAATTTAAAATAATGATAATTAGAAAAAATGAAATTTGAATACAATATTTTATATTTAACAGTTATTTGAAGCAACCATTTATAAACACTCATAGATTGACTAACTATTCAAATAACTGCTGTATATACATAAGACTAGACACAAGCTCATGTTGCCACAATCAAAACTTGCATGATATTGATAACAAAGTAATGCTATGAAGTGCAATGCTATGACATGGCATGACTCAAACAGACATTTTATGGAATTGGATTTTGAAACAGGGACCAACATTTCTAAATAGAAGATACCAACATCAAGTAATGGATGACAAACACCGATTGAATAGACATTTATGTGAGAGGATGGAAGAAGACACTGAACATCAAGTTTCCATGGTGACAGCAAAGTTATACTCATTGTGGGGAAGCAAAGCACCCACCTGGGCGCCCTGCTGGCCGGCGGCGCGTTGTGGAGCCCCGCCTGCCGCGAGGGACTTCCCTCCTCGGACAATACCACGGTGGAAAGTCCACTTCTGTCACATTGAACACAAGTCCATAACTCAGAATAATATTCACCCTTTAAGCACCCAACATGTTGCTATACTATGTGTAATTTACTTTTAATAATGGTGAATCACTTCTATAGAACATCATTATACCCATTATGAAATATCCACATACAGAGTAAATAATTTACAATGACCCAAATTATCCACTCTATAAGTATCATTTATGGAATCAAGAAAGTAATTTGTCACAGCTACAAAATAAACCCATGTTTATTTATAGCTTAGTGAAAGTTAATTTCTGCCACTCTGCTTTTTATTTACTAAAAAATTTGCCACTTAGAAGTTGTACACAATTAATAATTTGGACAATCCAGATATACTATCACATTAAGGTAGTTTAAAATTGTGAAGAATATGATTCAGTTGACATTGTTTCTGTAAGTAGGTACATTGGTAATACAATGACATTGCACACAATAAAAAAGGAGCAAATTATATTTGATTCAACTTTACAACAAGCCATGAAACCTAGCACACAAGGAGTACATACCTTTTCATCATTATCAGAGTCTTTATCAGAGCCTCCAGGTTCAGAGCCAGCGCCTGATTCTCGCTTGCCAGTTCCTGAGCTGGTAGGATTGCGACCTTCACTGACAACATCCATCAGTGAAGTACGAGCTCTTGTTTTTTTCCATGAGTAATAATACTTAACTAATGATGCAATTGATTTGTCTGGCAACTACAGAAAAAAAAAGTTAGGATTATAGAATTGTTTACAAGTTAATCCTCAGAATTGAATAATTTATGTTTGAGGGACCTACCATTTGTCGTATTCTGTGAAAGCTTTTGCCATGAAACTGAAAAGCCTGTTCAAAGAGCACCTTATCTTCAACAGTCCACTCATCAGGGAAAGGAGTGAAGTTGGCAAGGTCCATGGAAGCCCTGTTGAGGTCATGTTTGTGCCAGAATAACATCCCCAGTGCTTGTTCCCCATTGTAACCATATTTTTCCTTTGCGGTGGTAATATATTCATCCACTAAAAATATAAAAAGATGTTGAAATAATGCAAACATAAAACTTGAATGATTCAAAAAACCAGTTTTCACTTACATTTGATATCAGATATGTCACAAGTGGGTGACCAAACCAACAAAGCTCTGTCAGAAATAAGTTCAGGTCTGCGTTGGTCTACTGGTTCCAGTTCAGGGCACACAGCCTGATAATCTCTGCCCACTCTTATTTTCTCAGCTGCAAACGGTATTACTGCTTGGTTTCGTGTTACAATTATTGTGGATGAGATGAACGCAGCAGGAAGGCGATGATGGTAAGCATAAAAAATAAAGCACGAATGTCAGATGATGATGATTAATGTCTGCACCGCATGAACGTATTGCAGAAGCAGTTACACAATAGGGATTAAGGATTAATATTCACATCAAGATTACGGTCAAGTAAGTACTTATTAAATGTACGTATTGTACAAAACGTAAGTTACCAATCAACATGCTAAAAGCTCCCCGATTTCCCGTAATAGAATAATCCAAAGCAATAATAAGCAATACGTAATTTGAAATATCTCGTACCATTCTCGTCTTCAGAACTGGAATCTGGACTTCCATGGCCATTGGGGCTTGGCCCCCTTGACCGCTTCCCGTTTCGAACATCATTACTTCTTTCGGCCAAAACCATGATTACACACTCGATCACAGATTTCACTTAATTAACACACAATTTAAAAAATCATTTAAAGGATATTGTGGTTGAATGAAAGAAAATAAAAGAATTAAAGAGCTTCGCACTTAAATTCAAACGTGATTCAAACCACCGCATCAATAATTTGACAAACCAGCCACGGAACGTAGTGGGTCATTTAATGGCGTCTGTAGTTCGCTGAGCATTCACTTTATTTTATTCTGATAAAATGTTAACTGTGCCATTTTAAGTTTGCAAACTTTTCCAATTTATTACCTATTTATGGATTAATTAAAAAGTAATCCATTTATTAAAAAAAGCCGAATCGTAGTCCCGTCTAGACCGTTTCATTTTATTTTACACTAGTAACTTTTTCATACAGACTTTTGCAAATGAAACAAACCACCTTTCTTAAATTAATTAGTTTTATGAACAATTATCCTCGTCCGTATAATTGATATAGTTTCATTTTTAAATGATCAAATACTAGTACATCTAAACCGCCAACTTTTATCATCAAAATTATTACTCTTCAAGTAAAACGCCTATAATCAAGTTCTAGTTAGATATGTACTGCTTATGTTTTTAAAATAAGAGATGGCGCTATTCAGCATCCTTGATCCTTAGTCGAGGGTCGAAACATGAGAGGCAAGCTCTCAAGTTGAGAGCGGTGAAAGTCCTACATTCAAAAATAAATAAAGATCTTTGGTGCTATTACAAGTTTACAGCGGTACCTACATACAACTATACAAGCTTACTTAGTACAGTGATACTTACGTACAGACGCCAGCAGGTCAAGCTACCCGAAACTGTCAAATTTTCCCAATCAGCCTTGAACCTTAATGCTTTAGCGATAAAGTTGAAAATCTATTAAAGAAATTTGACAGATTGTAGTAACTTGATGTGCTGGCGTCCGTACAAAGTTACGCAGTAATCGCTGTAATCTAAAGGCACTGCAACACAGACTACATAGGGATGTAGTCTGTGTTGCAGTGCCTGTAGATTACAGCCAGCCAGCCATCATATCAGCCGCATCGATGATACGCGGCCCCCAAGCTACAGGGCCCAACGTGTGTAAGCTAAAATTAATACCATGTTATTCAAAAAACACCACTGAATAAAGAATCACAGTGATGTCTTCATGAATACATCTACTTGAGCCAGTTAGTCTCTTTCCAGTCCAGACAAGACAAGGAAGTCATAAGACGAACCGAAAATGCCTGGAAGAGCTACGGGTCCATGAAAGAGCGTTTGATAGGAAACCTTACTTTGTCACTCAAGCAAAAAATTATGGACATGTGCATTCTTCCCATTTTGACCTATGGATCCCAGACTTGGTCCTTGACAAACATTCATAAGTACAAACTCAAAGTTTGCGAACGTGCAATGGAGCGCGGTATTGTAGGCGTCGAATTGACAGACCCTAATCGCAATTCCATACTGCGCTCCAAAATACAGATTACTGACGTTGCTCAAAAAGCCGCCAAGCTGAAGTGGGACTGGGGTGGCCACGTCTGCCGTACGCCCAATGAGTTGTGCGTCGAAAGGGTTGGAAGTCATGGAGAGACTTTGCCCAGCTGTGGAATGATACAGGCTAACAGTAACCAATTCTTATTGTTATTAGGCCGTTATGAATGAATACTTTAAAAATATGTGTGTGAAAATTTACCTTACTTGGTTATGGCTTATAAAAGCTTCAAGATACAAGCGCAGGCCAATTCTCAAGCTCTTGCATTCATTTAGTAAAATAACACAGAAAAGCTAACCTATTTAAGTCAGGATGCACCAAATTTCAAGCTCACACGCTTGAAATTTAGTGCATCCTGCATTCGCTTTTGCATTCTCTTAGTAAATAAAAAAAAACGCAATGGTTCAAAATTTGGAGCTCGCTTAATTAATCCCCCGAATCGGGATACTAATTTATTTATTTGTACAGACGCCAGCACATCAAGCTACTACAATCTGTCAAATCTCTTTAATAGATTTTCAACTTTATCACTAAAGCATTAAGGTTCAAGGTTGATTGGGAAAATTTGACAGTTTCGGGTAGCTTGACCTGCTGGCGTCCGTACAAACAACGATAGGTACCCAATTTTTGAGCTTCACCGCAGTAGGGTAAAACGGACCCCAATAAATTATGATACAGTGCCCCATTTTACACATGTAAGACAACCGATTTAAAACGTTTGAATAGTCTCCTACAAAAATGAAAGAACTGTGTTTTACACTTCATTGTGGGCAATTTTTGGTCACCTGACGTCATGTTTCGTTTTAATTAGTTTATAGAAAATCAATAGAAAGTATGTAAGTACCTACCTACATCAGCCCCGGATCTAGGGGGGGGCAAGCCGGGGCCTATGCCCCGGGCGGCAAGTTCAGAGGGCGGCCAAATTCACACTTCTCAGACGAATGGACAACTCATCATTTACCACGGAATAAATAATAGTACAAGTACAGAAATTTCATGGTCATATCAACTCGACCGATACCCAGAGCGCGGAGTGAGACGTGCTGCACGAACATTTATTATTCGCGAGGCGCGTAGGCATAGTTCAAAATACGCGCCCGCTCGCCCGCAGGAATCGTAGATCGCGGCAGCACGCGTCTGGTTACCGTGCGTGCGAAAGAGATCAAGATTTTTCAGTCTGATTTCACAGTGCAAACTTCACCATCTTTATCGATGTGCGAAGAGCAACCTGAGCAACTTGAAAAAACAAAGCCAGAATACGAAGGATCTAAATCCCCGCTCTCGGATTCGGATGAACTGCAAAAAACCGGATTTGATTTGACGGACCCAGGCAATTGGCCAGGGGTGGAAAAAATGACTGACCAACAACGGTCTTTCTTTAGCAATCAGGCTATATTATTAGCAGAAAATCACCCCGAAAACATTGAATTTAGATCTACTGAACGCAATGGCAGACATTTAACATCTTCTATGTGGTACAGGACGTTGGCTAATTGCGAAAGGGTTAAAAGATCTTGGCTTATATTTTCTATGACAAAAAATGCAATTTTTTGTGCGTGCGTGGTATTGATCAAGACATTGAGAGAGTAATTCACTCAGAGAAAGAAAAATGGAGACAGATCCTGCGTATTGTTATGGATGCTGTATTGTATGTATCCACAAACTGCCTTTCTTTTCGCGGGGCCCACGAAACTCATAGCGATCTCATCACGCAATATCCTCAGCCAAGTCAAGGTCGCCAAACATAATTCAAGTCTTCAGTTTCAATTAGAACACTTAAAAAAGGGACAAGTAGCATATTTATCAAAGACAATACAGAATGAACTAATTGACATAATGGCAAAAACAGTTGGAAATAGCATTTTAAATGACCTCAAAGAAGCCAAATACTACACGATAATGTTCGACTGCACTCCGGATGTATCCCATACAGAACAAATGAGCCAGGTAATTCAATATGTAAAAAGAACTGGCGATGTGTGTGAAATAAAAGAAAGTTTCATTGATTTCATAGAAGTTGCTGGAAAGACAGGAGAGGACATTTGTCAACAGATTTTAGAAAAATTGGCAGTTGATGATTTAGATATTGGACAAAGTCGTGGCCAATCTTATGATAATGGGTCCAATATGGCCAGCATCCATAAAGGAGTACAAGCCAGGATTGCAGAAAGGAATGAGCTGGCCGAGTACGTACCGTGCTTGGCTCACTCCTTAAATCTTGTAGGTGTTCATTCTGCCTCATCATGCCAGGAAGCTATTAACCTATTTGGACTAATTCAAACAGTATATTGCTTTTTTGTTAGCTCCACTACTAGGTGGAACATTATGAAAGAATACGTTAAAACAAATTTAAAAGGAAGTAGTCAGACGAGATGGTCGGCGAAACATGTTGCTGTGAATGCCCTATTAAATAATTTGCCAGAAATAGCGGAAGCCTTAGAAGAAGTTAAGCAAACTTCTCGTGCTCCAGAAGCTAGGTACGAGGCAGGTCATCTCTTAACTGCTATAAAGGAGTTTAAATTTATTCTTAATTTAACAATTTGTGCGAATATTCTCCGCGAAATCAATCGAGTGAATATAGAAATTAAGAAAGAAGATATTATCCTTGCCCGTTCCGTCGCACTAATGGATGCTCAAAACTTTGCAAAAAATGAGACAAAATCCAATGGAATATTGGATAAAAGAGGCTGGAGAAGTTGCTGAAAAAAGTGGTGTTGACCCTATTTTGCAAAACAAACAAATTCCGAAACGTAAAAAAACATTTCGATGAGATGTGTGAAGACGAATTACAAACACTCCAACTTGTACAACTATTTTCTAAAGAAATAATGATGGTATTTGATCGAATCATATCAGAAATTAAAAAGAGGTTTGATTGTGCTACCATGCTGAATTTGAATTTTGTTTTCCTTAATGGTACTAATATTTTGAAAATGTCAATTGAAGAACTGCAAAAGTGTGGAGCAGATCTGGCTCGAAAATACGAGCGAGATTTAAGCGCCGTTGAATTCTGCCAGGAACTGTACATTTTTAGAGAGCAAGCTCCGCTTTTATTTGGTGATATAGAAAAGGTTTCTATCTCTTGCAACAGATCTACGCGCATGATTTGCAGGATGCTTTTCCTAATATTTGTATTGCCCTGCGAATTTACTCTACGCTTCCTACTACATCCGCAAGCTGCGAGCGATTTTTTAGCAAACTAAAACTAATTAAAAATTATTTGCCATCTTCTATGAGCCAGGAACGCTTATCGAGTCTTGCAATCTTAGCGATAGAAAATCGAATTGCGCACGAGTTAAATTATGACAAGGCCATAGATTTATTTGCTGAACAAAAAGCTCGAAGAGTAAAATTGTAATTTCAATTTACAAATGCAATAATATATTTGATTTTTATTTTTATTATACATATTTTTATTTTAAATCCTATCCTGTGCTGTGTATATCCTACACGTTTATGTCTATATATCTGTAAATAAATAGGCTTAACACAGAAAGAACAGCGATGAATGCATTATTTCCGGAAGGCCTATGTAGGCTATGTCCAAATTTCAATCAATTAGTGGACATGTGATAGCTGAAATTATACGGATGATAAAGGTAAAAATAAATATAAATGGGCGGGAGCGGCATTTTTCAGTTTTTGCCCCGCCTAAAAAAAATTGAAGATCCGGGGCTGACCTACATTACCTACTACACGAAAACTTAAGCATGTAGGTATACCTACCTATACTTATCTATTATAATAAATTATATTATATTACACACACCAGTTGCGTCGAGTCACGAGTGACGACGTCAACGAGAGGGCGAGAGTGTGAGTTTAGTTTTAATACCGAATCAAATTGATTATTTAAATCATTTGAAAACAACGAAAAATATGTTTATTTACCAACACAGAGTTTTTAACTTATCAATAGAATTAATTTCAGTACATCTTTTTCTTTCTATTTCGTTAAGAGCGCTGTGTTCCAACGCCAGATAATTTTATTCGAGGAATAATATTGAAATTTTGACAGTTATTTCATACAAAAACTGTCAAACGTCAATTTTATTCCTCGAATAAAAGTTATCTGGCGATGCAAAAGTCAGCCCTAAGAAAAGGACAGAAGATAAATATTAGTTTATTCCTGTCAAAAGATACTCCATAGCAAGTTTAGTAGACGTGATTAAAAACATGGCTCCTAAAAATACGTCAATTAAATACTCTTGGTCGGACGAGTATACTATAGTAGTCTTTGGTCGGACGGACCTATTCGTATGCCGCTAGTAGCGGCGGATGTGTCGAACTTATCCATATGTACAGACGCCAGCAGGTCAAGCTACCCGAAACTGTCGAATTTACTCAATCAACCTTGAACCTTAATGTTTTAACGATAAAGTTGAAAATCTATTAAAGAAATTTGACAGATTGTAGTAACTTGATGTGCTGGAGTCCGTACATACCAACCATCTTTGTATCTATCATATCCGATGAATAAATGTCTTTGTCTTTGACCAACTAGAATTAAACCCGCTAAGTATATCAATATCAGTATATCACACATTAAAACAATCTTTACACAGTTTAAAGATACTCCGTTACATCCCTAACTCGGTAACTACATTAGTTATAATAATAATTAGGAAAAACATATTCATCAACACCAACCGTTTTAAATCGAAAAAAATTGTCTATTTCGGTTTTAAACGGATTGGTTTTAAAGCGGCCTTACATCTATACCCCATTTGGACTAGCTGCGCCACTGTTTAAGACCGTGTTATAAAGCAATCTTAAACGTTGTAAAATAGTGTTTTCAGGGGGTCTTGTCGCTATATTTAGTATGTATCTCAGGGAAAATTTTCAGCACATCAAGTTACTACAATCTGTCAAATTTCTTTAATAGATTTTCAACTTTGTCGCTAAAGCATTAAGGTTCAAGGTTGATTGGGAAAATTTGACAGTGTCGGGTAGCTTGACCTGCTGGCGTCTGTACTACTTGGAGGGGGGAAGGAAATACTAAAAAATAAAAAATAAAAAGTAATAATTTTAATTTATGATTTAAATTGAAATTATTACTTTGCATGAACATTTATAACTTTATTAGTAGGTACACTACCTACTTATAAAGTTGTTGGAGTTTACCCGGTGCTGCGCTGCAATCACAAAATACATATTATTAGAAATATGCTGCAATGCTTCGTTCGTTCTATGGACGGCAGTACTAATGATTTTGATTTCTTTACGATCATGCGCAGAGAGAAAATGCCTTGCGTCGGTTGTACCGTCGCATTAAGGAAAATTTCAACTACTTGTTGAATACCGCTACTCTCCATTATTTTATTTTCAGAGGTGCATTCTGGCAGACAGAACTGTGTGGAAAAGCGTAAGGGAGGCTTTTCCCCTGCAGTGGGAGTGTGGGACAATACAGGCTTGTTAGATTAGATTTAGATGAAATACATATACCTACCTAAATATTAACAAAGTTCACAATTTCATAAGAGAGATAGTTGAATATCAAATCTTCTTCTATTTTATTGTTCTTCATTCTAAATCCCCGCAGTTTTATGATTCAGCTTCTGTAGTTATCAAAGCGTTTTTGTCATAGTTACGTACATTTCTGAAATAATATTGAGAATAGAAAATCACATAATTGCCTCATTATTTTAACCACGCCATTAGTCAGTTAAACTGAGGTTAAAATTATAGTAATCAACAAAAGTGGAACAACAAGTGTGAACAAAAGAGACAAGTATAAGAAAAGGAGATAATATTGAAATGTCATGTCAAACATAGTGTTATTGACAGATTTCAGAACGAAACGCAGTTTGACAGATGCTGTTGCCGAGGTTTTTGGGAACATTTTAATTTTGCTTTACGTTTCAAGAATGTTATCAAAATAGATAACGATTATGTTGCGTTGTAATTCCTTCACGAACAGGTGGTAAAGTCGCGTCAGAGATAGTAGGAAGAAGTACACTCTAACGAGGCGTCGAGAGAAATGCCACTGTCGTGATTAGGACCGCGTTTTGTTCTTTATTTTGCCAAAAAGGGCGCACAATTATTGTGAACGTTATGTAATGTGTATTGTAGTGTTATCGTGAGTGCTTATAATATTGTGGGGAAGATGAGGACGGTGGCGTTGATCAGCGGGGGTAAGGACAGCTGCTACAACATGATGCAGTGTGTCGGCGCCGGGCACACGATCGTCGCGCTGGCCAACCTCCAACCTATACATAAAGGTTAATTTCGTCCCGATATCCGATTTAGATGCGTATATTTACTATACCGAGCGCTTAATGATTGTTGTTGTATTTCAACCAGACTGTAAATAGGTAGCCATGAAATAAAAATAAAAATTGCATGAATGAAAAGTCCCACATTTTGTAACATATGTCTTAAAATAAAAACATCTGAAGTTATTTTAAGCCTACCTGTGATTTGGCATCAATTGTTTTTGTTATCAGTTTACCTGTGCAGGGCTATCACATTGATGTCATACAGTTTTAATTAATAACTGCTTTAAAGTTTAAACTTTACACAATAGTATTACAAGTGCCGAATTTTATAGCTCAGTCATACATGCTCAAGCATGGTTTTTCACATTTTTTAATAATTTAATCTATTTAGAAATTATATTTCAGATGAGATGGACAGCTACATGTACCAAACCGTAGGGCACCAAGGTATAGACCTGTATGCTGAGGCTATGGGTCTGCCGCTATACAGGGAAGCAATAACTGGCAATGCAATCAACCAGGGCAAGAATTATCACCCCACAGAAAATGACGAGGTGGAGGACTTGTACAGACTCCTTTCTAAAATTAAGGTAATGTGTGCTATCCTCATTTAAAATTTTATAAAAAGCAAAATAAAAATCAGATAAATGCTGAACACTTCTCTCCTGCTGAGTTCAATAAAATAATATTATTTTAGTACTAAAAATAATAATGCCTTATGCCTAATGCCCCCATAGGAAGAAGGTGTGCGTTTATGTATGTATGGATGTAAAAATCATAAAAACATGTCTGATTCAAGTTGAGATGCACAAAGAAGGTCCGCTAGGTACATGATGTAAACGTGTCCGACATAGATCTATATACATAGTTACATAAACAACAGTCATGCAACAGGTTTTAAATTACCACTTTAAGTGAATACTGAACCAGTCCATTCAATGATTGTAATAGTCGATTGTGAATAATGTATTAGACAAACTGCTTTGTTATAACTTCATGGTACAGTATTATGTTTCAACTGACTTCAAAAAGGTTTGTGACTGTGTGTATGTGACCTGTGTCTTAGTATGCTTAATTTTTTTTTTTGTAATTTTGGAAATCAAAAGCAAATACATTTTATCTAGTCTGGAAGGCAAAATATGACCTAAATAATTTTACTTCCTATATGGTAGACCACAAGTTTTACCTAACACTGATACCCACATTGTTTTGTCTAAACTAATATTATAAAGAGGATAGATTTGATTTTTTGTATGTTTATTATGCTTTCAAGCTAAATTGGCTGAATGGATTTGGATACAACATGGCACATGGGCAGACCATGACTTGGATTACGACAATATGATATTTTTTATATTGATATTCTCATGAGATCGAGATTTATGCCAGTGAAAGTGCGGGGTGCAGCTAGTGGTTAATAATTTTCATCATGGAATACATAGATAAGCTATATCTATGTGTGTTCCTGGAACATTACTATACATATTTATCAACAACAGTTCATAAAGGTTGTGTAATGAAAAGATAATGCTGCTCTCATAATGTATGAAAGTGCTTATCAATCACTGAGTCTGAGTGAAAGCCACTATCACTGGCAATATACTGCAAAAACTATTTGTTACTATTGTTGTCCGTGACTTCGTCTGCGATCCAGGATGAAAAGTAGCCTATGTTGTTCTCCAGGCCATGGTCTACCCATGTGTTAAATTTTATCGAAATCGGTTCAGCCGTTTTAGTGTGAAAGCTTAACAAACTAAGAAACTTACTTTTGCATTTATAATATTAGTTAGGATTACAAATTTTGAGCTTGAAATGAAGTAATAGCTTCACACACAATAACACAATAATGCAATCCACAATAATGTGGATGTGAATGTCATAATACATAGTGAGTGCGTATTATACAAAAAAAGAGACAAGCAATAAATAAATGAAGTAATGGTTCCATGAATGTATTTTGTCTCACTTATAAATTATGTATGACCCATCATTATCTTATTGATTTGTAATTCTTTGTGATACCTAAACGAATACCCGTTTTAACACTAGGCGACACCTAAACAAATGCCTAAAGCGCTGAAAGTAAACTGAAATGAACAAGTATATCTAATTTGGGCAAAGGTATCTTTAGTTCTTTGAGTCATCCTAAGTCTTTAATTCGTTCTTGTAAATTGTAAATTCATACATCCTGCGTTTTTGACAGTTTTGTGATAATAGGTACACAAACCATTATCACTTGCATTTCGAAAAAACAGACAAAAACACTTAATCAGCTTACGATGTTCTCACTGCTGGTACATAGGCCTCCTCCCTGTGTAAGAGAGTGGGCCGTAATCCACCATGCGCGCCCAGTGCGGATTGGTGGAACGGACAAGTGATTCTTTATAATTGTCAAGAAAATATGTGACTTTGAACGAGGTTCCATTGACATTGTAAATATGTGTTAATAATATTTATACATATGCTCCAGAGAGTAATGTCCACAGAATAATCTGAATGTAAATAAAATATGCAGTGATAAGTTGTTGTCTGTTACTTGAAAGTATTTTTTATGTCAATTATTGTTCCAGAATGATTTAGAGGTAGAAGCGGTCGCCGTTGGTGCCATATTATCAGATTACCAAAGAATTAGGGTTGAAAATGTGTAAGTATTTAAGATTTATTTTATTTTAGCGCCATAAACTTTTATATGAATAATTTTAAAGGAACAAAATGAATGAATGGATCATATCATGAATGAATTCTTTCTATCTATCTATTCAGCCCATTATGTCCCACTGTTGGGCAAAGACCTCCCTTCCACACATGTCTACCCACTGTCATTGTGGGCCAGTCCTTTCGTTAGCAGTCAAGTTCGTCCCTCCATCTTTGTCATCATTACCTACTTCCAATCATGAATTAATGAAGGAATTAAAATACATGTATGATTTTCTAAGAGGAAGGAAAATCTAAAATATTCAGCTTTGAATGTTGGATTAATTAATTGTTTGGAAGTGTAAAAACACAACAACTCACATGTATAGAGAATCTAATAAATTCATCCTTTACCGCTTTATCTCCATAGTAAATATTACGTGGACTTTGGAATCTGATGTCTACAACATTGTTTAATTGCTTCTTAGACAATACGGAGTTGCCGTTATGATAAATTAATTAAGTATTTAAGTATAATATAACTGTTAATTTTCTGTGGAATCTTAATCAGAAGAGCAATTATATTCGCCACCCTCCCTACTAAAAAAGAGGTGGCCGTCACGGGACGCCCGGCCTTTAGTTTTTAAGTTAGTTAAGCCCGGGCTGAAGGCCTTAACTTATTGAGGCACAGGCAAGTCTGGTGAAGCAGACGACAACCTCCTAGGTTGACCTGTGAGATGCAATTTAAAAAAAAAGGGACGCCCGGCAGATAAACAAGGAAACATCTAAGTAAGCGACAGTGGAGAGTCATAAGAGAGCGTCATGCCTTTTGCCGTCACGGCATACGACTTGGTTCTAACCCCAAGGCACGCCTATATTAGATGTTTAACATCAAATTAGACAAAGATTCATATTTTGCATAATTTTTTAACTTATTGACATTTGTTAAATATACTAATCTTATTGAAATTTGTTTATGTTACTGGATTTGCTCAACAACATTTATCCAGCGTAAGATAGTTTTTGCGATTTTAAGTAGGCTATCATAAAATTTTGTTACATACACATTACTTGTAAATAGTCATTCAAGCCACTTCTTGTTGAAATTGGTTTTGTTTGCATCATTCGACCTAGCTTTAAATAGTTATATATGTATGTCAGCACTAAAACAAATGAGCGTTTAGCGGTAACTGCGTGTGTGCATAATTTAGTTTTAATAGGTTGCGTGTGTGCATAATTTAGTTTTAATAGGTTTTTAAGTGTTTTACACTTGATCATTTATAGAGAGATCTCACTCGTGGTTCAAGTCACACTGCCGTCAATTCATCTCGAATGTTTCAAACTTAAAGCCTGAATACACATGCCTGCACTTTGCACAAAAGTATGCAAGTAGCTGGCATGCCATTATGGTAATTCACCAACCAGAAGTTGTTATGTCACACGGCTTGCAAGCTAATTGCATACTTTTGTGCAAGTTACAGGCATTTGTATTCCGGGCTTTAGACCTACGCTCATACTGAGCAAGTGCCAAGCATACGGAGCATAAGAACAATTTCTGTGGTTATATCCACTGCTCAAACTATGTTAGAGTATAAAGGTTTTATATATAACCGTTGCTTAAAGTTAAGTAATGATTAGCGACTGTTTAACCATACATGACGTTTAAACGTCTCTTGACTATAAGCAACGTTTATAATGAAAAGGGTTAGTGTATAAATATGAATGATGTGTATAAAAAAGGTGAGGGGCCCGTGGCTAAGTAATAACAGCCGCACGAGTCGATCGATGACGTTAAGCTATGCTTCCAGCGGTTGGTCCGTGGATGGGTGGACCATCTTTATATACCGAGACCCCTCCGTGCCTCGGAAAGTACGTTAAGCCGTTGGTAACGGCTGACATTCGTGGATCTTTGACGGTCGTTACGGGTAGTCGGAAGACCGAAAATCTGACAACCGGCATTACCAATGGCTATCGTATTACCCAGTGACTAGGTTGTGGAGGTCAGATAAGCAGTCGCTCCATGTAAAATACTCGTTCGACTGGAGGCCGACCCCAATATAGTTGAGAAAAGAATTGGTAGATGATGTACATAAAAAAATCTGTACAGAGTACGGACACACACTGTACAGACACAGGTTAAGGCGATACCTTTCCACTTCACCAAGTAACCTTCACTTGACCTAACTAAATATCAAAGGCGCCGTAATTAAAAAGGTTTTGTGTTTAATTTAAAGCGTCTTTGACATTGTTCAGTCAATTGTCGACGCAGTCACTTATGCCCGTTTTCGCTAACACTGAATGCCGAAATAAAAGTGCTTTGTTGGATTTTAAACGCTCAGCTCAGTGCCGTAAGTTGAAAATCCAACAGCGCGAAAACGGGCTTTATTATCATTATTTTTTACTGATATATCTCAAATGTAGTAAATATATTGTTAAAGTCTTTTGTGGTTTTCTAGATGTCACCGGTTAGGTCTAGTCTCCCTTGCGTACCTGTGGAGGCGGAACCAAAAGGAACTGTTGCAGGAGATGATAGCAAGCGGCGTTGAAGCTATTATTATTAAGGTCAGTATAACGGACTGGTGTCCGCAACTCCACGTCCAAGTATTTTGCGTACGGAATTACTAACCTTAAGGTGCGTCCAGACAGTATATTTTTTATATGATGCATCAGTCGGAGCCCTGAGTCACCTGTGTGGTTTACCACACGAACCGCATGCCTGGCACTGTCTATATACACCTTTGTCTATTTTATGTCAAGAGATTCGATTGGCTTTTGTCTTTCCGCCAACCAATCACACGCTTTTTTGTTTACCTTATATTGTCCCACTGGTGGGTAAAGGCCTCCCCCGAGTCCTTCAGGGAACTCTTTTCATTATTTTCTCAATCACACGCATACACTAGATTAACTGGACTGAACTTGTCTAGACTTTCCTAAGGCCTCATAAAGTCTCTGATCGGTAAATCATGTAAAAGCTTGTATTGTAATTGGTTGGCGGAAAGACAAAACACCACCCTTACAGTAAAATCTAGTAGGTACGGACGCCAGCACATCAAGTTACTATAATCCGTTTTTCTTTAATAGATTTTCAACTTTATCGAAGCATTAAGGTTCAAGGTTGATTGGGAAAATTTGACAGTTTCGGGTAGCTTGACCTGCTTGCGTCTGTACTATCGCCAAAATCTATATCTGACCACCGTAAGGACTATTCCTGCTTGCAGCTCATATTATTAGTCGACCTAAAAAGGATTCTCTTTTGTTTTACTTACGGACGCAGCTGTTGTCATCATGTGCACGGGATTTTGTTTTCCAAATGGTCAGATATAGATTTTGGCGATAGTACCGACACTCTCAAGAATTCAAGACAGACTATCAAACTAATCTTTACAGTCCTTTTAATTCAAAGCCATTCATGTAAACGACATACTTATAGTGTCAATACCCTTTGCGATACCAGTATCAAGGAAATGTGATTTGCTAGCATCGCAATCATATCCCTGATAAAAAATGTAGGTATAACTGTTTGAGCATACAGCTGAAGTAAACAGAAAACAGGGTCTGCCAAACCACTTTACTTGAAAGGGTTCGATTAGGAATGGCTTCTGTAGGTATTATCCACAATCCATAATATTAATACATATATCCATAATATAATAACATAATACTAATATTATAAATGCGAAAGTAACTCTGTCTATTACCTTTTCACGCCTAAACCACTGAACCGGTCCTTATGAAATTTGTCAGATAGGTAGCCTGCGACCTAGCCTACTTTTCATCCTGGATATTTGTATAAAAATGATGAAATTAAAAGTACACACAGGTGAAGTAGCGGGTAACAGCTAGTATTTTATAAACCTTTTAGATTTAAACTATGTGGTTTATAATGAAGGTTAGAACTTTACATGTGTTACAACTTAGTGGTCGGTAAAGGCAATTAAAAGGTTATGCTGCGGGGATGGGTACTACTGTACCAGCTGAAAAAGCAGCTCTTGAAGACGAAGAGATAGGTTTATCAGCATCTTTTATTTCGTCACGTACTATGGCAGAAAGGCTCATTCTGTGGTAAAATACTAGCAAGTTACCAACTGACTAATATTTTACGAGGCTGACTACTCACTCTCAGGGTGCGTAGGTCGTAGACACATTTATTGCAACTCGAGAATGCTATGTGAATGCACCCTGTCTGCTAGTACCAAACAACGTAACGATATCAACTACGATACGTGCGTAGTATAGACTTCGCAGACGAAGTTTAGTGATATTTGAATTATTTGTATCGTCATTCGGCGACATAAACACTGTGTTCTTTATTTAGTCTTACGAATACTAATATTAGTATCCGCAGTAGTGTTTACAATAATGATTGGTCAAAAATAACTTCCTTACACATGAGGCCGTCCGTCATGCGTCAATGATAGTTTTATTCAATTTATTTGACGTTGATCAATCAGAGTGTCATTTGTTTGAACAGGTTGAAGATACGATTCGAACTCGTCATTAGGCACCGACTTGTCTAAATAGAATCAAAATGAAATGCCTCTTTGTTTAGTTTCTTTGATCATCTTGTTATTTATTATAGTTTGTTACTATTATTAGCTACAAGCATTCGTTTCCGTCTATTTTCGTCATTATTGTTGGGATACTTTAAAACATGTTCTCAGCGTGGGCGATAACGCCCCCTCGTGGGCGTTTGAGATTTTCAGGGGCAGTAGAAGACCCAGAGAAAATATTACACGTTTAAATATAACCGTGGAAATAGCTGTTTCAGATTCGCGATAGATGTTAAGTAAAAAAAAATCGGGAACTCGAGAAAAAAAAATATATTCTCAAAGTGGGCGGTGGGCAAAATAAGGTTGAGAACCTGTGCTATAAAAGGACCTTCACGGGAGATAATACCTTAGTATGACGGTTGCGATCTTGGTAGCCAACCTAGCTGGCCATTAACCCATTCAGCGCCCAGAACCCGCCTCTCGAGTCCATTTATTTTCAGTTAATATTAATACTTATTTTAATTTTTTTTCATCATTTCAACCACTTCCTGTTGCTGCAGCAACAGGAAGTGGTTGAAATGATGAGGAGAGGGGAGAGGGGAGAGAGGAGAGGAGAGGCGGGTTTTGAGCGCTGAATGGGTTAAGCGAGATTGGTCTTTGACAACCTTCCTGACTGGACAATCTCTTCACCACGGCCACGGTATGAACTATTTTAACTCGTGCCGACACAAGAGAAGAAGGTTCTCACCGAACGTGTACTTAACGGACTCGTGAATTTTTTTCTCGTAAAACAAGTGGTTTGCTGGAATTTACCAACCATTATTAATAGTGTAGATATAGTCGCCCAAGTACAGCTTTAATAAAAATTGCATTCTTGTACAACAGGTGGCAGCACTAGGTTTAGACCCGCGGGTACACCTAGGCCTGTCTCTCCGCGAAATCCAGCCGCACCTTCTAGTCATGCAGGACAAGTACGGGCTTAACATCTGCGGCGAAGGCGGCGAGTACGAGACTTTCACGCTCGACTGCCCCTTGTTTAAGAAGAAATTAGTTATGTGAGTACCTATTGATGTTTTAAATCTGATGAATGGGAAGAATGCCATCAAGTTTTTGCAACCTTAACATTTTGTACGGTAACTTACTGTTTCTGAATTGAGACATTGAGGTTGAGAACTTGTCAAACTCTTATTTCTCTTATCAATACTCAAGAATTTTACAATGTTCGCGAAATTCAAAAGACAATGACCAAAAGTCGTACCAAAAAGTCTCACGCATCAATATCAAAATATTATAGTAATTATTTTCATAATTTTTTACGACATTACGCGTCGGGGATTTGATGTTTGAACAGGGAATTTAATTTAAAGTAAAAAAAAAACTGTTAATATTGTTTTATTCCTTTTACATGACGTTCCGTTTCAAATGATATGATTAATATAACCTTGAACTTTGAAAGTGTCATGTTCACGTCTTTCAAAAAACTTGTAAGAAAAGTATACTTTGCCGATTCTACGTTAATTAAAAATAACTAGAATATAATAGAATATAATTTTTATATAAACGTTAAAAAATATCATTTTTTAGAGCAATAATGGCCGTTCGTGGATTACATGTTAAACAAAATAAGGTACCTAGTTTTTAGGTATTTCGATTTTTTGGAAAATCTCCGAAACCCGGGTTTTGTTTACAAAAACAACTTTTGTAGGAGTTAATATGGTAAGTATAGTATATTAAAAAACTAGTTTGACTTTGATGCAGCATGGTACGGGATTCCATTCATCCATGAGCATTGTCCTTTCTTTACAAAAAACGTACAAAATTTTGAATTTCGCGGACCCTTATTGTGTCACCCTTTGTAAAATTTATATTTTGATGTCTGTAATTTATATGTGTACATACAATAAAGAGTATTCTATTCTATCACCTTAATGCTCATGTTGAATTTGACAAGTTCTCAACTTAAATTCTCAAATCAGAAACCGGGTGTAAGTCACTGATTCTATTTTGACTGTTTGAAAAGCTTGCAAAATCGCGGGTTTGTTATGATATGCGTGTTTCTTAGCGGTCTGAACATCATTTAGCAAGAACCTCACGAACAAAGACTCCAAACCTGTCCCAAAACTAGTCGGTTATGTCCGAAATATGAATGAAAGCAAAGTAGTATACGTCCATACAAATAGTAAGTAAGTAAATTACACAGCGAAAACAAATAAGTGTCTTATCGTCATAAAACTCTTTTTATCTCTCCTATAAATACAGATTTGTCATAATAAATGCTATCTGTGGACCATATTTGATTGGCTTAGGCCGACCATAATCAATAAATAGACTGCAGCCTTTTATCAATCATATCACATGAGCACGACGAATGTTCTTTCTTATACAAATTAAGCTATTGTCACTATGAGACTATAATAGGGGTCACTGACTTTAGATAAGTTATTTGTCAAAATAAGGATTATCTTTATTTATTACGTATGGTTTTGAGGCTGATTTATGAGTATAAAATATATCTGCAGTATGACACTCTTGTTTCATATTGTCATTGCTCATTACTGTATTGTTTTTTTTTTTTTATTGCTGAATGGGGCTGCTCTTGACATGCCTCGATCACGCCTGAAGGAAAACGATGGATGTGATCTATGATGGAACGAGCGTGCCCAGAAGATGCCTGTTCACTCTTGCTTTGAAGGCAATTGTCCTACTTTTGGGCCATAACCTTGCCCAAAAATGCCCAAGATTATAAATTACGAACTATTTTTTTTTAATTATTATTGGGACTAGATGGTAACAGATAGTAAACATAAACTCAGTTTTTTCTTAACATTTATATTTTTCATATTATTATGTATTGTTCAATAACGAGTTTGCATATCATGTGTTAACAAACAACACACATTTATTAATCAATTATTGAACCAGCTATATAAACAAATGTGTTTTTTTTATCCCACAGAGATGACAAAGAACTGGTGTTACATTCAGATGACCCCGTAGCTCCGGTCGGCTACCTGAACTTAAAACTACATCTAGCGCCAAAGGATAACTTCGACGAAACAATCAAACTACCTCCCTCTGTAAAAAACCCGTTAGACTTTGTAAACGATTTAAGCGATTCGGTGTTTAGCGATATAAGCGATATTGAACTGAGCGAGACGGAGCTAGAGTCTATAGAGAAGTTAGAGAAGGAGGAGAAGAAGAAACAGAATGAACTGAACCCTTTGCTCACATATTCTGGTGATAAGGTTTCTAGTGTAGAGGTTGAATATCAGAACGATGAAGATAGTATAGAAGTGCCGGTGCCTGGTTATACTTATGAGCAGGCTAATAGTAAGCATGAGGTCCTGCCGATCTTGGACCATAGGAGTATATACGGGAACAAACATGGATGGTACTTCATCGGTGGCATAGTCGGCGAGGGCGTCGATACGAGGCTAGCAACGGAGAACGCTATGAAAAAACTCATTAGTAGGTAAACTTGTGCACGAGCTTTATTTTATGTAGTTTGTATTTTTGTTGTACAATTTTTGATACTCAGACATATAGACTTATTGCCACAGTGTAAACTCTGCATGCCTCAAAAGAGAATTATATACTTCCTATGAATTGTATTCTGTAACAGTATGGCTGATCAAAGAGAAAGAGCAGTCGTGATAACGGCCGCGACTTACGAGTTCTCGGTCGTGGGTTTGATCCCAGACAGGCGCTTTACTTTATGTAAATTATTTCATCGCCTGCTTTTTCACTGCTCTTAAAACGGTGAAGGAAAACAGTGAGGAAACCGGCATGTCCTAGAACCAAAATTTCGAAGACATGTTACATCATCTACCAACCCGCTCTGGGTCCGCGTGGTGGATTATGGCCCACTCCCTCTCACCGAAAGATGAGGCCTGTGTCCCAGCAGTGGGAACATTATAGGCTGATTATGCTTATGCTGTGGCTGACCAGACTATAATCTTCTTTCTCCTTTTTTCCTTCATATTAAGTATCACTTTTTCCATTTTTTTTTTCTATTCTATGTTCTTTACTGATTATTACATAAAAATTAATCCTTATAATTTATGCCCTTCCCACATTTCAGGCTTGCTGGATTCCGAGTCACTACGTCTAAATGACGTATGCTCAGTCAACATCTATATGAGGGATATGCAAGAATACGCCGCTTTAAACGAAGTTTACGCCAATACGTTTAGCTTTCCTAATCCACCAACGCGTGTGTGTGTGCAATGCCCGCTGCCTGGTGATGTTGGACTTATATTTGATGCTGTAAGTAAAAATAAACCTTATGTTGTAAAACATAACATGTAAAGTTATAGGCTGAACTACGGATGATGCCAGCAGAGTGTTGATTTTGGTGCTGTAAATGAAATTCAACCTAATTGTGTACGACATAGTGTAAGTAACTGGCGAAAACTGACCCACGTGTGCGTTCAATGCCGGCTGCCTGGTAATATATGGATGATACATAAAAGGTTAAATTCAATGCCGAATAACCGACATATGATTGCGTGCAAAGACCGCTGCGTGCTGATAATGGACTAATATTTAGCAAAAATTCAACCCTATCGTGTATTGAATAGCGGGTATAATGCATTGCAGAACAACCCACGACTCATCCCGATCCATATAAGTTGTATAAACAAAGTGATTAGTCCGTTAGTAAATGATAAATAGCCGATGACGTACGGTCTTCGTGAATTGGATATTTTTTTCAAGAACACAACAACACTATTGCGGTATTTCTTGTCAAAAGTGTTGCCATTTGATCAGTACAAAATAATCCATTGTAATATTTACCAATGATAAGAATTAAGAAAAAATCAGGTGTCCTAGATTACCTTTTCATTGTCATCACAATAAATTACTTTATGTAGCCATGACTTATGTACAGGTAGCCCCCAAAAAAATTATGATACACGGACAAGGAACCATTGTATTGTCTAGAACCATTGTTCCAAAAAATTGTATCCACCGTACAGGTACAAAACATAGTATACAATTTATTTTACCAAAACAAAGTAAACACCTCCGGAAGTTGTACTTTTGAATTGAATGAACTTTTAGGTTTTTTTACCTCATTATTACATTACATTAATCATTCTATTACTGTATACATATTTTTGAGACTTATGTAGATTACCATGTTTTGATCATAGGGTGTATAGATAATTTGGGACAAAATCTTAACTTTGTTTGGTAAAATAAATTGTATACTATGTGGTGGACCTCATCATCATTCTCCTGCCCTTATCCCAATTTATTTGGGGTCGGCGCAACATGTCTTTTTCTTCCATACTTCTCTATTAGTCGTCATCTCGGTAGTCACCCCCTTTCTAACCATATCATTCACACATTCCATCCATCGTTTCTTTGGTCTTCCCCTACTCTTATACCCATTCATACAGACATTCATATATACAGACATTCATACTCAAAACTCTCCTCACGACATTTTCCTCATTTCTCCGTAACACATGCCCATACCATGACAACCGATTTCCACACAACTTTTCAGTTATCGGTGCCACTTTCAGACTTCCTCTTATGTACTCATTTCTTATTCTATCCATTCGTGTAACACCACACATCCCTCTTAGCATTCTCATCTCAGCTGCATGCAATTGCCTTTCATTCATCCCTTTTGTGGCCCAACATTCTGATCCATATAAGACAGCAGGTCTAATCATGGTTTTATATATCTTCTCCTCTACTTAAGTCTAAGGGGAATGCGGGAGTCACAGATTGTTCCCGTGACCTGCCGCCATTTCATCCATCCAATGTTAATTCTGTGCTTAACCGTCCGATCTACTTCGGCATCGCTTTGCACGAGTGAACCGAGATACCGAAAGTGGTGGACCTATATGGTGGATATAATGTTACGTACCAAAAGTTGTTGAAAATAAAATGGTTTCTTATCCATCTTTTTGATACATCTTTTTGGGGCTGACTGTGTGTATGTGATGTGAAATACATTACAATTGTATGCTAATTGTGCCTACCACAACACCTAATCTGATAATAAATTTACACATCCAACAACTGTTATAGATCATCTTGAACTTTGATAAAAATGTTGCATTATGTAACTGATGAATATATAATATGACATAGAATTAAAAAGATAACAACGATTGTGATTTCGTATTAAGCTGATATGAAGGGTTCGTTAGGGTTCAAGGTCAAGCGAAATTTCGCTAAGAAAATAAATTCGCTAGGAAAATGTATTGTATTATTGTACAATTTAGGGCTGATTTTTCAATCATCTAATAACTTTATACGAGGAATAGTTTTGAAAATTTTGACAGTTATGTCATACAAAAACTGTCAAACGTCAATTTTATTCTTCGAATAAAAGTTCTCTGGTGATGGAACAATCAGCCCTTAAACCATAGACAGAGAACCTTAAATAAATAAGGTAATACAGTAAGCACTAATTGTGTTTAACTGTCAAATTATTTAAGTATTTACAGTGATGAATGTGACGTTAATCATGACCACGTGTTTTTGCCCTGTCCTGCTTAAAACACAAATAGTTCTAAAATCTTTCTTTCTTTATTCACTTTCCAAACGTCGGAAAGCTATACTAGATAATGTACATAAGGGTTTTCATGGTGACATCTCGTCCCATATTATGTTTTAGCTTTTATTTTAGTGACACCTTTGTTCAATTCTGGATAGCTGCACTATTTTTTCTTCGTTCAAAATTTTATACCGCCTTTGTCAAGTCTTTGATAACAGACTAGCTATTCGTCTCTCCCCAGGTGGCTCACAAGTCTACGTTCAACAACACGCACGACTGCGAGGGTTTTATCACGAAGGAGCGGATCACTATGCATGTGCAAGGCATATCACACTGGGCACCAGCTAATATTGGACCCTATAGTCAGGCTGTGAAGGTATGTTTTACTGTTTAGCGTTATATTTCTTTAGTAAAATATTTTTGTATCAAATCGTTATCTAGTGTTAACGAATTCTGCAATAAAACCAATATTTCAGGCATCAGTATTCTCCGGAATGCTAATGATGGCTCAATTCATTTCACAGCGATCACCATTTTACCAATCTGCGTTAATCTCACTGATTATGTCATGTTCTGGAAATACCACAACAGAAACTGCACTAGTTCTGTCACTATACTGATGTTTATAGGCTGGAGTGCTGGACGACGACTTCATCATGGTTTTCGCAATACAGCAATCGATAAGTTATGATAATAGTAATACTAGCCTATTATTGTCCCACTGTAGGACAAAGGCTCTTTTATACAGAGAAGGCAACTGCTAACCCCTATTGAGCAAGCCTGGTGACTGCACCAGGCTTGCTCAATAGGGGTTAGCGATTTCAGATTTATGTTTTGACTATAAGTCCTGGAGGTCTACTCCGAAGTGACATATTCGAGTGATCGGATCGGACCGACACATGGCCGAATCGAATATTGTTGTCCTATTACGAAAAAAGTTCGGATCGGCTCAGTTGGGTCGGAACCATAGTCAATATTCGGAAGAGTGTAGAACCGAACGAAATGTAGTGCCAGAGGTGAACGTTTTATCGATGTTTTTATTAGTCATTATTATTTATGTCGATATAACTAAACTATTGAATTACTGAGTAAAATTATTTTTTATAGTAAGAAAATAGAACTTTGCTTTTATTTCAATATGTATACCTAGGAACATTGTACAGACGCCAGCAGGTCAAGCTACCCGAATCTGTCAAATTTTCCCAATCAATCTTGAACCTTAATGCTTTAGCGATAAAGTTGAAAACCTATTAAATAAATTTGACAGTTTGTAGTAGCTTGATGTGCTGGCATCTGTACTATTTCTCGAAAAAACAATATATTTAAAAATAAAAAATAAAAATAATTTTTTTTATTCAAGTATAAAGTAAAGTAAAACTATGATTTACATTAATTTGTAGCTGGCATACAGTTGTCATTGCCGATTGTCAAAAAAAAAAAAGAAAAACGATAAATGTCAAAGGATGACAAGTAAACAAACAATTGGATAGATTAAGATATTTATTATTGCAAAATTGAGAAAAAAAAAAAAACTGAAAATAGTATAAACTCAAACCAAATCTCGTCTGTCGCTATCGTCATAGCAATAACCGTATTTCGTATATCATCAAGTGCGGACTGAAGTGTAGTGTTAAAGTGAAGTTATGAGATGTATACAAAATACAAGCTAAATGTACTTTAAACTACATATATTATTCACTTTACGCGTGATAAAGTGCCCCTTGGGTTTATCGTTTTTTGGAAGCTTGGAAATGAAAGTTATGAACAAACATTCTGCAAGAAGAAGTCACCATGTCCAGACCGACAGCGGCACAAATTGATGCTCTCCTTAATTTCATTGTAGAGCATCGAGATTTGGCTCATGGAAACTTGAGGAGCATCGACGGTCGTACGCTGAATCATCGACTGTGGGAAGAAATTTGTACCACGCTGAATGCTATATTATTTTTACTTATAACAAAGTGAAGATTAGTTCTAGTTGTTTAGTATTGTAAAAAAAAAAAAATATATTGTATAATATATTTTAATTATTATTTTCTAATGATTGTCTTGTCTTTCCCTCTCTCTTCGTCTCCTCAAAGCATCTGTGGCAGATGTAGCTGGCTGATATGTGACCTGCCGGAAGTTCTCCGATTCAAAATCATCTTGGGGTAACTCCGGAGCACTCACTCTGGCCCTTATGCACATACATACAATAATATAATAAATGCAATGCAAGAACCTTACTTACCGAATACCTGAAAAGTCTTGCCTATGAACAGACTGAACTTCTTCTGCACACTGCATCCTAATAAAAAACAATGTAATACAATATAATATACATTTTTCATAACATACACACAATCGCGCACACGCCCACTCACACCACAACACACAGCAGAACACTACACATCCTCTTGCACTTCAGACACGTACATTCCCATCTCGCACAAATAAGAGGACTTGCATGCAAACACTACAGAAACTTTTTTTCTTTATATATATATACTGCTCTCTCTCCCTAATAACTATGAGTAAGTAAAGTAAATATAATATATTATACATTGTTAAAGTGATTATCTACAAGAGGAAAATGAAATCACGTTATGGCTATTAAACATAATTATGTATGATACTAGAGGGGTTTGGCACTGATAGGCGAAATAGGCTCTGCCTAGTTCAAATTAGCCTGTTAAAATATTTTGTAATGTATGTCTAAGTTTCTTTAAATAAACATTATTATTATTTTACATGCAAAACACAGCAGAGTCTAGAGGAATATTCATTTCGATATAATTTAACTGTTTTATTACAGAGCAAAATTTTTATATTAAGGAAATTGAATTTTGCTTTTTATTCAATATTATACCTAACATATAATCGCGACATATTCGCCAAAAATGTAAACAAATATGTGTTTATGGAAAAATAACTTTCATTCCTACACAATAAAGTTCAATTTACGCTACAACTTCAAACATTTTTATAACTTTTTCAATAGTGCTAGTCACTCTGAAATCAACTTCGATACTTACGATGCTCAAACGATAGCTATTTTGGTGTCGTGTATTTTCACATTAATTTGACGTTGTAACTCTTGTCACAATCAAATTATCGGTAGGTCTTTTTTCGTTCAGAGTAGGGTTTACGATACAACAAATGTCAAAATGAAATTCGGTCGGATCGGGACAGACCGAACCAAATATAATAGGAAATGGCCGAACGTTCGGACGATAAATTCACCACTTCGGAGTAGATCCCCAGGTTTCCTCGCGACGTTTTTTACTTCACCGATGTTAGTAATGTCCAAGATATAAAGTCGGAAAGTACATATGAATACCATTATACTCAAATTATAATTATATCGTATCCCTATGTATGTTAATGTGTGTACATATTTTTTTTTTAATGTGATAATAATACAAGCGTCTTTATAATGTCAATATAGACGACTAATGTGTGTTTGCATACAGGTGGGCGAAGTAATGGGCACATGCGGTCAGATCGCGCTAGTGCCGGGCACGCTGCGCCTGGCGGGTGGCGGGCCGCGCACGCAGAGCGCTCTGTCGCTCAGGCATCTCACTCGAGTGCTGCGGGCATTGCACCCGAGGGCGCATATACGCAGCGTTGTACAGGTATGTATGTCTTTATGCAAGTTATCAGAAAGCCCTTAACGAATTAAAGTTATTCTTTTCTTAAATTGGATGAGACGCGAAAGAGACCTCAAAAAAATTTTTTTTTAAACATGTATTTGTGGACCCTATTTCAGTGACAAGGAACCGTATTACAACGGCTGTATCTTCATACGTGTACAGCTTGGCAAAAAAGTCGTGAAAATAATGGTGGCGCCACTATCGTGCATGTTGTAACCCTAAATAGTACGACTAAAACGGTTTTGATATTAGTTTTTTTTTTAATTAATGTGAATATTGGCGGGTTTTATGAAAACAAGAAAAGCTCTGAAACGCTTGTTCAGCCACTGCCTAGAACGATAACATTTGCAGTTATTTAATTAATGAATTAAAAATATAATTATGAGGTATTTCAAAATACTTTGATGTCAACTAATCCCACATTATGTGAGACAATTTTATGTTTCACTAGACCCCAGATCAATTCAATAGGGTTTAGATCCCAGTGACAAGTTAGAAGCTTTACTACTGTGTGACTGTGTCCCACAAATCCATGTTCTCCTCTAACCACAGGCAAAATGTTCCATAGTTGGTGTTCTAATGAAAAACTAAAATAAAAATCAGAATAATTTTTTTAATCAGAATCAAAAATTTTAATAAAAAATGTTTTCCTCTAAGTATTCCACGCCCGAAAACTCTTCATCCATGTCTTGGTGTGAGCTTTCACCAAAACTCTGCTGGCTATGTTCAAATGTGTTACTGTTGCTGCTTTCATCTTGTAGGTTTATGATATTTTTTTCAATGTCACTATACACAGTTTGCCCCCTTCGAAAATAACCTTTTTTCTATTTTCATGACATGTTGACATTAATTTTTCCAGTCGTCAACTGATATGCTCTGAAACGCTTGTTCAGCCACTGCCTAGAACAATAAAATAAAAACAACTAAACATTTGCAATTACTTATTGTAATGAATTAAAAACATAGCCTTATAGTACTGATAGATTTACCTAAAAAATACTATAGTTATTTTTGTTCAGTGATTTATTTTATGCAATATTAACAAAAAGTATCAAAATTATACGAACGCGCTGCATTCCGAATGTGTTTTGTAAACATAACCTCAAATTCGTGAATGTACATTTCAATAATTGTATGAAAGGTTTCTAATAGATATTGCACCTTGAAATACACACATTAGATCTGATTACATGTATAAAATATAATTTTACCTGTCATTTCAGCGGTTCTTTCATACACATCGTTGAGATCGGTTAAAATTTGTCCGGCCTCGAGTTCCGCCAAATATCTCACGTACACTTTATAAATTATTGCTCTTGCGGAGCTGCGAATAACAGATCTGTTCATTATGAACACAATGGGTCACCAGTATCACCACGATAAAGCAAATAAATAAATAATAAACACGAAAAACAGTCACCGATTACAAGAAATGACAGAATATGTACCTTACTCGACGAGGCAGAGCGAGTGTTGCCAATGATTAAATATTTTAGTTCCGTTTCAGGACTTTCTTGCCAAACTGTACTGGTAGACTTGAACGCATAGGACCACTCGTTAGTGGTTATACTGCCACGATTCCAGCAGATCACGTTTTCGTATTATTTTCTTCTAATAAATTCAAAACCTTGTCCCTCAGAGCGTCTGCTACGTAACGCACGGCAGCGCTGTGAGCGAGGCCCGGCGGCAGTTAGAGCGTCGCACGGCCGGCGCCATCGTGCAGTACGCCGTGGTGCAGGCCCTGCCGCGCAACGCGCAGGTCGAGTGGCACGCCTGGGCGCACACCGACAACAACCGCTTCGAGTGTGAGTGTTGAGGATACAGTCTACTATACCCACACTAGGTGTTGGTATAGTAAACTGTATGCGAGTGCGGTTACGCTTCCGTGCCGAACATCGATCAATGTTATTGTAGGAGTCCTGGGGGTCTACTCTGAAGTGGTATCGGCCGAATGTTCCCTGCTACGAAGTTACTATTTGGTTCGGTCGGTCCCGATCCTACACTCCTACACACTCTTTCGAATATTGACTATGATCCCGACCCAACTAAGCCGATCCGAACTTTTTTCGCATTTTTCAATAATATTCGGTTCAGCCATGTGTCGGTCCGATCCGATCATTCGCACTTTATACTTCGTAGTAGACCCCCAGTAATTGCTGTTCACAAATCCAAAAACTAATTTAGACAGTTTCAACCAAATGGACGACTACTATTCTTCCGACGGCTATTTGCAGTCGGGGTCTAGGCAAATTAGGTAACTGAAATGTGCCTGTCGAATAGTTGTAAAAACGAGTGAAGTGAGGTGTCATTTTCCCTGATGCTAGGGAGTGACAGTATTGGCAAGCTAAGTAATCACGGTAAGGTTTTTTAACAGTTCGGCTGGAGTGACCTACGTATCCTAGGAGCACTTGCACCTATGATGACCTAAAAAATGCAAACAATGCCGCAATCAACGTGACCACCAACTGGGTTCAAACTATATAAAAGCAAAGAACCGTCGACGCGAAAAGCTGCTCCATACGTTTGTGTTCGCAAGTCGACAAAATGTAGGGAACAGATAGGTTTTTTTCCGCGATTTCAAACCTTTTCAAACAAACATCGTTACCACTGGTAGACATGGATTCTGAATAAAAACATTTTAAGTGATAGAACTGTTACAAAATGCATCATTATGATTTCCAGACGAGGAGACTGGATGCAACGTGGGTGATTACAAAGTGGCGATCACGAGGAGGTGGAACTACGAAAATACTGTTGCCGCCTTTGTCTGTTATGTTGCTACAGGTACGACTTCTCAATTACTATATTTTAATTATTTTGTTTTAAGTGTTGGTCGGCGTCCACAAGGTGGACCGTGAATTCACTGGAGTAGCACAGGACCGGGCGACTTCATACGGCTGAAATGATATATAATTGCCCAAAACTTTTTACCACAAAATGTATATGTTATGCCAAGGCTTGTCAACCTATATTTTTTTTTAAATATCGTTGGTTTGAAGCACGATGGTTGCTTCTAATTTTGTTCAATCAACATTGAGCATGTCGCAGTTCACAGCTAACATAAGGCTGAGCGAACCACGTTGGTCATGTAGGCTGTTCACCTTGTCCCATTCTAATTTATAGCTAACAGACTTACAGCAAATTAAAAGTTTCACGAGCGTGCGTCATTTGGGTTTTATAACTTTGACATAAGGTTTAAATTACAATGACTGACGCGACAGCTATACCATTTTGTCTCGCCAGGTTCATCGCCGTCAACTTGCCAGCTGTCGTTCCCGAGCGAGGAGGTGTGCACGACGCACCGCGTGCGCGCGGCCGCCATGACGCAGCAGCAGATCGAGGAGGTGCTGGAGTACGCGCTGCGCAAGCTCACGCAGGAGCGGGACATGGACGCTAGGCACGCCGTCAAGATGAGGATACTCTATCAGGTATGACGACCGGAATCAGACTAGGGTTATGTCACCGTCCGGATTTGTCCGGGCATATCCGGCTTTTCGGCCCTCCGTCCGAACTTTGCGACATAAGGGTACTTTTTTTAGAAAATAAAAGAGTTAAATGAGAATGGAAAGTAAAGGATAAAATGCCTGGCCTTTTTTTTTGCATGTCGGGATTTTTTTCAGGGCTTTCTAAATTTCGAAATGGTAACCATAATCGCGCTATTAAGCTAATTTCGGGCATATGATACACACAGTTTCACTTCAATTTTTTTTTTCGCTTTTCCCGGGTTTACTCACCCCAGCGCTGATATGATACTGGGTTTTTTTACATTTATTGTAACTAGCGGATACCCGTTTTATGTCAGCCATTACTTTATACACTTCACATACTAACATCGTCTTAAACAATCTTCCAGGTATGGAGTGCCCCAGCGATGTCAATAATAACGGAAGCAGTGTCGGCAGTGCGACAACGTACCGGCGTGAGCGCAGCCGTGACCGCGGTGCCGGTGCTGGCGCTTCACAACGCATTCACCTTCCTTTCCATCAGCGGTCTCAGGCTCGACGAGTGACGTGTATATGCACAGGTCAATGTTGCCATCACTAAATTATAGATGCTGTATTGCCAATTTTCATGATGTTTCTCCAAAGTCCAATAGGGATTATGCATGAAATACTATATTATTATTTTTTTATCACTGTTTGCTGCTCAAATAAATTATAAAACTTTACGTGACTTTTTTAGACCTAAATTAAATTGTTTATTATATTTAGTTCAAGCAGATTACCTTAGTCAGATTTCAAGCAGTTTACTAAGAATAAATGTTTATCGACATGGCTTTTAACGTCACTTTCGGCATTGTCGAAGACGACGCGTTTCGTGTTTGCGTTCCGTTCCATAAAAAAAACGCAACATAAAATAATGAATAATTGTTAAATAATTGTTGCATTAAAAAGCGTATAAAACAGTTTTGGATTACTTTCATATTCCCTATTATGTATAAAGCCATTCTTAGTACAATGTTTTTATTGCACGAAGTAAGTGTACAAATACGCAGTGAATATAATGAAAAGTGAAAGTAGCGTCAGCACATAACACACACCACACACACGCACACTTCCGACTTCGCCATTGTCTCGAACGGTACCGGGAACTCCTGTGTCCTTTACACACACATTCACAGCGTGTTTGTACACTTAGTTACCACAAGTAAAGCGCGCGTCGCTTCGTGAGTTAAAATACTATAAACAAAAGTTGCGCAACATTGTTTTAGATTGCTGGAAACAAGTTTCACACATTCTATCGCATTGTTGCTACCAAATGTTTCCAGCTAGACAATTAACATATTGAACACCAGAGGCTTTTTAAACAGTCTCGCGATACAAATAAACTATTGCTATAAAACCCTGTTCTGCGTTAAATCCGAACTTAAAATTAGCATATTGTGGTTTAAATATCTTAAAATTAATGTGTTACGTTTTGTTTGTCCACAGGTTTCATCGAAATATAAGGATACAGATGCTTTATTGCCAGTTTATAAAATATATTTGCTGAATATTTTCAGTGTTTATAAAATTTTGTTAATTATGCTACCGAGTTTACCATACTGTAAGTCAAATTATATATACATTATTTTTTATTGCACATTCGTCTTTTATTTTCCTTTTTGTTCTTCGTGCATTACAATAAAAAAAACAAAAGTTCAAATTAAAATTTATTTTATCTTTTTTTACAAAATTGACCGAACAGTGCGAGATTTCTAGAACGTTTACACTTGCATTAAGTAGACATAAAGTTATCATTATTCTCTTACAAGTAAGTCTTACAAATTCACCTGTTTCGATAAAGCAATGCGAATTACGGTGTGAACCACACCGGGATCAGTTGTGTATATTGTATAAAAGGTTTATATCATGATTTCGAGGACATTTTTACCTTAAAAGTCATCACTAATAAGTAAATTATGATTAATATTAACCAAAGCATAATTATAAACTAAAACATTGATACATTAGTGTCAGTATTCAATGAAGTTACTAAGGTGATCACCTGCACTTACACAATATAATTCTAATACAAGATATAATACACAACATTATGGGGATAATTGCACACAGCAGTGGTTAAAAGACGATAGCGCGCAGAGATTATATCGTAAGTACAGCAAATGCATACACTTGTTGAATCGAATGTTACGTATACCGAAAACGAATACCTGTGGCTGCGAACAGACCCAACGTCCAACCAAACATTTCCGGATTCGCCCTGGAAATGAATACCACCCAATTCAGCTATATTTAATACTATCTTTGTAACACCAGTCATAAATAAATAATTTTCTCATAATGAAAAATAAACATACTATACTCTGAGTTAAATAATTTATTTGATCTTCCTATAAAACTATATTTATTCATTGGGTTCATATTGCGTTCCAGAACGAGTGCAAGTAAATAGTACATAAAGGTAGCTATGTGTTTTGTACTTTGAAATTAAGTAAGGAAAACAATTGTCACTTGAAAGAAGAGCTGCTGAATTTCATTCGTACATAATTAAACTACAGAAACGATAAAAATCTTATAAAATAATCTAAATAGTGTAATTAATCAACAACTTTCATAAAGTGCGTATTAGGGGGAAACATTTCTTAAATCATACCCAATCGATTCATAAATAAAATTCATATCAGGCAACAGAATCTATCATAACTATCCGATCCTGATTAATTCAATAACTCCCTACGTTCATGTAACAATCCTCCACGGATATTATCTGGGACATAAGATTGTATACAGCTGTATCCATATAAAAGTACAACTAAAATAAATACCTTATTAAGCAAAATTAACGATAATCTAAAAATTATACTATATCAAAAATAAACGAAATGCGCACTGTCTTCAATAGCGTGTGGATCGATTCATAAACAGCAGTGACAAAAAAAAATAACAATTTAGAAACAAAAATAAAAAAAATGCATTAAAAGGCAGATTTCTATTGTATGCATTTATTATTATTTTGTATTCCTGAGAACTAATTAATTCGTAAATGACAAAAGATATCATGTCCGTTTACAGTTCTAATATAGAGTCACACACAGTAACGAACACGATTGACACAATGAAATCATCTTCCTCTCGTAAAGTATAACAATAGCACAACTACACAATCTCACGTAATCTAATCACTTTCAACATAACCAATTGTGGACGAATACACAATACAATACATGATTTGTCTTGCAGGATACTTTAATCAATTCTATGATATTAAAAATAGTATGATTGCCCAGCTACCCATATAGTGAAGTTAGTATTAAGTTACTGTACAGTTTACATGTTAGGAGTCCTGCGATCTACAGCTATCTATATCTAACCACTTTTATGATATTTATCTTCTGTTAAATCAAACCGTCTAACTCCCACTAGGGATATAATAATATACATAATATTTCGACAGCGCCGGCTCCTCCGGGATCGTAATCGCAAACATTCAGCGTACAGAAAATAAAACGCAGCGATAACACAAAGAGACAATACACCTAGTATCTCCTCACTATCCGACAACTTACACCTACCGGTTAATCGTTATATTAATCAGATTTATGTAACAGTTTACCTTACAACCGTAGTACCGAAGCGAATAAGAGTTACATATGAACTAAGAACAGCTACATATATATTACAAGGTCCGTTTTTATAGTTCACTCACTCACCGCTTCACTCGCGAGACCACTCCAAGAGTTCAGGCGTCGGGCGTGGTGTCGAGCGGGTCGCTAGTGTCGCCGCAGTCGGCGCCAACGCCGCCATCGGACGCGTCGCTGGCGTCGTCGTGCGGCACGTGCACGCGCAGCGGCGCGGGCTGGCCGGGCTCGTCCAGCTCGCCGGGCCGGCCGGGCTCATCGGGCTCGCCGGGCTCTCTGTGCTCGTCGGGCTCGCCGGGCTGGCTGGGCTCGTCGGGCTCGCCGGGCTGGCTGGGCTCGTCGGGCTCGTCGCGCGCCTCCGCCTCGCGCTTGCGGCTGGCCAGGTACTGGCGGTGCGCGTACTTGTTGAAGCGCCGCTTGGCCATGAACAGCGTGGCGATGGTGCGCGGCGCCAGGCGCACGGCGGCCGCGCGCGACGTGATGCCGCCGCGCCGACACTCCGCGCACGTGTAGTCCAGCACGTTCAGATTCGACACCGTTTGTCTAACGCAGTCTGTGTGGGAATTAGGGCTGATGTCAGAAATAAAGCGCGGCTTCGCCGTTATACCGGAGCTCCCGTGCCGTCATGTATAGATTCGTCAGAATTTTTGCTGGACATTGGCAAGTAACAGCAGAGAATTTATTCTCAATGTGCATGACTATAATTATCTCAATTCGTTTCAAATAAAGATGTAAGAACAACTCCTGTGTATCCTAGTACAGTTGGTACAATGATGGACGACATCGAGACTTGAAGAGCACGTCGGTTTATGACAGCACGGGAACTCCGGGACTGCCTGGCCGCCCACGTTTTATCGCTTATGGTTGACCACACCACGAACAAAATAGGCTACAAATTCTAACAAAAGTAACAAAGAAGAAATATAAAGAATAAAATACATGTTTATCATATTTTTTTATGGCAGTGGTGAAACCAACCTTCCACATACTCACTCAATGAGAACACAATAAAATCGTGGGCGGTCAGCATAACAGGGCGGTAATAAATATATTTGTTAACGAGTACTTTAGTACTTTTAATACATACCTAAGCCATAATTATTTCTCCCTTTCATCCCCATGCCGGTGGCTCGTAGTCGAGCCGTTTACCTACACCTAGTACACGACAATGCATGGCACACACAATCCGGCAATATTCGGTAACCTTTAGTGTTTTACGACCCATTATATTTTCAGCTATGTTCTAATTTAGGCAGATCATTGCTTACTGTGTATTATACATCATGCTTTCACCTATACGTTGTCATCTAAACACATCTAACAAAAACAAAAGCTCCCCTATCGGTATATATTTCGTAAGTTTATGATTGGACGGCGAACTGTTTTGTTACGTATATATCAAGATAAATTGTACAAGTTGTTCTGTAGGCAATCATAACAGGTAGCACATATATTGGACTTTTATAGGATATAGCGATATAGATGGAAAATAAGCATAGATATACATAATATAAGGCTACATAATGTCTATGGAAACGAAACTATGTATCATGACAGTAATGAAGGACTGAGTGAAGCTTTGTGAGAATAACATCGTTTACGTAACTACTACAGACCATGCACAGCGCATTCACAAACAGTAGTAACATGCGCTAGTTTGAAATAGGTTTTCGGACAATGAACATAAAATTGTACCCTCACTTTCCGAAAACCGGGACGGGTAGACATGACCGTATATTTTGAGGTAAATATCAGGGAACAATAACCCAATCATAACAAAAATCAGAGAATAAATACTTCTCAGCAACGACCCGTAAGGTTATTCTCGTTCTAAGAGCATGATTTCGACGATCTCCAGTAAAAACAAGTCTTTTATCTACTTCGGCCATACAGCTCTTGGTGGTAAACCGTTTTGGAATTCTAAATACAAGAATCTACGGTTGAACTTCGTTTGGAGTCAACAGACTCAAAGAACGAGAATAGGCTTACTTATAGCGCTACAAGGTTATCTTGGCGCATGACTAAAATCGGAACTAACGCCGCCACGTTGTTTTTTTTGAATACATGTTCGCAAAAAAAAAAAAAAACAAGTCCTTACCAACAACGCCCCCATGTAAATGTCATTCAAGCGCCAACAGATCCTCGTAGCAGAGTATGGGGGCGCATTAATCTTGCGAAAATTATCGCAAAATTAATGCTGTGATTGGCTGTTGATATATCATTTAACCAATCATAGCAGTTTACGCGTACTTGACAATTGGTCACGTTAATTTTGCGATCATTTTCGTTCGAGAAACTGGCCCTATGTAAAATATCATGCAATGTATAAGATCATGTCTAACCGATGTAGCAGGGCGGGCAAGCGTATGCGTCTACACGTTCGGTGGTTATGACGTACCTTGATGCAGTTGCCTATCGCAGAGCTTACATATGACGAGCTGCATGGTCCCCTTCGGGCCGATGAAGGAGCGCTCGCAGAGCGGGCAGTAGCGACCGATGCGATACGCCCTACGCACGCACACACACATACGGACCGTACGCGCACAAGCACCGGAACACAGAAACACGCCATTAGTATTAAACACCGAAACCCCGCGCCGAGTGGACGGTCTCGCTTCATTCGTACGGTTGTTGCTTGTCCTCGTAAGACTTGGTTTGATGTGCAGGTATTTACGCTTAAGCTGCATGGTTTAAAAACGATCATCCAAAACTTGAATAGCAACGCGATACCTTAGCACTTGCTATATTTTAAAATATAATTTTTACGCAGAAATTCCATTTAAAAACACATTGAGAGTAAATGCGCAAAAATTAGCCAAAAAAAAAAACTAAAATTTACGGACTAGAAAACAAAAAAGTTACAGCATTTAAAATGACTAGCTACAATTAAATAAAGTGTCGAATGTGTATCGAGTCCGAAGACGAGCAACAAACATAAAGTCGAGTTAGTGTACGCCGGGGAGACTGATGGTACTACGCCCTTGTTAGTTAACAGTATGGATGTGAGTTAGTCGCAGCCGTCTGCAGGATGACTGATGAGATGTCGACACCCATTGTCATTGATGATACGAGGCTAATTGACGCAGTACAACCATCAAAACAACAATATACAAAAATACAAAAAGTTATTAGCTACCTAATGTGTATTGCATCAATTATGGAACAATGAGAGTATTAAAATAATCAAAAAAAATAGGAGGAACAGTAAAGTTGGCAGTTTCTCAATATAAGCCCAGAATTTTGTTCAACTGTCAGTCTAGTGTTTGCAAATAAAGCAACTTTGTATGAAGACAGTGCTAGAGAAAGTGATTCCCTCATACCAATTGGCGGTGCTTCGCATAAATGGTCCACTTTGCTGTTCTTTCTGTGAAGACTGTTTGCTCGCAAATGATTAGACTTTAATACAATAAATATACAAAGTTAAAGAAATTATTAATAGATTATAACAATCAACAAACATTCTTCAAATATGCATAAATAATAAACTTATGTCTATGGGAATGGCATGCAACTTATATGATACTGGGATGTGCTGAGTAAGAACGCTGCGTTGGGGCAAAAGTAAACATTCTGCGGGGGCCAAAATGCTACGATACCAGAGACAAAGCGGATGTCGACAGAGTGAAGGCGAACGACGAGACGACACTATGACCAGCACGTGTTAGTCCACATAAACACGCATGAAATGACGTGTGAACACATCAACTACCAAGACCAATTAATACGTAAACATATACACATAAACTCATTTAATGAAGTTTGTATGAAACTTTGTACTTTTTATCTGCATCCCTCGATATATACTCTTCTTTTGAGAAAGTTCAGGTTTTGTTGTGGCCCCTCTTGGCATTACTTGAAAAATAATATGAAATTATTTTAATATTTTGTTTGCTTCATAAACAAAAATTAACCTAATTAAAATAATTATCCATAGTCGAAGTTCGTAAGGTAATAAGGCAATCGATTCTCCTCAAACCTTTACATTTACATAATCTGAATCAACTCGTGTTGCGGTCATCCATTTATATGACTTCATTTATTGGCAAGCCAACAAAACAACTAAAATCGCACCGGTTTTATGGTATCTAAAGATTAATGACCAAACTATGATATGTCTACTGTAGAATAGGTATTTCGGGTGATAAATAAATAACTATGATGTTAACTAATTACCAGGGTTGAAAAAAATTGAAGACTTATCAAACCTCTATGATAGGTGTTTATGGTATTGGTAAAGCATTATATAAAATTCATAGGATAGGAATTTTATGTACACATTTAAAATTATATAATAATAATCTACTGCATAAAATATGGATATATTTCCTATAGATCTATCTCTTCTTCCGGCTTTTACCAATTCAAAAGCGACGATAACGAAATAATAGTTAGTCGCTTGCTACCATTTTTAATTATTTGAGTAAAACAAAGACTGACCGTACTGACAAATTGGTTTACGCGGCGTATTTCATAAAACCTAACCTCTTTCTTATTTGATTATACTTTATGGAGTTGAAATGACAATACTGACCCAATTATTAGATCTAAGTTACAAAAATCAGTCTTACAGTTTTTATATAATTTCAGATAAGTTTCTGTTTCTGAAATTATGCTAGTGTTTTATCACCTTTTACGACACCTACGTCATACTACGTATTCGTCTATGTGGTAAACCAACAAAGTATCAGTACGGCTGTAGCCTCAAAACAGGACCCATCAAAGGAGCACATCAAGCTAGCTTCCTTCTCCGACATTTATTTAGTAGTGGGGTCGGTTCGCAAGGTGTTTGCGTGTGTTTTTATTTCATGAACAATTCTGATATAGTATCTGCATGTATGTGAGTACTGACCTGGCGCAGGGCGTGCACAGCGAGTGCGAGTACACCTTGTGCCCGCCGGGCCCGCGCCGCGTCTGGTGGTGCCAGTCGCCCGGCCCGGCGGCCCCGCCCGGCCCGCCCGGCCCGGCGGCCCCGCCCAGCCCGGCGGACCCGGACGGCCCGGCGGCCCCGCCCGGCCCGACGGCCCCGGCCGGCGAGCGCGCGCCGCACGACTTGCACACAGCGCACTCCATGCAGTGCCATCGACCTGGAAAGTGCGATATAAAATGTCGAAACAGTCTTGATACAACATACAAATCTTAATCCTTCCGTGCCACCGTGAAACCACGTTAAGCCAATGGTCTCGGCTGTCATTTGTAAATCTTTCCCAGCCGTTACGAGGTATCGTTTTACCCGGACTGGATTCTGGAGGTCAAATAGGCAGTCGCTCCATGTAAAATACTGGTATTCAGGTGTATCCGGTTAAACTGAAAGCCAACCCCAACATAGTTAGACTCATGAGAAGTCTTGATACAATATCAACAAACTACAAGTCATTGTGGCGTGTACCAAAAGTACAAATCTACATATTTTGCAACGTTGCGTTTTATTCAGACCTATCCCACTACGCTTCGACGTTGTTAGTAAACAAACCGATTACGCTACCCAAACATGCGATACAATCACGTAGATAACTCTTATCACACAACCGAAAATAATGATAAATATTTCATTCATTGTTCGTAGTCGGTGCATTTGCGTATGTTATTGTAACAATATAGTACAGCCATTCGGTCAGATTTTTCTCTCAAAATTTGAGTAGCAGCCCAAAGTTAGGTCTAACATCCCAGTGCCTCGAAAAGTCGGTCTACCTGGTCATGTCGGATTGCCGTAACGCTCCATTGGACTAAGGAAGAGGGACTGTACCTGTTCTAGCGCACACATGTGTACACTATAACATCTCATGTGTGTGCGCTAGAACAGGTTGTACACGTTGAGATCGGTCACCTTGACTGAAATTATTTTAGTACATACCGCTGGGTACATTGTCCAGTCCGACGCAGTAGATGTGGAAGCCTCGGTCGCACAGGTCACAGAACAGCATCTTGTCGTCATCGGCTGGCTGGCGACAGGAGCAGCAAGTCTTGCACTCGGCGCACTGCCACGCGTACTCGCGGCACTTGCGTATCGTGTCCGCGCTTAGTTCCAGGCAGGCTGGGTGTACTGGGAACATGAATAACATGATATTAGTCACTATTTTTATTTGGAAAGTCGAAGGACGCACTTTTTTACATAAATCTCCCTATATTTGTGTATTTTACTAAAATAACAACCCTTTGGTCAAACAGACATTTGGACTGTACATAAAACAGCAACTTTTACAACAGAGGGGCAATTCTCGTAATTTTAAGACCGTTCACAATCTGAAGGCCAATTCTCGTAATTTAAAACGTTTAAAATCTAGTCGCAGTCTTTTTCAAAATTCATTTTCATTTCAAAATCAGACGTATTTTTGATAGATTGAGACTGAGATCAGACTGTGAACGTTCTTAAAATTACGAGAATTGGCCCTCTGATCTCAGTCGCAATCTGTCAAAAAATACTTCTAATTTCCCTACATTTTGACAAGTTTTTGACATTTGTTTGTCGCCGAGATAAAACTGCGACTAGATTTTGAACGTTTTAAATTACGAGAATTGGCCTTCAGGTTACACCTGTATTTTCTGCAAATAAATAATTCCACTAACAGACCGAGTGCAAGTCTAAGTGCAGATAATGGAGATGGAGTTCACATACATAAATACAACTCTTGATGGAGAGCGCCTCAATTTCTACGGCTTCCAAGTTCACATTTCCGCACTTTTTAGGGTTCAGTAAGTGAAGGCTTGGTTAGCTAGTTCTGTTTATTTCTTTATTTGCTTGCAGCTTCTGTGGTGGCATTATCCTGACATAAGTTTCACCGAGCCGGAAAGCCCAGAATCGTCTTGCAGATTTGTACTCACGGTTGACATTCAAAAGTTTCTTTTATGTGCCCATTTAAAATAAATGATTTGACTTTGTTGCCTTCGAGGTGCAATATGCACACGCAACACAGATCTACCTCTTCAGTGTTACTTTACGTAGATAATAATATACTCACGTTTAGCGTTGCAGTGTGCGCACACAAGAAACCGGTCGTGCGAGTACTTCCGGTTGGCTTCGAGGCGCAACTTGCACACGCGACAAAGTTCCACCTCTTCAATCACGCGCGGCTCTTCCTTGCTACTGCTGGCTACCTCCGTGTGACTGCTACGCTTCGTTTTTGTTAGCTTTTTGCGCTATAATTAAGATGATTTTAAAATCAGTATTATTAAAATAAAAGGTAGCTCGACAACAGTGGTTGTGTAACGTCATCTAGGCCAAACAATCGACGTTCGTTTCGAGATGTATACATCAGAATATGGATCGACGGACCATATTTTGAAGTGTCACATGGGGTGTCAGAACATTGCTTTAAGTTAGTGTGGCGGATTTAGCTTTCGCAGACAGTGAGAGAGAGACTTTGGTCTAAAATCGCCAACAAGAAATGAGATAGTGTTGACCAAGTATTGCTCCTCATCTCTTTATGAGAACAGACAATTTCCCTGCTGTGGAACAATCACTAAATGTTAGAATATGGTAGAGTGAAAAGGCAGCAAAAACCTCTAATAGAACTGCAATCCTACATATTTATATGCCTTTATTAACATAAGTTTGTTTATACTGTATGCATGTTAGTTTGTAAGGTAAGGTAAGGATATAAAACGACTACTATTAATAGGGTAAGTATACACACCTTAGCAGCGTGATGGGTGGGCCCGTCGGAGTCGTCCGAGGAAGACAGTCGCTCGCCCCAGTCGGGCTCCGACTCCGAGCTCCACTCCTCCGTCGCGGGCGCGGGCGGCGCCGCCAGCACGGTGTTCAGCGGGAAGTACCTGGCGAACGGTTTTAGTTATTTATGTACACAAAGATGGATGGATTGTGTGACCGGGGAGAATGGAAGAAGAAAACATGTTATGCCGACCCCAAGTAACAGGACAAGGGCAGGAAGATTATGATGATTTAAGCACACAGTAAAATGTTTAGTTATTTGTTTTTTGTCCGATTTTTATTTATAAGGCCTATATTGTCCTTGGAATGCGATCATCTGCGTACTACGTTGGGGTTGGCTTCCAGTATAACCGGATACAGCTGAATACCAGTAGTTTACAAGGGACGACTGCCGTGTTTATATTAGATTTTTGCAGTTGTAAAAAAAATACGCGTAGTTTTAGACAGCAAGGTACGCCAAAATGTAATGTAATACGCGCTTTTAGCTTTGGCTGATGGTCAACAGTCGATTAGCTAAATATTATGCTTAAAATAATATATAATAAACTCGGTTAAATACAGGGTCAAACGGTCTTGTTGAAAAGATCGTTGTTTTAGATTTTGTTGAGTCCAAAACGAGATGAACAATTTCAAGACAAAGAAATAAACATGAACATTAACATTGTTTACAGGTCGAATTCATGCAAAACTTGTCACGAAAACGAACCTCAGCTGATCGGTGTATTCTACAGAACGCCACTTGCTACGATCCTTCCTTCCTTTTGCTTCGTTTACGTTAAAACATCTCGTCATACACGCACGCCGGTTGCGAGTACCACCAACTAGATGCCATATAATATAAAAAATGAAGTACCTTAGCTGATCGGGCGTGTAGATCCGATACGAGTGCTGGTACTGTCCCGGCAGCAGCGCGTGCGGGTAGAACCCGGCGGGCGGCCGCAGGTGCGCGCGCGCCGGCGCCGGCTGCGGCGCGCGCGCGCGCTGCACCGTCAGCGACTGCAGGTCTGCGCATGCGCCGCGACGTAACGCGTTCATGCGTGCGTTCCATTCGCTAGCCGACGCTATTGCTGCTGCTGCCATGTCCTGTGGTAACAAGTTATGTGTTAGATAGAAGAATTATCTTCATTGATATCAAATAAACAGAAAAACTTATGACAATTAACGATATTTTTTGTTGTTGAGAATCAATGGTTGTCTATTGTCGAAAGTCTCTCGAACGTGATTTTTCAAACCACATGCATTGTATAATATATTTATAAGAACTCTACTTTTGAAAACATAAAATATTTTATTTTAATTCTTTTCCTTGTCTCACAAACAGTAAACACAAAAATTCCAAAATATGTAAGTCGATTTCGATCTCATAAGAGTTCAGCTCTTATGAGGGGTTAAAGATTTAGTTATGAGATTTTTTCCAAAATAAGTAAGAACTTATAACTGCAATACACATGTACACAAACGCCCTGGAAAGAATGCCTGACCCTGAAACATCCCATTCCTCTCTCCAACTCAAACCTACCTGTCTAGTCTTCTCCGGGTCAATTTTCGGTAGTTCAGGTTTATGTTCCACCGGCTTCTCCGCCTTCATCTCAATCTTCATCGCCCTATCTTCAGGTTTGACATCTTCTGACGCATCCTCGACAGATCCGGTGAGCTGTCTCTGCCGCTGGTGCGACCGATACTCTTCGTATTTGTGCGGATAGTCTGATAACATGATGTCTAGTACGTCACTGGCGTCTACCGCGGTGATACCTGTTAACATGGTAAGCAGTCATGGTTACCGACAGTAAATCGGTCTGATAGAACTTTGGTGTCGAGTTGACAACATGGAAATAGGTTGGTGGCCTAGTCGGGAACATAGGGGCGTTAAATCGAGAGTACGTTTCCCGAAAGAAGTCCCGCGGCAATAAGTGGAACTAATTATTATTATATAGTTAGCAACATTCCAACAACAACTCTCCTACCCCCCAGACACCTTTCTTTATTTAAGAATGTGCATTTTATTAACCAATAACACTAGTTTACAAAAATGAACATTTTTTTTATACCCCAAAATAAATTTATATAAATATGTTAATCTAGCTTCCTTAAACCTAAAAGTGTTAGCAGAAATATTTTATCACGTCACAATTTTTTCCTGCAGTCATTTGTTTTTTTTTTCAACTACCTACCGTGGTAACGACAGTTAATTGTTCATTCGTTCGCTTCAAACGACAACTATCTTGTTTCGAATTGATTTAAAATGTCAAGTAGAAAGTGTAAACAAAATTCTGATCGTTTTTGTTATGTCTGTGGGCAGTTTATATTTTCAAAGAAGAGAAGACCCATTGTTGATTCGTTAAAAAGTGCATATCTTCATTATTTTGGATTTCCTGTTGCAAATCAGGATAAAAAGTGGGTGCCTCGTGTGTTTTGCGAAAGCTGTAGAATCGTCTTACTCCAATGGTCATCAGGAGAAAACGTTCACCTTCCATTTGGTTCACCAATGCTATGGAGAGAACCTAGTAATCATGAAAATGATTGTTACTTTTGTGTTACGAAAACATTGGGATATAATAAAAAAAATAAGGCAAGTATTATACATATATGCCGAAGTTCCGTCTGTTACTAAGCCCATATTACATTCGAAATATCTACCATATCCAGTTTGTCCCGGTAATTCGAGCGCATGCATGAATTTTTTGGGAAATAAAAAAAGTGAAAATTACAAAGAAATTATTACCGATTTATTGAAAAATTTTCAAAAGATGGGAGTAAACATGTCATTAAAGATTCTTTTTCTGCACTCGCATCTGAGCTTTTTCCCTGAAAACTTAGGAAGTATGAGTGACGAACAAGGGGAACGATTTCACCAAGATTTAAAGGTTTTTTAAGAACGACATCAAGGATTTTGGGATGAAAACATGTTAGGGGATTATTGTTGGTCCATTATAAGAGAAACTGATTCAACAAACTATAAAAAGAAGGCAAAAATTAACCATTTTTAATAAAAAAATTTTGTTTTTTAGTATTATTACCAAACCTATGTATTTCAGTTGAATTAATAAATATTTCTTAAACCAGATGTGACAGAATTTTTTTATTATTTTTTCTGGATAATTGTGCCTAAATGAGTAATAAAACAACAACTTCCAGCTGGGGTATGAAAATCGTGTAACTAGTGTAATCAAGCCTGCTACTCGTATATGATGTCGAGATAAATAAATAAATCAATATTTATGATCAGTGGCTCCGCGTCTACGAGACTTCTTTTGTGAAACGGACTTTAGTCGCGTTATTTAGGTTAGCATTATCGGTCTATAACGTCTGTGAGAGGGAATACACTGTAATTCAACACGCGGGCCAGTGCAGGTTGGCAGATGTAACATGTCTTCGAATCTTTGGTTCTGGGAAATGCCGGCTTTCTCAAAATGTTTTCCTTTACCGTTTTGAGAGGAGTGTGATGAAACAATTTACACTAAGTAAAGTGCCTGCTTGGGTTTGAGCCTACGACCTACAACTTGGCCGCGACTTACTCGTGGCCGTTCCCAAAGGGCCACCACTGGTCTTCGCCGAGAGCTGTGAAATGTGCCAGAATGAAATAGAACTTATCGTCCTACTATACAAAGAGGTAAAGTTACCATATATCTGTAAAAGGTAAGCTCCGAAAATGCTGATTCGAAAAATTCTCTCTCTGTTAGAAATACCTAGCGACATAGGATTCTTCTACGGTTCCTGTGGAGATTTCCGTGTGGCCGTAGGATTCAATTAAAAACTGCCTCAAGTAAAAAGGTAACTTACCAAGATCGCACAATGCTTCAGTCACGAGACCTTTACTGAGAACGTAGTCCCGTTCCTCACCAGAGATTGTTCGCCTCTTCAGCTCCGCGTAGCGTCGCTTGAAGCTCTTCACTCCTAAGAACATGGCCACTTGCTCTTGTATCATCATCACCTGTAACATTAATATAATATTATTACTTATCGGAAATTATATTTTCGAGCCGTTTCGGGGTGAACCCATGGTCCGAGTACTCATGATATTTTTAAAGAAATTTCGAAACGGCTGGTTGACACTTCCCGTGAACCAAGGGCTGGCTTTTACATTGGCCAGAGGCTTAGTATTGCCATACAGCGTAGTAATGCCGCAAGTCTCTTGGGTACATTACCAGTTGACTGCGATGCGGATAAATTTTTGAACACTATATTTTAGTTTGTGCATAGTTTTAGTTAATTTAGGATTTAATTTTGTTATTTTCATTAATTAATTAGGTAATAATACAATACAGATGTACCTGCATATAACTATAAAGGCTCTTATGAGCTGTAGTCATTCTATAAACACTGGCCCTTATCACTAGGCATAGATAAGTAGAAGAGGGAGAGCCTGTGTTTTCCGACAGCAAAGACCTCCCGTCTTTGCCCTGCAGTCAGAAAACACTGGCTTCGCTAAATAGTGTACGCCAAAGTCCTAATTTAGATATAGCACATAAACCTCGATGATATTACATATTGCCTCATCAGTAGATTGCCGATGCTTTTTGGAATACCTATCATCACCTGCCTAGCCTTTTCCCAACTATGTTGGGGTCAGCTTCCAGTCTAACCGAATGCAGCTGAGTCCCAGTATTTTACATGGAGCGACTGCCTATCCGATCTCCACAATCCAGTGACTGGGTAATACGATACCTCTTTAAGGACTGGTTGTCAGACTTTCGGACTTCTGACGACCCGTAACGACTGTCAAAGATCCATGAATGACAGCCGGGACCAACGGATTAACGTGCTTTCCGAGGCGCAGAGGGGTCTTGTTATGTAAAGATGGTTTTTAGAATACCTATAGGATTTATAAAAATACAGGTACCTTATGTTCAACATCAGCCTTATCAGGAGGCGGCCACGTGTATTCCTTTACATCCGCTGCCGTCCACACCTTATTACTGCAAATAAGAACATTACACATATTACATCGTTGTCTTATTTGTAAACAATAAAATAGAAAACAAAATAATATGTTTTCGCTAAATACCTGTCAAACAAATCGGCGAATTTCGATTTCTTCAGTTTATTGCTCTCATTCGTCGAACTCTTCACTGAACTTTGAGAATCCTCGTCGAGTAAGTGCGAAGGTCTAAAAATACAAAAAGTTTTTATTAGCAACATAAAACTTCACAATGTAGCCACTGTGGACTTTGTTCTAGCTCATTCACCAATTGGAAGCCTGAAAAAGTCTGATAACTAATCCACCTTCAGAAGAGCAAAATTCTCGATCTATTATTTTGTTGAATCAACTCATAATTTTGAAAAAAGTTGTTGTGGTTTTTAACCGACTTAAAAGGAGGAGTAGATTACGCATTTGACAAGTTTTTTTTTTTTTTATCAGGGCGACATAATCGTACTCACTTGGCGGGCGTGGCGTTATCGTCCATCATGCACGTTTCTTCTTCAAAGAGCTGCACTGTCGTGGTAGCGGGCCCGCACACTCGCCCGTAGATGCCCATCGTTTCCTGCAACACGACATATTGCTATAGATACCAATATTGGAATATTTCATGTGTGGCATTGCTCTAAGCATAAAAATACGGCGGGCGGCAAAAATACTTGAAACAACGGCAAGCTTTTTTTATATGTAAGGTATTGTTTTCTTTGATATCTTTTATTTTTCTGTTTGTGTCATTCTCTAGATTATTATTTTTCTTTCATTCATATAGCCTACCTTCATATACATGGCGCCGCGCCCCCCGCCGCGCCCCCGGCCGCGGCCGCGCGGCGTGCGCCCCCGGCCCCCGCGCCCCCCGCCCCCACCGCGCCCCTTCGCCGACCCGCTGACATCAGGAGTCTTCCCCAACTCTTCCAATTTCGATGTTTCAAGCTTCACTTCCGGAGTTTCACCAGTCGAAAAATTCCCAGACGAATTTCGTCGTCTACTTGTTAATGGCGTTACGCAGACGGACGGCATTTTGTCGAGAGCCTCCGTCATCCGCGGAAGCTTGATCCTCGAGCTGGTGGGGTCGATGTCGACGGCGGCCGGCCGGTTTTCGGGCTCGTCAGCTGTCTCGATGACCACGACGGTATCGAGCTCAGTGGGCGGCGTGGCTTCAGCGCGCTTGCCCCCGCGCCCCCTGCCTCGTCCACGCGGCTTCTGCAGTATTGTCGGCCTATCCCTGGAAATATTTGTAAATAACGTTCATCGCAATAATTTTATTTTACCATAAACAAAGAGCAAAAGTAATAAAATTAGAGAAATCATATTCACCTCATTAGACGAAGCGACCGCTGCGGCCGCTCCTCAAGAGCGGGAACAGGCAATGTGACGGCGGGTTTCGCACCTTCCGACACGGGCAACTTCCGTGGGCGCCCACGTTTCTTGGGTTGCGGTGTTGTTAATTCCACCGGTTTAGGAATTTCGATGACCTCTGGAGATTCTTCCGAAGGCTTCACTTCTAGAGGATCCTGAGAAACTTCTTCAGCAGCAGTGCCAAAATCACGGAAATCTGAGTTTTCGTTGATTATCATCTCCTGTAGGCCAGGATGCGAGTTTTCTACGGGAGCAATTTCAACTGCATCTGAATTGCTCACTGATGCATTTAATTCAATATCTGTAGCCACAGTTTGAGCTTTTTCTGAACAAATTGCATTATTTTGCAAAGTTTGCATTTGTTTTGCTTGTAAATTAGACAAAATATTGTGTAATTTTGAGTTGCCGTTCTTTGAACAATTTTCATTATTTAATAGTGAATGATTAACATTTCTGACTCCTTGTTTCATGTCTATACTACTTTTTGTAGGTGACGGTGGAGAAGCTTTTGAAACAGGAGTAATAGTTAAGGATTTATTGGACAGAAGTTGCCCTAATTTTAACCTCTTAGTTTGTAAGAGAGAAAGGTCAGACTCTTTGTTTTGAGGTGAGCTAGTTTCTGTGGTTGAGGGTCTCTTACCCATATTTCGCCGAGCAATAGGAGTCTTCTCTGTATTTTCCACTATCCTTGAGCTTCGTAATCGTTTCCCTGTTGATAAATTTAATGACGTATCGGCTGCCTGCTTTCTTCTGCTATTTACATATTTTTTCGGACTTTGCTTATCATTAATAATATCTTGAGTATTTTCAGTATAGTTTTGTTGTGTGTCAGGCCTCTTTACATCTTCAGTAATTATTTTAGCTGATGAGCCATGGTCAGTCTTATTTATCTTTAATATTATTCTTGGAGAATCTTGACCAGAGCTTTGATTTGTAATTTTATCAGATATGGTGATTTCTAATGGTTTAGTTATGCTCTCGTTGGCTTTACCACTGTGGTCTTGTATTGAACGTAAACTCGAATCCAATGATTTATTTGAATCATTGATCTTATCAGGAGTAGAACTTCTTTTCTCATTCTTTTCCAGTTTTCCAATATTTGTTGTATCTGAACTTGTATTTCCAGACTCGACCAAATAATCACTATTTACAATACTATTATCATTTTTCTCAGCTGTCAAAGCATAATTTACTATTGGAGACACTTCAAGACTCCTATCTAAACTACATTTAGTATTTTCTAAAAGTTTTTTCAACAAGGTACAATTTTGTACTGATGAATACTTCTGTCTACCAATTGCTTGCATCATACTTGATTCTGTAATAGTATCAGTAGTTCCATAGTTCACATTTTTGTGTTCTTGGCTAGTGGGACTTGCTTTTACTTCATTAGGCTCCTTGTTTGTACTTGTCTCAGGAAATAATGATTCACTTTGAGGGGCTGGATCTGATTGTGTATGCTTTTCTTTTTCAGTTTTAGACAAGGCAATTACGGATGTTTTGTCAAAGCCTTCTTTACTCTTTTCAATAGAGTCAGGTATGCAGTTCTGTTTGGGCTTCTCTTCAGAACAATGGTCCTTTACTGAAGTTGGTACATCATTGATTGGCCCACAACTTTTCTTAAGATTCTTGTTGTCCAGGCATATTTCTGATTTCGTTTCTAATGCATTAGCTACCTTCTTTTTCGGCGACAAAGATAATCTTTCATCACCTATATTGTTACAAGCATGTTCATTATTATAATTCTCTGTCATGGTTTTCATATTAATTTTCATAACCAATGGAGGATTCTTCGTTATTGTTTTTTCCCCAGAGTCATCCTTAGGTTTTGATAGCTCAGTTTCTTCAGGCCTCAGAACCGGTTTAATGTTCAATTTAGTCACAACTGGTATTACAGAACTGTGGCCATCAATTTTTGAATGTTCCTTTTTAGGTGATGAGGGTGAGATACTGTCTCCTGGCTTTACTAATGGTTTAATATTTAGTTTTGTTATAACAGGAATGCTTTGTTCACTTGATGTAACTGCCTTAGATGACTCGTCTAAACTATCAGGTTTTATGATCGGTTTAATATTCAGTTTTGTAACCACAGGTATGTGATCTCCATTATCATCACTTGAGTTTCCAGTCTCTGATGATTGGTTTTCTGAATCTTTTAATGTTTCTTCATCTTGGGGCTTAATTATAGGCTTAATATTAATTTTAGTTACAACAGGTATACTATTTTCATCAATGTCAGCATTCATTTCATCACAGTCTTTTTGCTCTGAAGAATTCTCCTCAGGATTCTTTATTGGTTTAATATTTAATTTAGTTATTTTAGGTACATCATCTACACTAGAATCTACGTCATTATCTTTAGGCTTTATTACAGGTTTTATATTTAATTTTGAAACTACAGGAACTTTATTATCAAAGTCCTCGGAGGACTCTCCACTGTCTGTAGGTTTCAAAATAGGCTTGATGTTCAATTTTGTTACTACAGGGATCTGTTCAGGGCTGTCACACATTGCTGAAGACCTTGTTACAGGTTTAATTGTAATTTTAGGCACATGTTGACTTTCTTTGACTTCAGCTGATGAAGAAAATGATTCAGTGGATATCTTAATCTTAGGAATTTCACCTTCTTTATGGAGTGTTTCTGGCGGTTTAATTGGTTTAATAGTCAACTTTGGACTCAAGGGCTGGCTTTCTGATTTTGATACTGTTTTAATTGTAAGTTTTGGAATTTTCTCAGGTTGTGTGTCCGACGACAATTCAGATTGGCTAATTACCATTTTTAATTTAGGTTCTTGCTGTTCTTTTTCATCCTGTTGAAAACCTTTTATGGTAACCTTTGGAACATTTTTTTCAGTATAAAATTTACCTTCGCTTTCAGTACCAGGCTTTCCTAGTTTTATAGTAACTTTTGGAACAACATCAGAAGGCCCATGGTCAGAAGTAGATGCTTGGTCTGAAGTACTAGTTTCATCATTTTCAGAATATTCAGATTCTGAAATTTCACTACTGCTGGATTTCCTGTGAATGTCATTTATTTTCTCTGGTGGTTTAGGGATTGGTTTGATATTTAATTTTGTGATACAAGGTATCTGTTCAATAGCATTTGATCTAGCATCCCCATCTACTGCATGTTGTGACCTCAGTAATTTTACATTAATATTTTCTGGTGGTTTAAGAATGGGTTTAATGTTTATTTTAGTCACACTAGGTATGTGCTGATTTTTGTCAGTTTTGTCATCTGAATCATGTTCAGCAGGTGGTCTAATAGGCTTTATTGTTACTTTTGGTACAGGTGACTTAACTTCATCTTGTTGTTTTAGTTTGATTGTTAATTTTGGGACCTGTTTGGTTATCTCAGGTTCTTCATGAGTAACACTGTTTTTACTAATACTGCTGTGTTCTGTGTCTAATTTAGATTCAGGCAAATTGGACATGGATAAGTTAAGTTTAAAGGGAGGAACCTTCTTTTGATCTTCTTGGACTTCCTTACTCCTTTTTTCTGGTTCACAATTCTCAGGGGTTGACACAATTGAAGCACTTGCGTGTATGTTTTCTTGTAAAGGTAAGACTTCAATTTGAGCACATTCGGGATCTTTTGTGTCTTTGTGTTCGTCTTTGTCAACATTACTGGCAATACCCTGTTCTAAATCATTTACTTTGATTTCAGCTTCAGGCTCAACTGAACTTGGTGTAGGCATACTACAAATTTCCTGTATTGTACTAGAATTGGCATCAGTATTTGTATTGGCATCAGCCTCTGGTTCTGACGAGTTTGGTAGACATAAACTGGGCTGTACAGGTAGAACTTGGTCACTATCATCATGCTTTTCCCCCTCCTCTTGTTTTAGTGGATGATGCTGTTCTATACTGGCTTGGGAATGTTCTTCAGAGCATGCTGCTTGTTCAGGAGTTTTAACTGGCTTCTCAGCAACACAGTTACTGACAGATATTGACGTTTCATTGTCTTGAGATTGTGAGATACTAACAGTATTTGAAGATTCTTTCTGAGGCTCAGGCAAGGGTAATGAATGGTTATCAGATGAAGTTGACTGACACTGATCCTTATCTGATTGGATAGCTGACTGATGAATAGAAGCATCTCTATTACTAGTACCAGTACTAACTTTTTGTCTAATAAGCTTAATTTTTTTAGAAGGACTCACAGAAGTTTCTGCTTTGCAGAAATTAATTTCACTTACATTTCTAATCTCTTCTGGTTTTACATTACCATGTATTGTGGGCACAGCATCAGATGAACTTGTCACATCCTTGGTGATATTTTCACTACATTTTTGTTCAGTGGCAGGTGAATTAATTATTTGAGAATCAACGGTCGAGGACACTGTAGAATCAGGTCGTCGGTCACTTGGTGCTGGCCGTACCAGCCGCCGTCTGAGTGGTGACCGCACCTGTGGTTCTACAAGCACTGCTCTACCTTCACTAACACTACTATCACTAGACGTTGATTCTGCACTTTCTACAGTCACATTGTCCCTGCTACCACTGGATGACACACACTTTACTGTTCGCTCCTGTGTTTCACACTCACTATTGTCTGAAATGTTTTGCACAGTTACAGTCTTTTCTTCACTGCTGGAAGGAATATTAGGTGGAGGGCAACTAGCAGGTGCCTCAGGTACCACATCTGACACAGCACTTTCTTTTGGTTGAGAAGACACTGCAGGGTCATCAGGTTCAGGCATAGACGAACTTTCTGGTAATGATGGTCCCTCAGAAACCTCATTTGACAAGACACTGTTTTCAGGTTGTGTAGACACTGCAGGCTCATCACTCTCAAGCAAAGATGAACTTTCTGGTATTAAATCAACACAACTAGCCGGTGCATCAGGCACCTCAGATACCACATTTGACACAGCACTATCTTCTGGTGGTGTCAACACTGCAGGTTCATCAGGTTCAGTCTTAGATGAACTTTCAGGCATCAATGAACTTTCTGGTAATGATGTAGCCTCAGAAACCACATTTGAAGCTAAAATGTTTTCAGGTTGAGTAGAAACTGCAGACTCATCACTCTCAGGCAAAGATGAACTCTCTGGAAATGATGATATACAACTAGCAGGTGTCACATTTGATACATCACTGTTTTCAGGTATTGTGGACACTGCAAGCTCATCAGCTTCAGGCACAGATGTACTTTCTGGTACTGATGTTGACTCAGAAACCACATTTGACACAACACTGTTTTCAGGTTGTGTAGACTCTGCATGTTCTTCACTCTCAGGCAAAGATGAACTTTCTGGTAATGATGATACACCACTAGCAGGTGCCACATTTGACTCAACACTGTTTTCAGGTTGTGTAGACACTGCAGGCTCATAAATTTTAGGTAAAGATGAACTTTCTGGTAATGGATCAACATAACTAGCTGGTGCATCAGATGCCTCAGATACCACATTTGACACTGTACTATCTTCTGGTTGTGTCAACACCACAGGCTCATCACTTTCAGGCATTGATGAACTTTCTGGTAATGTTGTTGCTTCAGAAACCACAATTGACACAGTAGGCTCATCACTTCTAGGCAAATATGAACTTTCTGGTAATGTTGATACACAACTAACAGGTGTCACATTTGATACATCACTGTTTTCCGGTATTGTGGACACTGCATGCTCATCAGCTTCAGGCACAGATGAACTTTCTGGCATTAATTTTTCACAAATAGTGGATGCCTCAGGTGCCTTAATTGAAATGGCACTTTCTTCCACTTGTGTAGACACTGCAGGCTCTTCAACCTGAGGCAAAGATGAACTTTCTGGTAATGATGTTTCCTCAGAAACCTCATTTGACACAGTACTGTTTTCTGTTTGTGTAGACACTGTGGGATCAACACTTTCAGGCACAGGCGACTTTTCTGGTAATGAATATTCTTCTTTACTATCTGGATTTAACATGCCATGTGATATATCACTAAAAGATGATACTTCGGCTTGTGTATCAATGCCAGTTTGAGGCAATAGTTCACTTTTAGCACTGTCGGCAGGCGATGCCACGACGGACACAGAAGAATTGTTGTCGCGACTCTTAGTTGATTCTTGTATGATATTCGAGTGTTCACTGGTGATTTCGAGCTCGTCAAATATCATGTCAACAGATTCTGATGCTAGCGGTAACCGCTTTGGTGCGCCCGGACCGTCGACGATTTCATCTATCATATCCAAAATCGCCTCGGTGCTTGTGTTGACGTCCTGCGCCGACGGCGACGGAACGCTATCGCCGTCGAAGTTATCCTCCGACATCGCGGGAGTTTCGCACGACGACCGCGCTTCGGATGGTTCCTGCTGGAAACTACTAGTTGCATTGACTTCCTCGGCCAGTCCGACGTCCTTTTCCCGCGCCGATGCACGGCGGGAAGCGTTCGTCGCTGTGCCCGCATCATCTTCTGAACTCTCCATTATCTACTGTTTTGCGACGCTGTCATATCTGAAATACAAAACGCTCGCTGGGTGATATTTACGTTACGAACGGATAACCTGGCGACGTGCGAGATTGACAAGCCACAGGCACCATTCTAATTCACCATAACGCTACAAAATTTCGTTCACGGGGTCCACAGCGTTGATTATATACCTACACATGTACTTTAATTTCATATTCACGACGTTTAGATGTTATCCGAGTACGCGCGAGGTCTTGGAAAGTATTCAACAGCGTAAACCGGCAAACAAAAAGCTTGTATACGCCATTTTTAAAACCAAAGACATGGCAGGTTGGAACGTACGGGCCAATAAAAAATATCCTATACGGACAATTCGGCCATTGTCGTGTTGGTAAACTGCAAGAAGCCCATAGATCGCTCCACTTGAGCTTTTAGCTTGTAAAAGAGTAATAAATATGTCTTTCGACATGTGTTAAAACGAGTCAGACAATAATTTTCTCTAGTTCCAGGAGAATTATTTATGGTGGCAACAATGCTATACATCTTTATAATTTCTATTGAATGTTGAGCAACGCGATATGCGCGTCATGTTGTGATGGAATACTTTATTGTTGTTTATAATTTATGAACGTGTCAATCAATACTTAACATTATTCGATTAATTATAAGATAATTTACATTTAATAACTACATTGGTACAAAATATTTGTGTATTTTATTCAACATCACGCAGAAATTATTTTAAAATTTGTAAAAGCCTCCTTTTTAGTCGATTAAAAATATTTTTAAAATATTATGTATAAATGAAGATTGATGTTTATGCTATGGAATTAGTAAGTACCATCACTTAAGCTCACATGCTGAAATTGTGCCCAAAACTCAGTCAAAACGACGTTACGACTTATTGCAGATTTTTACAATCAAAGCTGTACAAAATAGAGAATTTTTGGTTCAAAGATCCGTCAAGAGTTGCCAGTTTAGGTTCCATTTTCAACGCAATAACAACGTAGACCGGGCACGCATTTGTATGGTTTGCTTGGGGAATGAGATAGTATAGTTATACATCCAAAGATGACGCCATCAACACAATGAATGGTACGCTATATTTGAACATCCGAACACGCAGCACTAATGTGACGATGATTAAATCAAACTATCAATAAAAGTCGATTTAGTTGAAATATTTGTTAGCTGTTTACGTGCTGCTACAGCCATGTTAAATAAAATTCTGTCATTGCTTTGCAGGGAACGAGACTGCTTCTAGCTTTATTTTTTTTGTTGGAGTTGCCAATCCAATACTAACAGCTTGTCATGTTTGACTTTAGGATTGACAAGACAATATTATTGACACAAATGCACTGAATGAGAAAATGTGCGTGATTTGATTGAAAACGCGACCGCTAGGAACTTATTTTATATTTCACAACGCTAGTTTATATTTTTATTACAATTTAAGTCTTATCCAAAATGACTACAATTAGACCATTTACGTGTGAAGACATGTTAAAATTTAACAATGTGTAAGTGTGTTTTTGAATAGATTTCAAATTGTGATTTTGTGATTTTACTGTATAATTTGCAATATAACAACTCATGTTACTTAGAATTTATCACACTACATTAGTAAACAATGATTGTTAACTCTTTCATTTATAGGAACTTGGATCCCCTGACTGAGACTTATGGGTTATCATTTTATACTCAGTATTTAGCACATTGGCCTGAATATTTCCAAGTTGTGGAGGCACCAAGCGGAGAGATAATGGGATACAGTAAGTGACATTATACATACAAGGGTTTAACTAATTTGTTTACTATGAACTTGTTTTATATACAGCGTGGCGCTTTAATGGCGACATTAATTTTACACACGTATACGGTTTCGCGTCTTAGTTGTATGAATATATTTTAATTCAATTAAACATTAATATTTATTTATTTATTAACAATTTTCTAAAATAGCATCTTAGAGCAACCTGACTAAAAGAACTGTAGCGCAGGGGTCATTTGCCGGGGTCATGGATCATAACATCGCATCAATGTAATTAAAACACATAACGTGCAAATAGAAGGCGAATTGAAGGAAAGAGAGAGAGCCCTATGGCGACGAGCGGCGTTAAGTTAGGTTTTTTTTATGTTGTTATAACTTTTATGATAACCGACGACTAGCCCTACCCGTGTGTTAAATTAATGTCACCATTGTAGCAGCACATTGTATGTATGTATTCATGTTCCACACAAATGGACAATTTACTGTAAATACCTGTAACAAAATATTGTGTTCATTATTTTATAAACAAGCAGTGGTAGCCCAGTGATAACGGCCGCAACTTACGAGTTTTAGATTGTAGGTTCGAACCCTGACAGGTGCTTTACTTTGCGTAAATTATTTCATCACCACTACTCTCAAATGGTGAAGGAAATCATCATCGGGAGGAAAACAAGAACCAAAAAAATCAAAGACATGTGTCATCTATATGGCACAGGATTATGGCCTACTCCCTCTCACTGAGAGAATGCCTATGTCCCAGCAGTGGCAACATTATAGGCTGATTATGCATTATTTTATACTTTCAGTAATGGGAAAAGCTGAGGGCCATAGCGATAACTGGCATGGTCATGTAACAGCCTTGACTGTGGGGCCTGAATACAGAAGACTAGGCCTTGCTGCAACACTTATGAATATTTTGGAAGATGTGTCTGAGAAGTAAGTATCTCTATAATAAAATCATCACTGATTTGTCAATTTTGTTAACAGATTTTTGATATATTTTTTTTTTTTTTCTAGGAAGAAGGCTTACTTTGTAGATCTTTTTGTAAGAGTCAGCAACAAGGTTGCAATTAATATGTACAAGAATTTGGGTTACATAGTTTATAGGACTGTATTAGAATATTATTCTGGAGATCCAGATGAAGATGCTTATGGTATGTTACTTTTGATATTAATTTTAGTTTGGATTAAATAAAAGTGAGTTGAATATTTGACTAATTATATTGTTTTCTTTCCAGATATGAGAAAGGCTTGTTCAAGAGATGTTAATAAAAAGTCGGTTATACCATTGACACATCCTGTTCGACCAGAAGATGTAGATTAACATCTTTCAATAAATCACTCATATAAAAAGTATTAAATTTTATTTTGAAAACTTATTCTAATCATCATCCTCAGCTTCATTAATTCTCTGTGGAGGTGTCCCTTCTTCATCTTGATCTTCTTGATTGGATTCAGTTTCTGAAGGTTGCGTGACTTCTTTTTGTTTGCGCCAATTTTTAGCAGCAGCAAGCAATTTAAGATTAGGCCTAACCATTTCATCTTCTGGGAATATGTAATCAAATACTTCCTCCCAACCTTCTTCAACTCCACTTTCGCTGATGATCTTTTGCCTCTTTTTGACTCTTCTTGGCATTTTAGCCATAACCTTATCAAGCTTCTCTTCTTCACCAATTTCTGTTTCAAAATCTTTCCATGCTTCTAATAGAAGTACTCTTGCCTCCTTTTCCCCAGCACTACGAAGGCTATCATTAGCACGCTCATACACACGCCTAGCTAGTTCTACATTTATGTTATCAGCATTTTCAGCATTCAGTTCAAACTTGGCATAAGACAGCCATACCTTCACATGGACTGTTCTCTCTAACAGTCTTTCATAAAGTTGTCTAGCTTTCTCAGTTTCTCCCTGTTGAACTTCAAAGTCTATGTAGCTTTTCCATAACAATTCTGGCATATCTAGTCGTGGCTGTCCCACTGCTATTTCATAAATTGCTCTAGCTCTGTCAATGTCACCTAATAATGTCTCCAGTTCAGCAAACTTTATCCAGGTTATGCAGTTTTCTGGGCCATATTCCAAAAACTTTTGGTATAATATTCTACATCTATCAAATTCTCTTAATTGAATCTCCAAATCAATATAACCTCTATACAATTTGTCTCGAGGACATATGCCAAGCGCCATGCCCAATGTTTTTCTTGCTTGCTTTAGATCTTTACATCTGACTTCAAATTGGGCATACATCAACCATATTTTGGAGAATGTAAATATTTTGTGTGGTATTAGTTCTAAACATGTTCTGTAAACTTGTCTCGTTCTTTCAGCATCCTCAGCTTCTAACTCTTCATATAATGCATAATTAATCCACAGATAGATATAGCGTCGCCAGAACTGTTTGTCTTTAGAAGGAGGAACATTTGCTATGGCTCTTTCATACGTATCCCTGACATCATCAACATTCCCTTCATTTTCAACAAGTCTGATGTAATCAAACCATGCGTCATAGTTGGTAGGATTCTCAATGACTTCCTGCTCATACATGTATTTTCTCTTGTTAACAATAACATCTTCAATACCAGATCTGTCACCATACTTCTTCTCATGTATTGTGTATGCTTTGTATAATTCCTTGTTCCTGTCTTTTGGTATGTGATCCAAAGCATATTTGTAAATAACTCTTGCTCTGTCATGTTCTTTTTGGTTTTCTTCAAACTTGGCAAAAGCAATAAACAATCTTTCATCAAGTTCTTCATCACCAAAGAACTCAACAGCTCTTTCAAACACTTTTCTTGAACCATTTATAAATCCATGATTTTCTTCAAACTTTGCATATTTTATCCAGTTCTTTACATCAGGGTGAACCATGACAAATCTTTCATAAATCTGACGAGCCCTATCCAGTTCTTTGTATCTTAATTCGAAGTTAATGTATGTTTGCCATGCTTGTTCATCTGGTTGCCATTCCATCCAGCGTTCAAAGACCTAGAAAAGAAATGAAGTCATTATACACAATTCTACATAGTCCAATCTTTCATGATTAACATGGTATTCTACGTACTTGTCTGGCACCAGCAACATTCTCCAACATCTCCTCCATGTAGGTGTATTTGTACCAAAACTGTGACACCCTCGGCAGTATGGTCACAGCTCTGTCCCACAAGTTTCGGGAATGATTTACTTGTCTGTTTCTCATCTCCATTTCAGTATATTTTAACCTAGAAAAGAGAAAAACCTTGACAGTTAAGGAACCTTATAATTACTGGTTTAAAAATTTATTATAACAGATTTATAGGTGCTGTTAAGAAGTTTAGAATTCAAGTGATAAAGGCAAGAACTTACCATAGGGTAACATTTCTGTGATCCACATCCAGGGCTCGCTCATAAATAGATCTTGCCCTCGAGACTTGCTTCTGTGACTCTTCCCATTGAGCATATTTGAGCCAGTTTCCAATAACCTGAAAACAGAAAGAGCTTTCTTTAGCATTGGTTCTCATTATTACACCTGTTGTCAACCCAGGCACCCAGCTGATTTACACACATATTATCCAACCAGATCTTCTTTGTTGTGTCGATGGCACAACAGTGAATAATTTCACTACTTCCTCAGATGATGATGGAGAAAACAGATACTTTAGTTCAAAACTTTTAGCACTTGGTTGGATACATCATTACTTTACAATTTGAAAAACCTGCTATATTATATTATTGTAGTCTTGAATGATTAGAACCACGAAATATTAGATGTTTATAGGTTAGGTATTACAAAACAAAATATTTCACTTTAACATTAGAAGTATCAGTTACTCACAAGTCTGTTTTTACGGATATTGTCTTCAAATGCCTTTCTCTTACGATGCTGATAGTCCCGTAACTCTTCTGGATCAGAGATCTTCTGTTTCGGTGGTGGCGGTAGAATCTCCAAGTCTCTCTCTTTAGCTTCTCTGAGAAGTTGTTCGGCAGTAATTTGTATCTCTGCTGGCGCTTTATTTTTAACCTGAAAGTTTGTAAGTAACACTTAAAGGGTTAAACTTAGCTGTGTATTGTAACAGTTCGTGGCTTGGAACTTGAAATCTTTGTTTACCTTTGCCACTTTGGGCATTTTTGTAGTTTTACCGTCCATGGTTCTTGTAAGTTAGTAAGTAAGTTTCTGTAATGATCTAACCAAATTCAGATATTATTTTTGTAAATACGAGACGAAACAATACAACATTTTTTTGTAACAAGACTGGTAACGAGCCGTGTGTCAATATAATAGCATAGACAATTAAGAACCAAACTGTAAATCAAAGACAGAAAGTAGAACGGTTCCAAGGAATTAGTATGTACTGATAGATAACATATGCTACTAAAGCCAAGATAAACCTCAGAGCAAGTGGCCTCTTTAAGCCACTGGGCCTCTATTCTACTATTCTTGCTATTTTTTAGTAACAGTAAGAATAGTGTAGTGCATTAAGCCTATTTGTTACAAAGACGGTGGGAAGTGGCGCTGTCGTGAACAAAATGATTTCGTTAGTTCTAATTAAAGCCAGGCCAAATAAGCCTGCTGCACTATACCGCTACTGCTTGTATTTAATAATACATTTAAGCTTACAGTATTTAGTTATTTACATTATGAGCATAGGCGTAATGAGTAGGGGAAGGAAAGAGCTGCCCCCCAGTTCTTTTTGCCCCCTATGGGTCAAAAAGTTTAAAACAAAAACTAAGCCTTGGGCTATAAAGCTAGGTTCGGCATATTAATGAGAGTAGTTGAATAACCTTATTGTAAGCGTATTGTTGTGAGCTATTGTGTGGTGACTGGATCACTGCGTTTAGACGCAAAAAGGTTGAGTTCTTTACAGAACTCAATCTTTTTGCAAAAACTATCACTAAGTAAAATAAATACTGAATAAATACTTTTTTTATATATTATTGCACCGAGCTATTACAGTGCAGAAATAACAGATAAAGACAGTAGTATACCGATAGTAAATCCATGGTAGAACTTTTTAACTTCCATTTTCCATGGTTATCGTGACTTCATGAGTGGCCACCCTGACTGGACAGTTGACACTGACAGTGTCATGCACAGAGCACTTAATGCGGGGTGTCATGTCGTGTCAATGTCATTGATTGAATGTCAAACTTGTCCATGTCCAAAATAAATATAACCTCATTTTGTTCTAATAAACTTCGTAAAACTTAAGTATTTTTAGTAGAATACTTATGTTAAGTTAAGTAGAGTACTTAGTAATAAAAAACTATTATTGACTTCATAAATATCCACAATTTGCAAAATGTTTTATTCATTATCTCGTATTATTTCTCCACGTAGTTCAAGTAAGTTTCCTGTAGTATGTCCCTTTGGATTTTGTTATAATACTACCGAAACAGGCATGCATACAAAAAGTCATTTAACGGGAAGGTAGCAATTATAAAACTCCACATTCTCAACTTACAGTTGCAAGAGTTGCTACACGAGTTTTTGGTCATAATGCTTCATTCGCAAGAGAAAAACACCCTGATGAGCAAATAGACTTCTTGAAGTCAGTAATCGAAAACAATGCAGAAGACTGGACTGTCGTCAAGAATGATGTTCTATCCAAACAGGGCAATGTGAACCAAAAAAACATTGACGCTATCATGTTAAAGTTTATGATAGGCTTCAAGAATTATAATGCCGCTTTATCATTTGCGGAGCATGTAAAAAGTTCCAGTGAAGAACTATCTTTAGGCACCATCAACGCCTTGCTAAATCTTTATTATGAAATCGGAAAGATAGATAAATTATCAAAAGAGCAATCTAAGTTTATTGTAGATGCTCATAAGAGTTTACATAATAAATATAAATTTCTGGAGTACAGTACATGTGAACGACTATTACATGCACTGTGTGTTATAGATGAATGGGAAAAAGCATTGCAAGTTTTAAATGAGATACATTTAAGCACTGTTCCTTCACATTCAGCCTACAGTACCATAATAGCCACATTCTTCAGACTAAACAAGAAGAAGAAGGCTTTGGAACTCATTGAAGAAAGCCTCAAGTATAAGAGACCTCTCCTAGAAAATGCTTATGAAGCTTGGTTGAATTATATTCTAAGAAAATATAAAAACAAAAAGGTTATAGCAAATCATTTGGATGAAGTTTTTTCATTTTTATCAAAAAATTGTGCTATTATTCCTTTGAATACTGCCAATAAATTAAAAGAGTTGTATAGCTCTATGGATTGGGATGCACAGTTTGCTAGAATAAGGAAAGTGGAGTAAGTGGCATCTTTTATCATATACCTCAAGAAAATATTCTTAATGTCTAAGGTGTATTCTTAATGGTTTTTCTTTTTTAGCGGCCAGTGCTTATGCTGTAAAGACACGTTAGACTGTTTATCATTAACGGATGAAGAATTCATCTCACTACAGCAAAATGTAAAGGATAAACTAATTATAGGTTCTGATTTGTTTTTAAAAACATCTCCTGAGGAACTAAAGAGGTTCTCAGATTTTATAGAAAAAACTGCACCTTATGATATTGTTTTAGATGGGCTTAACATAGCCTATACTGTTGGCCTAGGCAATAATATGGAAAAGGTGAAATTGTTGAATAATGTTGTTGATCATTTTGTGAGACAAAAGAAAAAGATCTTGCTTTTGGGCAGGCAGCACATGTTGAGTTGGAATAAGAGAATCATGCAGCAAATCATGAATAATACAAGTTTTTTCTTTACTGATAATTTGTAAGTAGACTTTTTTATTTGAATTTGAATTTGAAAGAAATTTGACAGATTGTAGTAGCTTGATGTGTGCTGGCGTTTTATACAGTTGCTCTGCACATAGCTACACCACTCGCGCATCCATAGCTCCCATCCATAGCACGCATCCTTCCATATAGATAGAGATATGGATGCGCGAGTGGTGTAGCTATGTCCGGAGCAGAGTACTCCCCGTGCCTTCCCTACTATCGATGTATCGCATAGCTGGAGCTGCGCATCTTCCTTGCACAGCTACCTCGCGGCGGCGCATCGTCATAGCACATCTTACTCGCTCCGCTACACAGCTTAGCATTAGTGGAAACGGTCGTATAGTTTCGTAGTTTACGTTTCACATCCTCGCAGCATAGCTGCATAGCACATCTCTGGTGGAAAAGCTGCCTTAGGGTGGTCAAAGTTTGTCGGTCGGAGGACACGGTGGAGCATACGGTGGAGGTCTGCCCGGCTTGGGCGGAGCACCGCCGCGTCCTCATGGCGGCGATCGGCGGCGGCGATCTCTCGCGTCCGGCCCTGGTCCAGGCCATGGTACGGAGCGAGAGTGCATGGGAAGCCGTCACCTCCTTCTGCGAAGCAGAAATGCTCGCAAAGGAGGAGGCGGAGGGCGTGAGGGAGAGGCAATCTCTGCGCCCTCTCGCCCCTAGTCGGCGCTCCTGCGGTGACGCGCGCCTCAAAGAGATATCAGCACGAACTGACAGGGTCCGCTAGGGCCGATGGCGCCAGGGCCGCGGGTTGTTCGAAAGAGATACCGTGGCCCGTGGCATAGGCAACTGAAGGAACACGGGTGGGTCTGACACACCCTCCCGCTCCTCCCAGAGCGGGAGAAGTCATATGATGATTTCACACCCAGAAAAAAAAAAAGGGTAGTCAAAGCCTGGATGGATGGACGGATGGATGGTTAGATGTTTGTTACTCTTTCACGCAAAAACTACTGAACGAATTTGTATGTTTGGCATACAGATAGTTTATAACCAGGATTAACACATAGTATACTTTTGTCCCGATATTCCCACGGGATCGAAACTTATGCGGGTGAAACCGCGGGGCGCAGCTGGTATGTAAATATAACTCTATATTTCCTTCACAGATCTCAAGATGATCCATACTTCATCACAGCAGCAATACTCAGTGGTCCACAAACTGACATAGTGTCCAAAGACTTGTTGAGAGGTCACAAGTTCCTCTTGAAGGATGAATGTCTAAGGCTTGTGTTCAAAAGGTGGCAGTGGCAGCATCAGTGGATGGTCTTCCCAAATAATCAAAGACCTTTACAGGTATAATAGAATAATGTTTTTTTTTTCTTTATTGGCAACTGAGCCGATGTTGACTGTTCTGCCATCGTCGAATAATGCTTTGTCTGGTAGAGAAATGGAACATTTTCAAAGTAGTCTTTCAATTTTGGAATCAACATGGACTTCAAAATAGGGTTGCCATCAAATAAAATTTTGCATGCTTTTAAACACAACAATCATACAACAGGCTTCTACAATTTATTTTATAACTAGCGATCCGCCCTTGCTTCGCACGGTTTTTATGACTTTACAAAACATCGAGATTTATTTATTATTTTGTAAGTTGCTATCATTGTACCGACAATCATTACAGTAAGTGGCCAAATAGCAGAGAGCCTCGACCAACACCTCAGAAAGCTCTCATTGCGCGGCTGGGTCAGGGTCTTGATTCAAAAAGCATTACTCCTGGATACGGCACGCATAGTAAGGAGGTTCCTCTATCTAGAGCCCTAATCACCGGCAGCTGACTCTGTTCCTGATGCCGATGGGCCACTGCCCACTATTTTTTCATTTTTAAATGTTTTTTATGAAAATATTTAAAAATGTAAATAATATGTATGAAAATATAATAAAGGAAATGTATTATTCACATAAACCTTCCGGAATAAATTCTCTAAGCGATGGTGTAGATCGCATCAAACCGTTGCGAAGTTTAGAAGAAAAACGCGACACAAATTTTATGTAGATTCAAATCAAAGATGTATCTCAAGAAATATTATTTGTTTTTATGTTTTCAGCCACCCTTAAAGTTCACCCCTTGTGCTCAAAAGAAGAATAACATCTGGCACCTTCCATTCGAGAGAGAGATTGTGGCATCAACATCACTAATAAATGATGGAACACCAGATCTTTACAGCTGGATGTGTTTAAGGCATAAATGATAAATAAATTCTATTTTTAGTAATACAATGTTTTATATTATGTAGGTAGGTAATTATCCTCAAGTATAAATAAGTAAAAGCTGTTGTCTTTCAATGTGTCAACCTCTTAAAAAATAGAACTATGGCTGTACAGTCCAAGGATCTTTTGGCGCGTGGCCGAAATCGGAACTAACGCCGCCATCTTGTTTTTCAATACATTTTATAAAACAATTTCTCAAATGTTTACCCACAGCGCCCCTACGTCAACGCCATTCGATCGACAAAAGATCCTTGTGGCACTGTCTACACTATAGTTCTGTGGGAATAATAAATAGCCTATGACCAAAAAGGTATTCTCTTACTTTATTAAAAGTCATGGTTGGAAACTATTTTGTCTAAAGTCAACGTCAAAATTTATTTTCTCACGTATTACGTGTATAAACGAAACATGTAAAGTGATATTTTGAGAACATTTTCTTTAAATTAATAGTGCTATATTTTCTTAAACCATCATGCCACCTAAGAAGGGTGTACCCGAGGAATCCTTGTCTGTACAGAATGTCAAGATCAACAGAAAGGATACAGGTTAACCTACCCGCATTTTTTAATACGTCGTACAGACGCCAGCGGTCAAGCTACCTGAAACAGTCAAATTTTCCCAATCAACCCTGAACCTTAATACTTCAACAATAAAGTTGAAATCTATTAAAGAAATTTGACAGATTGTAGTAGCTTGATGTGCTGGCGTCTGTACCCACAGCAAGGAGAGTCGTTTTCAAAAAAACATGCGTCGTAGAAATCCATCTGTACAGAAAAGGTCTATTTCCAACAGTAGTTTGTATGCTTGGTTAAAAGATAACCACTGTCTTGTACGAGCATGTAACTCAACGGGTAGCTCAAAGAACAGTTGTTTGTTTCGACAATATTATCGTCCGAACTTTACGTAACACTTTCGAAGGAAGTACTGTAGTAAAGAAAAAATAAAACGTCATTCCTTTCCTTTCAACAGTAATCAGCTCGACTCTACTATAGACCGTTCTCTAGTTCCTCATGTTTTGAGGGTTCCGTTCCTCAAAATAAAAAACAAACTGAAACTGTAGGTATAGGATCACTTTGTTGTTCGTCTGATAAGACCCTTTTTCTTAGGAACAGGTACCTAGAAGTGTCAAGTTTACCTAAAAAGCATTGAAAAGAAACCTACGATCAATTTCATTCAAAGTGCTCTACACTCTATCAAAAGTGTTCTTTTCTGGAAAGCTAAGTTTATCTTTAAATCTGGCATTGAAAATTCATAGACCGTGTCACTTCAAGTGAACTCGCGGGCAGCCGGGCACAGCTTGTGAGCCTGGACCCTCAGGGACGGAATCCTAACGCATTTGTCAGTTTTTTTTAAACTGTGCAACTTATAATAAAATAAAGATGTTATGTTTTTCATTTCCGAGAGCAATATTGGCTTCGTGCTTCTTGCGTCCAGCTGCGACCTTTACCAGGTCATCGGTTCACTTTGTCAGGGGCTAGCCACGTTGCGCCGAATGATACTGTCTATCCAAACCTATTTTACCCTTTTAGAGGCTCGTGCTAGCAAGATGTCCGCTCGTCTCCGCCGGAACATGGAGCGAGTGGAGATGTTAGCTCGGCCCAACTCTCGCCGACTTCGCTCGCTTTGGGACGAGAAGTGCGCCATTTTGCCGCGTGAGCGGAGAGACAAGATCAAGAGCGCATTGGAGGAGGATTACTTTCTTAGTCCCGAGTATGATTAAATGATTTATACCTATAGCTATGCAAGCATATTTCGGCACTCGAAATTTGCTAACAGGGGCACTGTTGGTAAACATTTGTGCAAATGTTTTGTGAAATGCATTGATAAGTACTTAGGTACATGATTTCATAAAACTCTCATATCCGTCACATCGCAATTTTCCGTAGGTACCCATCAAATACAATTGAAATAACTACAAAGCCATTTTACGTAAACTATTGAAATTGTCCAAAATGTGTTATACCAACTTATTACGTTACGGCATAGGTAGTAGTGAATGCTCGTTGTGAATGTCCATTCATGCGAAGCTTATGATGAAACATGTGCATTTCAATTTTCAAACAGCAATAATGTGTGGCGAAACAAAAGTCAAAATTTTGTTGGGTAAATTAAATACATTAATAACCAGGGCCGGATTTAAATTTTGTCAATAATAAAAGATTTTTACTGAGTTTTACTTATTTGTAAATTTTTAGAGGTTTTTATTTCTCGTGGTAGTTTGTTGAACATCTGTGCCCTTTTTCGTATGTTTAATACCTAAAACAAAAAAACGATGATGATTCTTGGTATCTAAGTCTACAATGGCCTGCCAGTAGGGACTAAAGCAGCGTGGATTCTAAATTCTGGAGTTGACTAAGGCAATACGCAGGATGCTCACTCAACGCCGAGTTCGTTGCACGTCATTCTTCTTTTCACCGCTACCTTTCCAGGCTTCGCATCGTCGGGCTTGCGGGCGGCGAGCAATGGGCAGCTCGCCGCCCGGTAAAGACCAGGCCCGGGTCGACGGCGCGTTGTGTTCCACGCGCGCTTCAAAGAGATGTCAGCACGAACTGACGGGGTCCGCTAGGGCCGATGCCTGCCGGGGCCGCGGGTTGTTCGAAAGAGATACCGTGGCCCCTGGCACAGGCAACTGAAGGAACACGGGTGGGTTTTAGTCAGCAAAAGTCTGACACGCCCTCCCGCTCCGTCCAGAGCGGTAGAAGTCACATGATGATTTCTCACCGAAGAAAAAAAAAGGCTTCGCATCGTTCCAGCTTAGGCGTGGTCTGCCCTGCTCCTACAGAAACAAAATGTTCCTAATAAATAAAGATTAATTCTTAAAAACATAAACTTACTCTTTTTCTTGGGGAAGGCAGTAACTCCAGGAGGCCAACTGCTAGGATCCTTACATAGGTATCTAGCTACTAATTTTGCATCGTTTACGTTCATACATCCAGCGTGGTAATTGCGTAACACACTCACAATAGCAATGGCTATGACTTTCATTTTGACAGTTCAACAACATTATTCTGATTGCGGTTGATAGTGTGTTACGACAATGTGTTACTGATTTTTTTGATTTTTTCGAACATAATTATGAAGCAATGGATTAGCAATATCCTTGAAAATGATTCCGATTGTGATTGATAGTGTGTTAGGCAATTAGGGTGCGGTCATATATTCATGCGTGCGATTAATTCGTCTATGATATATTTGCGGTCTTTTTACACAGGCAAACTGAGCAGTACTTCCTAGCCTTGAATGAATCTGGGAGGCGATGGTCTGGACCCGGTGGTATGTTCAGCCGCAAGGAACATGCTGACAAGAGTAAGGAGTTGCGACAACGGCAGACGTGGCTCGTCAACTTTAGTGCTCAGGTTTGATCAGATGAATACGAAACATAACATCATACTTGTATTCCCCGAAGGCAGGCAGAAGTGTGTCTAGTAAGACTAGTACTGGCTGTTCATTTATTACGTACCCTTACGTAAGAAAAAATAAGACTAGGAAAACCCCCCTCCGACCCTTTCCATCTTACGTAAGATCATCAGTATCTACCAAAATTGCATAGAAAAAGTAGCAAAAAAAATTAAAAAGTTATCATTTTTGCTTACTTTTGTCATCTTGCCACGTAAAAAAAAAAATAAGACTTATTTGAACTCAAATCGTCTTACGTAATAAATGAACTGCCCCTAAAAACATTTCGCCAACTGCATTTTTAAGTGCCATGTAATAATGGGAGCGTCAGCAAGGCCGTACTCGCTGAGAAATTACGAATGGTTCCACCCAATAACATCTTGCCCGACTTGGAGATCAAACCGAGGAACCAACCAACCAACCTCATGCTCAGCAATCGCGCTTCCGACCATTAGACCAACACGGTAGTCACGAGTTTCACGACAAGTCCCGATATGAATTTTTCTGTTTTGTAGACATAACTGTTTAGAACGTTACGACCTACGTGGAACGAATTGAATTTTTTAGGAATACTGTTCTTTACAGGTGGCGTATCATTTATGTGATTACATAGCTAAAGGACAGAAGGAGATGTTGGTCTCCAATCGCCTGAGAAGTATCGCCGATGTTGTCCTGGAGAGAGTTGCTGAAATCCTGGGTTAGTATTCACACGGCTCTATGATCGCAACCCTTCGCTGTCTACGAGGGTTGCGATTGGTTGTCTGTCTTACACGTGAAAGGTGTCATAGTATACGACTCCTAAATGTACCGTTGACCTATCGGGATACGTAAACGAAATAAGCAACATTTTGACTTTCAACAATACCTGAGGGGCAATCCTCGTAATTTTAAGAACGTTCACAGTCTGATCTCAGTCTCAGTCTGTCAAAAATACCTCTAATTTCCCCTTTTTTGACAAGTTTTTGACATTTGTTTGTCGCCGAGATGAGACTGCGACTAGATTTTGAACGTTTTAAATTACGAGAATTGGCCTTCAGGTCAAAATATTCCTGATTTCGTTCTAGGTGCTGTTTGGTAAACAGACTCAATGGTCTAGATTAGTCTAAAAGATTGATACATACAACATAACATCACGCGGCACCTCGTTTCCCCGAAGGGTTGGGTAGAGGTCCCTACCTATAGTACACCCACATTTCGCCAGTTATGTTTAAGTCCCATCAACCGTGTCGAGCCCGTTGCCATCAACCGTGTACAAATCCGGACTCCGCAGATACGTAGAAAAACCCAGCAACACTCCCGACTTGGGAATCAAACCCAGGACCTCATGCAGAAAGAAGATTGATACTCTAAATATTGATTGATTTCTAATTATTTTCATTATTTCTAAATGCTAGGTGAACCAAAGCCGACCCGAACGAACCCTGGTCGTCTCCCTCGGTTCATGGTTGCTATTTCCGACCGCATCGCGGTCTGGATCGAGAACGCGGTCTACCGAGCTGATGCCAGTGAGCCCCTCGGAATGTCCAAGGGACCTGACGATCATATACGACTCGACGCCGAAAAACCACTCATTTGCTGATTATATAAGATACAAAATGGAACGAGCGGGTGAGTTGACTGTTTTTCTATAAAGAAGTAAAATTTGTTTGTTTGTTTGTATGTATGTAGGGGGTAATCTCTGGAACTACCAGACGGATTTGAAAAATTCTTTTTGCATTTGATAGCCCAGTTCTTGATGAAGGCTATATTTAACATCACGCTGTGGCTCTTAGGAGCTGAACAAAAAGAAAAAAAAATCGGAAAGAACGCTAAGCGAAAACGAAGTTCGCGCGGGTAGGTGATGTGATGCGACGGGGTGGGTCATGGGAACAAGAAAATTCACGCGGATGAAGTCGCGGGCAGAAGCTAGTATTTTATAATAAGGTTCACCAACAGTTGTTCACACTGGTTTTATGCCAAAGGTAACATGAAAATATGTATATGCAACCGTGCAACGATCACTTAAGTTACGTACAGGCAAACTCCACATGCAAAGAATAAAGTAATCCAGTTTTAAATTACTCTATTAAGTCCAAATAATGAATAACAATAAGTATAAGGTATCTACTTATTAAATGCAGGTTCAACACACGTTTCCATTTGATCGAGATCATCTATTTAGGAAGATATACAAGTAAATTGGCCTTTCAATTTGCCATTTAAATTGTGATAAAATCAAAATGCTAATCCTAAAAACAATCGGAAGTAATAAATGACTAAATTTTCATCAGCACAGAAGCAGTGATCTATTTATTAAATTAAAGCTGGCAATCTCTAGAGCCACTTAGCAGTAATTTAGATTCATTTTATGGACATACAACATTCTAAAGTAGAAATATGATGATATAATGGAATTTTATGACTCTACAATAAAGCATAAATCGCTTTAGAATGAGATGATGCAATCATTTTACATTTCAATAGATGTGTTACCATGACTAGGTATAGTAAATATAATAGTAAATATAATAGTAAATAAGCTGCACTGAGCTTCAGCGGCTGAACGCCGCAATCTATCAATTTACTTAATAAAAATTTAACGTGGTTACGCGGCCGTTGGCGTTCATTTCATACTAACGTATTCCTCTGTTTTTTCCCTGGTTAATGATACCAGTCCATATAGGTATATATATTTTTTCTAATATTTATATAATTTCGCCAAAAATTAAACATAGGGACATGGCAGTGGTACATTCTTTTTCCGTTGGTCTATACTGTCCCACTGCTGGGCAAAGGCCTCTCCCATATTCTTCCAGGTAGATTATAAAAAAATATTTGGATTAAAATTCATTCAATGACAGAAAACGTACAGCCCAAGCCACTGGGTCAAGAAGTATGAAATTTTGCACAGAGTTCCTAATAAGCACTAAGCAAGGCAAGGGTTTTTGAAAATTTACCCCTTAAGGGGGTTAAATAGGGAATGAAAGTTTGTATGGAACTTCGTCATTTTAGCCGATAGGAAAATTCATAGGGCATACGGCTTGTCTCTAATAGAAATCTACCCGAAAAATTAAATAGATACAGAAACTATAATATTATATATCCATAGGTTCGCTAACTATAAGTTGCGAGAACTGGAACCTATTTAGATACACCAGTGAGGGTCTTCAGATAGGCTGCACATAGAATAAAGAATTCCTTGAATTCTCAGAAACTTTTCAGCGCTAGGATCACCCGACAAAAAAGGAAACTTTACAAGCCTTTTTTTTTTTTTCTGGTGGGAAATCATCAAATGACCGCTCCCGCTCTGGGTGGAGCGGAAGGGAGTGTCAGACTCTTACTGACTAAAACCCACCCATGTTCCTTCCTTCGCCCTTTATGTTCCGGAGTAGCGGTAACCCTTTCGAACAATCCTGCTGAAAACTTTACAAGCCTCTCATGCATGATTTATAAAGTATTGTTGCAATAACATAAATCAATAAACGACTCTTAATTGAAACGTGTCCATACCTTCATAACAAGCATTTAATGTGAGCTCAACGAATGACTAAATTATGAGAAACGCCTACATTTTGATCCAGTTATGTGTAATTATATACGTAACCTTATATACCAGTATTTACACCGACATTTAATGTGCACTTTTATGTACTTTGCATACTGGAAAACAAAGGAGTAATTACGTTATTTTCTGTATGCTAATTGCACACACATGAAGTTGTGTTATGAGTGTTATGACAACCTATATGGTTCAACAGTACTGTTAATATAACGTTACTTATGTTGACGAGGAAATAATTCATTGGTAGTAGGTAGATATCAGAAGTTGTGAACATGATTAGGATACAGTCATTGAGATTGATACAGGGAAATCTATGTACATTAATTAGGTTTTCCAGTCCGAGTAAAGATTAAAATCAAAGTGTTAAATGTGCCTGCAGATACACCCTTTCTGGGAAGCCTATATCCGGTATCAAGCCCATCAAATTTAGAACCTGCCACTGTTGTAGGAGCTAACGCTCTTTATCTAAAAGGGGTTTATTTATAAACGTTGCTTAAAGTTAAACAATGATTAGCAACTGTTTAACTATACATTTTTGACATTTTATAAATAAACCCCTTAAAGTCTGGTTGCCTGACCAGATGCAGCAGTTAATCAGAATTATGCACGTAGCAACCGCAAACGTTGTCATCAGTATCAACTGGGTGTAACAAGTTATCAAATTCCATTCTTTGATAAATATGCAGTGGCCACTTTTATCTAAGTATTTACAAAGCTTGGCGACAAAGCTGCTTTGCTTTGTGACCTTCAAGGGCTCTATATAATGCGTCTGCCTTCCTTAGGACGATATAGTTCGCATTGAGAAGGCTCAGCAGCAGTTCTGACCAATCCAACAAAATGAAATACTTTGTAAGTCTTTTTTGTACTTAATATTTTTACCAGACAATAAAAAGTGGTCGGTTACCTCCCTTAAAAGTACTGAAGATTTGTGGATTAAAAGGAATCCAAATCAAACTAATTAATTTTCAGTTGTCTCCTAAGTTAAAGAGTGAAATTCTTTTCACGTGGTGGAAAAGGGTTAAAAATTTGTATAGATGGTTCACCCTCCCTACCCGTTACAATCCTTACCTATAAACCCATATTTGCATCCAATCAGACAACAGAAGATAACGCCGTTCCTTTGAAGATTGCCTGACCTATGGCTGTAAGCTGACCCAATCATATATTCCGTTAAGTTAAATTTCTATTTCCAGCTGGTTTTCCTCGTCGTCTGCGTGGCTCTCGCCTCCGCTTCTCCCCAGTTAATTGCCGCCTGGCCAGGATATGCCGGTATCGTTCCTGCCACTAGGGTACGTATTAGATTCTTCTCCCAAACAGTACACAATATTTAGTTGGTGAATCAATAAAATGCGAGGAATCAATGCCCGAAACATCGTTACGTTTAGCATTATCAACAATGAAGATAAACACTCCTTAAAACGGTCGGCTAGGTTTTTTACCTATGTATGTTATTTTGGAAACAATGCATTTGGTATCTTGCTTGAGCATATTGCTTAAGTGTTCGTGAAAAAGGACAATTTGCTGACGTTTGGGTTTGAATCCATCGACATCTGCCACTGCCGTAGCTCTGGAATCGTCTTACCTTCTGTTTCATGACAACCTGTCTACTTTGTCCACAGACCGTGGTTGCAGGCCCTACCGTGGTGAACGCAGCCGCCCCCCGTATCATCGCAGCTGGATGGCCTGCGTTGTACTAGATCTAGACCATCATGACTCCCCTCGCCATACAAACCCTTAGCAACTTCCACTTTGTCCATCGGTTCAACCAGAGCATACTCATATCTTGTACATATTGATCTGTAACTTTTTTAACTGTATAAATAAAATTAAAAGTATAGTCTATAATTTGTGGTTTTAATAGTACGAAAGAAAAGAAAATTTATTCAAATTAGGCTGAGTATTAGCACTTTTCGAACGTCAAAATTACAAAAGACAGTCCCTCAAAACGCCCACCCTTTACCACTTCCTAGCACTTCTGCTGCTATCATCCTAAGTAGAGAGACTTCAGTTCAGGTTACAGAATGGAAAGCACAGTACAGGAACGTTTTGCAGGCAATGTCCCCCTAAAGGGCAGTCAACACCTGGCAAGGAATCATTGCGGTATTGCAAAGAAAAAACATTGCACACAATAAAGTAATTGAGTATCTATCTGTGAGCATTTCGAAGCGGACAAAAACATGTAATTTTAATTTTGGGTGACATGAATGTTTTGCAGGAAAAGTCTGCAGAGACAGTCAACAACTGACGAAGCGCAACGTAAAAAAAAAAAACATTGCACATATTGAAATAATGTTGAAAATAAATAAACTATTCCGAAGCGGCCTTAAACATGCAGAAGTTTGCGCAGCATGACATATTGGGCGTGTTTTGGTGGAGTTGTTGATGATGATGTTGGAGTTCACTATCTAAAACAATTAGGTGTACTACCATTCATCTATCATAAACAAAACCCGCCTTACTACAATCCGGCTGCAAGTTGATGATCAAAAAGGAAAAGTAAAAACCAGTGATGGAGATCTCGTCTTATTCAAAAAACAAATGACTGCTTAGTTATGTAACTGTGCCTCAACATAACATTGCTCAACAAGGTGAGAACCAGGGTGTGAAATCAGACATTCCATTCCTGTTCAAAAACGAATCTAAGTAGGATAACTTTACACATATTACTGCTTTTCATATGTAAAATAATTAGCTGTAAACTAAATATGTATGATTGATGCTAGACGTGTAAATTAACAACGTAACTTCCAAGAATCAATTGATTAGGTCTATAAATCAGCACGAATGCTAGTATGCAAATTGAATGAATGACTAAATTATCAGGGAAGCCCGTATTGTTACCGAGTAACCTTATGTAGGTAGTTTTGTGGATAGGAGGGGTTACTTTCGGAAAGCAGCCGGTCTATTCTGCGAAAATCTCATCGTGAAAAGAAGTCCCGCGGCAATAAGGGGAACTAATAATTATGCTTAGCAATAGCAACATTTGGTAAGTAGGTAAGTTACGACAGTCGCGCGGGTCGATCGAACTAGCTTCAACTTTCTGACTGACCGACCCTTTGACAATTCAAAAGTGCCTGTAATTGGTTTAGTTGAAATAAATTATTTGAGTTTGAGTTTTGAGTTCGATAAGGTTAAGATACGCTTGCCGCGGATGGTTCGTGGATGGGTGATCTTCTTTACATAGCAAAACCCCTCCATGTCTCGAAAAGCACGTTAAGCCGTTGATCCCGGATGTCATTCGTGGATCTTTAACAGTTGTTACGGGTCGTCAGAAGCCCGAAAGTCTGAGAACCAGTCTTACCAAGGGATATCGTATTACCTAGTGACTGGGTTGTGGAGGTCAGATAAGCAGTCCTCCATGTAAAATACTGGTATTTAGCTGCACCCGGTTAGACTAGAAGCCGACCCCAACATAGTTGAGGAAAGGCTAGGCTGATGATGAATTAGCAAAATTACTACAGCAACCCTCCTACTTCAGACACATTTCTCTATTTAAGATTGTGCATTTTATTGACCCGGTAATATGATCTCGAGATAAATAATTATTTATGATTGCGTCACACGACACACACCGCATCTACGAGGCTTCGTTCGTGAGACGGAATTTCTTGAAGAGGGCTGTCATTCCTCCTGACGGGGATTAAAATTATTGACAGCCCACTTCAAGCTCACTTCACCAAAATCACGAAAAGTTTTATACAGAATAGATCGCAGCAGGTGGTGGTGGTGGTTGGTGAAGAGGAGCGAAGTGATGTGATGTAAAAGGATTTGGATTCTCTATAGTAGATAGCAATACGGCATGAAGTCTACGGCATCAGTAACTTGTCAAGGAAAAGTAAAGTATGTATATATCGTCCATATAGTGCAGATGCCGCTTGTAGAATTGATTTGAGTAAGTTATGATTGGTAACTTTTAGATATCAGCAGAGCGGAGCTTTCCTCGGAAGCAGCAAATACGCGATGCTAAGTAACAACTGGACCGTGACTACACCAAAACACAACCCATTTATTGCACTACAGTCCGGCCGTTGAGAGAATGCGACACCTGTCAACGCGACAATTCTAGTAGCTAATAAGGATCAAATTCGCAAAACACGTATTCGTTTGTATGAAACTGACAGATGTTAAGAACGCATTCTCTCGTGGGCCGCACTGTAATATTTATTTTAGCTTAACCCTCAAGGTTTGAGAAGTATTAAAATGTGGAATTCAAATAATCTTCCAACATTGATGGCACAGAATATAGAGATGTAATTAAATTATTGCATTACTTGCAAATAAAATTTCAAAATACCTTAGGCCTATACACACATAGTACTACTATTACACATACTATTATACATTAGGTTTCCAAACGTGTTTAATGAAATTAAAACATCTCAAAATAATTATAACGCATGGCTTAGCGGCTATCCGCTACGAAGCCGCTAAGTCATGCGTTATATTTTTAAATTAAAATAATATGAAGAGCTGTAGCCTGTAGTCTTTGTTCAAAAATCATCGAATGACTCTTAAGCCGAGATCTATAAACGTTCTCTATCTTGAACTTGTAGTTTGACGGATGTGCGACAGTGACAGGAATAACGCTTACCCAAAGTACGAGCTAAGTAACGTTTAGGCATAGATCTCGCCCGTAGTTGCAGTTCCATACGTAAACAGTAATAGATTGCATTATTCACCATTGACTGAACATGATTCTTCCCGTTAGCTGAAACCAGCGAAATTAATAAAAATGTTGGAGACGTCTTTTCCAATAGCTTGCGTGAGATAGGTCTGTAAATGAAAATAACCATCAGTTCCAGGAACCTTCAAAAGGGTATTAGTAACCAAATCGAGTGCTAGATAGGCAATACTTCTACTTTTCTCTACAACGCAGACTACGTAAGTAGCTACCGATAACGCTTCGATTTTTGTTTTTTTTTTATCCTCGATTTTGTGTAAATTTGTAGGCAATGCAGCATTAAATACAGAATCAAAGCACAGCGACTTAGCCAAGGTGCTCTGCACAAGAAGAAGGGAGAAAGTTTTATTAAAAAGTCTTAAACAGCAGGCTGGCCTTATCTTTTAAAACAAATTGAGTTGAATAGATTATACATATATTTATTCAGTGTAATATGCCGGGAAATTTTAAATTAGCTATATAAACTCCGCAGATGCGATAGTTGTCGATATTTAAACACGATAAAACAGAGATATTCGAGGTTTTTTTTTGGAAGGTTAACGACCGCTGTTATTGTTGTTAACTGAAGTATGAGACGAGAAAACCTGTCATATGTATTTTACTTTACTTTACCGTATTTAGATATCGATATCCATCACGTTTGTGAACTGACACACGGATATTTCAAGTGACTACAATAACTGCCGCACCTTTAATTTACATTCTTCATCACTAGTTTGATATAACGTCATCATCATTCACCTCCCTTAATTTATTTGGGGTAACGGCGCAACATGTCTTTTTCGTCCATACTTCTCTATTAGTCGTCATGTCGGTAGTCACTCCCTTTCTCGTCACATAATCTTTCACACCGTCCATCCATCGTTTCTATGATTTAACGTCCTCGAAACATATGGATTACTATTGATGTTAAAGTAATATCCACCTTTATCAACACAGCTGGATGACAAAGCAGTCCTAATAAATTATTATGCACTCCATATCGGGTAGTGGAGCGAATAATTAACTTCTGTACAATTTTTTCTTGACAACTGGTATTTTCATTAGATATTCAGATAGGCGGTTCTGACCTTAGCAGGGTCTAGGCTCGGTTAGGCTGCCTGTACCTATTGCTGGCGACCTTCAAGGGCCCTATATATGCGTCTGTCTTCCGTGAGACGGTATAGTTTGCACTGAGAAGGCTCTACAGCAGTTCTAGTGAGATCTACATACACTACCATCAAAATGAAATTCTTCGTAAGTATTATTTTTTTAAAACTTTTTAAAATTAATTTGTGTTTAGTAAAACTAAAATTTTCTTTCGGATGTGAAAACCTGTCTTTATTTTTGAAATATCTATAAAAATAAAGCAATATGTATTTTCAATTTTATATAATTTCAGCATTGGAAATTATTATTCATTTTATAGGGCAGCCTAAAAGGTAGCAACAAGTCTTATCAAGGGTTATCGTGTAACCCAGTCACTGGGTTGTGGAGATCAGAAAGGCAGTCGCTTCACGTAAAATACTGGTATTCAGCTGCATCCGGTTAGACTGGAAGCCGACCTCAAAAAATGTTGGGAAAACGCTAGTTGATAGGAATAGTTTATAAAAAAACCTACTTACCTTTCTATTTGACACCCACATATAAACATATCCATCGGTAGGTATGCATGTATTGTAATTAGGTATTTTCACAATTTCAGCTGGTTTTCCTCGTTGTCTGCGTGGCCTTGGCCGCAGCTGCGCCCCAGTTTTTAGCCTGGCCAGGGTATACCGGATTTGCTCCTGCAGCTAGCGTAAGTAAAAATCTTTACCAAATTTAGACAGAATAAGATAGCAATTCAATCCAAGATATATCTGCAAGAATATGGTTCCTTGAAATTAGTCTATTAATTTTCAAATATTTCGATTTCCATAAACGATGTTTTGAGAGCTCGTCAAAGACGTTCGTCGCATCAGGAACCATCATCAGCAAATTGTAATTAAATAACAGCGTATTTGGTTGAGGATAACGGCGGGTTATGATCCAAACCCTCCACAAATATGGAAAAAGAATATGAGGGAGGCCTTTGCCCAACAATGGGACAATATAGGCTAACGAAAAAAAAAATACATCTATTTCTTGCCGTTCGGTGTTATACGTAAAACACAACACACAGCGGTTTTCTCTGAAAATTTGTGTTTGACTAATCCTTTAATTGAATTTTTTTATTGAAATAATTGATGTACATAAATATTTACAATATTACAGCCTTCATATAGAGTAGAGTATATAATCATTGGATTCTACCTGAACTACGAATAAACCTGTATCTCAGGTATCTCACTCAAGGCATAAGTACGTAAAAAATATCAAAAATTCCTCATCACATATCCTCAATCTGACTATAAATTATGGTTTAATCAAATTATATGGATGAATATAATTATATAAAATATTTCATTTGCTTAGTTAACAACTTTTCTGTTTTTTAATTAGTATTATCATCTTTTCATACTTATATACATTAATTAATAACTCTCGCGGTTACGGTTCACCTTTAATTTAGAAAAGAATACACGTGGCTAATAAAATTATAATAAAATTTTATTTAAAAAACAAATGTGTTAACATTGCAAAATCTTCGCTTCAAAAAGTGGCAAAAGTTTATATTGCCTTTTCTAACTTGTACACTGTTCATTCGTTATGTTATCTGACGTAATAAAATACATAGGTACTGAAACCTAGCCTGCAGACAACAGAACTTTTATTTGAAAAAAAAAAGCTCATATTGGTTCTTGTGTATGTATAAGTGCACCAACTGAAAGCCACGCAGAGCGACGTTGTATTTTATAATAACGATTACCGATAGATTCTACACTATATTGAACTAGTGACTGATATTCAGAGAGAGCAGTGGTGGCCCAGTGGTAAGGGCCGCGACTCACAAGTTGTAGGTCGTAGGTTCGAACCCCGTCAGGCGCTTTACTTTGTGTAAATTATTTCATTACCACTGCTGTCAAAACGGTGAAGGAAAACATGGTGCCAAAAACCGGCATCTCCTAGAACCAAAAATTCGAAGACATGTGACATCTACCTACCCGCACTGGGTCCGCGTGGTGGATTACGGTCCACTCCCTCTCACCGAGAGGAGGCCTGTGTCCCAGCAGTGGGAACATTATAGGCTGATTATGATGACTGATATTCTCCATTTTCCCCACAGACCCTGGTCGCTGGCCCTACCGTGGTGAACGGATTCGGTGCTCGCTACATCGCGCCTGGCTACGTCGGTCCAGCTTTCATCTAAGCACATACCTCCGCCGTTCTTCTCTATAGCTGATGTTACTCGCACTTTGTCCATTGGTTCTCATTCTGTATCATCTCGTAAATATTGATCTGTAATTAATAAATTGAAAGTACATTGTAAATATTATGGTGTTGTTTCTCTATTTCTTTCTGTCCTAGTCTATATCCTTGTGTTATTTTTTTTGAGGAGGATTCGGTTCTTTAGGAGGCAGTCAATCAGGCAGATGGGAATTCTCTTATGAGTTAATTGTATAAATCCTACGGCGGTGTGGTGGACAGTGTAGATTATTTGATTGCACTACAGGCATACGTACAGTCACAGGTAAATTTTTACAATATAGCCGCGCTCACACCAAACGTTTTACGAGCGACTGTGAGCGTCATGGAACGCAGTTTACTGCTTTTCGATACACATTCAACTTTTCGGTCACACCGAAACTACAATACGCTATTTGTGAGCCAGCACACAATGGCCGGCCGACTATACGTTTACTATACGTCGACTTAGTACCTACTTATAATGACATAACGAGCGTTTTGAATCTTTTCTAGTAGTTACCATAAAAGATTTAAAAACCTATGCTGAAAGAATATAAAGTAAATTATGATATACGAATGACCCGTTTTCCGTTATCTAAACTGATCATAGAATTGCCAACAGTATTGTTGAGATTCAAATCAGTTCCAGATTTGAATCTCTGTTCAATGTAAACGCCAAAGGTGGCTGTATTGAATCGAAGCGGCATCGGCATGTACAAGTTATTGTATAATAAGTTGCACTGGCGATTGTAATCTGGTTAAACGGTTTCTTTAATAACCTATTACGTCTGAAGTATCAGAGCAGACAGTTTGATGCCAGCCGATCTGTATAAATCTCACCATGAAAACTTAGGTGAAGTGAACTCACTGAAAGTTGAATTGAGCTGTCAATAATATCAATCACATTTCAAGCTCACTTCACCTATGTTTTCACGATGACCGGCAGAATTAAAATTAAAATTCCTTTTTTTTTGCCTAAAGTAGGCTGACAATTAGCAGTTTTTCAAGGAGAAGAAAACTGTCCAGCTGCATGTGTCTGAGGCCGCATTTTCATTTCATGATGCACACAGGCAGTCTGATGCATTTGCGAGAACTATCAGACTGCCTGAGGAATTCTAGGGCAACTTGCAATCCAGTGCAGGGTGTAATGTGTCATCATCATTCTCTTGGCTTTATCCCAATTTATTCGGGGTCGGCGTAACTTATCTTGTCTTTCATACTTTTCTATTAGTTCTCATCTCAGTAGGATAGTCACTAGTCACCCCCTTTCTAGCAATATCATGTTTCACAGTCCATCCATTGTTTCTTTGGTCTTCCCCTAGTCATACACACACACACACACACACCCTCGCACACACTCACACACATAAGGAAACACACACACACACACACATAAGGTAATCTTATAAGGAGGTGGTGGCCCAGTGGCAACGGCCCCGACTTACGAGTTTGTAGGTCGTGGGTTCGAACCCAGGCAGGCGCTTTACTTTGTGTAAATTATTTTCATCACCACTGCTCTCAAAACGGTGAAGGAAAATATCGTGAGGAAATTGGCATGTCCTAGAATCAAAAATTCGAAGACATGTGACATCTACCAACCCGCATTGGGCCCGCGTGGTGGATTATGGCCTACTCCCTCTCATCGAGAGGAGGCCTGTCCCAGCAGTGGGAAAATTTGAGGCTGATTATGTTATATAGTTTATGTGTAATCTTATCTAATTTACTAAACTGTGTATATAAGTGTACCTATGTATGTAAAATCGACTTGTATTTTATTATTGCAGTCATTCTGACAGGCATTTCTCACAGAACTTTTCTTAAGATGGAAATGCATTCTTACATTGAGGATCCAAGCGATGCCATTGACGCGATTACATTATTGACTGTTAAAACTAGGACAAAGGTAAATAAACTCCTAACGACAATCAATATTATTTATAGACAAAATACGTGAAAGTTGTATTTTATGGTAGAAATTGTCTCACGCCATGACGTCATGGAGGAATAAAATTAACATAGTTTAAGATTCACGTGTATTCAAAGAATTTTAATGTTCCGAATGCAGTTACGTAAATTATGTCATTTTATGTAATTTGGAAGTTTTTTGGCGTTTGCTTAAATTATATTGTTGCTAGGCAAGCGAAATTATTATTGTGGTATTTAGTTCCTATTCATTCAGAAGTGAAGAACTCCTCTAAGCCAATAATTTATTATTTAGTGATTTGTTTAAAAACTGGTCTTAATACTAAAATATTTAAATGTAAAAGTCTGGGTAGGACCTACAATTTGCAAAGGACGAAGGAGGAGGACATTAACGGATGGAGTAACATTAATCTACCTATACAAAACGTCTTTCATGTATTTTGTGTTGGGCGTTGATAGCCGCGCCACAGTATTTTACTTTTGCAGCTCTATCTTCGTGTCTTTCGTTAAGATATTTCTATCTAAAATGTTCCTAATAAACTTTTATTATTTTAATTTTATTACACATACCTACCAGTAACACTTTCAAGAAATAAAGAAAAATGAATAAGTACCTACCCATATGGGTTTGCAGAAAACTTAAACCGTGTCGGCACGCTCTCGGTGGCGTTACCCGTAAGAAATCAATGTGACTATAAAAATAGTGGTAGACACAAGACCAAAATAAAATCAAGAAGTCAACTGCCGTTAAACGAAAGGGGAAAGACATTTTAATAAGCGTTTTTTTACCATTCACGTAATAAAGGTACTCTTTATTATACCTACGTGTTATGTAATGTAATGTAATTTGGTACAAAAATGATGTAAATTCTCACTGGTCGTAACCGTCTTAGAGAGATAGTAAAAGTGGTCAGACTTGAAAAAAAGACAACTATACATTGACTTGCTGCGGTCGACATAACTGCCGCTCTCATTTTGAAGCACACTGGGGACCGGGGCATTAATTAAATTAAGAGACATTATGATTAAATTCGCTAATTAATAAGATTTAAGATTTTTTATTTCCGCGTTAACTATGCAGACATGTCTGCACAATTTTTATTTGGTGTTCAATATGCAGCTTGCTAGAAATTCTATGCTCACTATTCAAAAACTAAATATTTCTTTTTATGAGACTAATTTGGCAGCCAAATAAATGTGTTGAACAGCGTCCTAACCGACACCGATCTTTCAAATGAATAGTTAGTAACTATATATAAAGTCTAATAAATAACTCGTAATTATTAAATCTCGGGATTAAAACGTCATTATTATCATTCTGGGATTTTAGAGGAGGTATTATCCACTCTATGTTACTTACTTCCTCAAGTATAGGTTAATATAATCATATACTCTATCTATTCCGCTCTCTGATTATGACTTACAAACGCAAATTGATTGATCGGGCGACTACGTCATATTCATAAAAACGATCGCGTAATCGCGTACTCGCGCGACAATCGCTTTCAGTTAGGACACGGCCTGTTACAGTCCTATAGTCTACCAAAGGACCAAAGTTCATGTCACTCATTTACTCATATTATGCACGAAATATAAAATAGAATGCTGTAAGTTTTTTTTTCTTCAGTATTTTTGTTTCACGAACAAACAATTATAGATAGACGATAACTAACGTTTGAAGCACATAACAATACTATGCGACCTATTCAGGAAGGAACAAAGAGAATGTAGTACCTAAGTAATAGGTACAATAATGCACGTTACCTACAGTTCCTTAGTCCCACGTATCCAGTTACATCATAATGAGAGGATCACCTTAGAAAGCCTTTCGAAAGGCGTGCTCCGATGTAACCTCTTATATAAAACTACTTAGCGACTTCGCCCGCGTGTATGTCGAAAATTATCCCACGGGAATGTGCTAAAAATAACCTATGTCCCTTCCCGGCATACTATCTATCTCCTTATCAAATTTTATCTAAATCCATTCAGTGGTTTTGGCGTGAAAAGGTAACACAGACAGAGTTACTTTCGAATTTATAATATTATAAAATAACATTACTCATTACAAGACTAGTCACGGTAGTGATAATTATGTCAATGTTTATGTTGTTTAGGAGGTAAACGAGATAAATATCTTTAATTTAAATAACTTTATAGATTTCTTGCATGACACATTCAAAGATGCATACCGCTTAAAGTCTCTGGCAAGAGGCAGTGCTTGTAAAACAAGTCATTGCTCTCATTAAAGATAGTTTACAACCTAGAAGTGAACTGTATTATTATATACATACTCGTATATGTTAGATAATTAAGTATAATATACAGTGTCACTGGCGTTCTGTAGTTTCTGCCTACCCTCATGGGGAAACGCGTGAGTTTATGTATAGTTTCCAAAAATATAAATCACCAGGATTCGTTTCGGAAATCAGTAAATACTACCGGAAAAAAACTCTCTCGTGATCTTTGGTGAATACAAAGTATTTTTTCTTCCATTACTGATTTATAGATCCTCAATAAACCGTAAAAAAAAACTTGACAGATTCTCGCAATCTGCGTTCAAGTAAAAACGGTGCCCTCATTTTTTTCGCACACTCTTTTATATGTAGCTTTTGTGTTTATGTGCGTTTACCTTTCCATAAATTCTTTTATAGAAGGTTATCGAGTAGATTTATTAGCTAAAGTAAATCATAATAGACATTACGGCTGCCTTCGCTATTTTTATAACCAAAAGGACCGATCACTGCGGTAGCTATTCGCTGTTTTTTTTAATTTGCTAGACTAAGATGACAGCTGTCATTTTGGTCTAGCAAATTTATAATCTGATGTTTGAACAATTTTTCTTTCGCGCGCAAACTAAAGTGTTGCCCGCGTGAAATACAATGTGACTGGAAAGAAACACGGTAAATACCTGCTTCGCATGGGTGGAACCCACTAATGTGGCGAGAGTATAGTTCGAACATTTACACTTACCCCTATGATGATGCGACAAAATATCCAAACACTAATCTATTAATTACTGTCTGAAATAGATAGGAAATTCGAATATAATTGCACTGCAGTCTACGTAGAAAGCGGGTCACAATAATGTATAATAGTTCAAAAACATGTTTTGCAATAAAAATCAACATAATAATAATAATCTTTATTTTTCTTCTCTGCTCACAAAGGTTTACATAGCTATAAACAGGGACAAGAAATATCGCGTTTTGACAAAAAAGCATAAAATATGATCCTTTATGAGAGACTGGCGTCCATACTAGGATACCCTGGGTGGCGGATCACCAGGTTCTCACCCCGAATTAAACCTAATTAACATTAACATTGCATTACAACGGTCAATTTTATAACTCTAGACAAATTATGAAGGAAAAAAAAAGAAAACATGTAACTACTTATATACATAATTACGTGTTCTCGCAAAAACTAATCAAATAGCTTATGCACCATATTATTCTATGCAAATACGAAGAGAGTGCGAAGCATTTTGTTCCAAGGGTTCTTGTTGTAGATTATGTCGGTTACTAGCCGGCTGTTTGTATGTAGCAGTTCCGCTGGTATGGCTGATTGGTTTTGGAAATTAAAAGCGGGTACCTACTTATTGCCCAGTGGCAACGAACCCAGCCAGGTGCTTGACTTTGTGTAAATAAGTTCATTACCACAGCTCTCAAAACGGCGAAGGAAAAAATCGTGAGGAAACCGGCATGTTTTAGAACCTAAAATTCGAAGACATGTGCCTGTGTCCCAGCAGTGGGAACATTACAGACTGATTATGCTTATGCTACTCAATTCACGTTGTTCTTGTTTCTTTAATCTACTGAACTATCGCCCTGCCGTGTTGTAGCAAATTCAGTTCCGCAGATTAACCTTTTACCCCTGCAGGTAATGTTTGCAGCCAACAATCCTATATTATTATTATCTTTGTTCATAGTTTTAATCTCAAAGATTGCGGTACTAGGTTGGAATTCATGTGATCGTTACGAATAATTCATAATAATTAATCATGATATATTTTAATAGTTTTTTTTAAATCATTGTTCTTCTCAACCAAACCATCTGCCATCTCATCCCTTGTTTGACTGGTAGAGAATGCCTAAGGCATTAAGTCCGCCTGTGTGCCTTTTTTGTGTGCGAAAAGTATAAGTAAATAATTCGGCCAATGTGACGATTTTGGTGCAGACCCTATGGTCCCCCCGAAATCAACATCCAAGCTGTATGTATATCCTGCATCGTATGCACGTGGTGATAACGTTATAATAAATTAATAGCAAGTACAGGAACCTGAACAAGAAAAAAAACTATTTAAAGCCCTTGGAATAAAACCAGTTCAAGTTAATTGCACTGATTGATCGACATTTTATCACTATGAATAACATCAAATCTTGATTCAACATATTCATTAGGAGTAAACATTTAAATATGACCCAGATTCGCATCGATATCATAATTTCCCGAGATAAAGGCCAGCCCTAACAACTAGTAAGATCGGTTTAATGAACAAAGTAATAGATTCACTGCAGTTCTCGTTATGTTACTTGCACAGCTTATTAGATACCGCATACCGGTTGATAGCTATCCTGGGGCAGGAATTTATTATACTCTGCTTTAGTTATTTTCGTACTAAAAGTTTTTGGCCCTCTGTGAATCTAACTGACCCCTTTGGTTGCTATTAAACATTTGTTGATAACTAAGATTAATGAAATGATACCAGCCGCATGGGTCGATCGAAGGTCAAACTACGCTTGCCGTGGTCGGTTCGTGCATGGGTGACCATCCATCACAAATCGAGACCCCTCCGTGCCTCGGAAAGCACGCTAAGTCCGGCACGGCCCGGCTGTAATTCGTAGATTTTTGACAGTCGTTTCGGGTAGTCAGAAGCCCAAAAGTCTAACAACTAGTCATACCAAGGGGTATTGTGTTCAGCCAGTAAGTAAAGGTCAGATAGGTAGTTAACCATTTAAAATACTGGTATTCAGCTGCATTTAGTAACACTGGAAGCCGACCCCAACATAGTCGAGAAAAGGCTAGGCAGATTGATTGATTCATCTTTACCAAAAATAAAGCATTGTTACCATATCGCAGCGAAGTTGAAGCTCATACGAGGGCGACACTGAAAGTTTTTAGAACTGGCCACTTGTGAACGATATAATAAAAAAATAAGTTCAAATTTTGAAAATGGAACTCTTTGCCAATATTATTGTGTACGTATTTTATTAATTTGTCATTTGTTTACGATTTGGCGGCAAATAGAAAATTGTCTGCGTCACGCCAGCATGAATTTAACGCGAGAAAATCGTACAATGATTTTTTCTGATGATGTGTGATGATTATGATGACGATGTGTGATGTTACGACGAACGATGTCATTTAAGTAAACAAGAAAGTTATGATGGACTTCGATTGGCCTTTCACGATGAAGCCCCATCTCGTGCCACTGTTTACAATTGGTTTAATGAGTTTAAACGGGGTCGCACTAATCTCACCGATGATCTGCGTGAGGGACGGCCTTCTACGGCGACGACTGAAGATAACATCAGTGTTGTGTGGCGTATGATAGAGACTGACAAAAGAGTGACTGATCAGCAGATTCAGATGCACAAAATCCTCCATGAACATTTAGCGGTCAGGAAGCTTTGTGCCCGGTGGATACCTCGTAATTTGACAGAGGCCCAGAAGCTCCGTCGTGTTGATTGGTGTCGTGGAATGGTTCAAAGATTTAACGGAGGTGACTCAAATGCTGTGTTCGACATACTTACGGGTGACCAAAGCTGGATTTATTGTTATGATCCTGAAACTAAGAGACAGTCTGCTGTCTGGGTGTTTCCTTCCGAGGAGTTGCCAACTAAAGTGAAGAGAAGTCGAAGCGTGGGAAAAAAGATGGTGGCCTCGTTCTTCGGAAGGACAGGTCATTACGCAACAATTATTTTAGAGGATCGAAAAACAGAGTGGTACACTAACAATTGTTTGCCATTTGTCTTGGAAAAAGTTCGGGAGAAACGACCTCGCAGTAGGATCCTCCTTCACCACGACAACGCCTCGTCGCACACCGCCAAGCAAACAATCGACTACTTGGCGACGTCAGACGTGGAATTACTGGGTCAGCCGCCCTATAGCCCCGACCTCGCATCTTACGATTTTTATTTATTTCCGAAAATAAAAGAAAAACTTTAAGGAAAACGTTTTATCGACGCCGAGGAAGCAGTGGCTGCGTTTCAAATGCCGTCGAAGAGACGAGTGGGCAAAGTGCTTTTCTCAGTGGTTCCATCGGATACAGCGATGTATTGATGTAAATGGATACTATTTTGAAAAGATATAATAAAACTAATAACTTGCTAGTTTGTTCAGTTTTTGATTTTCTAAGAACTTTCAGTGTCACCCTCGTATCCGTAGGTTGGTAGTGTTCGCGGGATAAATTGGGAGTTTTTCTATAGAAATAATTTGACCTCACCAAATTACACCAATTGATCAGTAGGTAGAACGATTAGCTTTCGCATATATAAACCGTGCATAACGGTAACATGCTAACTAATGATGACCTAGCAAAGGGACATATACACTTATTATGTGAATGAGATACCTCCCACAGTGTGAGCTGTTTCGTAATATAGTGAGATTTTAGTTAGTCATTGTGGATATCACCCACTTATTAATGAAGATTATCATGTTGCTGTGAACTGGCACTTAAAACTTCCTGCATCAGCAACAGGATTATGCTATCCTTTTTTTTCGTGGATGGACATGGATGCCCTCCATCTGGGAAGAACTGAGGATTACGTCGGAGTTCTATTGACTAAAACCCCAATGTTTCTTTCAGTATCATGAGTCGCCTGGCCTAGCCTGGCTGAGGCCTGGGAGATACTTGTACACTCACCGCACTGGTTTTTAGGTGAAATTAGACCTCCAGCAAAATAGTTTTGTTGAATCTTTATGTTATTTTGTGAATGTGAAGTAACAGAAAGTAGACTGGATATAAAAAGCAACGACCCTGAAATGTTCAGCGGATGTCAATAATCGATAGTTAAAAACTCATCACGATAAAAAAATGAGGACGAAAGCTACTTGGAGTGCGAATTTTTTCGACGTCGAACTTACTCGATACCAATAAACCGGTCATCTACGAAATGTAGGTCGATACCTGCTAACTCGTGCAAAACTTAATGAATAATTGAATATACAAAATGGTTTAGGTATATTAAGAATCGGTGCATGACTAACTGGTATTCCAGTAACCGCTTTCTAAGCAGACAAGGAACAGAAATAGGAGATGACGTCAGACAGGCAGTGATTGGATGTTACACCATCACTGTCGCTATCAAATGACGCAGACATAATGGATCTATGGAAATTGATTCTTTTTTTTAACTCTTCTTGCACAATTCTCTTTTAGAATTCCGCGAGCCGACACCAGTTTAGTGCGTCATCAGATGAGAGATTAGCATCAAAAATTCGATCGAAACTTCGGAATTGTTGTCAGGATTTTAGAGTTTAATTAATTCGTCTTGGATCTTGTTGCAGCAGCACTTTCCTCAGAGATCGATGCATGCATTTGTTTCGTTCCGAATATATTACTTCGGTTTACGCATATTGCGACATTTCAACTTTCTTTGCGTGTGTTCACTATGAGAACTGAGGTCTGATAAAAGTGAAATGTTTCATCTACCTACATGGTGACTAGTTATCACAGTCGTAGTTTTGGTGTTATGTAATGGAAAAATTTGTGACTGCTGATCTGCTTCTAGTCAACTACTAGTTACTGTTTCATTCAAAAACGTCGTGGAAAGTTTATAGCAATAAAAACAAAATTTAATGCGCCTAGTTTTTAACTAGAAATCAAATCTTATGTAATTGGTGATTTGATTACAGTCGTAATTAAGCGTATTGAATTTGTGTGACTTAACGTAGGTCGCTAGTCGTCTAATTTTATGGATGAATGAATAACTCGGTTATAAAAATAGGTAGATATCTAATCCGGGTCATGATTATTTATTATTTTGTTAAATATTTCTAGAAGATATTCCACAGCTTAGTTGTATTATAGATAGCTGAACCCAGACAGGCGCTTTACTTTGTGTAAATAATTTCATTCATTTCATTATCACCACTGCTCTCAATACGGTGAAGAAAACATCGTAAGGAAACCGGCATGTCCTAGAACCAAAAATTCGAAGACATTTGATATCTACCAACCTGCACTGGCCCGCGTGGTGGATTACGGCCCACTCCCTCTTACCGACAGGAGGCCTGTGTCGCAGCAGTGGGAACATTATAGGCCAACCCGTCTTGACCAAGCGTGGCGATCAATGCTCGTGCCTTCTCTGTATGAGAAGAGGTCTTTGCCCTGCCCAGTGGGACAATTATAGGCTGGTATTATGTAATATCAATAGGTATTTCCCTAATACTTATATTATTGACCATGACACGTTTTTTTCCGTGGAGAAATCCCCATGAAAACCGTCCGTCTGGGGAAAAAGGAGGGTTATCGGACTCCTACCGAGTAAAACCACATTGTTCCTTTTATTACCGTAAATCGGGGGCCCGGGAGATAGAGAAATCACTGTCCTTTAAACACTATCCCAACTATAGTACAGAGTAAGTATGACGAGTATCCTGTAAATGACTTAATGTTAAAGTAAGCCTTCTTTTGTAATTAAAAGGAACATATTTATAGTATTCTAAGAAGCGCGCCTCGCGCCTGTTTTCACGCATCGCGCATAAATTCGCGCCTCGCGATTGCATTCGCGCCTCGAGTGTTCAATTAAAATTCAAACTGACAGCTTTAGGGCGATAAAATCTAGCTTCGCTTTAACGAATGCAACTCTCGACATCAATAGTTGAATATTGATTATTTTGTTACCTCTATTTTATAGCGTTAGCTATACTTCTATACTTAATATTATAAAAAGGTAAACTTTGTTTGTAAGTTTGTATGTAGTGGGTAATCTCCGGAACTACCCGTCGGATTTGAAAAATTCTTTTAGTATTTGTTAGCCCAATTCTTGAGGATGGTTATAGAATATTTAACATCACGCTACAAGCCTTAGGAGCCGAGTAAAAAGAGAAATAGTCATAAAGAACGCTAAGCGAAAACGAAGTAGTGTTGATACGCGGTAGGCCGGGGGGCCGATATTTCACGCGGACGAAGTTGCGGGCAGAAGTTAGTTTGTAATAAATTTAGCCATCAGCGACTGGTAAATATCTAGTGAACACTGTTGAACAATAAGCTTAAGTAAATAGCCGGTACCACCAGACGGATTGGGGTCAGTGGGTGACGGGTACTGGCAGAGGGATTAGTGATCATATAACATCACAGTTTATTGTTATTAGCAGATTTATGGGGGAGAGCCTCTGTTATGACCTATGAATCAGCAACTTTCTACTGCCTGCTCCTCCTATTCTTAACCTTATAAATATCATACCTCATCATCTGCCTAGCCTTTTCGCAACTATGTTGGGGTCGTCTGCCAGTCTAACCGGATGCAGCTGAATAACAGTATTTGACATGGAGCGACTGCCTATCTTACCAGTTACTGGGTAATACGATACCCTTTGGTAAGACTGGTTGTCAGACTTTCAGGCTTCTGACGACCTGTAACGACTGTTGTTGGTCCCGGCTGTCATTCGTGGATTTTCATCCACGATTAAATATAGGGTGACTTATAACCCCTTTATTCATAAACGTTGCTTAAAGTTAAGAAACGTCCCTAATCGTTATCTTTATAACTAAACCCTTAATTGTCGTATATATAGAATATACTGTACAATAATTAGAATAAATAGTCCTTATAAACAAAGTTCAAATTCCATTGCAACGAAAAACTTAATAGGACCTTTTTGTTAGAAATGGTCACTCAAAAATCAACTTAGAATACATTTCACTAAAGTAGATTAAGTGGCGATGAAATGTAAATTATATGAGATTTTGAACACTGCTATATAAAAGTACTAGCAGCGCCCCGCATACGTTTCGATCTCGTGGGAATATCTGGATAAAAAGTATTCTATATGTTAATCCATGTAATAAACCATCTGTGTGCCAAATTTCATCTAAATCCATTCAGCAGTTTTTGAGTGGAAGACTAACAAACATCCATCCATGCATCCATCCATCCATCCATCCATTCATTCATCCAACCATCCATACAAACTTTCAAGTTTATAATATTAGTAGGATTATTAAAGTGGCATCCGATGCAACATAAACCATACAACGTCACCCATTATAAACCCATTCAAAATAACCACATAGGCCGCACGTAGTATTTTGACATTACCATAAGAGAGCAATATCGTTTATATATAATGTGTGAATTACATTATATGTATACCGTGTGTATGTACCGTGCTTATGTGGCGTGTGTATGTGTTGTTATTGTTATGTCTACGAGAACTTGACACTTGTCGTTGCTTTAATATTTTGTTTCAATTAGAGCCGGAAGCCAAATTCTAGCGCGTTGGAAGTAGCGTCTAAAACTAGTTTGTATTGACTTAGGTATTGAAATTGTTTAAAGTCCGAAACTCCATGTCAATGCGCGAATTTTGCGTACGCGTGGGAAAATCGCCCGATTACCGAAGTACCTACTTTGTCCTGTACGTAGCTACCACCGGGCAGTTAAGAAGTACATGAGCTGCTATCTCATTGTCCTCCATGAAGGTCCTGCACAGAGGGGTTGTCTGTGACTCCTATGACAAAGAGGTGTTGATTAAATGACCCTTGGCCAGTTAAAGTAGGTACAGACGCCAGCACATCAAGCTACTATAATCTGTCAAACTTCTTTAATAGATTTTCAACTTTATCGCTAAATCATTGAGGTTCAAGGTTGATTGGGAAAATTTGACAGTTTTGGGTAGCTTGACCTGCTGGCGTCTGTACATACTTACCTACTTAATCATTTTACCACCCCATATTACGTGCCTTTTAATAGTTTTGTGGACTATAATGGGCTTACCCATTGATAAATTAGGCTTTATACAGCCAGGCTATAAACAGGCTTTATTACAGTGTAGAGGGATAACTTTCAATAAGGATTTCAATAATGGCATAATCAGCCTATAATGTTCCCACTGCTGGGACACAGGCCTCCAGTCTGTGAGAGGGAGGCCATAATCTACCATGCGGGCCCAGTGCGGGTTGGCGGATGTCACATGTCTTCGAATTTTCGGTTCTAGAATATGCCGTTTTCCTTCACTGTTTTGAGAGCATTGCTGATGAAATAATTTACACTAATTAAAGTGATACCTGTGAATGTTGGGCAACGTTCGGCCAAAGAAACCAGGGCCGTCCAAAAGCGCGCTGGGTTGACGTATCATCAAAGTCGCGGGAAACGCCTTGATGAGAGACGCACAGAACCGGGAAGTATGGCAGAAGAAAGGGGAGATCTATACACGACAGTGAGTGATTCCGGGCTGAAATGATGATGATGAAGTGCCTGCTTGTGTTCGTACCCACGACCTACGGCTCGTAAGTCACGATCGTTACAAATGGGCTGCTATAACTGCTCCTTGAATAATGGCAGTAAACTGATTTATCGTAATCATTCCTATGTCTATTTTTGACAGTCGTTACGGGTAGTCAGAAGCCCGAAAGTCTGACAACCAGTCTTACCAAGGGGTAACGTATTACCCAGTAACTGAGTTGTGGAGGTCACATAGGCAGTCGCTCCATATAAAATACTGGTATTCAGCTGCATCCGGTTAGACTAGAAGCCGACCCCAATATAGTTGGGAAAAGGCTAGGCAGATAATGATTCCTATGTCTATTTCACGATCGCCTTTAAACCACGAATAAATATATTTTGGCTAGTTCCTGAAACGCTTTTTATTCTTTTGTCGTCGTGGCCTTTCATTAACATACAAAGGCATTTCCTTATTGTAAGTCAAAAAATCATTGCACAACCATTTCAATATAAGAAGTCTAATGTATGTGTAGTCTTTGTCGGTATCCGTGACGATTACATACAGGTACTTGTTATCATGTGTAAATTTTCATACAATTCATGCAGGTTTACACAACATAATGTTTTTATTATCTCATACAGAATGAAAGAAGTAACGAAGCATGTAGGCGCAGCTGCGTCTCCGCCGTAATATCCATTATTTTCATAGAAATAACATAATGTTTGTAAAGTAGCGTTGTGTAGGTATAATGAGTGGACCACTTTTCTGGGCACTTAGGAATATACCTGGTTTTTGTCAGCTAAGTGTTTCTGAAATTCTAAGTAAGTAAGTAATTATGTATTTTACTAAAAGACTTAGCCTTGGTAACATCAGTGTTATTTTACTAAGGGATGGGTTTGGCTATTACATATGATAAGACTCCTGCCCTTCAAATTAGGAAAATCCTGTATCTTGAATGACTACGTTACTTTTAAGTCTATGTTATTTTAAGGTACCCGTTTTACATTTTATATACATAAAGCAAATATAGTATAACTACCCTTTTTTTTTTCTGGTGGGAAATCATCAAATGACCCCTCCCGCTCTGGGTGGAGCGGAAGGGAGGGTCAGACTCTTGCTGACTAAAACCCACCCATGTTCCTTCCTTCGCCCTTTATGGTCCGGGGTAGCGGTAACCCTTTCGGACAATCCCGCTGACTAATATAACTACCCTTGTCTTACCTTGAATTCCTTAAATGGACTCCGGACCCAGGCCCCAGGCAGACCTGCTCAAGTGGATATTCATAGATAACTCTGCCCTGGAGTGCAATTGTGGTGCTGTTCTACAAACAATGGGGCGCTTAATCTCTTGGTGCAGCGTGTCCTGTTGCCTGCAACTTACAGAAACTGTTTCATTAAAAGAACAAATTCACAAAAAAATCTGGGCTGATTCTATGGTCAGCCCAGAATTTATTGTGTGTATTTGTTCGATGGTATAATCTATCTTCTTAGCGTGTCGATGGTAATGTAATATATACATCAAATTAAACTAGCTAACGAAACTCTGCAGACTTGATGAGAATAGGTATCAATTTTTTTTTTTTTTTGTGGGTGGTCAACTACCGCTGGGCGAATTGTTACCTGAAGTATGAGTTGAGCAAATCTGTTTTCTTTTATTTTATAGAAAGAAAGTAAGAAAAATATTTTATTCTGCACAACGAAACGCACAATTACAAATAAATAATAATAATAAAAAAAGACATATGATACACATAGTCAAAAGACTCGTACTCAAGCATAAAAATGTTGACACTTTTTTATCGTATTTAGATATCGATACCCATCACGTCTGTGAAGTTTACACACAAAAAAGCTGACTTTTTGAACTGATATTTCAAGTGATTACACTAACTGCGGTCAATGACCCTACAAAAAATCATCAAATTAATCTCTTTTTTGTTTTATCTTGTTTAGATACGCCATTACGCCTGCGGAGTTTCGCTAGCTAATTTAATTTGACCCTGCATGGATTACCATCGACACGCGAAGAAGAAGAGTACCTCCAAAATGGTGTTGTCATCTCAACAATTCATAAAGAAAGAAAAACTAAAGAAAATGTGCCTTGTGAATGAATTCCGAACGCAGAAAAATGTGTAGGAATGGCGCTAGCACGAAAAACGTCACCACACTGTTACGTGGATTCATAACACACAAGACTAAGGTTCGTGCTAAGCACTGGTTTTCATACACAGTTTGGTAATAAACCACTATTGTGTTTCGTTTGATTTGTGGGTGGCGTAATGACTGCGTAAAGGATTAATTAACATTCTGTCAAGAGATTTTATAGACTTCCTTCCTTTCTGTTATAACAATGGACATTGTAAACGACAGTAAAAAATATCGTATTAAGCATCTAGAGGTTCTTATAAGGTCACGGGCTAACACTGTCCACCGCACAACGTCAACGGGACGTCTACGAGAAACGAGATTATTCACACCGATCATGACATCACAGTGACGGCGTGTGGTGGACACGCGCCCATATACCCTGTCCATTAGTAAACCGTTTTTTGACAGATGGAGTTAGTGATTGCGGCGACACACAATGACACAATATATTGATTGATACACGTACGGTATTATAATGTCTATAAGAAGCTATAAATAACATAATTCAATAAGATAAGGCAGTTTATATATTTATTTTATTACGGTTAACCTAACGGACAGGGTAATCTCGTTCTCTTTGACGTCCCGTTGACGTGACGGTGGACAAACGTCGTAAGACTGTTTGCGACTTTTTTTTTATTGAATATTCTATAGCAGTATAATTCGTAGCAGCAGTCTTTTACTAACTTAAAGACTGCAATGAAAAAAAATTTTTTTTTTGGCGTCTCGCATCTTGCTATTCAACGTATGAGGTTGTCGTCTGCTTAACCGGGTTTGCCTGTGGATGCCTCAATAAATTAAGGCTTCCAGCCAGGGGTTCAAAAACTTATAAACTAAGCGACTACACGCCAAGGGCCCTGTGGGGTGCGCACCTCGGCCTAGGGCGTCGCTGGGAGAGGGCAGCAAGGGACAGGCTGGAACGAATTAAACTGTAATGACTACAGAAGCCTGACAATTTGTATTACTTTACGGTAATTGGGCGAATTAATTCACTCAAAACAAAAACGAATCACTTTATGAATTCATCTAAAAAAAAAAACAAAATATTTTGTAATCTTCTTTTGTTTTCAAGTTAAACTATCTCACAGTTTCTTTCGTCACCACGACACAATACGTGGAATAAGCGATCAATGTCAGATCATGAGTACAATGGTTTTATGTAATAGTAATTATTTAGGCTGCCATGGTGGGCGCTCAGGCTGTAAGGAACATATTAAAGTACCCAACAATAGTGCTATTACTGTCCGTTGTCAAAATAACACAGCATAACACTGTTCAAAATAAAAAATACTCATAATTATCTATGTAATAGTCACTTTCGAATTCAATCGAACCGCTTCGATAGTAGATAGATGACCACAATGTATAGAAGTTTTATGATGTGTATGAATCAATATTACTACACCAATATCATTATTATTTATTAAGTATTTACCGTGATGTTGCCTTATGTACGTATTACAAAATTGCACGTAGAGAAAGTGCAGAATGAATCGAAGGAAATGACAAAGATTCTTCAACTATCTGACGACGAAGATCAAATGTGAAAAGCGACAAACTCACAGGTCGCGCAAACGCAGCCGTGTGGGGAATTATAAGTTTAAATATGTAATGCGTGGAAAATTCTCGGAATTTTAAACTTTATAAGAGGTGCTCGGATAGAGCAATGGTAACGGCCTCGACTTATGTATGATTTTACGGTCGTGGGTTCGTACCAGGGAGATACTTTTCTTTGTATAATTTTATCACCTCACTCCTCTCAAAACGGTGAAGGAAAATTTCGAAAGGAAACCGATATGTCCTAAAACCAAATATTCGAAGTCATGTGACATCTGCCAAAAAGCACTGAGCCCGCGTGGTGGATAACAGCCCACGCTCTCTCACAGAGAGGAGGCCTGTATCCCAGCAGAGTGGGAACATAAATGGCTTAATATTATGCTTATGCTACGCTCGGATATAATGATGTTGTGCTGCGGTAAGTAAATGGGATACCATTGATAACACGTGGAAGTCTATATAAGATACTGCGTGCCTCGGGCAGCACAATAAATCGTTGATCCTGATTATATCAAACTAACAGGGATATTGATTTTCTATGTTAGCTGGCAACCGTTTCGTGCATCTGATATGGTTGGCAACTGTTTCCAAGACATAGTACCTACAAGTATATAATGGTAGGATCTCTATCTGTCAGTAGTGTTGGCTATGCGGGTTAACTCATAACTGTGATTTAATCGAGCATAACCTTCCGCCTTCCCCAAACGAAAGGTATTGCCAAAAGAGGAAATAACAGGATTATATTATACTTAATTGATAAATTAAGGAAACGCTTCTTACGTCCTATTTGGCAGTCTTTACAAAATCTCAAACTTCCAACAAAGCCGCGTCTAATACCTAATGCTTGCCTAGAACTGCGGTTATGTGAATACATCCAGACACTTCACTTACTTGCTGTTCATCTCGCGTACAAATGACATCAATGAATGAAAGTGCATTCGTTCTCGCTAACGCGGTAGTCTGTAACTGTAGTGTCAGTGCCATAAACTTGAACGTAAACTTGATGGGTTTACGAAGCGTGATTGAACACCCAAGTCGTGAGAGATTGTAAACAAGGTTTTAAATACCATGTAACACATATTGTTACTAGCATCTGAAAGTCAGCTTTAGTACTGACATTCAGTAATTTGATGGCACAATATCGAATCGAAACTACCTTTTGGAAGGGGCGATTAGAAACAATTCTATTCTCAAAAGTGCCTTTTATGTGGCTATTTGAAATAAAAACTTTGTCTTTGGTTTTATCCAGTAAATACTATGTCGGGGAAATAGGGATGATCTTCACATTGATTCCCGAATATTTGCACCGATGTCTTGTATACCTACGTGCACAGCTTCAGTATGAAATAAATAAACTGTCTAATTATCTTGTAACAAATTATAATTTCAGAGTGCATAATAAGTATAATAATGTAAACGCGTAACATCTTGAAATGAAAGTGAAATTATGTATGAGATTTTACTTGGTGTCTCTGGCATACGGAGAAATGGGTCATTGTACTTACACACGATATCCAAGAGATTTTAGCACATAATATGCAAAATATCAGTTAAAATGAACCCTCGAACTCAATTAGCTATATGTTAAAGGAACAAATGCTAACAATAACTTAAACAATAGCTTTAAACTCGTTAAGTTCGAGTAAATATAGCGTGAAGATTACCAACACGAAAACTAGATAAGATTAGATACGACCATAACAATTATCGTTAGTTTCCTTCCGGAGAAAAAAACGATGAACAAGTTAGTCGAACGAATGTTTATATTGATAGCCAAATTACAAAAAAAGAGCATCAATTGTAGCAGAAACCAGGTCGCAGGTACGTATGACATCTGTGTCGATAAGTGCATCAAACCGTGATCGGGTGTGACGCAACGCTTCCGGCTTCTATTACCTCATTGTTGGGTTCGGAAGCTCACTGGCTCGCTCCCATTCTTTCAGCCAGTGCAGTGAAAGGGTCCTCCGATACACTTTTACCCTTCCGTCAGCCGGGTGCGCGCCACCGATCGCTCTCTTATAAATTCGGTGAAAACACAGCGACATCACATTACGAATTCGGCGGCTGTACCGGCAGGCCGACCGAGACTTACACGGAGATATTTGTTTGTGTTGTGCTCCAAACATTGTGAAGTGATTTAGTTTCATCTACGCGACGAGTATACTAAATAAGCATCTAAAATGAAATTCACGGTGAGTTCGCGTTTTGTGGTGGAAAAGTGCAATTAGAATTAAGTGTTTGTGATGTTCAGGAAAACGAGAGCAACTTGATTTGGATTTTAAGGACCCTAGTGAAAATAGAAATTTTTGAAGAGTTTATCTACTAATATTTCGTTTTAAAATCAAAATAGTTATAGATGTAATATCAATAAAAATTTTTTTTTTTTCAAATATTTACCTTATAAGGATTTAAAATACTAGCAAGAGTTTAAAAACATCATTCGAATTATATCTAACATTAAGCTTAAGCATTATATCGTTAACTGATCATTCAAACATGTAATTTCAATAATGATTGATGAGCCTCGATTGCAACATTTATTACAAGAAAATATACATTTATTATGTTTAAAGTAAAAGTGGAAAAGTGAAATTTTTTATAATGTGGGCGTAAATATTAACATTGCCATGCGGGTCGTCGTTAAACTTGCATTTGCACGACCGCAGTATTTGGAAACCTGTTTCTGAATTACTTTTGCGTAAAATATATGATTTTATGTTAATTGTTACCGTTCGACATGATTCTCTCTGGTCTCTCGATTAATATCTGGAAGAAAGTATGTAATTATATTTTATCTGTTACAGATCGTTTTCACCACACTCTTGTGTATATCGACGTCATGGGCCGTGCTGGCGAAGAAGGTGGAAGATAAAGATAAGCGCGAGGCGCCTGTGGGCTACGGCTCGCCTGGTCTCTCTGCGCACAACTATCAGTCACCATCATCACTCGGCCAGGGTGACGCCAGCGCCATCAGCGTCGGTGCCGGCTACAGCATCGGCGGTGCCAAGCCCAGCTACAGCTTCGGCGGGCTAGGATCAGGCGGAGCCCTACAATACTCCGCTGAAGGCTTATCTCAGCTATCTCCTAACAGTCACGGCAGCATCCAGCTGGCTCCTATCACCTTACAACCCAGTCACGGTGGTGCCTTCGCCGCTGGCGATCTCTCTCAGCTCATGAGCCAGCTGTCCCACAGCCTGGGCGGCGCAGGGATCTCGCTGCAGCCTTCGACCACCGTTGCGGAGTTCCACCAGGGCCAGGGAGGTGAGGGTGCTCAATTAGCTCAAAGCGGTCAAGAGTACTCGTTCCCTCAGTTCTCATACGGAGCCCCTAACCAGCAGCAGCAGTTTGTCTTATCCGAACAGTTGCAACAGCAGTTATCTAGTGCACCTGCTTACTCCTCTGGCACCAAGGGATTGGGTTCTTACTCCACTGGTCCGGTCCTATTCGCTCCTTCTGAGAGCCAATCTAACGCACCCGCTCAGTCGTATGGATCTCCTAGCGCTGGACAGCAATCGTTCGATGTAGGATCACTGTCCCTCGGCGGAGGCGGTCACTCATTAGGTGGACTTGGTTTGGGATCTGGACTTAGTCTTGGTGGAGCTGGACATTCTTTTGGTGGAGCGGGACAGTCCTTCGGTGGCGGTTACAAACAATTAAATAGCTTTGCTGGCCCCGGTAAAGCTTCTTTCAAACCATCTGCTTACCTAGGCTCATCTGTTCAAGGAGATTCTGGTCATGGTCAGTCTAGCCAGGGTCTTTCTAGCCACGGTTTGTCTAACCAGGGTATTTCTAACCATGGTTTGTCTAGCCAAGGTCTTTCGAGCCATGGTCTGTCGGGTTCATCTGGGTCTTACGGTGGTCCATCTTTTGGTGGTTACCGCAGTGCTAGTCACGGTGCTTTGTCCCTTAACACCGGTGGTCACGGCGGCGGCGCCAGCTTCGGACAATCTCAAGGAGGTTTCGGTGGCGGATCATCTAAATTCATAGCCCCTGCTTACCAGTCTGCTAAGGGTGAAGGATTAGAAGGTGCCAGCGCTTTCTCTTCAGGACATGTTGCTCCTCCTGGAACCACCTACGGCTTCCCTTCAAGTTCCTACTCGTCAAACAATGCTCACGCAGCTTCTTCCAACAAGCCCTATTACGTAAGCACAAAGCACCTTCACCACTCTTCTCCTAGTAGTTTCGGAGAAGGTAGCTCATCATACAGGTCACCCGCTTCGAGCCACAGTTCTCTAAGCTCTTATTCCTCTGGCCCTAAACACAGCTTTGGAAGTTCTAGTTCCCAATACTCACCAAAAGACGTGTACGGCGCTGCCAGCGAGACTTCGTACAACACTATCAAGTACAGCGAAGAATTGAAGCCACGAGCTCATTAAATTAAGGTTTCGCGAATAGTTTTGTGTAAATAGTATTTGACAGTGTTATGTGAGGGGTGTGCAGGCGCGACACGAATGATCGCATGGTGTATGTGAGCGAAAGTATTGCTCTTGGTGTTATTTATTTGCGTACGTTCCGCTAATTACCTGTGCGGGCGACCACTTTGATTCTCGCCGTGAGCGTCAGCGCGTACGTGTCGTGTTTTGGTTATCTCGTCGGTGTGCTTTCTTTTCGGTAACATGTGTATAATTTGTATAATCATGTAGCTTGATATCTTTCATCGCAGACAGGTTAGAAACTTGTTTTGTTAGCAATAACAATACTGAATCATGCGCATCTAATCTGAACAACCACCGCTTGAAACTGTTGTGTGTAACGACGTGAATTTCTGTAAATATAGTAAATAGTTAAGTTTGTCTATTTATTATTTTATAAATGTAGTTTTTATGGTTGTTATTGTTATAATAAAATGCCAATAAAATGTTTGACTTTCATTTCCCCGGGTTCCACATTTGTGTTACTAGCAAGACACTATTGAATGGAAAAATCATTCAGAGAGCGTAACTTCCACAGGAAACATGATACTGCTTGGGTAATCGGCACTTGGCGCGCATCGCCAGTTTCACTCATATGAAAGTACTATAGGAAATTGGAATAAGCCGAATACCGCCTCACACCGCCGTTGTCGCCGCTTGCTTCCGCGTAATAGGCTCGACCGGACAACTAACACCATGTTGAGAGCAAGTCGGCTTGTCAAGCAGCTGATTGAGCAATAGATTTCATCTCAATTAACATGAGACCGGATCTTAATTCGAGTGTCCGTCGGATCTGTCGTGAAAGTAGAACATTAGTATTTAATTAAATGGTAACAGCAGGAAGAAGTAGGTGAATAACCTGAACATAAGTGAGACAGATGGAACTAAATCTGTCTCACTCGTAACACAAAATGTCATTACATAACGAATACAAAACAATGGGCTTGTCCTTATAAAAGTAGAGCAACTCACACACTTAAGACAGTTCGCTTTTAACCAAAACAGAACGTTTCCAAACGACCTAGCAAATGATGGATGTTGTTCAATAGATTAATCATATTCAGATCAGCAGCTCTTACGTGTTGTATGACACTTAACGCATAAGATGATAGTTATTATTGTACGCGTTGTGTAAATAGTTACTTAATACTTCACGGTCGAGGGAACATGTACAGTCAGAAGTCAGAATGGAAGCGGACTGCATTCACTTCTGAATTCTTAAACGTTCCTTACGCAACAATCCACGTTTTAACCGCCACCCAGGTATTATGCATTCAGGGTACCGTTGTTGCAATCTGGATTTCTATTGTGTACCTGAGATTGATGTTTTTTGTCACAATATTAGCATTCTCACGAGCGTTTGTTTTAAATTGAGGATGTTTTACAATGTTTAGAAATTTCATGTGTATTTTCAGTCTGTTACAGTCTTGTATATAGTTACTTTTTATCATTCCAATATTCAGTCATTAATGATTTTAAGCTTTCAATCTGTCAGCACCTTTTTACGTAGGTACTCATGTAGCGATTTCGAATTGTTACACAATGTTTGTAACTATGATACAGCCCACATGTAAATAGTATTACAATTAAAAAAATGTTGTTAAAGAAATGAATGTTTATTGTTTATATATACAACGCATATTGTTTATCGCATTTCGTTGTATAAAGTAGATTGATATCAAAGTAATTTACGTGTGATAGGTTACGGTCGATGTTCCGACAAGTTGAAGTTTCCTATTTTACATTTTCACGTAACTGGGGAATACAAGTAGAATGTTAACATAGTGGATACAAGTATACTTTACTTAATATTGTCATAAAGACGAATTGGTTTTCTTTTAGACTCAGCGGCAAAATGGCTTTCAGAAGTTTGCCCTTAATTTTTTAACAGCTTCATCGATTATCCTCATCTACTTAGTCTTTTCCCAAGTATGTTGGTGTTGGCTTCCAGTCTAATCGGATGCAGCTGAATACCAGTATTTTACACGGAGCGACTGTCTATCTGACCTGCACAACCCAGTTACTGGATAATACGATACCCCTTGGTAAGACTGGACTGGACGCGACTGGATCGAATTTTGTATCAAAATAATAGATCAAATAGAACATAACCTTGTCATTTCTGTTGCGCAATCGGGTAAAAAATTCGTTAAAGTAAAGATGAACAAACTTCGAAAAGCATGGTAACAAGTGTCGCGTCCGATCAACCATGGTTCATTAATAGGGTTGAAATTGGGACCGCGGTTAGTTCATAATCAGATTGACCAGTAGTTCTGCTTGATCTGCTTTATAAATAAACAAAACCGGCTTTATTGACTGATTGACTTTATTATGTCGCGGTTGAATTGTTTCGAGTGAATGCGACTCTTTGTTTTGCTTACTCTATAGTTCGTTACTATAACTGTAAACCTAAACTCAGAGCGGGAAATGACATCATGGGAAAATTTCGGCTATTTTGTCCGTGAGGGTCCCACGGTATTTTTATCGATTCGATTTGTAGTGTTTTCACGTATCAATAAAATTGCCGATCTATTCTATTAAAATCTCACGTTGAACACTGAGGTGAAGCGAGTTGACAATAGAGTCAATCCTGACGGAGAGACGGTGAGATTTTTACAGAACATATCGCGAGATGCTCTCGCGATATGTTCTGTAAAAATCTCACCGTCATAACTCAGGTGAAGCGAGCTTCTAGTGAACTGTCATCCCATCCGATGCTAGAGATTGACACTATTGGCAGCTAACTTCACCTAAGTTTTCACGGTAAGATGTTTTACAGAATAGCACTACTAGCATCTGGCGATATATTCTATAAAAATCTCACCGTCAAAACTTAGGTGAAGTGAGCTGTCAATAGTGTCATTCCTAGATAGAATGACAGTGCACCTCAAGCTCACTTCACATAAGTGTCCACGTTAATATTTTAACAGAATAGACCAGCTGGTATCGATAACATTTAATCACTACTGCAGCTTACACCTAGAAATTATATGCTAACAATGCAATCATCCGACCCAACCAGCTGACGAATATAATGTGCGAAAACGCATAGTTACACATTAACACAGCGTTTATTCCATCCGTTAATAAATCACGTTCAATTTTACAGTTTGATCGCACGGAATGGCTAAATAATCAGATTTTTTTTATAGTACTAACGTTATGCGAGCAAATTTAAAGCAATTTATCCTAGTCATGGTTGGAATCACTTGATATGTGTTGAAGTTCAATACTGTTGTTGTGTTGTAACTTGCTTATATTACGTATTTTCTTTGAAAAGCTAGGTCATCATCATCTGCCTAGCCTTTTCCCAACTATGCTGGGGTCGGCTTCCATTCTAATCGGATTCAGCCGAATATCAGTATTTTACATGGAGTGATTGCCTATCTGCCGATCGATTCTGTAAAAATCTCACCGTGAGAAGTTAGGTGAAGTGAGCTTAGAGTGACCAACTGTCAAGTGTCAATCCCTAGCATTAGTTGGACTGAGAGCTCACTCCACGCTCACTTCACCTAAGTTTTCACGGTGAGATGGTTACAGAATCGCACTGCTGACCGCCACAACCCAGTTACTGGGTAATACGATACTCATTGGTGAGACTGGTTGTCAGACTTTCGGGCTTTTGACCACGAGCACCTCCCCCTCTCTCTTAAAGTAAGAGCTAGGTGTAGGTACGGTCACCAAAGGAGATAAGTGACCGGGGTCGTCGGATATAGTAGAAGTTTAGTAAGAAACCGATGGATGTTTTTGAATGAAATTTAACTTGATAAATGAACTATTTGTTTTGTGTTAATTGAATTAAATTTTATCTGAAAACATCCATTGGTTTCTTACTAAACTTCAACTATATCCGACGACCCTGGTTACTTATCTCCTTTGATGACATACATATTATAAACAGACAAGAAAAAAAAAACAGAACTGAAAAATACGTAGGTACAAAGGTGATGCTTTTTTGAAGGAAAAGCTATACATAAATAGCTCAGAGTAGTTGAAAATATTAGCCAGTTAGCTGAGTTGATAGCGGTACTTACCTACTAAAAACAACCCTCATAATTATGATCCTGACCAAGATTACTTATGTCTGGCCTTTAAAAGAGACTGTGACCTCTTAGTTGATTTCTGTGTTTCTTTTCAAAGTAATCGAATAGGAAACACCGACCTCAGCATCTAGTTTTGAAGTGTATTTGACGTGTTAAAGTGTTTGTTTAAACCAATTCACAAATCCTATCCTACTAATATTATAAATGTGAAAGTTTGTATGGATGGATGGATGGGTGGATGGATATTTGTTTCTCTTTCACGCCAAAACTACTGATCGGATTTGGATGAAATTTAGCATACAAATAGTTTATAACCAGGATTAACACATAGGATACTTTTTATCCCGATATCCCCACGGGATCAAAACTTATGCGGGTGAAACCGCGGGACGCAGCTAGTATAATAATAATTTATCATTTATGATGTGGCCGGAATCTGCTTTACCTGCCTAGAGAATCAGGAAAATGGTTGTTGGGTTATTCTGTACAGACGCCAGCACATCAAGCTACCCGAAACTGTCACATTTTGAAAATCTATTAAAGAAATTTGACAGATTGTTGTAGCTTACTTTGTGCTGGCGTCTGTACCTAAGTAAAAGGCAGTATGTATAAAAATTACAACATTCAAGTATCAGTTAATAAAATGATTGGAGCTTACGTTCTTTCCGTGACGCGATTTATTATTCTATTCGTAGTACGTAATTAAGATTACGATATGTTTTTTTAATCGTTACTTAACAATCAGTGGTAATATGAGTAAAATAGATACGATAAAATAAAACGTAGTACTCGTATGAACATACTTTTTCTTTTATGAGGAGTTTTCCCACGTTTTATGGAAGACAGTATTTCCTAGTTTGACCGTCGCAGTTTGAAATTATCTATGAAAGCTAACGAAACTTTTCAATCTGATTGCTACAAGAATTTGATTTCATCTTACTTATATCTTTACAAATACCTAGTTAAATCAAATAGGTGAACTTTGTATGTGCATCTTTAATTAACAAGTTCGCTGTTCTAATTATATAATAAGACTAGGTTTTCTGATAATGTTTTTGTGAATTAGTCATTTGAGTGCCATAATAAGTAAATAAGAATATCTGAAGAAAATGACTGGTGATGCTGCCAACCACATACTGACGTAAATATATGGTAGAAGTTTAAAAAAAATTTTTTTTTCGCATTAAGTAATTATATTTGTTTGCTTGCCTGTTAGTTAAGAGTTTGGATGTTAAAATGCAAATTGTTCTATGAAAAGTTAATTTTACTAGAGTAGACACTGTTATATCATGAGATAACATCAAGATCTTGTTCGTTTGAATACTAAACATATGTAATAATTAACGTAGAAAGATGAAAGTAGAAAATTGCCATTTTTTGAGTTAAAATTATGCAAATGTATCTTAGGCACCTGTCTCCTGTAACTGACGAGAAGCGAGTAGAGCTAGCAACAAAAAAGAAGTTAGCGAGCAACGAGCAGCGAGTGCGCGACGGCGCGGCGCGGCGATGAGCGATTACTCGCTGGTATGCGTATGTACAGATGCCAGCACATCAAGCTATCCGAAACTGTCAAATTTTCCCAATCAACTTTGAACCTTCTGCTTTGTTGAAAATCTACTAAAGAAGTTTGACAGATGGTAGTAGCTTGATGTGCTGGCGTCAAGCGTGTTTCTCTGAGCGAGTATTCTGCCCGTCAAGCGAGCGTCGCTGGGCGAGTACCCTCTTCGATAGCGAGTACTCTCTGGTCGCTGCGTCAATCAAGTACTCTCTGGTGGTATGAACAGTCAGATTATTTTGATGATTCTATTTTACTTACACGCGACCTACAAACTTTTGTACGTTTCTTGAGCGAGAAAATCGTTGCTATTTAGCTAGTCGCTTCCTCTTCGGCGGTAGGACTATTTAACTTTAGGCATGAAATAATAAAATCGGAAATTACTTAAGATGAACATAAATGGACTTCTGTTTCCCCCGTTATATTTTGTAGTTTCGTTAAAGTTTACCAAACTGATGTTGATGTTTCCTTATTCGATGTAATCCTGTACGTTCTGAATAATGAGCAGCAGCTTTACGAGCTGTTACATCTATGCCAATCAAACAGTCAGTCAGTGATAATGATCATTGATCCATAAATTACATATTTAGGCATAATTTACTGCCAGCTATTACTCGTAGAATGTATAATTAGCCTATAATGTTCCCACTGCTGGGACACAGGCCTCCTCTAGGTGAGAGGGAGTGGGCCGTAATCCATCACGCGGGCCCAGTGCGGGTTGGCAGATGTCACATGTCTTCGAATTTTTGGTTCTAGGACACGCCGGTTTCCTCACGATGTTTTCCTTTACCGTTTTGAGAGCAGTGGTGATGAAATAATTTACACAAAGTAGAATGTATAGCTAACTTGATTTTTCTACGATTAAAAGGAGAACCTTTATGGGAGTGTTTTCTTCCCAGTAACAGTCCTCTTCTCATATCGAGAAGTAATATAAGTTGATCGTGATTCAACAAGTTTGCTGATGCTGACTTTGTGTTGGCGACTCCTGACTGTTAACTTACGAGTAACTGTCTTTAGCTCAATGTTTTTGTCTCTCAGTGGTGTCCAAAATTAATTAAAAAAGTGCACATGTAATTGTAAAAGTTGCATGGGTACGGGTACCTATAGAATAGAATGGATTATTCATTATCATGTACATGATAATGAATAATCCATTCTCAATCAATATTCCAGTACACCATATAAATTACAGATATTACAGATAACCTTTGGATAGATTAAAAAGGGGAAAGACAAAAAAAACACTGTAAGTATTCTATGATGTACCATTTACATAATACAATAAATAAATAAAGCATATTATACTAATCTATATAAATATAATAATGTAATACATCAGGTTAAGGAGTGATGAAGTGCTTTCTCTGCCTATTACTACTTAGTATCGAATAGGACCTCTTAGCTTAAGAAATAGTTGATCTTAAACTTAACCAGGCTCTCGCGGTACTTCATTAAATCTCAGATGTAGTACTTGGGTCTAACTAGACCAGAACTTACGATGAACCTAGATTTATCGTAATCTGGCTTGTGATCTCCTAATTGACACTAAATGCTAGATCTAAGGAAATACATGACAGTTCAATGAATGGTAGATTGTCTTGTCAGTAAAGGCTGAGGATAAGTTCCTGTTTATGTGTACTTGTAGCTTATTTAATTGCTATACAAAGATATAAATTGATTTAAAGTTTTAAATTAACTTATTGGATATTTTACAATTTTAATTTTATGTTTATTAATGACTTTATTATTAAAGAGAGTATTTTTAAAATTTTGTGTATTTTATTTGATTTGATAGAATAGATTCATAAATGTATAATTATATTATAATAATAAATTGTCACTTGAGAGAACATCGGAATCTGCGTAAATAATGTCTGATGGACGAAATTTTTGGATGGTTGGATGGTCTGGAGGTGATACTTACTTTATTATGCTGTAGTAGGTAGTCTGTGTAAAGACAGACTGACAGCAAGCACCCAGAGGTGTCACGAACGCATTATCTCGACGGCCAGAATGTAATAAAGAAAAGCTTTTTATACTTCGTTCAGTCTACATCGTTCCTCGTATGGAGATATGAACTGATCATTTAAAACAAGCTTCACAATTCAGAAATCGTGGTGACAGTTTTACAACTAGCTAGGTATGCATTTTTTCCCGAAAAGTATTTGTTTTTACGCTATTCACAAACAACACCATCTATACAACATCGAACGTATCCCAAGAACTGCAGCTTCAATTTTCTATCAAAACTGGTGTTTTATAAAGCCATTCACTGCAAGTGAAAGGATCGATTCGCGATACATCATTCTGCTAGATTACCACAGATGGCGCTGATATAAAGTGTTGCTTATAAAATATGAATCTTTCTGATCTTTAAAGGGTAAGCAGTTGTCTAAAGAGGTAATAATTTGGAGATTTGGCGTGATAGAAGCTCCTAGGACTTTTAGTTAATGAGACTAATGAATAATTTAACTGTCTTTACTGTTGTTAATAAAACATTTAATTATTTTCTTTGTAAACTTTCTGCCTTCAAATTAAATAAATAAATAAATAAAATTTTATTTTCTCAACACAATATTTAAAAGTTAACAAGTACTGCTTAGTAATAAGCTATTAATAGACGTTACAATATTATGGGAGTCTGGTGCCTAAGCTAGGCTGAAACCTGTGTTTCAGGAGACCGGGTCTCCACCCCGAACAATGTCTGGGCGTACTAAAGCGTTAGAATTGTTTTGTGATCGTGTGTTACGTTGTCATAGTTACCTCATTTAGGGCCGAACGAAACAACTGGTACTTCCATTACTGGTAGCCTGTATCATCCCACGGCTGGGCAAAGGCCTCTCCCCATCACATCCTGCTTTTCGATCCAGGGCTAAAGTGGACCTCTGGTCGTTTGTTTTCTCCAACTCACCCTGCCATCCTCTACGGGGACTGCCACGACTCCTTCTGACTGTGTTAGGGCTCCACGTAGTGGTTGTTTTGGCCAACAGCTCATTGGGCATTTGTCAGACGAACGATAATGGTCGCAAAATTAACGTGACAAATTGTCAAGCACGAGTAAACTGCTACGATTGTCAGTTGATAAATCATTCAACCGTGAACCTCTCAGCAGAGAGATTCCTCAAGTGACGATGCTTAAAAAAGTTCGCCACTCCACGTGTAGTGATGTTACGAGTTCTTCATTTTTACTAACTAGCTATTCTCGTTAACATCTTACCAACAACAGCGAAGAAAAAGAAATATATGTACTTTTTGCACAACAATCCTCCTATTAAAACCGTAGATAATTGTTTTCATGCAGGTTACACGCCTTCATTTGTTCCGAACATTTCGTAACAATTTAATAACTTTATTTTTCTACACCTAACTAATTAATCATAGTCCATTATTGTTTGATTCGTGATAATTCTTCGCTATTAAAGTCATTAGGAGAAAAGAGAACGGTACTAGGCATGTGGCGCGCTCCTAGTACAATCATTGGATTAGTCAGAAAGGCCATGCATGCCAAATATGCATGTCTGGTGTGTATTTATTGTCAATTTCTAGGTTTTCTTTCCGGTAAGGTCGTGCTTTTGGAGTATTGTTGGGATGGAAAGATTTAGCTACGTTGTTTTCGAGAAAACATCATTTACTCGAGATCCTATGGTTTAGGAGTCAGATGTCTTAATAATTTTTGGAAATTTACTGTAATGATATTTGTCTTCTATACCTACTAATATTATAAAGAGGTAACATTTGTGAGTTTTTGTGTAGGGGGTCATCTTCAGAACTCCTACTCCGATTCCGAAAATTCTGTCACTAATGGAAAGCTAAAGTATTACCGAGCGTCAAAGGATGTATTTTATGTTAGAACAAGAAATTTCACGCGGACTAAGTCATGAGCTAGTAAAAAATAATTATCAAGTCTTGCAGCTTAGTACTCGTATATTCTTGCATATTATGAAAGTCCTTCATCTAAAGTTGTTTGTTGTGCCAGACGCCCCAACAATACTTGCTATAGAAGATACCCAGAGGCTAGAATATTGATTTACAAATTTTGCAAGATTAGATTGGCAGAAATCAACACTCGAATGAAGGAAATCAGAAATTAAACAGCAAATATGAGTCAATTTATCATTTATATAATTTTTGACATCATTTATTGATTGACGATGGTGGAAATAACCACTTACTTACGTGGGAGTTTCCGGTATACATACCTATAGACTTTTTATATCAATTGCAATGTTCAGGGCTGATATATATTCTATGATTATGTTAACATCCTGTCAAAAGTTGAGTAACATCAATCTTATTGGTACTTATAGCATAGACATAACTTGATTGATTAGGGACATCTTTAATAAATCATAATTGGGGAGCAGTGGTGGCCCAGTGGTTATGGACCCGACTCACGAGTCAGGCACTAATATTTTATCTTCTGTCCTTTTCTTAATGAAAGAAAAAGATGCACTGAACTTAAATTTAGTTTAGTTTGTGAACAAGGGAATCGGCGTCGATGTAGCTTTTTTATACTAAACACCTATGTGTTTAGTCTAGAAAAACAACATTTTAAGTTTTGTATAATTATATTTATACCTACAGATAGAATCTATATTATATCTGTTTTTTCATGATCGTTTCGCTGGAAGAATTTGGTCGATAAAAGGAATTTGGTGTAGAAGAGCGAGCAGTAAGCAATCAGATCGAAGTTTAATGTTTGCATGAAGTTTTTCAGTTGTAAATGTTTTTGTTGGCTTGCTGCGCGCTTTGGTGTTTACTGTAAGTGCAGCAAGCAATTGTAATATATAAAAAAAAAATTAGAGCAGGGCCAAAACGGGGAAGCTAAGTTTAGACATAAATGAAATTGCTGTCATTAGCTTGGTTCCAACATTAAGACATAACCAAACACATACAAGGACACAGGAAAGAGCTTAAACAGCTTTTTACCTCCGTTCCCACAGAACTATATATAACACGTGTTACATAACCTTCAATTGCGTTGAAAGGAGCGGTGTTCTGCAATTTTCATTAGTAGCCACCTGCTAGCCACAATTAGAGTTAATTCGCGCAGGCGCAGTAGAAAGCTCGTGAGATAATTCGAGAACCCTTTTACTTGCACGTGGTTCGCGATAATGAACTTCCTTAGAATTTGTTCGATTTGTGATTATAGAAGATAAATTATATTTATTTCTGTAAATTGGTTAAAAAATCATACTTTAAAAATAAATTATGTTTGATAACTAGATGAGTTCGGTGTTTCTTATCAGACTACTCTCGAGAAGAAATATCGAAACAAACTCAGAGGTCACAGTCTCTTTTAAAGTCAAACACAATCTTGATCAGGCCATATGAAGACCATGCAGATTAGTGTCTGAGATCGTATTTTGAGGAAATAACCACACAGATTTGAGTGGACCAGACAGTTCACGCATTTGTCAGTAATCGTGTAGCTCAACTCAGAAATTAAGGAGCTCAACGAATAGACGAGCAATACCAAAGACAAGACATGGTCCAGTAGGTACTCGATTTTTTATCGTTATGATCTTATTGATAGTTCCGCATCGTTGCTGATTGTAAACAGTTTTGTTGAGATAAAGTTACGTAATGCCCTTAAGCTTTTTTAAGATTATAATCTGATACAAATTCCTTTAGCTTTTTGCCTTTTTAGTTTATTTTGTAGCTCGAGTGAAACGTGAAAGGGAATTAAGTTTTTGTGAGTTACTCAATAAAGATATAGATAGTATTGTCGATAATAAATCACGTTCCGATACTTCATTGGCAAAGCAACGCGAGATTCGCTCTAATTTATACGCCAGATACCAAACATGAATACTTTAGACTTCTTATGAGAGAAATATGAAGGTATGAACGCAACGCATTTCCGCTTGCCGCGGTAGGAAACAGACACTATCAGAGTAAACTGGATACGTTCCAATACAGGACAAAGACCTATCGAGCGGTCACTTCCCTCGCTGTGATCTGGAGCTAAGGAAAGTTGTCCACGGCCGCTCATATAAATACATGAACTTGATACCGTCTTGCACTTTTCCGCTAGCCCCGGTGAATAGAACACTTTTCCTTTCGCAATACGCGTTTTCCACTCAAGTATATAATGTAATTATATTCATAGAGACACGCGTTGCTGCATACGTTATACAAAATGGCGAAATGGGAGCTTTTGGTGAGTTTACTGCCTTATGTAATGAACTTCTTCTTCTTCGTGTCGCTGGCACGACTGAATTTCATATCTTGTTGGCCCAAAACTTTGCCACTTCCACGGCGTCGACAGTGGCAGCGCAGAGGTCACTTTGACTGCATTTTTTGGGACACAGAGGGCAGGATAGAAGGTGGAGCATGGTTTGCGACATAGCTCCACAATCACACCCTACTGCCGTTCCGTCAAGGTAGCCCCACTTTACCAAGTTGGACTTACATCTTCCCACTTGTGTCCGGAGACGGTTCAGGGACTTTCAAGTGGACCACGGAAGGTTACACCCTGCTGGGAGATGCTCCTATGGTGGTAGATAGTAAGTAGGAGGGGGAAGAGTATCCTGCCATAGTTTGCAACGGGCGTCGGCCGGGTTTCCTGACAGAGACGCTGTCGATGTCAAGAAGCTGTGTCTGCTTTTTAGCCGTTGCTCCAGATAGTGGGTGTCTGGTATTGGATTCCTGTTTGAGTTTCTCCACTGCGCTTGCAACTTCTCTTCGGACTTGTGGTGGTGCTATGCCAGCTGTGGGATATAGTGCGCTGACTGGGGTCGGTTGCAGGCAGCCTGTGATCTTACGGCAGGTCTCGTTTAGAGTAACACCTACTTCCCTGGCGTGAGAGGGACGGTGCCACACTGGGCATGCATATTCGCCCGCGGAGAAACAGAGTGGGCAGTTAGTGGCTAGGCCAGTAGTCCGGAGTACCTGAGGTGAAGCACCCCAGGTGGTTGAGGTTAGGCGCCTGAGCAATTTGTTACGGGAATCGACTTTTTTCTTAGTTTTGAGGCAATGGTTTTTAAATGTCAGCACACTGTCAAGGGTGACTCCCAAGTATGATACTTACAAGCGTTCAATTGTAATGAGATAAATGTGTTCGGGCGTTTCTTCTGTAGTCATTTATTACAACGCGTTGAAGCAAAAGTAAACGCTCTCAGTATATTGTATGATGCGAAATAAATATGTATTGCGATAACGAGGTAGCTGATTGATAGCCTTCTTCGAGATAGTATAAAGACTGTGATTGATTGTACTGTTATTTGTTTCAGATTTTAGTCGCTTTCGCTACACTGATATGCTGTACCGAGGTTGAGGATGTCGAGCAGAAGAAAAGGAACGCTGGAAAGGGGACTAGTATAAATGCTATCCCAACCGGAGCACAGAAACAGGATTACACCTACAGTATTTACACACAGAATCCTAGTTCTCAAAGCGGTTCGACCAGCCCATCGTCTTACCAATCTCAAGTGCCAAATTCGTTCTACCCGAGTCAAGGGAGCAGCCAGTATTACTCCTCACCAAGTACGCAGAGCGAACCATCATCATCCTCTTACGGCTCGCAGCAACAGCAGCCTCAGATAAACCTGTTACCACCACCGACCACTTCACAGTTCGTACCACTGAACTTTGTACCAAATCCTGGTTACCAGTCCAAATACCAAATGGTGCCTTCGAAGGCAAGTGGGAATATTCAGCTGGCTTTCCTGCAGCAGCCGACTAGTTATCCAACTCAGCCTATTGTTCCTTACGCTCCTCAATTGTTCTCACCTAATCCTACAAGTCAGATAAATCCTCATCAAAACCCTTTAATTAATCATTTGCCTCAGGGGCATTATAACATGCCTAGTTACCAGCCTCTGTCTCTTGGTGGCTCTTACTTGGGTCAGCCATCGACTATGCTGTTGTTTGCTCAGCCAAATCCTTCTCCTTACAACAATCTTCTTTATCAAAACCCTGTCCAGAGCTTCTATAACTACTATCCTACGAATTCTCAAAGTAAATACAACGTTCAGTACGTTCCGCAAGGATCGACGACTGAGTATGAGAAGTTGCAAGGTCCTATATCCCAGAGTGTTCCAAAGGAGGAAAATGATATCGTACACACTAGTGAGTATACTGGACCGCCGTCTGAGTCCAGCTCAAGTTACAAGAACGCCTATTCGGCTAGTCGTAATACTTATGGTAAACTATAGTCATACCTAGATGTAAGCGCATAATTAGAACTGATATAGTTATTTGTCGGACATATAGTTGCCATTACGTTAACCACAGATATTTATTGCAATGGGAGAATGTATAGTTTTTAGTTATTAGTTCTGTATGCATAATGTTTTACATTAATTTTGTTGTCACTGTTATTGTTATCGGGTTTTGTTTGGAAATAAATGTTGCACGGTTTTATCACGTTTTTTATTTCTCCGTCTATAAATGAATTTGCTTACAAGCTGGACATATGTTTCACTCGTGTCCATTATCTTGCGTAAACTCAATAAAATTGGAACTAGACTTGAGAGTGTAGTGATTAATAATAATTAAGAACTTTTCAATAATGAATTCCAGACAATGATGAAGCTTTTACGATGGCTCTTGCCTCGTAAAGATTTTTTTGGAACTCATAGTTAAACTGTTAAATAATGATGAAGACAATTAATGCCTATTCGTAGAGGCATTAATTGGACCTCAATCCTCTTTACCAACAACCATGGTAATAACAGTGCAAAGTATTCCTGGTATGTAGATCAAATACCAACAAAAACAAACCAATTTCACAAAGATGACATAACATGTTTGTACGCAACGCTTGCACTCCATAATTTACTGCGAACTTCGAGAACAGTAGGCTGGCCTGCCCTAAATTGTTTGCGCTATTCAAACCATTAGACCGTAGAATGGTAGGCAGAACCGTGAGGTAATATTAATTCTCCTTACAGTATTACTGCCAGGTAGCCAGGTATTACTTTCCATCTATAGCTTTGTGTGCAAGTTTAGAGTAATAGTTGTTTGCATAATACGGGTGATTTTGTTCTTTCAAATTGATTTTTTTCACGCCCTCCATTTATCTTGCGCACTTGTTACTAATGTGGTGCAAGGTTTTTGAATGATTGTAATGTATGTGAAAACGAGGCGGATGTTCAGATGACGGGTAGGTAGGATGAGTTGGTGGGACATTGTTTTTTTGGGGAAGTGTGTAGTGACTAGTGATGATTGTTCAATATTACGAGTATTTTAGTCGGTGCAGGATGTAGAGAACGACATCGCGGCAGGTTGAGACAAAGATGGCGGGACGAGCTTGACTCCTACAGAAAGGTCTGCCAAAAGACAGAGTTGTGTGAAAAAAGGAGAGAGAAGCCTTTGTCCTGCAGTGGAACAATACATGCTAGAAAGATTAGATAAGGATGTAGAATCTTTGGAGGAGACTAAAATATAGTATCGTTATATGTATCCGTATATATGTCCATATGATCAACCTCATAGCGAGTGCGACGGTCTTATTCTTTTATTCTCTGTGTGAATTCACAAGGAATGCATTGTTTGTACTTAGTTATAGATAATTTTAAGTTAGTATAGGCGCATTTATCGCATTGGGGTAACCTGTAATGGTAGATGTTAGAAGATAAATAAATAAATAAATGTCCCGATGGTGAAAATGTCTACTAAACCAGATATAATAAAGATAAGCTGCACAGCCTATCTTTGCTATGGCCATTGCTATTAATAGAAAGAGAAACTTCACGATATAATTATGAAGCTGAAGTTGGATACTATAGAAAATGTCCTCGTGTAGCGTATTCATGTAATTATAATTTCAATGACTTTAGTATTCTTACATTATACAAGTCTCCAAAAATATGATAAGCATAAAATTACTTAAAATAACTATGCAAATTATTTCGAAATACAGTCTTTTAGTCACATGACAAGGTTGACCTAACTTTATCACGTGACGAAGGAGAGGTCTTAAAAGAATGTTACCGTTAGCACACCCAAACTTATGAAATTAAATTCTTAGAGTAATAAAAGTCGGTATAAAATAATTTACGACACGACTAGTCAAAACACGTTCTTATAAAAATCTTCTTAACAAACGATGCGCCGGCGCGGTTAATAAATTGAGCGAAATTATCCGTATGATGGACGTGAGAATTAACGCAATCGCCGTCGTGGAGTAACAGTTATCAGTAGAGTTTGACACAAGGTCATTGTTTAGGCCGAAACTTTCGACAAAGCCGAAGAAGCTTGGCGACTTTCGTGGTTTCTCAATGCTGAAAGTCAAAAGTATTTCTTTGACGATTATTTACGGGGAGTAATGTATGTTCTGCGCTATAATTATTATCTGTATGTTCAAGTTGCAGTGCCTAGATTTAGGATGCTTTTCAACTTTTATTGCCAGGCTTTCTGCTACCACATACTCCTATACCGATATGAAGCATAAAAGCCTTGATGGATTTTGTTTGGGGGGTAATACTTTATTATAGGCAGGGTGCCTATCAAGGCTTTTATGCTTCATATTTTTTGCTATCACGACGCTCACCGATCCGCCGAATATTTGGCCGAAGCCGACAAATACGGAACTTTGGCCCTCCTCTAGTTATCACTACAGTTCGGACACCTCATATCAGCAGTGAAAGGAAGCTGCGTGCTTACTTAATTGCCTCGCGTTTTATTTGTATCATTTCTAAGATGCGTAATCTGACGCACCTGTCTTTTAGTTAGTGTTCTGTTGTGTAATATATTATAGGTATTACGAGTATGTCATAAAATGGATTTTCTTGAAGAATGAGCATCTGTTCGTAATGGCGGAAATGAAAACTGGCCTAGATATGAAGATGTATGTTGTTTTTTCTTGACGTTTGTGATACAATTTTTTTTTTATCAAACGCCAGTATCTGGATCATCAGAATAACAAAACATAACATCACGCCTGTATTCCCCGAAGGGTTAGGCAGAGGTGCATCTATAGTACACCCACATTTCACCAGTCGTAACAGGGGGCGAGCCTATTGCCATCAATCGAGCACAAATCCTGACTCCGGGCTGCTACTGAGAATTTCCAGATGGAAAAACCCAATAACACTTTGTCCGATCCGGGAATAGAACCCAGGGCCTCATGTTCAGCAGTAGCGCTTGGCAACCACTAGCAGTAATGCTTGGAGCACGATACTCGAGGCATCAGCATATTTATTTAATTAAATTACTTTTATGTAACTATCTATACGAGTACAAATAAATACAATTGAAGTGTCTGTTTGTAATGACAAAACAACAGCTTTTTACTAAATGCACACAGGAAAGTATATACGTCGCTAATCATAACAAAAAAAACATTTTTTTATTTTTTTGCCTGTTTGTTTCGGCTGATCTCCAAAATGGCTGGACCGATTTTGACGGAACTTTCACTGGCAGATAGCTGATGTTATAAGGAGTAAGACTTTTAATTTAGAAAACGAAAAAATAGTAAAGAGTTGCGTTATTGTTTTCCGATATCCACGACGGCACGGCTAGTCGAAAATAAGAATAAACAGTTTTTTTAATCATTTGATATTCCTAAACATAACTGTTTCAGTGCCGTCAAGAAACATAGCTGTTTCTTGACGGCACGGTTGGCGCAGTGGTTAAGCGATTGACTGCTGCGCTGCGTGTCGCGGGTTCGATTCCCGCACGGAACAAATATTTGTATGACCTACATGTATTTGTTCCGAGTCTGGGTGTTTTTCTATCTATAATATGTATGTATTTACAAAAAAAAAAATTGTATATAAGTAGTTTATCAGCCATCTTGTTACCATAACACAAGCATTAGGTTGCTTAGCTTGGGACAAATGGTGCTGTGTGAAATGTCCAGGGATTTATTTATTATTTATTATTATTATTATTCAGAGACTGATATTACGTAGAATATTTTAAGGAGGACTGCAAAAATCTGCATTGTATCTAGTCTACAAAATTATGTTTACACTACACTATTCACAATAGAATAATATAAATGTAAAGAAATGCTAAACATATACCAATGATCTCATTCATTTACAAAATTTACATTTTATTCAAATTCAATTTTACTGACCTTTCTCGTTGCATTCGAATGCATTTAAATACAAAATTAAATAAGACGAACACATAATTCTATACGTTTAAGCAATTTTGTGCTAATTTTGGTTATTTTAGAACGGTTATTACAAAATTTTATCGATTGTTTATTTAAAAAAGTGTGAATTTTTAAGATTTGTTAAAATTATAAGTGTTTATTTTTCATTGTCAAAGAAACTATGGAAAAGTCAAGGTAGAGTATGTGGATGGTGATCGCACTTTATTGCAAATGGGTTCGAGATTAAGGATTGTACTGTTGAAGGGAAATATCCCCTCGACGGCAGGGTTCCTACTGTGATGTACCTAAGTAATGAGGACTGATTTTACAAAGTCAGAGGGGCAATTCTCGTTATTTTAAGAACGTTCACAGTCTGATCTCAGTCTCAATCTGTCAAAAATACCTCTAATTTCCCTACATTTTTGACAAGTTTTTGACATTGATTGTTGTTGAGATGAGATTGCGACTGCTATTTGAACGTTCTTAATTACGGGAATTGGCCTTCATATATCTTCTATCCGTGGAATAAAATTAACGTCTGACAGTTCTAGTATGGAAAAACTGTCAAAAATTCAAAATTTATTCTCAGGATAAGACTTATTCGTTAGGTAAAATTCGCCCTCAATAGCCATCCTGTTCCATCTCCTTGTCTCAGTCGTCAATTTATCACACTTTGATTTTATCCCAGAGGGACAAGTTAGCATGTCAGTGTCTAAGCAAACAGGAAAACAAGAAATTTTTCGACGAGTCAAAAAAAGAAACTTCTGATAAACCAATAAAAATAAAAATCACCGTAATTAAATCCCATCATTAATAATTGTCACATCCTATATTCTCGGTACAAGTTGTTTAATCGCTATTAAGACCGGTTTACACATCTGTAACGCATCTCCGATACACGTAATAGTCATTAATTATGAAATGGCCTTATACGAGTCCTATTTCATATTATTTCTGGTTGGAACAACTTTCGCGAACAACTTAAACTTCACTTAGATAAATTATTAATTACGATTTTCGTGTCATTTTATTTGAGAAATAATTGGTTGGCGATTCTCCATGTGATTTATAGTAAAGTGTCAAAAAAAAATCTCTTCAGAATCAAGCTTACTGTCCTCCTTAGTTTCAAAAGGTATTCATTCATTTTTCCGCTATCCTGAAACTATTAGAAAGGCAGATTTGTTTTGTTCTACATATACAGGGTCAAATTAAATTAGCTAGCGAAACTCTGCAGACTTAATAAGTATTGATGTCTATACACGATAAAATAAAAAATCAAATGATTTGATGTTTTTTTGGGGGTCAACGACCGCTTGTAGTTTTGTTACTTGAAGTTTGAGTTGAGAAAGTCTGTTTTCTTTTTGTTTTATCGTGTTAGATATCGATAAACATCGCTTCTGTGAAGTTTACACAAAAAAAGTTCGACAGTTCTTCCATACAAAATCTGTCAGACGTCAATTAATTCCACGAAAAAAAAATATCTGTCCATTGAAAAATCAGCCTTTAGTTTTTTTATTTATATAATTTAAAAAGCTAATAGTCTTAAAATAATAATATGTACAAGTATATAAAAAACAGGGGAAATAATCAAAGGGCATCAAAAGATTCGTCCCCATCGCTGTCAGTTAGGAAACGTGCACAAGAGGCTGGCAGCATGGCCACGTTGTATGGCAATGCAATCAGCATTTGCCAAAAAATAGGTCCTCTGGTCACGTGAAGAGTCGACCAACCGCTTGGAATAGAGCCAACCGCCTTTAGTTAGATTAGGATATTATAATTTTTATCTATTTACGTAATAATTACAACTAGTCTAGACTTTTCGCATTCATAAATCTAGATATATTATATTAAATCAAGTACGTAACTCTAAAACATTAAGAGTTTCCAATTAGGATATAAATTGCTAAAATTTGCATAATCTTGTAATTTACATTTCCTCAAATCGAGCATAACTATTTCGTAATTAAAAGTAAATAAATGTGTAATAACATAAACTCGACTCCATTTATATCATAGTTCGAAATAAAACCAATTTGCGTCAAAATGCTTCGGCATTACTTTTTAATCGCCGAAGTATCGAATTACGTGTGAACACTAAATTTATTACCAATAAACTTGATTAAGGTCGAAAAACATGTAGGTGTGGTGGTATGTATGTTATGAGTTTTGCATCTCATTAAAATGTGTAATTTTGTGATAATAAAAGCTATTTTGTACATGGTTTTATGTAAGCGAGTAAATAAAATTTATTGCTTATTATTATTAATTATGAACTTATGTCGTAAATGTAAGGTATCTGAACCTGCTAATAATAAAATCAGCCCACTTATAGCCAATTTAGTTACTTTGCTTGACTTAGTTATATTGAGTTTGAAACACGATAGAGGACATAATGGGATGTGGGAACGAAGATCGTCTCATCCTTGTTGGATTTTTTTTTTCCGGATGGGAAATCATCAAATGACCCCTCCCGCTCTGGATGGGGCGGAAGGGAGTGTCAGACTCTTACTGACTAAAACCCACCCATGTTCCTTCCTTTGCCCATTGTGTTCCGGGGTAGCGATAACCCTTTCGGACAATCCCGCTGACATCCTTGTTGGATGGGAGTGAATTTTTAAAATCGGTTGCCTCCAAATTATTGTGGGCGTCAGGAAAACCACATTCTATAAGCAGAACTCTACCTTGGAGATAAAGAGATACAGACGACTGCCTATGGGTACCGCTATCCTCTTATTAATAAACGCTGAGTAAATATAAATAACTAACTAAATAACTTAATATTCCTAAAAATTATGGTTATACTGGTTGTTACTATTTCCACGTCTATTAATAAGCGAGATAAAGTTTATTTAAGAAAAAATGGCGCAGCATAGGAGAGGCCTATGTCCAGCAGTGGACTGCGATAGACTGAGTTGATTGATTTTAGCAATATTTTATTAAAATGACCACGCATTAAACTGCCATTCCGCACGTCAGTACTCAAGTTACCGAACGCACTTAGGTAAACCTACCGTTATCGGTAGTGGACACTGATCCCTTTATGTGAAAGTGATCTAGACAACACAGGTTCCACCGCAGCCTACGCTTCCGTCCGCCTTTGTAAGGGAAAATGGAAGTATCTCGTTACATAATAACTGCTGTGTAGAACAAGACTCACTCTCATTTTATTAGAATTACATAAACTTAAAGCCTATACAGGCGTAGGGGAAAAAGTACTTCCCAACGGGTAAGGGGCCTACCAAAACTATAGCCTTCAACTATAGCATTTCACATGCTGTGTAATTTATGTTCCATGTTATGGTTTATTTATTTATTTATTTCAGTCGACGCTGGCCCATAGATACCTACTCGTATATGTATACCTAAACATACATATTTTTAAACTTCACATCGCTAGCTTGTTCTTGAGCTGTTCTGTGGAACTTTTCCGACGGAACACTACGTCCTGCGGCCAGAAGTTTTCTTCCATGACGATGGGCAGATAGCAATTCGCTACGCCGGCGGCTGCCGGGCGGTAATAAGCTCGCCCCCTTATTAGGTAGTAAGGAGGCGAGCTTATTGCTCTTAACCACTCACAAGTCCAAGGCAAACCTCCAGGCTGCTACTGAAAACTACCATGTCCTAATACAAAAGCCCAATATCATGTTGATATGATCTGGGCATCCAATCTAGGTCTCCAGTCTACTGAGACTGGAGTTCAGAAAAAAACAGTTCTAGTAAATGATTGCTTCGTTAGTGTAACGTACTGACGTTAGACTAATGAACTGTTTTTTTTTAAACATATTTCCACATGAGATGATTTTTAAGTTTCTCTCTAATTTTATTATTCTTATGTTTTTTTTTTTATTTATAAAAGTTTACAGCATATCTACACTTAGAACTATGCCCCACAAAACCGTTATCCGACAGACCATCCTACTATCCTACTTCCTACTAATCCTATCCTACTATCCTACTTCATATCCTACTTCCTATCCTACTTCCTACTTCCTACTAATCCTACTAATATTATAAACGCGAGAGTTTGTATGGATGGATGGATGGATGTTTGTTACTCTTTCACGCAAAAACTACTGAACAGATTTGGATGAAATTTGGCACACAGATGATTTATAACAAGGATTAACATATAGGATACTTTTTATCCCGATATTCCGACGGGATCGAAACTTATGCGGGTGGTACCGCGGGGCGCAGCTAGTACAAAATAAAGTTAAGTTATATTAATTATACCATAGTGCGGATACTTAAATTGGCAATATCGGCTTTATGTCGGCAATATCTTTGGTACTGCAGGTGTCCGCAGAAACGACCAATTTCAATAAGGTGGGCCTTCAACGTCCTTGCCAAGATAACATAACGTATTGCACATTGTTGACTTAATTACGTAAGTAAAACTTCATTCCCAAAAATCCTTTGGGTTAAGACAACATTACCGGATTGTTCCTTGAAAACTATGGTAAAGAATATACATAATCAGCCTATAATGTTCCCACTGCTGGGACACAGGCCTCCTCTCTGTGAGAGGGAGTGGGCCATATTCCACCACGCGGGCCCAGTGCGGTTTGGTGGATGTCAGATGTCTTCGAATTTGTGGTTCTAGGACATGCCGGTTTCCTCACGATGTTTTCCTTCACCGTTTTGAGAGCAGAGGTGATGAAATAATTTACACAAAGTAAAGTGCCTGCCTGGGTTCGAACCCACGACCTACAACTCGTAAATCGGATCCATTACCACTGGGGCAACTGCTCTCAAAAAGCTCTCTATCGTAAAGAACATAAAATTAGTAAAACATAATGCTTTCTTTGACGTCCCCTTTAGGGAATAAAATAAAGCATTTTTTATTTCCTAATGGGGCCACATTTTTTGTATTAAATGCCTCATTAATTTACTATCGATTTGCTTTCAAAGAGTTACACACAGACAGACACAGACAGTTACAATTACAGACAGTTATCTCTGACGATGGTGTCTTAATAAGGTTAATAGGTCACTGAACTTAAACTAAGTAGGACAAAAACAAACATGTTCAAATCTTACTTCATACTTGATTGCCTCAGACTTCTTTCTTAATCATTTACAGGCTAGACGAGTGGGTACTCAAAATCAAAATCTAGCCTTCAAATCTTTCTAATTCTATTTATTATTGAATACTTCAAAGACCGCAGTCCCCGTAGTTTCTAAGTTGAATAGAATGTCATAGTATCTATTGTGAAAAGGAAAAACAAACTGTACTTTTAGGGTTTGCAATAATTCAATTAAACATACATGCTTGAAGTTATGTAATAGTGTTTAGTGTCAAAAACGTTTCCTCTCCATCTACCTTGAGACGCCATATTAGTAGACAGCTACATATTATTGTGCATGTTTACATTGGTCACTACTTCACGCCCATGTTCCCACGTATAGATAGCAAAGTGTCAGTCTGTCAGTATGTTTACTTGACATGTGATGTGTACCAAGTGACCCTTATTAAAACTTTGTGCCTATCGAAATAGATAAATAAACTAAGAAGGCATCAACCGTGAGACGTTCGATCTGTTAAAAAAAAAAAAACAATAAGAAAATAAAACACGAACATCAACAGCTTCTGTTTAACCACAGAGCATGGAGACAGATAGTCGCCAGTCAAAGCATTTATTTCAAATAGGCACATAAAATGCACTTTTGAACGTTAAAATTTACAATAAAATAGAATTGATCTAGTCGCTCCTTCCAAAAGGTAGTTTCGTATGGAGAAGAATGGGCAAGGAACTCCACCACTACAAACCAAGTGTGTCAGTTACCATTAACTCATAGCATAATATACAAATGAATCTATGGTTTACTCGCACTACGACACCAATTACGTATAGAAACCGAGGGCGCTGAAGGCGGTCTGTGACCGAAGTTATGCACTCAATGCAGCTTACAAATTTTATAACTACTGTCTGTAGACGCTGCTGGCGCGGCGATTCCGAGCTCTGTGTATTTACCGAAAGCGTTGAAGCGACAAAAACCACACGTCAAAAAGAAAAGGCTCACATAACTCTTGAAGCGTGACAACCCTACCCGATCCACGCCACCTGGTGCGTTGATGCCTTGCCAAAAGCCAGCGTGCGTGAACCCTGAACCACGATACAATAGTTACGTAAGCAATGCGGATGCCACTGCTTTACAGCTTTGTTTTCAAGAGAAAGAGGTGTATTGCGACATGGCTTGCACGTGATTCAGCTTCATTAATCAGATGATGCTTCGATCTGGGGTTTCCAATGCAGAAAACCAGTTCTTTTTATGCAATTGAATATATAAGCAACCCCTAGTCATAATCAATTATTTATTGTGTCAATTTTACCGCTGTTATTAATTTTATAGATTTTTCTCCTATTAGTTCAACAATTTATAAATTTTATTCAATGAATTTTAATTTTTTGTCGATTTTGACGTGACAACGTCTAATAAATCGATGAACGCCGGCTGCATGCACGAAAAAGGATGACTCATTGTCCCGTTACGCTCATTGTACGCTTGCGCGCTTGCAAAGTATGCAATCATTTCGTCAATGTTTTGTTATGACGTTGTCACGTTAAACTATCGTCCGTAAACCAACTTTAAGACAACCAATTTTTTTTAATTTATCAATTCACTAAAGTAATATAATTTTAATTTTATTTTACTTATTTACCAATGTTGTAATTGCCAGAAATGAATCAATTTATAATTTATTTTTTATCGATTTTATCATAATTCTGTGTTTCACTATTTCCAATTTTAAGTTTATTTAATTGAATATTTGCGCTTAGTACCTAGTGAGTTAGCTAATTTTCGGAATTTATAGTTATGTGCATGTGGTGTTTACCTATAAGTAATTGTTGCGCTGTAATTTAATTTTAAGAATTAATTATGTGGCTGTATCCAGTGTTCGTAGACCTAATAAAATAAAAAAAATAAAAAAATATTAAATTAATTTGACTGGAGGTTATGGGTTTGATTCCGAGGTCAAGCAAAGTGTTATTGGGTTTCACCATCTGGAATTTCTCGCCCGGAGTCTGTATTTGTGCCTCTGTTAGAGGGAGCGGGCCATAATCCACCACGCGGGCCCAGTGCGGGTAGGTAGATGTCACATGTCTTCGAATTTTTGGTTCTAAGACAATTGGGTTTCCTCACGTTGTTTTCCTTCACCGTTTTGAGAGCAGTGGTGATGAAATAATTTACACAAAGTAAAACGCCTGGCTGGGTTTGAACCTACGACCTACAACTCGTAAGCCGCGGCCGTTACCAAGGGGCCACCACTGCTCCTTCATCCCAGCTTTATAATAATCAGCCTATAATTTTCCCATAGCTGGGACACAGGCCTTCGTTCTGCGGGCCGTAATCCGAGGGCAATAGGCTCGCCCCCAATTGCATGGGACTGGAACATAACTGTTGAAATATTGGTGTACTACATATATACATAGTACAGACGCCAGCAGGTCAAGCTACCCGAAACTGTCAAATTTTCCCAATCAACCTTGAAGCTTAATGCTATAGTGATAAAATTGAAAATGTATTAAAGAAATTTGATAGATTGTAGTAGCTTGATGTGCTGGCGTCTGTACATCTCTGTCTAACCAAAACAGGCGTGACGTTATTTTGTGTAACTTACTGTTAGTAAGGAAACTAATAAATGATTTTACAATTTGTAACTGATCTGCGAGTATGGCGCAACTAGGGAGAGGTCTACGTGCCTAGATTGTGATCAGCTGGCTGAATTGATTGAAGTGATCAGCAAACATTTTGACACCAATAAATTGATCTCTAAGTTCGTATAAGGTAAGTTTCTTATAGGAAAACATTCCTTAGCACTTAGACGCATGTTTGATTTGGGCGTGCTAACGATATTCGCTCATGTCCTACATTAGTTGTGATTTGCTAGTTTTTGCTTCCAATGCACGCTGAATAATTGCCTGAATGTCCTTTTTGGTTAGTGCGTCGAGTGGTTTATGTACTTCTTGCTCGTATGCTACAGACAGGTCCCACGTTTTTTTCTTAGTTTAAAGGTAACGAGGTCATCACACCTTTGATGTCTCTAAGTTATGGGTAATGTGTTTCTTGAAAGTGTTATTAAATTATAAATAACCTGCTCCATACCTTATGCAAGTATACTATCCTCGTAAAACATGATATAATATTATAATGTTCGCTCTCCTTTCCATTATGCAGTTTTATCGATAGACGCGAATGATTCCAGTCAGCTTAATAACGTGTCCATATACATTCTACCGCGGGGGTTTCTGAATAAATGCAGTTGAGGTTATAGCAGTTCTATCTGCTTAGCTTTTTCCCAACTATGTTCGGGTCGGCTTCCAGCCTAACCGGATGGAACTATATACCAGTATTTTACATGGAGCGACGGTCTATCTGACCTGCAAAACCCAATTACTGAGTAACAAGGGTATCTTGTCACCCAGTAATTGGGTAAAGGGGTTGGGGTTGGTAAGACTGGTTGCCAATGTTTTTGGGCCTCTGACTGCCCGTGACGACTGTCAAAGATCTACGAAAGACAGCCAGCAAGAGCGGAGGGGTCTCGATAGTAATGGATAGACCCATCCATGAACCATCCGCGGCTAACGTAGGTTAACCTGCGATTGATCGTGCATATAGCCACGAGCCCCTCTGAGGTTATAGCTATTATACTTTTAATAGTTATTTTAATCCGTGCAGGAGTTCTGTTATGTTATCGAATGCGATCTTATTTCGACACCGATGCCATTCCGTGATGCTGTTGTTATGCCAAAGCATGTTACGTAGTTTTTAATTCGTATATGTAGCAAATCTTTTATAGGGAAGTAGAAACTATGCAAGTCATTTGAATAATTTATGATTTAGATTGTTTTTGACCACAGCCGTGACTTACGGATTTGTATCAGAATCGTTTGACTATCGGTTGCACGATTTCCTTGTGGTTTTGTAATGTGCAAATTCTTTCAGAAGTTTTTACTTTTAGTTTACTTATTTTGTACATATACATGGATAGAAGTGAGGCTTGTGGTTAAGTAATAACAGCCGCACGAGTTGACGGCACGGTTGGCGCAGTGGTTAAACGGTTGACTGCTGCGCTGCGTGTCGCGGGTTCGAATCCCGCACGGAAAAAATATTTGTATGACCTACAAGTACTTGTTCCGGGTCTGGCTGTTTGTGTATGTGAGTTTAAATGTTTGTAAACGCACCCACGATACAGGAGAAATTCCTAGTGTGGGGCAACGTTTTTTAAAAAAGAAAAAAAAGAAGAAAAGATCGATGGTTAAGCTACGCTTGCCGCGGTTGGTCCGTGAATGGGTGAACATCTCTACATATCAAGACCCCTCCGTGCCTCGGAGAGCACGTTAAGGTGGTCCAGGCTGTCATTCGTAGATATTTGGCAGTCGTTACGGGTGGTCAGAAGCCCGAAAGTCTGACAACCACTCTTACCAAGGGATATAGTATTACCCAGCCCAGTAACTGGGTTGTGGAGGTTAGATAGGCAGTCGCTTCATGTAAAATACTGGTAATAATATGCATCCGGGTAGACTGGAAGCCGACCCCAACATAGTTGGGAAAAGGCTAGGCAGATGATGATGACTTGTTCGTCAACTGGTGAGTGTCAAACTCGCGACTGACGTATTTATGTACAGTCAGCTACATAAACGTCTTAAAAAATGGGTAAAATCGGAAGGTGTCAACTCGGGCGCGGCGCGCGAGTTTGACACTCGCCAGTTGACGAACAAGCCATGATGATGCATCGGTAGGTACTTACTTGTTTTGAAAGTTTACATGATGCAAGATTCAGAGCATGGTTTTAGTCTGCGGTTTTTTGGATAGGTTGGGTAAAATCTCCACACAGATTAACTTCACTGATTCAGAGCATTTGGACATATGCAGCTTTCAAAATGACTGTGTATTTAAGCATCTTGCAAAATGAATGCAACCATTGAATCAATTGACTTGTTCGTCAAGATTTGCAAGATGCTTAATACTTATGCTTAGTACCTATATCCTGCCAAATATTGAAATTCACAACTTAAAATGGTGTTGTCTGTTTGGAGAAATCGATGTTGCTGATAATCTATGGTTCCGTAGTCAGTACTACAGTAGTCATTTTGTTGATGGGTTTCTAAGCATATTCTGCTGACTTTCTAATTATCCATACCTTTATTGTTTTATCTGTATTATGTACCTACTAGGTACCTGTACAAAAATAATAAGTTATGGGTAGGTACCTCATATTTCTAAACTAGGTACTGCCCGCGATTTCATCCGCGTGAAATTTCTTGTTCCCCCGACCCATCTCGTCGCATCGCATCACCTGTCCGCGCTATCACTTCTAGCGTTCTGACGTTTTTTTCTGTTTGCTCGGCTCCTAAGGGTCATAGCGTGATGTTAAATAGCCTATAGCCTTCCTAAGGAAATGGGCTATTAAATTTAAAAATATTTTTGTAAATCTGACTAGAAGTTTCAGAGATTAGCGCGTTCAAACTAACAAACTCTTCAGCAGTATATAGAAGATAGATATACAGAACTATTACCGCATCCATGAAGATAATGTCCTCATTAACAGAAATTATTATACTGATCTCGTTATTTTTGATGAATGTATGTACAGACGCCAGCACGTCACGCTACATACTACAATCTGTCAAATTTCTTCAATAGATTTTCAACTTTATCGCTAAAGCATTAAGGTTCAAGGTTGATTGGGAAAATTTGACTGTTTCGGGTAGCTTGATGTGTTGGCGTCTGTACAAAGTAATTAGCTATTCATTTTAAAGTTGATTACACATCGTGGTAACTCGAGGCATGGATGATAAAGTAGTTCTTTTTTAGTGACTAGCGTGTAATGCAAAACTAATGATTATTGGAAGATAGCTTAATTACCAGACTAGTTATAAAATCATCTTTATACGGAACAGCTTTTACGAATGATGAGGATCATTTTATAGAGGGTCTTGTCGTAGTAACTGTTCAGTAATCTGTGGTCTTGTGACGGGGTATAAAACACTTTTGCATACTTAGGTCTTATTTTATTATGCAAGTTGTATAATTTTATTAAGGATATGGAATTTTATTGCAAATATTAGATAACAAGGAACTGTGATTTTGTGACATCTTATTGGTAGTGTGTCGATGACACAGAATTTGGCGACGAGTCTGGCGTCTTCAGTGGCGTCCATCACTTTCTGTAATGTGCAGGAAGTACACGCAGGATAGGATATTAAGACAAGTGTCATATCGTTTGTAGAACAGCTGCACCACATTTACATTTCAGGCCGAGGCATCTGTGAATCTCCATCTGCGTAATTGCGTAACACACAAATAGTAGGAATGCCTTTCATTTTGACAGTTCAACAACATTCATTGCGTTATTTTGTGTTGTTGAGTAGACAAATTTTCCAACATATGAAGCAATGGATTAGCAATATCCCTTGTGATTGTAATAGAATTTTTCGACGCTATATTTTAGTTTGTGTATTGTTTTAGTTAAGTTAGGATATAATTTTATTATTTTTATTAATTAATTAGGTATTAGTTGTGGTTTACTTACATATTATTTTAATTCTTTACAAATAAATAAAATAAACTTGATTGTGTTTGGTAGTGTTGCGTAATTAGGGTGCAGGTTCTGTAACAGGACACGCAGGATAGGATATAAAGACAATTATGTAGTGTCCTATCGTTTGTTTTTTCATTCCAGGTCGACTCCAGGTCATCTGTGAATCTCCACCTGAGCAGGTTTCCCGTGTTTCGGCCAACCTGAGTCGGAATTCTGTTTAGAGAATTGCTTCTTTATGTTATAAAAGTTAGGTGAAGTGAACTAAGAGCGAGCTGTCAATAGTATCTATACTATAATCCCTAGTATCAGGTGGAAAGACAGCTCACTTCAAACTCACTTCACCTACGTTTTCACGGTGAGATTTTTACAGAATAGACCGGCAGAAAAGTAAAAGAAATGTATTTTAAAAATAAACCATGAGACATTCCTTACAAAAAATCTCGAGAAAATTCGAGAACACAATAGGAATATTTGGAGTAACATAAGATTTAAAACGAAAACGAAAAATCGTATTACTTTTCACACGACGTGTTATAAATTAGGCCAGCACTCCAGCTGTTATATTCCACGATCGAATCTGATCAATCTTTGATCTTAATTGAAATCTAACAATTAAGTAAGTATAAATTTAACACAGTAGCAACCTCTGCTTCGCACGGTTTTAAGACTTGACAAAACATCGAGATTTCTGTATTTTAAGTAAGTTTAATATCAATGTATCATACACATAATAAATATTATATACGAAGGGCTGATTTTTCCAACGCCAGATATTTTCATCCGAGGAATAATTTTGATTTTTTGACAGTTCTTCGATACAAAATCTGTCAGACTTCAATTTTATTCCACGAATAAAAATTATCTGTCGATTGAAAAATCAGCCCTAAATTCTCTAAATAATGTTGATAACTGCTTCAAAATCCATTGCGTTATTTAGAAGAACAAGACGGTCACATAGATAGACACGAAAAGCCAGTTTAATTGATAATATGTGTAAATATAGATAAGCAATATTGAAAGGCAGGTGCGATGAAAGTTCCTAATCTGTCTATCAGCAAGGATAACTTTCTTCAAGTCTAGTTTTCATGTAAATGATGTACAGACGCCAGCAGGTCAAGCTACCTGAAACTGTCAAATTTTACCAATTAACCTTGAACCTTAATCCTTTATCGATAAAGTTGAAAATCGAATAAAGAAATTTGACAGATTGTAGTAGCTTGATGTGCTGGCGTCTGTACTTACAGTCACTTTACTTTTACGGTAAAGGGGAGGAATAATAAACTAATAAAGGCATTTCTAGGTTTATGACGGAATTTTAACGATGTCTCTCGAACGGCAGTGGGTTATAAAATTCTAAGTGCCATGATCGGGTTCCTCAATCAACTTAGTCCATTACATTCTAATGTTATTAGTATGCTTCACCTATAACATCCTTTTGCATCAACTCAGATATCTTCTACATTGTCGGTCCATCGCCTATAATTTCGATTCCCAGCGGATAAATTGCAAAACACACTAACAGTAGGATGCCAACGATTGGGTCCCACTAAACGCACAACGCTATCGCGACAGGCCAAGACGAAGATGGCGCATGGCGGGACGAGCTTGATTCCTACCTGTAAGGACTGGCAAAAGAGAGAATTGTGTGGAAAAGGGAGAGGGAGCCTTTGCCCTGCAGTGGGACAATACAGGCTAGTTAGATTAACTTAGACTAAAAGTAGAAATGGCTTTCATTTTGACAGCTCAACAACATTCATTGCGTTATTTACGTTGATGAGCACACATGGTTTTCGAACATATGAAGAAATGGATTAGCAATATCCTTCAAAATTATTCAGGTCATGATTGATAGTGTGTTACGCAATTAAGGTGCAGATTAGTCTTGCAAAAGCAACTTTGTTTTATGTTTATGAAATAAGGTTTTCCAAAAGCGACTTTTTCACGGAATTTTTCAGTTAACTAACATGATTCAGGTGTGGAAATAATGAGATGAGTAAAGTTAATTAGCATCGTTCAAATAGTTTTCTGACTGCCTGTGACCTAAAAAACACAACACAACACAACACAACACAATATCTCACGATAGTTACGCATAATAATTAAACAAAGGAGAGATTACAAGAAGCACCTACTTATTATCTAAACATAATTTATACTTGTAAGAAATTCTAGAGGCGCTCCGTTATAATTATAGTAATACAAACAGACTCAGTTCGTCCTCCTGCCAAAATCGATTTAAAGTTATTACTGAATTAGACGAACTCGTTATTATAATGTATGTGTACTAGCTGAGCCTGCGACTCCGACTGCGTGGATGACACAACAGTTGAAGATCGACGGTTTAAATAGTTGAAAGGATATTGCTCTGCCGGAATATATATCGCTACCCTAGAGCTGTTACAATATTGTATTAACCTTGTGACGGCCGCAGGGACCTTGTGACGGCCGCAGGGACCTTGTGAAGGTCGCAGGAATCCACTGGATGTGGGAAGCACAGAACCGGTCGAAGTGGTGGTGCTTGGAGGAGGCCTATCAGTCTAAACAGTAGTTGCCGGTCGTCAGAAGCCCGAAAATCTGACAACCAGTCTTACCAAGGGGTATCGTATTACCCAGTTCATGGTTGTGGAGGTCAGATACTCGTAGGCAGTCGCTCCATGTGAAATACTGGTTTTCAGCTGCATCCGGTTAGACTGGAAGCCGACACCAACATAGTTGGGAAAAGGCTAGGCAGATGTTGACGTTGAGTCAATTTGCTACAGTACAGACATAAAGTCCTCATTGACTTTCTTCACAGTATATTTTTGACAGACACGTTACATAAATATAAGTAGCTCAAGTTGTCACAAGTGCACCAAACGGGGTCAAATTTAATTTATTAAATCGTCTACATGTCCAATAATTTGCGAATATGTCGGTATGATGATTGATGTGTTCATTCAAGCGTGAAATTGTGATTGACGTTAGTATGAAAAAAGGCTTATTATAAAAATGTTGAGGATCTGCTTGTGCTGTATTATGCAATAGCGTTTTAAGGATGGAATGATTGTGACGTTGGAAAGATTTTGCCATCTATTGAGGAGGTGATGCCAGCAAAGACAATAACTAAGAAAGAGTCAGCCTACTTCTCCCCCACAGCATTTGCAGCAACCTCACCAGAGGGGAATTATCGTAATTTTAAGAACGTTCACAGTCTGATCTCAGTCTCAATCTGTCAAAACACTTCTGATTTCCCTACATATTGACAAATTTTGACTAGATTACGACTGGATTTTTAACGTTTTTAATTACGGGAATTGGCCTTCAGAGACCAAGACCTTACAGGCTGAGGGGTTTCACTACCTGTGCGATTAATTAGGCCGCAATTTTCACTAGTATTTTATCCGACCTGATACATTTTAGAAAATGATCTTCAAATTTTCAGTTAAACTGGAAAAAAAGTCTGTTACTTTTACTCTTACCTTAAAAACATTATATATATTACAACTTGATTAATAAAATTCAATATCTTTGTAAGTGAAAATGAGCGTGAAGAAGATACACTACACTAAAAGTGTGGATTACAAAAGGGAGTGCATAAAGAGACATCGGGTGCGCCTGAGTTGCTCCACTTGCTTAGAAAGTACCGAGTGAAACCGATCAGTGGACGTCATCCAAACACTTTTATATGCGGTTAATAGCTGTATCGGATGGTAAGGTGATTAGTGTAGAATTTACCAATGACTTGATCAGGCTATATTTAGTAGATGCATTTAAAGAGCTTCTACGGAGAATGATGCTTAAGTACGTCTGGTGCCTTGGAAATACTATGTTTTGCTTTGCTTCTATTTTATTGGATGATAGATTGGTTTCTTCCGTCGGATCGGTTTCGGGAATGATTGGAACTGGACCTATAAATACGGAATCAACTAATGTTATTTATGATATACTAGCAGCGCCCCGTAGTTTCACCCGCATAAGTGGCGATCCCGTGGGAATATCGGGATAAAAAGTATCCTATATGTTAATCCTGGTTATAAACCATCTGTGTGCCAAATTTTATCCAAATCCGTTCAGTAATTCTTGCGTGAAGGAGTAACAAACATCCATCCATCCATACAAACTTTCACATTTATAATATTAGTAGGAAGTAGGATAGGAAGTAGGATAGTAGATCAAAATCAAAAGTAATTTATTCAAATTAGGTTGAAAATCTGCACTTTTCGAACGTCAAAATTACAAAAGACTGTGCCCCAAAACGCCCGCCCTTCACCTATAAAGTATCCTATGTGTTAATCCTGGTTATAAACAATCTGTGTGCCAAATTTCATCCAAATCCGTTCAGTAGTTTTTGCGTGAAAGAGTAACAAATATCCATCCATCCATACAACTTTCGCGCTTATAATATTAGTAGGATATAGCCTACTATTCCTACTAATATTATAAACGCGAATGTTTATTTGTTATAAAAGTAAATTTTAATTTTATATCCTAATATAACCTTAAAATCTTTAAAATATTTAACACAAAGAAACTAACTGTTTACACTAGGTACTAAATAAAATGACTAACTATCCAAATAAATACAAAAACAAAAGAACACTTAGGCGTCGAAGTACTCGTCCGCATCGCTGTCATCCGGAAAAGCGCCCAGAAGACTGGCAGCATTGCCACGTTGAATGGCAATGCCAATTCTTTGACAGAAGAACAGCTTAGCCCTCTGGTCACGTGAAGTGAGGGTTATGTTTTCTACACGTAAACAGGATAATATCAAACCTGGAAATTTCTTCTGGCTCAGATAATCAACAAGGATTTTCCCAAGTTAGCAGAATATAAACGCCACGTGTCATAGTCATCATCATCTGCCTAGCCTAACCCAACTACGTTTGCTGAATACCAGTATTTTACATGCAGCGACTGCCTATCTAACCTCCACAAGCAGTGCCTTGTACAGTGGTACACAAGTAACTGCGTAATACGATACCCCTTGGTAAGACTGGTTGTCAGATTTTCGGGCTTCTGACGATCCTTAACGACCCCCAAAGATCCACGAATGACAGCCGGGACAAACGGCTTAACGTGTTTTCCGAGGTTTGCCCATCCACGGACCAACCGCGGCAAGCGTAGCTTAACCTGACCAAACGAACCGTGCGGCTGTTATGACTTAGCCACAAAGCCCCTCGCCACGTGCCATAGTGTTCTTGCATATTAAAATAAAATAATATCAAAATAATGGAATTAATATGTAAATCCCTGGGTGGCCATATTCCCTGTGACAACTCTATGTTCATTTCATTGCCACAGATTTCACCTATACAGGATATGATATGATTCTACTAGTTCTAGTATATTTAAAGAAAAACTGATTTGTGTTACATAACTTACTTGAAAACCAGTAGCAGGTAGTAAACCAGGCTTATAAGTACTGTTAGGCGAAAGTAGCGAATGAATCCGATTCAGCGGGGGACCAGCATAATTGGCGCTAAATACTATTTTTGTTAATTAAACATTTTCACTTGGATAGCTCACGACTGTACAAAACGATGTAGAAACGGTTGATATAAGTAAATAATCGGTGCTCAATTTAAATGCTATGTTTTAGTTAAATAAAAATCTACTTCTTGAGTTCGTTGTACACGGCACGGTTTCTTTACGATACGGCGTATATAAACCGCGCTGTAGAAAAAACGTGTAGTCAACAAGCTTCCATTGCTCCATAAAACATTGCCTACACATGCCGAATAAACCGTATTTTTTCACGGTAGGAAAATCGTGGATGTACAAAGACCCTTTGTGCCCTACAGATTTTTCTAGGACCCTTGCTGCAAATAATTCGTTTTGTAGAAAAGATAAAAGGAACATCACAACACGACCTCCTGGCACATAACTTGGTTCAGCATGTAAAGCAAGGGTACTACCTAATACCATATTCGGTATACGTTAGTAAACTTTGAATATGGTATTATCGTGTTAAAAGATCATGTGAGGACGACTAGTAACTTAAAATGAGTTCTTCGTTCACCAATTCTACAAGGAGAGGAGAGATAATTATCATTGTTCAGTTCGACTGTTGATTATGAATTATCACGAGTAGTCACGAAGCTGAAGATTGACTGACAAATTGAAAGGCCTCCTTTTACCGTTTTTACTAGTGGACATATGACCTATTTGCTCTGACACCATGATTATGTTGATGGAACAAGTATAGCACGAAGCGTGTTAAGTGGCTGTCGACAGTTTCGACCACAAAGCATGCTGAAATATTAAATAGGCATAATGGTTAAATTGCCAATGTGATGTACCTTTTCGTGTATATGCGTAACAAAATCTTATTATGTAAGTAGTAAGTACCTTATAACGTGCCAATTTGGGATTTTTGTTTTTTGGGCGTGCAAGTAAAAGGCACGACTGGACACGCACTCATTCTTCGCTTGACTTAAAATATTCATGATAAGCCGTCAGGCTTACACATTTTCCTGTTGAATAAGTGGCAAAGTAAGTACATTTGTTTTAAATATTTCAGCGTTTTATGGATGCATAGATACTGCATCCTGAACTAACAAACTGAAGTGTGGGACAGAAAGTTGAAAAGAAATATAAAATGGAACCTATTACAGTCCGGCCGTCGAGAGAATGCGTTCTTGACACCTGTCAGTTTGTTTGTGTTTTGCGAAGTTGATCTTTATTACATACTAGAATGGTCGCACTTATAGGTGTCAGGAACGCATTCTCTGGATGGCCCGACTGTAGGTACATACCTACTCGCTTTTTGCGAAACATTTGAAGCTTTACTTTTAGAATATAAGTATTGATTAATTGCTATGATCTGCGGTAAAGATAATCAGTTAAAGAAGGAAGTCGTGTCTACGAAATATCCGACGACGCAGAGATATCTTAATTGCAAGACACTTATGTGTTTAGCTATGAAGATAAGGATATCCTTAGTCCATTATATACCTACCCAATTTTACTTTAGTCAAAATAAATTAAGCCTTTATTTATTTGACAAATAATTATTTCATCATCATCATCAGCCTATTAATAGCAGTCTACTGATGGACATAGGCCTCTCCTATTGCACGCTATTCAACTCGATTTACGGCAACACTCATCCAGCTGCTACCAGCCATCCTGCAAATGGTCGCTCCACCTAGCCTGAAGACGTCGTACCTTACGTTTACCGATTCGCGGTTGAAACTCCATGATAATATATTATTTACGAAGTTGGAAATAGAGGTAAGAAAACTAATTAACTTAATATTATTCTTGGCGTTCGATGCGGTGTGCAGAATGAGATAATATCAATGTTGTATTTTGTATTGCGTAAAAAAAAACATTGATTTCTAGAAAAGAACACAAACTTGCTTACTTCCTTTGCTGATCATTTGGGAAATGAACTTTAGAAACTTAATTTAAGTGAAAATGAGGGTTCGAAGCGAATTGAACGCATATATTATGTCGCGTATCGCGGAGAGCAGCGGTGGACAAGTTGTACGTCGTAGGTTCGAACCCAGTCAGGCACATTACTTTGTGTAAATCATTTCATCATCACTGCTCTCAAAACGGTGAAGGAAAACGTGAGGAAACCGGCATGACCTAGAACCAAACATTCGAAGACATATGATATCCGATAAGCCACTAACCCGCACTGAGCCCGCGTGGTGGATTCTGGCCCACTCTGTCTCACAGAGAGGAGGATTGTGTTCCAGTAGTGGGAACATTATAGAAGAAGACTTCTGGCCGCAGGACGTGGTGTTCCGTCGCTTCAGCGGACAAGTACCACAGACCAGCACAAGAACAAGCTAGTATAGGAAGCAACAATAAAAATATACACAGTCTGGCCATAAATACTGTTACAATTAAAATTTGGAATCTGTCATTTTTATACGATTGTTCATTGTGTTTTCTAATTTTGGCGCCAATAGATTATACAATATTTTGCGATATTAAAATGAGGTGGGGTGATAAACACGCGGGGTTGCGACAATCGTTGAGAGGATCCGGCAATTGGGACTCGAGGTGGCCCTGCACAAGTCCGAGGCCATGTGTTTTCATGGTCCTCGGGACGCGCCACCGTCGGGTTCCCAAATAACGGTAGGAGGGGTTCACATCGGCGTCGAGTCGACGATGAAGTACCTGGGACTCGTCCTCGACAGCCGGTGGAACTTCGTGGAGCATTTCCGACGTTTGGCTCCCAGACTGGAGCGGGCCGGGGCTGCCTTGAGGCGGCTCCTGCCCAATCTAGGGGGTCCAAACGCCTCCTGCCGGAGGCTATATGCGGGGGTCGTGCGGTCCATGGCCCTTTACGGGGCACCGGTGTGGGCGCGTTCCTTGAGGCGGCGACCAGTCCGCCGGTTGAACGCGTCCCAAAGGGTCATGGCCGTCCGGCTGATCCGAGGATACCGCACGGTCTCCGCTGAGGCGGCGAGCCTCCTTGCCGGATTGCCGCCATGGGATCTGGAGGCAAAAGCCCTCGCCCACATATGGGAGTGGCGAGAGGAGGCAAAACGCCGGGGCGTAACTCCGCTGCCGCGAGAGATCACGGTACAGCGGACAGAGCTCCGGCGGGATCTCATGGCGACATGGAGAGTGCGATTGTCGCAACCCAGTGCTGGGCACGCCACAATTGCGGCGATAAGTCCCCTCTTTGAGGAGTGGATGGAGAGGCGCCACGGCGCCCTCACCTTCCGCCTGACGCAGGTCCTCACCGGACACGGTTGTTTCGGGAGGTTCCTGTTCAGGATAAGGCGGGAGGAAACGCCAGGGTGTCACCACTGTGTGGATCGCCCGGAGGACACGGTGGAGCATACGGTGGAGGTCTGCCCGGCTTGGGCGGAGCACCGCCGCGTCCTCGTGGTGGCGATCGGCGGCGGCGATCTCTCGCGTCCGGCCCTGGTCCAGGCCATGGTACGGAGCGAGAGTGCATGGGAAGCCGTCACCTCCTTCTGCGAAGCAGTAATGCTCGCAAAGGAGGAGGCGGAACGCGTGAGGGAGAGGCTATCTCTGCGCCCTCACGCCCCTAGTCGCCGCAGGAGACGCCCTGGTCGTCGGGAGTCACCAGCCGACTCCCGGCCACCGTAGGCGCGGGCTTGCGGGTGGCGAGCTATGGGCAGCTCGCCGCCCGGCAAGGACCAGGCCCGAGTCGACGGCGCGTTGTGTTCCACGCGCGCCTCAAAGAGATGTCAGCAAGAAGTGACGGGGTCCGTTAGGGCCGCTGCCTGCCAGGGTCGCGGGTTGTTCGGAAGAGATACCGTGGTCCCTGGCATAGGCAACTGAAGGAACACGGGTGGGTTTTAGTCAGTAAAAGTCTGACACGCCCTCCTGCTCCGCCCAGAGCGGGAGAAGTCATATGATGATTTCCCACCCAGAAAAAAAAAAAAAAAAAGGTGGGGTGATAAAGAGAACCGAATCGCTGTGATTGCATTACACAAAGTTGGTATGGAGCCAAATGCAATTTTTAAAACTCTCCATACGCTTGGTATTAGTCAAATGTTTATGTACCGGGCTATTGATAGGTACAATGAGACCTCCTCTGTTTGTGACAGAAAAAGATCTGGCCGTCCACGTAGTGTTCGTACGGAAAAGGTGGTCAAAGCAGTAAGGGAAAGAATTCGAAGAAATCCTGTCCGAAAGCAAAAGATTTTATCTCGGAAGATAAAGATAGCACCCAGAACCCAAGCTAATTGGATCGATAAATACTTTCTTTCTAGTTTTAAGCAAAATCTTGGGTAAATTACGCACTAGCAGTAAAAATATCATTATCTGTGGCGATTTTAATATTGATGTTGCAAACCATTCTAAAATAACTAATGACTTTGTAGAACTACTGTTAAACTTCAATATAACACTTCAGTTTAGCCAGGCTACACGTGGCGTTAGTAATACTTGTATTGACAACATAGCTCATGACATTAAAGGTTGTGAAGGTGAAATAAGAGATTTTGCACTCTCTGATCACACTGCACAAATAATTAAGTGTCCAGTAAAAAAGTTTAGTTTAATCAAACATTGGTACATAAATAGACGTAGTTTCACTAAAGAAAATAGATGTATCTTTGTTAAATATCTAAAGCAAATCTCGTTTAACAGTGTATATGAATCCACAGACCCTAACTGTGCCTACAATTCGTTCCATGAGATATTCAGCTTGATATATAACTTATGCTTTCCTATGAAAAAAAATCGCGTTAATAATATTTTGAGACCTAAATGGATTTCAAAAGGAATAAGAATGTGCAGTAAACGTAAACGTGAACTTCTCTGGAACTACAGGAAAAAGTCTAATAAAGAAAATAAAATGAATTTTAAAGCTTATGCCAAAAAATATAAAAAAATTATATCACTGACAAAACAGTCTCAAAACAATTATTTTATAAATACTGCAATTAATAAATCTAAAGCAACTTGGAAAGTAATTAATAATGCTAAATATAACTACCCAAATCGAGGTATTGATAAATTAATTATCAGCGATGAGATCCTTACTGATCCTAAGACTATTGCAAATGCCTTTAATGATTATTATGCTGACATTATTAAAAATACTGATAATACAATTTCCACTGACTCAACAAGCAGTAATTATTCCCACTTGACATTTAACACCAAATCCATATTTATGCCCCCAACAATTTCCCCTGACATTCTTAAAATTATCACTTCTTTACGTAATACAAATAGCACAGGTTATGACGAAATTACAACTCAGATTGTTAAGGACGCAGCAGCTTTCATTGCTGCCCCTCTAAGCCATATTATCAACCTGTGCATAGAACATGGTACGTTTCCTGGGGCATTAAAATTGACAGTAGTAAAACCAGTGCATAAAAAAGGCGACAAAACTTCTACTGGTAACTATAGACCTATTGCTTTAATAACTATCTTTTCTAAAATATTTGAGAAATACATATATAACTGTCTCTACCCATTTTTTGAAAACAATAAGGTATTTACTCCATGTCAGTATGGGTTTCGAAAAAATAAATCAATAAATTTAGCGATGTATAATTTTTTACAAAAAGTCTTATTAAATATGGATACTAGGTCGCCAGCCATAGCGCTATACATGGACATGTCAAAAGCATTTGACCGCGTAAATCACAAAATACTCTTGCACAAATTATATGCGTTTGGTATAAGAGGTAACGTGCACAAACTAATTGAATCCTACCTTAATGACAGAAAACAGGTAGTAGAATTAAAAAGAATCTCCCAAATTACCAGAACTGAAGAGACCTTTACCTCTGAGGCTAAAAATATAAACTATGGAGTCCCACAAGGCAGCATTCTAGGGCCACTGTTCTTTTTAATTTACATAAATGACATGTCGACAGTTACAATGTATCATATGACCCTCTTTGCTGACGATAGTACGATACTGCTTACCGGTAATGACAAAACTGTTTTAAAATCTGACCTACTTAATACTCTGACAACAATTATAAAATGGCTTGATGAAAATGACTTGAAAATTAATCTAGACAAAACAAAAATCATGAATTTTAAACAGCGAGTAAAATCAGATACTAACTTAAACATACGTTACGATCAAACTGACATTGAGGAAATAGAAGTAACCAAATTTTTGGGTCTTCATATAGACTGTAAAGTAAACTGGAAAGCACATATTGAGGAAGTGTGCAAGAGGCTTAGTCAGAGCTCTTATGCCCTCTACAGATTAAAGAATAATGTCAATCAACATGCATTACTAACTGGATCTTATCATGGATATGTTGCTTCAATCATACGCTACGGTATCATTTTTTGGGGTAACTCTGTAGAAAAAGACCGTGCATTTAAAGCTCAAAAACGTTGTATTAGATCAATGTGCAATCTACAACGGATGGATTCATGTAAGCCACATTTCATAAATTTAAAAATACTAACTCTCCCTAGTGTATACATTTATGAAACCATAATGTTCATAAAATCAAATCTTAATTTATTTGAATTCTATACTAGGACCAGACACAAAGACAAATTGCGCATTGTGCCTAGCAAAACAAAACTTTTGCATAAGAGCATCTTTTGTATGGGTCCACATATATATAATAGCCTTCCACCTTTATTGAGAAATATAAGTGACATAAATACTTTAAAAAAGAAGCTACATCAATTCCTTATAGCTAAATGTTATTATTCTATTAAAGAATTTTTAAATGACAAAACGCTGAACCAGTCGACATTTAATATGACAAAGCAGTAATGAAATTAAATGTAAACTACTGATAAACTCACACAGTGAATTTGAAGAATAATTTGGAATCTGACATATAATTGACATTTAATTTGACATACAATGTGACATGTAATCTGACATATATAATAATGAATAATATGTAAATGATAATAACAAATCACAATTTTTCAAATAATTATATTGTTGCTAATGATTACTATTGTTGTATTTTAAATTACTTAGTGTTTAATTGTTCTTATCCTGTAACGTATTATGAATTTTGTATGCCTCAATGGCGAGACATAGCAGACCTATATGCATAACTATACTGTATCATCTTACTTTACCTATGTTCTACAATAAATTAATTTGAATTTGAATTTGAATTTGAGAACCATGTCGCGTATTTTAAAAGATGACTTAGGACTTGCAGCCTCTAAGAGACGCACTGGTCATTTTTTAACTGATAATTTAAAAAGAATAGGGTGGTAAAATCGAAACAACTACTGAAGCGGTACGCAAAGGGAGGTCACAGAAAAATTCTGTTTACGGATGAGAAAATCTTTACAATTGAGCAACATTTTAACAAACAAAATGACCGTATTTATGCTCAAAGATCTAAGGAAGCTTCCCAATTAGTCGACAGAGTGCAACGTGGGCATTATCCGACTTCAGTGATGATTTGGTGGGGTGTTAGCTATGAAGGAGTGACTGAGCCATATTTTTGTGAAAAAGGTATCAAAACATCGGCACAAGTATATCAAGATACCATTCTTGAGAAGGTAGTTAAGCCTCTTAACAACACCATGTTCAATAACCAAGTATGGTCCTTCCAACAAGACTCGGCGCCGGGCCATAAAGCTTGGTCCACGCAGTCTTGGTTGGAAGTGAACGTTTCGGACTTCATCAGAGCTGAAGACTGGCCGTCGTCTAGTACCGATCTTAATCCGCTGGATTATGATTTATGGTCAGTTTTAGAGAGTACGGCTTGATCTAAACGCCACGATAATTTGGAGTCCCTAAACCAATCCATACGATTGGCAGTGAAGAATTTTCCCATGGAAAGAGTGCGTGCTTCTATTGATAACTGGCCTCATCGTTTAAAGGACTGTATTGCAGCCAATAGAGACCACTTCGAATAAGCTTTTTATATTTTAAATTGTTTTATATTTATGTATTAAACTAACACACTGTAAAAGTAATAAATATTATTTGCAATAAAAAAAAAAATTTTTCTTCGTGACAATATTTATGGCAGGACTAGGTATACATACATATATATATATATATATTAACATTATGTATGTTTAGGTTAAGGTATTTGTCTATGGGCTTTCGTCGCCTGAAATAAATAAATAAAATTATAAGCTGAATATGTCGCGTAATAAAACTGACTTTAGGAATGTAGTGAATAGTAATAAAAGTAGAGGACATTACTATTGACTCAAATATCCTGAGTAATGCCTTGAACATTAATAATGATAATTATCACATTAATAAAGAAGTCTGAACAATCATCATGCTCAATTTGTTAACGTAACAAAGAACTGAACATGACAGGTGCAAGAGAAAGCCCAGTGTTGTTTTAATCAGTAAAGCAAGCTATAATTTGGAAACAAAGTGCAGCAAATAAAACAAAAGAGCATTCCACTTTTACTGGGCTGGCTGCAATTTAATAAAGACTTTATGACGATGGAAAAGGGTTTAAGATCATCTGTTCCTGTTTGTGGGATTCAATATTTTTAAAAGCAAAATGTGATTAGGTACTTCATACTCGACTGTTAACAACAGTCAGGTGCCGTATTATGACGGTTTAATGCCGTCATAATTCCAGTGTAAGAAAAAGACGGAGCTATACATGACCATGACCCATGATAGCACCATCCCTTTTTGGATAGGAATCATGATGGAATACTTCGTAATACGGACCCACCCACCCCACTTTTTCCCTCTCACCGAGAGGAGGCCTGTGTCCCAGCAGTGGGAACATTATAGGCTGATTATGAATACGGACCCTGTTCCTTTTTAATATTTTTGTTCGTCGACCATATTACTTTTGACTGCACTTCTGCACTTAGATGTGCAGTCAAAAGTATGAAAAAAAAAAAACAGTTTTTTTTTTAATGTAATACTTACGCCGTCTTCGTTAATTTGTTTCTCATCTTTGTCTTTAACAATTTAATCTACATCTTGTATGTTTTATGCAACTGCACCTGACTCACAGGTTGCACTAACGTTGGTAAATTTATCAAATTATGGAATACCTGAATTAGTCACTAAAAAAGTAGTCAGTTCATTTCTGAATATAAATTAGTCTCTGCTTGCGACACTAATACAAGGTCCCAAAAAACCAAAAACTTCATTGCGAAGACCACTCCTTATAATTCAAGATTTAAATACCATGTAGGTTTTAAAAAACCTTGATTAGTGTAGTAGTGAATGTCTAGTATATTAGGTATAGTTATTTAGTAATTCTTAAATACCATTTTTTTTTCTAGTTATGTAAATCATCATCAACAAAAATATCTTATTGAGTGCCATCCCGATTTGGTGTCATGAAAATGCATAATAATGGGGATTTTTTTGTTTTTGTTTTCTCTTTTGCAATTTATTGAGCCGATGTCGACTATTCTGCCAGCGTCACGTTTTGATGCGGATTTTTCATAAAAGTTTTAAAATATGTCAAAACACGCCAGGGTTTCTTTGTAGTCGGTTCAATAGCTTGGTGTCCTATCCGTTGTTCCTTGAGTAGTCTCACTTAAAATCACTGAATCACTGAAAGCTGGTTAAGTCATTTTACAACAAAAATCTTGCAAAAAAAAAAATAGCTTTTTACATTCTCAACTTTTTATTCATTACATAATAGCTAATGGACTTGAACGTGAACTTAACTTTTCACATCACGACATCTTTTATAATACCATAATTACCTTCAAAAAAACTCTCGTGACTAAAATTTCATATCTCCTGAGCCTCTTTCGATAATGTGAAAAAAAAACCGTCTCGTTATTACATAACGTAAACGCCAAAGTACTCGTATATAATCATCCCGTCATTAATGGCGGATGTGACCAATAATAGTATAAAAATAAAAGTGAACATCACTTTTATTTGTTTAGCAGTCACAAAGTGGAATTGTATGAATGTATGTGTATTGTGTAAGTTTGTTGGTATTTCGTGAGACAGCCTTGAAAAGTTTTTTCTTTGGATTCGTATTAATGGGTATAAGAATGAGTCACACATTGTAGACGACGATTTTTGCATACGTTAATCTTATCTAGATGTACATATGTATATTTGCCTATAACACGGAATGTCAGTCCAGTCACTATAAAATGACCTTAAATTCTTCGAGATGGACTTTGTGTGAGTATAACAATCGGTCATAGTTTCCAGCAAACCTATCGTTAGGTATATGTATTTGAAAAATAATGCAAAAGATCGCAATCTGCATCATCAACTATTCAAACCTTTAAAGTCTGCCTTTTCCAAAATATTGACACAGTACAGCCGAGCGATTCTGCAAAAATCATTAACGTAAAAACTTGGGTGAAGTGAGCTGTCATGACATTTTTGCAGAATAGACCGGCTGCAGTGTTTGAAAACCTCATTCATACAATGGCTCAATAAACTTCATTCATATAATGGCTCAATAAACTTCATTCATATAATTATCACTTTCTATTGAATGGACAATGGTTGAAAAACTTTCGTTAAGAACAAAATATAAAAATCTAGTTAGCACGTACTTTATTAAATGGAAGGAGGGAGCTTTGAAACAAAAGAATTTACATGGCGATTACTAAAAGAGACTTTATGTACCTAATGGCTTTAACTCTCCACTATTAAGGTGATATCGATTCACTTCGATACCAAATAATCGTTCATATCTAGTGGCTTTATAATAGCAACAGTAATCACTAGAATTGTCTTCTAATCATATGGTTTTAGGCTTTAGGTAACCTAAAACTTATGGTAGCCTAGTACTCGAGGCAGCTACATAACACAACGTGATGTTATAATTCTATTGTTCACAAAGAAATTCTGCGTTGTGGCTAGCAGGAAGAATTTATGCGGATTCCTACATCCGTGATTGTTATTGCAGTTATTTATGTTATTGTAAAAGCAGTAATGTTTATTATTTCGTCGCCTCAATGCTTCGAGTTCATTTTAGCATTACCTATAAGAAAACCAAATGATGTTGTAGGTAGGTACAAACCTATCTAACTGCAATTCAAATATCCACGTGTAGGATTGTTCCTACACGTGGATATTACAATATTTTCTCAGTAGGTAATATAGAATTGATACCTCTAGGAATGTTTTATTGTATAACCTTGTGTATTAGATCTTTATTCATCTTTATTCTATGCATCTATAGAATAAAGTCTTGCACTTGTATAAACAATTGCTACAGGACGACTTTCAATAAATATTTGCGGACAGCTTTATCAGCGATATCTTCGTTTGATTGATTAATGGCCAATTTATCGCTGACTAGTACAATCGGACATGAATAATAACGATGACAAATGATCTGTAGGTAATAAATTGGATTTCAATTCAATTACTTGTCGTTATGTATGCTTGATTTTTATTTGCAGCAATTTTTTTAGCTTTGCCCTACTTCGACAACGTGGAAGTCTGTAAATTACATAAGTAGGTACCTACTGTCTTTAGGTACTGAACAGATGAAAGTACACCCCCGGACTCTTATAATAAACCACCGCGCATCGAGCAACTCCATGTGAGGTATAAAGGCCTAAAACACCAAAATAATAATGAGTCAAAGAAAAAGTTTTTATGCAAGCCGATATAGATACTGGCCATAATTTTGGTGTCGTCATTGTACCGAATTCACGGGCATTCAGAAAGTCGTGGACTTCTGTATAAAAAAGTGTAGAGTGGCTCAATTGGTCTTATTATTTATTTATTTATTGGATCGCCAACAGAGGCCTAAGGAGGAGGGAGGGAGGTCTTGCTCCCTAATTGCGTACCTAACATACTTACCATCGCAATCCAAGGTTTTTGAAGAAAATTCCTAATCCTTGCTCATATGTTTAAATTTTCGTCTGTTTAACAACGTAAATAACGCAATGAACGTAAGTGAACTGTCTAAATGAAAGAAATTGTGATTTATGTGTTTAATTCCCCATGCAGGAGTGTATATGGATGAACAATATTAAAGTACAAAAATCTTGTACGTACATACGAGTAGGTGCTCGAAAATACCTGGCCAAATCTCAAACGACGAGAAAAATATAAAATGTGCAGATAATTCCTGTTCTACTTGAATTTTACTGTAGTCTAGAGGCATACTTAAGGCTTAATTTAAGGACTACGCCCAGCATTAGGAATCTTTTAGCTGGTATAATGATAATTATAGATGTTAAAGATTAGTGAAGACGATTCATGTAACAAAGGTTGAATGATTAGATTTTATTTCAGATATAAAATGCATTCCGTTTTTTAGTATACAGTACCCAAACAAAAACGGTGAAAATGGGACCCTATAGGTAACTATGAAAACCTTCGCATCGTCTGTTAGTCTATCCATCTATCCGTTGTTCTGTCTACCACAGGGCCGTTTCCTCTTAACCGTAATAGGTTGCAGTAATAAAAAGAAAGTTAGATAAAATAGTTTTGGTAGTCCCCTTAATGCTCAATTCCTTTTTTTTAATTGATTCACAACATCGTTCTATTTTAGTGAGCTACCTATCAATGAAATATATGAACTTCAAATTAAACAAAATGTAGATTCATTACTTTAAACATTAAATAACGCTAGTTGCATAGGTACTTCCCCAGGGATGTGCCTTACAGGCGTTGCGCGGGGGTGGTTCCGGAATTTGTCTTTTAAGAGGAACCGGGACCACCCCTATGTGCGGATGGTGATCACTGGGGTGGTTTTAGTGAGGTAAAAATCCCACACTCCCCGACCTCACTCCCCGGAGATCGGGAGCCTTCTGAAACTTTCTCCTCGAAAAAAAAAAAAAGGTGCATAGGTACTTAGGTACTGTAATAGAAATACTGAACAATGCGAAGATGTCATTCCGGTTTATTATAAATACGCGGTAGTGACCAAACAATCTTGATTGATTGGTAGATCTCCTTTGCATAAAATTGAGCTCACCATAACAGCTAACGTGATATGATTGCCTTTCTGTACGCCAATATGTAGAGTAGTGCGGTATTTAACAACAAACGGCTGATACGCGCGACCACTTTCCGAGCGGGCAGCCGTCCGAACGCATTTGCCATCCATGAGTTTTTAATAAAACAAGTGCGTATTTCTAATTCAATCATTTAATACTCATATCATAAAACCTTTAATTACCAGTGTCATTTTTCCCTTTGCATAAAATTACATTAATACAAAAAAAAAAAAACTCAATTCGATATTCGAATTTCGAATTTCCCGCGCAAATTGTGACATGCTAATGTCATGACATGTGCACATAGTGGTTCAATTATCGAGTGCAATCAATGGTGGAACAAAGTTTTTCTTTTTTAATTGATGGTTTGTTCAAATTATAGGATTTCATACGCTGCGCTTGAGTGGACAGTGGCCTGCAACGACGGATATGAGGACAGACAGTTGAAGTTGTCATCGAAGGAGGCAAGATGCGGTGAACTGTTGAAGGTGTTGTGACTTTGAACTCAGTGATCGTGATTGTTGGTGATTTGTGACGAAGTACTTAACTTTCGGGACTCTGTGCTGTGTTAAATAGTTCAACATGTTTTTCTTGAAGGTGAGCATTGCTTTTACTTTAATAATAGTTTATTGGGAAGGATTTTGAGTTTAAGTTTGAAAATACGCCCTATTTAAATAACGATATACCTATATATTTTAAAAGGCTCACTCCCTTTCACCTGACACTTAAAAATACCTGGCGAAATGTGGGTGTTACTACAGGTACACCTCTGCCTAACCTTTTGGAGATATTAAAGTTCGTTTTTTAATCCCAGATACTAATCTGACATTTGAGTCTTTTGTGTTTGCGTTTTTTAGTATAGAAATTTGACATTACACCTGTCAAATTAGTATCTGAGTTTAAAAAACGAACTTTAGTCGTGATGTTACGTTATGTTGTATTTTAAAAGTTGTTCAACGATACATCATCAGCCATCACCAGCCTATAGCAGTCCACTGTTGGACATAGGCCTCTCCTATTGCACTCCATTCAACTTGATTTTCGGCAACTCTCATCCAGCTGCTACCAGCCATCCTGCGAAGATCGTCGCTCCCGCCTTACGTTTAGCAATTTGGGGTCTACACAGCGACACAACGATACATTGTAGTCGATCTAACTAAATCGAAGTCTTATAGGTTCGTAATTGAAAGCTATACCTTTCATTTCCATGACTAACTATACCTACCTGTACCTAGTCGCTGCATAGTTTCCAAACGTAGCAAAAAGCTTCTTGTCCTCAATACAGCATATTTCCTTATTATGAAGTCTTCTATTTGCTAACAACTTAGATATAAAAAAATGCTCTCAAAGAGTTTTTATGAATAATACTTTATTTTCGAACTTTGAACCGGTATATCTTGACAAATCAATGGAAAGCCAGTCTAATATGCACTATACCTATGCTAACACAATACTGAAGTAATTTTCTTTCATGTGTTCTGAACTTTCTTTTATGTCAAAACATTTTTCATGTTTTGACATAAACTAAAGAGTACATAGTGATGATTGAAATCATCACTACAGAATAGGTCATATTTTGTAAACAAAATCAATAGACATTTCCTATGCTACAGACATATTATTATATTTGATAATACAAAACATCCGTGTGCCAACTGTTTTGGCAGCTGTCACAGACAAAATATAATACAATGTGTTTAATTGTATCATAACAGTCATAGTTGCAGTTGAGCTGTTTTATATATGAACTCTCATCTTGTTACCAATAACAAGATGAGAGTTCATATTATAAAACAGCTCTAAGTAGGTGTACATAGTCTTTACGTAATTTGTAATAGAGGCGAGATCATCATGTCCTACAGCATTAAAGAAAACAGTTCAAGAAAGCTATCGAATTTTGTGCACTGGCCCCGCGTGGTGGATGACGGCTGAAGGTCATTATGACAGTAATTTTTATTAGTTTTATTATAGGTCTGTGTTGTCCCACTGCAAGGCAAAGATCTCGCTTCTCTCTTTCCACTTTTCCCGGTCTACTGCGATTGTGGGGCAATCCTTTAAGAAGGAGTCCAGCTCGTCCCGCCATCTCTTTCTGGGACTGCCGCTCAGTCTTGTCCTGCCATTGGGGATCCACTGAGTGGTGGCTTTTGCATATTGCTGCTCCGACATGCGACAGATATGGCCAGCTCAGTTCCACTTTAGTCCAGCAGCTGTGCGGCCAGCGTCCGCTATTCGGGTTTTGGAACGAAGTATAGAGTTCTTAATGCGGTCTGTGAGTTTGACACCTAGTATACTTCGTTCCATAGCCTGTTGGCAGACTCCAAGTGCGGACTTTTAACGCTTTGTAAGAGACCATGCTTGCGCTCCGTAGGTGAGGTTGAGAAGAATGCTCGTGTCCATGAGCTTTCGTTTTAGTGAAAGCGGGAGGGGTTTTTATTAGTATAATATGATGATTATTAGTATAATGATCATCTCCTTTTTGCATTTAAAAATACGTCTGAAAAAATTCACATTAAGTTAATTTACTTATAACTAATACTTCAAATCATTAAAACAATATGTTAGTGACTTACTACTACTCTTAATAGGCAGTGCCAAAGATACCAGGGCCGTCTAAAAGCGCGTTGAGTTGATGGTATCATCAACGTTGCGGGAAACACCTGGATGAGGGACGAACGGAACCGGGAAGTATGGCAGAAGAAAGGGGAGGCCTATACCCAGCAGTAGGTGATTCCGGGCTGAAATGATGATGATGACTACTCTTAATTACATTTTTTTCGATTCACGAATATTCAAAGACAATTTTGGAATCGGCGTCTTGAATTCGCAAAGATTTATAATATTTTATGTCTCTATGATGACCACATCATGCAATAACGATCATTTGTATCGGGTTCTAGGAAGTAAAGAATGAGAAAGCTAGTAGTTGTTACTTGGAAATCATTTTCATTCACTATTCTATAAGCACATGTGGACATTACTGGGTGGTCTGGCCATTTACTTTATCATGGAATATTCAATGCACAATGCACAAGTGAACTGACGTTCACTTGTAGGACCATGTTTAGATATTAAATAATAATAATAATACAGTTTTTTCTCTCATAAATGTACATTGTTACAGTAGTGTGTTTATACAATTTTGCCTTATGCTAGAACCTTTGTGAGAGCTGGAGTCTGAACTAATAAAATAAATAATATTAACCAAAATATTTTTACAGTTTTTGTTGTTTCCATTGGATTCATTTGTTCAAGATTTCTTTTAGATATTTCTGCATTTTTCCTAAGTTTTAACACCATAAAAGGCCAACTCATAGAGTCATATTATTCTGCAAAACATCCCCTTATAGACGTAACTATTTTTTTTCTATGGACGACAATCTAGGTCAAGGCATGATGATTTAAAGTTGTGTAATATAAAAATATGGAGTTTACAATACAATACCGCTGTAACATCTCTTGATGCTATACCGAATTATGATTGCATCCCAAAACTTGCTCAGTTCACCAAAGTACTACAAAGAAAATTATGTGAACTAAAAAACCTTGATAGCAAATATTCAATCGACGCTCTTGTGATCTAGTCCTTTTAACAACAATATATAACAACTCGCCTGTAATTCCTGAAGGGTTAGGCAGAGGTGTACCTATAGTACGCCCACATTTCGCCAGTTATTTTTAAGTCCCATATAAATAGGAGGCGATCCTATTGCCATCAACCGGGCCGAGAGACTCCTAATGAAAAACCTAATAACACTTTCACTTACCTGGGAAACGAACCCAGGGCCTTGTGCTTAGCACTAGCGCTTGCGGCCACTAGACTAATGACCCGGTCTAATAAAAAAATAAAAAAATCTAATAAGAAGTTTAAGCGGTTCGAAAGGAGAAAGGTCGGCCTTTGTCAAGTAGGACACAATACATGTTTTTTTTTTTTAGCGAAGTTCCAACTTTTTTTATTTACTTAAAAGTAATGCGTAAGAAGTTTAGGTTCTGTATACCCATTTATGATTTTAGGAATCGCCTACACTAACTACAGATGTAGTTTTGACCATACAAGAACATTACAACTATTAAAAAAATGTGGGCCGCGTCATTGCTTGAATTCGTGAAATAACTTGGCTATGTAACCTACACCTGTATGTACCATGTGTGGTACGGTTTTATTTCGTGTTAATTGCCATTAATTACTATTGTACCGGAAAGTTGAGAATTTAAACCCAAATAAGTAAATGAGTGATTATCTTAACACGAAATTTACTTTTACTTAATTGATGAATCATACTGGCTGTAAAATGTTTACAGTTGGCCCTGAGTAACTGCAATTATTTCGCCCACAAACCATAATCCAATCATAATGTAGTTCTGTCAATTATTAGATGGATTAGTGTGAAAGGGCTTATGTAAACTTTCATATTTGATGTTGATACAATCTCTAATTACCGGCCGAGTTCGTTGATTCAGATTCTTTTCGATAACAAACTGAGTCAATGGCGGCTGATGACATAATACTTACTTGCTCATGTTATAAAACCTAGCCTTAACATTATTTTAGTATGACGAATTTTGATTCAAGATCACTAACACCCTTAGTAAAACAAAAGGAATCAAACGAAACGAGTCTAAAATCGAGGTTTTGAATCCGAGGAGTACACTTCCGGTCCAACTTTATAGACGTGAGCAAATCTCGCTCTACTTGCGATATCTGCTCCTTATACCAAACATGCTGTAGGGCATGGTTACAAACAAGCCGTGTCCGAAATTAAACTGGGGTTTCTTGTTATTTTGTAAAGTCAAAAATACCATATTTGGGACCAAAATATTACGGTCTCCGCTCATTAAACAGACTTTTAGCCAGCATTATCTTACGTAATGTTGTGAAAAGTAAGAACAAGAAACATTATGGTGGGCAAGTTCTTTTAAATATCACTTGTATTTAAGTGACCTTCATAATTTTTTGACGACACGGTTGGCGCAGTGGCTGAGCGATCGACTGCTGCGCTGCGTGTCGCGGATTCGAGTCCCGCACGGAACAAATATTTGTATTGCCTACAGGTAGTTGTTCCGGGTCTGGCTGTTTGTGTATGTGAGTTTAAATGTTTGTAAACGCACCCACGATACAGGAGTAGGTAATTCCTAGTGTGGGGCAACGTTTTTTATATATAAAAAAAAAAAAATTATGCTTGGAATTCTTCACCCATCTTTGATTACTACACACATCATACACATAATATAACATCATGCCTTGTTTTCCCGAAGGGTTAGGCAGAGGTGTACCTACATTCGGAACATAGATACAAACATCATGGGTTAAAACTTTCTACGAGTATTCGTTTAGCGTAGGTTTATTCCCAAAACATTTTGGTACTTAGATTTTAAATTATTACAAATACGAAGAATAAAAGAAAAGAATGGAGATTTGAATGCGTGAAGTACGTCCGTTTCTAATGTAATTTGGCAATTCCTATTCAAGAAACATAAAGGTTTGTGTTAGAGTCAGAACTACCAGTTCACACCACGGAAAATGGATATAAAGCAACTTATCTACCTACATTATGAGCTGTTTTACAATGATTTATTAGTGTGTATAAGCTGTAAGATGTATTCTATCAGATCACCTACCTATATACAATCGAATACACACTTTATTAAACAATAGTAGTAAAAAAAAAATCGGTCAAAAGTTTTGATTAGCGCCAGTCTAAAATATTTTAGAATCTATTGATTGTTTTTTTTTTTTGTTACATTTTTCTGTCCCACTGCTGGGCAAAGGCCTCCCCCAAATCCCTCCAGGAACTATTTTCGATTGTTAAGAATTAAAAAAATCGTAATCAAAATTTTTTAAATAAATATCGGTTTAATATTGACATTTGAATAATAAGCAAAAGTGAAATGAAGAAAGTGTATCATTTACATACAAATGCATGCGGGTTTACCGACCACGTTCAAAGTTCATACCTACCATACTTGCAATTTATAACGGACTTGTTAATTGGATACATTTAACAACCAAACGTGGTTGCATTCACTGGATGAACGTCAGAATTATTTGATGTTTAATATTTTTAATCACAATTTCTCCACTTCATTTCAAGCCGTATGGTTCGTCAGTCTTCTTTTACTCAATAAAAATTTAGAAGCATAAAATTTCGCACAAGAGTGCCTTTTATTAGGAAGGTGAGCATTAAGGAAGGATTTTTGAAAACCCTTAGGGGCTAAATAGGGGATGAAACCCATCGGGCACACGGCTTGTATAATATAAATTATCACTAGACTTTAAGGGGTTTATTTATAAACGTAGATTAAAGTTAAGAAACGGCAAAATGTATGGTTAAACAGTTGCTAATTATTACTTAACTTTAACAACGTTTATAAATAAAGGGATTAAAAATCTTTATTTTCATAAGATAAAAGATATATTATATGAGGATGGGAATTTTAAAAAATCCATAAGATTTTCTAAATTTTCGCGACCACAGACAATACGAGTAGTCCACATTCTACAATCGGAACTTTCGCGTCTATAGCAGGGAATTCTCACATCTATTCTACGACATTAGTAAGAAGATCCAAATGTTAGGTATAGACAGACATTCACCGATAATATTCTCATGCAACTTTCATTTTGCATAATAATTATTTATCTGCATCTAAGAATTTGACACAACATAATTATATAATAATCACTTTATCGCCCACGAAGATATTATCGCGCTCTAGCGTATAATTTCGTTAAATCTAGGATGATATAGGTTTCAAAATTGGTGTCAAAACATGATGTCAAAATTCTATCTAGATTTTATAACACAAGCTTTCCTGTTCATTAAATAATTTAGATAAAACTAGAAACGATGATCACGTACAAAATACATAATATTAGATAACAAATTGCGAAACATTTAACACAAAAGTTTTAGAATAAATTACGCAAAATGCACGTGATTGGTATCCGAAATTAAGTTAGAATATTGTAAAACGACAAACTACAATCGACGTAAGTGATAAAAGGAGCGTTAATGAGGACTTCACTAAGTGCCCTCTCAATTCTTATCACACGTGCTTCACCGCGATGCCTACTCATCGGACCATTTTCGGAGCGAGTAAATTGGTAATTTATCTAACAGCTCATCATCACATGGCTGTGTATAATCCGACAGAGAAATTACCATTAATTACCGTTGCAAAGCCTTAGTAGCAAATCCTCTATTCATTCGCCGATTAAGCACAACTGGCGCATCCTTATGTGGGGAAGAAATGGTTTAGCCCACGATTCCATTTTCAATACCATTGCGTGTGATGTGAAATTCGAAAACAAAAGAATTAATTTCGCAAGACTTGGTTTTTTCTTTGAATGTGAATACATTTCACACATCAATCTACGTTATTATTATTTGACCTGGATTTACATGGGCTAGGTAATGTATGACGTAAAAATATTTATTATGTCTGTTATAAAGCATATTAAGCACACATCGATGTGTTAGTTTCTAACGATTATAATGTGTAGATTATAACATATAGCTGTAACACAGTTAAAGTTAGTAACACGTAACATGGTATGTACGTGCTATCTTTTAACCACATAAATTACAAGTAAAAGTTTACATTCCCGTATCTCAGTAAGTTGGCAAAGTCAACCGGTTTCATAATAGCTTCTAGTCTATTTTTTACCATTCACCTGTTTGGCGTAATGTTGGGTGCGGCGGGCACGCCTCTTCTCGCCATCTCTAGCGATCTAGTACCGCGGCGGCTAGCGGTGGCTACCGCCTCGGACGTCTACCTCACTCACGACTCACTTTTCCGCTTTTACTTTCAGGTTGCTACCTTTTTTCTCGTGATCCTCGCCGTGGGAGCCGAGAAGAAACTCGAGTTGCAAGACATCGAAGAAGATAACTTGAGGAGTGAGCTAGAAAAGGACCACGAGAAATCTGATGGTGAAAAAAAGTTCAGTGAACCAGCGCTAGGATACAATTCTTTAGACTATATGAAAACTGGACTTCTGAAATTTTTCGAGAATGCCCAAACGCAGCCACTTCATCAACAACAACAACAGCGGTATGTGCACCAGTACGCAGTGACCGAGCAGCCAGAGAGATTTGAGACAGTAGGAACCAAAGCACAATACGAGCCACATGCGCCTCAGCAAGCCATGGTGGGATACTTGTCGAACATGCCGATGCAAATATATCTAGTCCCACAGTACACCCAACCAGCAGCACCAGCACTACAAACCATCACCCCGCTTGCAGAGTTCAATTCAAATGGTCGACTGAGTTCTGCTACAGCCAATAATTACGTAGAGGCATATTCGCCGCCGTCTGCTGCTCAGCCAGTGACGTACATTTACCAAGCTCAGCCGACCGCCGCCCCAGCTCTAGCAACGGTACAACCTATATTAGGCTTCCAGCTACCTCTTTTACATAATCCCATTCCAAGACCTCTAACCGGAACAAATGCCCCCCAGTCTTATTTCGCGAATCCAGAATATAGAGATACGAACACAATCGATGAACATACTTCTCAAACTGAAATACCGCACTACTTGTCGGCTGAGCCGGAGTTCCCGCGTCACTATAATTCTCGCACACCCATAAGAGGACAGTACAAAACTCATGGGGTACCTGGCCTACCTCATCCTAATCCTTTACTGTTGAAAGCTCTTCCCGCGCACCTTGCGCACATACCGAGGGCGTTGCCGATGCTTCGCCCTTATACAAAGCAGGTGTACCAAGAAGATGACATTGCTTCTAGTTCGGCTCCACGACCGTTTGGAGGTCATGGTCCGTTCAAGAGACGTCCTAACTCCTTACTTGAATCTTACGTACCTTCTAGCGTTCAGATAGAATATCTGAAGAGAGGTTTGGCGAAGGATCCTTCGTCTTTGTACGATGCGTTGGCAAGTGGTCGGTTGCCCCATGCGATCCCGCGACATCTCGAACGAGGTTTTCTTCCGAACCAGATGTACCCCACAGCTGCCGGTGGTGTAACATACGGGCACTACAAAAGAAATCCAAAAGTTGAAAGATTTCCACATAAATGACTGAAAACTAACAGTACTATACATTAATACTTTAAATTTAAGTAGGTACGAGTAATAATGGTGTTAGAAAAATATTAGGTCTATGTTGTTGTAATTTAACATTGCGTGAATCTAGTTACGAAAGGTAATATAAATGTAATGTAATGAAAAAAAAGGCAATGAAAAAAATACATGTATAGTATGGCAGCAATGTACAACGAATGCGTGTAAAATAATAGCAATTAAGTATTTTTAAATAATATTGACAAAATGGAAAAGCTCTTATGGTTTATTGTAACTATTTTGTTTATAAAGAACCAATTTGACAGGTCAGTATTTTATCATTTCGAATATTTTGTTATTTATATTAAAACTGTTGTTAAAGTTTTGAAAGAGTCTTTAATTCCCCTTTTACCCATTCCCTGAACAAGAATGACATAGCTACTGAAGCTCTAATACCCATAGGGCCAGTTTCTTGAACGAAAACGATCGCAAAATGAATGTACTTGATCGTTAAGCGCGAGTTAAGTCACAGAATAAATAGTACAAGGTAAAGTGCTGAGGTTCTCTGTTGATAAAGCATTCAACCAATTACAGCAGGTTTTGACGTCTCTGGAGCAATAATTTCAGAGATCAAAACAAAAATATAACATGAGTAACTTCATATTGAATGACTGTTTCATAAATATCAATCAATAGGATTGTATGAACTTAGAGGATTGTATTGATGATTATAATGATTATAAACAAAAAACACGTACTTGTTACGGTCGCTGACTGACCTGAAAATTGCAAAAAAACGTAAGTAAATTCGAATTTCGCTTGTCGAGATAGTCTCCTTAAATTTTAGTTCAACATCAAGAAAATCGATGGGTACCTACTATGTTGGCAATGCACTGCATCTCAAGTAGAAAATATATAATAATTACACTTCTAAATAATATTGTTACAGTTGTTATGCAAGTGTTGATATAGCAGTCATTCAATAGTATACATAATCAGCCTATAATGTTCCCACTGCTGGGACACAGGCCTCCTCTCTGTGAGAGGAATGAGTCATAATCCACCACGCGGGCTCAGTGCGGGTTGGTGGATGTCACATGTCTTCGAATTATTCAATAGTAGTAGATTATAGTAGTATTATAATCAATAGTATAAATGAAACAAAAGAACTAAAAGTAAAATCAATTAAGCTTTAATCATGGCATCTCATATAATCATATGTAATTAAAAGAGTACACTTCTACTAATTACTGTCCTTATTAATTATGAACATCAATGTACAGTGCTGTCAAAATCGTTGAACACCTTTATTCACGCTTGTCAAAAGATGCGCGAAGTAACACTCAATGGCTTAAGAATAAATTATATAACCCTATCAAATCCGATTGAAAGTCACGAGAGCATTTTTTATAGGTATACATAAGCTTTTATAACCTAAATAAGCTTAAGCTCTCGTCACTAGGCGGATTAGGTCTATGTTTAGCTGCCCATAATTTCGTGTAGGTAATGTGTCAGTACAGACAAGCAGAGAACCAAAGTTGTTGACATAGCTCACAGAATAAGCGAGCTGAAGTGTCAATGTGCCGGCCATATTAGCCGTAGAACCGATGACCGTTGGGGTAGACGTGTTCATGAGTGGAGACCGCGAACCGGTAAAAGTAAGGACGCCCTCAGGCTAGGTGGAGCGACGATCTTCGCAGGATGGCTGGTAGCAGCTAGATGAGAGTTGCCGAAAATCGAGTTGAATGGCGTGCAATAGGAGAGGCCTATGTCCAGCAGTGGACTGCTATAGGCTGATGATGATGATGATGAATGTTTCAGTTAATCATGGACTGTTCCAAAAGTACATATCTGATGCAAGTGTAGACGGAGCCTGCACTCTAATTGCGTAACACACTATCGATCGCACGCAATCTGAATCATTTTGAAGGGTATTGCTAATCCATTGCTTCATATGTTCGAAAAATTAGTCTGTTCAACAACGTCAATAACGCAATGAATGTTATTGAACTGTCAAAATGAAAGTCATTCCTACTGTTAGTCTGTTACGCAACTACCCCGCTGTTTGATACATTTTAAAGTATTTAAAAGGTTTCAGTGTTATTTAGACTTATGAAAGTTGCTCGATACATTTATGAATGGGAAAAAATATAGCTCAAGAGTTTGTCAATTAATTTCTAAACTGCGTGCATCAATAAATAAAACACAGCAATTAAAATGTGCCATGTCACATCTATCAATTGTAATTATGCGTTGAATAAATTCGTTTAGTCCACTCTCGGCCCCTCGACCCCCAATAATTCAGAAAAAGCACACCTGAGACTTCCTTTGAAAATGATGAATGACAAGCATGACGACAAAGTGTCAAGCACGGGTTTGCAGGTCAACTAGGCATTCTAGATAGGCTGAGATTAATCGTACAATATTGTTGTTGCAATCTCTTTTGTAACATCGTTAGGCACAGGCACATCATTTCTGAATTACTGCTGTCAGTGCGTGAAAGGGAATTTGACACCTGACATAACCAATTATTTGGTATCTAATATAATATCTAGAACACCAGTTCATATTGCATAGGTAATAAATAACCTATTCAATTTTAAGGTGCGGATGAATATGTAGTTTTGATTTATTTTATGTGGTTGTCAAATGGGTAGATAGATGACGTGTATCCTATGCTCAATTGTTATTTATGTCATCTCGTAGTTCTGTCCAAAGTTTCTGACCTAGCAACAGTCACCAACTCATCGAGCCAGCGCTATGACTACTCTCCGAGTCAGCGCTGCCGCCTTTGAATTCAATAGGGAATTCAATAAACAATTATCACCCAGCAATTTATCCGCATGTCACAAACATTTACATAAATTACGAGTCAATATTCACACTTGCACACATTAGATGGATAATTAACTCAGAGCTACTCATCCTATCAAGATTGCATGCAAATTTGCAAGACAGTAAATGAAGCTGTCATTACCGTCATGATCTGTCAGTCAGACGTCTAGATGTTTGTTAGGATTTCACGTGCACTTAATTAAGTACAAAGTTAAAAGTCCAGTGGTTATTTATTTTTATAGTTAAAGTGATATATATCTTAGGAAGATTTTGCATTAGTAGTAACTCACGATCCAGTGGGTCGTACTTAATGGTAAATGACATCGCGGCAGGCCTAGACGGAGAATAATAATAAAGATTAAAATAAAGATTGGTGGTTGGCAGCTCTGGACAGAGAGGGTTGGAAGGAGAGTAGCGAGGCTTTTGCCCAGCAGTGGAAAATCAAACTAACCTAAGTAATAACTTACTGTGGGTTTAGTTTAATGGTAAAGTATATAGAGCAAACTTGCCTCTATCTTCTACTTCCAGCATTTATTTGCACATTAACATCATTAAATAAAAATAACCGTCAAACAATAGGGCCAAAAAGTTAAAATCAGAACCGTGAAATCAAGTATTGAATAAATAAATAAGTGGAGTAGAATGGAATTTTATCATTATAAAATCATTTGATGAAAGTTTCTTCTCTTTTGTTGGATCTTGGGACTTAAACAACATTTTAGATACATCAACATACGTTCACCGTATGTCAACGTAATTGACATAAGGTGAAAGAATTCATCGTGAAGAAATCTATACTTACAAAAAATATAGGCCTGAAACGCCATTACGCTTTTTTTTTTTTTTTTTTTTTTTTTTCTGGGTGGAGCGGAAGGGAGTGTCAGACTCTTACTGACTAAAACCCACCCATGTTCCTTCCTTCGCCCTTTATGTTCCGGGGTAGCGGTAACCCTTTCGGACAATCCCGCTGCCCCGGCAGGCTTCGGCCCTGAGGGGCCCCTCGTTACGCCATTACGCTTAGAGGGTGATGATCAAAACTTGTACCTTCCGTGTATGAAAAGCTGCCCTGCAGTGGCATAATAAACGCCAAAGTAATGTAGTCTGTCGGTCTGTCTGTTGGTCTATTCACACCTTAATGACTGAACAGATTTGGATGAAAGGCACTCGGATAGGACATGACTTGGGATAGGTTAGTAAACACGATTTTATTTTTTATCCCGCTAATATCTACCTCCCTTAAGAGGAGACTCGTTGACGTGTGCATAATTCCCATCCTCACTTATGGTGGACAAACATGATCTTTGACAAATCAGCAGAGGTCCACGCTCGAGGTTTGCCAGAATGCTATGGAACGGAGTATTCTGGGTATCAAACTAACAGACCGGGTTAGGAATACGATCATCCGTTCCATAACATAAATAACTGATGTCACTTGGAAAGCTGCTACGCTAAAATAGAACTGGTCTGGACACATCTGCCACATGTTAGGCGACCAATGGGCCAAACTTACGACCCAATGGGTTCCTCTTAACGGCAAGTGATATCGCGGCAGGCCCAGACGGAGATGGCGGGATGAGCTGGACTCCTTCAACAAGAACTGGTACTTAGCAGCTTTAAACAGAGAAAAGTGGAAAGAGAGTAGGGAGGCCTTTGCCCTACAGTGGGTCATCACAGGCTTTTAATAATAATAATACCTACGTCCCCGTGGGAAAATTGCCGACCTCCACGTGGGCGAAGCCGAGGGCAAAAGCATAGTATTAAATATTCAGAATTCACTATGTGTAGGCTCGGCTATAACTTGGTTCATTATGGACTAGCCTAGACCCAATGACAAACAGTTCGAGTTATTGGTCTAGAAAGTTCCTAACATTAATGCAAATACTGTGATTTATATCTTCTGCCTGTCCAGTTAAAATGACTAATATTGTCTAGAGTCTAGATGAAAGTGCACCCACACTTCGAAATAAACACCCACGGGAACTATAATCACAATGGAATTACGTGTTAGAGTTATGTAAAAGAAACGTAATTTAAAACAATAGGTATTCAGGTGATAAGTTATAGGACCTGTTTTGAAAGTTGAATGCATAACTTTTTATTTTAAATTAACCGACAGTAATAGAGACGTCACAGTTGCGTTTCCATTGTCGAGGTAGTACCTGAAGCTAAAATTTCTCATGTGTGGTTTCTCAGTGGTGGCTCAGTGGTAACAGACGCGACTTACGAGTTACAGGTCGAACCCCAAGCAGGCACTTTACTTTGTGTAAGAGCTTTACAAATTCAAATATAACTTAAAGGCTACAAATAGGTAATACTTTCTCGGGGTAAGAGCAGGGGTTGCCAAGTGGTAATGGCACGGACTTACGAGTTGTAGGTCGTAGGTTCGAAGGCACTTTGTGTAAATCGTAAATCATTTCATCACCACTGGTCTCAAAACGGTGAAGGCGCATCGTGAGGAAAGTAAACCAGCATGTCCTAGAACCAAAAATTCGAAGACATGTGACATCTACTAACCCGCATTGGGCTTGCTTGGTGGATTACAACCTCTCACAGAGAGAAAGCCTATGTTCCAGCAGTGGGAACATTATAGGCTGATTATGCTTCTTCGGACGAGCGTCATTACAAAGATTATATACATACGTACACTAGCTGCGCCCTACGGTTGTACCCGTATAAATTTCGATCCCTTGGGAAAATCGGGATAAAAAGTATCCTATATGTTAATTCTGGTTATAAACTATCTGTGTGCCAAATTTCATCCAAATCCGTGTACTAGTTTTTGCGTGAAAGAGTAACAAACATCCATTCATCTATACAAACTTTCACGTTTACAATATTATATTAGGATTATTGCTATTTTGATACAAAGTTCAGTAAGTAGTAGGTATAATAGGCATTATACTACTGAACTTCGTATTACAATGGCAATAATATCTTTATAACTGCAGCCATTGTAATTTTAATAACTTAATTTTGGATAGAAAATTGACTTAAATTATATTCAGCCTTGCAAATTACAACATTTTGAAGATTTCACCCTTGATTTATAGTACTCTATAAGTGTCATTATAGTTTCTATTCCTTTTGTTACTTTTGTACATTTGCCTGAAATTAAAGTTCTAACATTTTCGATTGCTTCATTTTTATTATACTACCTAATCCTATAATATAATTGTACGGTCGTACGTTCCATGATGTAAAATATGTACTAAGTTCACTAGGTTAAAAGTCAGGTCAAAATTCTTAGACCAAAATGACTAGATTTGATAATCATACATGGGAAATACGGGATTTCTATTAGTTTCATGCTTTCTGATAGTGAAGGGAATTCCAAATTCTTCTAAGACGACATTCTGGTTCATCATCATCCACAGCCCGACACCTACTGCTGAGCATAGGTCTTTTCATGTGCCAATAATCCTCACACACCAGTCTCATCTAGGTTCTAAATTCTGATTAAGAATCATAATTTAGAAATTCTGCAAAAAAACCAGAAAGTGGTAAAAATGAACTATGACAGAGTCTTAAAATATGATAGACTCGAGCTCAAAATGCATGGAACATTAAGTTTTCCGTTAAAAATTTAAGACGCCATCTATTGCAGATGAGTAAAACTACTAATATTTGCAGTGACAGTCGGTGGCGCAGCCGGTGTAATCGCACGAGCAGTTGATAGCAACGCCAACATTGCCTTTCCCTTGGTTGAAGACGTGGTTGGACTCACACACTAATTCGATAAACAGTGTTACCGGAGTTCAATAGATGGCATTGACGTTCGAAGCATTCTAGAGTAGATATCTGTGGAACTCTGTAACATAAGACTCTTGTGAAGTTGTGAATATATGAAACAGTTCACAGGCTTTCGGCTTGAGGGCGTTGTATATGATCGACATCAAGAACGTATAAGAAACTTTATCGTTGTACATACAGAGAAAAATAACAACATCACGCAATATTTTTTTTTAAAAAGAAGCGCGTATGTACTTATTTTGAACCATTCATATTTCGCTATTAGGTTTTTTTTTGTTTTATGTAAGTGTTATAGAAATTCGGTTACAGCAGGGCTCTCATCTTTGTCGTAGTTTCTTACGTAGATATGTTTATTTAATCGTCATGATTCAAAGCCCTCTTTACATAATTAATTATAAATGTACCCCCTACTGAGCCATTACCTATCGGCCTCCTTATTTTATTGCTAAGTTACCTAAAATAAAAATACAAGCTTTTCGAAGTGTATTAAAAACCTCAGTGTCCAAAAACTTGTCAAAAATGTAAGTAAATTCATGAGATTAGTTTGTGCTTTATATTTATTTAGGATTCTTGGGTAAATTCAAGATATTTTTAACAAACTGAGACTAAGATTAGACTGCGAATGTTCTAAAAAATACAGGAACTGTTTCAAATGTTGTTGGAAATGTGTCCTTTGTTTAGTTGACGAATATCAAAATATTCAGCAAATCTGCCTACTCATACTCTTACGATTATGTATACTCTTACCAAAGAAAATTAGTAAACACGATTTACACATTATCCGCATTTGTGAACCAAGTATGTTTGATCAGATTACAACGCAATATACAGAAGTTTGTCATCTTGACAGATTTTGTACTTACAGACATTATTACCCAAATATGTCAACGAGTTACTCAATTTTCCAACTTGCGAAAACTACAAACCATCTTCTGCCCGGAAGTTGTAAAGTGAGGCCATTAGAAAAGCGTCAAAGGGTAACTCTTGAGCGGAGCGAGAGTTTACTACAGTGGTTTTATTCCTGAAGTTGAATCTAGATGGATAATACTTACTTACTTAATACCTCTAAGTAAGCTCCTGTATTTTGTCAACTGACTAGCTTCTGCCCGCAACTTCGCCCGTGTGAACTTCATTCTTGTTGCCTTACTCAAGAATTGGGCTACCAAAAGCAAAAATATTTTTTTTTCGGTTTCCGGGTAGTTCCAGAGATAAGCGCGTTCAAATAGACAAACAAACTCGTCAGCTTTATTTTTAGTATTTATAAAAACCGTAAAAAAAATCAACATATTTATTATACTATATTTACTTTACTATTTATATTATTATACTAAAAATAGATTCGGCAAATTCAAAGGTTAAGGATTTTATTGGTGAACACTTTGGTTATGCAAGTCAGAAAACGCTAGAAAACCTGTACATTTCGACATAATTTTCTCTTCTTTATTTTACATTGCCAATAATTCTGGTTGTTACGATTAATTTAATAATCAAAACCAGTTTATGATTAATTACTATACAAACAAGGCCTAGAATGTCTTGGGGTCAGTTGATACGTATATAAAAAAAATGTTACACAACACATCTAAGATGTCACTCGGTCAAAGAAACACTAGATCTTCTTTAATTAATACTAGATGTGAGATGCTCATTAATCACATTCGCACTTGCATACAGGTTTTGAATATGTGCGATTAGATTGAATTAAGCACCTACTGTTTTTATATGAAGCAACTCGGTTGAGATTTATCTGATGCATATGTTGTAGCATGTACCTAGGTATAAAAAAAAAATCCATTCTGCTTTCCTAAAAATATTATTGAACACTCTAATATATTGAATGCGCCTCTTTTTGTGAACGTCCTATATTGGTATCCTTAAAATATTAAATTCTTATCCAAGTAACTGCGACCAACTTCATGGATGTAGCGTTCGACGGCCGCAGCGTTGGCACCGCTCGCTTCGCTCGCTTCGCTCGCTCGGTTCTCGTGCGGTTAGTCACAGTTCTAAACTAACCTAACCCGTTTGGTCGGGGTACCCAAGGTTAGTAACTGCGACCAGTTGCGAAAATAGGTCAGAAAGTTAAAAACAGGCTCAATTATTAAATAACGCGTGTATCATTAGAAGCCTAAGAAGTAGAGGTTCATTTATTGAAAAATCGTACATTATTAGATGGTCGGTAAGTTTTTAGATGATCGGTTAAATATATCGTATACATTAAAGATGTTAGTGAATATTTTTTTTATCTTTTGGAATTTGATTTGGGAAACCATCGTAACCTTCAGCCTACAGGCTTTCAGCTGACCTCAACAGATTCGTAATAGGCATGGAAAAACTCGTAAAAGGGCTGGTTGGAATAACCACCGACGGCCGCCATGGCCCACGCACAATGGTCCACCTGAAAGACCAAGTGCGGAAACAAAACCCGTAACATAGAACATAGGCATGGAAAATAACAAGTTAGTCACCAACTCACTAGGTCACCAACAAAACATCAGAGTTCAGCATAAATGTTTATTTTATCTTAACTAATATAAAAAGAAAAGATAGAAAGAAAAAAAAAAGAAAAATAAGATGAGATGAGATTTTTTGTATGTTTGTATGTTATGATTTGGAAGAAATTTGGCACATGGGTCCGACCATGATCCAGACCATGACCTGGATTAGGACATAAGATGCTTTTTATCCTCCCTTTTTATATCTTTTATCCCACTGAATCGAGACTTATGCGGGTGAAACCGCAGGGCGCAGCTAGTTTTTAATTATTTATTAACATAAAAACATGTGAGGACCTATATCTTATCTTTACTTCTCGTTATTTAGTAGGGGCTTGTGTAATAACAGCCGCACGGGTCGATCGATCAGGTTAGGTCCGTAAATGGGTAACCTCTGCGTGCCTCGGTCCCGGCTGTCATTCGTGGATCTTTGACAGTAGTTACGGGTCGACAGTAGCCCAAAAGTCTGACAACCAGTCTTACCCTAGGGTATCGTATTACCCAATAACTGGGTTGTGGAGGTCAGATACGCAGTCGCTCCATGTAAAATACTAGTATTCAGCTGCATCCGATTAGACTGAAAGCTAACCCCAACGTAGTTGGGATAAAGCGCCCGGATGACTTGTCTTTACTTAGTCCAACGTTTTTAACTCTTGGATTTAGAGGCCACACCTTTTTAGCTCTGTAATTACTGCGTGTGACAGATTGAATTCACTTCAATTACTCGGAGATTCTCACTAGGAGAACAGACTAACGAGACTAAAATAAAGCAGTTACTGACATCTACTTCCTTCATTAAGGGTAGTTAAAAGTCGTAAAACTGACTGTAAAGATTACACTTAAACTCTTAGTACATTTCTCTAGACTTAGCTGTAGTTTTATTGAGTAATTAAAAATATAATGTTTGCATTACGGAAGTTTGCACATGTTTATTTATAGTATACAGCGATTTACATTCCTTTGGCTTAGACCGACTGTTCCTTTTCTCAGGTAGTTCGTTCTATGTATCAGTAGCAACATCACATATTTACTTCACTATGGAACGGAATAATACCTATGTAATCGACTAGGTGATAGAGCAGTGATGACGCAGTGGAAACGGCCGTGACTTAGGAGTCGTAGGTCGTGGGTTTAAATCCAGGCAGGCGTTTTGCTTTGTGTCAATAATTTCATCACCATTGCTCTCAAAATGGTGTAGTAAAACAACATGAAGCAACCGACATGTCCCAGAACCAAAAATTCGAAGACATGTGACATCTACCAACCTGCACTGGGCACGCGTGGTAGATTACAGCCCACTCCCTCTCGAAGAGAAGAGACCTGTGTGTTCCAGCATTTGCAATTTTCCAGTGGAAATACGAGTATTGGCAGGCGCTTTGCTTTGTTTAAATAATTTCATCAAAACTGCTCACAAAACGGTGCAGTAAATCAAGGTGAGGAAACCAGCATGTCCCAAAACAAAACATTCGAAGACATATGCCATGTACCAAACTGCACTGGGCCCGCGTGGTAGATTATAATCCACTCCCTCTCGAAGACAAGAGACCTGTGTCCCAGCAGTTTCGGTGGGAACATTGGCTGATTATGCTACAAGGAACGGATTATACCTATGTAATCGACTGGCTGGTACTCAGCTTAATGTACTTTGTCCCTTTGGGGAGTAGGTATCTACAGACGTGGTGTTATATGCTATGGAACGGAGTTATTTGTAATTCATGTGATCCGCTTTCTATTTCGAATCAACATGATTCAACATCAATAAGTTATGAATCCCAATTATCACTGAAAGTTAAAATATTACAAAGTACGTGATGTCTACCTACTTGTCTTAGCGAGTCAATTCCAAACAGCTAGAATTAATTTCCCGGATAAAATAAATTCTACCATAAGTTAAGTTAAAATTCTCTCTACATCCGCCGTTTCAAATACATCCATCAAATGGATTACACTCACTCTCGAAGCGCCATCCATACTAAATTTCGTAGACACGCGAATTTCCCATTATAAATCATGGCCGCTACGAATAAATACGCACTCAATAACTTTTAAAATAGAACAACAACATTACATAAGATACGTTGTGTGACAATAAAGTGAGATCGCAGTCAACAAACATCTCATAAATATTTCATAGCCGACGTGCTGACGGTTATTACACCCGAATTCATGCATGCTAAGCCAAATGAGATGCCTCATCTGAGAAAAAGTGAAAAGCTGGGACGATGAACGTGTGTAGCGTTACTTGGTTACATCAGTGCGAATTACGATCAAGTGTTTTTGGAACAAACAGATGCTAGATGATTGTTAATCGTTGTTTTATTTTCATGTCAAGGCCTATGTTGTTGACAAATTAACAATTTGACTAGGTTAGGCTAGGTTTATGTTTCATCTAGTTTTTTATTACGAAGATATAAGTTACTTCAAAATAGGCATCTTGCAGTCTACTGCTGACGTTTGGTCTGTTCTAGAAGGTCAGGCTGTTTCCAGCACGTACGCAGCTAGTTAGGCGTTTTGTAACACCGAATTTTGTTATACCTGCTGTGCTTTAAGAAATGCATATTTCTTATCGAATTAAGTTAACCTAGGACAACATAACGTCTTTCCGTATTTAGGCATAGTTATACGCATAAACTTATACATATTTATTAGCGACCTGACCCTGCCTCGCACGGTTTTGACTACTTGACGAAAATATGAGATTTATTTATTATACATATGTAAGTTTAATAATAATATGGTGACATGTTGAAAACAAAGAGATTTCTGTGCTAATTTAAGTTATGCCTTCCGGAATCAATTATATAAATGATGGTGAAAATCAAATCAAAATCCGTTACGAATTAAAGAAAAACAGCGAGGACATATAATTATGTATAGCTTGATAGTACTAAAGAAGAATAAAAAAAGGAAAATAATAAATAAAAGGAAAGTTTTACTTCTGAGCCGCTATGTTAACTAAATACATAATAATTTTATAGACTTATTTATTTATTTATATTTTATTTTTATTTATATATACTTTATTGTACACATAGCATTGTAATACATAGCATAAAAATACATTAAACACTACAAAATATACAATGGGCGGCCTTATCGCATTACTGCGATCTCTTCCAGGCAACCTCTTCAACCTCAAGACTTTTTACGCGTCTAAGTAGAAATTATGTACATTACATTGACGCTTATATAATTATATTGCCGGGTATATAATTATATTGTCCATTAATATAATTATATAATGACATTAAAAGTATAAGGAATTAAATGGGCGTTACATAAAGGTAAGATGCACCTAAGTTACAAGGTACGTATAAATATGTACTTATGGTAATTTTTGGTGTCAAACAAATGGAAATTTTGTGAAGTGATGTAAGGTGAATAGGGCGTAGCAAAGTAAAATTAACCAATGAAATAACTTTGTATAAATATATTTATCATGGAATATTAATTAAGAAACTTAAGTTAGTATAATGTTTGTCATGTTATTAGTTTGTTTTGGGTGAAAGCATAGCTTTTCGATTATAAATAAATTAAATAAAATCTCTTCCGGAAATATATGTCTCAATTCTTCAATCAACTAATTTATGCTCAATGTTAGTCGGTAATTAACATAATTCAATTAACCATTGATTTATAATTTATTTTTTGATCGCATGTTTTTATACATTTTCCCATATTAACTTATTTGTGTTTGAGGGTATTGAGTATCAGCATTGTCTCCACTATCTTTTATGTTTTTCATCTAGATGGGAAAACTGGCATGTCCTAGAACCAACAATTCGAAGAAAACTGGCATGTCCTAGAACCAACAATCCGAAGAAAACTGGCATGTCCTAGAACCAACAATTCGAAGAAAACTGGCATGTCCTAGAACCAACAATCCGAAGAAAACTGGCATGTCCTAGAACCAACAATCCGAAGAAAACTGGCATGTCCTAGAACCAACAATTCGAAGAAAACTGGCATGTCCTAGAACCAACAATCCGAACAAAACTGGCATGTCCTAGAACCAACAATTCGAAGAAAACTGGCATGTCCTAGAACCAACAATTCGAAGAAAACTGGCATGTCCTAGAACCAACAATTCGAAAAAAACTGGCACGTCCTAGAACCAACCATTCGAAGAAAACTGGCACGTCCTAGAACCAACAATTCGAAGAAAACTGGCATGTCCTAGAACCAACAATTCGAAGAAAACTGGCATGTCCTAGAACCAACAATCCGAAGAAAACTGGCACGTCCTAGAACCAACAATTCGAAGAAAACTGGCATGTCCTAGAACCAACAATTCGAAGAAAACTGGCATGTCCTAGAACCAACAATTCGAAGAAAACTGGCATGTCCTAGAACCAACAATTCGAAGAAAACTGGCATGTCCTAGAACCAACAATTCGAAGAAAACTGGCATGTCCTAGAACCAACAATCCGAAGAAAACTGGCATGTCCTAGAACCAACAATTCGAAGAAAACTGGCATGTCCTAGAACCAACAATCCGAAGAAAACTGGCATGTCCTAGAACCAACAATTCGAAGAAAACTGGCATGTCCTAGAACCAACAATTCGAAGAAAACTGGCATGTCCTAGAACCAACAATTCGAAGAAAACTGGCATGTCCTAGAACCAACAATTCGAAGACATGTGACATCTACCAACCCGCATTGGGCCCGCGTGGTAGATTACAGTCGACTTGTTCTCACAGAGAGGAGGCCTGTGTCCCAGCAGTGGGAACATTATAGGCTGAGTATGCTGTATTGTCTCCATCAACGTCCGGACTCCTTCTCCACGAACGAAGCACAAACTTCGGCATCCCATTGAGATATAAATTCCATAGAACTGGGATATAAGAGCTGTTATTTTTTCAAACCTTGATGGATTTAGTGCATATCCAGATTATACCTACTCTTATCGGTGCAACCCGCACTGGGCCAGCGTGGTGGATTACGGCCCAATCCCTCTCACCGAGAGGAGGCCTGTGTCCCAACAGTGGGAACGTTATAGGCTGATTACTCGTATGCTTATGCTTAATAGGCATTTTACAGGTTCATAAATGCTCAATGGAACAAAGCCACTGTGCATAAAATAAAAATGAGCCGTTTTCGTGCGTAGGGGCAGTTATGTACATGGGTAATTTAATATCGATTGAAATATCAAGTGTTGCCAGTCACTTGACAATGACAATGAACAACGGATCGAATGGCCTATCACAACCACCGTTTTATGATTCAGATATTTTACCATAAATAAGACGTTGAAATTATTTATGTGTTTTAATAATTTTATGCTAAGTTTTAATAAATCGTAAACATTTGATGATTAGCATTAATCCACTTATCTTAATCCGCATAGTTGACCCGCTAACGATCTAAATTGATGCCTCTAGTTTAGTATGTATTATGCTCGCCAAAAGTTTTTGGAAAATCCTTAGCAATTTAAGTAACACATATAACATCATGCCTGTTTCCTGCGAAGGGTTAGGCAGAGGTGTAAACACCTACCCCTTTATTCATAAACGTTGCTTAAAGTTAAATAGTGATTAGCGATTCTTTAACTAAACATTTTTGACGTTTGAACGTCACTTCACTTTTAACATCGTTTACAAATAAACTCCCTATAGTACTTCACCGGTTATGTTCTGTAGTACATAATTATAGAGATATTTGTAACTACTCTTCAAAAAATGACGTGAAGTGTATATTTACTTGATTTAAAACTTATAATAAATGCACGTTCAATTGCACCTACCAAGCAGCCAATTGCCTTTTTTGTTGGTCACCAGAGCAAGAGACCATTGTCCTGTAGCAACGAAAGTAAGAAAGTGATTCAGTTCAGTCCACTTGTGTGGAACGTAGACATCTTTTTGTATCTAAAATTATTTATGTTTTGTACTATTTATTGTTGGTACATCAACGTTAAGGTGAAGCAACTTGAACTTGTATTTTGTATCTATGATAGATTTATGAGAATAAACACATTTATGTTGTCGGCTTACTGTCAAAAATTTAAGTCTATTCCTACTATTATTAGGAAGAGGTATTTGTGAGTTTGTATGTAGAGTAATGGATGGCTGGTAGCATCTGGATGAGAGTTGCCGAAAATCGATAGGAGCAATAGGAGAGGCCTATGTCCAGCAGTGGACTGCTGTATGCTGATGATGATGATGAGGGTAATCTTCGGAACTACTAATCATCGGATTCCGAAAATTCTTTAACTAATGGAAAGCTACAGTATTGCCGAGTGTCATAGGATATTTTATGTTAAAATGAGAAATCTCACGCGGATGACGTCGCCGGTAGAATCTAGTAACTAATAAACACATCTAACCCACACATGTTGAAAGTATTACTGTCACTTTGTAGGTACAGTCTGGGAAATAAAAAAAATTACAAATTGACACACTAATGTCAATTTGCCAAGATAGTGCCATTTGATACAACTGTCAAAATGTGACGTTGTGACACAAAATGAGTGTGTACATTCACAAATTTCAAAGAATAACAGTTGTGATTTGAATATACTGACAATTTACGTTGCTAGTCAATTTGCTAAACAATTAATTTTGCTGACTTGAACACATAGAGTTTCTAATACCTAAATAAAGATGACTGTAGGTGACATAGCGAGACACTTTCAGATAGTTTCAAATACTCATTTCGATTATATATGTATAGTTTCGTAAAGTCATTCATATTGTTTAATTACTTTTAGAAAAATGAAATGAGTAGCTATGTAAGCTTGTTGCGATTATACAGTTTCACACACAAAACCTTACGTTTCCTAAACTACGATGTTAATTTTGAGATACGGCATTAATTTTCTACTGACTATGTATATGACTATTACTATTTCCTACTACTATGACCATAATGCCTTGGAAGTTGGGTAGGCCTTTGGTGTGGGATGCAACCGACTGTATCGACCCCTCACGCCATCCCATCGTCAATCTCAGGTTCAACTGCCGACGAAGAGCTGATAACTATCAACGATTTTGTCGCTCATGAAACGTATAAAAGATTGTAGGTCCCGTGTAAGTGGTTGATCGCTGACTGTTCACACTGCCAGCGAGTAAGTAGTTACTCGTTTGTCGCAGCGACAAGACCTATCAAAGAGAGTACTCGGTCAGTGACGCTCGCTTGGCGGGCAGAACACTCGCTACGAGACTCACCTTCGGTACAGACGCCAGCAAGCTACTATAATCTGTCAAATTTCTTTAAAAGATTTTCAACTTTATCGCAAAAGCATTAAGGCTCAAGTTTGATTGGGAAAATTTGAGAGTTTCGGTTAACTTGATGTGCTGGCGTCTGTACATAATACGTATGTACCAAACGTGAGTCTCGCAGCGAGCAATCGCTCGTAGCCGTTCTTCGCGCACTTCGTAGCTCGCCAACTCATTTTTAGTCGCCGGCGGTATGGCAGGTGCCTATAGCTAACAAAACGTGAAACAATAGAAGTCCAACAAGGGCTTTCAAAGGGCATAATTAAATAGGACTGTTACTTGCAATTTTGCTATGATAAGATTAGTAAGCCACTTTCATTAAAACTAGTTCTGTTTCATTGTTTAATAATGTAGATTGAAATCAAATAATTACGTGAAAATCACAATGAAATTGACTACCTATTCATTATATAATAATTAAACATGGTTCACTGTAGGTAGGTACTAAGTTTCTCTTCTTAGAGAAATGATGTAATTTTTAATTAATATAATTAAATATTTACTTAAATAATCTCTCAGTGACGTTTGCTGAAGATTAATGTTCCTATTTAAATAATTTTATTTATGATTAACATCTTTATGACTAGATACTTATAATAAAGTGCGTACTAATGTACAGACGCCAGCAGGTCAAGCTACCCGAAACTGTCAAATTTTCTCAATCAGCTTTGAACCTTAATGATATAGCGATAAAGTTGAAAATCAATTAAAGAAATTTGACAGATTGTAGTAGCTTGATGTGCTGGCGTCTGTACTTACTAGCTTCTACCTGCGACTTCGTCCACGTGAAATTTCTTGTTCCCCAACCCACTCCGTCGCATCGCATCGCCTGCCCGCGTTATTAGTTTTCGACGTTTTAACTCGGCTCCCACTGGCTCTAGTGTGATGATAAGTAGCCTAAAGCCTTCCTCAATAATTGGGCTATCAAATACAAAAATAATTTTTCAAATCCGACTAGTATTTCTAGAGATTAGCGCGTTCAAACAATTTTACCACATCATTTTATTATTCGTATAGATTAGTGTAGATATAGATTATAGTATGTATACAGGTTTACAGAGATATATAATTACCTTAGAACGGTCTTGTTTCGTAAGCCTATGACTGCTTGATATGACTTAGCTTATGAAAGCTATCATTAGGAAGTCACTTAAGTTATGGGGTTAAAGATACCTGTCATCATCGTTATACCAGATAGGAAAAATGTACTTCTACATCCTCTATAATAATCTATCCATGATAGTTGGAATGTCTGTTCCAAAGGAGCACCTTCGGAAGATCAAAGATCAATTCGCGCTGCTGCGCTTGGAGGCTATGTTCAGAGTAAGAAAGTTATGGAACTATGATGAAGAGTTTACAAAAGAAAAATAACTGAGAGAAAAAATGCGCTTCTAAAGATGCACACTTGTTTAAAATAATTGGGCCTCATTTTGTCTTTCTGGCCTTTTCTTACAGTTGGTCGCAGTAACCAAGCCAGGGTACTCCGACCAAACGGGTTAGGTTAGGTTCGAACTGTGACTAACCACGCGCGAGCCGAATTGGTCACAGTAACTAAGCTAGTGCACCCCGACCAAATGGGTTAGGTTAGAACTGTGACCAAACGCGCGCGAGCCGAATGAGCGGAGCGAGCGGTGCCGCAGCAGCAGACGGCGATACGAGACGATACGACACGATGCGTCAGGAGAGCAAAAAATTTCACGCGGACGAAGTCGCGGGCAGAAGCTAATTGATTACTAATATGTGGCCAGAGTACTGAGGTATTTATTTATTTATTTAAACTTTTCGCACAAAAAGGTATAAAGATGGACTTAATACCTTAGGCATTCTCTACTAGACAACCAAGGGTGGTGAAGAGATTAGATGGCAGGTGCTTTAACATATTCATTTGCAAGCAATACAAATCTGTGGTTCGCCCGGAAAAAAATGCAACGTTATGTAACGTTTATTTTTGCTGGCGAAAAGAATGAATGGGCAACAGACAGATTCCGTCTTATCGTCATATTCATCGTCATCTTATATCCAAAAGCATGCACGGCCACACATAAGCTTACTCATACATATAAAGTGCCATGCAATTATGAGTTTTCATCACTTAGAAATTAGTGATTACATTGGCAAATCTCATTTTTTTGCAAGCTGTTGAGCTGACTTAAGGAAATGAGGATAAAATATCAACAAATCAAAGATTTATATTATTTATTATCCATCGCAATATTTTAATTGATTAGTGAGGTAAATTATAATTTCGTACTCTCTCTTTTGTTGCTTTAAGAATGACACTGATTGTAGCGTATCGAATTATGTCGATGATTTCGATAAAGACGCGTTTTGCCACGATCATTAACTTATTGTCGACATATTTTCTAGTTTTGAGAGCCTGTCCGGTTCTAAAGATTAACCATATTCCCATTGATGATTTAGCGAAACTGCTCAATGGATGCTATGAATATTCTCAATCAATCTGCCTAGCCTTTTCCCAACTATGTTGGGATCGGCTTCCAGTCTAACCGAATGCAGCTGAATACCAATATTCTACGTGGAGCGACTGCATATCTAACCTCCACAACCCAGTCACTTGGTATGACGATACCCATTGGTAAGACTGGTTGTCAGACTTTAGGCTTTTGACTAACCGTCACTCCATCAATCAACTCAGCCTATCGCAGTCCACTGCTGGACATAGGCCTCTCCCTGGCTGCGCCACAACACCCTGTCCTCCGCCTTCCGCATCCAGTCCGTCCCAACCACCTTCTTTAGGTCGTTCATCCACCTAGCTGGGGGCGTCCCAAACGTCGTGACTAACCGTAATGGCGGTCAAAAATCTATGAATGACAGCCGGGACCAACGGCTTAACGTGCTTTCCGAATCACTATCTACAAAATAAATTGAAGATCTTTCATTCTAACTAACCATGTAGTATATTGCAAGATCATCAGAAAAAAAGCATAAATATACTACAGACGTATAGATATTTGCAGGATATTGCGTAATTCCTTCCTCCTCCTTTCTTCTTCTTTCTCTCGTATTCGTACCTTTTCTAATTGTTTTTTTTTATGTTCTTTTTTGCGTCATGTTTACCGCAAATAAACGTATTTTCTTTCTTTTCTTCTTTCTTTCTAATTATATCCAATTGAAAATTGGAGATTTTAAACCAATTTGATTTGATTTTAATTTCTACAAGATTTGAGTAATTTCGCTTTCCAATCTGCCGGTCGATTCTGTAAAAATCTCACCGTGAAAACTCAAGTGAAGTGAGCTTGATGTGAGCTGTCAGTAGTATCAATCCCTAGCAATAGTTGGAATAACAGCTCACTCCACGGTCACTTCACCTAAGTTTTCACGGTGAGATGGTTACAGAATCGCACTGCTGGTAATAAACAGCAAAAAAACTGCTTTACATAAGTTGTATGCATCTCGAAAAGCGTATATAATTTCTTCATAAACAGATGGTAGACGTCTTGATTAGCTAATTAGATGAGTATGGAAATGAATATTTAGTAAAATGTATAATCTATGAAAAAAAGTCGAGTTCGTCCCGCCATCTCCTTCTGGGCCTGCCGCAGAGTGTCGTTGGAGTATCCTGCACGTTCTTCTACATAGAGATCTACGTTTTGGAATGAGCAACTTTCTGATTAACTGACCGACCATTTGACTATCCGAAAGTGCCTGTTAATGGTTTAATTGAAATAAATGCGTCGAGTTTGAGTTTTTATGCTGTGTTGCTGTTTGCCAAGGATTAGCCACAAACAGCAATAGATATGGATAATTGGAAGGAGGGAAAGGTTGCCGTTGCCCTGCAGTGGGATACAAGCGGTTGATAATAATAACGATCTAACCATATTAAATTAGACGCTTTCTTTTATTTGATTCTTTTTTTGCGATCCCATATGCACTAGGTAATGCACTTAAAAAGCCGGATATTGCAATTGCAAGTCATTGCTGAAGATGAATGATTTGTTGATAGAACATTGATTAGTGTGTGGACACTTATGCTGCGGCTAGATTGTCGGTCGCTCTAGTTCGCTTTATCGAAACAATGTAGCCGTGCGTTGCATTAAAGAAAATAGAAAATACAAATGTGTCAGAGACACATTTTTAAGATTTTTTATTTTTTATTTTTTTATCATGTTACGGCTACATTGTCGCGATAAAGCGAACTACACTTCGCGTGCTCTCTCTTGTTTAGCGAGACGTCGAGTGGTGTGCGTGAGAGAGCGCGCCACGTGTAATTCGCGTTATCGCGAGAATGTAACCGTACCGTTACAGACACAGAATGAAGAAAAATATCTACATATTTTATTGATGTTTCTATAGATAGTGGTTGTAATAAATAAACCATAATTTTCTTATCTGCTACAAGTATTTAGAATAATTAATAATATTATTCGTAGATTAATTAAATATTTAATCAAATTAGTGCGTAAAAGCCAAATGACTGCCACGCGTCGCTATAAGTTTATGCTTATTAAATCAATTAATAAATTTGAAGGAGGAATAAATCTATAGGTACTAATAATAAAGCTGAAGAGTTTGTTTGTTTGCTTCGTGCTAATCTCTGGAACTACTAAATGCAAAAATAATTTTACAAATCGAACTGGGATTGAATGAACTATATTTTAGCGGACAGTAAATCAGTACTGTCCGCTAAATACGACTGACACTTCCCAAATTTAACGCAATAGCTCCACATGTTAAATTTGTTGGAAAAAACTCTCTTCGGTCTCTCTTCTTCTCTCTCTCAATCTTTCAAAATTCCTTTCCCGAATTTATTGAGGAAAAAATACAAAATTTCAACAACGTTTCGGAAAGAATGTTCCAAATTAATATGCATTCGGCCTTCACCTTAATTTGTTACTGCTGTTTCGGCCCTAACTTAACTTATTTTCTTTGCGCTTCCCATTTATGGAATCATACTCACCTTTTAGACAAAATGGACCAAATTATCAGGCATACATTATGTAACTTCGATTTTAAATGTAGCCATGGACGACCGAGCTTGAGCACAAGCTGCTCTTCCCATTCGTATGAGAGGCCTCGGCGTCCGCAAAATATGTAGTATTAGTTTACCGGCTTTCATATCCTCGGTCCACGGGGCTGAGAAATTAATCAGGAAAATACTAGCCTCCACACTGATTAATTTTTATGTGCCGTGCTTCACCGAGGCTATGGATGTCTGGAGACTCGCTTGCCCGAACTCAGATCTTCCCGATAATCCATTTTCCCAGAGACGGTGGGATGAACCGCTCTGCAGGTTCAGGATAATTTACTTAACACGTCTGTTACTACTGCGGAGCGTGCGCGCCTGCTGGCTGTGGGTAAATGGGAGTCGGGTCTGTGGCTTCATGCACTACCGTCGTCGAACATAGGCACTTTGTTCGACGACCATACTTTCCGCCTCGCTGCTTCCTTACGACAAGGAGCACCGTGTTGTTCTCCTCATCGCTGTCACTGTGGCGAAGTTCTCAACAGCCTCGGACATCACCGTCTGTCTTGCAGCCGAAGTGCGGGTCGCTCAGCGCGGCACGTAAACATTAACGACATCATTCGATGAGCTCTTGTCACCGTCGGCGTTCCAGCTGTATTAGAAGCCAATGGTTTGGTACGCGACGACGGCAAGAGACCGGACGGCATGTCTTTATTTCCATGGAAGGTGGGCAGGCCTTTAGTGTGGGATGCAACTTGTGTTGATACTCTTGCGCAATCCCATCTTCCAGGGTCAGCGTGCTGCGCTGGTGCTGCTGCTGCGGCTGCGGCAATCCTCAAGCGGTGTAAATTATTTTCGAGCCGTTTGGGGTTGAAACCCTCGGGTCGTGAGGTCCGAGTGCGCATGGTCTTTTTAAGGAAATTTCGAAACGACTGGTTGACACTGCTCGTGAACCAAGGGCTGGCTTTTACCTTGGCCAGAGGCTAAGTATTGCCATACAACGTGGCAATGCCGCCAGTGTCTAGGTGTACATTACCAGTCGACAGCGATGCGGATGAATTTTTCGACGCTATATTTTAGTTTGTAAATAGTTTTAGTTAACTTAGGATATAATTTTGATATTTTTGTGTTATCTTATTTATTTATTTATTTATATTAATCTTTTTGCACAAAAAAAAGGTACAAAGGCGGACTTAATGCCTTAGGCATTCTCTACCAGTCAACCAAGGGTGGTGAAGAGATTAGATGGCAGGTGCTTTGGTTGAGAGCGATAATGATAAAAAAAAAAAAAAACTCGTCGTCGTCTTATAAATTGTAATTAAACATAAATCCTACATATTATGTACTAATTACCTTATACATTATGGAATGCAATAAATTAATATAAACTGGGATTAGAAAAAATATTTTTGCATTTGCATCCTTAATCCCGAGCCTTCAGGCTATTTAACATCACATCAGGACTCTTAGGAGCCGAGCAAAAATAAAGAACGCTAAACGAAAACGAAGTAATAGTTCGGACAGGCGATGCGATGCGACGGCGTGGGTCGGGGGAACAAGAAATTTTACTTGGAAGAAGTCGCGGGCTGATGCTAGTAAATAAATAATGATGATGTTTACATAGCCACTGTACCTAATGTGAATAAAATGTTAATAGAATTCTGGGTTCAAAGATAATTTGTCAATAGCCCATCTTGTGGTTATTTAATTCGAACATTAGTAGGCATGAAAGTGATAAATTGAATAATAGTTTTATACGATACTAGGTTCTGCCCGCGTCTTCATCCACGTGAAATGTCTTGTTCCCCGATCCACCGCGTCGACTATGACTCACTTCCCATCTTGCACAGTATGCCTTGTCACCTGCACACGTGAGGACCTAATGACTGCGTCAGCGAATGCTATCCGCGGTGCTGAATTTTCAGCCAAATTCAAGAAAAAAACTATATTTTTGCCACCGACACGCTAAGAAGAAAACCGCGTCGCATCGCATCGTCCGCCCGCGTTATTAATTCGTTTTCGCTTAGCGTTCTTTTTGCTTGGCTTGGCGCAGCGTGATGTTACATAATGCCTATAACCTTCCTCAAGAATTTGGCAAGCAATAGTAAATCATATGTTTTTTAATGACCGGTAGTTCCAGAGATTACCGTTTTTAAACAAACAAACTCTTCATTTTTATTACCTATATGTCTTAGTATAGATATATTATGAATTGTGAATTATGCATTAATTTTATGATATAACATTAGATATCTATAATGGAGCCAGTTCAGAGGTCAACCTACTAGAAGAAAAAAACGTTTGGGGGTCAAAGAAAATACGTTTTGAAATCATCATGGTTGTGTGTTGTAATCTATCATGGAGACACAGCCTCGATAAGATCTATTTCTCATACATATAATATGAGTTGACTGAATTATTTCTTAAACCTTTTTGTCATTAACATATGCGTTTACGTCTTTTTAATTATCTGCAAGAGTTGGTGGATGTTTCCTCCACTGCTTTCTGTTCTGACACTTTAGGACTACATAACATCACGCCTGATTTCCCCGACGGGTTAGGCAGAGTTTTACCTATATGTAGATTCATTTATGAGGAGTAGGGGGTACCTATTGCCAGGAACAAGGCATAAATCCAGGCTTCGGGCTACTAAAATACGGACTAATAAAATATTTTCTCTTTAGAATAAGACCTTGAGAATGATAGCCGGGACTAACTGCTTAATGTGCTTTCCGAGCCAAGAAGTGGTCTTGGTATCCATCCACGGAACAACCGCGGCAAGCGTAGCTAAACCTGATCGAAGTGATAATAGCCGCACGGGCGGTGCGGCTATTATCACTTAGCCACAAGCTCCTCATCTTTACAAATCAATTAATCAATAAAATATTAAGTATGTAGCTTGAACTAGTGAGTTGCTTGTTTTGGAACAACCAACATTTCGCAAACTGCCTGGAACAAAATGTAGTTAATACTTTCAAGGATTCTCTACTTCACACAGCAGTTATGAAACATAATGTAGGAATTGGATAAGATCTGTTCTAAAACATTTCTTAGGACCGCAACGGTCAAATGGATGATGTAGTACTTACATTATTTTATAATAGACGCTTCTGATGGCACCAAACTTGTAGCCGATTCTGGAGGTTTAATCATTAATTTCGGCCAAAGTTACGGGCATTACCTACGCATATACGATTAGTTAGGAGCTAAGCTAAGAATGAATGACAACACGATTTCACAGTTGTCCCTACTCGCGATATGTTTTAGCCCGTTCGGAAAATTGAATAAAGTCAGTTTTTTTAGACAAATCAACTACTTTCGGACGAGCCCGTATCTTCGTTGATACCCTTAGAGAGGAGACCCCCTGGGCCGACTCCTAGACTCCTAGATTGCTAAGAAGAAGTCAGTCGAGAAATTAAAAAGTTGCCCTATGCGACAGTGGTTGGACTAGTGGGACATATAATCCCACTTGTCCCATCATGGGACTGGGTCAATGGGACTAGTGGGACAGACCCGGTTAATTGCACCTTGCATGAGACTTTTCATTCTTAACCAAATGTCAGTTCAAGAAATGACATGCACTTGCCGGATAATATCGTGTATTAAAATCGCTTAACATTTTTGTTCCTCTACCTTACCTTTCTCTATACAGCTTATATCTGATGTCATGCTAAAACAAAACGTCTTTCACATCATTCTTTGTTCGAAATTATATCATGTGTTATGTCGACACGGCATTCAATTATGATTTCGCCAAATAATCCACAAGCCACGTCATGTCGAGCAATAAGATTCAATTCTCTTACTTTAATCCAACCGTTATGCGTAAATCTCCTTTTCAGAACCAGAGAATTCAGAACTATATGCAATTGTGATAAGATTTTAAATGGACTGATCATTTCAATTCTCTTACCATAACCAAGCATTCGTTGTGCGTAGATCTCCTTTTAGGAGCCAGTGAATTTAGAACTATGTGCTATTGATGTAAGATTTAAAATTGAATGTAGATCTGTAGATTAGGAATTTCTACCATCGATCATGTGATAGTCTTTTGTTTTTTTTTATTATAATAAAAAGTATGTCTAAGGTCGTTGTAATTACTGCAAGTTTCGATAGTAAACGATTGCGTATGAGTTGATTAGGGAATCGAACGTAGATTGTTTTGATGATATAAAATGGAGCACGCATTTGTAATAAGTTTTAATTTATCGAGTTTTGAAAGATGTTCTCGATTCGAAAGGGCCTTTAATAAGTGATTAGTTAAGGTATTAATCATCTGATTTTTCTATTAAACTGGTCAGTTGATTGCGTCACTGTGGTATTCATCGATCATAATGTGTACACTTATATCAGGTGTAATATACGATGACTTTGAAGAATCGTATTCTGTAATTTATCTTCTTTTCTTGAACAGGTGAGTACATACGACGAGGATATCAAGCTATAGATTTCCAGTTTTAGCTGACCTCCCATTGTATAAGCTTTTCGTTCAATGAGAAGTCAGCTTGTACTGGAAATGTATAGCTTGATATGTCGCTATGCGTACGATTTTTGTGTCATTTAAAAAGTGATATACAAGCTTTTATTAATAGGTGTTGTGTAAGTAGGGTGGCGAAACGAGCTTGACTTCTACCAAAAGGACTGGCCGGCAACTAGTAAAAGGCAGAATTGTGTGGAAAAGGGAGAGGCAGGCCTTTGCCGTGCAGTGGAACAATCCTTACGGTAAGATTGAAGTTGGTCCCGCCATTTTCGTCTTGGCGTAATGTAACTTCAATTAATCAAAATAAATGTGTCAATCATCATCTGCTTAACCTTTTCCCGACTATGTTGGAATCGGCTTCCAGTCTAACCGGATGCTGCTGAATACCAGTATTTTACATGGAGCGACTGCCTACCTGACCTCCATAACCCAGTTACTGGGTAATACCAAAATAAATATGTCAATAAGAAGCGATATTTCCGCTTTAACGGGTAACATCGGAAATCTATGATCGTTTATGTTTATCGTTATTTCTTTATATATTGCTATTTTTAGATTTATTTGCTTAGAGGTGTGTAGAACGAGATCGTAAGCTTTAGCTGGCTCGAATGACATAACACGAAACGCCGTGGGCGCATAGGCAATTATTATATTTGTGGGTCAGAATCTTCTATTAGAAATTTTGCATAGGAATTCGTGTACCTGCCTAGACACAGTAATTTTAGATTTAGTATTTCTAGGCCAAAAAACCTCCGTAATAAAATGTTATGTAAAGAAAGATGTTGCAAAGCATTAAGATGGTAATGGATAAGACAGTGACATCTTAGATCTTACCTCTCACTTGCATACTAACTGCGGGATATAATAATTCTAAGCACAAGACAGATTAAGGTGCGTTTAGATGCAGTAGTAATAAATTAAGAACATGCTATGAGTTCCAGGTTAAATAAAAATAATTTCGACGGTAAAGATTTTTTTTTAAATAGACGGAGATTACTTACTTTGAATAGAATAGAATAGAATACTCTTTATTGTACACCATACAAATTATAAAACATAAATATACAAAAATTTTACAAAGTGTGACACAATGGGCGTGAGCGATCTTTTAAAGACAACCTTTACTTAGATAGTGTTGTTGCCTTTATTTTTATGAATAAGAACATAGTAAAAACACATAAATAAATGAGGGTTGACTAGAATAAATGTATTATCGTAGCTACACAAGATTATAATGGAATGTTATGTAAAGAATATTGTTGCAAAAACGCAAAGAACAGTCAGTATCTCGAGATAGTGACGGATAAAGACAGTGACATCTTAGATCTTACGTCTTACTTGCATACAGACTGCGGGACATAATAATTCTAAGCACAAGATACATTAAGGTGCAGTAGCAATAAATTGAGAACATGCAATGCGCTTAAGCTCAAATAGAGTCACTACGACGGTAAAGAATAAGTAATGTGTATTAAATAAACAAATAATAAATGAGGTTTCATCATCATCATCAGCCTATGTCCACTGCTGGACATAGGCCTCTCCTATTGCACGCCATTCAACTCGATTTTCGGCAACTCTCATCCAGAATGAAGGTTAAATTAGAATAAATGTAAAATCGTAGCTTCACAAGAACTTTGAGATTGAATTTAGTCTTTTTGAGAAATCTCCTTTCAGTTTCATCCAAAACCATAGACCAGAAGGCCAATTTCCGTAATTAAAAACGTTCAATATATGTATAGTCGCGATCTCTATTCTATTTTCCTCTATCTCAGCAACAATCAATGTCAAAAATTTGTCAAAAGTGTAGGGAAATTTATATTGAAATATTTGCCAGATTGAGACTGAGATCAGACTGTGAACGTTCTTATAATTACGAGAATTGCCACTCAGATTAACTTAATTAATTGGCAGAAAAAACTTACTTTTTTAGATTTTTTGTGAACGTGCCTTAAAACTACAAATCTTCTAAATCGTGCATCACATTGTCTCAAGTAACACTTTACTCACAATTTTTTATAATTACAATCTCACTAATGAGCTGATTGTTATTATTACGTAACTATTTAATTTCTCGCGAACTGTCTCTTTTCTCCGTCTCATTATACACACGAGTACATTCCCGCCATTGTTCCAAATTTAAATTAAGGCGGTTACGACGGAACTGTTGCGTGGTATAGACAAATGCGTTCGAGTACAACTTTTTTAAAACGTAGGTATTTTGATGCTGTTAATTTTACATTACGTTTAGTTATTAGAAATGCAAATGAGGATTGATGCAAAAGTGATTATTTCGTAATATATTGTTTGTTTGAAATGATTTGGGTACATCCTGTTAGATTTTCTTAGTGTGTGGATATGTGAACAACTTTACTTACGACAGCGAAGCATTTGTGTTATGGCGTTTTGAAATATGTGCAAACAATGATTCTGCTATATTTACTTTTGTGTTACAATAAAGTTTTTTATTACAAAATGCATGTATTTTTGAGATCCAGTTTATTTAATCTCCGGTTGCAGGTGAATGCTGCAGCACTTCTAACCTATACCACGACCTTCAATTGAACTCAACGCACATGACAACATGACTCAATACATTGGCGCTTACAAAAAATATTGCACTGGTTTTTATGCACGTTCGGATAAGTTTACTGTAGAGCAAAAAAACAAAGTTTGATACACTTCGTATCTGTTAGGAAACTTAGAACATATAATAGCGAAGAGAGGATGCATTATGACGACACTGCGTACAGATACAGACCACGGAGGAGAAATCCATCAGAGACTAAGTTTCAGACGATCATTATGCAAAATGGCTAAGTGTCTGTGATGTTGAGGAGATTGTCCAGGTAGTGATGCGTGATCCATGTAGATGAGATGGGACGCGGAAAACGAAAAAGGATACGGAAGATTATCTGTAGCCTTAGATATAATGTTTATAAATGGTAGATTAACAGAGGCTACGAGACGTGGACTGGACCGTAAATGGAGGTATATTATTATTTAGTGTCCACACTCTGGGTGTACCGCGAGCTGAGTTACTGTATCCATTTGAAGTGCGTCGGGAAACGCGATGATGAAACGATAATAAAGTTGCCGCTGTGTGGTTATATGATAAGATAGATAGATAAATCATTTATTTGGCGCACTCTTTATAAAAATATATAAAACAAGGTGCTGATATAAAAAGAAAAACACATATCGAAGTTAAAGTGACACATAGCGGTGTGCGTCTCAAGGTTGCACCAAATGAGAGTCCAGCTCAGTATGTGCCAGGCAAATATACCTGACGCTGATATACTGTTGGATCCCTGCAGTGACACACGGACGTTGAGCAGACGAGATAATTTGGTGTTGTGACAGTGTTATGTGCAGAGTGAAGTTATTGTAAGTATACCCGACACTTTAATTATGTATTCTACAGTAATGAAGCTCGCGGTCTCTGTTGGGTGTCTACTCTGTGGTTCTTATGCTTTCCTCCTGTTACGTTACATTGCAGTGTATTGCAGAAAACATAAACCATCTTGCAAGCTTATGTACAGAGAATTGCATTGCAAAATACGTGTTATGTATTAACGCATAAAACACAAATTATTTTATGTAATTGCAGTAATCAACTAATACTTAAAAGGTTACGAAAACCGAATTAAAACAATTAAATCGACTATTATATTTACGGAAATTATGTGTGGAATGTTTTTTGTCTGTTACAAGAACTGAATACATAAATTTTGCAGTAATTTTAGAGACAGGTGGATAGGAAAGGGATGGGAATGGAATGGGTTTGACATATATTTATGATTAGAAATGGTTTATTTTTCTTTTTTCTTCCTAGCCTACTCTGTCCCACTCCTGGGCCTTCTTCCCTCCACTCCTTCCATATTTCGCGAGCCCGCGCATCCTCCTTCTAGTTTTGACGGAACCTTTTTTTTATTGTCGGGGGGAAACCTTCAAAAGGCATCCCACCTCCGGGGAGTGAGGTCGGGGAGTGTGGGATTTTTACCTCACTAAAACCACACCGGTCATCACCATCCGCACATAGGGGTGGTCCCGGTTCCTCTTAGAAGACCAATTCCGGAACCACCCCTGCGCAATGCCTGTAAGGCACATCCCTGGGGAGACAGTAAAAGGGCCTCCCCTAAGCCTAGCCTCGCTATGCACGGCAGCACGTGACCACTGTGCCACCGTCTTCCCTAGGGTCGCTTGGAAGGCGGACAGAGTCCCCACTGTATGTGCCCACGACCCCAAAAGTCCACCTACCTTAATTGGTAAGCGGGTTTCGGCGTATTAGGCGCCAAGGCGGTTACCTCCCCGACGCCTCCTTCTCCGAGCAGGATCAGCCCTCTCCCGATCCCGCTCGGCGGCCTCCTTCTGGACCATCACGGTCTCACAGAAGGAGGCTACTTCCGTCCAAGGTTTGACGGAACCTATCCAGCTCGTCCCGCCATCTCCTACGAGGTCTAGCCTCATTGTCTCAGGGCACCAGTTCTGTTTTTTCATTTAAGTTGGGCAGCCTTTAGAGCCACGGCAGCTGTCTTCGTTTTGGAGCTCATGTTACGAACAGGATCCGTTAATTTAACGCCTAGTATACTGTGCTCCATTGCTCGTTGGCAGACCTTGAGTATGGACTTCTGGATGTTAGTCTAAGACCAAGTCTGTACACCATAGGTTGAGACGGGAAGAATACACATGTCCATGAGCCTGCGTTTCAGTGCCATATGCAAATTACCCTTAACATAAAGAATTGTCAAGCAATAAATTTTTCAATTACGAGTACTTATAAGTAATACAAGACCCAAATCTCAATTTCCAATCCATTTATTTAGGTACCTTCTAAAGTTGTAGGAGAAATTCTTAATTAAAGTTACATAACTTTGTATACGAGTACTAAAGCTGAAGAGTTTTATTGAAGGTGCTAATCGCTAGAACTACCAGACGGATTTGAAAAATTCCTGTTGTATTTGAGGAAGGATTTCTCTTCCTTCTTCCTCAACGATTTTACATTTCTTGAGCATGGTATAGGCTATTTAGCATCACGCAAAAATACAGAAATAACGTTAAGCGAAAACAAGGTAAAAGCGCAGGCGGGCGATTGGGATGCGACGCAATGGGTCGGGGGCAAATAGCTAATTCTTGATATGAGTAGGTAATGCTTTTTTTTCCCAATGATAGTGTTTACAACTTTACATAATATTGTAACCATTCCAAATGGCGCCAATGTGTCCAGTACATCTCTATGTCCAGCAAACTCTGATAATTAATCAGAAATGATCGATTGATTGATTACATTTTCATACCATGATAATATAATCTATATTTTTTGCTCTTCTCGAAGGCATAGCTTAATGATTACATAATCAGCCTATAATGTTCCCACTGCTGGGACACAGGCCTCCTCTCTTTCAGAGGGAGTGAGCTGTGCCTGTAATACACCACGCTGACCCAATGCGGGTTGGTAGATGTCACATGTCTTCGAATTTTCGGTTCTAGGACATGCCGGTTTCTTCACAATGTAGTTTAATGACAGCAGGTATTTTACTGACATTATAAATCGTCTAGATAAACAACCTACATTGAGACATTATGAAAAGCATTCAAATTAAATGATGAGCCGAAATTACCAACAGCTATCGCATGTTTGCACAAGATATAATAAAGTGTACGTCAATTTCTTGAACCAGTTAAAATGTAGATTTATTAAGATGATAAACCGAGCCCAATCGACACCACTGTGTTAAGTTTCATCACCTAATTTAGTGGGTACTAATAAAGAGCATCCGAAATTACGAACTACAAAATTATGGTGAAGTAATTTTAAATATGCGAAAGTTAAGCAGTAGTCTAGTTTTAGTAACTTTGGTATCAATTAAATTCTCAAAAATCATAAGAGTAGAGATGTACCTACCTATAGTTTTTCGCCAGTCAAGTCAAGTCAATCCCATGAAACAAGGGCGAGCCTTTTCCCATCAACCGGCACAAATCTAGACTCCGGTCAGCTACTGAGAAATTCCTGATGGAAAAACTCAATAACACTCTGCATGACCAGGGAATTGAACGCAGGTCCTCATGCTCAGCAGAAGCGCTTGCTACCACTAGACCAACGAGGCTAGTCTCAATAAAGTCCTACAAATACAGGTTTTCGACAAGTTTTCAATCTTTCCTCGCTTTTTGGCGTTAGTTACTGCAACAGCTTATTTTTTATTCTTCATTGTTCCTTTCAACTAAAGCACCTGCCATCCAATCTCTTCACCACCCCTGGTTGACTGGTAGAGAATGCCTAAGGCATTACGTCCGTCTTTGTACCATTTTGTGCGAAAAGTTGAAATAAATAAATATATTAAAAATAAACGGAAATAGTAATACTAATTTATTTCCAAAACGTCAGTGAGGTCTTGAACCCTGAATTAGGACATCCTGTGTCGAAATAACATTTAAGTTAACAAATGTACAGACGCCAGCACATCAAGCTACTACAATCTGTCAAATTTCTTTATTAGATTTTCAACTTTACCGCTATAGCATTAGGTTCAAGATTGATTGGGAAAATTTGACAGTTTCGGGTAGCTTGACCTGCTAGCGTCTGTACTACCCACCACATTTTCTACGGGTTATAATACATACTCGTACACTTATTAGAGATAATATGTATTATTTAATAGTTTCTGTTTATTGGTAACGTATTTAGGTAGACCGGTACAATAAATAATTGTTTCTCTTATGCCATCATTGCAGACAAACCAAGTTTTGTGATATTACGACGGCCGTTCAGCCTATCAGCCCGCTGTATGCAAATAAATCGAAAGCGCTACCGACCACCTGTTATACGTTCTCCAAACAAGAGTGCGTCGTTTGATTTCTTTAAAATTTTGTATTTTTTTGTATTATGGGAAAAAAAAACTTGTTTAATTTAAATATTTGATGAAAGTTAACGACTGCTGCAGCATATCCTAGATGGTGAAGAAAAACATCGTAAGCGAATCGGCATGTCTTAGAAACAAACATTTCGAAGACATGTGACATCTACCAACCCGCACTGGGCCTGCGTGGTAGATTACAGCCCACTCCCTCTCGAAGAGAGGAGGCCTGTGTCCCAGCAGTGGGGATATTATAGGCTGATTATGCTTATTCTTATGCTAACGACTGCTGTATCTGTTCCTTCTGTTAAGCTTTGGTTTCCCAAGAAAGCTGTGAATGGTCACACAATAATAGAACGTCTTTTGCCAACTTAAAGTATCAAATACTGGTGAAAATGGCAGATTTTCATGACGGTCGTTATAATATGACGGAACTACTTTTCGGGTATTTATAATGAAACGGTAATGGTCACTATTTTACTTGGTTTCATGCATCAAAATTGAGTAGATAGTAGATATTGTTTTAATTCACTTTTTATTTTATTTCCTGATTGTGCTGACTGACAGCTTATTGATCGACTCATTGGTTAAGACGGAAGCGCCGGGGTAGTCCGCGAAATTCAAATGATCAAATTTGCAAGTCAGTGTCAGGTAGTTTGCTGAACAAAAATAATTCGCGACCGTAACAAGTATGTATATTTACAGAATTATAATTATTAAAACCCTCTAAGTTCTTATAACCCTATTGAATGACTATTTCATGGCATATGACCTACCCTGGCTCTTCCCCCTTAATTCTTATCTAGTTCATTTTATGAATACCTAAGTCGTTCTATAGTGGGAGCTTCTAATTCATAATAAGGGTGGTCACTTATCTGAGCAGTCTTTATCTACTTAATTTTGACTGATGTTGAAATAATAAAAACCTAAATGACAAGTAAGTTTTGCAAGCTTAACCCAGGTCAGCTGTTAAAACCTTTGACCTAGTGGTGGGTATTCATTTTGTCGCGTTGATGAAATAGGCTTTGTTAGGAAAACTCATGTTTAGCAAGATGTTTATGTTCAAAAACTGAGCGCATTGTCACTAGAAATAAGAGTAAATAATTAAGTAGGTAGGTCGAAAGAAGTAAACTAAGTCGTGACTGTTAAAAATACAAGTCAAAATAAGAAAGAAATGAAAATACAATATCAGAAACTTTTAGTGTGGATAATAGTTTTTTGCAATCACCCGAGAAATAATCAAAGCATATTGTGCACCGTGAAAGTATAGCAAAAAGTCAATGCAAAAGAAGTTTGTCTTGACGCACCCAGTGAAAGCACGCAATCAAGTTGGTCGCGCGGACTGCACACACGGCGCTGTACCGGAGTGAGCGCTTTCGGTCAAGCGGAGACTCTTGCGCATCTCGTGGGAATGTTTCCGAGGTATAAAAGAACGTAACGTTGTGTTTCGCTGAACCATTGCTTTGCATGTACCCGTTCGCTCCATATACCCACTCCGGACAACACACAGGTACCTATAGACAGTGTTTGTGATATCGTGATAACAGTGTTGTGATGTGCTTTAGTGCTGTGGTCTGATAAGTCTGTTTTCTTTTGACAGAAAGTGCGGCGCAGTGACGTCATCATGCGGTTATATTTGCTGGTATGTACTTGTTAAGTTATATAAGAGTAATGAGCGTATTCCGCGAGTGGCGTAAAGTTCAAGTTTGTTTCTCAATTGTGACTGTAATCTTTAAAATTGTTGCGATCAGTAATTGTGTGCGTACTTGTCTCTGTTTGAAACCGTTGACTTTTGAACTTGTAACGACTAAGCTAACAAAGTTGCATAACATAGGGTTTGCGCTACAATCAAAACATTTATTCTTGTCCAGGAAATAAGATAAAATTAAGGTACTCCATAGACAGTTTAGACGTGATTAAAAACATGGCTACTAAAAATACGTTAGGCGCTGACTAATTGGACAGGACTATAAACTAATATTTATCTTCTTTCCTTTTCTTAATGAAATAGAAGGAAAGATGCACTGAACCTAAATATAGTTTAGTTTGTGAACAAGGGAATTGTCAAACGACGATCGTAAACGAATGTCATAAACAGCCGATCGATTCTGTAAAAATCTCACCGTGAAAAGTTAGGTGAAGTGAGCTTAGAGTGAGCTGTCAATAGTGTCAATCCCTAGCATTAGTTGGAATGACAGCTCTCTCCACGCTCACTTCACCTAAGTTTTCACGGTGAGATGGTTACAGAATCGCACTGCTGTTTATTCATCAGTTATTTAATTAATAAGTTATTGCTCGTCGAAAAATGCATCGATCACAAACTTTACATATGTACCTATAGCTGTATCATATGTATCGGAGCTTTCGATTTTTAAGACAGGTATATACCTAAGTGGATATGTAAATAAATTATGTTTACGTCTCAATATTAAAACTGTAGTAATGTTTGCCGTATTCAAATACACTTTTATCAATAGTGAAAATGAGTTTGTATTCATAACTTTTAAAGGAATACTAATTCCGTATTAGATAAAAACAAAAATATTATTGCTAGAAGAGTCTTTATAGAATAGAGCATCATTCTCGAGCAAAATATCGACTACTTCCCGTTTCGCCACTTTCCCGATTCACCACCACAACAAAATACATAAACAAAAATAGGATTTCATAACTATTTTGATTTTTATACATACAGTCTTTTAGTTTAACTGCCTGGTTGATCTCGTGGTTGCAAGCGCGACTGCTGAGCGTGGGGTCCTGGGTTCGATTCCCAGGTCGGACAAAGTGTTATTTGGTTTTCCATTAGGAAGTTCTTAGTAACAGTCCGGAGTTTGGAAGTTGGCGGTTTAATACCCCCGTGCCTCGGAAAGCACTTAAAGCTGTTGCTGTTGCGGTCGTGTCGGATTGCCGTCCCATCGGACTATGAGAGTAAAGGAACAGAGAGTGCACCTGTGTTTACGCACACACTTGTGCACTATAATATCTCCTGCGTACCTGGCTAAACTCCGTTGAGATTGGCCACCGTGACCGAAATTGGTCGGGAGGCTATTATTTTAGTCGTCTGTCCCACGACAGATAAGGGTAACAACGGCTTCAAGAATGATACCGCCAATCCTACAAAATGGATGTAAAAAGACCCTTAACGAAGCCGAGAGTCACCTGGAGGATTACACCTGAATTTTTTTTTATCGTTTTGGCGCTTTGTACGAAAACTAATTGTTAATGTTATAACTTACAGTGCGGCCGATGGGAGAGTGCGTTCTTGACACCTGTGCGAATTTGATCTTTATTAGTTATTAGAATTGTCATACTGACAGGTGTCAGGAACACAGTCTCTTGAAAGCCGGACTGTAACTCTAAATACTCCCACGATCCCTGTACCGACAAAAAGGAAGGCCTATAATTGTCGAGCCTGCGGGCGGAGAGCAATGGGTAGCTCACCGCCCGATCAGGACCAGGCCCGTGCCGGACGGCGCGTAAGTGTTCCACGCGCGCCTCAAAGAGATGTCAGCATAACGAGGGGCCCCTTAGGGCCGAAGCCTGCCGGGGCAGCGGGATTGTCCGAAAGGGTTACCGCTACCCCGGAACATAAAGGGCGAAGGAAGGAACATGGGTGGGTATTAGTCAGTAAGAGTCTGACACTCCCTTCCGCTCCACCCAGAGCGGGAGGGGTCATTTGATGATTTCCCATCCTGAAAAAAAAAAAAAAAAGGCCTATAATTGTTTGCAAAATAGAACATCTTTATTCAAATGTTCAGCTATAAATGATGTGATCAATAATTTGCGTTGCATTTCTGATCTTAGCTCTGAAGAGCCTCTCTAAAAGCTCTACAAGCGACCCGATTGCATTCATTACACATTTCTCGAGTGTACTGTAAATAGGTACATCACTGTGCTGCCAGTTGACCATAAATATTCCTTTTGTAAAGCCTTAGACACGCGGGAGAATAATAATGTTATTGTAGCCTTGTAGGTCATGACCTGAAAATTGGCCAGTGACCAAAAGACACCTTATGACCGTTGATTTGACCATGCCAAGGCTGCTATTGCTTACTTCACCAGAAAATTGAGCTTTATGTAATTATGAAATTGCTTCATTATTCGGTTGTTACAGTCCGGGCGTCGAGAGAATTCGTTCCTGACACCTGTGAGTGCGACAATTCTAGTAGCTAATAAAGATCAAATTCGCAAAACATATATTCGTTTGAATGAAACTGACAGGTGTCAAGAAAGCATTCTCTCGTCGGCCGTACTGTACTCTCAAAAGTTTTGCAAGGTGTAGGGCCGTGTTTAACTATGGCAAATTACTCGTAAATGCCTGTGGTTTGTTCTCCACGACTATTTTTTTAGAAAGGTTTTTAACGTGTGTTTGCTACCGAAAATATAGTCCAAATAAAATTGATATCAATTTGGACGCATGATCTTCTATACAAATTAATTAATTTATATGTCGATACAAATATAAGTGTATGTTTTTAATGTCAAAATAGCTTTTTTACTAAATGTATATAAAAGTATCATGTGCATTTACGAGTAGTAAAAAGCTGTTATTTTAACAATATAAACAGACGATTCAATTTTATTAAGATACTTTAATTTTATTTATTTGTATAGAAAAGAGAAGAGCTAACGATTAGTACATTCAACAGACAATCTTTTGAATTTGCCAAACACTGAATGCATTTTATGTGCAAGATGATATTCAATTACTGTAGAAATGTAAATAAAACATGATTACACATCGTTCATGTTACGTACAGTATCCTGAAGTTGTAACTTTTACTAACCTACTACTGTCTAGGTAGAATGGTCGACGTTTTAATAAAGTACGTAATTATATAAATTTTGTACAAAAAGCTTTAAAAGTAAGTATTATTAAACCAGCCTGTTATTGTCCCACTGCAACGCGGCCTTTGCGTTTTGTGCTTTTCTTCTCATACAGAGAAGGCATGATAGTGATCACCACGCTTGCTCAAGGCGGGTTAGCGATTGTCGATAGACTTATAATGATTATTACTAGCTTTCGCCCACGGTTTCGCCCGCGTGGTACATTGACAAAAAAAATAATGTTTTTTTTGCTATAAGTACCGTATATACTTGCATATGCATTTAGTAAAAAGCTCTTATTTTGACATTACAAACAGACACTTCAATTTTATTTATTTGTATAGATAAGTCCAGGTTTCCTCACGATATTTTACTTCACCGATGTCAGTAATGTCCAAGATAAACTTTAGAAAGTACCTACATATGAATTGAATAAGCCACATTGATGCTGGTCCGGATTTAAACTTAAAACCTCGTACATGAGAGGCGGATAACCATTACTTAATCTCTATAACATATTCGTTGACGCCTGATATGACGTTCAATCTTATGATAAATTCTGTGATAATCTTTTACTTATTTAACCATTACTTTTGACAGCATTGTCAAATACTTACCGCTAAACGTGGTGAATAGGTAGGAATGCAGGGGTGAATAGGGACGAAGCTTTAAAAGGGATATTAACATTGAAATAATATAGTTTGTTGCCAAAAAGGATATGTTTTACTGCATTACAATTAACGATTAAGTACCCTTGTTGGCAACAAAATAAATTATTATGACGCTAAATTTCATTTTACAGTTTCGTCCCGATTCAACCCTGCATTCACCCCGTTTGTAGGTACAGAATATGAGTTTCCTGGGGAGAGATACTATTGCCAGAGTCGAGAAAACGATAAATTCTGCTATAACAAGGTACCAATGAAGCGACCAAGACTTTTAATGCCACAAAACGATACACTACCAACCGTTGCCATCGTAATTAAAAGCTAAAGGTGCTTAATACTTATGACATAACACATAAAAGGAGGAACATTCTTTGTAATTAAGTGGATAATTACAGTCATTTAAAAGATCAATATTATGATAGGCGTCGTGATTGATCGCTGAACCTACTTAGCCATATAAAAGCTGTCGTAATATTCTGTGAGAGAGCGTCTCTATTATTGAGTGGTTAGTTAGTTTATGAGGTACTAAAGAGAGCTAAGTAGGTAGCTATTCTCTTTTCACAACTCAACTCAATATGTGAAATATTTAGTACCTAACATATTAATTAAGTAAGTTCATTATTATAAATTGAAACATGGTTAATTGATTTTATCGATTCTTTTCCAGAAAAGTTGTAAGCTTTGCAAAAAACAACGTAGATAACAGTTGGTATGCTGTGCAAATTATTATAAAATTACCTTTGTATAATATATACTTGAGAGCAGTGGTGGTCCAGTGGTAACGGCCCCGACTTGTAGGTCGTGGGTTCGAATTCAGGCAGGCGCTTTACTTTGTGTAAATAATTTCATCACCACTGCTCTCTAAACGGTAAACAAAAGATCGTGACGAAACCGGCATGACCTAGAACCAAAAACATTCGAAGACATGTGACATCTAACAACCCGCACTGGGCCCATGTGGTAGATTACAGTCCCTCTCTACTCCCTCTCAAAGAGAGGAGGCCTGACTCCCAGCAGTGGGAACATTATTCTATAGGCTGATTATGCTAATATATACCTACCTATTCTTCTGTCATCCTCATCACGAATATGTATGGTGTGTCACACTTAAGTATGTAGTCTATGCAGCTAGTAAAGAACAAAATCGTTTTTTTCGTGTAATAAAAATTGCAACGTCAAGAAAAGACCTATTTCCTAAAAGGATAGTTACGATAATATGTAGGTACTATGTTCGTAACACTCTAAAATATCTATCAATACTTTAGGAGAAAATCGCTTTTGAATCTTTCGTAAGTTTACACTTTTGAACTTAGGTAACCCTTCCTGAAAATCAGGTAATTGACCATGTCTGCAAATAGATGCCTATTACTTACCTGCAATGCATAAATTATACGCTAAAACATAACATGCGGTAGACGCAAACGGACATGCGTAATGATTTCCGTTTTTCACGGAATGACCGAGATTATGCGCATATATTCCGCATTAAATTATCTTATTAGACAGTTGCGAAATTGATGATAAGTATAATATTCTGTCGACGAAGTAGTTAGATTATTATGTAATCTGGCATTTGCCGGTAATGCACTAGAAATTGGTATTAATTTTTGATTACGCAAAATTAATTGCTCATTTACAAAGTATTTATTGCAACGATAATTATAAGATTGATGCTAGATTATGCGATACTGTAAAACGTAGTAGGCGGAATGACATGTTATGAGTGCGCAGAGCTAAAACAGCGCTAATGAGAAAAAGCATATTTTGCAAAGCTCCGAAAATCTATAATAAAATTCCAAAGGAAATTAAAGAATTAAATTGAAATCGTTTTAAAAAAAAAATAAAGAGATTTACTGTGTAGTAAATCTTACTATAACTTAAATGACTACTTAAATGACAATTTGACATTTTAATGATGAAGACTTGGTACTGTTATCATAATATTATTATTCTATTGACACTATTTTTAACTGACATTTTAATTGGAATATGGTGTTAATAAATAATGATAATTAATTTTGGTCCTATTTATAACGTGTAATCATAGACGTATATGTAAAAATGTGTACCTAACTATCTACTTCGAAATTTGCACGCCATTATATGGCAGAGTATGTAAAGAGTATGAAAGATATAACTTTATGACCACATTTTTAATGTATTACCATATTTTGACAAATAAATGATTATGATTGTGATTATGATGCATAATTATAGGTACTTTTACGATAAGTAGGTAGATATTATACATAACTGCCGTCAACGATCCTTCTGCTCATTCATCTTTGCCTAGAATCGGCATCAGCCGATAACGTTCCCACTGCTGAGACACAGGCCAGAAAGTCACTTCCTTAATCTATCACGCGAGCCCAGTAAGGGTTGGTCATGTTTCCTGATATGAGCCATCTTTTTGGACGCCTTTGCACAGTTATTGGACTTTCAGCTAAAAAAAACCCTTGATACATCGGCACTCTTAGTCAATTAACCCCATACCCACCACTCAGCCAGCGTTTTTCAAACAACTCAAGTAGAGGCAGCATTTTTGAGCGGTTTGTCTTATTTTCTTCTTCACCACAAAATAATATGATTACCATTTGGTCTGTTTAAAACTACATAACGCTGTTTTGTGTAACCACAAAACAGCGGTTGGACGTTGAGTTGTATTATGTATGCAGCGTTTCCGTGAAAATTAAACGCGAAAAAACATTGCAGTTTAGTAACTTAGTTCAGTAATTTTGATAGAGTAAATTCACCAACCGGGGTTTCAAGCGATTCTATTTGTGTACCAACAGAATAAATAAAACAGCTAAAAGAAAAGAAAATAAACCTCCTAGAGTAAAACAGGCGGTCTTATTGCTAAAAGAAATTCCTTACAGACAAGTCAACAAGCTTGAAAAAACTGCAAATCTACCAAGCCGATATCTATTTTAAAGATTTTGATAATTGGCTTTAATCATGCCACCTAGTCAACCGGTTGTCTGACATAATGGCAAAAAACAAACAAAGCTTTTTCATTACAAAAAAACCAGTTTCATTCATTATTTTCATTAAGTCTACCTGTTCAGCAACTTTTATTGTTCGTTTATAGTCTATATGTCAATCAAAAGTGATTAAAGCTTGCAAATGTAGGTATTACATAAGAAAAGCACTGCCGGGTCCATCTGAACAAAACAACTGTAAATCACAAGTAAATGCAGATGCAGACTGTGTGCGACCTGAACGTGTTCGTTGAATAGTAATGTAACTGTCTTCGTGATTGTGCACGCGTTCAGCATTGATAGTATCTTGAAACGGTGTGTAGTGTAGACTGCGCTTTGGTTGTGTAGATGTCGTATATAACATTCTTCAGTGCCTTGCTTTATGCAAATGGGTTAAGTGGCAGTGAAAACTTAGTTGTGTCATGAAAGATTACATCTTTTCTTTTTTTTTTTTTCGGATGTGAAATCATCAAATGACCCCTCCCGCTCTGGGTGGAGCGAAAGGGACTGTCAGACTGCAAATATTTCGACACAAATGTATTTTTGTTATGAAATAAATAACTTGAACTTGAACTTGAACTCTTACTGACCAAAACCCACCCATGTTCCTTCCTTTGCCCTTTATGTTCCGGGGTAGCGGTAACCCTTTCGGACAATCCCGCTGACCCGGCAGGCTTCGGCTCTAAGGGGCCCCTCAAATTATGCTGACAACTCTTTGAGGCGCGCGTGGAACACTTACGCGGCAGTGAAAACTTAGCTGTGTCATGAAAGATTACCTCTTGTTCCACAAACGATGGGACACTTAATATCGTGTCTTGCGTGTCTGTCAGCTGCACGTTACAGGAACCGATGGACGCTGGTGATGGCCAAACAAGTGGCCGAATTCTGGGCCGAGTCCATTTAGATTGCTGTCGAGACACTAAGAAGAAGACCTCTTTTAATTTCTCGCATTCTTTTGTGAGTGTGTGACTCGTCCCATGTTATCTGTAAGAGATAATTTTGTATGTTGCAGAGGTTATGAAGGTATATATGTAGGTTTATTTCGGTCAGCAGTTCATAGTCGCTTACAACAGACCAACAGACAGACGTCATATCAACTTTTTTGTATGAAACCAATTTCACGCCTCACTTCTATCGCTATCTCCACTATCTATTTAATTCATTTTCCTTCCAATTCTCGGAAACACTGCCAAGACAACAAAACAAAGGAGTCACGACTTTAAAATACACTTTAAATTACAGTTATCTAAAGTTGGCAGGAGTCCGTAACTAGGAAACGTATTGTTATTCGGTGTTGCAATCCTGAACGCTGGACGTTGGTCTGCAGACTTTCTCCGAACATTTATATCAACTCCCGACAATTACTTTCATCTCGTATTGCATCGCTAGGTGCACGAACACATCAAGATCATTGCTATTTAGCACCGCTCGGTGATATATGTAATTATTTTTACATTTAGATAAAACATAAAACTCATTCACTATGCGGACATTGCAGCTATAAACATTAATAGCAGTGCATCTTCAGTAGGAACACTTATTCATTTATTCGTCTAGATACTGTAGTCAATTTGTCGTTAATATTACGATCAACTGCGGAGGCGTATAAATTTCGCAGTGGAGTCACCGGTGAGCGTACAACTGTTACATAAGTTCATAGTTACAACTTCCACATAATGCGAACATGTCGTTAATTAATCAGCGAGGTAACCATCGAGAACCTGAGGTCGTGGAAAGTCGCAGGCGCAACGGGTCGCGCGCTCCGCGAGAAAATCACTGTTGCGCAAGAGACAGATCATAAGGAACGATAGCGCGCATCCACACACCACTACTCATTCTCCTATACTTCACGATCGAGATAAATAAAAATGACAAAATTATCATATCGTAAGTTATTTTCAAAATAATCATTTTACGTATGGAAAGTTGGTGCGTCGTATAAACGGAGAAATTCAAATAAATCTAAACTGAGATATGTGCATCAATTTGTATGCGGATGTGTGCATTATATGAAGTGATCATCTGGCGTCATCGCCTCGTAACAGATGTTAAATTTCACAAGATTGACTCAATGTTGGAATACTAAGAAATAAAGATAATGTTATGTTACCTAATTGCAGTGCTCGCTTAGAGAGTGAACGATGAGACAAACACGCAATCAGTTAATGGGACGTTGTACAGACGGACACTGCTAGCACACACGCTATTGAGAATAACTTCATTGTTTTATAGCGGTTATGAACACAGCCTAATATGGAAATAAGTAAGGTAGATAGGTGTGTACTGTACACATGGTGTACCTTTTCGGTGATGACGTAATCATTTTTAATTTGGTAGAAAAGTAAACAAAAATAACAATATTTTGTAAACATTATTAGGAGAGACTGCAAGAATGGTGGTAGTGGTAAGCCAGTGGTATTGGCCCCGACTTACTAGTCGGTCGGGAGTTCGAACCCAGGCAGGCACTTTACTATGTATATTTAATTTCATCACCACTGCTCTCAAAACGGTGAAGGAAAACATCGTGAGGAAACCGGCATGTCTTAGAAGCAAAAATTCGAAGACATGTGACACACTCGCACTGGGCCCGCGTGGTGGATTATGGCCCACTCCTTATGCTTATGCTATATTCGAAATTAGGTTGGTAGGTTAAGTACGACATTCATTATTGATGATGATGATTACTCTATCGATATGCAAGAATCGATTACGATCTCGCTCGCTGGAACGTTTTTTCACCGGTCGACCTTGATTTGCACTTCACTGAATGAAATCGACCAACGTTCTGTTCCTCTTTCAGGGGACCTATTTTTCATATGATAATTTTAGAAACATTGTGTAATATTTATATTAATCCTGTGCCTTGTATCAATTTCAGATGCTGTTTTGTGTGGGGCTGACGACAACATGGGCCGATCCAGATCCAAAGAAATATAAATCAGAAGTAAAAGATAAAGAAAACAAATCAAATACAACCCTAACAACAGATGAGAAGAAATTTCTAAGAGATGTTGAAGCAAAGTATGGAATAAAAAACGATGCTACAAAAGAAGAAAGTAAAAAAGTCAGTGAAACAAAACCTAAAGCGCCACAAGCAGGAAACTCGCATTTCCCAGCTGTAATCGCTATTGAGATTGTCAACGACACTGACACGAAATCCAAAGGTAAGCGAACCATTGACGCTAACCTCGGATATGGATACAAAACGAACAACGGATACACATATTCCTATTTCGGAAAACCTGCGCAGGAAAAGGGAAAATTTATGGTATATCCCTACTCGCAGGAAGATATTCCCCCAGCGAACACTCATTCTATCCGTCATTACGACCATTCCGGAAACCATGTAAAAACAAGCGTTGAAATTCAACCTTCACAAGCCTTTGAATTAGTAGCCGTGAAACAGGAGAAACCTGCTTATCACTACGATAAACCAGCGATTGAGTTTACGACACCAGCGCCGCAGCCTGTATCATATTCCTCTGCCGAACATAGCAGTAACTCTTACTCATCACATCCATCAACTCTGTACACCACTTACAACGGTGAACAATTCTCAGGCTTAAGTGGACAGTTCCCGTCAGTCATGCCTAATTATTTGGTCGATCCTTCCCAGCTAATCAAAAACCCAGAATATCAAAACGTAGGATTGACCCAGGATCATTTGCATACTCCCGGTTCACATTTAGAACAGAAGGTTGTTCCAGTTTTAGTATTGAGAATACCAAGCTCGTCCCTCACGAATCCTTCAGCTGAACTGTATGCTAATTTACCGCAGAACTACCCATTGTCGAATTACTTGAATCATTTGAACTTACAAGAGTTAGTGAACCAGTATTTTAAGAAAGCTGGATATAGGTTTGCTCCTCAGGTAATGGCATATCCTAGTTCGAGCCAAGAAAGCCATGGGCATGAGAGTTATAGTCATGAGGGCAATGGTCATGGCGGCTCTTCTGTGTCTCAATACGAGCCGCAGCATTATGCTCATCCATACGTGCAGCCATCCTACACGCAAGCTCACCTTTCAGCTGGAGTACAATACTCGGCAGTTCAGCCTGTGATGGCCAGGTACCCAGCAAGTTATGTTCGTCAACATTACATGACAATGCCTAAAGGGTATTCTCTTTACAAACAACCTGCACTGCCACAGAAGTATGAGTACCAGTATCAATACGTACCACAGTCGGCCGTGTCATCCCAGAAGTTTTACATGCCTTCAACACATTACCAACAACAAACGGAACATGTGTCATCACAGGAAATTCAACATGATCATCAATCATCTCTGGCGCAAGGAGGTGGTCATGATGCTAGTCCTCAGTATCAATATGAAGTTCCAGCGCAGGTCAGTGCTGGCTATGAATCTGCAGTCACTCCTGGTGTTGAATATGGTACACCGGGTGCCAATTACGGTACTCCAGGCGTTGAATACGGTACTCCTCAGCCTCAGTATGGTACTCCTCAGCCTGAGTATGGTACTCCTCAGCCTGAGTATGGTAGTCCTCAGCCTGAGTATGGTACTCCTCAGCCTCAGTATGGTACTCCTGCACCCCACGCAGAGGCAGAGTATGAACATACAAACACAGTAGCTCCTGAATACGGAGCCCCCCAGGAACAACATGCACAATCGGTATCGGCGGGATATGAATCAGCTGGAACACCTGCACCTGAATATGGACCAGCGAAGGAAGCTGCCGTATCTCCCGTTTCTCATGAATCCTATTACACTCAAACTCAGCACGATCAACCAGATCATTCGGCTTATTCGTCTATAAGCGCGCAATCAAGTCACGCATCACAATCAGATTCAGGCGAACAGCAAAACTATGTGTATCACCAGCAGCAGCAGCAACAGCAGCAGCCACTACAGGCAGATGCTCATGGTTTAGTCCTTTCAGAGAACTATCCAAGCAAAGACCATACAATTGCGACTGTTTTACCCACACATTACAAGACAGGCAAACAGAACTCTGGAACGATCCAAACTGTAAGCTACGTCACTCCTATGCCTCACCCAAAGTATCAGATGCCATATAGAGTCATGGTGCCTCAGACCTTCCTTCACAATCCGTCTACAGAAAAAGTGACGTATGTTAACTCTCATCCCATGTCTGCATCTTACAGCCAGACGGTAGTTCATCAAGACTACAACCCTGAGGCCGAGTACACGGTAGGATTCCATTATATGCCGCCAATTGGCAAACAGAAGCCGCCATCTTACCCCAGAAATTACCACTCACATCCTAAACGCATGGTCAAACCCGAACATAAGCCAGATTCCAGTCACTCAATGTTCTCGAAGAACAAAAATGAAAGACACGAAAAGAAAAGGCTATAAATAAATAATAATAGATCATAAATTATGTGAATGGTTAAGAATGATCTAGGTGTTGTAAATATAGGAGCCTATTAACATTCGAAAATAAGTACATCCAGGATAGTACAAAATCAAGAATATGTATGATTGTTGATTTTAAAATAGTAGAAGAAAATAATGGTGACACTTAAAAGAAGGAAGGATGTTCTTCTTCCAACATGGTTAAGATACTCACAGACCACGTACCCACGTACCTGGTCTTAATGATACCTGATGATAATCTAGATAAACATAGAGCTAGTTATCGTTTCAGACAGTAAATCACACCATCTAGCAGTGGATAATATGATGTGTGCAGCTAGACATGATAGCTTGATTGTGTTCTCAAGAAACACTATAAAGTTTCAAATGTAAATACAAACAAAAGTGAAGAGGCTGTAGTTAAGGATGTTAACAGTATATTGTTAAGTGTGAATGCAATATTGTAAAACAATGCTTTGAATTATTTATTACAAAATTTGTTGTGGTGTATTCTTCCTAATTTGATGTGCAATAATAATTTGGGATAGGCATATAATTAGTGTAATAAATTAAATAGTTTTAATAAAAATTGCAGTTGCTTGTGTTTGAATTTAACAACCCCAAAATTGTATTTATGACACAATATTATAGTCGGTTGGACTTTATGTAAGTAATACGGAGTCTACACTTTAAACAGCTTCAGTTTCTTAAACTGCATCAACATTAATTCACACAAAACTGCTTTTGATGCTTGAATTTGCAGTGAGAGTCTTCTACCTGCAAGCAAAATTAGGTTGAAAAAGGAGAAAAAAAAGCATTTAAATAAAGAGAAGAGATGAGCAAAGAGACTATCAAATAAAAAGATGATAATATAAGAAAAGAAGTAAACATATTCAGACTTATTTTTCAACGTTACTTAAACTTAAGAGACGTCAAAAAAAAAAAGGTAAAACAGACGTGAAGGCGTTCCGACACCGGGAACATTCGCCTGTAACGTAACCTTCACCTGCGACCAAGTCGTGCTAATTCTACCTATTTAATTATAATTATGTATAACCTATCCTGCTAGTTTCAATTATCTCTCTATAATAGGTACCTAGCAGATGACAGCCTGCGAAATTTACTTTCAAAACCCTAGCTGTTACAGTGGGTTCTTGGATTGGTACATTACAAGCGAATTCTCCCATTGAGGGAATGCCTGCTAACATTATTCAACGCTAAGCAATGTTTATAAAGAAACTCCTTAGATGGCAGCTAATAGAGATTTTGGGATAAAGGTACGAGGAAAAAACACTTACAAGTAGTAAGAGCAGATACTAGAAAGAATTGACTCCATGATAGGGACGGTAAGTTAACAAACACGCATGTAAAATAATAGACATCTGTGAGACAAATAACCCTATTTAAAATGATGTAACTGCAATGCGTGTACATACGTAACGTTATTAAAATAATGCTCGAAAGTAAAAGCAAAACTATGAAGACATGAAACTTAACAATTTAAAGTTAAATGAACCAGAAGCAAAGGCATCTGCAAAATGATAGCTATTAAAATTATTGATCATTATTCATGTCCTATTGAGCGCTCGTGCAAGATCGCCTGTGGTCTAAGCGAGTAATTATACAATTATTAAATATCGCTTCATAACATACGCACTATAATTTTCTTGAACACGAACATAAAGTCTGGCTGAAGATTAATTTATCAGTTTATTTACCAAAAAACTTCACTGTGATTTTCAGACGTCGTCTGAGAATGATTTGTAAGTTTTTTCTCCCGTATATAGATCTGTTCTCAGAAGCCATTCTTAAACGGCCGTTGCCAGGACTTGCACTTTTCATATAAGTGATCAAGAAACGAAACTGTTTTAACTTCCGAATAAAATTCACTTTGAGTTTAGATATAAGATATTTATGGACACTGAAGTTAGGCCCAGCACTTAACAAGGACTTAGTCCGTATTTGGAATACCATTTTGAAGAATGAACTCCCAAGGGAAAATAAGCTGAAACTGGAGAAAAATGTACCATAACCTACATATGTATATGCGTCGAATGAATTACTATTGTTTGAAAACCATTCCAAGGAGAAAACGGACACTTGTCATTTGTTTTACTGTTTAGGATTACCTACATGTCCAGCAATGAACTACGATTTCTATGTTGATTGATATACAAGAGATTTCATGGTTGGTGTTTGTCGGTGGTTATTCCAAACCAAGAGTTTCCATTGGTTTTTGCAGTCGGAAGTGGCTGTAATTTTACCGACATCCTTTAATTGAGACGTGCATACGTATACGAGTCCTGAATGCCATCGAAAAAGATTTTAACGCTTGAAAAAGCAAGGAATCTTAACTAAATAATATAATGCAGAATTATGAATGACATTTTCTGATCACGAATAAATTTTCTAAAAGACTATTTCTGTTTCTCTTTAATTAGGATAATTAACAGTTTCTTGGTATAATTTTTTATCAACAATGAATATGAGATCTATTAGAAATATGAGATTTCTTTTGAAAATTGATGCTATTAGGAAATAGGTAAGAATTCATTACCAAAGAAAGCCTAGGTGTTCTGAAGCCCTTATCCAAGGGGCCTACGCCTACCACCACTGGCTTCTGCCTGCTTAGGTTAGGTACTTCTGTACCTAAGATTAAAATATTACTGTTATAAGAGGTGGTGGTAGGCCTCCTGGTATTCTATGACTGAGGATGCAACCGTATTGGGCTACGCGGTTATCCTTCTGTTCTTATAGTGACTCGACCTCGCTGGTATTGCCAACGGAGACATTATTGTCACATGCTGCTGTGCTGTCTGGGTGGGTACACCGCCTTTCAAACGCCTGGTGCTTTCCGGAGCTACAAGAATTCACATTTAGAAAACCATTCAAATCTAAGAAAACGCAATTTCCTGTAATTAAATAAATAAAACCTTTAATAATTCCCTACACCGACTAGGATATAAAGCATCAACCGGATACTTTCTTGTTCGCAAACTTGCATTCTGTAATTGGATAAAGAAGCTTGACCAGGAAAACCTACTAATTGCCACTTGCAACTGGCAGGTTGCTAGAAAAACTGGTCACACTTGTAATATTCTTATCTCAGGGGTTGGGTGACTAGGTGTGCGCATTTCACTCTCGTTTCCCTTCCCACTTCCGCGTTTTCCGGTACTGAGTACCGGCTATGAGGAATCAGGAAAAAGCATGGACGGTAAACTATCATTAGATTGAGTGTACGTCGGGCGCCGTTGTAAAAGCTAGCGGACGGAACCTTAGGTACAGTAAACCTTTTATTAGCTGTATTTCATTCTGGTGATAAATACTTTTAATCTAAAAAAGTTTATGAAGTTTTATTATCCTTTCAAAACATATTTATGCTATCGTTCCTGGGGGTCTACTCCGAAGTGGTATCGGCCGAATGTTCGGCCGTTTCCTGCTACGAAGTTACTATTTGGTTCGGTCGGTCCCGATCCTACACTCCTACACTCTTTCCAATATTGACTATGGTCCCGACCCAACTGAGCCGATCCGAATTTTTTTCGCATTTTTCAATAATATTCGGTTCGGCCATGTGTCGGTCCGATCCGATCATTCGCACTTTGCACTTCGTAGTAGACCCCCTGGTTTTAACTTGAACATTTATTGATATGGATGCGTATCATTATTCTGTTCGGTTCTGGAAACTTATGAGCACATTACTCATGTCGTATATTCATCATGTCACGATACATTACTGAATCAACTGTCCATCAGTTATGATAATCATTTACGTCATTAATCTTAGTAGACTTATCAGTGAATATTCACGTAATCTCATTGTAACGTTAATTGGCGTAAGATGAAATGAGAAAAGTAAACGGTTGTTACATTGTATTACGTGGAATAACACTCAAGGTGTTTTCATTTTCTTTAGCATTGGGTATCCTTCGTAACAACACGATTCCCTTATAACTGGTAATTGAAACCATTTTTTGGTTATGAAAATCTGCATAACTAAACAAAGTTTATAACGTCAACTGTCTTGTTACTTAGAAACAATAACTTAATTTTTTACTTTCATGCTTTGTGCAGGAAGCACAGAACCGGTCGAAGTGCGGGTTCTTGGAGGATGCCTATGTCCAGCAGTGGACGTCTTTCGCCTGAAATGATGATGATGATGATTCATACTTTTCTTTCAAACTCTTTTTTTTTGTTATTGCATGGCAATGAATCAGCAGCCCACCTGATGATAATTCGCCACCCAACCCTAAGGTAAATTGTTATACCAGGGCCATGTCAGCTGTATTATTATCCCAGAAACCAAACTAAAATGTCTCACGATGCATACCCTTCAAACCGGAACACTGCAATGCTGTATGGCAGCATAAACAGCTACGTGTTTGCGCAGGCGCTCCGAACCAAACCAAGGCGTTGGTTTTATTGTAGGAAATGCGACGGAAACTAGCAATTTTCAATCACTTGAGTTGGTACCTCATGATGTAGTGTTATCTAGTAGTTGGTGTAAGTGATAATTGAGCCTCGGGATAATTTGCAGTAGCGTTGCTCTCGACGGCCGGTAATAAGCATGTAAGGTAGATTCTGCCGGTATAGTATGCGTAATAAAACCGTTATGAGTGGAATGAAGCAAGCTTTTGCGTGTTGAGGTATGTTTGAAATGATTTTGAATAGGCGCTTGATTTTGGTTTTTAGGACTACTTCGATGGTCTAGTAGCTTCAAGGGAGTGGAGTGGAGTCCTAGTTTTGATCCCTAGGTCGGCAGTGTTATTGGGTTTTACAATAGGAGTTTATCAGTGGCATCCCGGTGTCTGGATTTGTGGCCTGTGGATAGCAAGAGTCTCGCCCCTAATTACATGGGACTGTTCTGGGTATTGTTGCTTGTTGTTTTTAAGCCTCAGACACCGGGCTCTTATTGAGATATTGTAAATACGCAACAACACGTTCGCGACCTGGGGGTCACATCCAGGACCTCACGCGCAGCATTCGCGCCTGCGACCACTAAACCAGTCACGTTACACTCATAATAACACAATTCCAAAAACCTTTATTAACTGTTTAGTTTATAGTATATTTATTTTTCTTATTTGACACCGGTTTCTTGATTGTGTTGCTTTACAGCTTGTGAAGAGTACTTGAGGAGGCCTATTCTGGAAAGCAAGACAATGGCGCCGATTCCCTTGTTCACAAACTAAACTAAATTTGAGTTCAGTGCATCTTTTTCTTTCTATTTCATTTAAAATAGGACAAAAGATAAATATTAGTTTAGTCCTATCAAATTAAGATAGTCCATAGACAGTTTATACGTGATTAAAAACATGGCTACTAAAAATACGTCAATTTACGTCAGGCGCTGACTAATTTGACAGGACTAAACTAATATTTATCTTCTGTCCTTTTCTTAATGAAATAGAAAGAAAAAGATGCTCTGAACTTGAATTTAGTTTAGTTTGTGAACAAGGGAATCGGTGCCAGCAACACAATTAGTTAACATTAATTCCAGGCAACAAACGTGACGAAAGAAAGGAAGCAAGTCTAAAATACTTTTAATACTACAATGACATACTACGTGTGACTTATATCGGCGAATCGGACTAATAAACAATAGTTTCCCTTTCTAGATGCGCCGATAGCTTTGTTAACTTATACACTGGGAAGTTATGGTGCTCGATAGGAAACTTGACGGGTGTCTTTAAACTGCACGACTTGTGAGGGGAGGTGTTTAGAGCGTAGTACGGTCAACCGACCAACCGCATAATCAGCCTATAGTGTTCTCACTACTGGGACACAGGCCTCCTCTCTGTGAGAGGGAGTGGGCCGTAATCCACCACGTGGGCCCAGTGCGGGTTGGTAGATGGCACATGTCTTGATCAACCGCACATTAGGGTTAATACTTAGTCTATGAAAGAGGGGCTTGTGGCCAAGTAATAACAGATCGATAAGGTTAAGCTACGCTTGCCGCGGTTGGTCCGTGGATGGGTGACCGTCTTTACATAAATAGAAAGCTCCGTGTCTCAGAAAGCACGTTAAATCGATGGTCCCGGTTGTCATCCGTGGATCTTTGACAGTCGTTACGGGTCGTCAGAAGCCTGAAAGTCTGACAACCAGTGTTACGAAGGAGTATCGTTTTGACGTGCGTTTGACTGATAGTGACCAGTCCAGTGCATTTAAATTTATACTCACCGCTCGCTTATATAAATTATTGCAGATAAATATGTTTTAGTGTATCCGCACCAGGTGTTTGTTCAGCGTATGCACTTCGTCAGTGTTCATCGAGTGGACGCTGTGTGACCGCTTTGTAGACGCTGCCTAGAACTTCGTAGACGCTGCGTCGACGGAAGTGCTCATAAACTCCGTATAGACGCTGCGTAGATGATGCGTAGACGCTGTGTAGTTTCTATGCGAGAGTCTAAATGTCTTTACTATTTATAGACCAGGTTGACCGCATGAAACCCTATTACCTAAATATTTCTTTACAGGAAAAAAACCGTTAATAAATCAACGAGTCGTGTCTTTCATCATCAGAAAGTAAGTTAATTCGATGTTGGCAAAGGTCTTGAAATCTTCTACAATATTCTAAACCATCATTATATTAGACAGGTACCTAATTAATTTCTTAACTTTTGGTGGTGACTTGTTTCTTCTGTCAAATTGTATGAGGAGACAATTGAATCGTTATAATCTCAATATACAAAGACTAGTTTGCCCTACGTAGTATTATGTAAAAGTCCTTAATACGTAACGTATAAGTAAACGTTAAAGGTACCCTTTAAGACGATTAGTTGCGCCCTAGGCGTGGAAATGTTAACGCTCCGTGAAGATACACAGTGGTACTCAAAGTTTGTTATAATTTATTTAATTAGTTGCTATACAAGCACAAGATACATCATATTCACATATCTGCGTGGTGCGACGTATCTATTGGAGTCAGTTAAAATCCTATCTTCCTAAATCCAATTATAAATGGGAAAGTAAGTTTGTTTGTTTGTTACTCAATCACGTTAAAACGGCTGGAGAGATTTGGATCAAATTTCGCACACAGCTACCTAGACCATGACCTAGGTAAGGACATAGGTTATTTTTCATCCTAGTAATTGAATAATTCAGTGACAGATATAAATAATAATGATATTCATGCAAATACATTTATTGTTATAACGACAGTGTTGTACTCGTATCAGAAATAAAGGATCGACTTGTTTTAGAAAATTCATCGCAGTAGGTACCTATATTTATACAAGGAAGAATTTTCTAACATAAGCCTGCATTCTGCTTGAAAGACAGGACCCTAATTCACCACCACCACCAAATGAAGAAGGTCATCATTCCACCACATTCCTTACTTCGAAACCATGTCAATGCCTTACCTAAGCACACATTTGCAATTTTGTTTTTTTTTTATTTTTTTTTTTATTTTTTTTTTTAGGGACAAAAAACAGTTACTTACACGTTACAATTTGAATATCGGAGCTAATTAGATTTATTTAATAAACGTATAACCCACACTATTTCACCATTGCCAGGATCGTCCAGAGGACACGGTGGAGCACACGGTGGAGGTCTGCCCCGCTTGGGCGGAGCACCGCCGTGTCCTCGTAGAGGCGATCGGCAGCGGCGGCGGCCTCTCGCGCCCGGCCCTGGTGCAAGCCATGGTCCGGAGCGAGAGGGAGTGGGAGGCAGTCGCCTCCTTCTGCGAAGCAGTCATGCTAGCGAAGGAGGTGGCGGGACGGATGAGGGAGAGAGCCTCCCGTCCAAGCCGCCGCGGGAGACGCCCCGGGCGTCGGGATTCGAGAGACGACTACCGGCCACCGTAGGCGCGGGCCTGCGGGCGGAGAGCAATGGGTAGCTCACCGCCCGATCAGGACCAGGCCCGTGCCGGACGGCGCGTAAGTGTTCCACGCGCGCCTCAAAGAGATGTCAGCATCAGCAACGAGGGGCCCCTCAGGGTCGAAGCCTGCCGGGGCAGCGGGATTGTCCGAAAGGGTTACCGCTACCCCGGAACATAAAGGGCGAAGGAAGGAACATGGGTGGGTTTTAGTCAGTAAGAGTCTGACACTCCCTTCCGCTCCACCCAGAGCGGGAGGGGTCATTTGATGATTTCCCATCCCAAAAAAAAAAAAAACCCACACTATTGTCCACGGATTCAATTAATAAATATCTAAAAGAGGAAAGGGCGGACGGTCACATATTAATTTGTGAACGTATTATCTATGACACAATGAACGAAACTGCGCGAAAAAACGCGAAGTTAGTATGGTTTGAACTGTCGAAATATCACGCATAATGGTTTGCACTGGGGCTCTGTAATGTGTAAGCCTATTTTTTTTCTGATATCATGGTCCTTTATTTTTGATACAACAGTATACCTAACTGGCTGACCCGGTGAACTTAACTTAACTGATCATCAAAAAAGCCATACCATACATAAGAAAATGAATTATCTTTATAAATTTTTTTGTCGTGAATTTTTCCCTTGTTTTAATATGTAGTTATTCTGCTGTTCGAGGCGGAGACAAATAAAAGATCATGAAAATAGGTCCAGCCGTTCTTGAGTTATAAATGGTGTAACTAAGCCGATTTTGTTTTATTTATATATACCTATTGATTGCATGAATCCTACCAATATTATAAACGTGAAAGTTTGAATGGATAAATGGATGGATGGATGTTTGTTACTCTTTCACGCAAAAACGACTATAGGGATTTGGATGAAATTTGGCACACAGATTGTTTATAACCAGGATTAACATATAAGATACTTTTTATCCCGATATTCAAACGGGATCGAAACATATGCGGGTGAAACCGCGGGGCACAGCTAGTATTGAATATAATTATTGACATTGATGTTATAACATCGGTTTGATGAGCGAAACCAATCGTTTTAGTAAACTAGGTTAACTGTTAATTATGTAGATACAACAGTTTACGCCAGTATATTTACAAAACTAATTTCAATATCGTTATCTTCTGATGAACCCTTCAACAGCCATGCCATGTTCCTGATGGTTATCTATGCTAATATTGTAAAGAGGTATTTGTTTGTTTGTTTTTAATTTCAAACAAGATAATAATTTACATAATATAAACTAAGAGACGTAAAACTAATATATAATACAATACTAATATGTAATACTAACTACCATTACTATACTACTTAATACTAATATATACTACTAAGACTAATACGTAACATAATATTATTAATATGTACGAGTACATGTATATAAAAAAAGAAGGAAAAGTGCCCAAAAGGCTGGCAGCATTGCCACGTTGTATGGTGATGCGTAGTTTGTATGTAGGGGGTAATCTCCGGAACTAATGACATAATTAAAAAACACTGAAAAGAAGAAAGCTAAATTATTCCTGAGTGCTATAGGCAATAAATTATATTTATATCATTCATAGGGCCCGACATTTCACGCGGACGAAGTCGCGGGCTGAAGCTATTAATAATATCTTTATTTCGCCACAAATTCATTAATAAATTATGGCGATATCGCAACTAATACGCTGACAGATGTAACATCTATAATGAATGGAAATATGGCTTGCTTTCTTTTAAGTGTTTCGTAATGGTTCAAACTTATGTGATGCCTCATATAACTAAGGCTTTTGAGAAATTGTTTAGCACTCTGTGACCTTAGCCCGAACTTAAGTCACGCTTATCTGTGAGTTAAGTAATTCACTTTTACACCGAAGGCGTGACTTAAGTGCGCGTTTAGGTCACACTTGCTATAAAATAGTGTACGATATGTGTGACTATTGCACGGCGTTTAGCACCCTCGCTAGTAACTCGCTAGTTAAGTGCTTCAGACTCTATTTTCTAAGACAGAATACCCCACCATCTATGGAATGTGTGTGTTCGAATTTCAAGGCCAAGCCTGCTTTTAATGTTTCATAAAAATGTATGTTATATAATTAGTAAAATGTCGATGAATACGAATAAACTATGCTATGCTCTATAGTATATCTACTCTTTTGAACGTAGTAGCTTTTACATGCTTGTCCAATAACTGTTATTGTGTTAAGAAATAGTTAATGCAAATGAAAATATATTCTAAATATAGAACGATAAGTTGCTAAATATAGAATCTATGTTTTATTTTTGTTTAATCTATGTATTTTATTTATTTTCGTAACATTTATCACACACACTATCACCATCACACACATCACATCAACACCATGTATCATATGTACCTAACGGTAGGGTATAAAATTTACTTGCTAATTTAATTGCGGAAAATTCATACATGTCTAAGAAATGGCATGGCCAATCTAAAGAAAACATGTTACTTAACCACTAAACTTTCAGAAACAACTTTATACCCGATTGACCACCACCAAATCACCATACAATCGTCACATAAATCAAAGGGTGCACTTTGAGCACCACGGCAAAACCCCTGTGTGCGTGTGCACCCACTGCACCGATGCACACTCACACAGCCGTAAGTCCACGCTCCGCTACCCCCGTATATAAACCTAACTCAGCCTAGCCTTGAACTTCACTTCACCACGGCTACAACCGACACACGGCCGTACTTACCCCCCGTTACAATTACCAACCCTTAACCGTTAGTAAGGTAAATTATACAGGAATTGGACTACGGTGTCAGTGAATAAACTATGTTGTGTTGAACAGAACTGTGTTGATTGGTGTCTTCTGATACACGTGAAAATGATGACCGTACTGCAAACCGTAAGTTACGATTTATTGTCATAGATTTTATCCTATGTAATTGTAGTAATGCCAGACGAGTGAAAATTTAAGCTAACTGAAAATTCAAAGCCATATTAGTCGATGAAATACTACATATTTAAAAAATAATTATTTTTATGATGTATATTATATTTATAAGACAGTTTAGTGCCAACATTCTTTTAATAAAAATATCTGAACACACTAAAAATGATTTTAAAACATGGTTTGGCACGTCAGCTGCTTTATTTATATCTGTTTCTATTATTAGTCCATTAAAAGTTTCTATGGCCTAAAAGTCGGTTAATTCAGTATAATTTATTCATAATTTATTTTTGCCTAAAGCGAAACATCTGAACATACGAGTAGGCTCGATAGAAATAAAATATTAAAGTTTTTCTTGGTATAAATAGATGCAGTATTTTTTTCAAATCGATTCAGTAAAAACTGTGTAGTATGATGTTAAATATGACCTGTAAACTGATGACTGGAAAATATACCTACCATCCCGTATTACCTCTATACCTACGTATATCAACGAATTTATTTTATTTTCTTAATTGACGAATGGCCTCGAATCAATTTTTGCCAAGTTATTTTTAATGAAAGCAGCTACTGGAATTCACACGTAATATTATGAATAAGCTAACAATATAAATATTATCATACCAATATTGGTGTCGCGATGTGGGTATCAAATTATGTATGCAAGTTGAATATTTCAATAAATAAATACCTACGTAAGCAAATATATATTTCCCACAAGTAACAATGTATTTTTCTTCCTAAATAAATATTCCAATAGAACAATGGTGCGATGAAAGTGGTATTGGCAAAGAAATGGCCACAGTTAATGTCGTTAGTGACACATTGCTTTGCGCAAGAGTGTCGATCTTCTCATTAAAATGACAATTTAGTGCTGGTATAATGGCTCAATTGGAAGATATATTCACATACAATGCTGAACTATAAGAAATATTGAATGCAGCAAGGAAAGTAAATCTTACTTTCTTTGGTAAATTCCATATTTATAATTAAACTTTTATTGATTTCGAACTTTCCGAAACTAATAGCATGATGTAGGTACTTTAAATAATTAACGATTAATGGATAAAAACTTTAAAACTAAGAATTGAAATGGTCCAGGTAATGTACAGACGCCAGCAGGACAAGCTACCCGAAACTGTCAAATTTTCCCAATCAGCCTTGAACCTTAATGCTTTAACGATAAAGTTGAAAATCTATTAAAGAAATTTGACAGATTGTAGTACTACTGTTCTAGGTACTAGAAGAAAGTGGAAAGAGGGAAAGGAGGCCTTTGCCCTGCAGTAGGACAAAACAGGCTTATAATAATAATAATAAATAATATACAACTACATTATATCTTAATACTTTTTTTTAATTTCTTAATTTTCAAATTACTCAATGAAAAGTACATTTATATCTTGACCACATAATACTACAAGTAGCTAAAAGATAAAATAAACTAAAACGAAATGTAAACTATTCTAAACTCTACGTAATTATTACATAAGAACTAAAGTTAGGAAAAATCCATAGGAAGACGCATTACTAAGACATATTGGAGAGGTTAACGTAACGGTTTAGCTCATAACTCATTGATTTCAACATCGGTTCCAAGAATCTTCTCTATAGGATTACACAACAGTAACTTTTAAAGCAAAATCGACGCCATTATGTCTACTTATAGTTTATTTTAGGAAATTGGAATTAATTTAAGTATAAAAGAATATGCTAAATTTGGCCATAAAACAATATTATTATAACATACTACAAATAAAGATTGAACACGGATTACGATTTGTACATATTCGAGAATTCCTAATGAAAAACTGTATAGATTTTCCATACTCGTTATCGAAAATATATTTCCTCAACATGGATTACGTAAAAAAAAAAAAAAATATTTTGTCGGTTTTTTTTTTGACTGGCGAAATGACTGTCTAGAAGTAAATCTATGATTAACCCTTAGCGGGATTATACGCGTGATGTTATGTGGATTTTCTTATTGAAAATGAAAATTTCTTTATGTCATGTCACGCATTGCAGGTAATCGTCCGAAGTTATTTATGCACGAAACATAATTAATAGCTTGTTAGCTTCATAAGTTAATGATATCGTGCGATTAATAATAATTAGAAGAGATTCATCTTCGTGTCAGTTTATTGCTTGAGCAGTAAATTATTTACTTTAATAAATGCTTAATGCACATGAATAGCCTCATGTGCCTTAAGCATTTATTTTTATTTTTAGAATACTTAAGCGTAATCAGTACCCTGTGAAATGGAAAATAAACATTTTCTAAGAAAACGACAGTGTGTTTCGATTTAGACTCTTGTTAACTTCACTGTCAGATTCACTGTCAGACAACGCACAGCTTAAACCACCGGGTCTAGACTAGAAGCATGAAATTTTGCACAAGAGTACAAATGCGCGAATGTGCACTGAGTGACAGTGAGCAATAAGGAACGATTAAAAAAAATAAACCCCCAATGGGTTAAATAAGACATGAAAATTTGTATAGAAGTTCTCAATTTTTCCGATGAAATCCCATCGGGCACATTATGCGTAACTAATCTAATCTAACCTGTATTGTCTCACTGCACTTTTTTTTTTCCGGATGGGAAATCATCAAATGACCCCTCCCGCTCTGGGTGGAGCGGAAGGGAGTGTCAGACTCTTACTGACTAAAACCCACCCATGTTCCTTCCTTTGCCCTTTATGTTCCGGGGTAGCGGTAACCCTTTCGGACGATCCCGCTGACAGGGCAAAGGCCTCACTCTCCCTTTTCCACGCAATTCTGTCTTTTGCTAGTGCTAGCCATTCCTTCCGGTAGGAGTCAAGCTCGTTCCGCCATGCGTAACTATTTTAACATAACTTAAAAATCTTGAAACCAACATACTAGCTTGGGCAGTCTTGAACATTGCAAAAGACTCCGTTTAATAACCGTACACATAAAATACAATATCGCACAAAAATCAATGCTCAAACAAACTATCAATTACAAAGGTTCATCGGCCACATTATCATAGAATTATAGCCTCTAGCATCATAACCAATGACGGATCGGTATGGTCATTGATCCTGCTCCGTTAACGGCGACTGATCATATTCATGTAATCATACCTTCATTGGCAACTGATCGATGTTAAATACTAGTGAAACTTGACACTTGATCACTGATCTGATCAGTGTTCAATTATTAGATATTTATTCGCAAGTATTATGATGAGAGGTGTGAACGAGATTGATGTTAACATTTTTAGATTAGCATTGAAATTGTGGTTTAATTGTAGGTTGTAAATCAGCATTGGTCTTGTAACTTATGTGCTCGAGTATCTTGTATCCATCCATCTTCAGCAGAGCAGTGGCGGCCCAATTGTGACTGCCGCGACTTACGAGTTGTAGTTCGTAGGTTCGAACCCAGACAGGCGCTTTTACTTTGTGTAAATTATTTTATCACTATTGCTCTCAAAACGATGAAAAAAACATCGTGAGGAAACCGGCATGTCCTAGAGCTAAAAAATCGAAGACATATGACATCTACCAACCCGCACTGGGCCCACGTGGTGGATTACGTCCCACTCCCTCTCACTGAGAGGAGGGTCTGTGTCCCAGCAGTGGGAACATTATAGGCTGATGATAATGCTTCAGCAGCTGTCAATTCAGTGTTTATTTTCTAAGCTATCCCACCCTCTATTACATGGGGCTTAAACATAACTGAAGAAATGTGGGTGTACTAAATGTACACCTCTACCTAACCTCTCGGGGAAAGCAGGCGTGATGTTATGTTAATACCTATAGGTCCCAGCTTTAACCCAATCCATTTTTCTATTTTGGATTCAGTTTATCTCTTTTAGCTATCCACGATACCCATATACCTACATACATTAATACTGTACATTGCGCACAGTGCTCTCTGTTAACGTTGTCATACGTTAACTTCATTGTTTAGGAGCTTTCAGAGCATCAAACATACTTACAATAAAATGTAATACCATATTTCTATTATCATACTAATTTGTAAATTATTTTATTTTCTGTTATTATGAATTCAATGCCATTCATTGATATTCACAGAAAAGCCAGTTCAGTTCAGTTGTTCAGTTGCAACATTGGAATTAAAAGGGTCTTTTAAAATTAAATAATCCATAAAAGTTTTATGACGAAATATATATCAGACAGAACTCGTAGCGAACAATAAAAAGCGAAACTATAATACAAAACATATGACAATAGTATGATTATACTCCAATGTGTAATTATGAAAGATTCCATCTGTATCAAGAATCAAATCAAAATGACGTTGCAGTGTTTTTAAAAATAAAACAATAGAGTTTACATTACCTATTCAGAATTCAAAACCAAGAACTGTAACCAACCTACATAGATTAGGTCGAATAATGATAGCGCATTCATCTACGCAGTTATTTGGATAATAGATAGAGAGGGGCTTGTGCCTAAGTAATAACAGCCGCACGGGTCGAACGATCAGGTTAAGCTACGCTTGCCACGGTAGGTCCGTGGATGGGTGACCATCTTCACATACCAAGACCCCTCCGTGTCTCGGAAATCACGTTAAGCCGTTGGTTCCGGCTGACATTCGTGGATCGTTGACAGTCTGGAAGTGGGAACGTGATAGGCTGATTATGCAGTTAAGACTGGTGGGAAATCATCAAATGACCGCTCCCGCTCTGGGTGGAGCGGAAGGGAGTGTCAGACTCTTACTGACTAAAACCCACCCATGTTCCTTCCTTCGCCCTTTATGTTCCGGGGTAGCGGTAACCCTTTCGGACAATCCCGCTGACCCGGCAGGCATGCAGTTAAGCCATAAACGTATTTAGTGATATTTGGTGCAAGCGGGTCTTAATCCTAGTTATTCTATTAAGAGCTGATTTTACTGAAGTCTTATCTTTCTATCTTTTATCCGTTGAATAAAGTTGACGTCTGACAGTTCTAGTATGGATAAACTGTCAAAAACTCAAAATTTATTCTTAGGATAAGACTTAGGTATTCTAGGTATAAAAGTTTGGTAAAATTTACCCTTAAACGTATATCATTTTAACAGCTAATATTATCATTGCGGAAACAGACAGCGAAAACGACTGAAGTTCCATTACTATCACACTAACTCAAAACGAAACTTGAACACCATAGTTGCATTACAACAATGATTCCACCGCCTCAAGGTGTAATTATGAAAGTCTCCATCAGTTTTACGTCTAAACAATAAATTCTTAGCTCTTGCTCACTTTCTCTGATAATATCATGGTTATATAACGCTTGGTCCCGTTTAGAGTGATGTCGTCCTACTTTAAAGCCGTAAACCTTAGAAAATGTTCCGAATGTTACGTCACTAATGGCTATCGAAGACCCTTTATCGCGTTAGTAATTTAGTGGTTTTTTGTTCTATAAACACAGTTTATTTTTATTTTTGGGTTATATATTATATCGCGGCTGGCCCAGACGGAGATGGCGGGATGAGCTGGACTCCTTCAGCAAGAACTGGTCCTCAGGAGCTTTAAACAGAGACAAATGGAAAGAGAGTAGGGAGGGGTAGGGAGGTTATAGTAAAGCTCATGGATTTGCAAAAAAACACTACTTATGACCGCAACGTTACATTGTTATTTTGGTGCTTAACCAATTAGGTACAGAGCAAGTTTGCGCAAAAGCAGATAACTTTTAACACAAACAATATATAGTTATGATAAAACAGCATTTTAAAATTCGATCAATAAGTTGTTTTAATATAATGCGTTTATGATTAGTTCGACTAACTTACTCGTATCTAAACTAATATTAAAAAGAGAAAAGATTAACTTTTTCGTATGTTTGTTTGTTACGGTTTCACGCTAAAACGGCTGAACGGATTTGGATGGAATTCGACATATGGGTAGACCATGACCTGGGTTAGGATATAAGATACTTTTTATTCCGATATTATTTATTTATTTGCTACATGTAAATCACTGGTTAGTACACTGTGTCGTGAAATTTGAATGCATGCCGCATTGAAATTTTATGACACAGTGTTAAAACATGTACCCTGTAAGTGCAAATTGTACATAATACTTATTATAATATTGATTCTAATTATTACAATTTACATTATTGCTAAGCACTAACAATTAAAAATAATTCCAAAAAAATATTACATTTTATTTTAACATTTATCATTATTATCAATTTATATATTCCCACTGGATCGAGTCTTATACGGGTGAAACCACGGGGAGTAGCTAGTCTTTATCAAAAACATTTAAGTAGTTCGTCGGTGCTCATCGCTGATGAACTAAACGAAAGACCGTACTAAAATAAAATTATCATTTGTGTTTTGTTTTCTAAAATCATTGGACGAATCTTATTTACGTTAATTTGCTTCTAATGGATCAGTTTTTAGATCAAAATAAAGTTTAGCATTAAAACCCTTTCACATTTTGATATTTTGTTAAACTTACCGCTACATCAATAAATATAATGGTTAAATCGTGAAATGTCTACGAAGAATAAAATTACTATAAAGTGTATAAACATGTCACCTAATTAAACTTACCCAATATGGCGCGTAGCGGTGTGTGCCATAGCAAATTCCGTAGCCATGTCGCACTGAAGTTTATAAACGTAGGTGAACGTTCAATGTGATGTATGTGGCTTCAGTACAAGATGGGTATAAATAAAACATGAATTCTCTTAACGCAAAAAGATACACAAGCTGTTTTGTAGAAGATTGTTGGTTTTCTAGACTTTCTTTAAGATTTACAAACGGTAAACGAACTGATGATTGTTTTTTTAAAATTGCAGCATTCGATTTAATTTAGGGTCTCGTGGCTAAGTAACAACAGCCGCACGGGTCGATCGATCAGGTTAAGCTACTTTTTCCGTGGTCGGTCCGTGGATGGGACCATCTTTACATACCGAGACCCCTCCGTGCCTCGGTAAGCACGTTAAGCTGTTGGTCCCGGCTGTTATTCGTGGATCTTTGACAGTCGTTACGGGTTGACAGAAAACCGAAAGTCTGACAACCAGTCTTACCAAGGGGTATCGTGTAGCCCAGTAACTGGGTTGTGGAGGTCAGATAGGCAGTCGTTCCACGTAAAATACTGGTACTCACCTGCATCCGGTTAGACTGTAACCCGACCCCAACATAGTTGGGAAAAGGCAATGCAGATGATGAGTGTTTTAGAAAGTAGTAGTCAAAATAATGAGATAAAACAAACACAAATGGCCTTTAAACAAAAAAAAAAAATTCTGTAAGGTAGCCAGGATAGGTACAACCTACATAGCTAATTTTATTGATTTAGATTGTAATTGATAGCTCGCTGTTGTCGTCATTTGTTGCTCCATGTAAAATACTGGTACTCAGCTGCATCTGGTTTGACTGGAAGCCGATTCCAAAAATAGTTGAGAAACGGCTAGGCAGATGATGATAATACAACCAATTTACCGCTGCTGCAATGATTTAATCTTGATACTTTAACCTAACTAAACACAACCAACGTCTATCCAACTCCCCATTTACCATAACAGCTCAACAATTCCACGCCACTCAAAACAATTACCATCTAAAACACAACCGAATCAAATCATAGGCAATCCAAACTTGCGCTTTCATTGGACTAACATTTCACGCCAATCAATTTCCCTGTCGCTGTTCCCACACTACGTCAAAGACCTCACAGCCTGTTTGAACAGGTAGTTAGTGCTAAAAGCGACATGGCATGTTCAGAAGCGCACTTTCCCTGGCCACACCGGGTGAAACGCGTGACCGGTAAGGGCAGAGAAACGGTGAACATTGAACATCCCAGTCGATGTCGTCGCGACCTTTGCCGTTCGTTTATCTGGCGAAGACCTTAGTTATAGGGCTTCGAACGTTGTTTATGCTGGGTTTCGTTTACTAATTGCTGATTTGTTTTGTTGATTGGGTATTAAATTGGTGATGGTAATAGGGATGGTAACTGGTGTTGGGTGTACTACAGGTAAACCTCTGCATTACCCTGCAGATTTATATACGTGGTGTTATGTTGTGTTAAATTGATGTGTATTTAGGAAAATAATGAAGAAGTTGATGAAAAATATTGATGACTGACAACAAAGTTTATTATTACAAAAATAGCTATTAGTTATGTAGGTTGTATTAGTTATGTTATGTTGTGTGTGTTTTTTTTTACCTATCCTGCCTACGTTCCAGGATTTGTTTTTTTTTTAAAGGCCTTTTGTGTTTTTTTTTTCTCATTATTTTGAATACTACTTTCTAAAACACTCATCATCTGCCTTGCCTTTTCCCAACTATCTTGGGGTCGGCTTCCAATCTATCCAGATGCAGCTGAGTACCTGTATTTTACATGGAGCGACTGCCTATCTGACCTCCACAACCCAGTTACTGGGTAATACGAAACCCCTTGCTTAGACTGGTTGTCAGTCTTTCGGGCTTCTGACGACGTAACGACTGTCAAAGATCCACGAATGACAGCCGGGACCAACGGCTCAACGTGCTTTCTGAGGCACGGAGGGGTCTTGGTATTTAAAGATGGTCACCCATCTTTACTTACCAAGACTACTTTCTAAAACACTGAGGTCATAATATTCCTCGTAAAAAGTACGTGTGTTAAGTCTAAGCTTATAAACGTAAGATACTTTTAACTACATCCGATTACTATTAACCTCACCGAAGAACAGTCTTTATTACGCCATAAAATCCAACATACAACGACTTTAAATACGCAAAGCCGAACATAAAACTAAATGAGTTTGTTAAAAACAGCCTAGACGAATAAACACGACTGTAAATTCCACAGTATCACGTTTGAAAGGCAATTGGCATCACTTAGTTTTGACCTTAAGGTCACAACTTAAGAGGAGCTATCAATTGCATTGAGTTTAACATAAGGAATTACAGGGGATTAAGTTTGTCTAATGGTGTTTGAACATGAGACAGTTTATCTTTATGTAGATCTAGTCGATTAAATTATTATATTGGGATACTGAATATAGATTTATGGAGTTATCTCACGGAATATAGAACATAGTCATATCTAGGCACATTACTTTATTCAAGACAAACTGATGACACAACATATTTCATTGCACGTATTTTTTACACCTGTTGTCGCGCTACATTAGCTCATTGCCAATTTAGGGCTAATTTCTCAATCGACAGGTAATTTTTATTCGTGGAATAAAATTGACGTCTGACAGATTTAGTATGGAAGAACTGTCAAAATTTCAAAATTATTCATCGAATAAAGTTATCAGAAGGCCAATTCTCGTAATTTAAAACGATCAAAATCTAGTCGCAGTGTCATCTCGGTGACAAACAAATGTCAAAAACTTGTCAAAATGTAATAATTAAATATAAATTTGATGTATTTTTGACAGATTGAGACTGAGATCAGACTGTGAACGTTCTTAAAATTAGGTACGAGAATTGCCCCTCAGATGATTGTAAAATCAGCCCTTAGACAAGTGAACATCATCGCATTTTCATAGAATTAACAAACATGGCGTTGTTCATTTATTGATTTCAATGGTTTACAGTTTAAAAATAACGCTTCTTTACCAATTTCAGCGGCTTCAGAAATTAATCCCAAGCTGAAGCCGCTGAAATTGTAAATGTGACAATATAAATCTCCTACCACACCACATTAATTTGTGGATGCTATAAATAATGTAGAAAACACTTCCTCTTTATTGCCGTTACCACAAACAACTAAGGGCTTTTGCATGTGTTAGTTCAATAATACGTTTAATCGTTTATTCCTCTATAAAATATTATTACCTATTAAAATTATCCATGAGAACCGCCCATACACAAGAAGTGTGGGTAGCTGTTAACTTATACCATCGCCCTTTCACCCCGGACGGGTATTATCCTGTCTTGCATGCATAATGGTCACGAGTTGAAAGCTTCCTAGACTTTCTATTGTGTGAATCTGTTCACGACTCCTTTAATCGTAAATCAATGACTCCGAGATTCAAAGCTAAGCCTCCAAGTTTATATTCTCTGTGGTAAAAAACAAAGTCGCTTTTAGTTTCTGTCTTTTGTCCGTTAAGTTTTTCTAAACTACACAATGGATTTTGATGTGGGTTTCACCATTACTACAGAAAGTTTATCTGTATAATAAGTACTTAGATAAAGCAAGGAAATCTTGATGTTATGAAATGCACACGTGCGAAGCAAAGGCGGGTCGCTAGCCTTGTATGAATTTGTTTATTATACAGTGATGTATGCATATCAAATAGTAGTTATGTATAATTTCTGGGTTTCCAAATTCCGCGTTTCACTGGTTTGGTTTCCTTTAGGCCTAGTTTTGTAATATTAAGAGGTATAAATAAGTGGTGATGTTTAAATGGAGGACGGTATTGGTTAATATAACGTAGAACAGCAACCGACTAAAATAAATTATAAACATAACATCAAGACAGTAGTCCGCGAAGGATTAGGCAGAGACACCCATATTTCACCATTTATGTATAAGTCTCATGTAGTAGAGTGAACACTATCAACAGGGCACTCAAAGTTGCAACTGAGAAATTTCTGATGGAAAAACCTAATAAACGTTTTACGACCTGGGAATCAAATCCAGGACCTCATGCTTAGCAGTAGCACTTGCGATCATTTGACTAACAAGACAGAAAAATAATTAAAGTAATATAGTCCGACTGAAAAACGAAGAAACATAACTAATCCCCGTTGAGTCGTCCAGTTAATTATTTTATTAGAAATATCTTCACTTTTTGGAATTCTTAGCTCATTAGTCTCGTCACATTCTTCTATTACATATAACAACATAGTTACGTTTTAAACGTAATTGAAATGTCAAGAAATTATTAAATTTTTCTAACTTGTTAGAATGCGCGTGCTTTGTTTACAAGTTCACTTTCAGTATTTATTAATATTAGTAATTATTAATTTAAAAAGAAACAAAGTAACGTAAACGGAACAATAGGGTACTGTCAAACGGGGTAAATAGGGATGCAGGGGTGAATCGGGACGAAACTTTAAAAGGGATTTTTACATTGAAATAATATAATTTGTTGCCAAAAAGGACTCTAATTTGTTAACTGTATATTAACTATTAAGTGCCATTATTGGCAATAAATTATATTATTTCAATGGTAAAATCTATGTCTTCGTACATGAAAGAAAGAAAGAAAATACGTTTGCTGCAAACATGACGCATAAAAAAGAACATAAAACACACGTTACATACGTTATTTTAATATTTTGATTTAATTACTAATATCAATGTAGGATACGCACTGATCATCAAAATGAATCATGTAAAAATATTGAAATCCCTACCTCCTTTTACATTAAAATATTCACAGTTTTACGTAATATTTATTTACAAAACTTATTTTCTATATTGCGAACAACGTGCATGAAGTCAAAGTCAGCGATATATGAAAATATGAACTAGTAGCGTTATGTTATCAGTAATTTTCAAAAAATATTCTCGAGAAATTGGAGGGCTGTAAGGAAAGGGGAAGGTCAAAAAAAACGATGGATGGTCTGTGTGAAAGATGATTATGGCTAGAAAGGGAGTGCTTACCGAGATGACAACCAATAGTGAAGTATGGAAGAAAAAGACATGTTGTGCCAACTCCAAATAAATTTGGATAACAGGAGAATGATGATGCTCCCCGAATAATTGAATATTAATGAAATTTGATTTGAATTTGATTTATTTAAAAACAAAAGATTTAGGTACAGTAAAAACCTAAATCTTTTGTTTTCGGTAAACTTATAGCAAAACCATTTTTTGCAAACATGCATGTAACATATATATTTAATTTTCATGAAAGATCTCATGTTTAATTTACCAGAACGAATCACTTACTGAAATGGCAAAGAATTTAGGTATTTGCTGTTACTGCACGCTTATTTAATTCTCGAAGCTAATGATGAACAAAGATAAATGGCCGCAGTAATATAATTAGGAATCCAACGAATCAGCACGGACAGTAGGAAAGCGATTCACGGCTGAGGAGACACAGACTCACGTCTCACTATCGCCTGTACATACCGCACGGTCGACGCCCGTGCAGACGTTTACTTGTGCACGCATCACGCTCGCTCAGCCAAACTTACTCCGTGTCAGTTTACACGTGTTAATTAGGTATATTATTGACTAGCAGCGCCCCACGCATAAGTGTCGATCCCGTGGGAATTTCGGGATAAAAAAGTATCCTAAGCGTTATTCTGATGTAAAAGCTACATATAGGTATATTACTGTAAAAATTCATCAAAATCCGTTGAATAGTTTTTGCGTGAAAGAGTAACAAACATCCATCCATCCTCAGAAACTTTCGCATTTATAATATTAGTAGGAGTAGGATAGTACGATTTTAATGTTAAACTGATGACAGTTTGACATGATGATGATGACAAAGAACGACTATGGTCATTTTTTCATAGTATTGACCATCGTCGTAACTGAGGAAGGATAGTGGTCGCGAATGGGTTGCCGAAGATGCAAAACTTTGTGTAATGTAAATGTTAAGCGCTTTAGGTTCATTGATGATAGGATAGCGCACAGAACAGATAAAAGTATCTGTTCTGTGGGATAGCGAGTCTATCGGAAAACCTGAGACTTACTGAGATCCGAGTAACAAATCAACCAGTCGATAGGCGATAGTTCATAGCAATTTAAGGACCTTATAATTTGAGACCTTATATTGGATCGTGAAAAAATGCCAATTACTCCGTGGTACCGACTTTTTATAGTACCCAGACTCATTGCATGATTATAAATTATGTTCATCCACTGGCTGAGCACGCAAATTGACGATGAGAGAGACATATCATGTATCATGTGAAAACTCCATGACATAAAATATGCTTTACATCGAGATGCAAATATTTTATGTCACAGTCATGCCATGCTAGGCCTAAAAATTGACGTTATTTCAAGTTAAACAAATATCAACTTAATTTTAATGTTAATTATGTTGATTTCAGAGTGTCTAGCACTATTGGAAAAGTTATAAAAATGTTTGAAGTTGTAGCGTAAACCGAATTTTACTGTGTAGGAATTAAAGTTATTTTTCCATAAACTCATATTTGTTTACATTTTTGGCGAATATGTCGCGAATGCAGATTAGTTGCTAGATTCAACTCTTTTTGATACCGAATTGATGATTTCATTTTCTGTCGTAATTTATATCTAACATGCAATTGATGCAAATATTGTTGGAAGTTTCTCTTCCAAGGCGTGTCATAATTACGCTTTAAGACAACTGCACGAGATACATATTTTACACTCCTTAACGATTTAACTCAGTATTAGCAACTTTGTGAAATTTATAGTTCTATAACACGACATTAACAGGTTTCTGATAAGTTAATAATTTCAAATTCAAAATACAAGTTTTGTGAAAGTACTAGTTAGTGTTTTCTCAAATTAAAATCGTTTATGGAGTAGGTGGGTATGACCAGACCTGACCGTAGGCGGGCTGACCCCTGAGAAGTGGTAGTTTAAAGGGAAAATCTTGTACTGTTAGTACAAGGTGGAGGTAAAAATAACAACTGGATGGACAAGTTAGGAACTAGCAAAGATCGAGAGTGGATAGGTCAGATACAAAGTCATCAGTATGCATGTCCTTTAACGAAAGCTACTGCCTTTCTAAAAATGCTGAACTATTAGAAGTAGCTGACAGTTTTCTAAATCTATAGTTAACTCATCAACATGGTAATTTCTAAACTCGTGCTTCGCGTGCCTTTAAACTTGTTGGTGTTAGTTTTGCCATAACAACGTTTTAGTTTAATGGTTAATTAATTGATTTACATACGTGTGGACATAAATTAATTATCTACGTGATATATGCAGAAACCAGTTTGTGGACTTGTTGCACTTACAAAATAAAAAAAGCATAACCAGTTTCATCCACTGCTAAATATAAACTGAATTCAAAGGTTATGTTTATCAAGTTTTTTTTTAATCATCTGGCATTAACTATATTGTATAATATCTATAACATGCGCACGTGGTCGTCTAAGAGTTTGTATTAGTAATAATGTTGTTTCTTTTTTGTTTCCAGATACGGCTACTAGTCATAATTCAACTGATAAAATCCACCCGCTGTCAAAATGGATTCGCCGACCAAGACATTCTCCGTTACCAACAGGTGGCTTCTAACGATGGCCAAGTCGAAGCCATCACGGGCTTCAACAACATCCTACAGAGGGACCAAAACAGCCAGTCTTTAAGTTCACCCTCCATACAGTATAACATCAACGATGACACTAATAAGAACAATAACTACGGTCGATCATTTTACTCGCGGAGCCGAAAGATATACAGAATCAAGAACCCGTTCCAGCAACAGATAGAAGAAACTGAGAAGGAACCAGAGAATACGGAATCGCAGGACAGCGGCGCAGGGGCTAGTAACCAGTATGCATCCGTGCAGTACTCCTTACCACCGGAGGAATTCCTCCAGCAATTGAGAGCAGAAAATCAGTACTACCAACAAACACAAATGTCTACCCCAGCTCCGAGCTTAGGGTATACAGCCACACCGCAGCCACAGTACCCTTACTCGACAGGCTCTCCATCTAATTACGATAACAACAACCAACAGAATAATCAAATACCGTTAGAGCCTAAAGCGTCACATGGTCAAACGTACTTGTCTAGTCCTAGTCCTTATCAGTATAGCACACCTAATTCGTTTATGGATAGTGTACAAAGTACCCCATCTCCACTACCATCTTATTTATCTACACCTTTAAACAATGGTCAAAATAGTGGAACACAGTCAAGTTCATATGTTTCCAGCACATCGCCAATTTTCCTTTCTAGTCCATCAAATTTACAGTCATATGTATCGTCTCCATTATCAGTCATACAAACTGGGTCCCCTGACTACAGCAATAGAGTTACAACAACGATCGGTAATAACGTCGTGAGTTACGATATTAATGATCAAAATAAGAAAATGCAAATAGACCATTATGATTACGCTGGGAACGGAGTGAGGTACCCGAACAATGTCCAACAACAATATCAAAACGACTATTCGTCTTCAACGACAACCACGACTTCACCATATCAGGACCAGTTACGAGAATCATGGCAAAACGCTATGAACTCAAATATAAATGCAGCATCGAAATCGCTTCAAGAGAGTCAATATAACCAGTATCAGAATTATCAGTACCAAAATTCCCAACAAGATTCAAGGTTAGACTCAAACTCCGATAATAGTGATACACATCGCATAGGTAGCATGGCTTCGGCTAATAACCTGTTTGTTAATTACGTACAGCCTGATAACCAAATGTTAAATAATCTGAAAATTCGCACTAGAGACCTCGAACATGAAACAGGTCAGGCAGATTTATACTCCAACGGTGATTTCGGATGGAAACTGACAGGTAAAAAGCCTTTGATTGAATATAGTTCTGGGTATCCCCCACGATACCCTCAGTTAAATATGCAATCTGATGGCCCAGCTGTTAGCCAGATGAATTTCCATATGGAAACTGGTAAGCCTTATAATTACGATCAAGTCTCTAAGTCAGGCACAGAAGCTATCGAAGCGCAAGAATTTGCGAAAGCAGCTGCCAAAGCACACGAGAGATTCAAACAGCAGCAGCAACAGCAACAGCAACAACAGCAACAACAACAGCAACAACAACAGCTATATGGAAATAACAATAACTATGGATCTACTAATGTTGGAAACTCGGATATAAACAACGGTGGTTATTATAATAACGACAAACAGAAAAATAAATACACAGATACTTCAAACAATCCTTACTTGTACAGTACACAAAATGATCTTATAACAGCGTCCCCTTATTTCCTGTCAACACCGAGAGAGATTCTAGATGGCAAGCCAAAACAACCGTTTGATCATGACAAAGCATTGAAAAATATCGTCCCCATAGATGTATCAAATGTAGTAGCTAATTCAGATCCCTCAAAATCGGGAACCACCTTGGACAATAACGGTCGGTTTACATCAAATAATTATGGGAAGGATCAATTTGATCAAAGTATGAGGCAGTACATACGACCTGTAACAGATTCATTTTATAAAGACAAAAATTCTATCTACGGATTTAACATAAAGACAAAGTCTGATGACTACTTAACACCTGACAATGTTAAACAAATAGAGTCGACTTTTTACGGCAAACAACCACCATCGGAATCTAGTTTTAATCAGGGAACTCAGGGTTACTCTGGATCACAAGGACTCGGCAGTTATTTAACTCAACAGTCCAACAACTACCAAGACAATATGCAATCACAGAGTGCTCAACAGTCAGGGTACAATCGCAACCAAAATCAGTTACCATCAGATATAGCCAGCATTCTGAAATTCAGCGATATTCCATACAAATTGACTCAAGGTATGCCAAATGATGCCTTAAAGTTGCACAATATCAACTTTGATCAAGGGAGCATTCCTACACCACTGCCAATGAGAATCAACCAAAACGTTGGTAGTCATCAGCTTGACGTCACGACCAGCTTACTCAACAAGTTATTATTAAATAAGCAACCGGCTATGAATATGAATAGACCAGAAATAGATAGCAGTTTATTATCGACAATCAATGGCTTTAAAGTAGCGAATCCATTTAATGTAGACCTCAAATTGGTGGCAGACATGTTGAAAGGAAAGCCTACTGTAGACGATTCGCAAATGATGACAATGAGAGACCAATACTCCAAACCAGCGCCAATGAAATTCGATCTTTCACAGTTACAGTTCTTATTAAAAAACGAAAACACTGGAGGCTTAGCGCCAATAAATGATGGGCTCAGTGCGCTTGGTGGCTCTTACATGGATATTTACAACAATGGTAGATATCCTTATCAGGGAGTGAAATACTCTCGCAGCCAAGAAGAAGAAGAAAGCATTGTACCCATTGCTGACGCATCAAATACCCACCCTATAGGCGCTGTTATAGAACAAGACGACTCAGCGAGTGAAAGGGAAGTTAGTTCTGCATCAGAGCTAACAGGACAGGGTGACGATATTATTTCAAATAGTTTTGAGGATAGTAGAACTAAAAGCCGTTTTATGTCAGGACCTAGAACAATTAATGAGAGGCATAGGCACCCAAATTTATTGTTATCGGGACGTCATTCGTATCAAAGAAAGTATCCTAAGTCTGATGTTGATGAGCCTTACCCTCTTTTGAAACCACCTCCACCACATTCGCCTATGGGTAGGGGTAGTCATATAAAACTGGAAAAACATTCTCGCAGGCGGCGCGTTAACAAGCCGAAGCACCTTAGGATTATGAAGACTGAGCCATTGTTTGAAGCTGGTGCTGAACCCGAAAGTTTAGAAACTTCTGTACCAATATTATTGCGACCGCCACCACCGGTTGCGGAGTCGAAGTCTGATACCACCGGTGCAGACGCTACCACGTAGACTATTCTAACTTATTTGTAATTTATAACTTTAGTGTATTTTCTGAACTGATGTACAATGTTCTATATTGTATTTAATTATTTTAAGTTATTATTGTTTAATTTACCTACTTTAATTTTATATACTAGAAACGATTTCATTGGACTGCTCAAAACGATGTATTATTAAAATTTGGCATTTATTTTTTATGTGTAAGATTTAAAATATTGTTAAGACTTGTTACGGTTTTGTACATACATCTATGTATGTTAACGCGTCTATAGAATGTAGACAAAAATGTATTGTAAATATTGTTCTTAAAATAATCCTTTTGTGCTAATTTTATTGTTGTGATAAGATAAATTTATAGCTGTTGAGGTTGTTGTTAAATTTTTGTAAGTATTTTCGACGTTTTACAAAAATAAAATATTGAAATAAACTGTGTATTATTTATTGATGTTCAGTCGGTATATTTTCTGAAGTTTTTCACGCATGTATCAGTAGTCCAAGTGATGCATGTTTGCGAACAGTTTAAAATAAAAAAAAAATGCTACTGTATCACGTAATAAATCTAGCTCCGTATAATTTTCTTCTGATTTCTCTCGAGCAATGTTAACGATATGTTACGAAGGCTAATGTCACCGAGACAGAAAATTACGTAATTAAATTTGGTAATTTGTTCTAATTGCTGCGAGATGAGAATTAAAAATGAAATCGATTCAGTTTTCACGAACGTAATTCACGTAAGCAGCATCACAATTCATAATAATGATCGTACTAGAGGCGATAATTTATTCATTGGAACCATTCATATCTAAACACCCACACAGGCTATCAGACTGATTAATTGACCAAGATCGCAATTATTATGGGCATCTGTAGCAATATACTACACTCTCGAATGACTCAACCAGCTGTCAAACGTATTTCAGCCCTGTTTTCAACCATCAACCGTACTGATTTCTTACCAAAAGTCAAAGAAACTATATTTATAAGTCTTGCAAATACTAATATTTCATTTACAAAAAACGCATTGTATTCACTGTTATGCGTTAAATTAATCAAATATTGTGGATCTCGCGTGTGTCGCGCTTTCTGCCCGCGTCGTCGTCGACCGATGGGACTCGGACTTGGCTCGCGGCGCGTTTGCGATCAATTGAAATAATAATTATGAAATGCATCAGTCATTATAATTGGCTAATCGCTTCGAACATCTGTCGCGATGTGCGTAGTGTGTATGTGAAACCGGGCCAAATAATCTTAAATTATTTTGCATGGTTTTCCTACAGTATAAATTGAAGATTTATTAAGCGAAAAGCTGTTGTTAAAATCATGAGGCCTATGAAAATAAACAAAAAGATTAACGTTACGTATCTTTGTTTATGATATTTTATTTGATAAATGATTTGTTTTGAATGCGCGTTCTTTTACAGTTCATATTATATGATACCTGAGAAATATATCATGTTTATTGTCACAAATTTATAAATAAGGAATATGAAAAGTCACTTTCATTTATCATAATAGTAAAGTTAGAACTTTCTAGAAATATTAGAGGTTGTACCTTTGCGACTTGCGCAGTAAACATATTATCATAATTATAGATTGACAGGGATCATTTGTTGAACTTAAGCCTCCTAATTAACCCGTCCAATTAACTGTTGTGAATGAGTCATCTCATTTAAAAAAGTATGTTAGCTTAGTTTTACAGGAATTCAGAATTAAAACAGTTTCAAGAAGGGGAGGGGAGGGAATGAAGCAAATCTTCAATTTGATTTTCCAGTAAATCTAAAAGACTTAGGTATAAAATAAAAATAATATCAGTAACTGAACGGTATTTCCAAACTATTTGTGGAACAATAACAAAATCTTAAAATTTTCTTGATAGATTTTTTTTATCAGGTAATTATTGAACACAATCTTAGGAAATAATTGGAACTTATCCTACTTCCTAATTCCTACTAATCCTACTATTCCTACTAATATTATAAATGCGAAAGTTTGTAAGGATGGATGGATGGAGGTTTGTTACACTTTCACGCAAAAAGTACTTAACGGATTTGGATGAAATTTGGCACACAGATAGTTTATAACCAGGAATAACACATAGCATACTTTTTATCCCGATATTCCCACGGGATCGAAACTTATGCGGGTGAAACTGCGGAGCGTAGCTAGTATTAAATAAAGGCAAAATATAAACTCAGCTACGAGTATTCTTTGTTCCATTTAGATACGTAAAAGTTATTCATAGGCCTCACTCATGCTGCACCACAGAACCCTTCCCTCCACCTTCCGCATCCAGCCTGTCCCAGCCACCTATGGCGGATTAGCAGTCGCAGTAGAATAGGATTCCATGAAGATTTGCTAAGACAGAATTTGAGATCAGATTTTTGATTTTTGCTTGACTGTGATCCCGCGTGATGGAAAGCAGTGATGCAATCGTTGATGGTAAAGCGCACTAATTTTTTATGAGCCTATTCACTTTAGCCTTGAAGACACTTAAATTATAATCGGACGGGAAAACCGCTGCAGGCAAATTGTTCCAGTCCTTCGTTGTTCGCGGTATAAACGACGAGGCGAAACGCTTCGTCCGGATCGTAGCAGTGTCAAGAACGTAAGGGTAGAAACTCGCCGTGCCAGGTCAGAGGAAACATCAAACTTTTAATACTTGAATCATTATTAAGCTGGATACATTTGTTACACAGGGTGACAAAGAGAAATCAGCTGTTCCACACATTTTGATCCGCGTAGGTATTGCGGATCGGATCGGATGCGGATTTTAAGAAACAGTAGATTTTTTGATAACCGACGAAATATTTCAACGCAGTGGGGTTCAGAATCATGTACTGAATCTATGGTAACAGGTGGCACGTCGCCACCCTGAATTATACGTAACATGAAATATATAATACATGTTGAAAAAAGTGAAACAACTTGTTGTGGCGCTAATTTTCATGTTCATCATCAACATCAGTCTACACAGCTAGATATAGACCTCTCCTATTGCACGCCATTCAGCTCGATTTTCGGTAACTCTCATCAAGCTGCTACCATCCACTCTGCGAAGATCGTCACTCCACCTAGCCTGAGGGCGTCCTACCTTATGTCTGCAAAACGCGTCTACCCCAACGGTCACCGGTTCTACAGCTACTATGGCCGGCCCATTGCCACTTCAGCTTGCTTGTTCTGTGACCTATGTCGACATTTTCATGTTGCATTGCATTAATTGGGACGATTAATAAAATTATAGGCCAACCGCTTAATTGAGACGTTGCCTGAGGTAGCGGCGGGAGGAGTGTGGTGACATGATGCGAAAGCTCAGTGATTCGTCAACTTGTGACAACTATCACCCCTCCTGCACCGCGCAGCTACCTCATGTTACGTTTTACCAATCTGTACCCGGCTAAAGGATAAAGGTTTCACTTGCAGTAAGTAAAATAAAAAATCTGGAATTCTAATGACAGCTAGATTGACAGGTTGCTACTCTGATAACTCAATGCTCACAATTGTCATAATATTTTTACGTAACAACTTAGATGTAACATAACATCACGCCTGGTTTTCCTAAAGGGTTGGGCATAGGTTTACCTATAGTACACCCACATTTCGCCAGTTATGTTTAAGTCCCATAGTAAAAGGGGGCGAGCCTATTCCTATTAACCTGCCATAAATCCAAACTCCAGGCTGCTACTGAGAAATTCCAGATAGAAAACCCAATAACACTTTGCCCGACCTGGGACGCGAACTCAGGACCGCGTGCTTAGCAGTAGCGCTTGCGACCACTAGAATAGAGTAGAATATTCTTTATTATGTATTATTACACCATAAATATTATAGACCAACAAGACCAACAAGGTAGTCATAGTCGCCATACGCATAACTTTATTATTTGAGGGGGATAAGCAGAAGCTATGTGGGAAAATACCTGGCTTGCAGAGGATATGCAGCTTTCCTGAGCAGACAATATCCCATCTGCTTCAACGTCTCGGTGGCCCAAAGACATACATTATCAGCCTATAATGTTCCTACTGATGCTGATGATGCTTGATGGCTGATTATGCTTTATGCTAGTTTACTATGTATGAGTACAATACGACCATACTTAAATATGAAGGCTGCTTTAATGGAAGCATGTAAATATCCCTGCTTAAAGGCTCTATATTTTGAGGAAAATCTTGAAAAATTTGAACATGTCGATGTAGTGAAAAGTAGCATGACCCGAAAATTAAAGTTTTTTGATTCAACAAAATAAACGAGACACTAATTTGATCTGCATTAATTATTATACCGCAAAATATTATAAACTTAAGCAGGCTAAAATAAGATTTTTATTCGAATAAGTTGTTTATCTTGTAAATGAGAAGAGTTTGTTTGAACACTCGTAATCTCTGGAACTCCCAATCGAATTTAGAAATTTATTTTTGCATTTGATAGCCCAAGTCTTGAGGAAGGATCACGCTAAGACCCTTTTTTTTCTGGGTGGGAAATCATCATATGACTTCTCCCGCGGGCGGAGCGGGAGGGCGTGTTAGAAACCCGCGGCCCTACCAGGCATCGACCCTAGCGGACCCCGTCAGTTCGTGCTGACATCTCTTTGAGGCGCGCGTGGAACCCAACGCGCTGTCGACCCGGGCCTGGTCCTTGCCGAGCGAACCTTGGCGAGCAATGGGCAGCTCGCCGCCCGCAAGCCCGTGCCTACGGTGGCCGGGAGTCGGCTGGTGACTCCCGGTGAGATCGCCGCCGGCGATCGCCGCCATGAGGACGCGGTTGTGCTCCACCCAAGCCGGGCAGACCTCCAGATTCTAGGACCCTTACGAGCCCAGCAAAAAGAAATAAAGTCAGAAAGAACGCTAAGAGCGACACCGAAGTCATTATCTGCCTAGCCTTTTCCCAACTATGTTGGGGTCGGCTTCCAGTCTAACCAGATGCAGCTGAATACTAATATTTTACATGGAGCGACTGCCTATCTGGTCTCCACAACCCAGTTACTGCGTAATACGATACCCCTTGTTAAGACTGGTTGTCAGACTTTCGGGCTACTGACGACCCGTACCGACTGTCAAAAATCCACGAATGACAGCCGGGACCAACTGCTTAACGTGCTTTCCGAGGCACGGAGGGGTCTTGATATGTGCAGATGGTCACCCATCCACGGACCAACCGCGGCAAGCGTAGCTTAACCTGATCGATCGACCCGTGCGGCAGTTATTAGTTAGCCACAAGCGACACCGAAGTAATAGTTTAAAATTAAATCATTAAATAAAACTACCCTTACAAAGAGATGGTAATGAAGCCAGAAACTCGAAACGATGAAGCATTACTTAGTAAATATTTATAATGACAATAAAGATTGGTGCAAATTTTAAATTATGTGATCGAAATTATGCGAACTTAAATATAAAATCATTTTAGTACTATGGCATATTGTTTATTATTATCAGAAGGACAATTCTCGCGACTAAACACAATCAAAATCTAGTCGCAATCTCATCTCAGCGACAATCAATTTTGTGAAATTAGAGGTATATTTGACAGATTGAGAATGAGATCAGACTGTGAACGTTCTTAAAGTTACGAGAATTGCGCCTCAGATATAATCTAGATGACTCTACATTAGATCCTCTTTTTGACTACAATGTATTTGGTCCAAGATACAAATTAGGACCCATGATACTTTAAAAAATAATGAGGTCATTACTCAAAATATGTCTCAATTTATTTCCATAACACACTTCGGTGCCATCGTTTTGAAATTTCACATTGACAGCCTTAATATAACATTAAAATAGAATATTTAACACTATCTATTTCGATATTCATACCTTCTCAATGTCATTTCAGTTAGAAATCGCCATAATATCAATATCGATACAACATAAGCTTCTTCATCAGTGAATCAGGCATTGAGTAACCGATGAGCATAATATATTCAATAACTCGAGTATACGCTATTTCCGTTAGAAAAGGAAAGACTATTCAGAAACCTGTTCGTTTACTCTCGTTCTCAACATGGGTTGACCCACACGCGACACCGATATAAATAAGATGGACCTATACGACATCATCACAAACAAGCGTCGGTTGTTACAGTCGACACGAGTTCACCGTGTGGCCAGCGATTAGCTAATCATCATGGCTACCTATGTAAGTATTTACATAAAAAAAAAAACTTGACAGCTTCGGATGAATGAAAACAAATAAAAACTAACTCATTCCTATCTTTCCAGATGAAACTGACATGCTTAGCCATCCTATTGAGCAGCAGCTACGCCGGCATCCTTCACGGACACCATCATGATGACCATTCAATCAGTTTACCATCCAGTGGATATCATTCGCACCATTCGTCCAGCTTTTCGCCTAGCAGCTTCCCTGCTGGGTCATTACCCTCAGTTTCCTACTCAGGATCGGGATTAGGCAACGGTGGCTACTCTCACGGCGGTAGCATCCTGGATTCTTCACTGTCTGGATCTCATGGACACGGACATGGTGGTTCTGGATTAGGCGACTCTGGATTCGGTGGATCTGGATTCGGCGGCGGACTTGGCCTCGGAGGTGGATCAGGATTCGGCGGACCTTCCATTGGAGGTGGCTCTGGATTTGGCGGATCTGGCTTGACTGTCCCCGGCGGTGAAGCCCCACCACCAGGCCAAAAGGCTCCCGTCATCGACGAGATCCACGGTCTTGCTAACGGCAACGGCGCTCCCACTCAGTACCGCGTCCGCGAAGAGCCCTACCAGGTCTTTAGGGAGGTGACACACAGAGTACCCCAGCCTGTACCCTACCCCGTGCCCCAGAGAGTCGAGATCCCCGTGCCCCAGCCCTACCCCGTCAAAGTGCCACAGTACAGGAACGTTCCCGTACCCGTCGTCCAGATCCAGCAAGTTAAGGTCGACAAACCAGTCCCCTACCCCGTCGAGAAGATCGTGAAAGTCCCATACGAGAGGATTGTAAAGGTGCACGTTGACAACCCTGTTCCAGTTGAAAAGATCGTTGAGGTACCAGTTGTGAAACTTGTTAAGATTCCCGTCCCCTATGAGAAGAAATACGCCGTACCGCATGTGAAGACTGTTCACCACAAAGTTCACCTGAGCCACGGACACGGTCACAGCAGCCACGGCAGCCACGGTTGGTCCAGCTGGTAATTCTGGATGGCCAAAGAAACACATGTACATAGTAGAATCGTCACATACCTAGTCCGGTCTATTGTAAATATATAATCGCTTCATAGCTCATCGTGAGGCTGCAATCTAGGGTGTTAACTAAGTCATTAATTTAGGTGAATATACTAACGGTATGTTCGAATATAATGCTTGCTGTAAATAGTAACGTTATGCTTTATAACTTTAATAAACAAATAAGTGTCCAAAGAATTTTTGATTTATTTTTCCTGTTTTAAAATTTTATTTTCTTAAAAACAATGGTCTCCTTAGCACACTTTATAAACTATAACTGAATACAGAGTTTAAAGACGAACATAATATTATTATCATATCCATCTGTTATCATGTTATGATCATCCAAAGACACACAACTTATATAAAATCACACAGATTCTTCTATTCTCATGTCATCACAATGCATTCAACAATAGATCATAGTTTTGATGTGTTGTCAATGAATAACTGTATGCATGCAGGTTTAGTGCGTTGGCTGTCCTGCAGTGCGATTCTGTACCCATCTCACCGTGAAAACTTGGGTGAAGTGAGAGTGGAGTGAGCTGTCATTCCAACTAATGCTAGAGATTGACACTATTGACAGCTCACATCACTTGAGTTTTCACGGTGAGATTTTTACAGAATCGACCGGCTGGATTAACTTAGTCTTGCTGCACAGCTGTCACTTTATCCAGTTAGCCTGTTGTAGTTATGTTGGCAGAATTCGTTTATGATCAAAACTGAAGTAAGCATGAAAACTGACAGCTTTCTCGTTGGCTATGACACAAATCAAGTTTTCAGTTACAATACATGCCCTTGTTCATTTATAAGATTTTGAAGATCATAATACCGATTAGAAGTAATTTAGGTCAAAACACTAATCAAACTTTTAAATAATAAGTTATAATAAGATTAGTGTTTTTGACGTGAACTATAGATAAAGTAGTAGTGTAGTTTATAGTTTTAGTATCAGTTTGTTCACAAACCAAACAACAAAAAAAACATCCACTGGCGCAAAATACTTCTTACTGGCTTCAAAGTAGCCTCCTCCGAGACTACTCTACCTCTGATACTATATATAAAATAAATAATCGAAAAGTGAGTATTTTTCACTTTATTTATTTCATTCTGAAAGCTTAAAGGATTTAGTAACTTCGTATTTTCTTTAAATTACAAAAACATTTTCATTGAAAAATTGCATGAATTTTTAAAAGTTTAATGTGATTTATTCCTTACAAGCAATGTGCCTAATGATATTCCACATTGACAAAAATTACGAACTTCCATAAAAACTTTAGAAGTAACTTTTTAACTATATGTGGTGAATTTTCAACAAATCCTTTCCACTTTCTTTATTAACCTGAATTTAAGATTTCTATAAGTAGATTTTTGTTTATATTCTTGAAAAACTGATTAATGTTTCCGTATTTTAAAACCAAGATAAATCTAAAAATAAATCTCAGTAACATTTTACGTTGAATGTGGTTGTAATATTTAGGTGGGGTTTTCACTTGGTTTCGATGCTCATGCGATCTTAGAAATGATAAACTGTCGTTTAGTTTACGTAACACAGTGATTCATTGAGAGAAACTTACACTCCAAATAACACGATATAAGTATTTGCTGCGAAGTTATTATAGATCGTATCTGAAGAACAGGTTAATAGAACTTTTCTGGTTACGTATAAACATAAATTTTGGTGTTCAACACAATCACAAAAATAAGAAGAAACTCACATACACACACTGAAAACATAACACTCCATTTTGGAAAAAATAAATGGTTAAGAAAATCTATAATAATAAAGCTGAAGAGTTTGTGTGTTTGAACGCGCTAATCTCTTGAACTACCAGTCGCGTTTGAAAAATCATTTTTGCATTGTATAACTCTTCGCACCATGTCGCATGTCGCTCCATGTAAAATACTGGTATTCGGCTGCATCCGGTTAGACTGGAAACCGACTCCCACATGGTTGGGAAAAGGCTAGGCAGATGACGACTAGTCAAGAATTGGTTTCTTAAGGAATAGGCTATTAATATCACGACCCTTAGGAGCCGAGCAAAAAGAAAGAAATATCACGCGGCCGAAGTCGAGGGCAGAAAATGGTGTAAAATATACATATAAAGAGTGCCTTATCCTTGAATGCGGTCACAATACATTGCAAAACCACATTTCACGTTAGGTTACCTATGGATTATCTTCTAGTTTCTGAAAGCCATTGAAATTTAGTGATGTCAAATGTCAGACAAAAGCATTATGTTAGGTTCGACAGCGGATTTATATAACATAGTTATTTTTGCTTTCAGAGACAAGAGTCCTTTCAAAGTAATTTTACCTCTAACAGGAGCAACCTATCAGCAACCTTATTATAACGAGAATACAGATCATTGTGATTTTGACAGACTCGTCAGTAGCTGCAAACCAACAGAAACTTCATTACAAGGAATATAAAGACCACTGTAATTTTGACAGTCATGCAAAATCAGAGGTATATATATTACTGTGAATGACTGTAGTTCGGTCTTTCTGTGCTTATAACGATTGTATGCAATTTTACATCCATTTAGGAATAAGGCCCGGAACTAGTGTGTGGTTCCATATTTCTCTTGTACTGAATATTACAAACATTTTTCAAGTAGATTATAAAAGCACATTTTAAGTTTGGTAGGCTTGCCTAAGTATTGGAAGTTAGTTTAATATCTAAGAAATAAAGAAACAAAATACGTTTATTTGCGGTAAATATGACGCAGAAAAAGAACACAAGAAAAAAACATGTTGGGGGAAAATATGCGTCCCATCCACGCAAAACGGGCATCGCTCAGTATAATGCTAAAGACCCTATGCGAGACAGAGTCCCAACACTGATTTTCAGCGACAGCCGGCGTTGACGCGATGACGTCAACTGATGCAGCATACGATAAGATTAAAAATAATAATAAAGAAAATTAGATTGATAGCTAGTTCCAAATGGTTATATAAACATAATATTTATAAAATGGAAACATTTCGGCCAAACTTAATTTTCCTTCTGAATTAATTATCAACAATACAGATTACTAAGAGAAACGTCCATCATACAACAAACTGGGTCAATAAGTTTAATATAAGTACATATTTACAATTATATAAAAGATCCGCCAACAGCGGAAATGTTTATTCTGAAGGCCGATCGTGTTTTTATTAACATACAAATTCCCACAAAAAGGTGAAATTGGAAACTTTTATTGTAAATAGTATATTGACAAACGACGGTTGACATCATAGGGAACAAATTACGTAATATACACTTAAGTAACAAAAATAAAAATGTATTTTTAAATTAAGCCATTTTATCTGATGTGACTGATTTATTGACCATATAATATTTACTTATTATTTATTTATTAATTATGGACGACTTACAGCTAAAACGAATAGAATCAAAAATAGTATGTGAGACTGAAAACCAATTAAAAGACTATTACTATACAAAAATATTACCTATAAATCTACTTATGTCGCAGTAAGATGGTTAAAGCCGTGATATGGTTATATCCCTAGGGATATAGCTATACCGTAATATAGTTATATTAAAGCGGTTCATAACTATTTTTCTAGACTGATCTAGTGAAATAATTATCCTACTATCCTTAACCCTTAATATAATATAATATTATAAACGTGAAAGTTTGTGTGGATGGATGGATGGATGTATGGATGTTTGTTACTATTTCACGCAAAAACTTCTAAACGGATTTAGATGAAATTTGGCACACAAATGGTTTATAACCAGGATTAACATATAGGATACTTTTTATCTCGATATTCCTAAGGGATCGAAACCGTGGGGCGCAGCTAGTAAGTTTATATTTTCTTTGATTTGCACAACTAGTTACTCATTTTAAATACAACGGTCCAATCAAATAACTTTTTTTTTATTCCTAAATCGTCACAAATAAACAAACAATGTTATAAGTAATAATTCAAATAACAAATAGTTCTTTATTATGTACACGATTTTTATAATATAAATATTAAGCATTTTACTGCGACATATACAAATAAATAAAATTTAAGTGTTTGTTTGTAATGTCAAAAGAACAGCTTTTTATTAAATGCTCATGAATATATATACGGTACTTATAACAAAAAATCTTTTCTAAAATTTTTGCCTGTTAGTCTGTTCCGGCTAATCTCCGAAACGGCTGGACCGATTTTGACGGGATTTTAATTTTAGAAAAAGAATTAGGGTCAAGCGCAAAAAATTTAACCTATGAAATCAAATTTGTTTTACGACATGCACGCAAACGAAGTCAACGGGCACCGCTAGTCTTACCTATAAATCTTGCCTAACTTTTGCAAGGGCAGAAATGTAGTAAAGTTTCATATTCAAATGAGATATGGAGAAATATGAGCACCTGTTTAGCATTTCTATGGCGATCTAAAGTGTGCCGGTAGTAGAATATTGCCCATCCTTTTCAATTTCTTTTTCACCTAAGAATTTTGCCTGTCTACGGTCATGGTCTACATGGACGAGCTCGTTGGATTCAGTATCAGTATCCAATTACTTTAACATAGCATAGCAGATAAATTTTCTGTCATATCGACTTCGGAGCAACGAATTTTATCCAATTCGCACTTCATATTATTATCATGAGAATATTTAGCAGTGTGTTCTACTTCTGAAATTAAAGCGGTTCCATGTATTTTGCGGTGTCATCATCGTTTCAGCCGAAGGTCGTGCACTATTGAACATAGGAGAGTGTCGCTAAATCAATACCAATAGCTAACAGAAAAATACGTCATCATCTATCCAGTCTAACCGGATGCAGCTGCAGCTGAATACCAGTATTTTACATGGAGCGACTGCCTATCTGAACTCCACAACTAAGTTACTTGGTAATACGATACTCCTTGGTAAAACTTCGGGCTTCTGACGATCCGTAACAACTGTCTAAGATCCACGAATGACAGCCGGAACCCACGGCTTTACGTGCTTTCCGAGGAACGGAGGGGTCATGTTATGTACAGATGGTCACCCATCCACGGACTAACCACAGCAAGCATGGCTTAACCTGATCGTTTGTCCCTTGCGGCTGTTAGGCTGTTATGGCTTGGCCAAAAGCTCCTAAAAGAAAATATAATGAATCTGAAAAAGTATGCCCAAATATAAATATTTGTTAATAATGCAATGTATTTCTCACATAAATATACCATTGATCTAGCTCTTATTTATAATACTCCAGATATACTTAGTGCTTAGAAACCAGCAAATATTAAGCATAGGAGACGGTTTACCGTTAGGGCTTAACGTTTGTCCACTTTTTCAATCAGCGTAGCAAAATAATGTAGTACCATCATTAAATTGACCGAATTACTATATCATCTGTCTAGCCTTTTCCCAACTATATTGGGGTCGGCTTCCAGTCTAACCGGATGCAGCTGAATATCAGTATTACCATATAATACTTATTAATAGTGGTTTCAAGTACACTGTATCACGTTATTGTAAGCTGCAACCAGCGCCCTACTTGGGTAACACATAGGTATCAATCATAATCTGAATCATTTTGAAGGATATTGCTTGTCTATTGCTTCATAACCGATGGCCGGTGGAGCAGACGAGTCCTGTAGTGTAGACCGCGTATCGGCAAGCATTGTGTGGGACGCCCCCCAGCTAGATGGACGGACGACCTTAAGAAGGTGGCTGGGACAGAGGATGCGAAAGGCGAAGGACAGGGTGCTGTGGCGAAGCCTTGCCTGTGTCCACCGTGGATTGCGATAGCCTCAGCTGATTGCTTCATAATATGTTCGAAAAATTCTGCTTAACAACGTAAATAACGCAATTAATGTAGTTGAACTGTCAAAATGAAAGCTATTGCTACTGTTAGTGTGTTACGCAATTACCTCGCTGGTGATAATGATTGCTCTTGTTTTCTTTAATCTTCATACCGGCTCAGAGGCAACATAATAATAAACATATCGGGCCATCCATCACCTGCATTCTTATGGTGCAACTTATTTATGGTACAAGTTATTTAGACAGGTTTTAGCGTAATAAAGGTAGCTTTCTAGTTATAAAAAAGTTTTAGGCATACTTGTTATATTAAGTAACTTCTATGAATAGAGTAAGTGGACTACTGTTCCATAATCTCTTACTAGTAGGTTAGCGAGTTCTTGTTTTTAGCCAAAAATCAAAGAAATGTAGATATTATCCTGAATAATTAGAATAGTTTTATGTCGATCGGTCTATCTGGTCTTTGAAAACGTGACGCAGAGCTGAAAGAAATGAGATGTTGTTAACGCCTTTTCAGCAAAGTTGATTATATTATTCAGAGATAGGTGTTACATTAGTTTTGATTTGATCTCAATGTTTTGTAACCCGCGATGGCGAAAATAATATCGTGTGTCCATCTCGTGTAAAACCTGGGTGAAGCTGGCGCAGACGCGTTGGGATTAGCACAAGCAAAGAGAGGACTGACTATACCCAGCAGTTGGTGAAGCCGGGCTTGTCAACTGGTGATCTGACATAGGTTTTAAGAATTATTTACATCGGCCATCAGTCATCAATTGACCGAGTTTTTACACATTTAACAGGAAAGAGCGTGAATTCATAACTGAAACGTGTAAATCTAGGCATGTTAAAACTGTTTACGAGTAGTTTTAGATGAACAACATAACCACAAGTGCGGTTTTTGATGACACATATTTACCTACATTGCTTTACCATTATATATTTCAAAATAATTATTATGAAATGTGTAATAGTAAATACCACTAATTAATTTACGACTTATTGAGACATGAAGACTACAAAATATAAACCAAATATTAGGTAAACGAATCTATAACTTTAAACGTTTGCAACTCCCACAGACGATTGCCTTGAATTAAATGTTCATATTCATTTCTACGTGAAGCAACTGAACTGCGGCAGATGGTTTTCTAGACCTTCGATACGCAGTTTCCCTTGCATAATCATGGAAAATGATGTTAACGAGATCAGAAATTAACATAATATATTTTAGCATCGATGACGTATATTTAGGATGAAGCGATATCCGTTCGAGTTTGTATCTAATGAATTCATAGGCGTTGTTGGAAAGAGCGACTTGTATAAATATGTGGGGCCGTCCGATGTCACAGCACAAGCTGCCGACACTCGGAAGGGACAACAACAAGCTCGTTTTTTTTTTTGGCTGGCTTCTGAGCGATTAGCTAAAAGCCATGGCATTTGTTGTAAGTTCATGAATATAGTACAATAAAACAAAAATTACAACTTCAGCCAACTCATTCACATACTAAACATACAAAAAATTGTTTCAGGTCAAACTGCTTTTCCTGGCCGCGCTAGTGTACAGCACAAATGGCGGGTATTTAAATGGACAGCACCATAGCCCGGACTCATTCCTGTCTTCAGCATTAAGTGCTCCGTCAGCCTCGTACGGGACACCTTCGACGTCGTATGGACCCCCACAACATGGCGGTGGACAGGGACATCAAACTGTGACCATTGAGGAACATGTTGTGGACGATCATCCAGTGCTAAATGGAGCATCTCTTCCCGGTATCGGCTCTATCGCCGCTGCTGCATCTTTCGGCGGTGACTCTCTCGCTGGTGGCCACGGACACGGCGGCCACGGATACGGCGACCACGGACACGGCGACCACGGACATGGCGACCACGGACACGGCGACCACGGACACGGCGACCACGGACACGGTTACGGTTCTATTTCATCTGGCCTATCCGCACCGGCCCCATCAGGCAACGGTTACTCCGAGGGCAGCCTACTTCTCGACTCAAACCTCTCTGGCCCTGGGAACGGTGGTAACGGTATTGGTTCAGGCACACTGGGAGCCCCACGTGTGATCGGTACTACTGTGTCTGTTGGTCGCCCAGACGTTTCCGCTACAAGATACGAGCTGCAATCTGTCGTACAGAATGTAGTTCGTCGCGTCCCTGTTGAGGTGACCCGTCACGTCCAGGTCGCTGTACCCCAACCAGTCCCAGTGCCCGTCCGCCAGGAGGTGAAGGTACCAGTGCCCCAGCCCTACCCCGTCCACGTTGATGTCGTGAAGCACGTCCCCTACCCCGTGTACAAGACCGAGCACGTGCATGTCGAGAGGCCAGTCCCCTATGAAGTTATCAAAGAGGTCCCATTCGAGGTCATCAAGAAGGTGCACGTCCCTATTGACAGGCCTTACGAAGTGATCAAGAAGGTCCATGTGCCCATTGAGAAGCACGTGGAGGTCCCAGTCGCCGTGTGGAAGCCCTACCCACTCCACATCATCAAGCACGTCACCCACTACAAGAAGAAGAGCTGCTGCTGGTAAGGCACTGCCTTGCGCTTCATCCAGCTGGTGAGCCTATCAGCAACAGTCGTGATCATACCAAATAGTCAATAGAATTGTAAATACTTTGATAGTCATTAGTTTGTACATGTAAATAGATGAAGATAAAACGTATCGTTTTACAAATAATTTTATTGTTTGTTTTTTGCCCTTGTTTGATTTGCACTCACTAAAACGAAGATGAACGACTAAACACGAAACGTGATCTCAGCGTCATATAGCCACTTTTCTTACTCTTCACATGCATTACATTTTCACTTACATACACAGCACCCTAATTGAGCAACACACTATCAATCTTAATCTGAATCATTTAGAAGGATATTGCTAATCCATTGCTTCATATGTTAGAAAAATGTGGTCTGCTCAGCAACGTAAATAACGCAAAGAATGTTGTTGAACTGTCAAAATGAAAGCCATTGCTACTGTTAGTGTGTTACGCAATTACCACGCTGGTTTTGAAATTGATTAGAATTCTTTGAATTACGCTATGACCGTAAACCCTTGATTGTGTGATTCAAAATCAACATAAAAAAAATGGATTCATCATTCAATAGAGCAAAACTGCGGGAACCCTCATAAACACACAACACAGTGCAGACGCATGTATTTGCTTAAAATCACAATGGTCATTAGTTTTTGTCTATCTTTGGTGTTTGGTAACAGATTTCCGTCAGCTGTTTGATTTACTTAATCTTGAATACCTCTTAACTTGATTAAATAATCATAACCTTAATATTAATAAGAAAGTTTTAGTTTTATAAGATTTTCGAAGCTAATTTACATTTGTTTATATCTGCCACTTTTTGGTGAACCAGGACATTTTAACTTATGACCTCATCTCATCATCTGCCGAGCCTTTTCCTTGTTGGGGTCGGCTTCCCGTCTAACCGGATGCAACTGAGTATCAGTATTTTACATGAAGCGACTGCTTAGCTCCACAACCCAGTTACTGGGTAACACGAAATCCCTTGGTAAGACTGGTTGTCAGGCTTTCGGGCTTCTGACGACCCGTAACGACTGTCAAACATCCACGAATGACAGCCGGCTCTCCAACGACTTAACGTGCTTTCCGAGGCACGGAGGGGTCTTGGTATGTAAAGATGGTCACCCATCCAGGGACCAAACACTGCAAGCGTAGCTTAACCTGATTGATCGACCCGTGCGGCTGTTATTACTTAACGACAAGCCCCTCATTTTAACTTACGACCTGTTGGTTATCCGAAAAGCTTCTCACTGCTTAAAGTTATTCTTTATAGCACCAATCTGTGTCAAGGACCCTTTCATTTTTCTACCTTTATTTGTAGGTATGCAGGCTAAAAGCTCAAACAATTTAATTAGAAGTTCAGAGAAGCACAGTAATAGATACCTGCAGCCCTGGGTACTGGTAACACTTAATCTATCTATCTTCTTTATAAATAAAAATGAATCACCGATATGTATGTACGCGCATAACTTCCGATCGACTGCACCAATTCAGATAAATCTTTTTTTTTTGAGTTTGTTTTTATCAGGACAAGGTTTGTATACACAATTGGACCCGCTAGGTGGCGCTGCTTTTTGGGGTAGGACGACGTCTGCCGGGTCCGCTAGTATAATCATAATTGCTACAAGGTGTGCAATAAAACAGCTGCAAAAACACTCTCAATAGAGATGCTTACCTAGTTTATTCATTTTATGAAGTCGAAATGATGTAATTCTGTGAAAAGCCAATAAACTTACGTGAAAGTGAAATTAAATGAGATAATATTACAATCGACTTTATTATGCTAATCTGGTGCCCAGAAGTGGAAGTATCAAACGAGTTTTGATGTAATCGCATCGCATCCCACATAGTGATGGAATATTTTGATGCAATTATTTATAGTTGAATTAAGTGCTGTTTACGGCCTATCAAAATTATGTTACGTATTTTGGTTTAGCTTAGTACGGCTTGCTATGGAGTTATGACAGAAACGTAGGTACTCGACAGCATACCAAAGCCCATGTTGAGATATCAGTTGGTGATTTATTAGGTTTCGTAAAAGAAATATAATTGGATTGTGCTCAAAAGTTCCAGGTACTATAAGCTCAGTACTTAATCCACCTGGCATCTGAGTGCCAATTCCCGTAATTAAAAACGGAAAACCTAGTTAGTCGCAATCTCATCACGGCGACAATCAATGTCAAAAATGTAGGGAAATTAGAGGTATTTTTGACTGATTGAGACTGAGATGAGAAGGCCAATTCTCGTAATTTAAAACGTTCAACATCTAGTCGCAGTCTCATCTCGTCGACAAACAAATGTCAAAAACTTGTCAAAATGTAGGGAAATTAGAAGTTTTTTTTTGACAGATTGAGACTGAGATCAGACTGTGAACGTGATTAAAATTACGAGAATTGCCCCTCAGGCTGTGAACGTTCTTAAAATTACAGGAATTGTCCCCTTGTGTCAACCCTTAAAATTATTCCATAGATGACGGTTGTTGCGACCTTTTTTACCTATATTTATGGGTTTTTACTCTTTTTACTTGTCGTAAAAAATGAATGTCAGTTCCAGCGACATGTAATTTTATTGACCTATGTTATAATATAGTCCACATTTTGCCTACATTTTTGGTCCTATCTCGCCGTAAGATGAACACGAGATCCAAAACTGCACGGGATACTGGCAAAATGCATTCGGAGTCGAATACGCCCGTCGTAGGTGGGCTCGGTCGGTCCCCTGACTCGGACCCCTTTATGACCGAAGCCACGATTACACCCGAGGCCGTTGATCCGGTCTCCGTAGCATGTCACCAGAATCTCACTAATTGCATTGAACGTGCTAAATCGAGTTCTAGATCTGGTGTGTCAGGTTCCTCACTGTCATCAGCAAAGGTATGTAAGTTGACTGCAGAGGCACTTTTTTTACTTTTAGCTAGAAAAGCGCTGGAAAGGGAGCAACAACTGCTGCTACGTAAGCAGAAGCTCGCCGAACAGCGGCTAGCTCGCGACCAGCAGCTCGTCGAACAGCGGCTAGCTCGCGACCAGCAGGTCGCCGAACAGCGGCTGGCTCGCGACCGTAAGCTCTTCCAACAAGTTACACGAGTGGAAGAGCTCGAGATGTTAGCGAACCTGGCATCTACTACATCACCTACTTTCGTCTTGATGCCATAGGAATCTCAAACTTAGAAACTTCGTGTTCCAAGCAGGATAAGTATATGCTCTAGGAATATTAGAATCTACAACCAAGCGTTTACCATCTGGTAGATTCGAAGTTGGTCTATTGTGACGTAATGATATTCCAGATGTACCTGACAGCTACCCTCACGCGCTGTCAAGATTTTTAGGTTTAGAAAAACGGATGGCACGTGACGCCAATTTTAAAAAGGGTTACTGCACTTTCATTAATAATATGTTGGAAAAAGGATATGCTGAAGAGTGCCCCAAGGATACGTACCACAACGCGAATAATTCACCAAATCATAGTAATAAAGTTCGTTGGTACTTACCACACTTTCCGGTTGTACATCCTCAGAAAAAGAAATTACGAGTTGTCCATGATGCAGCTGCAAGGAACTCCAGGGTTAGCCTCCATTCCCTTCTTTTTCCGGAACCCGACTTGCTACAATCCCTTCTCCATATTTTGTTTAGATTTCGCGAAGGTCGTGTTGCCATGACTGCTGACGTAAAGGAGATATTTCCTCAGATCAAAATGAGAGAATATGAGATGAGATGCTTTGCGTTTCGTTTGGAGAGAGGATCGTAGTAGCGAATTGAAAGAGTTTAGAATGACCTCTGTAATTTTTGGTGCTGTATGTAGCCCATGCACAGCTCTTTATATTAAAAATCGCAACGGACAAGAACTACAGACAGACGTTGTATGTACCCTGCGGCAGCAAAAGCTATAATTAATGACCATTACATGGATGATTTTTTAGGCAGTACGGATGACGCACAGGAGGCTTCGCAGCTTGCAGCTGACATTATCACAGTACACAAGTCAGCAGGAATGGAGATTTGTGGTTGGGTTTCAAACGAGCCCGCCGCACTCACTGGCGTTCCTGAAGACCTGTGTGCTGCAACTCCCAAAAATATTCACGTAGGGCCCGAGGACGTCGTTCGAACGTTAGGTCTTATTTGGCATCCTCAAAGCGACACCTTCAACTTTCAGTTCAGGTCCAAAATCGATAGCAATGGTAAAATAACTAAGCGTAAAGTTCTATCTTATTTGATGTGCGTTTATGACCCCCTTGGTCTCCTAACTCCCTTTGTAATTCAAGGACGCATATTATTTCAACAAACATGGAGAACCGGGTTGGACTGGGATACCAAGTTGATTGCAACTCGGTATCCCAGTCCAGACATTGTTCAGAAATGGCAATTTTGGTCGCAGCAGCTAGCCAATATTTCGAAGATCAAAATACCTAGATGGCATACATGTGATTTTAAAGATAATATAATTAGTGACCGACAGCTCCATGTACAAGGCTGGTGCAAGTGAGCAAGCGTATTCCTTCGTCGCATACTGGCGATTCACTTTCTTAGACGGTTCGGTGAAGCTGTCATTCACTGGTGGAAAGGCGCGCTTAGCCCCTTTAAAGCCCACATCTATACCACGTTTAGAGCTGCAAGAGCTCTGATTGCTGCCCGTTTTGCTACTACAGTCATTACCGGTCACGACGTTCAAGTTGACCGTACATACTTATGGTCGGATTCAAACACCGTGTTGAGTTGGATCCGAAGCGATGCTCAAACTTTCAAGCCATTTGTAGCCAACCGTGTCGGTGAGATTACTGAGTCAACAAATGTAAATAGTTGGAGATATGTGCCCGGTAGTTTGAACGTAGCAGATGATGCGACAAGGTTAAAAGACCGCGACACTGACTTAAACCGTTGGCTATCTAGACCTGAGTATCTCTTATATCCACAGTCCGAATGGCCTAAACCACCACCAACTTTTGAGACCTCCATCGGTTCAGAGGAACTGAAATCCTTTTTTTTTCCGGATGGGAAATCATTAATCTGACACTCCCTCCCGCTCTGGGTTGAGGCGGTCGCCTCTACAAGGACGCGGCGGTGCTCCGCCCAAGCGGGGCAGACCTCCACCGTGTGCTACACCGTGTCCTCTGGGCGATCCTGGCAATGGTGACACCCGGGCGTTTCCTCCCGCCTAATGATGTGCAGGAACCTCCCGAAACTTCCGTGTCCGGTGAGGACCTGCGTCAGGCGGTAGGTGAGGGCGCCATGGCGCCTCTCTAGCCACTCCTCAAAGAGGGGTCTTATCGCCGCTGTCGCGGCGTGCCCCGAACTGAAACCCTCTAAAGCTACGAGTATTGTGGGTCTCACAAGATGCGATCAGGTTCTTTCACGGGTAATTCCAAATCCCTTACGTTTCAGTAAGTGGAATCGATTGGTGCGTGCAACCGCGCGTGTATAGATACCAATATGCGTATAAATTTCTATCATTTTTTTTTAGCAAGTTTTAAAAGTCAAAATTCTAATTTGAACACTAATACCTATTTTTCCAAGCTTTCACCATTGACTGGTTTAGATATCCAGAAAGCAGAAAACGCTATTTTAAAGAAAACTCAGGTGGACATTTTTGGCCCAGAATTAGCCGTGTTGCACAACCCCAAACAATCCAAGATACCTAAAACGAGCAAACTGCACTCCTTGGCTTTGGTACTAGATGAAGAAGGCTTACTTAGGCTGGACAGCTGAGTAAAATATATGAAGAATATGGACTACAACACCACGTCTCCGATTATACTTGATGGTCGTCATCCACCTGTTCGTCTCCTAATCAAGTTCTACCATTTTGAAGCTGCTCACGCCTTTAATGAACTTGTCTGCAATGAGCTAAAACAACGTTTCTAGATTTTGAGATACCGTAGTAAGGTCCGGAAGATATCAAGAAATAGCGCATTTTGCTTGAAACGAAAAGCAGTACCTCAAACGCCAGCTACAGGCGATTTGCCTGAGGTAAGACTTGATTGTTACAGTCGTCCATTTACCAGTGTTGGTTTAGACTACTTTTGCTCTGTGGACGTGTCTATTGGTCGTCGTAGAGAGAAGCGATGGGTGGCACTGTTTACATGTTTGACAACGCGAGCAGTACATCTAGAGATTGTAGCAAGCCTTTCTGCAGACTCCGCCATCTCGCTTACGTCGGTTTATGGCTCGTTGAGGTGTTCAACAAAAAATCCTGTCAGATAACGGCACCGCTTTTATTGGTGCAAACCGTCACTTAACTGAATTTTTTTGCGACGCTGTGCAAGATTTTGTGGCCAATAATCAAATTGAATGGAGCTTCATTCCACCTGTGTCGCCTTCTATGGGGGGCTGCTGGGCTGCAGGCGCTCTGTGAAGACAGCCCTTCAGGTGACTTTAAAAGAAAAAGTCCCGCGAGAAGAACTGCTACACACGCTACTAGTAGAAGCCGAAGCAATTGTAAATTCGAGGGCTTTGACATATTTTGCAGCTAATAATGAATATGAAAGCCTTACACCTTTTCATTTCTTAATAGGCAGCTCGTCAAATCAGCAGTTACCTAGCACTCTGGACGTCGGAGTTTTTTCATTAAGAAAAGAGTGGAAAAAGGCTCTTCGCCTCTCTGAGAATTTTTGGAACAGATGGCTCAAGAAATACTTACCCCTTCTCAAAACAAAGAGGCAGCAAGGAGACGGTTATCGTAATTTGGGTGCTAGTCGTGGATCCTGACCTACCCCGAGGAGTGTGACTGACGTTGTCACTAAAGGCGGAACGCTGAAGAGGCCCGCTAGACAGTTAGTACTGGAAGTGCTCCAGTAGCTGCTGCGACATCGCTGCACAGGGGGGATGGTGTTGCGACCCTTTTTACATATATTTATGGTTTTTTACTCTTTTTACTTGTAAAAAATAAATGTAATGTAATTTTATTGACCTATATTATAATACGAGCATGTTTTGCCTATAACGGTCTTAACACAGTCCACATTTTGCCTACAACGGTCTTAACAAAAGTACGGTTAGTGCGGCATGTGATCAACAGGAAATCAACGAGGGAGCAACAAGACGTCAGTGCATAGGATAACATATACTTAATTAGTGTTAGAACCGTATGTTACTTGTTGAGCAATAGACTGTGAAGAATTAAGGAGATTGATGAATCGACAATTTAACTGAACTTCTAATTGTAAGGTAAGGTCAGATGTTGGACCTCAAAAGGGATTTATGGATGGCATAAACTACATCTGATAAGAATAAATAGGTACTTTAGTTAACAACCATTAGTACGACTAGGAATATTGATTGAAGATATACCATCTCAGTTATCTACATGTAGAAAGTGCATCTCAGGGTCGTAAGTTCAAGCCCTGCGCCTGAGCAAAGAGAAAATATTTTTAGTATCAGATAAATTCTCTGTCATACTACTAAACTCGTGGCTACAAGTGTGTCCAGATAACATATTACCTATTATGTTATAACTGCCTGTCTCATGATATTTAATTAACATAACTCAACTGCCCAATGTGGACCTATGACAGTTCACCTTTGCTTAGGGTCAAGCCACAACTAAGACAGGTTGGCAGGGTCATCGACTCGCAAACGTAGCACATGATTTTAGACCGCATAGAAATTCTTCGTCGGAGATAAAAAAAAAACAGCTGTTTTATAGAAAAGGGCAATACCTACACCTACGCGGTCAAAATGTAAGGAACATCAATTTTTTTTTTAATTTCCTCTCTGGGGTGTTCAGAATCATGTACTGAATCCATAGTAAAAGAAGGTCAATTCTTGTAATTAAAAACGTTCAAAATCTAGTCGCAATCTCATCTCACCGACAATCGATGTCAAAAATGTGTCAAAATGTAGGGAAATTAGAAGTATTTTTTGACAGATTGAGACTGAGATGAGAAGGCCAATTCTCGTAAAAATCTAGTCGCAATCTCATCTCGTCGACAAACAAATGTCAAAAACTTGTCAAAATGTAGGGAAATTAGAAGTATTTTTTGACAGATTGAGACTGAGATCAGACTGTGAACGTTCTTAAAATTACGAGAATTGCCCCTCAGGTTCGCGTCGATGTCCCTGCCACCCTGTAGGTACTGTAACGGTAACTTTTGCTTACGCCACCAGAATGATGAATGGCTCGCTTGATTTGTGCCTATCTTCTCCGCGTCACAAGAATAACTCATGCCATGGTCATAAGCAATTCAGTTAGATTGACAGCTGAGCCTATTGTATTTGGAGGCTCTTTTTATGCGAGCTATAGTGGTGTCAACCCTATTCTTCGTAGTATGTCGATGGTAAAAATAGTCAACATTTTAGAAATAAAATCACTACGCCTGCAATCCCTGAAGGGTTAGTTAGGCAGAGGTCTACCTATAGTAAGTTTATTAGAAAACCAGCGTCAGACAGCATCTGTCTGGCATTAATGTTGAAATGAACCTTTTTGGCGCAGCCGCGAGGCACACGGTATTGTTACTTGAAACATTATTTTTATTTTGTTAATTGTGTATTTTGTATTTCACGAACTGTGTCAAAATAAACTTTATTCTTTCTGTCTTTCGAGTAAACCCACATTTCACCAGTTATGTTATTCTCATCAATCGAGCACATATCCAGACTTCAGGCTGCTACTGAGACATTCCTGATGGAAAAACCCAATAACACTTTGCCCGACCTGGGAATCGATCCCATGACCTTATGCTTAGCAGTAGCGTTTGCCACTAGACCAACGAGGCAGTCAGTTTTAGAAGTTTATGTGATTAAATCCTTATTATTTAGGAAACATAAGTTACCAGTAAACCGGATCATCGCAAGTACTACACACGAATTAACACGGATATGCACCGGAATCTGTGTTACGGTTATAAAGGGGTGTGGCAATGAATTCCGCTTCACACACTAACTGTGTGGCTCTGTGACTCACCTGACTCAGTTAGAACCTGTATTTATGCAACGGTTTATTATGAAGAAGATTTGGGTGAAAGAATGTACTTGATAATCGCTTCCGACCACAAATTTACATAGACGCATATGAGCATTTGGTTTACCCCATTACCTTACGCGGGCAGCACGCAGATTCTTCATCTAATCGTAGCGACGGTACAGTCAACTAAACGTCCGACTTTGACTTTGACTTTGACTTTGAGATTTCCAAGTGTAGTACGGAGTTTCAATAGTATATATAGATTGGTTTTGTTACCACAGGTGTGCAGCCTAGTGTATCATAATTAGCCTATATTGTCCCCACTGCTGGGATGCTGGCCTATACTCTACCACGCGAGCCCAGTGCGGGTTGGTAGATGTCACATGTCTTCGAATATTTGGTTCTAGGACATGCCGGTTTCCTCACGACGTTTTGTTTCACCGTTTTTAGAGCAGTGCTGATGAAATAATTTACACATAGTAAAGCGCCTGTCTGGGTTCGAACCTACGACTTACAAATTGTAAGTCGTGGTTATTACCACTGGGCCACCACTGGCCTCGGCCTAGTGTATGCTCTTAAATAAATTTAGGCCCGTAGTTCGCCGCGTCAATGGCGTTTACCGCGCCATTTTGAGCCAATGGCGGCCTATTTGTACAGTCGCCTGCAGATAAAACGGGACCCCTCAATGCTCACTGCTTATAGTTTATATGTAAGGCGGGGGGGTCCGTTTTCTCTGCAGGCGTCCGTACCAAAAATGGTACCGAGAACCAACAATTTAAAGACATGTGAAATCCACCAAACCGCACTGGGCCCGTGTAGTAGATTACGGCCCACTCCCTCTCACAGAGAGGAGGCCACATCCCAGCAGAAAAGGGAAAAAGGAAAGGGAACATTATAGGCTGATATGCTTACGTGGGAGCCCAGGTAATACACATTTGGAAGGCAATGTTGTCGCTATTAAGGACTTAAATTATCCACTTCATCACATAAACACCTATCTATTAATTTTTTGAAGTGAAAACTTCTTTAGCGGCGTTGAACTCTTTTTTTGTAATGGGTAAAAAATGTTAAACTCGCGTCAGGACACGTGACCTGATCGAAAATTCGTAAGACGGTAAGTTTTCACTTCTGCCGGCACTCCCGGAGTGCAATTGTTTTTTTTTTTATACAGGTCTTTACAAAAAGATTCTACGGAGAGTTTTATATGTATGCAGTAGGCAAATAAGCACAAGCACATGCCTGTAACAAGTCAACGTATTGCCTGCGAAAATAATACAGCTGATCTTACTATTCATAGCTGCACTTTACTATTCATATTTGAGAAGGCGCTTATCTTAATTACAGTAGGGGCTTCGTAATTACCTACGTAAAATAAAAGTACAAAAGGCATATACAGTGGCCTCCAAAGTTAGTTGACATTTTTCCACTTCAGCTGTGAAGCCACGTTATGATTTAAATTAAATAAATATTCAGGAACCTACGTAGTCTAGGGTATTATTACTTGATTATTTTTTATCATAGGTCAACGGCAGTTGAATTAGTCTATAAAAACATTATAGCAGATTAAACAATTGGATCACTACAATTTTAAATCAAAATGTGGTGTGGTGTCACAGCTGAAGTGGAAAAATGTCCACTAACTTTTGAAAGCCACTGTACCGACAAGATTTTGCTGATTGGCTGTAGTGTCGACATTCATAGGGATCGCTTTACGACCGAATTCGGTCGCAAAGTCCCGGATTGACAGGTGTAATGTATGGAGTGACAGGACTTTACGACCGAATTCGGTCGCAAAGTCCCGGATTGACAGGTGTAATGTATGGAGTGACAGGACTTTACGACCGAATTCGGTCGCAAAGTCCCGGATTGACAGGTGTAATGTATGGAGTGACAGGACTTTACGACCGAATTCGGTCGCAAAGTCCCGGATTGACAGGTGTAATGTATGGAGTGACAGGACTTTGTGACCGAATTCGCTCGTAAAGCGAACGCTATGAATGTCGAGACTGCAGCCCCTGGGCCCACAATGTGTGGGTACTTTTCAATCCTCTTGATATGGACGATAAGTACTTATCAATGGCAATAGGCTCGTTCCCTATTACATGGGTCTTAAACATAGGTAACTGGCGAAATGTGGGTGTAGTATACTTAGGTACACGTCTGCCTAACCGATCGGGGATTACAGGCGTAATGTTTTGTTATAGTGTTAGTATTATCATCCAATTATACTGCTTTTGCCTACCAATAAAAATAAAAAAAGCCTTATAATAAAAATAAACACAAAGAAGTTCCAGCAGTGCGATTCTGTAACCATCTCACCGTCAAAACTTAGGTGAAGTGAGCGTAGAGTGAGCTGTCATTCCAACAAATGCTAGGGATTGACACTATTGACAGCCCACTCTAAGCTCACTTCACCTAACTTTTCACAGTGAGATTCTTACAGAATCGATCGGCAGTACATTGCCTCTCGTAAAGCAACTGACCCATTGTATTTTTGTTTTAAAACTTAAATTTTTCAGCCGGATTAGTTTCGTCTGGAGTACAGGTAAAAAAATTACATTTGCTTCTCTTCAAATTCAATTACCGTGCTTATAATCTAAACTTCTACATTTCTCATGTATGTATGTGTAATCTAAAAAAAACTAATATTATAAAGAGAAATTATTTGAATTTTTGTATGTTTGTTTGTTACGGTTTCACGCTAAAATCCCTGAACGGATTTGGATGAAATTAGGCACATGGATACACCATGACCTGGATTAGGACATGGGATATTTTTATTCCGATATTCTTACTGAATCGAGACTAATGCGGATGAAATCGCGGGGCTCAGCTAGTGACAAATAAAATTACAAAATATTTTTTTTGATAATTTTATCTCATCACTGAACAATGCTATATTAAAATTATCATAATTGAAGTCCTCACGTACAACATATTAATATTTAACCCAAAAAGGAAACAAAATTAATTAAGTAAACATACTCGTACTTCAGAATGTTTCCAAAACATTGTAATCAATGTCACGATTAAACTGAACTGCCAGCGATTTGCCTACATACAATTAATATCTGTGTCAGTGTGCAGCTGGTATCTAATATAGCACTTACAAACATTTTAATGCTTTTAATACATTATCGTCATTTTTTAAAAAACATGTAAAGAACGAATTAATAACTTGTTTTTGCCGATATAGTTCCGAATAGACGGAAATTGGATAAGAGGATGTCTAAACCAGTTTTTAACAGTATTACTTAACAGATTATTGACATTTGAATAAATTGCGAACATCTTTGATAGTCTCCTAATTAAAAATAGATAGCAAGACACGGACGGTCGCCTCTCGTGGGGTCGCAGACCAAGTTTATATAAAAGCATGGAAATAAAAATGATAATGAACCATTAGATTAGGTAAGCTGCAGTTGGGTACACCCCTTTTAGGAATAAAATAAATATTGAAATAAAAAAATTTAATAAAAAGATAATATGAAAACATAAGTGCAAAACTTGTTTGTAGTCCAATATTTGGATATGTAGGTAACATGTCTTATGGAGAAAAAACAGAGTGTCGTGTTTCTAATTTTATAAACAAAACAATAACGTCTTCTTGGAGGAGTGTGGAATGTGCTGACGAAGTAAATTAGGTATGTATAATGATTTGTAAAGAGATGGTAAATGGCTTTCATACTAGTATTACTGATTATTGCACTGTACATTACAAACATTTCCCCTCTCTGCCTAGCCTTAGCTCATATTTCATTTATGGTCGGCCCTCTTCATCATTCTTCGGGTTTCTTTCGTATCGTCAAGGCCACCTACTTCAGCTTTCGGCATTAGCTGTGCTGTCGACCTTTGTTGTTGACGGACATCTAAGTTTAGGATCTTCTCTTTCTCGCCCCCGAGGGAGATCTTTGCGTCATGTTTAGTATATTTTATTTTTCCTTTCCTTTTTTTCGTTATACTCGTGTTTATGTTTAAGACTTTTCTGGTCTGGCCCAGCTGTAAACCTTAAAGAAATCTTAATTATCTTTAATTACAAAATAAATCACTATATTTAGCATCCCATTTATAGAAATCATTATTATTTATTCGTATTATTTCTCTCCAATGACCATCACAACTTTCACCAAAATACTAATAAGATTGCGACAATGTTGAATATTGATATTTATAATCCACAGTTGGATTTCATAAACGTAATGATTACGGAAGCCTCCGATCGACATAGTTATGAATCTATTGAGTTTATGTATGTGTCAGATACTTATATAAAAATGTTGTTCATCTTTATTTCAGATCAATCGACCAACCGCATCGCAACAGGTCACCGGCTGGTCACCGTGCCTTACAACCATGGAAATACCCGTAAGTAAAACAACCAAATATATTAAACCTACACATAACAAGCATTGTTTAGATTTTTCAAACTAATTTAATTATAATAATTTTTAGATATGGTGCTTGATGGCACCGATATTCCTGGTCTCAGTGAGAGCAGGTCTGCACGATGTTGTCGGCCAATCGTTCTATGAGGAACCACAATCTTCATCACCAGTGCCAATACCCACGCAATCCCCACGACCTAAACTGATAGGAATGAAAGAAATTGTACTATTTCTAACACCAGAACAAGTGGAAACTTTACAATCAGCTGGCGCAGTAGTACAGCCATACCCAGAATATGAAAAAGATTTCGTAGAACTACAGGAGCAGTTCAGACAAAGCATTGAACAACAAAACGTACAGCAGTATCAAGCCTGGTTGAATCCAGTCGAAGATGAAAAAGAAACTAGTGAAGTACAAAATTACTATAAACTCTTAAACATACAAGAAATCAATGATGACTTGTCACAGGTAACGGAGGCTGCTACTGAAGGTACCACAGAAAAGGCAACAACAACTCCCCGTTACAAATATACTAAAGCAAGACAACAATTTAAAGAGAAAGAATATCCCACTCCTTATGTTCCTAAAAAAGCAAATCGAACAAAGATCTCTAACCAAAGCAATAATGTGGAGTACGTTCGTTTCCTACCAAATTATGAACAGGAGGTTATACAAAGGACCCCCTATCAGGCTTTACCGCTACCTCCATACAGGTTTGCACAGATTCCAGCGAACGCATACATGCAAGCAAATGAAGAGGCCCAACGAAATGCATATTCTCAAGCAAACACAGCGCCTCAACAAGCTGCACTTAATGTGGCAAATGAAATGGCTCAGCAAGCTTCATTTAATGTAGCAAATATGGAGGCGCAACAAAACGTATATTCACAAGCAAATATAGAGGCTCCACAAAATGCATATTTTCAAGAAAACACAATGGTTCATCGAAATGCATTTACTCAAGCAAATACCCAGGCACAGCAAAATGCATATTCTCAAACAAATACAGTGGCTCTACAAACTGCATTTACTGTAGCAAATACAGAGGCTCAACGAAATGAATTTACCCAAGCAAATACTGAGGCATATCGAAATGTATTTTCTTTACCAAATACAGTGGCTCCACAAAATACATTTTCTCAAGAAACCGCGTATGCTCAAGCAACTACAGAGGGTCAAAAGAATGCATATTCTCAAGAAAATATAGAGGCTCACCAAAATGCATATTCTCGAGCAAATGCTCAACAAAATGAATTTACTCAAGTTAATACCAAAGCAAAGCTACATGCGAATTACCTTGCAAATACAGATAGTCAACAGAATACATATTCTCAAGGAGATGCAGTGGCTCAGCAAAATGCTTTTATTCAAGAAAATGCCCAGGCACAGCGGAATAAATATTCTCAAGTAATAACTTCGGCTCACCAAAATGCATATTCTCAAGCAAATGCAGTAACGCAACAAAATGCTTTCACTGAAGCTAATAATGAGACACACCGAATAGTTTATTCTGAACAAACTACAGAGAGTCAAAAGAACGCATATTATCAAGCAAAAACAAAGGGTCAACAAACTGCATTCACTGAAGTTAATTCCCAGGCCCAGCGAAATGAATATTCTCAAGAAAATACACAAGCTAAACATAATGCACATCCTCAAACGAATATAGTGGCTCAACAACTTGCAAATTCTCGAGCAAATACGGCGGCTCTAAAGACTGCACATAGAGTATCTGAAACACAAGCTTCACAAAATGCATTTTCTCGAGCTAATACAGTGACTCAACGAAATTCATTTTCCCAAACTAAGACAGTGGCTCAAAAATCTGCGAATACAGAAGCTCAATTGAATGCATTTGCTCAAGTAAATTTCGGAGCACAGAGTGATGCATATTCTCAAGAAAATAAGCAGATATACCAGAATACAAATTCTCAAACGAATGCAGTGTCTCAACAAACTGGAAATATTTTAGCAAACACAGAGGCTCAACGAAATGTATATGCTCAAGCAAATGCAGTGTCTCAACAAACTGGAAATATTATAACAAACATAGAGGCTCAACGAAATGTGTATACTTCAGCAAATGCAGTGTCTCAACAAACTGCAAATATTTTAGCAAATACTGAGGCTCAACGAAATGTGTATACTTCAGTAAATGCAGTGTCTCAACAAACTGCAAATATTTTAGCAAACGCAGAGGCTCAACGAAATGTATATGCTCAAGCAAATGCCGTGTCTCAACAAACTGGAAATATTTTAGCAAACGCAGAGGCTCAACGAAATGTATATGCTCAAGCAAATGCAGTGTCTCAACAAACTGGAAATATTGTAACAAACACAGAGGCTCAACGAAATGTATATACTCCAGCAAATGCAGTGTCTCAACAATCTGCAAATATTTTAGCAAACGCAGAGGCTCAACGAAATGTATATGCTCAAGCAAATGCAGTGTCTCAACAAACTGGAAATATTGTAACAAACACAGAGGCTCAACGAAATGTATATACTCCAGCAAATGCCGTGTCTCAACAAACTGGAAATATTGTAACAAACACAGAGGCTCAACGAAATGTATATACTCCAGCAAATGCAGTGTCTCAACAAACTGCAAATATTTTAGCAAACACTGAGGCTCAACGAAATGTATATACTCCAGCAAATGCAGTGTCTCAACAAACTGCAAATATTTTAGCAAACACTGAGGCTCAACGAAATGTACATGCTCCAGCAAATGCAGTGTCTCAACAAACTGCAAATATTTTAGCAAACACTGAGGGTCAACGAAATGTACATGCTCCAGCAAATGCCGTGTCTCAACAAACTGGAAATATTGTAACAAACTCAGAGGCTCAACGAAATGTATATGCTCAAACAAATGCAGATTCCCAACAAGCTGTAAATATCGTAGCAATCACAGAGGCTCAACGAAATGTATATACTCAAGCAAATGCAGTGTCTCAACAAACTGCAAATACTGTTGCAAATACAAAGGCTCACCAAAATGTATATTATACTGAAGCGACTACAAAAGCTCAACAAAATGCATATTCTCAAATAAACAGGGAGAAACAAAGAAATTGGTTTAAGCCAACAAGACCATCCCCAGTAAAATTACCAAGAAGACCTAAAAAACCACAAGGACTTGAAAGAGTTCCAGCGCCTGTGGTTACTACACCAACACCTACAGGTAAAACATATGTTATATCTAAGAGTTTGAAAGAATTTAAAGAAACTCTCAGTTCGATTGAAGGCCTACCACCACAGCATCCAATAACACAACTGGAAGAACAAAAAGAAAAGCCGGAAACACCAGCTAAACCCGCACCTACAGTACAAACTCCTATTTTACACCAAGATAGACTATCACTTCTCTTGGCTCCACTCTATCAACATCAGACAATCACCGATACGATAACTCGACAGAAAGAAGAACTGATGAAAAACGAGGTTAATATCCTAACAAAATTACAAAAGATGAAAGAGTCACCTCATTATGATTACAGAGAATACACCGCTGAATTGGAAAAGTTGACTAGAAACTTTGGACAGCAGAACGCTTTAGCAAAGATTGAGGGTTCGACTATTGCCTATACGCCAACAGTTTTTGTAAATCAAGGATCAGTAACTACGGAAAGTCATCCTGCAGAATTTGTGAAAAGCACTAAGGTTCCGATGCTAGTACGTATTCCGACACCTCATGACATTAAAATACCTGCACCATATCCTGCGCCTTTACAATTTATGCCATTTAGAGTACCAAAACCAGTTGCAGGAGGAAGACGTCCCCTTGAAGGCGTAAGGAATGTTCATGTTAAAGTAGATAGGCCCTACACAATACCAGAGTTTGCTCTATTTACTGAAAAACAAAACATTCCTGTTATGATTCCTATAAATCCGGAGCAATTTGCAATAATTCGTCACATTTGGGAACATTAATTTTGTAGTTAAAGAGATCGACGTTGTTTGTACTGAGATAAAGACTTGTTGTTATGTTTTCATTAGAACTAAAATTATTGTTAAAATTAAAAGTATTGTTTAATTCGAGTGCAATATTGGTGCCATTGATCATCGAGTGATACTATTTATGTAGTTTGTATTTATTTAATTAAAGAAGTTGAACATAAACGCTGTTTGAATAACAGTCAGAAATACTGAATCAAAACATAAAGGGGTTTATTTATAAACGATGATTAACGTTCAAACGTCAAAAATGTATCTTTAAACCGTCGCTAATCACTTCTTAACTTTAAGTAACGTTTATGAATAAAGGGGAATATTGTTACTGCTACGTATGTATTGTAACGCCTGTGAAGATATTATTTAATTCATTGTAGTATAAAGTCGTTCAACGCTTGCAAGACTAAACTCAAAGGCGTTATAAAAACATAGATTTTAGGTAAATAACGTGTGATGTTGGTAGTAAAAAAGTTTAGATGATGTTTTTGGCGATAGTTCTGCTTTTGTTTCTGATTATAAGTTTGATATAAACCGTTCGTATTCGTAATCATAACTGTAAAATAAATAAACATCTATATTACTTAACATGTGTATTAATAAAGTCACATTATGTTAAACCATCACTTATGAATTAAAATCAGTGACAGCACTTACAAATCTTCCAAATGATTACCATTGCCATAGCTTAATATTAATCAACCGGGCCTAAAGGAATAAATTACCACAAATCAGTAAGAAACCCAACTTTTATAACACGGAAGTTAAATAATATTCATTTTTTTTCGCATTTCGATCGCGATCTTCCGCAGTAGCAAATACATTCGGAATAACTGATTCTGTATATCGTCGCATAGAAAGCGGTGCCACCTCAGTATGAATACGAAATCGTTGACTCGACCAGGAAGCTGCCATGTCGCGTTTTAAAATCACAAGATTTGTATTCGCTGCTATTGCATAAGTCGGCCGAGTTGTAACATCGCCCCACATAAGTGTTTTATGGTTCGGATTTAGGTAATTTATTCATAAAAATTTGGACGTTTTTATGGCAATAAGAATGATAAATCCAACACCAAAAACAACACCTTTAAAGATTTTGTTTTTTGTTCGTAGTTAATTCTTTGATTCAATATTATAATAACAGTCTTGTTAAACTTTGTGGTTCCTTTCTCGAACCATCACTGTAACCTGAATCCATCGCTTACATAATCAACAGTAACGAACATGTTCACATTGTATTCAAACAGGAAGTTCCATAGAAAATTTACCAAGTATTATATTGCACAGCAGCCAGTCTTGACCTATTGCAAAATATCACACCATACGTAAACATAATTATTGAAACAACCACACTCATTATTATCAATGGGAAGTTATAAAATTCACTTCTTCTATAACTACATAATAAAGAGTGTAAACTGGGCCACTTTCGGCCACAGTAGTGTGACAGAGGTATGCTGTGGTGTGAACAAAATTAGCTTATATTACGTCACATAATTATGCCGTTGACACTCTGAACTGGAGCGAACTTAATTGATATATACTTAGAATATAATTATGCATAAATAGGCGTAAGAGCATAGCGAAGCGTGGTACGGTGAGTAGGTAGATTGAGAAAGATATTTATCTTAATAGGAATATGATCATTTTCATTCATATTTTGGGTCATAATAGACCTTCGACCAATCTGAAAGCTCCCGAAAATATGTTTTAACTTGTTCTTTGGGTTTGTTTGGTGTCTTTGTAGAGTTTAATTTTGAAATAATTTTTAATTCTGGAGCTGTATTTAGATATAGCCCCTCCATTATAAAAAAGTCTTTAAGTTGAAACTAAAATCGAACTTTAGTTGGCTATTTATGTACAGGATTACAGTGCATAATTAGCCCATAATGTTCCCAATGCACACAGGCCTCCTCTTTGTGAGAGGGAGTAGGCCATAATCCATCACGCGGGCCCAGTGAGGGTTGGCGGATGTCCCACGTCTTCACATTTTTGTTTCTAGGACATGCCGGTTTCCTTCACCGTTTTGAGAGCAGTGGTGATTAAATAATTTACACAAAGTAAAGTGCCTGCTTGAGATAGAACCCGTTTGTCCCGAAAGTCGCGGCCGTTACAACTGGGCCACCACCTACAGGACTATTATCGCCTATATTCCCGTGAAACAGCTAAGTTACTGTTAATGAGGATAGGGAAGTAAAGCACAGTCTTAGCTTTTACAATATCTATAAAACTGTCAAAGTTAACGATAAATCTATGACAAGATATGTAGTAGGAACTGCATAAAATATGTCTCAAGATTTAAGGCCTATAAAATCGTGAGTCAAGCAATTTTCTCACGCGTATTACGTCAAGTATCTAGGTAGATAAGTAATAGTTATCGTTTAGTATTATTTCCTTATATAAGGAATAAACATACAGTCGATATCGTGACTCAGAAGTAACTACGGGAGGCAATTTGAATGAAATAAGAGCGCATTGCCGACAGCGCCTTTCACAATTTCTTCGGCTGTACATTAGTTAGTAAATCTATATGTTTTGATTGCTATACCGTGATCAAATTCTGTGCTACTATTGGTATTTATTTAGGCTGTGTTGTCATTTGTATTATGTAAAGTAATAGACTGTAAAATATAATTTTATAGCAGTTCTTACCGTTTTTTTTTTTCAGTTCGTTCTTCCAATTATTGCCGTCAAATTCTGTGGTTTATGCCTAGTATAACTAGTTCGGTTTTAAAAAACAAGCATGTTAACCAGGTTCCAAATAATGATACACGTGTTGTAATTCTGTTAAATCATAGTTATGTGATCGCTATGATAGATCCTTTTTGCGAAGTGTGGAGCGAATATATAATCAGCCGGTAACAATTACATGAACCGTCAATGTAGGTACATAATTACCAATTAACACATTGCTGTCGATATCTATGCATGGTCTATTGGAGCAGAAGAATACCGTTTATAACATAAGGTTATGTGGATAAGCAGAGTTTGATGTTTCAAATACAAAGACCAATGTTTATGTAAAAACAAACATTTTATTAATATCACAATTTCTCTGGGACTCAATCAACGATCGCCTAGTCACAATAATACGAGAATCAAGCGAGAGAACAATTAAAAAGAAAACAATCACACGAACAAGCAGTCGATCAACTCTGAATAGCACCACGCGGTACTTTCTAACACCTAACGGAACTGTTTTTAACATTTCATAATTTAATTGGCCGCGCAGTGCCGAGAATCTATAACGATAAAAATTCAAGACCTACATACAAATTTCCTAAATACGATTTTAGAATTAATCCTAGATCAGGTACATTTTGAATCTACAAGAAACATTTCAACTGCATAACGTAAGCTGAATACATATTAGTCTCGAGCTACGATCTAACCTTATGTGTACTAATATCAACAGGCAAGAGATAGACCTATAGTTATGTACTGTAGACGATGGAGTGGCCTCCACGCTAGTATGCCCGTGGTAAAGTCTATGTTAAATGCAGTTAGTAGCTCTCGTATTTGTAGCCCTCGCCGGAGTCGGCGGCGAGCGCGTGCGCAGCCTCCGCGTAGTAATGTCCCTCGGCTTCGGGTTGGGCAAGCTCTGCGTAAGCTTTAAGGCCCTCACCGCCGCCGTAGCCTTCGAATCCACCATGGCCGCCTTCTAAGCCTTCGTGACCACCTTCGTAGCCACCGGAGAGTTGCTCGTAACCTCCTTGCTCGAAGCCGCCGTGCTCGTAGCCTCCGTGCTCGAGAGCGGCGGCGTGGTCGGTGTTATGTCTGTCGTCTTCTAGCACGAGACCGCCGCCATGCGTGTGCTCGGTCTCGGGGTGGATCAGCTTCAGGTTCTGCTCAGACTTGCCCTTCTCGAGCGGGTGCTTGAGCAGATGGCTGTGCTCTTTCTTCACGTACACGGGCACTGGGTGGAAGTGCTCGAATTTGATCGACTGGTGTGACTTAGCATGTTCATGCTCTACTTGATGATGGTGTCCCGTTTCGCCGATGAGGGCGTGTTCATATTTGCCTTCGAGTTGTGGAGCCTCCTCGTGGACGAGTCCAGGGTAGGCGGCCACCACGGCCAGGAATCCCAGGAAATACTGTACAAGGAACAAAAAGAAAGTTTTATTGAAAAGTTGTTTGAATATTGCAAATTAAGGGAAATCGAGTTGGAAAGGCAGATAAATTAAGTGGAGCTTGGAAATTAATTAAGCTCGCATAACAACAGCGTGTAGGCTCGACTATAATCTTGCAGCAATAGCGGATGTCTGCCTGCCAATTAATAACCGAAGAATCGACGGTAAAATGTCGAGCTGTCTGTCTGTTATTAACCAGTTTCGCTGCGAGTAACTCGAGGAACAGAGCCAATCTGATTTATGTAACGCGAAAGACTTCCTATGAAGCCAAACGACGTGTTAGCGGGAATGCTCTTATAGATGCTTCACTGAATTCGTTCATCAGTGCATTCAATCAATGAAGTAAATGTTCCTTGTTTTAGTACTAATTTGGTGTAATAGGCTAATTAACATTTTCAGCACAGTCCAATTAGCACGATCACGAGTTAGTTTACGATTGGCGCACTGGGTGGACGATTTCAGCAATAGCACTTTAGATATCACAAATTTTAATACACAGTTACGCACATGGTAATACATTTCGGCGGTGGATTACTGTGGAACACCTTACTCCACGAGAGGGTGGTGGGTAATGCTAGCATTTGTAATTTGCATCGTATTTATACTCGTTTTCACTTAGCGGTCGGCGTGTGCGAGTGCTCTGGCTGCAGTTACGTGTGCGCAGTGCGCCGCATTGTCAGTCGATTGGCGTCTCAATTAGAACAATAGATAGAAATTTGTTGGGAGATTTATAGAAAAAGCACTCGATAGCGACAACATTACCATATTTTGCCATAATTATCATGTAACATCTTCTATGCACTCGTAATTGTTTGATTATATCGACAGACGCGCAAAATGTTCATCGAATTTGCATATTTTATGTAAGTCTGTTTTTACATTTATTATGAATCTATGAATTAGTTGAGTGATTTTTAAAATGTATTGTTTTGATTTATGAAGTAGGTAGCTGTACTCTTGGTTTCTATTCTTGACAGGGTCCGGTTACAAACAACCATGAACACATCGTTTAATTGGGTCCAAAATCTAGCTTATGATCTTCCATCTGAATAGTTTATAGGAAAACTTGGTTTCTGGGGTAAACTGTGATCTCATCTATGGAGTATTGTTGCTGTGGAGCTTTCTTATACACAGTTAAAATACGTAAATGCTCTTGAAAATTGTACTCTACTACTAATTACTAAGAATCATTAAACATACGAAAATATGAAACCTTCTAAGTTTCCATGATATACTCACATCAAACCCAGATTCGCTATTATAATGACACTTTAACAACGTTATCTATAAGTACAACCAAATGTTTTTTATCTTTTATTTATTAATCGAATAATAATTCGTGGACAGTAATAATTATGTAAATTGGTAGTTTACAAGCTTTTGCATAAATGATTAATATCGAATTATTAATATCGACTTTTTCATCGATTATAATATTAGATGCTGTAATTGTTGTGCACAAGATGACACAACTTCTTTGCATCTGTTTTTCAACTATCTTAAACGGTCTTATTGTAAAAAAAATATTTCAAAAGGAGTTTTTGAGCTATACTAAAATTCTTGTCACTATGCACATTTTAACTGTTGAATATATTCAGGAATTGTACAAAAATTCCAAAACGATCTACTCATGTTAGCACAAATCCTTCCCGACCTTCGCTTTCTGAAATAAAAACCTTAAATATACATAAGCAGATAAGTAGGTACGAAGCATAATTACGTTTGTACATTACAAGAATAAGCAAACATCCGGGGCAAGGACGATCCATTTTTATATTTTCTGTATTCTTTGCATAATAACGCTAAAAGCTGAGAAATAATATTACTATAATATGAAAGCTGGTTTCGCAATCGTTTATTAAAATGAAACGATTAACTTAACATTGTATAATTGAAGTTGAAGCCCGCATTGACATAGATATGTATGTTTGTTATAGCTTATATCGAAAGTAGGTAATAACGCAAATGTAATGAGTGTTAAATGTTAAAACAATTGACATAATGTTTGACCGAAACGATTTAATAGCACTCACTCTGCCAGTCATGTAAGCTTCGTAATGTTTAGAATCGGTTTATTGTTGTAAACTGTGAAGTAACTTTTTTATAAAAATGACGGGCTGACAAAAAGTCAGCCCAGTCATTCAGATTGTATACTGAATTGTCTTTTATTTTACAGTTATTTAGAAAAAGGCATTATTTCCTTGTCATTATCTTTAACCGGGCTCGTATCTTGTCTCTGACTTATATTTAGAGTCTTCTAATAGAATCACTCAATAACACTGTCTAGGTATCCAACCCAGAACTGCGGGCTCATAAGCCCTGGTATCTACGGGTGATTTTTACCGCAACGATTTTTTTCGCGCACTGAATTTTCAACCCTCGTTGTTGGGACAAGTTTTGAAAATTCAACACGTTTGTGTAGGTTATGATCACAATAGCTAACTAACGGTAGATCTAATTTGGCATGTGTACCTATACGATTATTCTGAGAAATAACCGAGTCATCTCCAAATAAAACCGAAAGTGAAGCCAAAAAGGAGAACGGCAGCTGATGTACACCTTTTAAAATGTTTGTTTTGGGTTCATATTTAAACAATTTAATAAGCAACTAAAATGGTTAATTTTTCAATAATCTAAATATTTTTAAAAGTTGGGAATATTGAAAAAAACCTTAATTAATGTAACATTGAACAAAACGAAAAAAAAATGACAACAAAACGCAACTGGAATGGATGTACTGCATGGATTAAATCGAATAATAAATCGATAAACCTAACAACCGAATAACTAACGTCTTTTTACTGTTATAATATAACAGAACAGATAATTAATTATTAATCATCACTAATGTAAGATTTTAGTTATCATAATTAACTGATTCTTGTAAAATAATACAAAATCATATTTTCGTTTCTTTAATCGATTACCACTCATCAATCGATATACGATACAATATTTAAAAAAAAAATCTTTGACAGATGATAGATTGTCACGTTACTTTCCAAATTGTTTTATTTTTAATGGCTATCGTGCTGTTGATAGTGTGGTCGAGTTTTGCTGTGTTTCATGTGCATTGTGCTCTTCGAAACATTAGCTACCATAACTTTTATCTACGTCGAGTTGAGCCCTCTGCGGGAAGCAATAACAAGTTATTGTTGCAACTGCATTGTGGGGCTTAGAACTGTAGGGTGTTGCTCACATGTTAGGAGTATCCTCTGGTACCTAGGGTATGCTCGCCATGAGGGTATGACGCCACCAGCTCCCTTCCTAGATGAGGTTATAAGAATATAGTAGGTAGACCTGCTGAGTAAAATAAAGTCATTATATGATATGAGAATTATTGTTTAATTTATTCCGAGTACATTACCTACCCTACCTACTCAAGTAGTGAAGTCAGGCTTGAGCCAAGTTCCATAATAATATTATAAACGAGAGTAATTCTGTTTTACGTTTTCATGCGTAAACCGCTGAACCACTTTTTGATTTTGGTGAAGATTTCAGTCGCTATTCGCTAAGCACACACAGCAAGCACAGCTGACAGTTTGGCCTCTAAATGAAAAGTAGTTTTATAGATTTAAAGGAACATACTTATAAAGAAGTTAGTTTATTAGGGTCAACTCAACCAAAAACTCAACTGTCAATTATCTAACTCTAGTAACCACGAAACCACTATCAAGTCAATAAAGACTCTTATGGTAATCTAGTGATCATAATTATTGCACCCGGCCCGCCGATGGCGATTGTGTGGGAGACAAAATAAAACTTAACCTAACTTCTTAAAAATGCATATAAATTAAGAACCCCAACTTTATAAAATCTACGAATAAGAGCTTCAATTATGTAATATTTTTACCTATTAAATGTAAATGTTTAGTGGCTAAACACGAGTTTTTTTAGGTGTACAAAACCTTCATACACGCTTGCCGTTCTCCTTTACTAACATTATGACTACAGCAAAAACCAAGTAAAGCGGGACTGTCTGTTTAAAATGCAAGTAACAATTAGTTGATTGCCGCACGTAAGAGTCTGATCAAACCACCGCTTAATCGTCTCGGGGTTTCGCAAACACTGCGTTTGATACAGATTTCGTTTCAAAATGGCGTCTTTCGCAACCTTACGCATTGAAAACAACGCATCCTTTGTTTTTTTTTTAGTGAGTGTCTCGATGATTATACATTGGTAATGTGATGGGTTTTATGGTCATTATTTTAGAGTGCTGAAATTGTACGTGGAAATTGACCGGTAGGTGCACAATATTTTGTTATGAAATAAGTATGTAGTGTGTGCGTTTGTTTTTGCTTTTTCATATATCTAAACTAATATTGTACGAACGACACGCTAAGAAGAAGAATATTATAAAAACTGCTTCGTTGGTTTAGTGGTCGCAAGCGTTACTGCTGAGCTTCAGGTTCGGGGTTCGATTCCCAGGTCGGGCGAAGTGTTAATGGGTTTTTTTCCGTTTTGATTTTCTCAGTAGCAGTTCGGAGTCTGGATTTTTGTCCGATTGACGGCAATTAGGTTCGCCTCTTATTACATGGAACTTCATAACTGGCGAAATGTGGGTGTACTATTGGTAAACGTCTGCTTAACCCTTCGGGGATTACAGGCGTGATGTTATGTATATATTTTTTGTGTGTTAGTTTGTTACGATTTCACGCCTAAATGGCTGAACAGATTTGGATTAAAAAAACGCACATGGTAGATTAGGACCCTCACCCTGGATTAGGACATAGGACTTTTAATCAAGATATAATCCCACGGGCTTGATACTTATGTGGGTGAACCCGTGGGGTGCAGCTACTGAAAGATAATAATACAAAATATCTTGTTTCATAATTTTATCTTATCACTGAACAATGCTATATAAAAATTATCATGATTCAAGTCCTCACGTACAACATAATAATATTTAACCCAAAAAAGAAACAAAATGAATGATTAAGTAAACACACTTCAGTGTGTTTCCCAAAACATTGTAGTCAATGTCACGATTGAACTGAATTACAGGCAATTTGCCAACTGATACAATTATAATCTGTGTCAGTGTAATCAAAAATGGTATATTGTGATTACATTGTTGCAAAGATCGTTGTAAGGACGAAGTGAAGGGGCACTCTCCAAACGTTGGCATTTGCCTTCAGCATGCGGCTACTCTACCGTCAGTAGCAAAATAATAAGCAAGTTAGGTAGGTATTTTAAAAGGTATGTATAGACACCTTCATAGGGCAGAGGGGCCCGTGACTAAATAATAACATCGATCAGGTTAAGCTACGTTTGCCGCGGTTGGTCTGTGGATGGGCGACCATCTCTACATACCGAGGCCCCACTGTGCCTCGGAAAGCACGTTAAACCGTTGGTCCCGACTGTCATTCGTGGATCTTTGACGGTCATTACGGGTCGTCAAAAGCCCGAAAGTCTGACAACCAGTCTTACCAAGGAGTATCGTATTAACTACGTTGTGGAGGTCTAGTAGGCAGTCGCTCCACATAAAATACTGGTATTCAGCTGCATTCGGTTAGACTGGAAGCCAACCCCAGCATAGTTGGAAAAAGGCTAGGCAGATGATGATGATGATATACACGCCTTCATCTTTATACCTTAGAAAAGGACCATAGGTACCTAGGTTAATGGTAACAGTTAATTATTTCTACCTGTATTAGGAGACAAAGGCTACTAAATAATAGTGTATAAGAGCAAACTATTTTTTATTGAATGTTACTTAATAATCTAATAACAGGTGTGATAAAATAGACAGTAGAAGGCCAACTCTCATCCCTGCGAAAATCCTCTAGTAGCAGTAGTTCGGTTGTTAGTCCGGTTGACCGAACTACTGAAACTTTCAGTTGCGATAGTTCGGTTCTAACAAAGCACCGAACTACTGAAACCCTCTAGTAGCAGTGGTTCGGTTGTTAGTCCGGTTGACCGAACTACTGAAATTTTCAGTTGCGATAGTTCGGTTCTAACAAAGCACCGAACTATTGAAACCTTCTAGTAGCAGTGGTTCGGTTGTTAGTCCGGTTGACCGAACTACTGAAACTTAAATATGTACCCTCCCTTTAGTTCGGCAAATAAACGAGGCATATAATGTAAACAAACTATATTTTAATTTTATTTTTAACACGTAAAAAGAGCGAGTTTGTGTATCAATACCTGTACCTATAGCAACAGTTCGGCAAATAAACTATATAATACTCGTATGTACAAACTATTTACATTTTAAAAAGTACACGTAAAAAGAGCGACTTTATATAAAAATATCTGTGTAGAAATTTCCCCACAAGTTAATTGTACTTGTGCTTCTCTAATAAAATCGTCTCTTTCAACGTACTTCTTGCTTCTTTTTGGCAATGTCTTCTTTCCAAATGTTTTGTACTGGTCGACTTTGAAATTTGCAAGAGTAATATCATCCTTCAAAATATGTAAAATTTGTAGCAAGGTTGGATTTTTTTTAATTAGCCCATTAATTTGGAAATTCCAACCTTCCACAATATTTGTTGTCCGATGGCGTTCGGAAAAGACTGACCATACATTAATAAAGTCCGGCCTCATCCAAAACTTTGAAAAGCAGCGGAATATAAACTAACAACAACTAAACACAAATACATAGTTAATTTATGTTCTGTGTTAGCTTTGTTGCCTGTACAAGCAATAAATGATGGTTGGCAATATATAAAATCGAATGAAGTATCTTCTGATGATACAAAAATAAATAAATTTATAAAATATTTTGAAAAGTTTTGGATGAGGCCGGACTTTATTAATGTATGGTCAGTCTTTTCCGAACGCCATCGGACAACAAATATTGTGGAAGGTTGGAATTTCCAAATTAATGGGCTAATTAAAAAAAATCCAACCTTGCTACAAATTTTACATATTTTGAAGGATGATATTACTCTTGCAAATTTCAAAGTCGACCAGTACAAAACATTTGGAAAGAAGACATTGCCAAAAAGAAGCAAGAAGTACGTTGAAAGAGACGATTTTATTAGAGAAGCACAAGTACAATTAACTTGTGGGGAAATTTCTACACAGATATTTTTATATAAAGTCGCTCTTTTTACGTGTACTTTTTAAAATGTAAATAGTTTGTACATACGAGTATTATATAGTTTATTTGCCGAACTGTTGCTATAGGTACAGGTATTGATACACAAACTCGCTCTTTTTACGTGTTAAAAATAAAATTAAAATATAGTTTGTTTACATTATATGCCTCGTTTATTTGCCGAACTAAAGGGAGGGTACATATTTAAGTTTCAGTAGTTCGGTCAACCGGACTAACAACCGAACCACTGCTACTAGAAGGTTTCAATAGTTCGGTGCTTTGTTAGAACCGAACTATCGCAACTGAAAATTTCAGTAGTTCGGTCAACCGGACTAACAACCGAACCACTGCTACTAGAGGGTTTCAGTAGTTCGGTGCTTTGTTAGAACCGAACTATCGCAACTGAAAGTTTCAGTAGTTCGGTCAACCGGACTAACAACCGAACTACTGCTACTAGAGGGCGAAAATCAATGTCAGAACGGTACGTAAACTCGAGGTATTTTTGACTAACAGACAGGAAGGCCAATTCTCGTAATTTAAAACGTTCAAAATCTAGTCGCAGTCTCATCTCGGCGACAAACAAATGTCAAAAACTTGTCAAAATGTATGGAAATTAGAGGTATTTTTGATAGATTGAGACTGAGATCAGACTGTGAACGTTCTTTAAATTACGAGAATTACCTCTCTGGGTTTAGATTGCGAATATTCTTAAAAATACGGGAATAGCTTTTATAAAGCTTATAAAAATGATTAAATTATAAACAAACCCTATTATTGTTTCTTTATACCTTCACGATTCCTTTCTAGCACAGAGCCTTTAGAGCAGAAACTATTTTTGCGCTTAACTGTACCTTCGCACAAAATACCACTAGACGCTACTGTCTAGTGATATTTTGTGCGAAGGTTCCTTATTACCTACGTAATAAGGCTGCCACAATAACGTAACACACTTCCAATACATTTCCATTGTTTCGTAATTTATTAAAATTTTAATTAGGGCTTTTATATTGTTACATAGTAGTATTGTTACATAGTATATTGTAGAAGTAATTGGGGTCCTAAAGTAACTCGTGCCGGTAAGTCGTGTCTGTTTCCGTGTGTGCCAAATTTGACGCAAACGTAAACGTTTATACATGACTTTCTTTTTTTATTCTTACTTTAATCATTACAAGTGTGCACATTTATTTTATAATTAAACGTTTTTTATGTATTGTCGGAATTGTTGATAAACTTTTTGCTCTTAATTTCTCCAAGGATTTTAGCGATGGAAGGTTTGTTCTTACAATAATTCATGTTGGTACAAGTGATGAAGAGCGCGAGCAAAAATGTCGTTGATTGATCCTCAGAAAACAAGTTACGTTCTTAGACAAGTTAGCTAGCAGAAAGAAGACTTTAAATTTTCCCTATCAATTATTGCGAAACTGGCATGTCTATATGTATAAACGGTTCTAACATTAAAATAAAACCAAAAATAAAATCAACCTACATATTACACGCTTAAAGCACAGCTAATAATTTAGAACTAACAAATCGTAATTAATGGTTCATTAACATGACGCATCCTATTGCAGCTAAGTCTAAGATAAATTGCAACCGAGATGATGAATGGCCGCTGATCTTGAACTGAGCGATGCAACGCGCCTTGAATCTTGCATCCATCTTGCATCACTTGAGAACATTGTAGCAGTATTACTAGTCATTAATTTAAATAGTGTGCATGCAATTTGTGTGTAAATAAACCAAATGCCTGATACGCATGGTGGAGCGCGTTGATGTCTTTTGTTCTGCGTTTGCGCCAAATGTGAGTTCGGTTATTTGGGTCGTTTTCGTTAGTAGAAATAAAATCAGGAAAGAAGAACTACTCTGAAAATATCTTTAGTAAATGTTAATGCCTCCTTCTCGCTACGACACTATGTGCTAGCGACCGTTTTCGGGGGTCCATTATTGAGTGTGTAAGTCAGCCCATACCATTTTATCTGTGAATATTATATTATCATTGATAAGGCACGGTACATAATCCATCCATAGTTGAAGGATACCGATGCATTACATCCAACCTAAACCCATAGCCCAGTATATTTTGATGTTCTGCAATAGTCCTACACCAACCGGGGGTTGTCCTTAGGTGCACTTGCATAGTGCATACAGGGATACTCGCCGGTTGGTGCCTCCTTATCATTTAAAATTGTCTAAGAGGCCTCTGCGAGTTGGCTTTAGCCCCTGGTACGCCTTTCAAAGGTCCGGGACCCCAGAGTCTCGAGATATGTCAAACACACATAACATAATAACCCCTTACGCTTCGGGGAATACATGTATTCGTCGAAGGCACAGGTGTACCTTAAGTACACTCAAGTTTCACCAGTTATGATTACCTTCCATGTAATAAGGCCTACTGCCATCAACCGGGCACAAATCTAGACTCCGGGTTTTACTAAGAAGTTCCTGATGAAATAACCCAATAACACTTGGGCATCGAACCCAGGACCTCATGCTCACCAGTACGCTTGAGACTACTAGACGAACAAGGCAGTCTCTTGTGTCGTTCTCGTTGCTAGACAATCATGAAAGAAAAAACTAACCTTGAAAAGGAACATAAAGTTATGTCGCATACTTACGAATTAAAGAAAGAAGAAAACAATAAGTTTATTTGACCCAGGTTAAGAAAGGCAGACAACATACACACAAAAAACAAAACAGAAAAAAGACTTAAAATAATATTGTGGGCCAAATGGGCCCAGACAATCTATTTATTCTATAAAAATCTCACCGTGAAAACTTAGGTGAAGTGAGTATGAAGTGAACTGTCATTAAACCTGATGCTACAGATTGACACTATTTTCAGCTTACTCACTTCGCCTAAGTTTTCACGGTGACAAGTTCACAGAATAGATCGGCAGTTCTGCATAAATGGCAGACAACTAATGCCTGCCCAATAAATACTGTGTACAAAAGTTAAAGACTCTTTGGTTACAAACCTCAAGGTCGCTATGCTCTAGTAATAGAGCAATGGACGGATGTTGATTATTTAATTTTGTGTTATATAATAACGTAATGTAATATGTTATGTGGCTTTATTTACTGTTTATTTTTAAACATTTTCTTAGAACGAATCGAAAGGAGCAGTGGTGACCCAGTGGTAACGACCCCGACTTACGAGTCGTAGGTCATGGGTTCGAACCCAGGCAAGCGCTTTACTTTGTGTAAATAATTTAATCACCACAGCTCTCAAAACGGTGAAGGAAAACATCGTGAAGAGACATGTCCTAGAACAAAAATATCAAAGACATGTCACATCTACCAACCCGCACTGGGCCCATGTGGTGTGGTGGCCCACTCCCTCTCACAAAGAGGAGGCCTGTGTCCCAGCAGTGGGAACGTTATAGGCTGGTATGGCAGGATCGTAGCACCTGGCCCTCTGTTGTTTATGACGACCCCCGATGGGAAGAAAGCGTGAGTTTATATATGTGCGTGTATTTTCTAATTAATGATTTCATTCCTGATAATACTGTTAGCACGGTAACAATAGTAATGTTAGCACAATATTTCATTATGCAGCAATCAAGAAATAAATTCCTTGTAAATAACTAGCTGATTATTTCAATTACAATCTAAGTATCCTCAGTGTAAGCCATTTCTCAACAATTGGACTCGGCTTCCATTTAAGTTAGCTTGTAGTGAATACTTCAATTGTAATCCTGAAAATAACACAAAATGTATTTATCAAATAGCCAATAATTACCTACAAAGGAGTAACAATTAATAATGACAAAAGACCTCAAACTCAAATCATTTATTTCAAATGGGTATATAAACGGCACTTTTGAATGTCAAAGTTTACAAGAAAATATATATATATATATTTTTTCTTTTAAACAAACTTTGCCCCCCACTAAGTATTACTCCTGTATCGTGGATGCGTTTACAAACATTTAAACTCACATACACAAACCAATTGATTCTAGTCGCCCCTTCCAAGGTCGTACGGAAAATAATGGGCTAGAAACTCCACAGTTACTCTTTTAAAATATTTTATAATATCTTGTAAACATTAATTTTATGTGAAGATGACTAAAATTGATTTACCGAAATAGATAACAATAATGAAAAATTAAGCAATGCCCATATTAACAGATATTGCAAAGTAGACGATTTTCCACAAAATTTCAACTTCCTACAAATCTAACTTCGGCGGTCTCTAAAGGCAAAATCTGGATAAATGATCATTTCAGTATTCATCTAAAAATTCATCACTTTATTGCAGTTCATTTCTCACATTTCAATTCTAGCTATAAATCGTACAGCTAGTTTCAATTCATTGATTAAATAGAGTTATTAATGATCATCACGTAAATATCGGAAAACAGTGTGTGTATCGATCTGAAAAGTCGGAAGCACACGATTAATTGAAGTGTTCGTAGAATAAGTGATAAATAATTGAGTTATTGCTGTACAGTTGTTTGGAAACGTGGTGCGTGAAACTTAGATTCGCAGTCAATTTGCCTTGGGCAAGATTACTGTTAACACTAAACTCTTCTAGAGAGGGTCATTCGTTAACCCTGTCCTACACTATCTTACCATAATAATCACCAATTTTAACCATACAGTAAGAAAAAACCTGGATATTTATTTCTATAAAAAGTTAACAAAAAAAAAAAACACTTTTACACGCCATAAATAAATTATGTTTTAAAACTAGATAAGTACGGTGTTTCCTATCCGCCTACTCTGAGAACAAAGACCGAAAAACAGAGGTCACAGTATCAGTAGTTGATCAGGCCATGTGAGGACCATGCAAATTAGTGCTTAAAAGTAAAAGTATCGACAAGGTATAACTTGTAAAAGTCAATAACTTGTAAAAGTTCAGAGCCTCTAACTCAACTCATCGACATCATATCATGGTTGAAAAAGTTCTTCTCAACACAAAAAAGGTCGTCTTCCATTCATCTAAGAGCTAACAAGTATCCCTTCCTTAGCTGCCGTACGATCCAACAATCTGGCCGCGTAGTAATTTTTTTTTTTTTTTTTTTTCTGGTGGGAAATCATCAAATGACCCCTCCCGCTCTAGGTGGAGCGGAAGGGAGTGTCAGACTCTTACTGACTAAAACCCACCGATGTTCCTTCCTTCGCCCTTTATGTTCCGGGGTAGCGGTAACCCTTTCGGACAATCCCGCTGACCCGGCAGGCTTCGGCCCTAAGGGGCCCCTCGTTATGCTGACATCTCTTTGAGACGCGCGTGGAACACTTACGCCGCGTAGTCATTGAGCAATCTTATTCACATTATGCGAGCATAGATCGTGATTCGTGACGTATCATCAATAGACCGAGCCATAATTGGTAGCAAGAATCTTGGGCATACTTTACGGTAAGCTTTAAGCTGTTAACAAGTGGGTTTCAAAATAGGAAATACTATTTGTTGTGTCAAAACGGTGAAGGAAAACATTCGAACCAAAAATTCGAAAACATGTGACATTATTTACGAAACATGATCCACCAACCTGCACTGGGCCCGCGTGGTGGATTACGGCCCGCGTGGAGGATTACGGCCCACTGACTCTCACTGAGAGGAGGCCTGTGTCCCAGCAGTGGGCACATTATAGGCTGATTATGATGATAATTGGTAGCAAGCATCTCAGGCATAATTTACGGTAATCTTTAAATTACTGAAACAGTGGATTTCAAAATAGAAAATACTATCTTGTTTTATTAAACTCTGCAGCCTATCGCAGGCCACAACTAGACGTACTCGTACACATCTACCAAGTAATGACAAAAACATTAAAGTTGCTATATACCTAGTGATCACAAAAAGATAATTGAAACCCGGTACGTCTTTCTAGAGGATTTCAAAGAGGATTTCGCCACATAAGAAAAAATTTGAACAACGTGTTGAGTGAATATCCTATTTATAAGGTCGACGAGAGAATTTACATCGATTTACAAGATTTAGGTATATTTATTAAACTATATGACTAACTTAAAACGTGAATGAAGAAATCTTTAAGTACTACTTATTCTCTACCATATTTCAATTATCTTACTGGCTTGTGGCTAAAAAATAACAGTCGCACGTCGCGTGGTTGGTCCGTGGTTGAGTGACCATCTTTACATACCAAGATCCCTCCGTCCCTCGGAAAGCACGTTATGCCGTTGGTCCCGGCTGTCATTCGTAGATCTTTGACAGTCGTTACGGGTCGTCAGAAGCCCGAAAGTCTGACAACCTGTCTTACCAAAGGGTATCGTATTACCCAATAAGTGGGTTGTGAAGGTCAGATAGGCAGTCGCTCCATATAAAATACTGGTATTCAGCTGCATCTGGTTAGACTGGAAGCCGACCCCAACATAGTTGGGAAAAGGCTAGCCAGATGATGGTTTAAATTATCTTACAGTTTGTGAGTTTATATAGAAACATGTTTTTGTCAATCATCAATCACATCATCAACCCACAGAACCTTTTATAATACGGCATGTTACGTTCGAACAAAAATCTCGTTGACTTACAGGTAGCGATTGAGCAACCCAATTCACATTGTACAATACGTAACCCACGTTGCGGGCTATAATCTAAGCGCGGTTGCTGTAATGCGTTAGTAACCGCTAATTGATAAGTAGCAGCGTAGTGGGTTGAGTATGTACTTATGAGGTTGTGGGTCATTAGTGGGGTGGTTTGTGTACTGAATGTTTGAGTAAATTTGTGGTTGTACAAAGTAATGCTGGTATGGAAAAAATAGGTAGAATGTAACAATTTTTTTTTGGCTAAGCTTATGGGCGACAACGGCTCTGTGCTTATGTCATATAATACTCGTAAAGTATTTTTTTTTTATTGAAATATGTACTATGGTAGCTAAACTTCGAAAACAATTTTATCTAAACTGATATTATAAAGAGAAAAGAAAATGGATGTTTTGTTAAAAAAATTGCTTCACCTGCAGAAAGCTACATTATCAGTGAGTTACATGGGCTATATTTTTTATATTGTGGTGTCTTATGGCTTCCACGCGAATGAAGTCGCGGGCAGAAGCTAGTTCGTTATAATTTTGTCCCACTTCTTGGCAATAGTCTCCCGTTTCTTGTTCTTATCTTCCGATTTGTCGACCTAGGCGCTGATGATATCCTCTCAGGCATCCAGTGAGTGGCAATATTTGCCCATCTGGCTGTCCGAGTCCATTCGAGCGACGTTGCGTGGTAGCCAATAAACTTTGCAAGAAATACTCATAAATCTTAATGACTCGTCACAATTACTAATCACAATGAAACTCAAACAAACTCCTATCTAATTTCAAATCACACACATAATTTTTAACGCTTTGTCATCACAATTGTACGACTAGACTAGACTAAAAACCAACCTCGTTCAACCTTTCAACGACAAACAATAGTCGTCAAACGTAAGTAAAATCAACACAATTATGTAAACCGAATAGATTTCTTACGGTGTCCCATAAAAAGGCCGCTTTCATTGTTCATCCGTATCCGACACATGTTCTTATGTGTTACGTTTTATTATGAAGCGAGGAGAATAACTAATGCTGAGCTAAGTATGCAAACAAAGCGATCGGATTCAGTGTTAGGCAAAAACGAAGAGTTATGTTTGTGTTCAGTGAAGGGAGGTGTAGAACTTTATGTTGTGTTTGTTTCAAATGTATAAAATGTATTCTGAAATATGTGAGGACCATATCATTACCTATTTATAGTTAGTTAGTTATCATTCCACCAGAAATCTAGGAGCATTCGTGGGGCTTTACTTAGAAGCCTGACATAGCCTCCTTCGCATGAGATGGGGCCTATGTAGTATATATTTACATAATTACTTATAAGGCACTACTCTGTGTTCATCTGCAAAGTTAGTCAAGCAACAATCAATCAACTCAGCCTATCCACTGTTGGACATAGGCCTCCTCCGCCTTCCGCATCCAGTCCGTCCCAGCAACCTCCTTTAGGTCGTCCGTCCATCTAGCTGGGGGGCGTCCCACACAATGCTTGCCGATACGCGGTCTCCACTCCAGGACTCGTCTGCTCCACCGGCCATCGGTCCGCAAAACCGCAACCGGTCTCTTCCCCATAAGTTTCACTGTTCCTTGTGTAAACCTTTTCCGGCTAATCTCCCATAAATGTATCTAGGCCATCCTTGGCCATCCAAGCACAACACACAAACTTACTCTTCTGACTCAAGTTTTCTATAACCATTGAGGAATCCCCAAAAAAACACCTGTGAATAACATTAGTTAAACATTTGTTTTTATCTTAAAACCGAAACAAAGTTAAAGGTCCGCAAGGGCAAAGTTAATATATATCCTAAACTAGACAGTGAAGATGTCATTAAATCTGATCGAAGCCTACAGCACAGTTAACTTAGCGGAGTTGGTCTATGCCTACTAAACTGCGTATGAAATTTTGCAACGCGGATCGGTAAGTTGGTTGGTAGGTATTACATTCTGCACACGCATTGCTCGCAAATTTAAATAGACAGTGCGGGTCGGGCAATAAAACATGAAGAACATATCTCATATCATCCTCATCTTCTTGGTCGCGTAATTCATTTCTGAAGGTCGTGTCCCTGAAACATACGTGTACAATGTTCTTCCACTTCGTTCGGGCGGTCGTAACAGAGAGAGGGCGCTAACTTGGTCTGACCAGCGATTAGGTGACCGGCCGCGAGGTTTTATCCCTTCTACCTTTCCCATCAAAACCAACTTTTCAAGGTTATCTGGTTCCCGACGGGTAATGTGACCAAAGTAACCGAGAGTCCTTTGGTAACAGAAGGCCAATTCTCGTAATTTAAAACGTTCAAAATCTAGTCGCAGTCTCATCTCGACGACAAACAAATGTCAAAAACTTGCCAAAATGTAGGGAAATTAGAGGTATTTTTGACAGATTGAGACTGAGATCAGACTTTGCACATTCATAAAATTGCGAGAATTGCCCCTCAGATCGTGGATAGTCTATCTCTTATGAGTAGTTGTTCGAGGATAGATTATTTCATTCCCTTGGCTGTCCATGGTATGCGGAGCATTTTTCGTCACACCACATCTCATATCATCGAATAGGCAATAATATAGATATCTATAGATTCAAATCACTTTCTTACATTTTAAGTTTAGATTATTTACAGACTCAATCGGATATTTCATTCTTACCAGAATATGCTGTTTTCACGTAAACACACAAGTAGGTAACACTACCCACTTGTGTGCAGAAACATATAAGCATAATTAGCCACTGCTGGGACACAGGCCTCCTCTCTGTGAGAGGGAGTGGGCCGTAATCCACCACGCGGGCCCAGTGCGGTTTGGTGACGGTTACTTAATTGTTATGTTAATTTTCTCTTTATTCTCAGCAGTAAACATGTGTAGGTATACCTACGTTGCATGTGACAATGTTCCATCATGAGTACAGCCTAGGGCGTTAATCGAGCTAGTTCTTCAAAACCGGATCTTTAATTTTATTTGCACATGCGAAGCAAAAACTGGCCTCGCTTTATAAATTTTACCTAATGAAAGTAAGACCTCTATGAACTTGACATTGATGACTTTGGCTCTTGAAATGGTACCTAGAGAAATAGTATTTAAGTAGGTTTTGTTAGATAGGTACAGACGCCAGCAGGTCATGCTACCCGAAACTGTCAAATTTTCCCAATCAACCTTGAACCTTAATGCTTTAGCGATAAAGTTGAAAATCTATGAAAAAAATTTGACAGATTGTAATAGCTTGATGTCCTGGCGTCTGTACATTAGTCATTAGGTATAATGGATTTCTACTTTGTACGCAACATGAAAACCAAAGATCTCCGGCATACGGATTTTCGTACTAGTAGATATTTTAGTTTGGATAACTAAACGATAAACATTGTTATTATCTGAATCAGATTGCTTAGTGTAGTAATTACACACTTTATAAATGTAATCTTCACACAAAGCCTTCGGAGCGTAGAGATATTTCCTCTTACAACAGCGACCGGCGCGGGCGCAGCGGGGTCTTCCCAAGATGTCATCAAAGGAAGTAACGGCTTTAGCAACATCCACATCGTTTAATAGACGCGTGATAATTTGTACCAATGTTAAAGAGTTTGTTAACTGTGTTAGTAAGAGGTTCAAATAAAAATGTATCTAGAAGCACTCGCGCCAGTTGTAATTCATGTACTTACCTGCATACCTAAGTGAGCAGTAGTGGCCCAGTGGTAACAGTCGCAACTTACCGAGTTATAGGTCGTAGGTTTGGACCCAGTCAGGCGCTTTACTTTATGTAAATTATTTTATCACTACTGTTCACAAAACGACGTAGGAAAACATCATGAGCAAACCGGCATGTCCTAGAACCAAGTATTCGAAGATATGTGACATCTAACAACCCGTACTGGGCCCGCGTGGTAAAGCCCACTACCTCTCGAAGAGAGGAGGCCTGTGTCCCAGTAGTGGGAACATTATAGGCTGATTATGATGACATACCTAAGTAGGTACGGTAGGCCACACGTCAATGGCAACAATACCAGTATACCTAAACTGGCTTTTTAAGTATTGAAACTCCGCATTAGCCCACGTTCGCACGGACATAAATATATCGCGACAGGATATTATTGCACACTGGACTTTCAACTCTCGTGTGTTGAGCTGAGCATTGAGAATCCCACACAGCACATCGCAGCGTGTCAAAAAAACACACTGTTGGATTTTCAACTCTCGGCGCTAAGCAGTGCGTTGAATACCCAGTGCGCTTATAAAAGTCGCCGCAGGAAAAACGCACCTGTGCCTATCTGGGCTTACTCTAGGCCGGCTCTAGGTCAAAGTTTTACCACTGAGGTGATCTAAGTCATACTTACATATTTAGCAGTGCACATTTGCGAACACACTGACTGCTGCATGCAAAGGGCTAGTGAAGTAGTGTTTTCCAACGGTACTTTATACTTTGGCTGCTTGCAAAACATGATCAATGTGGGATAATACCTAGATTCTAAGATACCTACCTACCTTTATTTAATACATAAACCAGAAAGCGATTAATCGTCTACGAAGCAGTTAGTAAAAGTGATCAGTACATTCCAATCGGTTACAGCAATTCTGACACACAAAGTTGCGTTGTAACGCTATTTCGCAGACAACTATGTATTAACAACTTGGTAAGTTTACGTATAAAGATACTGACGAAGCGTAAATGAGACGTAAGTAGTAGCTTAGAGCTATAGACTGCTTAATAGCAAGTGAGTACAGTGCGGACGAATGGCGTACGACGAGAGAATGGATTTTTGACACCGCCACCGTCCTGTCAGTCTCATACGAACGAATGTGGTGTTTTCCGAATTTGATTTTTATTAGCTACTAGTCACCAGGTGGACCGACGACCTTGTTAGAGCAGCAACTCGCTTGCAGGAACCCGTTGGATGTGAGAAGCACGGAACCGGTCGATGTGGAGGTGCTTGGGGGAGGCCTATGGACATAGGACTAGGAGCATTGGACGTCTTTCGGTTGAAATGCATTGAATGAATGAATGAGTTATTAGAATTATTGTCGCACTGACAGATATTAGGAACGCATTCTCTTGACGACGGTCTGATTGTAGATGTGTAACTTTCTGCCTTCTGGGTTTGCGCAGATTTAAATACTAATGTATAGTGCGTGTGGATATTTAAAATGATTTGACTATATAAAAATGTAAAATGTTAAATGGTGTTAAAAGTTTAGGACGGTGCCTAAAAATAGGTATGTTACCTAGGCATGTAGCATACCTATTTTTAGGCAAGCAATTTCGTTTACGTTTAATAAATAAATAAATAAAATAAATAAAAAATTTACGCTGACCTAGTATCTACTAGGTCAGTAGATACTAGGTCAGCGTAATTTTTTTATTTATTTTATTTATTTATTAATTAAACGAAATTGCTTCAATTTTTGGTACGAAACAAAAGTATTGCAATTTCACACTTCTTGTAGGTATGTTTCGCTGTTGGTGAATATCCCCCTACTACATGGCTTTAACGGCGGTTGTACAGCTCTCGTCTGAATGCTCTCGCTAGGTCTTGTGAAGTAGTCTCAAGCGAGAGGCTAGTCCTAAGTGCCGAGTGCGGACATGAGGCTCTCGCATAATCCAGTCCAGTTGCAGCTGTTGTAAACCCCGAGGAGACGGACGGAGATATTTTACTTAAATATTATTCTTTACTTTCATATAAAACAAAACAACAATCTAGGTACCTGTGGATGCCGTATGCTATTGCCTATCCACCCATATCTATTTTATTCAATTTATGTTTACGTAATACAGCCGGTTTTATAATTAAATTGATCAGTATCATAGGAAGTTTGTTAGCTACGTAATTAATTAAATTCATTAACAATGGCGTGCATACGTAATAGAGCAATACACCGCCGCCGAGGCCACAAAGGTAAGTACGTACAGACGCCAGCAGGTCAAGCTACCTGAAACTGACTAATTTTCCCAATCAAACTTGAACCTAAATGATTTATCAATAAAGTTGAAAATCTATTAAAGAAATTTGACAGATTGTAGTCGCTTGATGTGCTGGCGTCTGTACAGTAGCACACTTGCAAAGCAAAATTCTACTAGGTACAGACGCCAGCACATCGTAAACCCCGTTTAAGACGATTTCACCGGGACCCAATGCGGGATAGGGAAAATAACACTTACTAAATATTATTGTGTATTATGTTCTAATTTCGCATATGTAGGTATTAAATTATAAATTTATAAATTACATTAAATACATAGTGTAATTATAATTACGTTATTTAAAGTAATGACTTATTTTGGTTTGACAGAAAGATTTTGATGCATTAGCAATTACAAGATTTTCAACATCATAATCTAACTTTTGCAGTGCGTCTTCGCTTTGATTCAAGAGATAATAGGTACGTGTTGTTGGCGTATTGCGTATTAAACGGGATGACGAATTGTATTAAGCGTTAAGAAATGTATGAAAACGTCTCAAGTTGCAGGGACTGGCTTAAAATGGCGTATTATGCGAGAAATCGTATTAAGCGTGATCGTATTAAGCGGGTTCTACTGTACTACAATCTGTCAAATTTCTTTAATAGATTTTCAACTTTATCGATGAAACATTAAGGTTCAAGGTTGATTGGAAAATTTCGACAGTTTTGGGTAACTTGACCTGCTGGCGTCTGTACCTAGTACGTACTGCAGTGCAATAAAATTCAGTCAGTACCATTTTTATTTTATTCTAGCTTCTGCTCGCGCCTTCGTTCTCGTGGAACTCGTAAGACAAAACAATATTTAAAAAAAAATCCCCCGACTGATTTCGGTCACGGTGGCCAAGTTCAACGAAGATTAGCCAGGTTCGCAGGAGATATTACCTACCTATAATGCACAAGTGTGTGCGCAAACACAGGTGCACTCTCTGTTTCTTTACTCTCATGGTCCGATGGGTCGGCAATCCGACACGACCGGCGAGAGATCAGGAGCAGGGCCAACGGCTTTACGTGCTTTCCGAGGCACGGGGGAATGACACCACCAACTTCCATACTCCGGGCTGCTACTGAGAAATTCCTAATGGAAAAACCCAATTACACTTTGCCCGACCTGGGAATCGAACCCAGGACCCTATGCATAGCAGTCGCACTTGCGACCACGACACCAACGGGGCAGTCATGTCATGTCGTTTGATTGATGTCAGGTATCGATTTAGATAATAAAAATTAGATCAACAGAAAAACATTCTAAAAATTATATTTTCGGCATTAGAATCGTTCTTAGATATCGCAAAAAATTAAAGAAAACAACGTTTTTTGATAACTTTACACTTTGTACAGACGCCAGCAGGTCAAGCTACCCGAAACTGTCAAATTTTCCCAATCAACCTTGAACCTTAAAGCTTTAGCGATAAAGTTGAAAATCTATTAAAGAAATTTGACAGATTGTAGTAACTTGATGTGCTGGCGTCCGTACAAATAAATATCTGAAGTTCTTTAATGCAGTGTTCATTCAATTATCGGCTTGTCTCCACTTATCACACGTGTTAAGCTGGGGATACAGTAGCGCCACCCCAGGCCCACGCACAGAACTAACACATATCTTTATCGATATTTCACTATTTAACAATAATTAAAAATATTTATATTACGGATGGGTTATGGCAGTAGTAGTTAGATTATAATAAATAAGAAGGTTATAAATTATAATATTATATTCTGAAGAAAGTTTCCAGATACAATAAATGTTTTACAGCGTTTCAGAACGAAAAGTTAACCGACCAATCACATCACTGTAGAAGACACATTCATTTGTAACGTATTGAATTTTGAAAACAAACGTTCAAGACTCGTTGGATTTCGGATTCGTGTTAGTGGTATTTTCGAGTTATTGAGTTTTATTAGTGAATAATAATACAACCACTATTTAGACATTTTATTGTGAACTTATGTGAGTTTTATTGGAAGAAGAGCAGTGAATAAATATACAAAATGATTACGTTATCCGAAGATGTCAACAAGCTATTGTAAGTTTCCATGATTTTATACCACGAGTAAATTCTAATATTCCCGAGTACCAACACGCTCGAGACACCAGTCTCGAGGCAAATATTATTCATATCCTCGTGAAGGTAAATTAAAACTGATATTATTTTAGCCTTCGCCGGTTATGCAGTACGACTCGATACATAGGCGTCTCATATTCCCACCGTTACGGATTTGTTTCAAATTTCCGTGTTACAAATAAACTTCCGATCTATAAATAAAACCTATCAACAATACTTCGACTTGCCTTGATTAACTTGAATTACGATCATTTTACTTGACCTATAATTGTTGCTTTAATTTTAAACTCAAACTGCCTTCATAGATTGTTTAAAAACTGCTAGGTAACTGAACCGTGAAATATTTGAAAATGCTTCAACTTAGCTCCCTTTAAAACCAGTTTCATTCACTTAATAAAAGAGTATTATTTATGCAGAGGTTCTCATTATTTTGGTATTAAAACCTCAGCATCACGACACTTCATGTCACTCTTACTGTAGGGCAAAGATCTCATACAGGAAAGTACAATAACTAGCAGTGCCCAGTGGTCACCAAACTTGTTGTGTTACGAGCAGCAATGTGAAGTAAAAGATGCTTTAAATGTTTTTTGACTTGTTGATTCCTACATGGTGTATACATCTATTTAAAGTTGCACAGTTCAACTAACTTAATCACCTGTAACTTTGACAATGCAAAAAGTATACTTTTTGCATTGTCAAAGTAGCTTTGAAGACCTATTTGATGTCTTTTTCTATATTTAATATGCAATATATCGTAATTCCAAAATCTAGACTCAAAACTTGAAAGTTGTTGGTCCATAGAAGAAAATCAAAATGACCCAATCCATGTACATACAACAATTTATTAGCAGCTCTGGATGAAGAGAAAGAAAAAAGGTGGAAAGAGAGTAGGGAGGCTTGTGTCCCAGCGGGGGTAAAATTTTAGGTTGATTATGCTTACGCTACAACAAGCAATCATATAACATTGTCATATTGTACCATTTTCCTTAACAAAATAACCTTTTTTTACAGCAATGAGGTCCTCGTGGAGATATCCCAGAATGTCCGCTCAATGATGGAGGAGCTTTGGCTAAACTGGTCACACCTCGGTGTAGATGACAGCACCAAGGTGAACAACATCGCCAAACTGGTGCAGATTGAGAAGGAACTGCACAGAGATGTTATCTCAGAGACCAGGCAGAAGCTCAAGACAATGCAGGGACAGGTTGACAGTGAGTTTAAGAACTTGTTATGTTAATTAAGCTGGTTTTTGAACCAATATTTTTATATCAAATGTAGTTTTTTCCTATGTTTATGATAATTGTAGTATTCTTAATAATGTGTGCAGCTAACACATTATTGACCTTGAATAACAAGATACAATATAGTAAATTGTTCATTGTCATTCAATTCTCCTTAATTCTTAAACTGCTACAATGAGCATGTGAACATTCTTGTCCTAGTTCAATAAACAAATTCAGTGTTGATTACACTGAATTACTGTTTATGGTAATCTTGCAGACTAAAGTTTTTGAATTAAACTTTAACACACATACTTTTACTTCCAACATTTTCAACAAAGAGCCTTTTTAGTCCTGTTTGATTATATGGGTACATATAATATAAGTAATTTACAGAATTGAAGGAAGAAACAGAAGAACTGAGTCGCTGCCTGTCTGTTGATATCACTATTCTGGACTTCAAGGACGAAATGATGCTGGTTGAGTACAAGAGAGAATTGGAAGAACAGATTGCTGGGTAAGCAAGCATACACAACATACATTGTTTGTAGCAACACCCACCTTTTAGCAATCTAAAAGGTCAAGCATGATTAGCCTATAATGTTCCCACTGCTGGGACACAGGCCTCCTTTGTCTATGACAGGGAGGAGTGGGCCATAGTCCACTATGCGGACCCAATGCAGGTTGGTGGATCTAAAAGGTCGTGTTGGGGCTGCCATGGCCCACGTACAATGGTCCACCTGAAGGACTAAGTGCGGAAACCAAACCTGTAACAGAACTTAGAAGGTCATGTTGGACAGTAATTGCACATATTTTAGGGAAGTATGGAAGGCTAGTGGACACCTCAGCTCAGCAATGGGACAGTGTAGGTTGGGAATAATAACAATATTTCGCCTCTTTAAAGTAGCCCACAATTTAAGAGTATTTGTAAAAGCTAAACACTGAATAACCGTAATAATGGTACGTAAAACATATTGATTGTAAACTTGCTTTGTTTTTGTAAGTATAAACCAAGTTAAAAAAAAAAAAAACGATCACTACTAATAATTATTATAACTTTGAAAGTAACTGTGTCTGTATGTTACATTTTCATACTTAAACTTTATGGATTATGATGAATTTTGCCAAGGAGATAGATGGCATCCTGGGAAAGGACATGGGCCTACTTTTTGTCTCGGTAGCACAAGTTCTTACATAAGAAAAAAGAAGTTATGTTAAAGTTTTGCAACTGTTAATATCTTTACTTTTCACAGCTAATTAAATGATCAGTCGTACAAATTATATTTTTCTCACACTTTTCAAAGCAAGTAATTAGACAATTGCTTTAGTTAGGTGGTAGGTCAATTTTGTAACAGCCCGATGACATGAGAAAGATCTTAGGTCATCTGTTATTGTGCATCTTTCTTTGTTAATTACCTAATGTTAGCAGTGCAATCTTCTCATGAGAACTCTAACTGCATTCGTATGATGTATTATCTAATTACATTCCTCCATCTTATGCCTACTTCAATTTTGTTGTAATTTACATAAATAAAACAAAGTCTTGTTAGTTACAACTTTTATAATTCAAGAATGACTGAACCGAGATTTATGATTTTTGACCTGTCGGATTTGTCTCCGCCCCGAATAGCAAAATAACTATTAAAACAGGGAAAAAATCACGGAAAAAATGAAGATAATTCATTTTCCCATACATTTTGTATGGAAAGTCTTTTTGATGATATCTCGAAAATTGATCGACAGATTTCGATAATCATTCGGCGGTACGAAGTTCGCCGAATCATCGGCCGATACCATTTCGGAGTAGGCCCCCAGTTCTTTATGTCTACTATAGTTCTATCTGTGGGTTTAAATTCAATGTCAAAAAGGCTAAATTTGCACCAGTTTAAAAAAAGTCGATAATTTTTACACTGGTATTTAAAAGTAAACTCCACAAATTGACAAAGTTATTTTCCACATAACACTGTTGGTCACACAATGAGACATAAAAGAAGTTGTATTGTTTTGACAGACCTTCAGTGTCCAGGGAGGTGTTAAATGCTGAACAAATATCACTTACCAGTTGCCTGAGTAATCATTCACCCAAAAATAACTCTTATACCAACAGATACAGAGAGCAAGTGGAACAACGTCGCATGAAGATGGAAAGACTATTAGAATGGCAGCGAGACCTTGCTGACAAGCTTGGAGTCACCATCCATGAGCTGCAGGAGGTTCCTCTTCCTTCAGAGGATGAACTGGACAAACTGAAGGAACACCTGGAAATGCTGCAAGCGGAGAGGGATAAGAGAACTGAGATCTTCTTGAACATTCAAGTTGAAATTAAGGATATTATGGGTGAGTATATTTTTAGTCCTGTAGGGCCTGTTTCATTGCCCCTTTGGTACCTTTTTCGATCAGGCCTAAGTGACATGTGGCAAGTGGTAAAAACAAAACAATTGAATTATATTTTTATCCTATGTATAGCATGAACTTTGACCTTCTGAATTTCTTATTCTAATTAACTTTTATCTTGCCGTTAGTAGGTCAATGCCATCTCAAATGATGAGACATTGTACTATTTATACTACTGTACTTTGTAATCATATCAATCAATCTGTTATTCACTTTTGAAAATCATTGTTTGTTTAAAAAGAAATTCCCATTATAAAAGAAATATATCACAAAAACAAGGAGATCACACACTCATTATAAAGTCATACTTTCAGACAAACTCCGCATCAAGCCTCAGAACAAGTTCGAACACATTGTGACATCATCTCTCTCTGTGGACTTCAAAGTGACTGATCTCAACATGGACCGCCTCTCCAAGCTTCAACAGGACCTGCAAGAGAAGTTTGAACAGACTAACAACAGGGTATGTGTTCTTTTAGAAGATTCTTTAGTATTTTTTTGTAAACCTGTAGGAATAGGCACAGGACAAAGTATGCCAAGTACTTTTATAGAACTCTTAGGCGCAAATGAGATCATACGATCCTCTGATCGTATTTTATGGTTACCAAATAAATTACATGTGCTGTAATCCTTTCTTTTCATACTTTTTATCGTCCAAGAAATATACAACAATTTTAAGGCAGACATGATTGAAATTAATAAATTACTACAATCTGCAATGCTGAAATAATTATTATTCAGCAGCAGAATTTATCAAAACATCTGCTAAATACCAAAAAACTATTTTGATCTTTCAGGTATTAGAACTTCGTGAACGCCTTACGAAGTTGTGGGACTGTTTGGACGAAGACCAGATTTACCGGGAAAACTTCTTGCATGCACATCCCGGTTGTCACCCACAGACTGAGGCCGCCATCAAAGAGGAGATTAAGCGTTGCGATCAGATCAAACGGCAGAAAATTCAGGTACGCAAAGAAATACAATAATTGTAATGTAACCAAACAAAAGTAATGTTTATTTCTTAAAGAAGGCTTTTACCATCGCCTTATTTCTTTACGAGACATTATGTAGAGTAAAAAGGCAGTAAAGGGACTTTACTGCTTTATTGATTGCTCAACTCAACATATTATTAGCATTCAAGATTTGTCTATTCACTGATCTGATATAGTAAAGATTTTATGATTGGAATATTAAGTATTGATATAGCAGTTACATACAGAAAGTGGTCCAGCCACACAGGATCGGTTTCAACACCATCAGGGCTTGTTCTTTCAACACTAAAGATTGCTGTTATAAATGGTTCACTTAGCTTTTACCTAATGAAATTATGGATCAACTACCTTTTGCCTGCCGCGGCTTCGCCTACGTGGATGTCGACAAATACGTACTACCAGGATTAAAAGTACCCTATGTGGTGTTAATCCAGGTTATAAACTATCTGTTTGACAAATTTTCTCCAAATCCGTTCAGCCGTTTTTGCGCCAATCCGGAATATGCATCAAGACAAAGACAAAAATCATTCGTTACTATTTTATTAAATGTATAGATATAGTAGGTATTGCGATTCTGCATGGGGTTCCGCAAAATATGGGCAGGATCCAAAGTGTTTGCGTGTCCTCGTGCTTACAAATGTTTCTTCATTAAGCTTTCGTGCAAACAAATTCTAAGTACGAGGGACGTATGCCTCGTTAACCCACCGCATGATGCGAAGAAGGGAATGCATTCTGTTTGTACAAGAGATCACAATATGGTAATAAAAATTAAATTACTGTAACATTGTCTAGTATCAAGTGTAAGTGTAACTGTGTACTGGGTTGAATAATAACACCTCATTATTGAATAAATCAACACAATACAATGGTAGGAATATTTTTCTTAGGGTAATATATAGAGACTGGAATTTATGCAAAGGCAAAATTGCATAACCATGCATTATATTTTGGTATTTTTTAAAAGTAATTGCTTGTTTCACCTAAAATCTGCAAGCCCTTGTTGTACACAAATTGAAAAAAAAAAAAAAATGATTTATTGTATTTATTAAAATTTCATGTACACTTATGTGCACTTTTTGGCGATTTTGTTGCATATTTCGAGCATTTATGAAGCATATTTGCATGCATACTTCGGTTATTTTAAGTTGCATGTAATCCGATCTCTAAACTATGTATTATAGACTCACATTAAGAACTGTAATACCGAAACCATTATTAATTACTCCAGCAGTTGCAATGTTTTATTAGGGAAATGTTTGAAAGTTAAACTGTAATGTAGGGCGGGTTTGCAATCCCTTGATCATTTAAAACCCTGTTTTAAAGCTATCTGCAATTAAAATTGATATAACGTATTATGCAAAATCGTAATCTAACCAGTCGTTTTGCACGGCTGGATTATAAATCGGTTTACTTTCTCAAAACTAGTATAGATAGCTATCAGTGGCGCTATCTAGATGCCATGTATTTTAATTGTTACGCGCGTTAAACGCGTATTTAGCCTTCTAATGTGTAGAAAGGGCTTATAAGTACTAGCTATTAGTTATTTGATTGCTTAGTTCTGTTTCCCTTTCATTTTATTCTAAGACATACATAATAGTAGATACATACATACATAAACTCCTACGGGACAGGCAGAAACTACCGAACGCTGCTGTTTACCTGCTCCTTGCATACTCCTTTTGCCTTGTTTATGTTCATACACGCACGTCGGTTGCGAGTACTACGCACATAATAGATTTGTTATCTATTATAAGATCACCCACGCAGTCCCACTACTGGACAAAGGCTTCCTATCATTCTTTATAGTTCTCCGGCAGTTTGTTCATGTAGCCCAATCTTTCCTAAAGCAGTCTTGTTCATCTCGCCATCTTGGCTTGGGCAGTTGTTGTTTTGGCAATATTCAAGTACATACTCACAATAACGGCAACTTAACATTTTCAGGAATTTAATGGCATCTGTAATACTCCAATTGCTGGCTATTATCAGGTGACCATAATCATAATTTTGAGTATGTGTCGAGTGCATTAGGCAACTTTTAATTTGGTCGTACTATCGTCATACTGCATCATACAAATTGTGGTAATTTAAGTAGCATTGCCCTAGTCACCAGTAGATTCTAGTAGTAGAACATGACCCCTAAATATTTGTCCCTTAACCAATTACTGATATGCAAGGCAAGCGCATAGGCAGCGCATCGTATTTCAATACATAAAAGCCCTGTGCAGCTCGCTTATAGTGAGCAATGGTTCAAACGCAATGTACGAAAGTGATGTTGGAGGATAATTATATGCAATGTGGCGCAGCCTGCCTAAATAGGCGTTACCCTCAGTTGGAAAGTAGAATCATATTATTATAGCTACTACACTAGCAAATATACTAGCGACCCGCTCCTACTTCGCACGGTTTTTACAACTTGATAAAACATCAAGATTTTTTAATTATATGCATAATGTTTTATACGCATAAAACTTCGGGAATAAATTCTCTAAATGATGTGAAAACCGCATCAAAATCCGTTGCGGAATTTAGAAGAATGTTGCAGTCACAGGCAGACACGAAAAGCGGCTTTATTTTACAACATGTATTGATTGAAGTGGTGGTCACGGATGTTTTCCTACTTTATACAGACGCGCATAGACTGCTTTAGGTAACAGTACACTATATTCTAATTACCATTTTCTTTCACCCAGGTGTTCGTAGCGAACGTCCGCACTAAGATCAAGTTGATGTGGGACAACATCATGTATTCGAGTCGCGAACGTGAGGAGTTCGTGCATTACTTCCAAGACATCTTCACTGAGGACACGCTGACCTTGCATGAGCTGTATCTGGAGAAGATTACCAAGTATTTTACTGAACACAAGTAAGTGTCACTGTAGAAGATCCATATCAGAACTATTTGAACCTTTCTAAGCGGACAAGCTTCTTTTGTGTTATTGGCTAGTTACTTCTTTCCTTTTTATCAAAAAACTAAAACGGATTTCGGATTCCTTCGATCCTTTCGAAGGAATCCGAAATCCGTTTTAGTTTTTTAAGCCTAGCCTTAAGGCCGAAAGGTCAGCCCTAATGGCTGCTGACCTTTCATTTGTAGATTTTTTTTTTTTGTAAAAGTAAAAGAAAGTAGAAAAAAGAAAGAAAAGGTTGTGTTTAAGATATCTGGAAATTACGATTCTTAAAGAATGTTTCAGGAAAGCTATAGTTTAAGATAAAATTAAAATTACATAACTTGAGTGACATCGTCCATATTCCCACAGGCACATTTTCGAGATGGTGGTGACACGCAAGAATCTTTGGCTGAAGATGACGGAGCTCGAGGCTCGGGCTACGGAGCCGGGTCGTTATCACAACCGAGGCGGGCAGCTCCTGCGCGAAGAGAAGGAGAGGAAGGCTATCGCTAGTAACGTAAGTTGACTGTACTTACTACTTATGATTCTGAATTTCAGAACAGTGCAGCTACCATTGATTTTTTATTTGATTGCTTGAACGCACCTATTTGTCTTTAGTTCTCATTAAACGATTATTATTATTTATAAAAATACGCGGCTGTTAACATGGCCCATCGAGTTTTAGAGACTGTCATACTGGAATGTGTGCGCTTTTGACAAGTCAAACTTTCGACGTAAAGCATCTCGTAAGTTTGGTACAGCTCCATTCAACTTTGTGACGGCTCGGAACATGAGGCGAGTCGCTGCGCAGTAACAAATTCATGTGTTTGCGGGGAGGTGTGAGGTACTGCGCAGCAAGTAGCGCATTTTAGAGCCGCCATAAAGTTTGAATCGGCTGTATGTGATATTAATAAATGTTAAATCAATATGATTGCCTTACAGCTACCGAAGATTGAGTCACAAATCCGTGAACTAGTGTCAGAATATGAAGCCAAGACTGGAAACACGTTCACTATTGATGGCAAGCCTCTTCTTCAACTTATGGAAGACGAATGGGAGACCAGGAAGGCTGTAAGTATACTTAATATATTAGAATAATATGAAATGTCAACAAAAAAATATTTCATTTAAAATATATCGTGATAACTTACTAAAAAAGGAATATAGGGCCTTCCGAAGTGGGTGAAGGACGTTCAATCAAGAACTTCGACGAACCTTTTACCCCCCATGGGCAAAAACATTGATCGCCGAGCCATAAAGATGCGTACATGCTCAAACTTCTATTAGCCACTTAGGTGCACCGTTCAGATCGATTCAGCGTAATCCATTGCACCCAAATTACGTATAGCTAGTCGACCTATAGCTTTACCACCTTAATGTTGAACTTGCACGTCATAAAACGTCAAAGTAATGTTTTCTTAAAGACCTATGTGACGTTTAGATAGTTTCAACCATAGTGAAGTTTCAATTTACTGAGAGTTTTGGTCGACTGTACACTGATCGACCGTAGATTGTGTTTTGAAGCAATTAATATCGACTGATCGACGTCGATCGACCATTATCTAGTTTCACCTTAATGTATCCAGCAATTGAAATTTTATTTCAGTGGATCGAAATTAACTCACACTTGATGAAAAAAAATAGAACTATGACATTTTAAAGTTTTGCGAGGCGACGACACGACACGACGGAGTAGCGATAACGTTTTGTCAATTGGTATGTCTCACCTCGTCTCCTTTGACTCGTTTAACATAAGGTCGAGGTGAGGCGAGACGTAGTTGGGGGATTATTACTGTGATATGTATTATGTCGCGTGTTTATAAAGGTCAATTTCCTCGATCAAGTTTTATTCCGAATCCACCCATATTCTTTGCGACTGATGATTATCGTGTAGTATAAAAAAAATACTAATCAACTGTTTCGGGGTTTTTATTTTTATCGTTCTTGTCACCTCGTCTTGCCTCGGCGAGTTTTAAGTTTATTGCTCGTTTCCTAACAACATATTTCACACAGGAGCGTCACAACAAGCTATCGGCCCGTAAGCAGGCGTTGACGCCGACGACGCAGCTGTTCCGATCGCTTGCGACCTCACCACTGGGCAAGCGGAATAGGACTGCTGCGGGCCTGGCTGCTACTGCTGAGAGGAATAGGTAACGTTGAATGTCTGATGAGGTGATGGTGTTTTGTTTCTTTTATAGATATTTAGTTCAATGGTTGTTATTCTCTAGCGAAGGAGGTGGCGGGACGGATGAGGGAGAGAGCCTCCCGTCCCAGCCGCTGCGGGAGACGCCCCGGGCGTCGGGAGTCGCATGACGACTCCCGGCTACCGTAGGCGCGGGCCTGCGGGCGGAGAGCAATGGGTAGCTCACCGCCCGACCAGGACCAGGCCCGTGCCGGACGGCGTGTAAGTGTTCCACGCGCGCCTCAAAGAGTTGTCAGCATAATTTGAGGGGCCCCTTAGGGCCGAAGCCTGCCGGGTTAGCGGGATTGTCCGAAAGGGTTACCGCTACCCCGGAACATAAAGGGCAAGGAAGGAACATGGGTGGGTTTTAGTCAGTAAGAGTCTGACACTCCCTTCCGCTCCACCCAGAGCTGGAAGGGTCATTTGATGATTTCCCACCCGAAAAAAAAAATGGTTGTTATTCTGTTATTTTTGGAGAATTACATATTGTATCTTGACGTGAATTCTATTAAAGGCTACAAATTGGGTATCTCAGTTAAAAACATGTTACTGTCACACAACAGAACATTACAATAACAACTACATACATGACACGACACACAACACAATACATGACTTGTTAACATGTTGATAAAGTCTCCTATTGTGTGGCTATTTGAAGAGTAGTGAAGATTTCTTCGAATGAACGTAATCATTCTGATGAACAGTTACAGTTAATGAATATGGGGCCAGTCCAAATTGCCAAGTTTAACTTGGATTAGCTACATCAGCATGAAAATTACGTAGGAAGATATGGTGCTGCTCAACATAGTTCCTTTTGTTATCTACATACCCAAGAAAAGTGGACATTTACTTGTCGTCAGTAAACCCGCTATGAAAAAACGGTGTAAGAATAACGAAGAAAAAACCTGTGTCGTCCCTATACCTTGTGCTAGATGTAAGCATATTCTCATTGACTGTAAGCAGGTCTTTTAACTCGTAGGCCGCCGTCGAAGCGCCAGCTGATAACGGGCAGCGCCACCAAGGCGGTGACTAACTTCACTAACAATCTATCTGCGCTCAAGAGATCTGCTATCACTACTGTTAAGAGGTAAGCAAGTACTTTTATTGATAGATAGATTGTACATTCAGTAAGATAGTATAGATGATAATTTTTATTGAGTTTTAAAGAGTGAAAACTTGATAGTTTGACGTCACGGTTGGCGCAGTGGTTTAGCGATTGACTGCTGCGCTGCGTGTCGTGGGTTCGATTCCCGCACGGAACAAATATTTGTATGACCTACAAGTAGTTGTTCTGGGTCTGCCTGTTTGTGTATGTGAGTTTAAATGTTTGTAAACGCTCCCACGGTACAGGAGAGATTCCTAGTGTGGGGCAGTTTTCAAAAAAAGAAAAAAGTTCCAGATTTTTTTGCAATTTATGATAAAGAAAATAATTTTAGCAATATTTTGTTATATACAGTTTGTCAGGACCATCGATGCGCAATTTGTTACCATGGATTCGGTACATGATTTTGAACCCTAAGCGTTGAAAGGTTCATCGGTTATAAAAAAATACATTTTGACCACGAAGGTATTCTTTTTTATAAAACAGTATTTTTTTTATTTTATAACCGACGAAAAATCTCTACGCTAGGGGTCTAGAATCATGTGCTGAATTCGTGGTTACAGTTTGTGCGCGATGTCCCTGCCACTATGTGTAACTGAATTAATGCACACTATGAAAGTAGTTTGTTCAGAATCGTTTTCTGAATCGATTTCTGTAATTTTTAATATAGGTAATTTTTTCTCCCAAATATAATTAAAACTACGTAAATTACTGTCACACTTCCGCTCTACAGTCAAAACAAACCAAAATGGATGAAGTACCTACTGCGCTAGATCCTTATACGAGTGCGACTGTTTGCATGCGTAGATTTGTAATGTGACCACAATTTTCTCCCACAATCAGTGTAACTAATTTATGAGAAAAACAATGTTTATTACATAATAATAAAAATTCAGTGTATGTATTATGATTATACCATAACATTCTAATTGGGGTGTCTGGTGGTGTGCGTTAATTCCGGGACATGTTGTATATTGTGTAGTTTGTCGAAAGTTTATGTTATAATTCATTTTGAAATACTGATGTTCATCTACTTATGCTGCTGATTGTTTCTCATTAATGTGTTTGGTTTTTTTGTTTGTTTTTGTTCGTTAATAATAGTGTGTAAATGATTGAGTAAGTCGTGTTGTTCCAGTCGGATTTATTCGTAAATTCATTTTGTTACCTTTGTTAGAAACACTAAGAACGTATAATGTAGGAAAGTTACTTCATAAGATTCATAAACTGAATGAATTATGTGATAGTTTATTGGATAATGCGAGATAACAATCACTTTTCTGTAATGAGCATAAACAATTTCCATTCTAAAAGTCTTGATTTTAATCTTTGTTTCGTAAACGTGTTATTTATTTTATATGCGTTGCAAATAATTACCGTTGCAGAAAAAAAAAATGTTATTGGCATCACTCGCTTTTTATTCAGCATAGAAAACAATCATTAGTTACCTACCTCACGCACATCGCACACACTTGTTATTTAGATAATATTTTTCATTCCTTTACTATTTCAGTGCTCGCTTGTGAATTTATTGATGTGAAAACACCATTACGTCATATGTATTGAGGCAAGTTTCGTTTGATTGATGATAGTTAGCGATCGACCCAAAATATTCTACCTTGACGTATTGCGTAAGTAGAGGGAATGAGAAATATTGCACTAGCGTTATATAATGTATTAATTATACATGTAGAGCAAAATGTATGTAGTCATTACGCTTCATTGTTCAGAAAAGCATGAAGTAATTAGAATATTTGATAGAAGTAATTACTTATTAGATTGTAGGAGTAGATTGATACTTGCGTCAGATATCGACGCTATTAATGTTCTCGACAAAATTGAATAATCGGCTCTTATGTAAAAATATTTTCCAACAGAGGGAATTGGGTAGTTGCATGATATTGAATACTGTATATTCTAGTAAATAATATATTCACATGCGTGATACGATAACAGAATTCGAAATCAAATTTGAAATCGGTCGAAAAATAAAAAACTTATAACTTATAAAAGCTTTTTGTCTATCTCTTTCTCGCAAAACGAACTTTTGCATGTAACTTATATGGCGATACTGAACTATGATGTCACAATTCAGTATTTCCCTCTCTGTCTAATTGAGAGTTTTGAACGTTTATATCTTTTTAATTTCCGAAGATATTAAACAACTGGTTATACCAAGCTATTGGTGAGGTAAAAAAGCTTCAATTTAAATAATAAAAAAAAAAATAGTCAACTAGCCAATTACGAGATTTTGTTTCCAGGATAACTTTTTATCAATGTTTTGCAACTGGCAGCCAAAATACCGATTATTTTTTTTATTTTTTTATCCAGGATAACTTTGTATCAATGTCTGGTGCCTACATCATAGCATCCAAGTTAACGTTTTGGTTTTTTGTGATAGGCGCATCAGCGGGCGGTTGGCTGCTCGGGTAGTTGCGGAGGGCAAAGATGCTAAGAGGAAGCTCGACTATGGTGGCGAACTGAGGAAGACACCCAAAGTCAATGGCAGCATTCTCAAACATAAGCGTACGGTAAGTTGTTAGCAATGAAACGATCTTCCATTGTTTGGGTTAACTTGCCTGGCTACTTGTCTCGAACAACGTATGTAGAAGTGTATTTTATTCATAGCTAGTCAATTTCTTAGGTTTTCTTGCATAAATAGTGTAGTCCGACTACCGCACAATAAAAAAGTGTCTTGTGTCTTACGAGGTTATAACACGATTTATTTCTAATTCCTTTTTTAACGCGGCTATAATAAATGACTATAAAAATATATTGCACTTAATATTCAAGCAGGCGTCCCTTATTAGTCAATATTTGCGCTTTGCCAATGGCAGAAACCATCCTAGGTATATTGCATCACGGCTCCTGAAATTCAACCATACTGCTCGATAAAATTGCTACAAAAAATGCTGGTCGCATAAATAGCTATTTGCAAATCATGTAACAATTAATTACTTGTCTTCAGTCTCACGGCAAACGCCGCAGTAGCACTCGTCGGTCTACCAATGCGACGCGCTCCACCGGCTCGCAGGAGGAAGAACGAGTGTCACACAAGGATCCGCTCATGGAGACTACGCTTCTCACCACTTATACTGACTTCAAGGTGAGACCCACGGAGATGTAAGCGTAAACATCTACTTAACTATGTCTTGTAAACTGTTAAAATTTATTGAAAAAAAAAAAAACATTAATCTCAGTCTCATGTCTATTTGAGGGACGGCATTTTATAGGGTTATTGTTTATTATTCTAATACTTTTAGAAACAATGGTAGGTACAAGGTATGTTCTTTTTAAATTACGTGGGGCCAGTAGATGGATACGTGAATCGCAGCATCAGTGGCGCATAAAACATAATTTTTCATTCTAAGTCAAAGTTTTACTTAAATTACCTCGTTTTATGAAAGGTTAAAATAGTGTCATATTATCAACGATTGATTGAAACTGTCTCTTTACAGGATGGCATTAACGAAAAGCAAATCAGTCGCAGCTCCATGGCCCAGAGACCCAACGAAGCAGTCGTCCCCACAATCGTCTACCATACAATAGAAGAGAGGAACGGTACCCCAAAAAAAACTCCGAGGGTCAAAACACCTCTGACGCCTAAAGTCGGCAAAGAGAACATACAACACCTCAACCAACAAATGACGCCGAAGAGTAATCTCATGTACACACCGACTAGGCTCACACGATCCGCCCTCAAGCTTAACAACGACGGCTTCGCAACTCCCCGAGCTCCCCTCAGCGCAAACAAAGTCAACCTACAAAGACAAAACACAGTCGCCAGTTTAGCAGTCAAAACTACCCCCAATAACGTTAGCAGGTCTAAGTCTCACTCGCATTTAGTACGAAAAAACCTCCCGCCTCTTATCTAAAAACTTAGACTGAGTTCAGTTCCTACATCTTGATATGAATGCTTGGTTTTGTTTTTTTATTGAGAATAGTTTTGCACGAAAATATCAAGATGTATGCACTGGGCCTTACAATATTATTAGCCATGATTTTCATACGGGAATCAGTTTGTAATTATAAAATATTATTCTGATTTTTTTTAATACAATTTATTTTTGTGTTTGTCGATGGTTTGACTCAAGTTTTGTGACGTATTGAATGGTCGTTTTCTCGTTGATAAAATAACGTTTTACTTTTTATCCTTGTATATTTGAATCTCTATAATTATGCGCTCAGTGATTGCATTGAATTCTAGGCATTGGTTGATTTTTTGTTAATAGGATGTGATTGATAGTATTTTAATTGATAGATAGTTTTATAAGTTACTTTCAGTTCTTTCAAGAATAATTATTTTAGTTTGTCTTCAATTGGAATAATGTTGTTTTAGAGTAGTTTTTAGTCACGTCTTTTACTAACATATTGTCATTCAACTTTTAGCTTAGGACAGATTGTTTCTTTCATTTACCCACCAAATTGTTCTTCTTGAAAGATCTTATGAAAAGCATTGATATAATTAAGTAATTATACGAGCATTGTAAATACTATGCGCGTGAAAAATGTTGACATGACAGGCAGCTAACCGCAGACTAAAAAGGTCGTCTAAAAAAGGTTCTAACATTCCAAAAGACGGTGTATTTAATTTTTATCAGTATTTCAAGAACGAGAAAGGATTCACAAAATGGCCATATCTCATGCTAACATTAAAATAATATTAACATTAATTGATATTCGTCGCTTTATTTAACTAATGTATAATTTTAATAATTTTAAAATGTAAATTATGGTTGTAATATATTTGCATAGTTTAAAAACAGCTCTGATGTTTTATTTTCCTGACCAACTAGAGTTCCTGTTATATTAATTTAGGATTGTTGAAACTGACATAAGTATTATCTTAACAAGATAAAGAAAAAGGTGTTCTAGACATATTCCAAGCAATATGTCGATATATTTTGATTATGAAATAGGCTCGAAGGGCCGAATGTTTAGAAGGGCTGTTGAGGGCGATAAATGTGACATCGAGTTGATTTGGAAGCGTGAGCATACAGAACTACTGTTCCATGATGTGGATATTGGCTCGTTGATGTAAGTTAAATTATATATTCCTTTGTATTATTAAATTTTAAGCGCTGAGCGCAGAAATGTGCGGCAGTCTGTTTGTCCTATATGTGCGCTATTGCATAGAATTCCATACGTTCTATCGCTGCGGACAATTTGTCCATCGTCTGCTCAGCGCTTTAGATGATTTTATGTCTATTGCATACGTCATCGTCACCATAATATCAAAACAACCCACCACCCAAGCTATGGACGTCGATAGGGATATCCAAAACAGTGTGTGATCAGCTTTACTTAGGTACAAGTCCACCCTTAGTTTTCTAGTACAGACTTTAAACAAAAGTTTACAACTTAATTATGAAAGTAGCAACAATCTAGCGTAATATTTGCAAAGTACCCGGGAGTTTAGAAAAATCTTTCAAACGGGTATGAGTGACAGGACGCTGTACAAATTACGAACTTGTAACTCGATATGCCATATTTACGGCCGGTTATTGATGCCAGCTGGAGTGGAGAACGGCAATCGGCAAGCGTAATGTGGGACGTCTCCCAGCTAGATTGACCAACGACCTTAAAAATACTGGACTGCGATAGGCTGAGTTGATAGAATATTGCCAGCCTGTTGATAAGTCCAGGTTTCCCCACCATGTTTCTTTTCACCTTCAGTGTATCCAAGATAAACTTGTGCTCATTTGTTATGTTTCAGTGAGCTCGCAGCCTTGTCAATATGTATGCTTAACGAGAACAAGGAGATTATCGGATTCATGGCTTTCTCAGATCATCCCCACGTACTTGGTCTTGATCCCGCTGATTGGGAAAACTGGATAAGGAATTTATATCAGTAAGTGAATATACAAATCTATCATATTACCAATCGTTGGACATATCAACAACATTTTTAAAGTTGAAATACGTTTGGCGATTAAAACCTCGCTCCGCTATGTTTTTCCAAGTCTACGCCGGGCCCTGAAAGAGTATAAATTCATTAATTCACTACGCTCAGGCTAAACCGCTGGGTCTAGGAGCATGAAATCAAATGAAACGTGAATACGTGAAATTTTCCTTCCTCCTGAAACTTACATAATATAGCAAAAGTAAGTACTAAGGATTTTCTTTTTAATTAATCCCTTATAGGGGATAAGTGTTTGTACGGAAGTTCCTCATTTTTGCCGATCCCATTTAGTGTGTACAAGCTATGTATCCGACATAACTTGTACATACTAATAATAAAAGTTATAATTTTATCTGTTTTACATTTCAGGAGATACTACTTGTCTCGTAACACGCTGTTCATACGCTTCATGTGCTGCATCGATTCGGTGACAGACTTCTTTGTGGAAGAGGCATTGATATCTGTGTTCCTAAACGACTATTATTTACTGTACATTGTGATGACTGTACCTCTGTTTTGTCCAGATGGTGAGATTGCTGATGTATTATATGTAGAGCGAATTTCACCAAACTTTTATACCCAGAATAAGTCTTATCCTGAGAAAAAAATTTGAATTTTTGACAGGTTTATACGTCCAACTAGAACGTCTAAAACTGTCAGACGTCAACTTTATTCCAAGGATAAAAGATATCTTACAGATGGACTTTAGTAAAATCAGCTTTAATTCATAAATTAGATCAGGGGCATAATGAGGGGAGAGATTATCCTGTGTGTCAGTCTGTGTTCAAAAACCTTTGAAACTCTGCGTCTGTTAACTGTTGACCAAAATACGGATCCAATATTGATGAAAAATTTAATCAGACAGTTGTTTTGGTTCAAAGCGGCGTGAAGAGAGAAACTTAGATACATACATAAATTCATCCCTTATTCCCATCTGAGTAGGCAGAAACTCCGGACAGATCCGGACGAAGCGTTTCGCCTCGTCGTCGTTTATACCGCGAACATCGAAGGACTGGAACAATTTCCCTGCGGCGGTTTTCCCGTCCGATTATAATTTAAGTGTCTTCAAGGCTAGAGTGAATAGGCTCATAATAAATTAGTGCGCTTTACCATCAACGATTGCATCACTGCTTTCCATCAGGCGGGATTGCAGTCAAGCACTAGTTTATATCATTAAAAAAAAAAAGAACTTCAGAACGCCACCTGCTACGATCTTCACATACTCCTTTTGCTTCGTTACGTTCATACATCTATGTAGGAGGAAACTTGTCAACGATAAAACCAATTGCTGCGGCAAGTACAGTTCTAGTCTCCTGATAATTAAACATTTCAGTAACCTAGGTACCTATTTATTAAATACAGACAGGTACGTAAGTGCTCATATACACGAGCGGCACGTTACCAACGGCAACGGTAGAAGCAACTGCCGCCGTGGACGCGTGTACGGTTGCCGCGGATGTGTCGGCGACTGCCGCTCGAGAGTATGAGCACTAACAGAGTTCTAACTTGCTACAGAATTAATAACAAGGTTTCAAACGTTCAAGAAACGAAATATATACAAATACCTACCAAAATCTAGGGATGGAATGGGTAATTATTTGTATACAGCCTTGAGAGCGGACTTTTGCCCAAGATTGAAGATGCGACGAGCTGTGTACGTACCCATATTTGTAAAAAATCATAGTAGGTAGGTACTCACTGAAAGAGAGATTGAAGTTGATTGTTAATTCAAATGTAATTTCTCACACAAAATTTAACAACAGCTAATAATTTACAAAAAAACAAACAGGCTGTGAATGTGTTTATAAGCGCAGAGTTCTCGGTACCGTCCGAGACAATAGCGAAGTCGGATCTGTGGTTATGTGCTGATGCTACTCGACACGCACACATTCACAGCGTGTTTTGTACACTTGGTTACCACAAGTAAAGCGCGTGTCGCTTCGTGAGATAAAAATACTTTATCGTCACCCTTTCAGTACATTATATTGATTTTATTTGTGTTTGATTGTGTATGCTTGTGTATAGGGAAGAAGACAACGATGATATAGTAGAAATATTACACAAAAAATGTCCCCGACTGAAGGAGCTATACGGTGAATATTACATAAGTGAGATTGTCGGGCGGCATCCTGAAAGTAACAGAAAGATCATAGTTGCCGATGTAAGTATGTCTTTAATTTTGATATAATATTTTTATATGACGTGAAGAAAGTTTTGGGTATGAATATATGGATGGCTGTAAGAGATCAAAAAAACGATGGTTGGCCTGTCTGAAGGAGGATTTTGCTAGAAAGGGGGTGACTACTGAGATGACTAATAGAATAGTACTTAGGCAAGCTATAGTGGATAAGCTGGACAAGAGAGTGAATAAATGTGCGATGGGACGACATCGTTTTAAATTTTGTTGACACAATACTTCGCCACTTCCGCGGCGTTGGCAGAGGCAGCGCAGAGGTCACTTTTGACTGCATGTTTTTGGGACAGAGGGCTGACCGAACAAGATAGACCAGAGGGTAGACCAGGGTTTGGATTTCAATCCTAGTAAAATGTTCCTAGAATAAACAAAATGACAGAATAGACAAACTGACAAATAGAATAGATAAAATGACTTAACGCTGGCGAAGCCGCGGGCAAAAGCTACTAAGATATAATTATATTTAAAATACAGTACCGATCGTTTGCTTAGTTATTATTATCTAAGACGTAATCACACTTAACGATGGATGGAATGTGTGAATGATGATATGGTTAGAAAGGGGGTGACTACCAAGATGACGACTAATAGAGAAGTATGGAAGAAAAAGACATGTTGCGCCGACCTCAAATAAATTGGGATAAGGGCAGGAGAATGATGATGAATCACACTTCTCTTTAATTTCAGTTGCACGGCCGTGCTGTTGCGGTCATGTGTTTGAACACAGATATCAACTATAAGAAACTACAGAGGCTGTATGAGTTGCGGCCCTTCCACGGATTGAAGACTGCTACAGCTCTTGAGAAAGAGCAGAATAAGCGGACCAACTCGCTGCTAACCAATTTCGGGTACGGAAGTAATGTATTACTATAGAATAATTAGCCTATAATATTCCTACTGCTGGGACACAGGCCTCCTATTTCTATGACAGGGAGTGGGCCATAATCCACCACGCGGGCCCATTGCGGGTTGGTGGATGTCATAGTTCTTCGATTTTTTGGCTCTAGGACATGCCGGTGTCCTCACGACATTTTCCTTCACCGTTTTGAGAGCAGTGGTGATGATATTATTTACACAAAGTAAAGCGCCTGCCTGGGTTCGAACCCACGACCTACAACTCGCAAGTCGGGGCCGTTTCCACTGGGTACTGCTCCATTAATTCGCTGTTATAAATTAACTGTTCATTGAATTTAAGGGAGCCGATAATGCTTGGTAAGTGGAGTCCCTTCGATCATCCTACGGAGATTAAACGCCACTACACGGAAACAGTAAGTCAATCTTTAGTTTTATGTAGCACCACTTAGGTACTATAAATATGAAATTAATACATACACTTACCAATAAAAGAAGTAAAATCTTATATATAGTCTACAGGACTCTGATGTCTTTTGTATTTTTAAGGGCAGATTAAATAGGGCGGTTAGATAGCTTTAGTGTAGACAATTTGTCAGATAAACATAAAAGAAGTAAAATCTTATATATAGTTTACAGGACTCTGATGTCTTTTGTATTTTTAAGGGCAGATTAAATAGGGCGGTTAGATAGCTTTAGTGTAGACAATTTGTCAGATAAACATAAAAGAAAAATTGGCTGTTAAAATTTTGTCTGTTTACCTATTCTATAATTCACATAATATAAACATAACACCATATCACGCATATATTTCCGAGGTGAAGTGTACACCCACATTTCGCCAGTTATGTTTAAGTCCCATGTAATAGGGGGCGCACCTATTGCCATCAACCGGGCATAAATCCATGATGCATGATTCCGGGCTGCTTCTGAGGAATTCAACATAACATAACCCTCCGCCGAACCCTTCGGGGATTACAGGCGTGAATGTAATCCCCGAGGGAGGAGGGTTCGGCATAGACTGCAGAATTCCTAATGAAAATCCCCAATAACTCTGCCCGACCTGGGAATCGAACCCAGAACCTCATACTCAGCAGTAGCGCTAGCGAATACTAGACCAACAAGGCAGTCCCAAAATTCATTTTATTTATATTTCCCAATCAGACCATACGCAGAAAACATCCTCGAGCTTCGAAGAAAAGCAGCCGAGTACTCTTTACCCGAGGCGATGACAATGACGAAATTCTAGTCAAGACGCACTCTGAGGACTTAAGTGACCAAGTATACTTACGCTCTCCTTCGTTGTCTGCTTCTATATACTCTGTGGTCAACTTGCTAGATGAAGATCCTTTTGATTACGATATTCTGAATATTGATACTACTCTGTTGAATGTTGCGGAGGGCCATTCTTGTGAAATTCTGTGAGTTTTTATTTTTGATAGAGTAATCTATATACTATACTACTAATAATAAAGCTGAAGAGTTTGTTTGTTTGAACGCGTTGATCTCTGGAAATGCTGGTCGGATTTGAAAAAATCTTCTTGTGTGTAATTGCCCAATTCTTGAGGAAGGCTTTTAAAATCACGCTAGGACCCCTAGGAGCCTAGCAAAAAGAAGTAAAAGTCAGAAAGAACGCCAAGCTAAAACGAAGTAATAGCGCTGGCAGGCGATGCGATGAGATGCGACGAGGTGGGGCTGGGAACAAGTAATTTCAGGCGGACGAAGTCGCGGGCAGAAGCTGGTAATATTTACGGACGGCACGGTTGGGCGATTGACTGCTGCGGTGCGTGTCGCGGGTTCGATTCCCGCACGGAACAAATATTTGTATGACCTACAAATAGTTGTTCCGGGTCTGGCTGTTTGTGTATGTGAGTTTAAATGTTTGTAAACGCACCCACGATACAGGAGAAATTCCTAGTGTGGGGTAACGTTTAAAAATAAAATATTTACAATAATCAACTTCGATAAAATGAGCGTCTTGATTAATTCTTGACTATTTCTTCAGTCAGTAAAACAATCACTTAAGAAAATAACCTGACGTTACTTTGATTCAGGCAAAACATGTCTTTGAATGTTAAGTCATCGTTCTTAGCAAACCCGTCCTTACAACCACAACAGAAGCGGTTAACTTCTTGTACATCATCATATTTTAAGAAAGGTAAGCTATATTAAAGCACATAGTTCCAGGTGAGAACCTTCTGATCACGGTGTCCGTGTAAAGGTCAACCAGACAATGGTTGATCGATGTCGACCACAAAATACGATAACCAATATCCTATAACATAACTTACACATTTGACTCGAGAGCTCAGAGTCATTTGAAACTTCGAACGCTAACAGGAGTGCATAAAAGATCCATCTATGTGTTCAGAATTTCATTTGCAGAGGGCTGTCTTCGACTAACATTTGCTTCCGTTTCCCGTTTGGTGCTTTTTAATGTACCAACTCAGATTCGATGGGCCATGGCAATAACGAGAACCTGTTTCATAATTAAAAAGGATCAAAGTAATCTTCATTCAAGATGCACATGCGTTCTTTCTACTTACGGCGATAATACAGTAGCCAAAATTCAGGTGCACTACCTAGTTCTCATAAAATTTATTATAATTAAAAATTACAGATAAAAATCCACCGAAAACAAGTAAAATAGACGAGAGGGATTCTGAGATGTACCGTGGAGCAAAAAACGCTTTTATGATCGAGTTGTTTGCGTTTCGCGATGACATGGACGAGAGGTATCTGGCAATGAAATAAAATATACTACTTGATTTTGCTATTAAATGTTTCAGTAGGGGAAAAGGGGCAGGGGCCTCATTTTTGTTATGTTGGCATAGCGTACCTATTTAATTTGCACTTTTCTGAGGGGAACTTGTAGCCAGGCGCCAAATCTTTCGGTCCGCCCTCTACCGCATCTCCTGATACCGGAAGCCCACGTCCGCACGGACAATAAATAATAAACAAATAATAAAATCGCGGCAATAATATCGCGCACAAGATTGTCAACTCTCGGTTGTGAGCCGAGCATTAAGAATCCAACAGCACGCATTCCAGCGCGTCAAAAAAACGTACTATTAGATTTTCAACTCTCGGCGCTAAGCAGTGAGTTGAAAATACAGTGCGCCATGAGAACCTGGGATTAGCGAATTTGGAACAACTTTTAACCTATGTCGTCTGGCAGGCAGGTATCAATGGTGATTTTAAGATTTTGTAACTAAATTACTTTCGTCTAAATTACAGACATGCTTACGACTTATTGGAAGCAGCATTTGAACTAACGAAGGATTATGACTATTGTATCATTCGTGTGCCCGCAGCTGACAAGAGTTTTCCTTTGTTGCAACATTTCACTGTAAGTCACTTCATCATCATCTGCCTAGCCTTTTCCCAACTATGTTGGGGTCGCCTTCCAGTCTAACCGGATGCAGCTGAATACCAGTATTTTACACGGAGCGACTGCCTATCTGACCTCCACAACCCAGTTACTGGGTAATACGATACCCCTTGGTAAGACTGGTTGTCAGACTTTCGGGCTACTGACGACCTGTAACGACTGTCAAAGATCCACGAATGACAGCCGGGACCAACGGCTTAACGTGCTTTCCGAGGCACGGAGGGGTCTTGGGGGTCTTGGTCTTTCACTGTAAGTTACTTATCCTTTCCATATTTGTATAACTTTGTTAAAAGTTTTTGAACTTATTTGCTTTGTCAATAGCTATTGTGTATTTGTGTTTTACCTCTTCTTCCTGATGATCGATGATCATATGTAATTATCAAATTGGTATGGTTTTAAAATAAAGACATTCTCTTTTACAGTTTATACCGAATAAGCAGAAAGTTTGCTGCGACTATTCGCTGTATATTGCTCACAGAAGTTCAGTTTTGGGGTAAAATTATTTTAGGAACAGTAGTTAAGTAGTTGATTCAGTAAAATCGTGACGGATAGACAACACGCAGACAGGCCTTTAAAGTCTTTAATCGTAGCAGCCTAAGATTGCCTACCTGCAACTTGCAACTTTTTCACCGTATCATTTCAGCCATAGAGAATAGAATACTCTCTCTCTCTCTCTCTATCTCTCTCTCTCACTCTATTCTTCTTCTTTCTTCTTTACTTTCTTTTTGTTTCTTTTCTCTTTCTCTCTCTTTTTTTTTCTCTTTTTTTCTCTCCATAATCAAACATTAGCCAAACATTGTTCACATTACATATTATCAGCCTATAATGTTCCCACTCCTGTTACACAAGCCTGACTCTGTGGACGTAATCCATCACGTGGGCCCAGTGCGGGTTGGGAGATGTCACATATTTTCATATTTTTGGTTCTAGGACATGCCTGCATGCATGTTTTTGTTTTGCCTTGAACATCGTTCAGGAAAAATTATCCTCTCATATGTTTCTATTGTCTCCAGTAAGTTGCGAGTTCGTGAAGCGGAAATCATCGACATTCCTGAAATAGCACGTCTCATGATAAACCTGAACGGCAAGGAGACCATAACCACAGTCGAGAACACAATCAATAAGAAAGAGAATCAAGCGTATGTGTTTACGAGTGGAATGCATGTCATCGGCTTAGCAATACTTGAGTACGTAAGTTTACTACAAAACGTAACATCTCGCCTGTATTCTCAGAAGGGTTGGGCAGAGGTGCACTTATAGTGCACCCACATGTCATCAGAAGGCCAATTCTCGTAATTTAAAACGTCCAAAATCTAGTCGCAGTCTCATCTCAGCGACAAACAAATGTCAAAAACTTGTCAAAATGTAGGGAAATTATAGGTATTTTTGACAGATTGAGACTGAGATCAGAAGGCCAATTCTCGTAATTTAAAACGTTCAAAATCTAGTCGCAGTGTCACCTCAGCGACAAAATGTCAGAAACTTGTCATAATGTAAGGAAATTAGAGGTATTTTTGACAGATTGAGACTGAGATCAGACTGAAAGTTGTTAGAATTACGAGAATTGCCCCTCAGTTATGTTTAGTCACATGTTATAGGGGGCGACCGTATTGCCATCAACCGACTCCACAAATCCAGTCTCCGGCCTACTAACTTACGTCCTTAATTTATAGTATGAACTGAGTTTTGGTCGTCTAAAAAAAGAGAAGTCCATATTTCTTTAGTGTCCAACCGATGACTCGCTCGGGCCTCAGGCTTGTGTTACAGACATTTATGACGCGCATCTAAACTACCCTCTCTGAGAAGTCCCATAAGCTCAATAATACGACCACGTCTACTATTTACTTCCATCTGATCACATCGTAAACAACTTCTGTCATTTCTAGAGCCCCAGAACAAATCGAATTCTTACGAGGCAGGTTCAACCTAGGCTCGTATCAGATCCACAAGTACCACTTTGCAGGACATGGTATGGATGCTGGGTTTATAACCCTCAAGGTGGCTGTAGTGTACCCAGTGTTTGAACAGCATTTTAGATTCTTTGCGAGAGAATTATTGAGGCTGTCTGGACACAATACCCTGTTGTGGTTAACTGCCTATAGAAATAAATGGGTAAGTCTTTTTTATTGGTATCACAATAATAATTATGCATAGCTAGTTACCAAGCTGAAGGCAGTGGGCTAGCCATGTTTGCCGAAGGACCGAGGGCCGCTGGAGCTGACGAGTCCTGATGAGGAGACCGCTTATCAGCAAGTGTAGTGTGGGACGCCCCCCAGCTAGATGGACAGACGACCTCAAAAAGGTGGCTGGGACAGACTGGATGCGGAAGGCGGAGGACAGGCTGTTGTGGTGCAGCATGGGCCTATGTCTAAGGGCATAGGCCTATGTCCAGCAGTGGACTGCGATAGGCCCAGTTTATTGATTGATTATTAATTAAAAAGTTGACCGTCAAGTAATTATGGCTCTTATTGCCGAATACCCAAAAACTACTTAATTTTAGGTCGCCGTTCTTGCAAGTTCCATATGGTTAATTAGCAACAAAAATAAGTTAACCTTTGGGTGTACTATAGGTACACCTCTGTCTTAACTTCAGAGATCACAGGCGTGATGTTGTGTTAAAAACACGTTCAAGAACGTCCAGCTAAGTGTTGTTTGGGATTTCAGGATAGTTTTGACCAATTTCGCGTTGAAATTCTTGGTAGGTATAATTTTTGCACACGATTGATATTAAGGATATAAAATATCAATGTCCTTCGACAGACAATTCATAAAGCCAACTCTATAGTGGCTGCCATGGTGCCATTGATACCGAGGACTGTTGAGATAGATAGTACTGCTGTACCTGAACTCAAAAGAATATGTGTTTTAACGGAGAACATGTACGTATTTCTTATTTTAGTAGTTGTGAGTGTGACTAAGTCGACACTCGTCGACGGCTGCAGATGCCTCTGCCGTTGACGCTTGCCGCTCGTGTGTATGAGAAAGAAAAAGTATTTATTGCGACTCGTACAGGATCATAAATGAAACTCAACTAAACACAGTTAAAAATAAAAATAAAACAAATTATATTTAAAAAACGTAACAAAAGGAAAAATGAAACAGAAGTCCTATACGAGGCCAAAAGGCTCCTATCTCAGCATGATGCTTCGACATTTAAAAAATAAATGTCGCAGCACCAGATATAATTATGTAAAATATTAGCAATAAAATAAATATTATTTATTTTTAATCCGCGCCAGACGTAACCTCATTACTTGTCTATGCCCTGAGTGTCAGAACACTTACGTATGTAACACTTACGTGTGTATGAGCACTTACGACTTTTTCATATCTAGCGATGAAATACCCTCTTCCCGGTACCAAGCCAATAAATAAATTGAATACTGATTTCATTGTTGATTGTGAATTAAAAATACATAGTTATCATCACCCTCTTGCCCGTATTTCAACTTATTTGGGGTCGGTGCAGCATATCTTCGTTTTCCATACATCTCTATTAGCCTCCTTTCAAGCCATAGGCATCCTCTGGGCTTGCTCGTTCCTTCATAGACTTCATCTATAGCTTTCCACCAGGCGAGATCCGATATCGAGGTCAAGAGAAAAAATCATTTTCACAAAATCCATCCATCGTTTCTCTAATATTTTTCATAATAATATAACTTATGTTATTGTCTACAGCATTCCATTCAGTTGTTGGTTCATTGGCAAGAAACTGACAACTATGCCCAAAATGGACGTGAACACTCGCATTGTAATCATAGGCGCGTCCAGAACTGCGTTAGGATTCCTGAACGCTTTACTTTTTGGGTATGTTTCTTAGATTATACTATCGCTATATTTTACTGTAACCCCACACACTACAGAGCAAAGCCCAGGGGGTCTACTCCGAAGTGGTATCGGCCGAATGTTCGACCGTTTCCTGCTACGAAGTTACTATTTGGTTCGGTCGGTCCCGAACCTACACTCCTACACTCTTTCGAATATTGACTATGGTCCCGACCCAAGTGAGCCGATACGAACTTTTTTCGCATTTTTCAATAATATTCGGTTCGGCCACGTGTCGGTCCGATCCGATCATTCGCACTTTGCATTTCGTAGTAGACCCCCTGTTTTCATACATAGAAATAGATGGATAGCATTTTTCGATCACCATGCTTTCTTGTTGTAACTAAAATATCCCATATATATATAAACTCAGAACGCCACCTGCTACCATCCTTACAGACTTCTTTTGCCTCGTTAACATCTTATTTATTTATTAAAACTTTTCGCACAAAAAGGTACAAAGGCGGCAATTATTGTTATGTCGACCCATTATTCGAATGGCGTTGAGTAGAGCCGTGAAAAGGGGTAAGAATGCGTTTCCCATTGCCAAAAATAAACAACTAGAAATCACGCCGTATAGCCGCCTTGAAGTCTATCTAACAATGTCTGTAGCTTTATAAAAAATAATTTGTATTTTTTCTCATAATAATGCTTTTAACCATTTCAGTCAAACATCGACCTACTTAACTTTCAACAATGTGACATTAGTATCACCGAATGGACTGCCCTACACGAGACATTCCATACCAGCGGCCGAGTCCATGTTCCTCAAATATTTCAATGGTTCCGACAAGTATTTGAAAAGTGTTCCGTATACGTATTACGTAAATGTCATCCACGCGACTATGATGGAGATCGATCTGTGAGAATTCTTAAATTATTATTTTGAACTTAACAGCGGTAACAGCCCCGACTTACGAGGTGTTGGTCGTGGGTTCGACCCCAGACAGGCGCTTTACTTTGGGTAAATTATTTCATCACCACTGCTTTCGTAACGGTAAAGGAAAACAACTCCGTAACTTGATACCGTAGTATGTTTCACATTTCAGTATACATTTTCTTTTCCTTTCGTATGTTTTTCAGACAAGAAAAGTTCATAACTTTAACTAGTGGAAACAGATATCACTACGATCTTCTCTTTTTGTTTTTCGGAAAACAATATCAGCACCCGGATCACATGGTTCAACTAATCCAACGAGATAATGATATCAGGTAAGTGAATTATTAGAAAATGATATAGTTCTGGGTATATGGGGATTGGGCTCAAACGCAACTTAGTTTTAGTCCCCGTCAAGTCTATATTGCCTTTGTTACTTGAGGAGCAAAGGACATACGAACGCCTGTTCATCGTTAGTTTATTTGTAGTAGTAACTTGCTGCGGAATCAACTAAAAAATTACGTTACATGTTGGATACATTGTTGGATTTTAATACACAGTTAAGGTATAACAAAGGTAAGGTTGGTATATGTACACAAGGAATTTACGAATAATCGGAAACGGCGCGTATCCTTATAGACCGACGTCGGGCCATAGGACATTCGGTGATTTCAGAGATTCTTAAAGGAAAGAGTCGTTTGTGTAGATATTCGAATGGGTAAGAGACTTTATTTTTTCATTGCAGGAGTAACACCTCAGCGCCCCAATACGTGCGTTTGGATCGGCCTAGGTTTAGCGACACGGAGATACAGATCGCTAATGACGAAACTCCGGAGAATGTGTTCATTATCAACAATATAGCTGATGCGAACAAGGCTTTGGACTACGTCAAACATTTCATTTATGATGATCATAGTAAGTACAGTCGATATACTTAGGTGAAGTGAGCGTGATGTGAGCTGTTAATAGTGGCAATCCTTGACAGCAGGTGGAATGACAGCTCACTTCACCTAAGTTTTCACGGTGAGATTTTTACAGAATAGCCATGCTGTAGTTTAAACACAATTATATAGCTTGGTTCGTTTCTTAAATCAGTTTGAAATGGTGATGTTAAGGAACTGCCTATCATAATTTTATTCGATTTTTTTTTCTTAAGCCGATATTAGGCACTTCTTTCGAATAATAAATGGTTCACTCAAGAGAAGGTGCATTTTTGTTTCATTCCACGTTCCCACGACACCGACAAGATGATATAGGAATTGATCTTAGAATGAATAAATTAATATTGATCTGCTCTTTTCATTTCATTTTTAGATCATTTGGTAGGCAAGTGAAAGATGCCAGTGATGAAATTCAACTTCGTGGGATCGTCTTACGAATAACGAATACATTTTTCAATTTTGATTTATATGTAGTGTGTACTAAAAGATGCCGAATGAAAGGCAAAAATGAACAAAGGGCAGCGTCTGATATAGGCCTTAAGGCACACAAAAATATATATCTAAAATAATACTGCATGAGCAGGATGCAATCGACATCTTGACTCTTAGCTTTTTTTATTAGCAAAAGTGCCAGAGTCGCAATGAATTAACACTAAATGTTAATAGCAGTAGTTTTTACTTTGCAGAGAAAGTCATAGTGTACGGCGCAACGATACATGCCTACTTATGCATCAATGCACTTTTGGAGATCAGAATGCGTCCCGAAAACATAATATTTATAGAGCCTTTCCCACTAGAGGATCCCACCAAGACGAGAGTACCTGTGTTTGATAACGTTAATGTAAGTGAATCATTCAGCTATCTTTGATTTCTTACATTATCAATCTCAGTGTGAAATATGACTTACCTAATATATTTTTTTACTTAGATCTTAACCACTTTATCTAATATTATTATGTTCGTTCTTTATAACCACCACACCCCATCTTTTATTCAAAGCCGCACCTACTGCCGTCCGACCTCTGTAACTCGTTGTTTCTGAGAGTTTAACCTTGGGCGTAGTGACTGCTGTAGTTCCATGTCCAATCAGAAGCACCTGGTTAGGCTAAAGAACACTGACTTTTTTTTAAAGGTATGGCATCTCGCAGGTCAATTTTTGAGGTTGGCGGCTGCTTAAATGGGCTAGACTGCGCATGGCTTACAAAATTAAGGCGTCGAGCCAGGGCATTAAAACTTATAAACTAAGCGACTGCATTTTAAGGGCACCCCCTGTGGGTACTGACCTCGGCTTAGGGCGTCTTTGGGGGAGGGCAGCAAGGGAGAGGCTGGATCAGCCTTAATAGAGACTTCAAAGCTTTTAATTACTTTATACTTCATATTTTGTCATTCCAGGTGGACCAAACGGTGATAGACATCTTGAATACTCTAAAAATAAAGGTGTACAGATCCTTTTACTTCAAGTCTTGGTCTGTGACTGTGGACAATATTATAACACATGCGGACTTCTTGTCTTATGCCGACTATCTGAACCTAGATTGTAATGCTTTGTTCTATTATGGAAGAGCCGGTGTGAATATGAGAGCATTCATAGGTACGTATGCCATGTGAACCAACATTGTATTTCTAGAAGGAATACTTCTGGCTCATCATCCTCTGCCTAGCCTTTTCTAACCCCAACTATGTTGGGGTCGGCTTCCAGTCTAACCGGATGTAGCTGAATACCAGTATTTTACATAGAGCGACTGCTTATTTGGCCTCCACAACCCAGATACTGGGTAATACGATACCCCTTGGTAAGACTGGTTGTCAGACTTTCGGGCTACTGACGACCCGTAACGACTGAAAACTCTAGCAAATACAACTCTACAACCCTCCCCCCTACCCCTCCCTTCTTACTCTGGAATACTTCTAGCTATGGGCTAAAATAACCGCTATGTGGTGACCGAAGATGCAAAAATGTGACGTACAAAGGCCCTAGCTGGATGGGTCGCCAACCATATATTAAAAGGCAGCTAGGACAGACCGGCCGTGGAAAGCGAAGTACTAGATGTTGTGGCACAACTATGGGTAGCAGGGGACTGCACTAGGCTGAGGTGATTCATCGATTTTTACTGAACTTAAACTATATCTTATATACTTGAAATTATTCAGCCGTATGTGGTAAGACTGGCATCCTACTCCAAAATAGTTGGGTAAGGCTATCAGAGATGATCAATTACTTTATTTTTATTTTGTTTTATCATTATTAGATATCGATACTCATTACTTATGTGAAGTTTCGCTAGTTAATTTAATTTGACCTTGTGTATCCACCAGCGATCCACAAGAGCGGGCTAGCGTACGATGGCGGCGTAATAATAGATCACGAATGTCGCACACTGGACCCGTACGTGTATGCCGCGGGTCCTTGCACGAGGTACCACAAACGATACTACGGAGATGCGCGGAGTCATAAGTATTATGACTGTTATGAGCTTGGGGAGAAGGTCGGTGAAATAATATTTATGTTGATTTTAGCATAAAGACCTTATGAAGAATGACTTCAAAAGATACTGGGTCTCTAAATTGTATGGTCGTCAATGTTTGAATTGATGATTACGATTGCAATTTTTACTGCTGGCCATAAGCCTTCAGCAAGTATCGTCATATAGACCATTCTACACTTCTCGCATGCAGCAGATTCCAACGACCATCACCAGGTCATCGTTCCAACACATCATGAAAATAGTGAATTTTATTAAAAATCCGATATTTTTAAATGAATTTAATTCTTGGCTTCTAAAAGGTATTCTTGTGTGCAGTTAGGTGCTCAAATAAGGAACCAACTGGACCCACTCTTCGTTGAAGCGAAACCAGCCTTCAGATATAGATGGGCCCAGGATTGTATGAAAGTTGATAAAAATCCCTTCAAGTCTACTACATCGTGAGTAGAAATTAAGGAATTTACTTTTACTTTATTTTTAACGATATGTATTTTGAAAAGTGTGTCCAAAAAAACCCAGTCCCAAAGTGATATTGGGTTTATTAAACCCAATATCACTTTGGGACTGGGTTTTTCCACAAAGAATTCCACCCCGGAATCGGGATTTGTGCCCAATTCCGGCACTAGACTTGCCCCTATCACGCGGGGCATAAACTAAAAGAATAGTGTTAAAATGTTGCCATCTCAGACACAACGCTGAAATCCTACTTCCTACTAATATTATAAACGTGAAAGTTTGGATGGATGGATGGATATTTGTTACTCTTTCACGCAAAAACTACTAAACCGATTTAGATGAAATTTGGCACAGAGATGGTTTATAACCAGGATTAACATATAGGATACGTTATATCCCGATATTCCCACGGGATCGAATCTTATGCCGGTGAAACCGCGGGGCGCAGCTAGTGTCTCATATGCCTGAAACTACACAAGCGCCCATAGCTTTCAGTAACTCAGTAACGCTGCTTGGTGTTAGTAATAGGTACGAGTAGTACGATTAGTACTTCCCTGGATGATCTCCTTCACAAAGATCTGTAACTACTTTTAAAATGATGATGTATTTTATATTATTTCACTTTGCCCGCGTGGCGGTCGGAAATTATCCCATGGGAACGTGCTACCGTGATAAAAAGTGTCTTATGTGTTCATCCAGGTTTTAAACTACCTTTTTGCCAAATTTCATTCAAATCCGTTCAGCTGTTCTTTCGTGATTGAGTAACAAACATTCAAAAATAGTAGGATAGAATAGGTAGTAGCCTACAATTTATTTACGCAATACGGTTGTAATGTTAATGTTTAATTATTTTTGTTGTCAATAAATTTTTATCATACTTATTATTTGGATAATGTAAAAGAGAACTATGTATGTAGCATCTGTAGTTTCTACCTACGCCGTGGGAAAAAGGCGTGAGATGATGTATGTATATATTTTAAAGAAAGAAAGAAAATAGATTTATCTAGCACAGACTACAATACAACATATTATATAACAAGTAAAAAAAGAAAACAAATAAAAAGTGTATATTTGGATAATTAATTCCAGAGTTAACAAAGAGAGTACCCTCCATAGCAGCGATTACGCAAGACCGGAGATGGCATTGATAGTGCTATCCAAACCTAAAGTCATAAACTGTGTGCTGCCCGGAGGCCTGAAGTACTTAGAAGTACGCTCCCCCGGGCTGAAGACACCTCACAATTATGTGCAATCGCTGGGATATAATGTTAGTTGTTATAAGTGTAATTACTAATATTATCTTGAGATGATTGATAGGATTTATGTACTTAATTATGAACTGTTGTTTTGCTTACTTAGTAAGACAGAAATTATTCATGTATCTTAACAATGTTACATATCCCATTGATAAAGTGGATTATTCAAAACTGAAGACCACTCCTTTTAGACCTATTGTAAGTCCACTGTTAGACACGAATCACTCTAAAAACTTTGCTCTACGGTCGTAGTATTGTGATAAATAGTATTTTTGCTAGAACTAACTTTCTATCTTTTTTTTGCATTGGAATTTATCTGGAAAAACAACTCTACATGTTTCTTAAAATAAAAGGGGATGCCTCAGTTGACCTCATAATTATTAATTCATTCTGATCCGGCCTGTTCTTTGCTGCCCTCCCCCAGCAACGATCTAAGTTAAGGTCCGTACCCCACAGTGGGTGCCCCTAGCGTGTAGTCGATTAGTTTTCAAGTTTTGTAAGAGCCCTGGCTGGAGGCCTTAATTTATTGCGGCACCCATAGGCAAGCCCTGTTAAGCAGCACACAACCTCCTCGTTGATCTGCCAGATAACAATTAAAAAAAAATTGACCAACGTAATTTGTGTCGTGCTTATATCTGTATTAACAACAACAACGATTTACCAACATCAAGACACTCAAGGTTGTATGACGCGCTAGTCAGGAGTCACCTTGAACACAGTGCAATCATAATGGGCTCCTCATGAGGCGAAATATAGTGCCATGTTGGAACGTGTCCAAAATAAGTTCACTAGACACTTGTATTTCAAGCTGTGGCTGGGGTATATCCATTTTACCCATTGATGTACCCTACACTAATTGTACTGGGTATAGGTACAACGCGTTAAAGGTGCGGCGGGACTTTGCACTCGCAGCGTATGTAGTGAAGCTATATACCGGGGCATAACCCTGAAGTGCTGCGGCACCTGGAACTTTACGTGCCTGATCGGTACGTGTGGAGGCGGCGAGGCCCGCCCCTGCTTGCTGTGCCTACAGCCAGAACCAACCTACTGGCGGGGACTCCTCTCACTAGAGCCATGCCGTGTGGTAAACGAGGTTCACGAGAGGGTTGATGTATTGTGGTGCAACTTGAGTGAATTCGCAAATGGTGCATTAGGGGATGTGCAAGTGCACAGTGAAACACCAGATTTTGCGAAAGGGTGAAGGGTGGGGAGACGTACGCGATACGTCCGTGCGCGTATATGTATAATATGTTATTTAGATGTAGGTTAAGATTTCGAATATAGTATGTTATTTTATAGGATGCAGATTAAGGATTTACATGTAAGGCCACTCTATCGCATTGGATCGCAGATCTGTAATTGTAGTTGTAGGTAAGATTTGCGTAAATAAATAAAAATCTTTTCCTCAGGGATTTGTGTTCGAAACATTCAAAGGAGGCTACTTCAAGATCCACCTGACTAAAGAATTTGTTGTTGACGGTATCACGTGCATAAGTCAGGGCAAGTTTTCTTTGGAAAACTTTAAGCACATCTACGGCCGACCGGCGACAGAACTCAATAATATGCACTTGAGATATATGGCAAGTAAAAACAATATGAAATACTCGTATACTTTCCATCGCAAAGAAAAGTTATCAACAAATGCAATAATATATTTAGTTTGGAGGTTTTCTCTTTGGAGCCCTGACCACCGGTAGCTTGGACCCTGTTCCCGATACCGGTGGGCTACTATTTTTTATATTTTTTTATATGTTTTTTTTTTGTTATCTTTTTGTTTATAAAAATATTTAAAAATTTAATTTATAAGTATTTGAATGAAATAAAGGATATAATAATTTAGTTACAAGAAAACGTAAAAAATGGTAAACAATATGACTAACTTATTGGTAAACCTATAGGAAAATGGTAATTTTAATGGATTTTGAGTATGTGGTGCCTCCAAGGAGATCTAAACGCGATCTGGCTCAGATGTTGTTGAACAAGCGAATGTGCATACTTGCGTTGGATGCAATTATACATATTCGTTGAGTTTTCGGTTAATATAAAAAAAAAAAAAAAAAAAAAACAAGCTTTTATTAGGTAGGTACTTGTTAATAAAAAGAACTAAAAAGTTAAAAACAATTTAAACCTGATAAGAAAAATACCATTATTTAAGTACCTACTAAATAAAAGTGTGTTACATTTTGATGGAACCTTATTTATTTTATTTATTTATGTACCTTCGTTATTTTTCTTTTGCAATCACAATGTAACACGGTTTTTTTGATGCGAGATTGACTACGGCGTAGTTCGTAGCGCGTAGCAGTGTTTTTCTGTTAATGAACGAACGAACTTATTTTCCCAAAGATGGGGTCGCATATTCACATCCACTAAACCACCACCACTCACCACCCATCAAAAACGGTCCACCCATCAAGACGAATCAAACTCGACCCGGTTGTGTCGCTTAATTACTGAGTTCCTATGGCTTCCAGCTCCATCATCAGACCCTGGTTACCATCTAGCACCAAAGTGCTCATCAAGACGAATCTTTGAGCCCAAAGTCGATGGGGCTATGTCGTTTAATTACCGAGTTCCCATGGCCATCTTCCAGCTCCATCATCAGACCCTGGTTACTATCTAGCACCAAAGTGCTCATCAAGACGAATCATACGAGCCAAAACTCGATGGGGCTGTGTCGTTTAATTACCGAGTTGCCATGGCCATCTTCCAGCTCCATCATCAGACTGGTTACCATCTAGCACCAAAGTTCTCGTCAAGACGAATCATACGAGCCCAAACTCGATGGGGCTGTGTCGTTTAATTACCGAGTTCCAGTGGTTATCTTCCAGCTCCATCATCAGACTCTGGTTACCATCTAGCACCAAAGTACTCGTCAAGATGGATTAAACGAGTACGAGTCAGCTTCATGACTGGAGTCGAATACCGAGTTCATATGGCCATCTTCCGGTTACATCATCAGAACAGCTACATGTCATAATAATTTTGCATTGTCGTCCGATTTACACATGCATGCAAAATTTCAGTTCAGTCGGTAACCGGGAAGTGGATCAAATTTAACTTGCAAGATTTGATTACAGACAAACATCGGGACAGGTGAAACTAAATAAAAGCTTGTAAAAATTGCAATGATACATAGATTCTACAACCGCGGTCTCCCTAGATTTGTGAATCTATTTATATGTAAAAAAGGAGACGTTTTATTTCATTGATGAATGACGTGTGTTATTTATTACAAAATGATTTTCAATTACAATTCGATACATCCATTTTGCTCTCCTAAAAAAGTAATCAAGTGTGATGAAACTAATAATGTTTTTACACCTCTCATAACTTTGGGTGATATTATATCCATGACTTGCATTTAAATCACAATGACTTCTATTACTTGTAATATTATATTAATATTTTCCATCAGGCAAACAAATTGGATGATTTTTTTGAATTCTTCCGATCGCCGTGGGCGTTCTTTTTGTACCACGACCATGCAGACGATCTATTCGCTATGATCAAGCAATTGTTCCCCAAGGTAATATATTTGGACCTCTAAAAAAATCAACTTTTTTACTATGGAACTTCTAAAGTTCTATACAGTTATAAAGCTTGACCTCTATGCAAACCAATTTGTCTTTTGAGATGCATAAGAGTTGACGTTTGACTGCAACCATCTGTTAGACAGACTTAGATGATAATCTAAGTCTACATATATAAAACAATGACAAGGAGAAAAATCTACTTATTATTTTCAAAACTGTAGGTATGCCTATAGCATAAGTAGCCATGTAAAATTGTTTGTCAATCTTTCAGGGACAATGCAAGGGACTAACGCTAAAAGAAGCACTACGTGAAGTTGGTACGAAGCTCACATTTGGTTGTCCGGTAATTATTATTTTCCTCTTCTAGTATTGTGCCTAACTAATTAGGAGAGACCTTCTTGAGTGTTGATCAGCTATAATTATTTTGTATGCTGTGCCTCGTATTTGCTTTAGTTTTTGCTGTAGGAGCAAATACCTTTTAGGCGCCATCCACACGGGCGAGAGTATCGCACCGATAGTCACCGATAGAAACTGTATGAAGCAATTTCCAAACGGGGATATCATCGCGGCGAGAATTTGATGGTACGGCGATATTACCTCCACGATTCTCACACCCATGATTATGGCGTCTTAGGCTAGAAAAATAATTGCCGATGTCATTTTACCAGGCTGTTCTGTCTTCTATACGATGGAAACGAACAAAAGAAGGTCGCCTGTTCTTGCAAGATATACGACTAATTAACTAGTAGTAGTATACTATATATCCTTACATGAGATAGCGAAAACAGTTATTAAAAGATACGTTTCACGTTGCAGACATTCACAATGGATACAAAACTGGGCATACAAGCGAACTTCGAGAAGTCTCCACACATCGAAGCAGTGATAGACTTCGTGATCGACTGGCTTTCCCAGAACGACATACTTCTACCTATGTACTTGCAAGCGGGACAAACTGCTGGCTATGAATACGATCTTGATAATAACCCTCTCATTATTAAAAAAGCGAAAAGGGGGCTGGTTCAAATGCTTGTGTAAATGTTTTCATGGTTGAAAACAAGTTTAGAAAATGAGTTTAGAAATAAATTATTGTCAAAATGTTTGGGGTTTCATTTTGTCATCATTATCATCTGCCTTGTCTTTTCCCAACTATGTTGGGGTCGGCTTCCAGTCTAACCGGATACAGCTGAGGGAAGCTGGGGTTTCATTTTGAAGACACATATTAAAATACTATCTGTTAATTAGTTTATCAAAATATCAAAAAGGCAACAGTGCCTCATTGTTGCCTTGCTAATATCAATATTTTGACGGATGCGGACCGAGATTGATTAGCTCTTTTGTGTGATCCAAGCTTAAACAGGTCTTTATCCAGCAGTCATTTAATTATTTAAAAATCAGCCTACTGATAATTATTTAACTGATTAGGTATTCGCGCTCAAACCTTATTCCCACCAAAAAGTTTCAATAAATTATTGTAAAAAATTCAAAGCATTATTCTAAAGCTCTAACAAAAAAAAAAATGTCAATTTTGACTGGTATGACATTGTCAACTGATTAATTTCAATAATTTTGTATTTCAATATTTCTGTTAACTATTTTATTGTGATAATTTTCTCATCATGTCGCAACCCAAGGGTTGCAGCAAGCCGCTCGTGTTAAACGAGCTCTTAGTCCAGAATGTTAATACTTGGGGTAATGTGCAGTACAATATGCCTCTGAGGCTGTCCAGCAATGAGACTAGAACAGGTACAAGTATCGCCCTTAGGCATATACCTGCTATACCTCATGCTTTGGATTGTGTAAGTCAGATATCTCATTTTTAGTAGGCTATAATATATAAACGGCAGTAGGGTGTGATTGTGGAGCTGTGTAGCAAACCATGCTCCACCTCCTATCCTGCCCTCTGTGTCCCAAAACATGCAGTCAAAGTGATCTCTGCGCTGCCTCTGACGACGTTGTGGGAGTGGCAAAGTTGTGGGCCAACAATATATAAAATTCAGTCGTGCCAGCGACACGAAGAAGAAGTAGGCCATCAACATTTAGCCTCCTTGAAATTGTCCGTCATGTTATGAAGGGGAGCATGATGTTTCGGGGAGCGATGATTGCATAATATTACATTTCCGCATCCTCGGCGCAAGGCAGTTGGAGAAATAATGTAGGGATTTATTGAGAAACAGGTTGTGAGCCTCACGGGATTTCCCATCGGCAGAAATGATGAATTTCCATCCTCTATGTAACCCCTTTAGGGAATGAATTTTCAAAAATTCTTCCTTCGTTCTCACTTTCGTTATATAGGAAAATTTCAAGCTACTATACTCGTATGTAGCTGTTTAGGCTGTGCGTGTCAGTGAATTTAAGATGTTTATATTAAGAAATAGTCAAGTCACAAAAAAGAAAGCTCAGTATAGAAAGTTTCAAGAGACAGAAATTTCCACGGCAGCTTAGTAATAACGCAAACTTAGAATTCATTTATACTTTTGTGACTTTTTAGAAAATAGATGGGCCACTACCAAAGCGAGTCACCGGCCGCGATATGGTGGTGGAAAAAGAGTCCTACAAAACCACCACGGGCGAATACTGTGTCAAGCCAAACCCTAACAAGGCGATGGAGCGATCAGATTGTGCCATCAACTGCCGACGAGTCAGCTTCATGACTGGAGTCGAAAAACGGGTGAGTTAGGAATTTTATTTTCATTCGATCGTCGAACTAGTAGAATAAAATTATTCTCACTAGTAATTAATTAATCGTGCTACTGGGAATATACCAATTGTACTACTGCTAATGAACCGTTTCTTCTAGTTTATGGTGTACCTACTTTTTTGGGTGTCGGCAGTAGATAGCATAAGCTCTTGGTGTGATAAAGTATAGCCTTACAGCAAAGTTCACGGTTGACTCCCCAGGCTAAGTTGCATTAGAGGTTCATTGCAAGTGTGCGTGTGTGGTGTTAGTTAGTAGACCATTTATAACATATTATTGCTTCAGAACGGAGTCCATTCTTCCATTACAACAACTTGATTGGCCAAAGGCTCGACGTTATAATCCTACTAATACTATAAACGTGAAAGTTTCTATATTTTGATGTTTGTTACTAAATCACGCAAAAACTGCTGAACAGATTTCGATGAAATTTGGCACACAGGTAGACCTGTGACATAGGACTTTTTATTCCGGTAGCACAGGTGCCCGTGGTATAACTGTCGATATAAACGCCGGCGAAGCCGCGAGCAAAAGCTAGTCATTATTAAAAGCAAGCAAAATCAGTTGTTTAACAACAGAAATCGTATCGTGTATGAAACAACAGTAGATTTTAGAAAGGTACCATATCTGCGGTCTTAATTTCCAACTCATAATTCAGTGTTCTTCAGTTAATCCAATGTGTTTGCAGTTAAATATTGCTCACCAATCTGCTTTCAGTTACAAGGAGTCGGCATCATCAACCCGATAATGCTATCAGAAATGAAAGATAATTTCAGAGGCTTACCGAGGTCACCTGTGGCTCCACCAGACATTGAGGTCAAAGCTCCCGACCCAGAATATATTTTTGATGTAAGTTCTACACACCATTAATACTTACAGCATCATCATTTAACCGAAATATTTTCATTGCCTGCACGTAACTGAACCCATGCATCGCCACAATGACCGATCCTGCCTACATATTCCGTAAAAATATCACCGTGAAAACTTAGGTGAAGTGAGCTGTCAATAGTGTCAATCCGATGACAGCTCAAATTAAGCTCACTTCACCTAAGTTGTCACGGTGAAATTTATACGAAATAGATATGCTGTACGTCGTCACACTTAGCTAATTCCAGCGTCCTTCTTCATGATATTGAGGGTGGGACGTTGTTGAAAACATAATTATGTGAAATTGTCACAGAAATTCTATTAAAAATATCAAGATGGCGGCGTTAGTTCCGATTTCGTTCGTGTTCCACGCGACAGCAGATCCTTGTGCCGTTGTAAATGAAACTGATGTTATTATCATAGGTCGTGGCAGCTGGAAGGAATGAATCACCAGCGATATTCGACAGCGCTGCAAGAGGAATCAAGAAACAGCTCGACCCTTACTTGTCAACTTATAGATCGTACCACAGGCCCTTCACTTCTGATGACCAGTATGGTATTGGAGCCAAAGACCATATCACTTTCTACTCTGAATCCAAAGCTCCAAGGGTAAGTTCAATATGTATATTATGTATACTTGGACTTTTAATCGTATTGAGTAACTGGACAGTTGAAGCAAAATAATGTTACCATGCTACAAATAATAGTGTTTAGGTAGTGAACGAATTTGCGAAAAGTGGGAAAGGCATAGGATAGTTGAATTTGAATAAATCACAACTAAAAACAACCACTGGTTGATTTTTTTTTGGAAAATAAGTTTGTATTAGAAAACTTTTCGAAAAATAAATACGTGTGGGGTACCCAACAGATAAAGGAACAAAACAAATCAGAACTGTACGAGGCGAAAAGTGGTACTCTTAGTATTCAAGTATAGGCTTGATAGGTCGAAAGGATGTTGTCCAAAATCAACTTGTAAGATTTTATCCTAAAGCTTGGGTTTCCAAAGAATGCGGTACCGTCATATTACGGTCGTAATTGACTGCCACCCATTTAGACACAAAAATCAGACACCCACTGTAATTTTTATGAAAGCTATCATCTTGCGGCCGTTATTTGACGGCAGCGCTTTCTTAGGGAGCCCAAGCATAACATTACAACACTTTTACGAAAAAGTATTATCTCATAGTTAATTAAATAATGTTTGTTCATAGGTTAAAGGTTTTGGACCGAGGCACAAGGAAATATGGATGCCTTTGACAGGCACAATTCACAGAGGTGTATATGACAGGATCCATGTCAAGAAAGAATATAAAGAAGTTGCTGCTTGCCATAATCCTGTCAGCAATTTGAAGGGGTTAGTAGTAAGCTTGTCTTTTGAAATCACATTTTTAAGGTTCCGTACCTAAAGTGTGGAAACGGGACCATATTACTGTAGGGATGGGATCGTTGTCAATAATAAGCAAATGACTTCTTTTATATTTATTATAATTTTACACGAATCGCGCTCGTGTCGTCTTCAACCGTCGTCCATCTTACATATTCCATCTCTTTCTTCGCTGCCATACTTTCTCACTCGCACAGTGTTGTCATGCCAATCTTCTAACAGTTTACCACTTGATAACCGCCCTGTGATAGACAGACGGACAGACGTCTGTCTATCACAGGGCTGTATGTTTTTAACCGTAATACGTGTATCTCTCTCCTCTATCTTGAGCCTGTTTGCCTTGTCTCACTCTTCCTTTCTTGAGTGTACCTTTATCCAGTTCACCCCCCATCCGCTTCATCCGGTTCACCCCCCCATCCATCTACCTCAAAGCCTCGTCTCGTTCAACCAAATCCACCTGAAAACTTTATCCCGTTCACCTCATCCACCTTACTGAGATAAAATCTTTCTTGCACAGAACATTCATCACGGAAACAAAACAGAAGTATAAAATCCCGTATGCGACATCGTCTCTCGCATCCTGGAGCCACGGCGAGACGTTTGACCTGGCCCCGTTCCCTCCGAATCCTTTCCAAACAAACATAGCGCCGTTTATGTACTGCAGTGACTACTGCCACATTGCTCAAGGAACTCCCCCTTATACGGTCATAGACCAAATCAGCCACCAAATGCCAGCTCACAAGGCTTGTGTAGATAAATACGTGGTATCTAGAGATTATGTACTGTAATAATTAAAACAGCATGAGTTTGACTTTCCATTTGTTTACTTTTCACTGCACAAAGTTTCACTATTAGACGGTAGCGAGAATGAATACGCAGCTAGCATTCTGTCGGCGTGCAGACAGACGTTGGCACTGCACGCCGACTGCATGCTTCGAAAATTGGATAGGTACAAGATGACTGTACCTTGGATTATTTTTAACAATAAGGAAAACTGTTAATTCTGTAAATAAAACACATCATATCGAGTTTGACTTTCCGTTTATTTACTTTTTACTGCATCTTGGGCTGTGTTTAGGTAAAGAAAAAAACTGTTATTTGTGTTCTGTATCATTTTTCTTGAACTGTTATTTGTGATCTGTATCGTTTTTCTTGCATTTCAGTATTGCATCAATCGTGGCATCATTATTCTGTTTGCTGGATTCAATCGCGGTGGCATAACACTGTTTATGACTGAGTGTAGGAGTTGTGAGAAACAGTAAATATTTCGGAGCCTGAAATGTTGTACAAATAGGGTGTATTCAGAGAGTCTGCGATGGATGGATTGTGTGAAAGATCATATACAGGGTGTCCCAGAACTCAACGTCAAGCCAAAACGGGGCGACAGGATAAACAAGGAGTGACTACAGAGATGACGATTACTAGAGAAGTGTGGAAGAAAAAGAAAGAATTAGGGCAGGAGAATGATGGGATGATGATCAGAGATTCATTCAGGCATTTGAGCTGCAAAATTTCAATTTGGATTCAGTTTTGTTGCAGTTGATATAACTGCATCGAAACTGCACACAGTTCACTTGAAGTCGGTAGTGAAAATGAATATGCAGCTTACGCAGCTAGCATGCAATCCACTGCTGGACATAAACCTCTCCCAGGCTGCGCCACAACATCCTGTCCTCCGCCTTCCGCATAAAGTCTGTCCCAGCCATTTGCTAAAGGTCCTTCGGTCCATCTGGCAGTTGGGGGCGTCCCACGCTACGTTTGCCGAAAAGCGTAAAAGTATCTACTTTTTTTGCTGACTGTACTTAAAGCTAGTAGAAGATAATATAAGTTATGAAACGATCAATGGTATTGATAACTTGAGTAGGTATAATTATAATATAACTAGCTTCAGCCCGCAACTTTGTCCGCATGGAATTTTCAGTCCCTCCGACCCGACCCGTCGCAACGCGTCGCCTGCCCGCGCTATTATTTCGTTTTCGGTTAGCGTTCTTTCTTCTTTCGAACTTGTTTTCTTTCTGCTCGGCGCCGAAGAGTCGTAGTGTGATGTTAAATAGCCTTTCTCAAGAATTGGGCTATCAATCAAATGAAAAAATATTTTTTCATATCGGACTGGTCGGGACGGGTCTTCAGCTTTATTATTATTATTATTACTGATAGTTACAAAACAATCGTTAACCAGAACTACGAAGAGGAGAAGGAGCGAAGTATTTAAAACAACAAAAACCAATAACGACATCCAACCAATTTACATCACCCAATGACAATACCGACAATATCATCAATCCGCGTGAAGTATGTTCATACTTCACGCGGATTGATGATATTGTTGGTATGGTATTGATGGCGTTGTATCCAACTTTCATTCATACAATGGATAAAACGAGATGTTTTATCCATTGTATGAATGAAAGTTGTATTCGTGAATACATGTATGGTTTTGGAAGCGGCATTTAGCGTTTTAGTAATTTTTTATTATCTCCGAAACTATGACTAATTGACACACTGTAAATGGCAAATCTTATCTCTATATGTCCCTGTGATCATAAAATAATTTATTTTGATAAGGATTCATATTGACAAAATATATTTTCATCCAAACGTAAGCATATCAAAAAACTACTTTTTTAAAACATAAGTGCTATTAAAAGATAAAATATAAAAGATAGAAATATGGTGTCGCGGACTTTTTTGTAGAACTATTTAAGGCGGATCAGATTGCCATACATTGTTTTTAGTTATATACAACTGTTTAAGCAGCGCGTGCAAATAATTATGTTTTAAGAGGTATTTCTTTCCGACTTGCTAGACAAAATATGTGATAGCTGAGCTAAAATGCATGATGTAAACATATAATGTGTGTGTGTTTGTGTGTAATTTATAGCCTATAGCACTCACACATAATGTAGCTTTCTACCAGTGAAAACATTTTTAGAATTGGATCATTAACTCCGGAGATTACCCCCTACATACATGCAAACAAACAAACAAATTTTACCTCTTTATAATATTAGTATAGATAATATGTAGGTGACCACTTTTACCTCACTCATTTTCTTGGCGAACTGAATCGCCCAACTACGCATCATGACGCGTGGTAATTTCTGATACAATATTCAAATATAATGTGCTGGTGGTATCAATAAGTCCTCCTTTTCACGTTACCATACTCGTCTTTTTTCTGCAAATGAAAAAAAATACAGTTAGTCTTATAAAGTATGCGATTGTGACCAACAAGACGATGTCCAAAAAGGCTCGACTGGCTGTTCACAATGGTGTGCTGGTACCTACGCTTATGTATAGAAGTGTATGTTGGGTGTAAAGCAGAATAAATGCTGTGGAAATGCGTTCCTTGCGAAGCATGCGCAGTGTAACTATGAATATATAGAACTGATGTGATAAGGTTGCGGTTTAAAAGAAGATGTAGTGACAAAAATTTAAAGAGAGTGCTTAGATGGTTTGGCAATGTTGAGAGGATGCATGAAAGGTGACTAAAAAAAGGTATTTACAAGGCAGATGTGAGTGGAACCGCCGGGAGGAGTCGCTCTAGAATAACATATAGTGAATATTGGTTATGTTCTTCAAAGAAGTCAGCTCAATCGCAACTGGCGTGCGTGTATGACCAAATGTATGAATGCAAACGAAGCAAAAGGATTATGTAAGAATCGTAGCAGGTAGCGTTCTATGGTTTCTGCATACCCCCATGGGATGAAGGCGTGAGTTTATGTATGTATCTATAGTATCTTGGATATAGGCTACCTACTTGTTTCGTTACTTTACCTGTGGTCTAAAAACGAAGCAGCTTGCGCACCCAGGCAGGGAACACTCGCACGAAACAGTACGCTTCTGAAACATCCACACTTAATATACCCTATTCGCTATCGAATTCGATTATAAGGTTATGGTAAAAATATAAGTGGTAAATAAATTATTATTATTAAGTATTTCGTAACATAAGTTAAGTCCTATAAAAGATACATTGAGTAAGTAGGTAATTACTTTAAAAAAAAGAAAAAAGCAGTAATTTTAATGTTTTTCTTATTTCGACTAAACTTGCTTTGTAAACGTCAAACTCAGTCTGAATTGATAACCTTAATATTTTATAGGGGTACGTATTGCAATATCTAAAATTAAAAGAACTAACGTAAAATAACCTACGTTCCAAGTCCCTAAAATCTAAATACCTAATGTTTTTAAATACCTAAGCAACTAACACATAACTACGAATTACCTAAGTTTAAAATACTGATTGGACTAAATATCTGTCATTCAAAAATATGTTCCTGGCACTCACCGGTCGCTGCCGCGGCACCGCTCGCTCGGGTCGTGCATTGTGTGGTCACAGTTATAACCTAACCTAACCTAGCTGTTTCGATTTAAAAAAAGATATAGGTATACGTGTTACGCATGCGGGTACAGAAACATATAACGGTGAGGTAAACCAATTTAAGGAACTTTGTACATAGGAATTTCAAGTTTTAACTTTATGAACTTCAAATTCAAAATACCGAAAGCTTCAATTTGACATTTTAAGCTTTAAGTGAAACAATCATTAGGTATTTAGATTTTAGGGATTTTGATCGTAGGTTATTTTACGTTAGTTCTTTTAATTTTAGATATTGCAATACGTACCACCCATTTTATAGAAAAAACACACTGTTTTATCTCGTTTGTTAGTTCACGCAGTACTTTACTTACCTACGTTACTTTGACAAACCACCAAAAATTTTGGAAATATACTTCGATATAAGCAGCGGTCAAAACTTTATTAAAACGTTCGGCCTGCACTTGATCTCTGTCAGGTCGTGTTGGATTACATGCCGTCCCAACAGACTATGAGAGTGAGGGAAGATAGAGTGCACCTGTGTCTGCCCGCGCACACATGCACTATGACATATCCCGCGCCGAAGGCTAGTCTCCGTTGAGATTGGCTGCCATGACTGAAATACGGTCTGGAGGACCATTTTATTAAAACTTAAGTACGGACGCCAGCACATCAAGTTACTACAATCTGTCAAATTTCTTTAATAGATTTTCAACTTTATCGCTAAATCATTAAGGTTCAAGGTTGATTGGGAAAATTTGACAGTTTCGGGTAGCTTGACCTGCTGGCGTCTGTACATACTAATATACTTCAAACAACAATTAGTGAGTATTTTTTTTATTTATTGGCAATAATATGAATAGGTATTGCATTTAGGTAAGTAGTTTGTAGCAGCCATACAAATTTCAGTCATCCGACTTGCCCCCGACAGCAGATCTGAAGAGTTTAGTCAAAACTTTCAGATTTTCATTTTGTGAGGACTCCTTCGATAGTGTGTTTACAAAGCATGTTTATTCGAAATCAAACCTGAAATTGAACTAGTGAATCGAGCAGTTGTGAATGGATTGGACAGAATGACACTCACGTTTTTTTTCTTCTTCCCTATTCCATTAAAGTTAGTTTCAATTTCTACTATTGATTTTTGAGAGCCATTACTATCCTGAAATTTTTATTTCCAAAAACAATTTTAATATTTTACAGGTATATAATCATTCTATAAAGAAATATATTTTTTAAATTACTTACGCATGGACAATTGCAGCAGCTATGACTGCGTTTTGAAAATGTCGGTAAAACCATTATTATGTTTATGGTTTAGGAGGCATTTGCCCTCCAAATCTTCTTTCAACAGCCTCTCTTATACGCTTATTTTTCTGATAAAAGTAAATAAAATTAGTAAAACCATTCTGCTTAGCATGCCATGCATACGCCGACCGCTTAACGGAGACGTTGCCTGAGGTAGCTGCTGCAGAGGTGGTTGCTGACTGAAAACCACCCCGGTGTTCTATCCCACACCTACGCCGGGGGTCGCGGTAACGTACGATCCTTCCGCCACCCCCGACTGGTGGCCTACCTTTGGAGAAATGCTCATGCATTCTGCACTACCACGGGGAGATAGTGCAGTTATGTGGGACTCTAACCCACTAAAACTCCACGGTGTCATCCTCCTTTGCCGCTGACGGCGGGAACACGGGCACGCCTTAGCACTCATCCGTGAACCCGCCGCGGCTGTCCGTCACCGGACCCTCCTCTGGGGAGTACTTTCAAACCTATAAGCCCACGTTCACACGGACGTAATAGTATCGCGGTGGGATTTTAATGCGCACTAGATTTCAACTCTCGTCGTTGAGAATCCAAATCCAACACACTGTTAAATTTTCAACTCTCGGCACTAAGCAGTGCGTTGCAAAAACAGTGCGAAAAAAGAACCGCCGCGGGAAAAACGCGCCCTGGGCTAATTAATACCAGATAATGCTACCTTCGCCGCGATCGACCTGAATGGCGATATCCATACGCAAGCGTCCAGTGTGAACCCATCTTTGCATAATTATACTTGTCCGGGGAAACTTAGGTTCAGAAATATAATTAGTTCAAAAGTAAGTTTTTCTTCACTTACCCCAGGGCATATATCATTAACGCACGTCGTTTGCTTTTTCTCGTCCTCACATTTCTGAAAGGAGAGAATGACAAAAGGTTGAAAAATATCTGCTTCAAAAGTTTAAAGTATATAAATAATAATAATCATTTATTTCCCAGTTATGCAATCCGATTTGTTAGTTATTACATAAACAACTTAAACACTAACACTACTTTTAGTACATGCATTTGGGTTGCATATTAGAAAATCAAAACTTTCTCGAGCAAATTTCAAAAGAACAACGTACAAATCAACAAAGTTTAAAATAACGATGGTCATTTGATCCAAAGTTCAGCTGACCAAAGTCTGGAATATCAATGTTTAAATTATTTATTACACTATTGACCAAATCGTCTAAAGGTCAAAATGGATTACTGGATAAATTATTAATTATCAAATGCCCAACAAAGTCATTAAAGCCTTTGTACTAAATAAAATAACTCTTTTGTTTGACCCGAAAGTTTTGTCTTTAATTATAAAATTATCGCCTTCGGACATTTTGACCGCCTCTTCATCTACTTCGAAATCAAAAGCTGTGGGTTCTTTCGGTGTTTTCAATAATTTCTTTTTTTGTCGTGTGATTACTTGTCTAAGTGCGTCTTATGATGGTAAATTACTTGTAAGGTCTGTAGAAGTTGATGCCAGGTGATTTTGAATGATTTGGCATGTTTTGGCAGTCGGTACAGCACAGATTTTCATTTTTAAATCGTAAATATCATTAATGTTCAGGTGGTATAACATGCATTTTATCGAATATTCAATTGGTGTAATGTAATGCAGAAAAGAAAATATGATGACATGACGTCGACCGTCTAGGGTTAGGGTTTCCGTCAGCAGGTCGAACTCAACTTTTGATCAGTCGTTCATTTGATGTCACATACATTGGGATTTTAAAATTTTTCTGAATAAAACATTTGGTCATTTAAATTTTGTTATTTCGTTTATTGTTCTTTTGAAATTTGCTCGAGAAAGTTTTGATTTTCTAATATGCAACCTACATTTGGTAGATATTGGTATTAATTAATAAGAATATCATTATTTCAACAATTATATTATTTCAAGGCACGGTTTGAAGACAGTACTTGCGTCCTGACCATAAGTCCTTGGCTTCACAAGCAAGGTTCTATTAGTACGACTGTCTAAGCCGTGTTCCGGCGCATATCGGACAGTCAGACGCGCTACCTAGCTGACTAGTCACTTCGTTTACCACTACATGAGCGACTATTCTTGTATAACTTTCGCCGTGTGCCGACTCGAGAGAAGAGGAACCAACTGAGTCTGATTCTAAGATATATTGTAAGGATAGGTTTACAAGTTATTACTTAAATGTTAGAAAACGATTCAATGTAACTATGTTAATATATTTGCTTCTATATCCCCCCCTCAAATATCGCCACAACGACCGGTGTCCTTGCACCACATCTCGGCAATTTTTACCAAGACGCAGATAAGTCAGGTTAAAGAGTACCAACGGGATCCACGGCTGTGCGTTAACCCTCGCTCTGAAGGAGCTTGAGCCCCAACTGAGAGGACTCTACACAGCGTGCCTCGAGCAGGGCCAGTTTCCCTCTTTGTGGAAATCTGGTCGTCTGGTCCTGCTCAGGAAGCCGGGGCACCCTGCGGACTCGTCGTTCGCGTACCGGCCCATGGTGCTGCTAGACGAGGTGGGTAAGCTGTTTGAATGTCGAATAATCGCAGCCCGCCTCGTTGGCCACTTGTGCAGAGAGGGACCGGACCTGGACGACAGTCAGTTCGGGTTTCGGCATGGGCGCACCACCATACACGCTGTGTCGCGAGTGAGAGTCCTGGCGGAGGAAGTGGTGTCCCGGGGCGGGGTGATGTTGGCGGTGTCCTTGGACATCTCCAACGCCTTTAATACCCTGCCCTGGAGTTGTATTCGGGAGGCACTGCGGTATCATCGAGTGCCTCCCTACCTCCGCCACATCGTTGGGGCTTATCTGTCGGAGAGGTGTGTCACCTACATGGGACGTGATGACGGAAACCAGCGCCGCATGTCGTGCGGCATTCCACAGGGCTCGGTCCTAGGACCGCTCCTGTGGAACGTCGGGTACGACTGGGTGCTGAGAGGCAAGCTCAGACCGGGTCTGAGCTTGCCTCTCAGCACCGACCGACCGACTGCCGGCCGTCAGGTTAGAGGCCCACACCGGGGCCCCATACAGGGCCATCGATCGCACGACCCCCACGTAGAGCCGCCTACAAGCGGCGCTCGGGCCCCCCAGATTGGGAAGCAGCGTTGATAGCGCCCCAGCCGCGCCCAACAGCTTGGGCGCCAGCCGCCGGAAGTGGGGGCCAAAGTCCCACCGGCTGTCGAGCACCAATCCCAGGTACTTCATGGTAGACTCGACAGCGATCCGAGCCCCCCGACCACGATGTGTGAGCCGGGCGGCGGCGCCCGCCGGGGGCCATGAAACACCATGGCCTCCAACTTGCTGAGGGGCCACCTCCAGGCCTAGGCGACGTATGCGGCCCACCACCTGTGAGACCGCAGCCGTCGCCAGCAACGCTGCCTCCCTGTGCGAGCTCCCCCGGGCAGTGACCAGCGTGTCATCCGCATAACACGTATGGTCTACCCCCGGTCTGAGCTCGCCCCTCAGCACCCAGTCGTACCCGACGTTCCACAGGAGCGGTCCTAGGACCGAGCCCTGGGGAACGCCGCACGACATGCGGCGCTCATCGCGTCCCATGTAGGTGACACACCTCTCCGACAGATAAGCCCCAACGATGTGGCGGAGGCAGGGAGGCACTCGATGATACCGCAGTGCCTCCCGAATACAACTCCAGGGCAGGGTGTTAAAGGCGTTGGAGATGTCCAAGGAACATCAGCCCCCCCTGACCCGAGGAGGCCCGCGGTGGCGGGCCGGCACCAGTCGGGGGTTGCGGAAGGATCTTACGTTCCCGCGACCCCCGGCGTAGGTGTGAGATGGAACACTGGGGTGGTTTTTAGTCAGTAAAAGTCTGACAGACCCCGCCGGCCGCCCCAGGGCGGCGGACATCCATGAGGATTTACCACCCCGGAAAAAAAAAAAGGTTAAACAGTACCAACTATTTACTGTTAAGACCTACCTGTGGGCATACGTATTCTTGAGGTATAGGAACTCGCGCAGTTTTTCTGGCTGGTAGACATGGCGGATTATGGAAGCATCGGGTTGGTGTGGGACACGGGGCTGATGGTCGAGATGGCCAGAAGCATGGCATTAGGTAAGGAAAGCAAGAAGATGGCGGAACGCAACGAGGCAGGTGGTGGCAGGACCGAGCTGCTATTGGCTGGAGGACGAAAACAATTTGTTAATTCAAATAGGTAGTTTTTAAATAGACTTCGAACCCAATTCGGCCAGAGCAAGGAATTTCCACAGGCGCGGGTTCACGGACGGCTCAGATCTTAAGTGCGTATGCGGCACCTTCCCACAGCTAATTGCATACCTTCCATTCTGCGCCCTTTACCCTGTCAACTGTGCACTTGATGATCTTATGACTGCGCAACTGAATTTTTAGCCAAAGATGTTTGAGCTTTATGCCATCGATACACTAAGAAGAAGAACGCATATTCATTTCCCTGTTACTGCTTACCACTGCGGTTTTTGGAAATGCAGCCTTTCCCCGTAAGATAAAATTTGCGTCATTACGTGGTGGTAGTTCTAGAACGAATATAAATATATTGTTAGTAAAATACCAACTTTATCCAGTACGCAACTGGAACGCGGAGTCAATTCGACCGCTGGTTCTTCAAATATTGGTTTACGATTCAGTTTAATCTGAAAATTTAAATCTTTATTTTAATATCTCTAGATAAGAATTATGACGTGAAAACTGACATATTCATATTTATTGTTCAAACCTTTAAGCCATAGCAATTATTGCAATCCACTGCGCATTTATAAGGTGGGCATGAACTGAACTGCGGATAAATCACAAAAAATCAAATAAATATTTGTGGAAAATGTTCGAACTAAAAATACCTTTTGTATGTATTCACTCTGAAAACTTTGTTGCTGACCTTGCAAATACAACTTCCTCTGCAACACGTAGAACTCTGGTGAGATAAATTGGGAATATGTAGTGTTAGATAAAAAAACCCCGATTTGTAATCAGCATTGTTAGAAATCACTCATAATTACTTACAACACGAGTACACGGTGGGTCATCCTGAAAAAATAAATAAAGGAATATAACTTTAGATCCAGAAGGCAAAACACAAAACGATTAATAGAAGAGAATTAGTTACAAAGTAGAAAGAAGTATCGCAGGTAGCCGCACATGATGTGCAGGAAGCATTGATACAGCTGCTTCGACAGCCGCCACACTAAAATAAAGAAACATTTCAATCTATTTCATTTCAATTACACATTATAAAGATTTATCAACAAATATTGTAAATGATACCTTTAAAATTGCTGGAAAATCAGTGTTACTCTAAAACAGACAAAGAACACATATTTTAAGAAAAGAAACATATTTTCCGACTAAAACATAATTGTTTGTAAAATGGAACCAACCCTATTTCTGCAGTAATTATTGCTATAACATATCTGTACGATAGCTGTTTGATGAAACACAGCCTTTTCATCATCCTTGCGTTTTACTTTAGATGGGTTTGCTCCAACTATGGCTATATTAGACAAACCAAACATGTTATGTTCTTTATCCAGCCGCAGTATAGTCGACAAGTATTTTTCTTCGAAATCGTTCTGTTCTTTGAGCTCATTTTCGGAAGCTTGGCTACAGTTAGAGCTTGATGTATTAGGTGATATCGATGGTGAACTGGAAAAGTGTTAATGTTGGTAAACATTTTAATACGACACTAGTATACTGACCAGATTAGTTCACAATCGCGTTTATCCCAGTGAAATTACATACTTTTCATCATCTCCGGATACTATTAAGATCTTCTTTTCTTATGTGTTAATTTTGCCCCTGTCAATGCGTTCACATTTCTGGAACGACACCATGTCAGTGTATATTGGTGACAGCAGCCGCGTCTTATAATTATTTTTCTTTAGATACATACCTAGAAACAGGACTATCGTCCGGATCCTCACTTAACCACTTCATTTTGGTTAGTTTCAAAACATTTGGGTTGTCACAAGGAAGGAAATTACTTTCATCATTCTCAGATAAGTCGCTATCTTCTCCCGAAGTAGTTGCTGGCTAGTACAAAGTCACTTTCAATGTATAAATTTTAACAATCAAAGCTAATATTGAGCAAAAACAATAGAAAAACTTGCTAACATATCGGGATGAGTCCGCCTCTTCCTCTCCCGCTTTTTCATCTAGTTCGGCTTTCTTATATGATTCAACAAGTTCGTGAAGTGCTTTAGATCTTTCTACTTGTATGGGATGGTCTTCGGGAATATCCTAAGATAGTAATAGCGTTTAAATTAACTAATTAATATTGCCATGTTCTTAATAGTTTCGTACAGATAAATATGTAATAAAAGGCTTACCTCATCAGGTAGGATAGATGAAACATCGATGATATGTAAAGGTGCCTTTTCGTTGGACCCAAAGTTGGGGCTTATGTTCCCATTTGGTTTGATGCCATTGACAAGACACACATAGGTGAAATAAACATTTTGTTCGGAGGCGCTACTTGCTAATTTCATGATGTCCGATGGAAAGACGCTGGAGGGATGGTGCTGGTAATCGTGTGTACCTGTCACTTTTGATTTGAGCGTTTACGCGAAAATTCAGTGCAGTTTAGTAATCATCTGAAAAATGGGCCACTAGTTTGATGCTTTTAAAGACTTCACAGAATTAGAATTTAACTATACGAACATTGTGTTTGGTGCCAAGAGAGCGTGGGCCCTTGTAAAATTTAGGAAAAATAACTATAGTTTGCCATTTTTTCTCGATACAATGTGACATTGATTCAAAATTGACAGATGTTCTTTTACTTCTATTTCTTTTTGGAGTTCTTTACTGACGTACTTACTTAGTTATTTCCATGGAGTTTTTTTTTTTGTACAGTGATCGATTTTGTTATCAAAATCGATACCTACTTAAATGAACAAATAACATTGAATGCATTAAATATTAAATAAAAATGTAAACATAAAATTATAATAATAATAATAACCAGGGCCGGACGGGCTACACAACTTTCGGATAAAGTGGTTCCAAAGGTCCCACGCTCTCTTGGCATCCCAGTTTCAGTCAGCCAGCCAGCCTTAGAGTCAGGGTCGCTTCCCCAGTTCGTAACGACAGGAATAACCCACCGCTCCATAAATCAGGTAATACCGCGGATCCCAAAAATTATAAACCCGATCACTTGTTTACCGACGGTCTATAAAGTTCTTATATCCATTTTGAGAGCTAAAATTAATAAACATATAGACATCAACTCCATCATGTCTGTCTCTCAAAATGGATGTAAGAACGGGTCCCGCGGTGCTAAGGAGCTACTTCTCATTGATATGGCCATTAGCCAACAGGTTCGTCGTTCCCGAAAGGATTTGTCGACGTATTGCATAGATTATAAGAAGGCCTATGACTCGGTGCCACATACAAGGCCCATGAGGGTGCTGGAGTTGTATAAAGTAGATACAACTTTGCGCACCCTCCTGATGACGTGTATGGGGCAATGGAGGATGGTCCTTAGCTATCCAGGATGTCGTAATATCCAGAGGAATAGCGAGCCGATAAGGATCGAGCGAGGCATATTCCAGGGCGACAGTTTGTGTCCGCTTTGGTTCTGCTTAGCCTTGAATCCTCGAAGGCTATCGGCTGAGGTGAGGTGTTCAGGTTATATCTCACCTCCTCTACATAGATGACCTAAAACTCTTTGCCCCAACAATTTGCAACTGATGGAGCTACTGAAAACTACTGAAACTTTCAGTAGCGCCATCAGGATGGAATTTGGTGTGGACAAATGAGCGGTCATGCATGTAAAGCGAGGGGAGATTGTGGAATCCGTGGGAACCTAACTCTCGGATTCCACAAACCTTAGAACCCGCTCCGCATCCGAAACCTATAAGTATTTGGGTATGTCGGAAGCGTTAGGCATCAATGTAATTGACATGAAGCAATCGTTGAAGGAGCGCTTCTTTGACCGCCTGAAAAAGGTATTTAATAGTCTTTTATCAGGCGGAAACAAGCTGCGTACCTTCAACGGTTGGGTCATGCCGGTTTTGATGTACTCTTTCGGCATACTCAAATGGACTCAGACCGAACTCGACGCCCTGGATAGGAGGGTCCGTACGCTGCTGATTGCAAATCGAATGCATCACCCACGGTCATCGGTAATGAGGCTGTATATCCCGCGAAAGTGTGGTGGTAGAGGCTTTTTAAACGCTAAGAACCCCCACAATCGCGAGATATGCAGTCTCGGGAAATAATTCCTAGAAACCGACGTGGGGATGCATCGAGATGTAGTCGCGGTGGACAAAGGCCTCACCTCGATCTCCTTGGGTAAAGAGAACTGGCGCAAGCCAGTAGTAACTAATGAACGCACGGAGGTATGGCAGAGTAAGGAGCTTCACGGACGCTTCTTCCGGGCCCGATGTAGGTCTACTAGCGTCCGTAGTCTGGCTGCGTTTCGGTGACCTCTTTGGAGAAACCGAAGGTTTGTCTGTGCAATTATGGACGAAGTTATGATGACGAACAATTACCGGGGATTTATTGTTAAAGACGGCACGGTTGACATCTGTCGGGCATGCCACCAGCCGTGGGAATCAATCAGGCATATTAACTCCGGGTGTTCTCGTCTAGCTAACGGAGAGTACTTGCATAGACACAACCGAATTAACAAGAGAATTACTTGCTAATTCGGTTACAAATACAAAATTGTTATGGGAATTAAGTATTTACATTATATAAGCTAAAATTTAAAATAATGATATGTACATGAAAAAAAAAAAAATAAGCAAAATAATCATAGGGCATCAAAAATTGTTATGGAAAAATATAAAATTAATCACCTACTCAAATAAACCTAAAAATCAAAGCAATGAATTATTAAATATCCTACCCTCTCCAACTGCATTAGTGAACTCTGTTAATAACTTTTTTTCTAATATTGGGAAGCAATTAGCCCAGCAAATTCCGATGAATAATACTTCTGGCCGATCTAACATTCCATCAATACAAATTAATTCTTTTGGTCTCTTGGACACTGACCCCATAGAAGTAGAAAGTGTTCTGATGAGTTTGAAATCCGACAGTGCTCCAGGATGGGATAATATTCCCACTAAATTCCTAACATATATTAGCAAGGAAATTGTTCCTGTCATTACTCATCTGGTAAATCTCTGTTTTAGAAAGGGTATCTTTCCGACACTACTGAAGCAATCCATTATTACACCGGTTCACAAGGGAGGGAACAGCGACGATGTCAATAACTACAGACCTATTTCTGTCTTACCAGGCTTATCCAAGGTTTTAGAAAAAAATATTATTATAAGACTCTTACAATATCTAGAAAAAAATAAAATATTATCACCAACACAATTTGGCTTTAGACGGGGAATATCAACTGAGGATGCAGTAACAGCACTTAGCTCGCTGATAACTGATTATGTCGATTCAGGGAAAAAGTGTCTGGCTGTATTCCTTGATCTAAAAAAAGCCTTTGACACCGTTGCTGTTCCAACCCTTTTGTCCAAGCTAGAAAGAATTGGTATAAGGGAAACCCCTCTTATGGTTTTTAAAGATTATCTATCAAACAGATGACAGAGGGTTAAGATAGGGAAATACATCAGTGATGACGTGGAGGTATCATTCGGCGTGCCTCAAGGAAGCGTATTAGGACCTACACTTTTGTTAATGTACATAAATGACCATGAACTTAAAAGTAGATAACGCAAAAATCTTTTCTTACGCCGATGATACTTCCATTGTCTTTTATGGGGATAACTGGTCCGAAGTAAAGCTTAAAACGGAAAGAGGTATGGCTCAAATTGCTTATTGGCTTAATGAAAATCTCCTTACGTTAAACGCAACCAAAACCAACTATATGTGTTTTACAATTAGAAACCGCTCACAACCAGATCAAGATTTAAATATAAAAATACATTCTTGTAAACGAGCCATGAATTATGCCTGTGCATGTCCTATAATTAATAAAGTAACACAGACAAAATATTTAGGTGTCATAATTGACCAATATTTAAGTTGGTACTCCCACCTTGAACATGTTGCTGATAGAAAACGAAAAATGGGATGGATATTTAAATCATTAAGATACGTGACCCCTGCAAGTATAACCACAAATCTGGGCGCCAAGAGAAATCTTCTAAATGAAATCTACACAGCCCTTGCACAATCTGTGATAGTCTACTGTATACCTGTATGGGGTGGGGCAGTAAAATCAAAATTTATAGACGTTGAACGAGCGCAAAGAGGTCTGATAAAAATAATGTACTTTAAGAAACGAAGATTCCCTACTGAAAGTCTATATGAGATTAGTGGCCTGCTATCTGTTAGGAAATTATATATCTGTGCCTCGATCTTAAAAAAGCATAAGACACTTACATATGATAAAAACATAATGTTAAAGAGAAGAAAAGATACTATTGCGCAATTGCCACAATCTAAAACCAATTTTGCTGCTACACAATATAATACTCAATCAGCACGGTTATATAATAAAATTAATAAAGACATATACATTTACACTGAACATCTTCATAAAGGTAAGAGATTGCTAATAGAATGGTTAAAATCACGCACCTGCAGACATTTAATTATTGTTACAATAATTGGAAATTAGTCAACTGGCACCGCTACACCCACACGCACATCCAATCATACACACATCCACACCAACCACACACCTCTCACACCTCGCACACCCCAAACACATCACACACCACACACACTCGACACACTAAACACTCCCCACACTCATCACACACGCCGCACCCACATTAATGTAAAAAAGTGTAACCAAAAAATAAAATAATTCTGTAAGCTGTACAAACAGCCAAAGCTATGGAAGTGCGGAATCTCCTAACACAGGCGTCATCATGCTTAAAAGGAGGCTCCAATCATAAACTAATGTAAACTAGTTGGTACAGAAATAAACATTTTGTATTTTGTATTTGTAACCTTGAAGCTAGGATAATAGGAATCGGAGGTGTCGTACTACAGTTATGTGCCCGACCCAGTTCTCGAAAATGGAAATATCACATTGTACTGGGATCGAGCCATCATCACTGACCTGACTATTGTTGCCAATAAGCCTGATATAGTGGTGGTGGATCGATCAGAGCGGCGCGCAATGATTGTTGATATAATCCCCGCATGATGGGAACCTCGTGAAAGCCGAGAAAGATAAACAAATCAAGTATCTTGACTAGGCTCACGAGGTTGTCGACATGTTGGATGTGGACTCAGCGATCATTGTGCCGATAGTCGTGACCACAGAACAGATAAAAGGTCGTTACAGCCAACGGCTTAATAGCCAAGAGGCTCGACCAACATCTGAGGAGGCTCTCGTTGGGCAGCTGGATCAAGGGCTTGATTCAGAAAGCGGTACTTTTGGAACTCAATAATATGCACTTGAGATATATGGCAAGTAAACACAATATGAAATACTCGTATTAGAGCAAGAGCCCACGACGGCCAGACCTTCGTTATTTTATAAAAGCTGAAAATTCTTCTGTGCATGTCCCCTATACAGGTAAGAACGACCAGCGACTATAGAGTTTGGGTTGTGGTTACTTGGGCAGGTAACAGGTAGTAAAGGTGTACAAAATAGTACCTTAAATTCGTTAAAGTATAAAGCTCAATTTTTTTTATATTTTCTTCGGGATAACTTTAGAAATCTCGTCATTCATTGCCGGACACTTATGACAGTTGCTACCCCCTGCCAGACACCCCTAAACTTTAATAAATTATAATTATACTTTCGTTATAGTATAAAAGCTAAATTTTATATATGTTACTTGGGGACCTATAAAAAAATATTACCTCAATAGCCGGACAGTTTTAATGGTTTTTACATCTTGCCAGACACATTGAAAGTCCGCTGAGGTGCGAACGCGAGGTAACAACTGTTCAAACGGGTGCGAGTCAGATAGGGCGCTTAGTCGACTGCGATCTTTTACTGTGCATCATCTGTCATTTAGTGATGTATTGAACAATTTAGTGAAAAAAAAAAAAAAATATGCGTAGGTACGGACGCCAGCACATCAAGTTACTACAATCCGTCAAATTTCTTTAATAGATTTTCAACTTTATCTCTAAAGCATTAAGGTTCAAGGTTGATTGGGAAAATTTGACAGTTTCGGGTAGCTTGACCTGCTGGCGTCTGTACAATCAACGTTTTATAATTGATATTTGTGCAGTTTTTTTTGTGAAATATGCAGATGCTTACGGGTACTGGCAATAATTTAAAATATTTGGACCTAACCAAAATACATGCAGAGTTAGGACAGTTAATTTGTCAAAGCTTACCTGGATTTCATGCCATCACAGGTTGTGATTTTAATCCTGCGTTCTTCAGAAAAGGACTATTAAAACCATACAAGACATTAAAACAATATCCAGTGTACCAGGAAGCTTTCACGAACTTCGGCAACAGCGAATTAATTGAAAATTTAGATTATCAACAAAACATCTTTAATATTATTCAGAGATTTATATGCAATGTTTACAATGTCCCCAATGTAATTGATGTTGATGCCGCTAGACTTCAAATATTCATCGACTCGTATACAGTCTCGTCAGTCTCTGATGTAAACGAAGCTTTTGACCGAAAGAAGTTGCGAAATGACGCTATCAATCTACCACCTTGCAAAAGCGAGCTATTGCAGTAATTTCTGCGAGCAAATTATGTATGTACGGACGCCACACATCAAGTTACTACAATCTGTCAAATTTCTCTAATAGATTTTCAACTTTATCGCTGAAGCATTAAGGTTCAAGGTTGATTGGAAAATTTGACAGTTTCGGGTAGCTTGACCTGCTGGCGTCTGTACCATTTGGAATAATGCTCATCTGAAAAATCCAACCACATATCAACCAGACAATAACGGCTGGGTATTGAAAGATGACAAATACCAGTTCAAATGGTTTGAAGCGGATCAACTACCAAGTTATGTTAGTGATTCACTCAAAACTCAATCAGGTATGTAAATATTATGACAAATTATTATGATATTGATGACGATCATGACATCGACTGGAGGAGTAATGGTGAAAAAAATGAAAATATCGACGACAATGATGAAATTTATAAAAACCATTAAATATTTTTTTTACATGTAATAATACTTTTTTTTTTTGATTTTATGATATTAAAATAACATTTTTTACTTTATATGGCTATGAACGTAATGAAATTATTTTTTTATTGGATATCTTAAAAGATTGCAATCGACTAAGCACTCGCGCTAGCACCTACAGCGGACTTTCAATGTGTCTGGCAAGATGTAAAAACCATTAAAACTGTCCGGCTATTGAGGTAACATGTTTTTATAGGTCCCCAAGTAACATATATAAAATTTAGCTTTTATACTATAACGAAAGTATAATTATAATTTATTAAAGTTTAGGGGTGTCTGGCAGGGGGTAGCAACTGTCATAAGTGTCCGGCAATGGATGACGAGATTTCTAAAGTTATCCCGAAGAAAATATAAAAAAATTGAGCTTTATACTTTAACGAATTTAAGGTACTATTTTGTACACCTTTACTACCTGTTACCTGCCCAAGTAACCACAACCCAAACTCTATAGTCGCTGGTCGTTCTTACCTGTATAGGGGACATGCACAGAAGAATTTTCAGCTTTTATAAAATAACGAAGGTCTGGCCGTCGTGGGCTCTTAGGCTATATACTTTCCGTCGCAAAGAAAAGTTATCAACAAATGCAATAATAAATTTAGTTAGGTTCCTCTCTCTAGATCCCTGACCACCGGTAGCTAGACCCTGTTCCCGATACCGGTGGGCTACTATTTTTTATATTTTTAAATGTTTTTATACTTCTTATATTCTAATATTTAAAACTATAATTTATATGTGTTTACATTTAAATAATGGAGATAACCATTTCATCTGTGAATATTATATTATCATTGGTCAGGCAGGGGACATAGACCTTCCATAGTTCAAGGTAACCGATCCACTATAACCACCCAAACCCATAGCCATAGTATATTTTGTTTCCATGTTCTGCAATAGTCCTGCACCAACCGGGGGTTGTCCTTGGGTGCACTTGCATGGTGCATACAGGGATAATCGTCGGTTGGTGCCCCTAATCATTTAAAATTGTGTAATGGGCCTCTGCGAGTTGGCTTCGGCCCTTATTATGCCTTTCAAAGGTCCGGGACCCTAGGGTCTTGAGATGTAACGCTCTCCTGGACTCAAACACAGATCTTGATATGTTTGCGAATGAATGGAAGATGATATTGTCAGAATGTTTGAATTTTTGTGAGAAGAATGCATGACTGTGTTCATCATCATCATCATATCAGCCGCACGACACCCACTGCTGGGTATAGGCCTCCCCTAAGGATCTCCACGACGATCGGTCCTGCGCTGCCTGCATCCACTGGCTTCCCGCGACCTTCACCAGATCGTCGGTCCACCTTGTCGGGGGCCTACCCACTGAGCGTCGTCCGGTGCGCGGTCGCCATTCCAGAACCTTTCCGCCCCAACGGCCATCGGTTCTTCTCGCTATGTGTCCCGCCCATTGCCACTTCAGCTGAGCAATCCTTCGAGCGATCTCGGTTACTTTAGTTCTCCTGCGGATCTCCTCGTTTCTGATTCGATCACGCAGGGAAACGCCGAGCATGGCTCTCTCCATTGCACGCTGGGTGACCTTGAGCCTTCTTATGAGACCCATAGTTGACTGTGTTAAATAAATTATATTATTATGTTTAAATAGTGTAATTGGCTTCGGCCGTTCTATTTAATATAAATAAATAAATCACTGTTAAATATATGTCAAAGCAGCATACTAAGCATTAAATATTATTTGTTCAAATATAGGATAGGAAAAATATTCCTACACATTGTTTGACATAGGTATCGATTTTTATTGGTTTGATTTTAAACTCTAAACGAGCTGCAACTAATAAAATGGTACCTATCATCACAAAACATGGTAATTATACGGTAAACAGCCTCGTGTCATAAATCAAAGGCCGACCGACAATGGTGCCGTCATTTCCAAAATCCGCGCCGGTTAATTGTATGAAATTGTTCCATTATCTGATTAGGAAGTAATGTTTTACGTGCTTGAAACAATGTTGATGTCATGGTGGGAACGAGCGGGCTACGACCTGCGGATGTTGGCGAATAGAACTGGGCAAATAGGACTAGGCAACTAGTTATTAGACAGCTATGCATTGTATGTCATATGGTCTCGTTGTAGTCATGAGAAAGTATTTTTGGAAAATTGTATGCATCCGAACACTCAATTTTCTAAAAATAATTGACTGAATGATGTGCTTATATGAATATGTATACCTACAGTGCGTGACAGAGTATTTATTTGTATAATAAAAATTCATTAGGCAAGTGTCTACCTATATTATACTAAAAACCTTAAACAATTCAACCGTGGCACCGCGGCCAGCCTTAGGGGCACTTTTCACATTGACAGCGATGCGGAGGAATTTTTAGATGCCTAATGGGCACTTCCCTTTTTTTGTATACTTGTAGGTACATAATAGGTATAAGTATTTCCGAAATAAATGTTTATTATTATTATTATTATTATTATATCGTAATTGAGATGGAGTGGGCCGAAATTCACAACGCGGGACCGGTGCGGGTTGGTAGATGTCACATGTCTTCGAATTTTTGGTTCTAGGCCATGCCGGTTTTACGATGTTTTCCTACACCGTTTTGAGAGTATTGGTGATGAAATATGTTAGGTTGTATATTGCATTTATGATTGGTCAAAATAAATGTCAAATTTCAGAAGATTAATATTTAGCTGGAATTATTATACAAAACAACATTTTGTGACATTTAACGCTACGATATTTAATTAGCAACAGTAACAAAAAGTGGAATAGGCACGGAAACAGGTCCAGTTATAATTGAGTCTTCTATTTCTGGGAAAGAAGACATTGTTAAGAGTCCAGTGTCCGTAACCCAATGATGTGAACGACACCCAGACACCACAAAAACGAATTACAATAAGAGAATAAAAACTGATTTTGCAAAGATTAGACGGACACGCTTCGTTCGCACCGCGGCTTGCGAACCGCATTCTACGCTCGTACCTTTGTAGATTTTATTCGTTGAATTTTTTAATAGATCGTAAATATACTGTTAGATTCTTAAATAATGGGTACCAATTCGTCACTAACACGTTTTTCAACGGTAGCTATAAATCGCTACTAAAGTTAATTTATTTATTTATTTTATTATTTATGTACACACAATAAAACACATAAGGATATGACATTTAAAATATGAGTACAAAGGTACTGCAATTTTATTTAATTGATATGTCTGCAATTTTTTGCATTGTGTTGTGGCAATGATCAAGAGTGTTGCTCCAAAATTTATAATTAGTTACCTATTTAAGCACAAGTGTGTCAACAAACCGTGAGAAGAATAGCAAAATTATTGGGGTCGCGAAAATTATAGAGTTCCAAAGGGCACAAAAAATCACGGCAAAAATTACCAAATTATAAATCTAGACCACTTCTGGCCATTGTGTTGATTAATGATTAATGGTCAAAAATATCTAGTTGCCTACTAAGTACTTTTTATTGTGCGTGATTTGATGCCCATACAATATTATAATTAACAGGTGTAAATGCCTACACAAACCTGAAGCAAACGTTTGTTGCGGTGAATCATGTTACCGCCAGTGATCGTCAACTGTTTTTAGGCAACTCTTGTTAAAACTTGACCACAGCTCAACTTATTCACTCAGGGATAAAACGAAGACAATGCCAATTAATCAAGACTCAACACTTACTCAATTTATTTATTGCCTGCCACAATGTGAACTTAGGTGGTACGTTTTACAAAGACATGATCATTGTGGGACCCTGGGACACAGCAAAGTAGGAGAGACGATAATCCATCTTTCAGATGCATGCTGCCAATGTTTACCATTCGGCTTATTGGCAATAGAAAAGTAAACATAACTTATCTTTGGGAGATCATTTACTTGAGGTGCGGTTTCAAAGCACTTGGCCAAAATATGTACCTAACCATTTATTTTGAACTAGCTTCTGCCTGCGACTTTGTCCGCGTGAACTTTCTTGTTCCCCCGACCCACCCCGTCGCATAGGATCGCCCGTCCACGCTAATACTTCGTCTTCGCTTAGCGTTTTTTCTGACTTTTTTTCTTAACTCTTAAGGGTCGTAGCGTGATGTGATGCCTTCCTCAAGAATTGGGCTATCAAATGCAAAAATATTTTTTCAAATCTGACCGGTAGTTCCAGAGATTATCGCGTTCAAACAAGCAAACAAAAAAAACAAACAAACTCTTCAGCTTTATAATTAGTATTAGACAATTAGCTTTTGTATATGATAATAATATACAAAAGCTAATTGCCCAGAATTAACCGAGGAGAGCTATATCTATGAATAAATGTTTAACAAATATCGTTCGCAAAAAAGTGTGAATAAAAATGTTCATAACCGTAACAATAGCCACACCAACCCAAGATTCACAACCTCTGAACCATGCCGGTCGAAATGGAGGCTCTGTAGCGTATCATTTTTGTTGTGGCCCATCCAACGATGCCGACATTTCATCATCATAAAACATTATTTTGACGTCGGTCGTTAAAAATACAGGAAAATATTCTGACATTGTTAAAAAATATAGGGAAAATTTTCTGACATTGTTAAAAATAATATAGGGAATTAACAATAAATTTTCGGAAATTGTAACAAAAAAAATAGAAAATTGTGTGGGATTATTAGTGAAAATCGTGATTTGTTATTAATACTTTAATGATTAATTTTAATATAATGACTATGGCTAACAAAGTGTGTGTTTACGTGATTTTTTTCGGTGTGTTCCAATGGACTAATGCACAATTTGGAAGTAAGTATAAGTACATACTTATTTTATTTTAATTTTCGTAATGTTATTATTATTTACCGCGACGGCTGGTTCGAGGTGGCGCGGGAAAGGAGTTCCTGGAAGGACTTGGGGGAGGCCTTTGCCCAGCAGTGGGACAGTATAGGCTAAACAAAAAAAAATATATCATTCCGTTTATTATTAATGTTAGTTCAATATTTTTTTAATTAGTAATTTCTGGAAAAAAACTAACGACCAGTGGTCCACTTTAGCCCTGGATCGAAAGAGCTAGAAGTCATGGGGAGAGGCCTTTGCCCAGCAGTGGGATGATGCAGGCTAACGGTAACAGTAATATCTTAGATTTCATTGAACGTATATTTTGTTGCTGACTGTCCCAAAAATCTGTTAATAGATAACTAGGATATCCGACTGGAATAAAACAAAAAGAGTAAGCGGATCAGACCGGAATGACAAAATTGTGGTGGATCAGACATAAATTAAAACATAATCACGTCAACGCCGGCTGCCGCTGAAAACCAGCGCTGGGCTCTGTCACGTATAGGGTCCTGGCATTATGCTGAGCGATGGCCGTTTTGCGTGGATGTGACGCATGTTTATCCCCAAATTGTATTTTTTTTTGTGTGTTTGTGTTTTTTTTTACGTCATGTTTGCCGCAAATAAATGTATTTCGTTCTTTCTTTCTTTCTTTAATATATAATTTATTCTTTAATTTATATTTTAATACCAGAAGGGGATCAGATCAGGGAATCCGACCGGAATAACTCGTTTTAAACATAATTCACATGTGTTGAATTTCCTTTGTTTTAGATTAGGTAGGTACGTAACGTGATATCATCTTAATTTTATTACAATGTTAACTTTGTAGAGTTCATGTTCTGCGTTTGAACCCTTTAGTTGTATGCAAATTTTAATTGCACTGAACGCACGTTGATAACAATGAGGACCATTGTTTGTAACGTTACTCTAGTTTAATGGCACATAGGTAGGTTCCAGTTTGTCAAAAAATTAAAGGACCACTGAATGAAATTAGGTACAGACGCCAGCAGGTCAAGCTACCCGAAATTGTCAAATTTTCCCAATCAACCTTGAACCTTAAAGCTTTAGAGATAAAGTTGAAAGCCTATTAAAGAATTTTGACAGATTGTAGTAGCTTGATGTGCTGGCGTCTGTACCTACCTACCTACTTACTATACCCTGTCCATTAGGTTAACCGTTTTTTGACAGCTGTCTTAGAACGTACACATTCCAGATTACGTAAAAGTTAACTTTAAAATGCGCAAAATAAATATTTAAAATGCCTTATCTTATTAAATTATCGTATTTATGGCTTCTTACATACATTAGGTATAATACCGTACGTGTATCAATAAATTGTATTGTGTGTTGCTGCAATCACTAGTTCCATTTGTCAAAAAACGGTTTACCTAATGGACAGGAAAAAATATCACTAAAATAAATATGCGAACATAGTAATCTACGTGAAATAGATAACAAAGGAACATGTAATGCCTACTAAAATTATTATAATGTTCAAGAAGGCTTTTAAAAGTCATCTGCTGTTATCTTTTGCGGCCACATGAAGTTATCCTTTACCAAGTTAGTTGTTTTTTTTAAATATAGGTACCTAGGTACTAGGAAAAAAAGTTCAGGAATTTGTCAGTAGCAGCCCAGAGTCTGGACTTGTGCCCAGTTGAAGGCTCGGCCCCATATTACTATTACATGGGACTTAAAAATAACTGGTGACATGTGAGTGTAGTTTAGGTAGATGTGTGTGCGAAGAAACGTGTGTAGGATGCGAAGCTGTAACTTAGTGCTTAAGTATCAAACGAATGTAAACCAGCGGTCCACCTAATTAAAGGAGCCTTTCAAAATCAGATACCTATCTGACCTTCCATAGATATTAGAAACTAGCGCCTGCCCGCGACTTTCGTCCGCCTGGAAGTCAACTATACCTAATGGCAGTAATATAGCTTTCTATCAGTGAATAAATTTTCGCAATCGGATCAAAATAATTATTCCTAACCATTCAATACGCTTCCGTGCCGTATCGGACATCAATCAATGTTATCGTAGGAGTCCACTGAACGCTGTTCACAAGTCCAAAACCCGAACATTTTGTCAGTTGCAGGGCTGTTTTCTCAATCGACAGATAATTTTTATTCCTGGAATAAAGTTGACGTCTGACAGCTTTTGTATGAAATAATTGCCAGCCCTAAGGGCTGGTTTTTCAGTTCTTCCATACAAAAACTGTCAAACGTCAAATTTGTTCCACGAATTAAAAAATCAGCCCTTAGAGCTGATTTTTCAATCATCTAACTTTATTTTAGGAATAATTTTTAAATTTTGACACTTATTTCATACAAAAACTGTCAAACGTCAATTTTCTTCCTCGAATAAAAGTTATCAGATGATTGAAAAATCAGCCTTTGATTAAATAGACGTTATTCTTGCGACAGCTGTTTGCTGTCGGGGGCAAGGCAAATCAGGTTATCGAAATGTGTCATTTTCGATACGATAGCCTGTCGGGTGGTTGTGAATAGCTATGTAGTACTTCCAGAGATTACCTCTTAGAACAGTTTTACCTCTTTATAATATTAGTTTAGTTTAGATGGATTCGTCTTTTGTGAGGAAAGTTTTGAGTATGAACGTCGATTGCTATAAGAGTAGGGGAAGACCAAAGAAACTATGGATATATTGTGTGAATCATGATATGGTTAGAAAGGGGCTGACTACCGAGATGACGACTAATAGAGAAGTATGGGAGAAAAATACATGTTGCGCGACCCCAAATAAATAAAGGATAAAGGGCAGGAGAATGATGACGATGGATTCGTCTAGTATCCACCTATTACTCAATAGGTACGTTTGTTTCCAGCATGTCATGTAATTGGTACAAATGATGCACCCAATAATTGCAGGTGACCGATGACACAAAAGCTAGCCTCGATCAGGGCACACAGTAAAATGATAACATCATTTGTTTCAAGGACGTGGTTGACGGTGAATTACTATTGCATTATGATGCTGTTCGTTTTTATGTCAATTAAATAGAAATATGAGTTGGTATTGCAAATTACAAAAGCGTTTGTTTGTAAAGTGTAGTAGTGTTACTGTCAATGAAGGTCAAGTCTGATGCATCTGGTGGTACAATAGAAAGGACGGAGACAAAGAGCCAATCAATTTGTGTCCAGATGAGAAGTTTTTTTCTGGATCAGACACTTGCAGCCATCCGTCAAGAGCATATTGATTAAATAAATCCTAACCTCCAATCAACTTTAGTCATTCTTAACTATTATTTAACTGTCTTCACTATTCAAAATAACGACATTATGAATAGTGAAGACAGTCGTCGTCATTTCGTCATTTCGTTAATTTTTTCCTTTTATTCGGCATTTTTCACTCGAAGAAACGTCTGAACACAAAATTAATCAAAAGTGAAAAATGTTGTCCACAAGTGATTTAACATCGTTGGATTGAAAGAGCCATCTTTTGCTCGCCTACCGAATGATCGAAAATGAAATCAAAGGAGCGGATAAAATAATGTTCATTTCAATAGATATAATTTTGTCGATGACGTCTGAGCGTGGAATGAAAAAACAAAAATGAATATTCACTCGAGTGAAGCGTCTAATATCGGGTTTACGGCTGCCATGAAAACACTTGACTTTAAAAGACTTTGCATCGTGTGCAAAATGAACAATTTTTTTCTCTTTTTCTTTCTTTCTTTCATCGAGATGTGATATCTATTAGAATCATGACGTAAACCACTAAAATGTTTTCAGGCTTAGGTCTAAGCGTTGGAATGGGAGGAATCAAGTCCGATGATGTGCTTTTAAGTATAAGGGTAAGTTCATTATCAATTTATGTAACTTATTGGTACCTCAGCTGGTCTATTCTGTAATAATATCAACGTGAAAACCTAAGTGAAGCGCGCTTGAAATAAGCCGTCATTCCCTCTGATGCTAGGGATTGTCACTATTGACAGTTCACTTCAAGTTCACTTCACCTAAGCTTTCACGGTGAGATTTTTAGTAGGTTTTAGTAGTAGTACTCGTTTAATAGTATTGTATCATTAAACACTTCACTCCGATGCTGTCATTACGACACGAAACAAATTGTACCTACCCAAATGTATTTTCTTCTTATTTATTTATTTATTTATCAGGATCAATTTATATTGTGTTTGATACATTAGTTTACAGTTGACAATTCTCGGTATCATTAGATAAGTACTTACTGTAATAATTGAGAGCTCAGAATCCATGCCCTAATTCCCATACTTATCTTTAATTAAGTATCTATTCTACTTTAGCTCATAAACTCAAAGTACATGTGCAAACAAAATTGTGCCATCTTTAGCTCTGCCGATCTATTCTGTAAAAATCTCACCGTGAAAACTTAGGTGAAGTGGGTTTGAAGTGAGCTGTCAATAGTGTCAATCCCTACTATTAGGTGGAATGACAGCTTCAAGTTCGCTTCACCTCAGTATTTACGGCGAGATTTTTATAGAATAGACCGGCTGAAATCATTCTGCTTAGGATCTCAATGTATGTAAAAATGTGATTTAATGTTTTTATTTCAGAGTCCATGCCCACAAAATACTACATGTGTACCAGTCAGCTCGTGTCCGATCCTAGAAGACCTCATGGACTTCTCATGTTTCTCTTCAGATAAGTAAGTAATGCATAAATGGAATGGGCTTGCGTAGACCTTTATTACTACTTTTATACTTTAGATTATCGTATTCGGCTTTACTTCTGTAATGTAATTTTAAGTTTTGGAAGAGCGAAGTTAATGCAGGACCTAAATGTAGTAGAAAACTTGCAAAGGAAATAAAATATTTGTATACTGTCTCAATATCTAAGAACTACGCAAGCGTCTGACGTCACACAAATCCTACATCGCGCAAGTAAAGTTTACCATAGGTACTTACTTTATTATACTTTCCAGATATTTCCACCGTCTGAATCAGCTGATATGCGGTAACGCGGGAGATGAGGACTACGTTTGCTGTCCTTCCTGTGACTGTGGAAAGGTCTTTCAGGATGGACAAGAAAAGTGTGGTCAGAGTATGGTGCGAGGAGTCGACTACAATGGACTTGGAAGTCAACCTTGGACTGCTCGAGTTGGGTTTACGCGTGAGTTCTGAATTGATGCTATTTAGGGATCTTTGGACCACACCTCCCAGAAATATGAAGATGAATATTAAGAAAGTGATATTAACTGCAAACTTTATAAAATTTTAGTTCGAGTAGACTATCAACTTCATTATGGATAAGTAAGATTAATAATCCATTTGATTATGATTTGATTGGATTAATCATAATTAAATGGAGAAATGATGTCTGTTTACTTACATAGTTCTCAGCAAAGAATTTAATACGTACAGCTACTGATATGTTAGCTATTATTACAATAAAAACAAATTAACTAATGAATAAGCTTTTGTTTAAACATACTTACATCGATACGGATGCTACTGCGTGCCAAATTAATTTCCGTAAACAAATGCAATTTATTAAGAATATTACTAACACAAAAAAGAACAAAGTACTGCGATGAATTATGGGAATAAAACATTTTGTGTGGCATTTGTTAATGAAATCATATCAATAACACGACAAGTTGATTTCCTTTGTCATGATCTTAAAATTTCAAGCAGTCTGAATCAATTTTATTATACTCGTACCTAAGGCGATTCGAAGAAAGATGACAGAGGTATTTTGAAATATCAAAGAGAAAATTATTTTTTAAGCAATCTCTGCTTGGGTTTAGGTTAAGATAACGGCCGCAGTGACGGTTGTCATAAAAATAATGAAACCGGGATTTGACTTTACGGTGCCAAAAAACGTTCTTTATGGAAACACAACAACTTGCTTTCATAAATAACGTTTCAGTGACGTCATTCGATGGTAAATTGCGGTTGCTATGTGAGCGGTCACCGCTCTTCTATGATACCGTAGTTTTAGGAAACCCTAGCTTTAACGACATGCGATTACAAAATTCTGCAGTCTGGGGATTGATATCGCCGGTTCCGGCAAGGTACACAAATGGTAAACGGGTCCGTACAGGACTATTATTATGTCCCGTATCTTATAAACTGCGGACAAGAAACCATCATTGACGAATAGAGGGAATAATAACAAAATTACAGCTTTATCTAGCCCTTGGGGTATCACTTGCGTGACTGATATATTCACGACTGCTAGCCTGCGGCTTTTGCATGCCATTCTCGTTATAAATAAGCAGTGTTTTTCCGTGCACCATAGTTAAACACTGGTGTATTCTGTAAAAATCTCACCGTGAAAACTGAGGTGGAAGGGTGAAGCGACCTGAGTGAGCTGTCATTTCACGTATGCACTATTGACAGCATTGGGTGTTTAGGTCCCCACTGTAAACGTTAAAAAGAATATCCTTTTCGGGATCCCCATCTCCACTAATAGACGTTTTTCAGCTGAGATGATCAACTCAGCCTATCGCAGTCCACTGCTGGACATATGCCTCTCCCAGGCTGCGCCACAACACCCTGTCCTCCGCCTTCCGCATCCAGTCCGTTCCAGCAACTTTCTTTAGGTCGTCCGTCCATCTAGCTGTGGGGCATCCCACACTACGCTTACCCATATGCGGTCTCCACTTCAGGACTCGTCTGCTCCACCGGCCATCGGTCCTTCGACAAATTTGGCCAGCCCACTGCCACTTGAGATGATGATGAGCCCAAATCCAACTAAAATCAGTTAAAATTAGAACCATTGTACCTAACTAATCTCTTTATTTCCATATGATTTAGACAAAGAGACAGGCAACGTGCGGTTTGCGTGTAGCGGCTCTATCATAGGAAAACGCGTTATCTTGACGGCCGCTCACTGCGCGCTCGCCAAACCAGAAGGATATAAATTGTAAGTACTTTTAATCTATTCGTTTCTAATTATCATCATTCTCATTGGCAGTCTTGTTTCACCCGCTGCTGAATATAGGCCTCCTGCCTTTTATGTCATGCTTCCCTGGTCTGTGCGAGTCTCATCCAAGCCTTCGCTGTGATCTTCTCTAATAATTATAATGAATTGAGCTTCATTTTGTGAACCTCTACTAATTTCTATTTTTGGGGGACCTACTAAATAGCCAAGTAACTACGATCAATTGCGATGTAGCGCAGTTGGTCACAATTCTAATCTGATCTAACTCTTTTGGTTGGGTTATCCCAGTTTAGTTACTGCGAGCAACTGTGAGGCTAATTTATTAAATCATATGTGAATCAGTAGAAGCCCAATAAGTTTTTAGAGGCTAATTAATGTACATAATTGGAAGGTTTATAGGTTTTTAGAGGATCAGTTAAACATTTCTTCTTTTCTTCTAGATCAAACGTGGTGGTAGGTGAATGGGACATCGGCCGGAGCCCGGATTGCAACGACTACTTCTGTGCGCCCCCGACCCAGGCTATCAAAGTGGAGAACGTCATCGTGCACCCAGGGTACGAGCAGAAGATATTCAGACATGATATAGCGCTTGTCATGCTCAAGGAGGAGATTAAATTTTCAGGTATATTTTCTTGATTTTAAGTACTACTGCCTCGACTGCCTCCTTGGTCTTGTACTCACAAGCGTTGCTGATGAGCGTGAGGTGGGTTCGCTTCCCGGGTCGGTGTCAAAGTGTTATTGGGGTTTCCCATCTAGTATTTTTCACTAGTAAGGCGGAGTCTGGATTTGTGCCCGTTTGCTCGCAATATAATAGGGGGCGAGCGCCCCATATTATATGGGAGTTAAACATAACTGGCGAAGTGTGAGTGTTCTGGGGTACACCTCTGCCCCACTCTTCGGGGAACAAGGCGTGTGCAGCGTGTGTGTATTTTTATATTAATAGACACATATAATTTTACAACTTCAAGTTAGGTTCGACAAAACAATCTTGTAGGTAATCATCTGATGCATCTTCTATGGTGCTTATGGGATCTAAACCGAGGAATTCTGCTTTCTTCTCTGCGTTCTTTACAAAACTTTTAAACTTAGTATAAGTGGGTATTTTTGTTCCCATAATCAAATTTATGGAGTCGATTACATTCACAGAGATGTTTATCACAAATTAGCCTGAACTGTGCTATTTTGACCTTGTCTTTACCCTTGAAAACGCAGTTTGTTGACTGACAGACTGATAGCCTGAACTTCCGGCTGTCACTCATCCTCCCATATCATCACACCCTTTTCCTTTTTTCCAGTGACAGCTGCTCCGATCTGCCTGAATGATAAGCCGGAAATAGTACTGAATGAACGAGCCTCGCTTGTCGGCTGGGGCAAACTGTCCGGTCAAAATAACGTGGTGAGTGAAAGATATCCATCAGTTTTAATGATAGGATGTCATGTCACGCTAATTGTTTTGCCCTTGTCTGTATTTGTGACCGTGATTTGTATAACAGCAATTTTGTGGAAGGCTAATTATTTGAAACACGTGTTTGTCAATCATGTTTGTTACGTAGAATCAATTTAGGAGCCAGGGTTTTCGATGTTTTTTTTTATTTGGATATTTTTAAATTAATGATATTATGCAAATGTTCAATAGATTGGCTTATTAAGCCAAAGTGTGGAGTAAAACAATAGTTACCAAAATAATGAACGGGTACACAAAAAGGATATTGATAGAAGGAGAACACAATTTCTAGAGCTTTAGGTGGCGTCAAATATATTTTGATCCATTGAGATTGCACCTGCGGGGTAATTGCGTAACACACTTATAATTGAAATGCACGTTTTGACAATTCAACAACATTCATCACGTTATTTACGATGTCGAGCAGATGAATTTTTTAATCAATTATGAAGCAAATGGAATAGGAATTTCTTTCAAAATCCTTTGGATCATGAAATAAAGTGTGTTACGTAATGTGGGTGCTGTTTTATGTCGACGTACACCATTGGTAATGCAATAATTACTATCAAATATCTCGTACACTCTTGCACAGCGATGTCAAAATCCTAAACAAAAGACTATCTCATCATCATCTGCCTAGCCTTTTCCCAACTACGTTGGGGTCGGCTCCCAGCAAACAAAAGACTATCTAACTTATAATATATGGTTACAGGTAAGCAGACAACAGCAGCTAGAAGTCCCTCTAGTACCCCTAGAGAACTGCGAACGTATCTTTGGAGAGTCAGTCCCAGTCAATGAAGGACAGCTATGTGCTGGAGGCGAGGAGGGGAAGGACGCGTGCTCGGGATTTGGAGGTGCTCCCCTGCTCCTGTTTAGGGATGGACGTCACGTACAGGTTAGATTCAGTAACTCATAAATCTGGCCCAAGGAAGAGTCAATCAATCAACTAAGCCTATCGCAATCCAATGTATGGCATAGGCCTCTCCCAAGGCTGCGCCACAACACCCTGTCTTCCACCTTCCGCATCTAGTTTATCCCAGCTACATTTTTAAGGTCCTCGGTCCATCTAGATTCTACACCACACCACGCTTGCCGATACGCGTAAGGACAGGGTACCTGGTAAGATTTGGGGGAGAACTTTACGCATCAGGGGGTCTACTCCGAAGTGATATCGGCCGAATGTTCGGCCGTTTCCTGCTACGAAGTTACTATTTGGTTCGGTAGGTCCCGATCCTACACTCCTACACTCTTTCGAATATTGACTATGGTCCCGACCCAACTGAGCCGATCCGAACTTTTTTCGTATTTTTCAATAATATTCGTTTCGGCCGATCCGAACATTCGCACTTTGCACTTCGTAGTAGACCCCCAGTGTGACATTATGGGCTTAAAAATAACATCTACTTTTAATCAGATATTACAATCTAAGCAAGTTAAAACTAGGACATTGTTGGCAATTAACAGTCAGAAATCGGGTTATTTAAAATCTAAATAATAATAGCTATAAAAAACTTCTTCTTCAATAAGACATGACATGACTCAAAATGCACTTAATGGTGTCAAATATCAACCCCTTAAGTTTTTCCACGCAGCTTCCAAACAACCTTTATAGTAGACGTTTTAATATTTTTGGTTTTAACACTCATAAAATGTATTTTTCAGGTTGGCATCGTATCATTCGGCTCAGAGAACTGCGGCAGCGAGGGTGTACCCAGCGTATACACGAATATAGCGCACTACTACAGATGGATCGTGGACAACTCGCCTTCGTAACCTTTATGCAGCATTACTCCAATCAAATAAGAAAGTTACAATCGCCTAGTCACGAGAATACGGTGTTCTGTCGAAATATCTTACAAAATATATCAATTTAAGGGTAGGAAAAAACAACTACCAAGTACTATGATCTAAAAGGGGTTGATGTATGCAAATCTCGTGAAGTATATATAAATTAAGAATTTGAGATAATTTTCAAGTTAAGGAACAACAAACTGAATGTCATACTTAACAAAGTTGAAATTCCATTGCATCCAAAAACTTATTAGGACCAATTGGTCACTCAAAAATCAACTTAGAATACATTTTACTAAAGTAGATATCTGATTATGTGGCGACGGAATGTAAATTATCTGAGACCAGCTTCTGCCCGCGACTTAATGCGCATGAAGAAACTTTCTTAAAAAAAAATTAAGAACCTTCTACAAAGCATTAGAAAACTTTAAAAAAAAAAAGATGGATGAAATCGGTAAAGTCGTTCTCAAGTTATGGCGTGACCAAGGGAAATAGGGATTAATTTGTATATAGATAGTAATCTATCTATATACAAATGAATCGCTATTTCCCTGAAAGTGTTCATAATTGAATACTGCTGTACTAAGTAGTACTTAACACTTTGCGGGACACTAAGCCCCCAGACGTAATAACAATAAAATTTATATTGTGTCTCGTTCAATATCCTTCAACCGATTAACCCTTCGTATCCGAAACATGGATCCACGCGAGACACAATGGCTTTTTAATCGTTTCTGTAATTACGACATTCACCCGGTTAGTGGTCAACTAATGACGGGGGTTATAATTACGCCAAAATTGGAAGGATTCATGAAGTGTTTGTGAATAGTTTAATTTATTATTCTCTCCATATTATTTGGCTATGTAAAATATTTGAAAATAAAGAAATCTAACAAAAAGTTATAATGTTTCTAATTCATGAGTATTATAAATCACTACCAATAGGTAGTGATTTATCAATTTATAGATTTGACGATAGTATTGCATATTATGGGGATAAATTATCAAGAAATTTTGTAAAAAAATATGTAAATTTATTGTTTGTTCAAAATAATACGTAGTGCATTGCCATTGAATTGTAGTGTTCTTGGCACGGTGGAATGTGTGTGAGTATCGAGCATAAAGTTCCTGTGAAATCTTCCAGTAACGAGTCTTGTACTTGTTGGTTGAAAACCTGAGAACAAAAATCATAATCAGATAACAAATCAAGTTCAATATCATAAAGTAGTGGTGGCTAATAGCTATTTAGTCTTTTCATCAGTTACGAGAAGTACCATCAGGACAACTTTTTATTAAATCGATGCAACATCGTTTTACGTGTAATTTATGAACAGGACCAAGAAGAAGAAACTTGGGGAATCCAAAAACCCCTTTGCAGTCTTTTAGTTTATTAAAGGCACCAGTATCCTTGCGCATGTGAAAAAAGACTTTCTTCATATAGATTTAATAGATACATGAAGAATGAGGCCTAGAATGCTGGCTTGAGGAACTCCAATAGGATTTAATGGTTAACTAGCTAGAAATAGGAATATTATACCGTCGTTTGTTTTGTGAAAAGTTTTTCTTGCATTTCGAACCCTTATTAAAAACTTATTTATTATTATTATTATTATTTTGTTTTTTGCTCTTGTTTCATGTCTATTATTGTATGTATATATTTATTTAGACGAGTAAGATATACTTTATGTATATGTTTATTGTATAATGTAAATGGTACACCACAGACTACCTACCATTTTTGCCTCTCTTTAATTTTAATCCATCCAAAGGTTGTCTTTAAAAGATCGCTCTAAGCGATAAGACCGCCCATTGTGTCACCCTTTGTAAAAATTTTGTATATTTATGTTTTATAATTTGTATGGTGTACAATAAAGAGTATTCTATTCTATTCTATTCTAAAAACTTTTCATAATCTACAATTTAATCAAAATCTTATGTTTGGACGTAATAATGAATGCGGTTCCTCAGTAATATAAATGTTCATTTAAAAATTTGACACTTATTTTAAAAAATAATGTCATTTTCTTGTCCAATTCGCAACTCAAGTGAAAACCTGAAGACGGGAACAATTCATTCATTTACTGACAGACTCCGCACAGCCCAAACTGCTGGGTCTACAAGCAGACAACTTTTGGACAAGAGTTCCTTATATAAGGAAGGTGATCTGATCACTAAAGAAAGGAATTTAGAAAATGTATCCCATAACGGGGTTATATATGAGATGAAAAGGAGATCCGCAAACAGCCCTAATAAATTAGGCCTCAATAAACAAAAATGAAATAATTTGGGGTTTCAAGGAGTAATATTAGTCTATAGCCCTGTGTAATTAGTTTTTTGATATAACATGGGATATGGAAATTTAAAAAAAAAACTTTATTTCAGACAGTAGTCAATAAATCCCATTAACATTTGTTCCCGCTCTATCTTTAGGTTATGAGTTTGAGTGATTTTAATATGAGGTGAAAGTTCGTCACAAATGCAGTTACAATTGTCCAAAAACACAGCAAGAGTCGGTAATTAAAGGTAGCAAACAAAATAAACATATAACGCAAGTCCACAACACGAGCGAGAAACGTTATGACGCTATCCGGCAGCAATCTGTTGTTGACAACCGATTGATTGACAAATGACAAGTGACAGCCGCATCGAGTGTTGCAGTTCGCAAAAATGCAAATCGATTTTCCTATAAAATCATTAAAATAACATAACAACAACAAAAAATACTTTATATTTAATCATTGTTTCGCAATAAACTCATAAAATACTTATTTAAGTGAAAAGAAATATAAATCGAACATTATAATACAAATCTTTTGATGGGAAAAACATTTTTTTTTTTAATATAGCAAAATCAGTTGTTATTAAAACAACTGCAACGCGAGGAATACATCAACTGACTTTTCTTTTTTTTTAATTCCTTTTTCCTACGTTTTTTTTAGGAAATGATAAATTAAAGTAGGTCTTATAATTATTTAAATATATTTTCGAATGGTCTAATACTTTGTTTATCGGGGCCATGACTCGCCGATCTCCTTTGTATGGAAGTTCGTCATTTGGAAACCACTTGTATGACTTGTAAAGTCATAAATATTTTAAAAATAAGTTAAAAATGTAGACTTACCCCGTCAATAGTTATTGTTGGAATAAACTTGGGTCTCACATGTTTAGTGAGATATTCATCTTCGAGCTGCAGTGCTGTGCCTCGTTCAGAGTTTACGCATTCTTCTACCTTGTCTACTGGAACGCCCGCCCCCAAGGCACACTAAAAATATTAGAGATAGAAAAGTTTTATATTTATAACTAGTGCCTCTGCTTATACAATTTTTATAACTTGAAAAAATATCCTGATTTCTGCCTATAATATTGGTTTAATTTTAATCATCACCGCCTGCCTAGCCTTTTCCCAACTATGTTGGGGTCGGCTTCCAGTCTAACCGGATGCAGCTGATTACCAGTATTTTACATGAAGCGACTGCCTATCTGACCTCCATAACCCAGTTACTGGGTAATACGATACCCCTTGATAAGACTGGTTGTTGGTTTAATTTTAATGTATTATACAAATAGATTTTCAGAAATAAATTATTTATATGATGTTGTAAATAGTATCATAATCCATTGCGAAGTTTCGATGAACAAAGCGGACAGAGACGAAGAGCGACTTTCATTCATAATATGTACAGACAAATATGACTTGACTGTTTAACAAATCCTTTACAATTTCATCATCATCATTACAGCCGGACAATGCCTCTGCTGGACTACTGGGTATGCATGCATCGTTCGGCTGTAAGACTGTTCGAACAAAAGAAGAAAAAGTTTTTATATGAACATATAAAAACTTTTTTGCAAAAAAAAACCGACTTCCAAAAAAGACAAAGTGAAAAATAACTGAAAATAATTTCGGAAGTCGGTGGCAAACAACGAAAATGCGAACCCAACGACACCGACTTCCGAAATTAAAGTTATTATTCACTTTGTAGTGTCTTTTTTGGAAGTCGGTTTTTTTTTTGCAAAAAACGTTTTTATTTTTCACTTTTAAGTTGTAATTTTCACCAGTAATTTTGGTTTAAAAAAACGATGTGTGGGCCCATAAAATTTGAGGGTTGCCCTCAATTTCTCAAGGATCCAATCATCAGATCCTGTCTTGATGACTATGGGGCCACTTCAGAAGTATCTCCTTTCGAACAAAAAAAGAATTTTGAAAATCGGTCCACAATTGGCGGAGCAATCGCGTAACAAACACACAGAAAAAAACCTCCTTTTTTGAAGTCGGTTAAAAATGAGTAGTCATTATATGAACTGTCTATTCATATACCGATTCTAAAAACTTTATCCCTTATAAAAAAAAACACAACTGGCGAAATGTGGGTATACATAGGTACACCTTTGCCTAACCCAGGGAAAACAGGTTTTATTTTATGTTGTGTTGTGAAAAAAAAAAGTATTCAATTTCTATTTAAAAGAGCTTCAGTTCATTTGCATAAATATCTCAATAACAACTTCTTCGCAAATAAGATGTAAATAATATAATATAATATTTGAGGTGGTAAATACTGTTTTACTAATTATAATAAATTAGTAAGTCCAAGCGTATGTATGCAATATTTATTTTGATGGCAAACATGTCACATGTACGAATTTTAGCAATTTATCACGAAGGTTTAGTTCAATGGTAGATATCACCTTTTACCGCAAAAATGTAACCAAATAATAAACGATCTATAAATAAGCTATCAAAAATTTGGTCTAGTGGTTGCCACTGAGATTGCTGAGCATGGCTTTGATTGCCTGGTCGGGTAAAGCGTTATTGAGTTGTCTTGCCTGGAATTCCTCAATAGCAGCTCGGCGTCTGAATTAGTGCCCCGTTGATGTAGGCTCACTTCATAGCTACTTTAATGGTATTTAACATGTAATATAACTAGTCTATAGTGTCCCACTGCAGGGAAAAGGCCATCCTCTCCCTTTTCCACACCTCTTCTGTCTTTTGCTGACCAGCCCTTTAGGTAGGAGTCAAGCTCGTACCGCCATCTTCTCATTGGCCTTATGCGATGTCTTCGTGCGTAATTAGCACAATATATTCACTAAACACCCAAATGATGTATTTTAACATTCGTACCTGCATATCCCCTCTGGTACCAGCTTCCGTTTGCATTTCGCAGGCAACATAAGAAACCTTTTCCAAATCGTTTCGCCCCTGCATGAGATCCAGCGTGCAGCTCTGCACCAGGTTACCGGCACACTCAGAGTGGCCGTGCTGACATTGGAATCCATTGTAACCTTTGTTTATACTCTGGAAATTATAAAAAAATCTTCATCAGCATCATAATCTTCATTCATTTTTAATCTATATGAAATAAATCTTTTTCCATCGACTCCGCAGTAAAGTATCTTACGATAATATGAATTGACAGATAGCACAGTATCTCCTATTTCCTTGACGTGAACATAATAATTTAAATCTTTTTATACCATAGTAAAAGTCTCAATCAGCCGTAGGTTTTATAAAGTTTTACTAACTGAATAATCCATTTTCACAATTATTACGGTTCTATTCTATTCTATTTTTATATATGACATTTGTGTCGATGTCGACAATATCAATACGGTTATCCTCTGTTCATAAGTTTGTTAGTTGGTCAAATCCCTTGTACCCATTGGCATTGTTTAAAACTGTAACTGCGTGGTTGTGGAAAAATTACAATTACAAATTCTTCAATACTCACTCTTGCTTTTCCAAAGGGAACTAATCTTAGCATAAGATACTTATGCAGCAAGTTTATGGTTGGCTGCAGTTGTTCAACAATGAATTCTCTACTGTCCGGACATTTGCTCTCGTAGTACACTGTGATGAATACCTGGAAAGATAAATAAAAAAGATTTGGCATGTCTATAGCAACGACGTTGATGATGTGTACGCAGATGGGGCAGCAAGGATCTGAGTCCGACTTGACGAAGGCAATAGGCCACTGAAGCACTTCGTCTCCAGCCTCCTGCGGTCAGGATATTAATATTAAAGCAACGCTTTGGAAGTCATCTATATTAATAAGAATAAATCGTTTATTTCAGGCATTGACATCCATAAAATTTAAATTACATAAAGAAAATAACGATATTATAAGAAAGATGAACGTGTGTTTTTCTGGTTCATCATCTCTCTTCAGTCTTACCGATATTTTAAAGGTTGTGTCGTGTTCTAGAACAGATCATCGATTATCTAGAGTCTGTTTATTTTTTATGTCAATTTAGCATTGATCTTTTTTGAATACGACTCTGACGTAAACGGTATTACTATGTGTGGTAACTTTTTTGAAGAAGCTGTTCTAAAAACAGAATATTTTACACTTGTACGAAAAATAATTGCACAACAAAACGTAAGTATAAACAAACAAAATATCACACGTGATCTAATAATAAACTTTAGGATCAAAAACTTGCGGGTGCAGGACAACTTTCACTGCTCCAGATCGTCTGAGTTGTTGACCTCAGTTAGTCGGTATGTGGTCGACAGTACACGCCTAAATGCCTTGTCTAAACTAGTTGGCTATGTGACGAATGATATGCATACCAATAATGACCTACCCGATTACGATTTGACATAAAGATTAGTTATAAAGGACTTTTAAGTGTTGGAGTACTACAAGGTTGTATTCTAAGTCCATTTTTAGTACCTGCTACTCTGTGATGGTATCTGGAATATCTAAAGTACTGTTTTGTACAGTCGCTTGGCAACATTATCTGACCCACCCTAAAAACAAACGAATTTGGACCCTCTGCCTGTAACATTAAGGTTTATTCAATTTATATGAGCTTATCAGACAAGTGCACGAAGACTCAACCAAGAATTACAATAATAACACAGACATGCAAATTTGATCTTTATAACGTTACCATTAGGTTATATGTTAAAACTACTTGTTATAATATAATTAGTGTAATAGCTTATTTTAATAATTGCGTTCAAGTAATTCTGGTCTCGTGGTCTGTGTATAAGACTGAGAAAAACAACTTGCGAGATCAAATCCTGCGACGAAGATATTATTTTGCTTTCAATTTAGAATGTATTCCAAAACTATTTAATATATTATTGTAAAGAACTATAGACGGATGATCTTCATACATAAACTTTCTAAAATGGTAATATTTTCGCATAACTTGTAATAAGTGGGTAGTTGAAAAATAAATAGTCGTATTCATTATAAAACTGGTAGGTATTCAAAAGCAACTAAGGGTATGCAGTGACTACGCGCAAACATGTTTTACCTTGCCTTACTAAATTGCAAAAACAACATCTCTTTACAATTTTTTATTTTCTATTTTATAGGTAGTTTTTTTATTATCATGTCTCAATGGAGTGATTATTTAAAATACAAAATAATCTATTTGCACCAGGAGAAGGTTGGCTGCTTGTGCTGTGCAAGAATAAACTTTATGAAGTATACTATATGGTTCAAATTCTTTAGAATATGCGTCTAGCATTACAACTAAGATCAAATTTCAAAGCGCCTTATAAGAGTTGAGTTGGTCTTGTGGTCACTCACTATGGTAGTGCGGTATTTATCGTTGTCTACGTTCGAAACCAAGTTTAACCTAAATATATCTTTTTGCTCAGCTGTTTTTTTTTTAATTATTTTATTACACTAAAGAAATGTAAAAAACATTTCTTTAATGGACGACGTAGGGTCTTGTCTTTTTACACGGGTAGGTTGTATAGGAATAAAAGTAAACAATTGCAAGTTTAAAATGTTTATTATTTCATTAAAACACTTAGGTAAGATAAAGTATGTAAATGCTCATATATATCCAAATTAATAGACATTTTATATTAGTATGCCATAATCAAATCTAACCATTTATAAACATTAAAAAAGGCGTGCTTATGCTTAAAAGTTTGTCATCGAGAAAATGAATTCATCTGTGAAATGCTTTACAGATTTATAGCTGCCTATATGTAGTGAATAAACATGATATTTAAATAGAAAAAATCTATTTATAACAATAACATCACCACATAATCTGCAACATTTTAATGGTTTAACAATCAATCCATTGAGCATTTACTTACATGGTGTGTTTAAAAATACCTACTAGATTACATAATTAGTAGTCCCCTGCTATAACTTGCTGTAAGCGGCTACGCATAACGCGCACCATATTCCAACACAAATCTTTGCCATTTAAATATTCCTGGGCAAAACGAACCCTTTCTTCGCGATGAGCAGGTGTCAATGTAATTTTCTGTGCTGGTTTATAATTCCTTATCTCAGCAGCGTATAAATGCCTTCTCACTGTTTCCTCTGAAATATTGTGGTTTATTGCGGAATGGGCCGGCGGCCTTCGAATTCGGGACTATACTTAATGGCTTTTGCTCCTGGACGAATACGCTGAATATCTCCATTGTCTCCATAACGTTTTAGCCAAAGTCTGACCGTATTTCTCTAAAACAAAAAAAAAACATTTTTGGAACCGTGTATGTAACTTGTAAGGAGTGAATGTAGTGGTAAAATAGCCAACTACGCATTCATTAATCACAATCAATAAAATAAAATAGGTATAAAAACACTTACTGCTATATTAAGTCGACGACCAATCTCTCTAATTCCAATATTCTGCTCATGTAAAAATATGATTTTTTGTTTGGTATAAGTAGTCATTAAGTTGCGACATGCTTTTTTACACCAAATTGCTTAAAAATACTTGACGAGTTATGTGAAACGATTTACAAATGTGTGTGCGCAGTCACTGCTATTAGGCGTAGTTTAACTTTTGTCACATAAATGAATTTATTATCTACCTCACGAAGCAAATATATGTTTTACTTCGTATCCAACCATTCTTGGTAGGTAAATATAAATTCTGTGAACTTAAAGTTTTTTAATTTACCCACCTGTTTACAAGATAAATTATTAGGCGTAAATCATATTGGTCGTTCTTTAATAATGCAGGCAATATTGTAGAAATGAAAACAAATTAAAAAAGAAACTGATTAAAGGTGGACCGTGTTTTCGAACCCACATGTTGTTCGTCGCCAATCCAGCATCAAACCGTTAAGCCACAAGAACTTGTCAGGAATACGCGAAATTAAAGATTGGGTTCTAATTATGTAGTGTGATTTAAAAGCTTTTCAACTTTAATGTCAACGAGATAATGATTAAAATAGCTTAACAAAATGATATATGTATAATGCCGGTGGCTCCGACAACGTTGCACGAGCGCCGTCTGATAAGCTCATATAAATTGAATAAACCTTAATGTTACAGGCAGAGGGTCCAAATTCGTTTGTTTTTAGGGTGGGTCAGATAATGCTGCCAAGCGACTGTACATTGAAACGAATTTGGGCTAAAATGCGGTTTTGGAAGGTCAAAGTTACGAAGAGGATGTTACACACGACGATCACGTCACGGTATGGTATCGACGATTATTTATAATTCGTGACCTTCGCCTCAGCAAATTCCAGCTACAAAATATGAAATTCATAAAAATACTATTTCATAGGAAAACAGTAATCAAACCTATGTAACTAGTTTATGTTCCATAATGTTGCTACGATAATTTGTCACGCAAACGATTTAATGTTGACGAACAATGACTTTTTGTACTCTCCGTAATGTTGTGTGTGTAGGTACTATTTAACATTATAAATAATACATTCAGCGATTTCTACTAAATAGGCTCAAAAGAATTTATTGCTATCCTGTCTGTTGTCCTATTTATTTTTATCCAATGCAAGTTGGGCAAGTACCAATGCGACTTTTCCAATTCACATGCAGTCTCCCAGTTTATCTTGGACATTAGGTACTGACATTGGTGAAGGAAAAACATCGTGAAGAAACCTGAACATATATATAGTTATAAGTATGAAATCGCCAACCCGTCTTGAGCAAGCGTGGTGATCAATGTATGAGAAGGTGCCTTTGTCCCGCAGTGGAACAATAATATGCTGGTATTATTACTCTCAATGCACCAGCATTAGTTAGCGTGACATAAAAACTGATGATTGTGGTACTTATTAATAGCACACAATATTTATTCATTGGGAAAACTAAACAAGTCGATTGTTACAAAGATCGCAAAAACTTAAGTAGAGAAGATTGACGCAAAAACGCTATGATTGTTATAATTTTCGCATTGGTTTTACTGATTAGAAATCATAACTTTTTAGAACAGTTGATGCATTATTTTCGAATCTTTACATCTGCCGATCGATTCTGTAAAAATCTCACCGTGAAAACTTAGGTGAAGTGATTGAGCTGTCAATAGTGTCAATCCCTAGCATTAGTTGGGATGACAGCTCACTCCACGCTCACTTCACCTAAGTTTTCACGGTGAGATGGTTACAGAATCGCACTGCTGCATTAGTTAGTACTTTTCTAGCTGTTATGTGACTCTTTATACATATAAAGAGTCACATAACAGCAAGAAAAGTACTAACTAATAATATAATAATAATAATAATGTTTTCCCCGAAGGATTAGGCAGAGGTATACCTATGGTACACACATTTTGCCAGTTATGTTGAGTCCCATGTATAGATGCCAGCACATATAGCTACCCGAAACTGTCAAATTTTCCCAATCAACTTTGAACCTAATGCTTTAGCAATAAAGTTGAAAATCTATTAAAGAAATTTGACAGATTGTAGTAGCTTGATGTGCTGGCGTCTGTACCTAATAGGGGTATGGAAATAGCGTCGCTATTGCGATCAACCGAGCACAAATTATATGGAGAAGTGACAAAATAATCATCTGTACACCTGTTTGTTCCTGAGAGGATTTGTATCAGAAGACTTAGGAATGGTTTAATTAAATGGACCACATATGGCAATGGTCATTTTCTATGCAATCGATCCTACTGAAAGAATTCTGGTACAGGTAGTTTATTTAAAATTGCTATCAGGAGGAATTTAAAATGGTAACTGCAGCTATCAAGGAAAAATAATTAAAAAAATTGAAAACAATAACTCAATCAGGAAAACAAAGCCAGATCTAAATCTGACTTTGTTTCTTTGATTGAATTATTCAAATAGGTACTTACGTATCCATATGAACATCAGTCTCCTAAGGTCTATTCAAATTAATACTTCCAGTTGATGTTATTTCAAGTTACACAAATATCTATTTTATTGTGACGTAAATTAAGTTGATTTCAGAGTGACTAGTACTATGTATTGAAAAATATATAAAAATGTTTGAAATTGTAACGTAAAATGAACTTTATAGTGTACGAATTAAAGTTAATTTGCCAAAAACTCATATTCAACTATTGACACAGTTGTTAGAAGGCGTTATGTGCGTAACGTAGGTTTTCTTGTTATTATTACTAAGATGTGAAACCTCATTTTCCATTCACTTTTCACTTCAATAGTACCAGTATGACGAGGTTTTTAATAGAAATATGGGTTTAAATAGAGAACACGTTTACTCTACATCCCTAAAGGTATACATATGTGGCTGGAAAAGAAAACCTTATTGAAAAGGGAAAACTAGCATAGTCAGCCTATAATGTTCCCACTGCTGGGACACAGGCCTCCTCTCAGTGAGGGAGTGGGCTGTAATCCACCAAGCCGGCCTATTGCGGGTTGTTAGGTGTTACATGTCTTCGCATTTTTGGTTCTAGGACATGCCGGTTTTCTCGTGTTGTTTTCCTTCACCGTTTTGGGAGCAGTGGTGATGAAATAATTTATACAAAGTTAAGCGCCTGTCTGGTTTCGAACCTACGATCGAAATTCGTAAGTCACGGCCCTTACCACTGGGCCACCACAGCTCAGGGAAAACTAACAACTGCCTAAATAAATGCTTAATGAAGATAACGTAACTTCGTACTGATATTTAGCAAGATCTTCAACTGTAACTCATGTTACAGACGTAATTGAAAATTAACCTCTGAAAATATTTACTTTTGTCTTTTAGCGTTATTCTTGAGACAGAGTACGTCATTGAATGTTGTTCGTACAAAAATTAAATAAAAGTATTCGCTTCAAAACATTTAGATACGGTTGAGTTAATTCGAGTGTAGTGAATATTGAAATGACTTTTACCTTTTGCGGAACATCACTGCCGACTTGATTCAGCGCAAAAACAAACACAAACACTAGCTGACTTATCCTTAACATATTGTACGTTGAAATAGTGATGATTTGTTTAAAATATAAAAAGTTAGCTTGCCGGGTTATTTTTGAGTACTGTGTAACATTTGTATAAATATTCGCGAGTAAATGTTATAATTACGGCAATTCGCGGCCGCTTCGAACCTGGCGCGGCTCACGTGTGATAAATTTGTACTACGATGTGCTATTAAATGCAGACTGGCCCGTTGGTCTCGTGGTCGCAAGCGCGACTGCTGAGCGTTGGCCCTGGGTTTGATTCCCGGGTCGGGCAAAGTGTTATTGGGTTTTTTCATTGGGAATTTCTTAGTAACAGGCCGGAGTTTGGAAGTCGGCGGTATGATACCCCTGTGCTTCGGAAAGCACGTTAAGCCGTTGGTCCTGTGCCTGATCAATCTCCGGCAGTGTGGGATTGTCTGTCCCATCGGACTATGAGAGTGAGGGAGGAGAGAGTGCATCTGTGTCTGCACACACTTGTGCACTATAATTTGACGGCACGGTTGGTGCAGTGGTTAAGCGATTGACTGCTGCGCTGCGTGTCGCGGGTTCGATTCCCGCACGGAACAAATATTTGTATGACCTACAAGTAGATGTTCCGGGTCTGGCTGTTTGTGTATGTGAGATTAAATGTTTGTAAACGCACCCACGATACAGGAGATATTCCTAGTGTGGGGCAAGGATTTAAAAAAAAAAATAATAGTAATAATTTCTCCCAGATCTAGAGAAGCTAGTCTCCGCTGAGATTGGTCGCCATGGCCGAATTTCGGATAACAATAAACGGATACTGCTGGTACCATGTGTTCTACGATCAATTTTATCCATGTGCTATTTGCTTTTAAGAAATCAGAAGGCTGATTGCAAGGATTTCGATATATTTAATTTAGTGCAAATTGCAATCGATATATCAGGTGCGGAATGTTGATTCATTGATTCGCATTAAGATTTAAGTACTAACGTACAGATTTGCTGATTGTGTTAGTAACCGACTGTTTTGTATTTCATTCTTAATATATTTCAGATTGTCATTTTACACCATATTATTGTTTTTTACCCATCTACCTATACTTACAAATAAATAAAATTGAAGTATCTGCTTATAATGTCAAAATAACAGTTTTTTACTAAATGCATATGAAAGTATATGTTTGCGGTGCTTATAACAAAAAAACAATTTTTATATTTTTATTAGTCTGTTTGTTTGTTCCGGCTAATCTCCAAAATGGCAGGATTGATTTTGACAGGACTTTCACTGGCAGTCGCTGATGTTAGAAGGGGTAACTGAGGCTTATTTGATTCGTTCATAAAAGGCTACTCCTATTGCATAGGACTTTAACGTAACTGACGAAATGTAGAGAAACCTTTGCCCAAACCTTCGGGAAATACGGCGTGACTTTATGTAATAGGTTTTTGGCTACTTTTTATGTGTATATTTTATATAATTTTTTTTTAATATGCGTTTTGTTTATGCAGAATAACAATTTTTCTTTCTTTCTAATCAACTTAATTTAAAAGATACCTACAATACAAATGGATCTGGGAGGCCTTTGCCCTGTAGTGGGACAATGTACAAATCTTTTACTTACATGCACATAACATGATCTTATTGATGCATAGTAGTAGGTTTGAATATTTCCTTTCTATTCTTGCCTATGTGGTTGCATCTTATTGGTTCCGGCTATTAGTCTCTTGATAACTTGTGTTCCTGTAGTCAATGATAGAAAAGTCATGTAAAAGACGCTTTGCCCCAACGATTGGTGGCTGTTTTGTCCTATATTATTTTCTTTTTGTCAGCAAGAGCTGTATATAGCTTATGTCATCGCATAGGTAGTTAAAATATTTGCCCGCACTCTTCAAGGGCTGATGGCCGGTGGAGCAGACGAGTCCTGCAGTGGAGACCGCGTATGCCGCATGAGTAGTGTGAGACGTCCCCCGCTAGATCGACCGACGACCTTAAAAAAGTAGCTGGGACAGACTGGATGGGGAAAACAGAGGACAGGATGTTGTGGCACAGTCTGGGAAAGGCCTTTGTCCAGCAGTAGACTGCAATAGGCTGAGCTGACTGATTGATTGACTCTTCAAGGGGACAGCAGTCTGACTACCCGAAACGTCCTTAAGAGTCGCCACTTGACTATCATGTAGTCCCTATATATACAATTATATTATACGTATGTAGCACTAATCTAATCTAATCTTACCAGCCTGTATTGTACCACTGCAGGGCAAAGGGCTCCCTCTCCTATTTTCACTCTTGTCTTTTGCTAGTGCTAGCTGATTTCTTTAATAGATTACCAACTTTATCGCTAAAGCATTAAGGTTCAAGATTGATTGGGAAAATTTGACAGTTTCGGGTAGCTTGACCTGCTGGCGTCTGTACATAAGTATATACTTACCAAGTTTGCACCTGGTTGTATAGGGAATAGATGATTACCCCAGATAATATCATGATCCAGTAAGGTTGTATCAAGTATACGGCATACGATAGCAAAATAACTATAATGAGGAAGTAAACTAGTTCCATTTGCTGTTACTGAACATCTTTTATGCGTGTTGGTCTGAATCGGAACCCATTTTATATTTTGTTTATTAGAATTTCGAGATATGATTTTCCGTCATGGTGGACAAGGGTAACGGCAACTGTCAAATCTATTAGTGTTTTAGATTATTTTTAGTCAGTCAATCTCCATTTTTAATTTAAATGCAAAAAGGTTTTCATACCAATCCTTATCTTTGACTTGAATCGTACTCGTGTAGACTCGTGATTATATTTTGTATTAGTTATTAAATAGGTGAGAGTGTGTTTATAACTTCTTACGGTTGTAATAAGTTTGATGATTATAATGTAATTTTTATATTTGTGCGATCGTAATACTTAGGTAATTTTCAACTCGAAGCAACTACAATATTTGGAATCAATCAGAAAAAATAATTGTTTTATTTCAAACGGTATATTTATTTTCGCATTAAGGAGTTAGGTAAGGAACTTATCCTATGTGTGGGTACAGTAACCCTGGGCTGGCCTAGCGTTTCAATTTAATTAGAGGCGAGCAGGCCTCTAACAGGCTCTCATACTGGTTTTGTTACCAGAGACACGGAGAAGAGTTACAAGAAAGGAAAGACTAAAAAATGCGTTTATTGGCATTACAGCAAAAAAAACACCTTAAAGCTATAAAAAACAGAAAACAAAGATTATAATGCCAACAAGGCATAGCTCAGAATAATGTCAGATGACAACACAAAGCCACCTGACGCTGATTTCCAGCTGCAACACACGAGATACCCACACTGGCGCCGATTCCCTTGTTCACAAACTAAACTTAATTTAAGTTCAGTGCATCTTTTTCTTTCTACTTCATTAAGAAAAGGACAGAAGATAAATATTAGTTTAGTCCTGTCAAATTAAGATACTCCATAGACATCTTAGACGTGATTAAAAAAATGGCGACTAAAAATACGTCAATTTACGCCAGGCGCTAATTAATTTGACAGGACTAAACTAATATTTTTTATCTTCTGTCCTTTTCTTAATGAAATAGAAAGAAAAAGATGCACTGAACTTAAATTTAGTTTAGTTTGTGAACAAGGGAATCGGCGCCACTGTTTCTCTCACATCTCTAATGCTTCTCTAGTCCTATGCTACGTGTACACTCTTACTATCTATTCTCTTATTCTCTTCATATCCACATGTGTCCTACCCTCTTACTAAAATATTTTTTCTTTTCTCATCCTACTCTTTCTCTCTAATCTCCTGTTCTTTTCAATAAACTGATCGAGTACAGAACAAATTGGCTTCCTAGACCCAACAACGGAGTTCTCGGTCGAATATTGTTTCTGGAACGCATCATACTCTTCTCGAATGTTCGTAGATAAGTTGGCTATGGACTTCTCATAGTAACTCCTGGCTTCTTCTTGATAGTTGTGGATTTGGGAGACTGGTTGCAATGTTGGTGGTATGTAGTTGTCTCTTGTTTCTGTGCGGAACGTTCTGGAACATAATTACGGAGAAGACTAAGGGCTGATTTTTCAATTATCTGATGACTTTATTCCAGGAATAATTTTGAAATTTTTCATACAAAAACTGTCAAACGTGAATTATATTCCTCGAATAAAAGTTATCTGGCGATGGAAAAATCCGCCCTAAGTTGTGTTGATATTAGGTAGGCAGAGTTGACTTACACTATGTGTAACTGAATGCACATTTGGAAAGTAGCTTGTTGCTGAATAGATTTATGTCATTTTTAATAAGTATAGGTCTTTTTTTTATCCCATAAACAATGAAAACTACCTACGTACCGCTGCAGAGTCAAAACAAACGAAAATGGACGAAGTACAGACGCCAGCAGGTCAAGCTACCCGAAACTGTCAAATTATCCCAATCAACCTTGAACCTAATACTTCAGCGATAAAGTTGAAAATCTATTAAAGAAATTTGACAGACTGTAGTAGCTTGATGTGCTGGCGTCTGTACCTTCATCGCTAGACTCTTTTACGTGTGCGACTGTGTGCGTGGTTAGATTTGTAATGTGACCACAAGTTTCTCCCACAATCAGTATAACTAATTTAATATATGTATAAACAATGTTTTATACATAATAGTAAAAATTCAGTGTATGTATTATGATTACAACATAATATTCAAATTGGGGTGTTTGGTGATGTGCGTTAATTCCGGATCATGTTGTTTATAGACAGAATTCGTCATTACATTGCTGAAATATACCTACTGATAGTATAATAGATAAATTAACCATGTCTTGATTGAGTTAAGCTGGTTCTTACCCTGGCACCCATGGCAATTTGTTATGGGTTCTTATTTCCCTGACCCCTTCCTTAAACTTTTCTCTATCGTAAACAGATTTTGGTCTCGGTACTGGTAGTCGACATTCTGTTTCAGGCTTTGGCGTCCTTGTCTGAAAATAAAACGTATTTTAGTAAATTGTGTTCGGTCTAACTATTATATTATTATCTCCTTTATTTCGTTTAAATAGACATAATTTACATTTTTAAATATTTTTTTAAGCAAAAAGATAAAAAAAAAACATTTAAAAATATAAAAAATAGTAGCCCACCGGTATCGGAAGCAGGGTCCAAGCTAGCGGTGGTTAGGGTATATTATTATTATTATTAATTTTTATTTCTAAAATACTTAACCTAATTCACATTTGGTTACTACTACAGAGACTAGACTAGAGACTAACTAGGACTAGAGAGTCTAATATAATATCACGTGCAATATAATATTATATCATCGTATCTATAAATAATATCTATAGTAATGCATAACAATATAATATAATAATTATAATCTTTGATTGATAACACTGGTGTCTGAAAGATAGTAAAAAATTAAATGGGAAGCTCACACACGCAAGACTTGCTGTGGTCAGTGATGTGTATCACCCATTTTTTTTTTTTTTTCGGATGGGAAATCATCAAATGACCCCTCCCGCTTTGGGTGGAGCGGAAGGGAGTGTCAGACTCTTACTGACTAAAACCCACCCATGTTCCTTCCTTTGCCCTTTATGTTCCGGGGTAGCGGTAACCCTTTCGGACAATCCCGCTGACCCGGCAGGCTTCGGCCCCAAGGGGCCGAAGCCCCTCAAACCACGCCGACAACTCTTTGAGGCGCGCGTGGAACACCCACGCGCCGTCCGGCAAACCCACGCGCCGTCCGGCAATGTGTATCACCCTTAGATCTCCTTATAACCTAAACTTCCTTTTACTCTACTGCTACTTTCACTAAACTTACGTAAGCTCATCATTCTCATCGCAATAGGTATGTATTTTTCTGCCTATTAGTCATCATCTCGGTAGTCGCCACCTTTCGAGCTATATCATTTTTCTCACAGTCCATATATCGTTTCTTTGGTCTTCCCCTATTCATATAGCCATCCACATTCATACTTAAAACTTTCCTTACGACATTTACTATTCCTTCACATCACATGTCCATATTTCCACACAACTTTTCAATCACCGCTGCCACTATTTTCTGAATTCCTCTTATGTATGTAGGTACTCATTTCTTATTATATCCTAAACTTACGTAAGTAATATCCTTAAAAGTGTAATAAGTGACCACATCCTTGTTGCACGACGGTCTCTGCAACTGATCGGCAGTGTACGGCCGGTGGTGTAGTCTACTAGTCGTCAGGTACGGGTCTAGGTACTTCTCAAAACCTTCATGCGTAGTATCAATAGGTTCTAATTCTGTTCGCCAACTTGGTTCGAGTGGAAGCTGAGAAGAAAATATAAATAAATAGGTATGTTGGCAAATCAAAAATGGTAATGTATTGGTGGACCACCCTATGAACCACAAAAATGAATTATCAGTCAAATGTTTAAAGAGGAGGACAGTAAGAAAGAACGAGGAGGATCTGAAATATTAAATAATATGTAGGTATATTCAAATTTTATTTGTTTCAAATTGACGTTATTCCAAGTTAAACCAATATCAACTTCATTTTAATGGTGATTAAGTTGATTTCAAAGTGACTAGCACTATTGAAAAAGTTATGAAAATGTTTGAAGTTTTTGGCGAATATGTCGTGATATTAGATTAGGCAGGTTGGTCGAGTCGTATCGCATCTGCATACAAATTAATTATGCTGTCGTCGATTTCCAGATCAAACTGAATGTGCTGAACTGGAAATTGCCGGCACCATGTACGGATAAGGGACATTGAAATAAAGTTTTTATATTTAGATATAATGTACAGTCGCGTTATACTTACTGGGTCTAAAGGTAGTCTTGTGGGGAGTTTGTACTGATCCTTATTAGTTATCAGTCGAGGAGGTGTTACTGGTGTAGTGTAGCGACTCCTCATTTCGGTCGTACCGTGAGCAGAACATTGGGGTACTCTATCTTCTATCTGAAATTATAAAGCAGACTTATACTCTACTCTAAAAAAATGTATTCTAGTAAATGAGATGCTGGTGATGTGTGTGATGTGATGATGTAATGAGATTATTTTATAGATATGCTGAGGACATCCTATCAAAGTCCAGGGCAAAACAAAGAACCACCTGATTAGTATATTGCCAACTATTTGCTGATGTGGAATTTGAATTCATCACTTTATGGAGCAGTTACAGTCACATAAACAGATAAGCTTCCGCTTTCGTGGCTGCAAAAAAAACAGTAGCTTCGGGATCAGTTTTGTGAGAGTAGGTAGGTAATAGTTTATACCTACCCTTCTAGGCTGTGGGTAAACATACTCGTTTTCCAAACACGACGTATGTTTGTTGAACCTTTTAGTTTCAGGTAGTTTGAACCCGTAGTCTTCGGCAGTCTGCGACCTCGTCAACTGTTTAGTGATATTGTAGTCGCGAAAGTAGTTCTTCAGCTCTTCGACTGGAGTTCTCTGTTTAATATAAAACTTATTTGTTTGCAGATTCAAAAAGTTTAATAGCTATCTTATACTTAATAATCCTACTTATTACAAAATAATGTACAGACACCAGCAGGTCAAGCTACCAGAAACTGTCAAATTTTCCCAATCAACCTGTGCAATCAACCTTGAACCTTAACACTTTAGCGATAAAGTTGAAAATCTATTAAAGAAATTTGACAGATTGTAGTAACTTGATGTGCTGGCGTCCGTACCTAAAGTCTAAACAGGAGCATTTAGACTGTCATCATCATCGAGCCGGAAGACGTCCACTGCTGGGCCTAAGCCTCTTCCACAAGCATCGCCACAAGAAATACGCTGGATGTGGGAAGCACTGGACTTCAGAGTGTTTCGCAGCAAACTACATAATTTCAGATGCGAAAAGCACTCTCACTCAATCGTAGACATTCTTTTAGATACATACATAATCATTAAAAGCAAGTCACTTTTGGGTGGTGTTGCAAATTCAAGTTACTTGTTTGTTACTTATTGCACAACTAAGGGCTGATTTTTCCATCGCCAGATAACTTTTATTAGAGGAATAAAATTGACATTTGACAGTATGAATTAACTGTCAAAATTTCAAAATTATTCCTCCATTAAAGTTATCAGATGATTGAACAATCAGCCCTTGGTAGAGCTAACACTAATAGTACGGACGCCAGCAGGTCAAGCTACCCGAAACTGTCAAATTTTCCCAATCAACCTTGAACCTTAATTCTTTAGCGATAAAGTTGAAAATTTATTAAAGAGATTTGACAGATTGTAGTAGCTTGATGTGCTGGCGTCTGTACATTACGATAGTAAAGTTCGTTTTTTAAACCCAAATAGTAAATTTGACAGGTGTAATGTCAAATTTCTATATCTACTAAGGAGTCGCAAACATAAAAGACTTAAATGTCAGATTAGTATCTGGGATAAAAAAATGAACTTTAGTCCATTATTAGCGAGGGTGCCAAACGCCGTGCATTAATACTACTTAAGTCACACGTATCGTATACCATTTTATAGCACGTGTGACCTAAATTAACACTTAAGTCGCGCTTTTCTGTTTAAATATTGACTACTTAAGTCACAGATAAGCGTGACTTAAGTGCGGGTTTAGGTCACAGAGTGCAATAAAGTATTTTTTTTCAATTGTCTAGAAAATTAATATAAGTATTCACCGTCTCTTTCAACACCTCTGGTAGATCTCTCCATTTTCTTCCAACAGTTTCACTTGAAACTCCAGCTCCTGGATGTTTCCTTACAGGGTATTGCAAATGCACTCTGTCCCAATGAGGTAAAGGCAACTTTTTAGGGTAATTCGCTTGCATAGTTCGTTTTTCGTCAAGTGGGTATAACATGTTACTTCTAAGAAACTGTAGATATTTGTGGGAAAAGTGTGGTCGATGTGTATCGTAGCAATTATAAAATCAGTTGCTATGGTTGCGTTACTACGAATATTTTGGGATCGATTTAAGTTTTAAATTACTTTTGGATGAACAGTTGTTACGGGTAGTTAGAACCCCGAAAGTCAGACATCCAGTTTTACCAAGGGGTGTATTTCATTATCCAGAAATTCAGTCAATACGCGCTATGTAAAATACTGGTATTCAGCTGCATCTTGCTCCTGCGACATGGCACGGGGCTACTAGAGATTAGGATGGAAAACCTTGAAATTTTCCTCTCCATATCAAAGTGATTTACCTACTTAATCGGTACCTAGACGAAACCGCAAGGGGGAGTTGAAAAATTCATTATGTTTTAACTAGGAAGTCTCAATTTTGAGATACTTGCGAAAAACTCAAGAAGCGAGCTAAACTGACCCCGAAAGAACAATTAGAGACAATGAGTGACAGTGAGTCGGAACATACCACGTCGTCGCAGCTCAACGACCACGTCGAGCACCGTGCACGCAGGGCCAAGCACCTATCGGATCCAAAGGTCGAGGAGGCCGAGGTGTACCGCGTCGTTTTGCGCCTACCGCCGTTTTGGCCCGAGGAGTCCGATATTTGGTTCGCGCAGATAGAGGCGCATTTCGAAAACGCGGGGGTGACGAATAACGTCACTAAATATAATCACGTCGGGGTCACCAGTTTAGCTCCAGCAGGAAATGTACGGGCGAACAAGAAGTGAAAATAAAATTAAATACAATAAAATTAGCAGACGTATGTCTCAGATTCGAAGTTCCAATGAAAGCTCTTTAATCACTCCTTGTTATTTACAGTTGATGAACATGTTACCAGTGGGGACGTTGCTATCGCCTGCATACTTGTCTCTCTTGAGATTGGCAGCGAACCATTGAAAATGTAGGATGTCTGTTGGGCCAAATGTTAATAAAGAAGTAAAAATAAAACAACACGTGTAAATTTGGTAAAAATCCATTTACTCCTTCACAATATGACTGAAAACTTTATCAAAACACCATACACGTGTTTTACAACTAACGTAATAAGAGTGACGTAATAAATACAAATTCGCGCCTTATATGCGCGTACGACAGTCACATATTCAGAATCAATTGTTGCCTACTTGCTCTAATGTACTGGTTTTAATGTACGAGTCTTGGAGAAATGTTTTATGAATGAATGATAAACGGATCAAAATTTTTCTCTAATAGCTAAACAGGGAGTTTATTAAAAATCTCTTTGGCAGCTCCTACCGATAGAGACAAAACATCAATGAAAAAGAATCGTACTAATAAGACTAATTAGCATCAGTCTTTAAATAATGAAGTGTGGGTTTTGATTGTAAACATAATCGTATTGTAACTCAGACTTTGATAACACCCAGGGTTATTTAGTCTTCCACAGAAAGAAGGCAAAATAATCCGTTAGAGCTTCGACACAGGCAGGGGCAATAAAATAGTATGAACTCAGATGAACTACAAACAGGCTTAAAAAGAGTAGGTATATAACGTAAAAGAAGATAACACAAGCATTGATGACGTCAGAATTCTACAAAACGTCAATCGGTGTGTTGTATAGTAATTATTATTATGAATAATGTTTTTATGGCGTTCGTAAACAGTTTACAAATTGGCAGCAAAGGGTTTTATGATCGAACTAGCCGCGCCCCGCGGTTTCACCCGCATAAGTTCCGATCCCGTGGGAACATCGGGATAAAAAGTATCCTATATGTTAATCCTGGTTATAAACCATCCGTGTGCCAAATTTCATTTAAATCCGTTCAGTAGTTTTTGCGTGAAAGAGTAACAAACATCCATCCATACAAACTTTCACGTTTATAATATTAGAAGGATAGGAAAGTAGGAAGTAGGATTCCGTGGTTGACAGTGGGATAGAGGTATTATAATTATTTGTTTTAATTCTATAGCTACTTATGTTAATTCAATCATTTCTCCAAATCGTACACAATCGTTTTGATTGCACTGTTACTATAGAATATAATGCGAACTACAAAAATATTGTCCGAGACGAAATGTAAGGCAATGTTTCATCTGAATACGCGTTATACAAAGGGTAAATTCTAGCTTGTATTTGCACATTTATCTACTGTTTCTTATGATCAGAAAAAAGGTAGCCAATTTTAATACATTTGTGGAAACTGCAATCTCACTATAATTTACCCTTTATAATTCTAACGTTTTGTTGGTTAGTTACCTTAATGTTACATATAAATAAATTATATTAAGAAACAGCTCTACGAATATACAAAAATTAATACAAAACCTTACAGTATTACTAATTAATACGATTAACATCACAGTTCATAAACAAGTTAGTAAGAGTTAAAATATGTATAGATACTTCAAAAGTAAACTTTAGCACTAGAAATGTTTAAAGAAATACTTAAATTTTATTAAATTAAAACAACAATTTGGTGAGTTTATTTAGTGTACCTACGCGACGAAATTTAGGAACATACACAAACGCACACTTGAAGAAAATAACACCGCCTTTATAAGACAGTTAGATAGCCCCTAACTGCGAACATCGAGTCAGGTGTTGGTATTACACAATATAATAAAAAAAATGGTGAACATTTTATCCATACATCACATTCAACCTCCGAATAGCTCCCCACGCGATACAAAATGTACAAAATTTGGGAGTCATGTCCCGAAAGTTCAGTCAGATTACAATATAAAATTAGGTACTTATACATTACTGAGTAAAAAAGCTACAGTTATAATGACATTAGTATGCTCGTTGAGTAGCGACGCTTTAAAAATACTGCCTATAAGCGATGTACTTATAAGTAAGGTAAGCTTAGAAAACGTTAGCACTTACAAAATCAGTTGAATAAAATATCACTTTGATTTTATTGTTTAGGTGATAAAAATATAGTTTCTCATTCGTTCCCAATATAATTTTGATGACTTATTGATAATGAGCATGATTTGACAACCTAGTGTTCGAGAATTCATTCATGATTTTCATGCAAGTGTGTTTCTTTACTTTTTAATGCTAAGAGATTTCTGTCGCTTCTTATTGCTAGTTATTATTGTAAGAAGCAGTCTAGGGGTAAGATAGTAAGGCCTGCTGGGGCCAGGCGATCTTGGCGTCTATTCGTCTGTAGGCCAATGTGAAGTTTTGTCCACTTTTCTCTGACATAACTTCTTGAGGGCAGTCGTTCTCGTTCAGCATTGTCTCTGTAAGATGGATAAAAATATGGTGTCAGTTTACTTTGTTATAAAAAAAATAGTTGTAGTTAGAATAGCCTTGACTTGCCTTAAAGTAGAAATAGAAAATTGTACAGACGCCAGCACATCAAGCTATTATAATCTGTCAAATTTATTTAATAGATTTTCAACTTTGTTGCTAAAGCATCAACGTTCAAGGTTGATTGGGAAAATTTGACAGTTTAGGGTAGATTGACCTGCTGGCGTCTGTACATTACCAGGTTAACTGGTTAAACACAAATTGAAATGATATATGGCTTACACACAAGCTTACAGCTATAGATACCTACAGCTAGCTTACAATGGAAGTGTTCGTTTCCAGTGAGCCCCAAACGTTGATTTGTAAATTGAGGCTCGATCATCATCAAATAATACAATGTAACGTACCATGGCCATCATGTAGTGCGAACAGCGCGTAGTCTTGCGGGTTGGTTATGGCAGCGGCGTGCGCGAGCGCGCGGCACAGGTCTCGAGCGCGCGCGCCGGGCCGGCACGGCACCGGCACGCGCCGGATGGAGCCGCGGCACTCGTCCGGCAGCACCACGCGAACCACGGCCACGGAACACTGCTCGCGATTCGTGTCCATTGAACCGCGACGCCACTGCTGGGGACAAGAGTCTTGTTAGCTATACAGGAACTTAGGTACAGTAACGCTCGAAACTCTAGTGGCATGCTAAGGACTACATTGCTATGAACTGTGCGAGCACGATATAGCCAGTGCGTGTGCGTGTATGAGTGAAATAACATTATATTTCTGTTGCATTTAGAATACGCGTCATAGTAACGACCTGTTCTTACCATCGCATTACTAAAATTCTCGCAAATGTAACATGTGCTGATAGCTGTTTGGGCTAAGCAATGATTCACGATCAACGAAGTCTGAGTTAGAGTCTTAATTACAATTTGTGACTGTTTTTTGTTTCTATAAAACCATAATAATATTTGTATTTTAAGCAAAAACTTGTTAGGTAATATTTATGTTTATTTATAATGTATTCATGCTTATTATTTATTTATAAGAAGTTAAATATTATGTGATTATGTATTTAACTTATCTTTACGGTGTTGGAAGGTAGAAATAAAAAAGTCGTGCTGAATGATAACAAAAATCTTTATTCGTTTTATTTATTTATAAAAATAACAAACTTTTATGAGAATTGTGACGTCACATTCCTGCCTATATAAATGATAAGATTTTTTGTTATATACCCACAATAACAACAAGGAAGGGATATTCTAATAACACAAATATAGTTGATACCCACTTATCATACTTTATGAACATGTTTTTTTTTATGTAACGTCACAACGAATGTATTGAGGTTATAGCTTAAGTGTTCATTTTCTTGACGAAAATAAGATAGAAACTAAACCTCAATTTAAGATCATTAAATAATTACGGATATATCAATAGGTATTACTAAATATTTAGTTACACCGTCTAATTATTAAAACCAAAACATCTAAATAGGTTATTTGGGTATAGGATATTTGGAAATAGGTTATAGGATATTTGATAAATAGGACAATTGTCTTGGACAAATGTTATTTGTGTCAACTCATCAGCTGGATAAATGTTGCGCACATTAGGTAGCATGACATCGTCTAATACTTCTACATAAGTAGAACTGTTGGCGCGTGGAGGAATAAAAGCCAGTTCTCCTGGCCCTGCTGCACTCATCCATCCCCACATATTAATTGTAATTCGACCTGAGTCTGTATTAAGGATTACGTTTTTATCACACCAGCCAGTGTTATCCTTGCGCCATAAATGAAGCCTACCCTTTTGACTAGATTTGAATGTCTACATCTGAAAATATGGTGTATTCCAGTCAAAATCTAAATAATTCTGTGCGAAACGTAATCGTTCTTGTTTGTCTTTCTGTCAAGAAGGGCTTTTTAGCTGGTCTTCTGTGATGCAATCCTTCAGCGTGGAGGGCACGGCGAACAGTTTGCAATGAGGTGTCGAATAATACCGCAAACTAGTTGGTGTGAAACCATTTGTTTCATACTCGCCCACCATATATCTTCGCTGCGCCTCGCTAATAAGCGACAGCCTTCAACTTCGCTGTCGACTAGCAAGGCTACCCTCTTCCTCATATCTGTTGATCCAGCAACTTACAGTATTCTTCTAAAACAAAAAAAAAGTCATATTAGGCAGCTATAATAAAATACTAAAGTGACTTCATTTTTATATAATACATATACCTAATAATATTTATTTAACATAATATTAGAACTCTGCATTTATAAATCCAATCAAATTGTTTATCTTTTAGACCTCATGATAGATTTAAAAAACAATAAAAACATTTAATCTATATATCATCAAATAATCTTAGCTAAAATTTCAAATAAAAGCTTAAGTTATAATTCGTAAATACTCACATTCAGTCCGGTTTCATCAGATATTTCTGTTCTTTTATGCAGCGCAATAATAGTCGCCCTCGCCTCAATATTAATATTTGCCTGCATTTTGAGAATAAATACCTACAATACCGCTATCTATTAAATTATACTTCACTAACCAACAAATACAACCAAACGACAACGTTCATTCCGATCAAGTTAACTATTCATAAAACTCATGTCTATCTCACAGAAATCTAAATTATTTATTTAGTTTTCTATGACCATTCTAACTTTACGAAATGTGTGAACAAAGCGAACAAGATAAAGAATAATTATATTTCTGTCTCATTACTTCCAATCGAGTAAAAGCTTACAAAAAGTCGATGTACTGCGTGAGATTTGAACACACGGCTCACTGATTCACGCATCTTATCTGCACGCGCTTAACCGCTAATCTTGACTCATATTAAAACGTTGAAATTATGAACTAAAATCACTTATTGACGACAATGTGTTTATTTTCTTGAAACTAGAAGGACGTAAGTTAAATTAAACGCCAAGCTATTACTTTGTGAGATTGCCTATGGACTTTTGGTTGGCACTGTACATAGGTAATTAATAGGCTCGGCTGGGAGTTTGAACAAGTAGGCTTAGCCAGGTATCTTCCAACTTCATCTGGCTTTACCACTGTAAAGCCCCTAAAAACTTATGGGGGTCAGAAGACCGTCGCTATAACTACCTATGTAAATTATATTCAGCTGCTTCTAATGAATAGGCCCAAAATACTGTCAGTACTGAGATGGTTATAGCTATTTAGCTAAGGAAAGCTTTACAACGCAGACTACAATATGTTTCATACAACACTTACAGAAGGTGTAGTACTATCTGGCTGCGGTTCCGGCGCGAGTCTCTTTAGCACGGCTACGGCAGAGAACAACGCAGTGAGGTAGTAGCCCCCTTCGCCAGCCAGCAGTGCCGCCGGCAGTAGCCCCGCCATTAGTTCCGCTTCGAGCTCGGCGCACACCAGCCGGCTGCGCGCGACGGTCCACGCGAGTACCGGCAGGAGGTCGTCTGCGCCCACGCTGCGTTCGCCGCGGATCTGAAAAATATGTTTAGCTTTTGAGTTCGGATTCGTGGGATGACTAAACACTGCTACAAGTATCTTATGACGTTCACAGGGGGCGCTGTTGGTAAACATTTATGCAATTGTTTTGTGAAATGTATGGAAAAAACAAGGTGGCGGCGTTCGTTCCAATTTTGGCCACAAGCCAAAAGATCCTTGTACAGCTTAAACCTGAGCCATGCAGTGAATAGAGAGCTGAATAATCTAATATTTGTTCCATCGTACTGTTATAACTCCTATTACAAGGCAATAAAGCCTAAGTCAGCTTTTTCTTATAAACAGTGTACTTTTCCTTTACTAAAGTAGTGATGTTGCATTTTTACCCATCATCATCTGCCTAGCCTTTTCCCAACTATGTTGGGGTTGGCTTCCAGTCTAACCGGATGCAGCTGAATACCATTGCATTTTTACCCAGTGCATTGAAATAATATGTATAATTTAGTTAGATTCTGGACGCCGTCGCGTAATCTAGTGTGCCCAAAATTAAGGGAGCAATTAAGAGGGACATTGCCAATATAAGTAGGTACTCAAGAACTTGTGTGTCTGTGTTTTTGTACTGTGGTGAATTAAAGTGGTTCCAGTAGAATTATTGTTTTCTTTTTTTAAAAAGACAAACGGGCTCGGCTTTGTAACAGTACGGTGACTTAGAACGAATGGGTCAAAACAAAAATTTCACGACAAAATAAAAGTAGATACCAAAATAAAATAAGATAACTTCTTTTATTTGACGAATCAAACTTTTAAATTTTATATTGGAAAACAGAGTTTGTTGCTTTTTTGCTGCTATTTAGTGATTTAGGGCCCTCGCCCACGGGCGACTTTTTGTAGCGATGCAGTCGCGATGCTCTCGCGCGTAGCATCGATACAGACGCGAAGCAGTCGCTAGCTGTGTGCCCGCGCCCACGGGACCAGATTCAGTCGCGATGCAAACGCGATTGTCTTTGGTGCTGCTTTTACGTAAGCAGCCGAAGCGTAGGCAACGGAAGCAGCGTCAATATTGGATGCATCCATTTAATACCCAGAGATTACTTTGTGGACATCATGTAACAACATTCAAACAACTCAAAAATTATGATCTTAAATTCAAAAGTTGTTATAGAATGTCATATTCGACGTTTTGTGAATTGCTTTCCATTGTAAAACCAGAGTTGACACGCAGAAATACAATGATGAGACAATGTATATCAGCTGAAGAACGACTAACCATAACTACAAACTAAACGTAACGTAACGTAACGTTTTACAAACTAAACGTTTGTATCGATACAATCGCGATGCAGTAGCGCGTTGCAAATGCGACTAACACGCGTTAGAAGTGATGCTGTCGCGCGTTTGCTAAACGCGCGACTGCATCGCTACAAAAAGTCGCCGTGGGCGAGGGCCCTTAGTAACCACTCATAAGAAGGCGAAAGTAAACCTCATCAATTAATATCATATTGTCAATAAGCCAGATATACTCACAGCATTGAACATAACAGATATGGCTGCGAGGAGGTTCTCCAGCTTGTCGAGCGGTGAGTCAGCCTCCTGCATCTTGAGGAAATGCTTCGAGATTACGGCCAGGACTGCCGACGACGGTACCTTAGTCGACTCCTGAAAAAATATCTTTATATCAACATTAGTAGTGTTCTCAACTATGCCCATGTTGGTAAAGGAAAACTACAAGCCAAATATTTTTAAATTGATTATTATGCTACTCGCATAATAATCAGGTTGGTAGATGTCACATGTCTTTGAATTTTTGGTTCTAGGACATGCCGGTTTCTTCACGATGTGTTTCTTCACCATTTTGAGAGCAGTGGTCATGAAATTATTTACACAAAGTAAAGTGCTTGCCTGGGTTCGAATCCACGACCTACAACTCGTCGGGGCAAGTCAGGGCTACCACTGCTCATTTTTTTTTAAAGAATATCCGTGGAATTTCTTGCCATCTCGTTTCCATAGGAAAATACCAATTGGATCCGTGCATCTCGCTGCTGACGTTTCATAAGTGCCCATGTAGGTTTAAGTGAAATAAAATATTTAGAATTTTGATTTCTTTTTCAAGAACCCAATCCCGGTTCTAGTATTTAACAATATTAGATACCTTTATCCCCAGCTGCAACGGCGTGGCGTGTTGCGCTTTTTCGATGGCCGCGTGTAGACGACGCACGTCCGCCGAGTGCCAAGCGGCCAACAGCGAATAAAGGCGCGCGCGCAACGGCCGGACGACTAGTCGGTGCATCACACCTTCTAGGATCGCGTCTAGGTTCAGGAATTCGGTCGGTTTTAGCTGCAAATAGAAAATTGACATTGTTGTAATGTTTTATCAGCTTTGATTTAAGATACTAGAGTCCTTTAGTAGAGTAAGGGTCATTATTTATATATTTGTTTTATGCACAATGTACACAACCATAGGCTTAAACTAGTGAGTACATGACCCTGTTAGGGCACAGCAAGATAACTTAAAACTAATACTAATAACTTAAAACTAATGATCGCTCTTAGCGATAAGACCGCCCATTGTGTCACCCTTTGTAAATTTTTTGTATATTTATGTTTTATAATTTGTAAGGTGTACAATAAAGAGTATTCTATCTATCTATCTATCTAATAATATCCATTATCTAATTACTTTCACAATTAAAGTATTATATTATTTAAACTTATATCTAGCTTTATACATGAGAAGGTTATATATTATCATTCTCTGGTCCTTGTCCCACTTATTTGGGGTCGGCGCAACATGTAATTTTCTTCCACGTTGCTCTATTATTCTTCTTCTCTATAGTCACCTACTTTCTAACCATATCATCTTTGACGCAGTCTGTCCAACGTAGAGGAGAATAAGGATATACCAAAGAATAAAAATATTATTTAGAAAATCTCAGTGTTTTAAGTTTTTAAAGACCATTATAAATTCATTAATCATGGTTGGCTTACCTTGAGTCGTTCTTTTTCCACTTCTTTCTCAAACTCTCTTTCGCCGTGTTTGACCAGATAGTTTTTCATTCCTGACATAAACTGCCTCATGTTTCGCATCATCACCTGGAATTAAAACATAATTTATTATTCATAAGACACTACTGGCTTCACAGGGTGTGGTTAGACACTATCTAACAAATGGAAAATAGACCAGAATTTGCTTGCAAAAGTTAAAAAAAGATTTAAGAAAAAAACAGTGTGTGTCAACGATTTGCAGAGCGGCTGGATAGTGCAGTGAAACATACTTTGATTTCCAGGTTTAGGTAGGTAGTTATAGGTGTCACTAACACCCCTTCTCATAACTAAACAAGATAAAAAGGAGTGAAATCTATTATAAACTTACCTGCGGACTAGTATCTTTAGAATCAAGTGTGCACGCGATAAAGTTGTCGATGTTCTGCGCGAAAGTCGTACTCTTGTCCTGCGCAAGGTGCAGCGCGTACGCACGCAGCGCCGCGCCCGCACCACGAGTTTGACGACCGCCGCGCAAGGCACGCACTCGGCCCGCTGCTGCTTGGAGAAAAGAAAATAATGAATTAGTTTAATTTAGGAATATCATAAGATCACGCCTGTTTTCCCCGAAGGGTGAGGCAGAGGTGTACCTACCTATAGTACACACACATTTCGCCAGTCAAGTTTAAGTCCCGTGCAACAGGGGGCAAGCCTATTGATACATTCAAAAACCCAATAACACTTTGCCCGACCCGGGAATCAAACCCATGACCTCATGCTCAGCAGTAGCGTTTGCGACCACTAGATCAACGAGGTAGTTAATAATAATAATACATTTATTTCAGGCAAATAACACCCATTATCACACGACATAAATTCATAATATACATAATACTTAATTAAATTAAATTAAATTAAATCAAAATAAATCAAACAAATAGAAACAAAATAAATTAAAATCAAAATCAAAATCAATAAGTTAAGAAAGTAATTAACTAGGTTAAGTAAGGAATTATTAATTACAATTTACCGACCCCATGATTAAATAGATGAGCACTTCAAACTCTTTATCTAATTTAAGAATGATTATCTAAAATGTTACTACAAATAAAATACCTCGAGGTATTTGAGGTAGGTAATATTATTATGTAGGTTTGAACGCCACTGAAAATGCAGGCAGGTATGTCGAATGTAGGTAATATTAGGCCAAACATACTGCTATCATATACAAATGAAAATATGAACGCTGAATTAATTTGGCTAACTACATATATTTCAGAGTCCATATTTTGAATTGCACACAGTACAAAATGCAACATACACGATGGATGCACGTCGGAAATAATGACCTCATAATCTACATAGATACACAGATAAAATTATATTATAATGTATGCGACACTAAGGGGTATTTCGACCTACTGCACACCCGGTTCACACCCGGTATCACTCGACAATGAGTCAGTTATGTGATAAAATTGCAATGCAATTAGGTATTGTGGTCTGGTTTTATATTTATGGATTTGATCTTTAAAATGAGTGTTCTGGTTTTTTGAGTTTATATTACCTACTTTTCATAGGAGCCTAAGAAGCCACTGAACTATGAAACATTTCAGTGAAAAATATTTGGTAATAAATCAGACATTTTGAGTATCTAATAAGTTTAAACCCTCTCCCAGTTCTCTCATTAGTAGAAAGCACGTCATTGTTATTGGTCAAAAATATTTTTAAAACAGTTCCGAAAAATGTTAATGATGTTTATGATTCATATTATTCACCATTAATTATATGAAAAACAATAATCCTTAACAATACTACAAGTTTCTATTAAAAGTTAAATGTTAATAGACCAATGACATTTAGGTACTTAATTGAAAGCCCTAACTTAACTTAATTCAAACTTAATTGTTAGAATACAAGACTAATTAACACGTAATTAGTTCTCGTTGTTACACTAAAGTGATATATTTATTGTCCCAACCTCATTCTGGTGATAATTATAGACAGTTTTAATCTATAGACATTACACAAAATTAATATTGAAAATGAAACAATTATTACCTACATAAGTATATGTTAGTGGATGCAAAAGAATCGAGTGGGTCTTTTTCGTTAGGTTTCGGGATTTCGACTCCTTCCTCAGCCTTAAATATTCTGCAAAGGTTTACTTTACGATACAGGCGTCGCCAAAATCTTATAAAAGCGTTTAGTGCTCTACGAAATGAACTTGAACGTAACGGTTTCTCACTTTCGTAGGAATTCGGTTCGTGGCAATGACAGTTGGGGGGTTTTGCAATCACTTCTACTCGTCTCGTATCGGCCCTCTCGGCCAAAGATCTGCATAGATCGGCCAATGCATACGGTTTCGTTAGATATCGCTGGAACCTGGGCTCTAACAACTCTTTTCGGGTTACCACTACCCATTCACTTTGATAGACGAATTCGTTTAGAGTGTCTGCTCTAAAGTTCTTGATGGTAGTCAACGCGTACACATCACTAGTCACTGGCACATACACATCCAAAACTTCCAAAGCTTCTTCTGCTATCGGTATATCTTCGTCAGGCGGAATGGAATATTTCAATGAATCAATTCTCATCAACAGCTCAGCCTTACTGGGGCCTGGCATCTCTTCAATCAACTTCTCGGACCTTCCTTGGAACGACTTGTTGAACCACTTCATGGCTAATATCCTTGCGGTTCATGCCCGCCTGAACGAAAGACTTAAATTGGTGGTTTCTCATTCACACAAGGAGAGCAATCAAATCTAATGCTGTTCCAACGCGAGTTGGAAAGCAACTGCCACTGCACTGGCCCGGTCTGACAATTTCACGGCACGCGCAGATCTTTGAACTTTAGCCATAGTTAATTTATTTACAGAGCTAATGTAGTAATAGATAACAGATGTGCGCCGCGGTCCTATTGTGTGTGCTCTACTAAGTCAATTAATTTGATAATGATGTGTAATAATTGATTAATTATAAATTACACATCAGGCTGCAGCGTGCAGAGAACATCTGTGATTTTACGTCGAGTGATACGGATGAAACACTGTACCGAGATAATGCATTGGAATGAATAAATACAGGGAAAGAACGTGACTGTTGATAGCAGAGATCGAAAAATTACTTTTAATAAAATACTTATGTAATGTTTAGCGATGATTTAGAAGTGACTCTTCCGTTTTAGTGTAATCTAAATGACTGTAGATATTATCACAGCGTGCTTCATATTAAAATGTCTTCACATAATGTGTTATAAGTACGTTGTGTAACGTTAGTAAATAAGTGAACTTGACGACACGTGCACTGACGTAGTATTTCATATTCAATGAGAATAAATGGTTCAGTTAGTTATCAGGAGAGGATAGAACTAGAACAATACTTAGTTTGTAGACGTGCAGATTTGTTTTATGAGGCCATTATACTCTGCTGAGAAACAATATAGGTATTATGACATCATTCTGTCTATGGAACATTAATAATTATCATCATATGCTGTAATTTCGTGCTACAGTGCCATTCCAATAGGTACTCAATACTCAACACTCAATCATTTATTGCACTCCACAATGTATATGCTTAGGTGGTAGGTAACATTTGTTGTAACAATCGTGGAACCTGTCGGGCACCGCAAAACAAAAAAAAAATTTAGGAAGAGGACTTATAAATACATGCAAACTAGCTTAATCTAAGTACAATAAGGTAACATTTTATTAATTCAATTCAAACATTTTATTAATCATTAATTTAAACAAAAAAAAAAAAGAATTATTATTAATTTATATTATTATGTCTGTTCTATGGATTTGTCAATTAAATATTCGTTTATGCTATAATAACATTTATTTAGTACCTAATATGTTTTTAAATTTATTTGTAAAAACAGCAATCTTTTTCTCATTCCTGAGTAGCTCGGGTAGTTTGCTATATATTTTTATCGACATAACTAGTGGACTAGATGAGTGCATTTTCAATCGGGATGTCGGTAGGTTTAGTCGTGTTTTGTGTCGGAGTGTGTATCTTGTTTGTATGTCTTCTTGTTTAGTGTAAAAGTCTTGGTGTGTGAGTGCGAATTTGCAGATTTCCAGTATGTATAAAGAAGGAAGAGTAAGAATGTTTAGTTTTTTAAAATGGGGCTTGCAGCTATCCGTTTGTTTTAAATTAACTAAAATACGGAGTAACTTTTTTTGAGTTGTGAACAGCGCCGGTGCGTCTGTGCTATTTCCCCACATTATTACACCGTAGCTAAGCTATGCATGAGCATAGGCATAGTAGGTGACCAGAGCAGTTTGCAAGTTTGTGGTCTTTTTTATTTCTCGAAAAGCGTACAAAAATTTGGAAAGTTTGGATTTTATTTTCTGTACGTGTTGTTTCAGGGCTAGGCATCAACGTCAATGGCGAGTACATCACTCACCTTCGGTTTGCCGACGATATAGTGGTCATGGCTGAGACCATGGAGGACCTCAGTATAATGCTCGATGACCTCAGCAGAGCTTCCGGAAGAGTGGGTCTTAAAATGAACATGGACAAAACCAAGATCATGCTGAATGCCCATGTCACACCCACTCCTATCAAGATCGGAGACTCAACACTCGAAGTTGTAGACGATTATGTGTACCTGGGACAAACGGTCCAGTTAGGTAGGTCTAACTTCGAGAAAGAGGTCAATCGTCGAATCCAACTCGGCTGGGCGGCGTTCGGGAGGCTGCGCGGTATCTTCTCGTCCAACTTACCACAGTGTCTCAAGACGAAAGTCTATGACCAGTGTGTGTTGCCAGTGATCACATACGGGACTGAAACGTGGTCGCTCACAATGGGCCTCATCAGAAGGCTTAAAGTCACTCAAAGGGCAATGGAGAGGGCTATGCTCGGAGTTTCCTTGCGTGATCGAATCAGAAATGAGGACATCCGCAAGAGAACCAAGGTTACCGACGTAGCCCGAAGAATTGCCAAACTTAAGTGGCAGTGGGCAGGGCACATTGCTCGCAGAACGGATGGCCGATGGGGCCGAAAAGTTCTGGAGTGGCGACCGCGAACCGGAAGACGTTGCGTTGGAAGGCCTCCCACTAGGTGGACCGATGACCTGGTGAAGGTTGCGGGAATCCGCTGGATGCGAGTCGCACGGGACCGGTCAATGTGGCGACACTTGGGGGAGGCCTATGTCCAGCAGTGGACGTCTATCGGCTGAAATGATGAATGATGATGACGTGTTGTTTCCAATTGATATTTGAATCTATAGTTGAGTCTAATAGTGGGAATTCATTTATTGATTCTATTTTGTGATTATTGAAAGAGAAATTTACATAAAGAGGATTTTTTTGGTGGGGGTGGAAGGTTATTAATTTAGTTTTAGTATAATTGATTTCCAGATTATGTTCGTTCATCCAGGTGATTATTTATATTATTAAAGGTATTATTTAAATGTACGTTATCATGACAGGGAGTAAGAATAGAAATATCGTACGCAAACAAAACGCATGGACCGGATTCCTTTATGGTTTTTGGCAGATCGTTGATGTAAATGAGAAAAAGAAGACATCCAATAACGCTCCCTTGGGGTATTGAGGCCTTTATTGCTTTATTGTCGGATCGAAAGTTTTGAAGTTCATTCATTTTACTGTTAAAGAATTCTACTTCTACTAATCGCGCTCTGTTTTCCAGGTAAGATTTGAACCATTCATATGATTTACCGCGGATTCCCACTCCGTAGAGCTTATTTAATAATAATATATCAATATCAGCTCTATTGGATTTAAGTGTGAGTAAAATTAAGTTAAAACAACTTTAACTCACCCAGTAAAGGATCCAGTCGGTCCCTGAAGCTCTTTGCCCTCGTGGCCACTGTTGGCCCTCGCCTCGGGATAGGAGACTCCCACTCACATGGCTCCTCCTAAAAATATACACAGAAGATGTTTTTGTGGTTAGTAAAATATTCCAGAAATTTTACGAATATCAAAAGCTACAAATTAAAAACTAAGAATAAAAGGTTTTTTTACATTCGTAAAAGAGACTTGAGACCACCTTGAGAATCAAATAATCTTAAAATAACTAATGATAACTTGCTATTATCTGTCGTCAACAAATAAAGATAAAAACTTGGTTCAATATTTAGCAAAATAAACAATGTTACTCAAACAAGAAAATAAAACAATAGCGCTATCGATATGACGACGCAAATCCGCATGAAGGTAAAACTCTCACCGCAGGCTGTAGTGCTGTCAGCGGGATTGTCCGAAAGGATTACCGCTACCCCGGAACATAAAGGGCAAAGGAAGGAACATGGGTGGGTTTTAGTCAGTAAGAGTCTGACACTCCCTTCCGCTCCACCCAGAGCGGGAGGGGGTCATTTGATGATTTCCCATCCGGAAAAAAAATTAAAAAAAAAGGCTGTAGTGCTAAAAATCTCACCGCAAAAACTTAAGTGAACTGAGTTAAGTTTTCGCGGTGAAATGTTTACAAACTAGCCCGTTTCTGTTCTACAAACGGTTTTTCCCGACGTGTAAATGAAAGAAACGGAAGAACATCAGCGACCATAAATAAACTGAGATAAGGGATCATCATGAGGTACTTTGACTTACATTATCATAGACTTGGTGGCCATTCGATGGAGGTATCAAACCATCCCATTGTGAACTGTCCCAAGGTTCAGAAAACACTGTACCATCGTCGCTTGCCTGTGAAAAAGATTACGCTTTATAATAACCAAAACGAATTTTGTTCTAATTTCATGATTTCTTCAGGATCATTCTAATGTTTGTTTGGAATAACGATATTGCCTTTATTAAATGCTTCCTCAATACAGACAGACAGTTTCATATATAATTACCTGTTCAGATAAAGGTCTTAGGTCGTGAACGTTGTCGTAACACGAAGCTCTTGGTGGCGATCTGACTTCCTCTGGCAACATCGTTGGTTCTGCATTTAGCCTCAAATCAGGGAATCTGTTAAAGATAATATATAATTGTATTGATTTATTTGAAAATTACTTTCCGCGTTGCCAATGGTGTTAAAAATCAATAGGTATCTGACACCTGACAGAAAAGGTACATAGCATAATTAGCCTATAACATTCCCACTGCTGGGACACTGGGCTCCTCTCTGTGAGAGGGAGTGGGACGTAATCTACCACGTAGGCCTAGTGCGGGTTGATAGATATTACATGTCTTCGATTTTTTAGTCGTCGCGATGTTTTCCTTCACCGTTTTGAGAGCAGTGGTGATGAAATAAATTACACAAAGTAAAACGCCTGCCTGGATACGAACCCACGACCAACTCGTAAGTCGGGGCCGATAACACTGGGCCACCACTGCTCAGAAGGCCAATTCTCGTAATTTAAAACGTTCAAAATCTAGTCGCAGTCTCATCTCGGCGACAAACAAATGTCAAAAACTTGTCAAAATGTAGGGAAATTAGAAGTATTTTTTGACAGATTGAGACTGAGATCAGACTGTGAACGTTCTTAAAATTACGAGAATTGCCCCTCTGGTATATAGCTAGCTATCACAATAGGCACACAGCTAGCATTTTATGGATATTTGTAGACCTAGAAGTTAGCTAATCAGAAATGTCGTAATTCACACATTGTTATATGACGATCCTGTAAAAAAATATTTCTTACCGTTGTGCAACCACTTGATGGACAGTCAAGTGTTGAGTTCCATCGTCAACAGCACTTAGTCGACACTCCTGCTCAGCCAGCGAAGGGAACGTACCACTCTCACTGTTTGAACCTTCATCGTGCTTGTCTGCAAGCAATAGCAAAACCCACTGTTAATTTACTGCTACTTTTTCTAAAGTTGTATGTTAAAATTTCACGATTGTTGTATGTGCAAGATAAAGAGTTAAGGCTCCCGCAGAAAGGCGCGACACGACGGTACGACGCGAGTCTGGTAGAACAATTTCCATGAAGTTTTCATACATTTTTTTCTAGAAACGTCGCGTCGCGCTGTGGTGTCACGCTTGTCTGCGGGAGCGTTTACAGACTGTAAAAAGAAACCAAAAAAATCTTAAACAGAAATAAATTAAAAAGTCAGAAAGTGAAGCCCACTTGACTTTTGTTGGGTGGGCTAATTAGGAGAAGCATTGTATTTTGTAAGGTATGTTGGGAGTGCAAGAGCAAAATGTACAAGCTGCATCTACTGTTCTACAGTATCTCCATAACACTGACTTATAAACTCCCAACTGGAATCAACGGTCCAAGTCTGGTCGTTCTTGCCTGTGGGTGGCTTGTTCGCGATTCTGGGAGGTTGTACCGGTTTCATCTTCGGTTTGCTGCGCAATGCCATCAGGTTATCCACCGATGATGACGTGTTTGGTGATGATGCTGAAATTGAAATAGAAAAATAATTCAATAACGGTGATGATAGTACAGATCTAAGACTTTCAAAGAGCTACATAGTATCTACGATTAAAGAATATGTTCAATATTTTAGCCATCAAATATACTAACGGTTGATGTTATAAAAAAATTGTAAACGTTACGAGCACTTCTCACGATATCACTAAAAGATAAAATAAGGTACTCACGAGAGAGTTCCTCAATACTATGCATATCACGCAGAGGGTAGTACGGATGATTTTGTGTCGGTGGTTCCGAGTAGCGTTGGGAAAGATTCACCCCGACTCTCAGAAGCTTTCGTCTTTGCACTTGTGGTAAGGCAGCCTGTGAAAGAAGAAACATTTTTTATTTATTTGTTATAGAGAGTAGAGAAAATTTCAAGTAATTGTTTAAAATGTACAGATTAACTTACTTCCTTTAATGCATCTACAGGATCGGCGTAGAAGGGGCTGCCTGCATTATCCTTTTCAGATTCGTCACCAAGAGAATTGATGACACAATCATCTTCTAATTTCACTGTCTCCATGCTTTCAGTACTATAGTTCTCTCTATGTTTGATCACAGCTTCGATCTCTTCAGTCAATTTCTTGTTCATGTTCATAGCTATATTAAGTTTATCCGGCCTCTTTGGTATTATATCCCCCTTACTGTTTGTCGTTGCTATGATTTCACTCGAACCTTTGAAGCTCTTCTTCAGTGAACTATCCGAAAGGTTTTTCTTTTCATTCAGACTTTCAGTTGAATTCATTATGATGTGGATGTTTTCCTTTTCCAATATGGATTGTGTACTTTTTGCTGCATTCAGTTTAGCTGTAAGTAAATAATACAAATTAACTTGCGGACTCGGCTCCAGTACCTATTTGCAAAAAGTTGGTGTTATGTCTATACTATTATAAGCTTATGATTTACTTACGTAATGTGTCTGGCAAAAGATCAGGTCTTTTACTTTTCATCAGACCATTATGAATATTGTTTTCGTTTTCAGCTTTTAACGGCTTGAAAGTAGAACAACTATTACTTTCCGGTCCCCAAATATCTTCGTAGTCTGATACTTTGTCTATCAACGAACTTCGGCAGTAAACACCTGGAGATTCTAAGATGTCTGATTCCTGAAATATGATTCTTGAATGTAGAAGATTATTGTTTAAGGGGTTCATATAAAAACAGAATTGTCTACGGCTTCAAAACTTTGGGGGGCAATCAAGTGAACTTGCATGTAGGTTAATGATTCCACAACATTGTGTTTGTGCTACATGTTATAAACATACAATATCGTGCGATTAGTAGTATCTAAAATGCACATGAAATGTTTTGCATTCAGAAAACGTGTACTCTACCTGGTAATGTTTGGACTCCTTTCGGTGGGAGTGTTTACTCCTCCTTGATCTACCCGATGGTGTGCTACTTGCTGTATTCGTATTTGGAGACAGAACTTTATCTCGATCTTTCCCCATCATTGGAGATATAATTGACTGGTTTGATGTTGGCGAGAAAACATTTTTCGCTGATATTGGGGAACTTCGAGATATCGGAGAGAAGATCTCACTTTTGTTAGTTTGACTCAAAGGAGAAAAGACGCCGCTTTTAGAAGAAATTGTGTCGTTAGAAACAGGAGAGTTAATTTGGCTTGTTGGTGAGAATATTCCGCTAGTGACTGAGTTCGTGCCGTTAGGAGACACTAGTTGATTAGGAGCAAAAGTGCTGCTAGATTTTGTTAAACTGTTCACAATCGGATCCACTGAATCGGATGTATTTGTCTGAGACTGTTCTACTGGCGATCCGGGTTCAACATTATTCTGCTCAGTCATCTGACGTTTGAAGCTCCCGTGCAAACTAGCCGTCATAGCATTGATGCACTCTCCCTCTGGTGACATACGGTGCATCATGTTCTACACAGGAACAGGAAGTTATAGTCAGTCCTTGAGTTAAATTAAGTACCACAATAGAAATAAGAAAATAACAGTTTAAGAGGTTAGAAACAAACAAAACCGTCTGGCACTGGCAAAAAATAAAACGTGCAAAGCATACAAGGGTGCACAAATCATGCATTAATCTAATAATCCTCACCTGGGATTCTCCATTAGAATCAGCAATGTTTTTTGTATCCATGATGCTGAATACAGAGTCTGCACTACTGTTGTTATTGACGGCATTAGACGCAAGCGTTAGTTGTAACCTGTCGCTCTGTATGCTCTCATTGATTTGATGGTTGTGAATTTGTGTGTTATTGACACAGAATGTAACGGTGGTAGTGACTGTTATGTTTCCATTCTGTGCAACTTTGTTAATGGGGCTGAAAGCTTCAGATTTTGGAGATAAGGATGGCTTGGAAAATGGTGGTTTTGCCCATCGTGGAGGTGGAGGAGGTGGTGTCGTTTTAACGTTTATTTGGGTGGGAGAGTGTTGCGTGTTGGTTGTTGGAAATGTATGAGGCTGTGTTATATGGGCCTGAAAACAGGTGAAGCTTCTATTAATAACGTTCTAGATAACAACACCATTAAAGCTATACCAAATTATATTCATACTTACGGTACTAGACATAAGGTTCAAAGTATTTGGTGGGGTAGGCCTAGGCGCTCTGATGAATGCACTGCTGGGTTTAGCTGGTGGTGACGGGGCAGTTTTGCCTTTGAAAGTGCTGAGGTTCTGGTTTTGACTCGGTGGGGAACCTGAAGTGTCTATTGGTGACATCTTTAGCACTACGTTTTGATCCTTGTCCGGGCTCAGAATGTGTTCACGGGAATTTGTTCGTGTACCTAGGGAATCGAATATCATTAGTAGTGTTTTTAAATAGTATTTCCTCTTTAAAAACACGTAACACACATAAAATGACATTTGATCGCAATGGGTTTCATTTTGACAGTTCAACCACGTTCATTGCGTTATTTACGTTGTTGAGCAGACGAATTTTTCAAACCTATGAAGCAATGGATTATCAATATCTTTCAAAACTCTCGGATTGTGATTAAACGTGTGTTACGTAATTAGGGTGCTGGAAATTATTAAAATACTTACTGGCATTAAAGCTGCTA